>CM048755.1:212951546-214292617 GCA_026315105.1 Locusta migratoria | reverse complement strand
CTAAATTGGTACCGCACGGTAAGGAAGAAAAGTACCAAATTTGGTTGAAATGTAAAACATTGTCGCGTAATACAGCAGTTTCTCTCGCATCTCATTGTTTATGACGTAATACCTCGTGTTAGGCGACCGTCCTCATGGATTGAAGCCTACGTGTGCAATATTTCATAAATATTTGAACAAACTGTCTCTATGCAATACGTACACACGAACACATGGACACTCTGCACTGTATATAAAGATACCGTGCAGAACGTAATAAAAATCACGAAGTATAATACATACGCTAGGCGTCAAATGGTGAAATATTTCCAACTACGTTTTAGCGTATCTATCATCACGATAGATATACATGTATATGCCAGAGAGAAACACACAGGAGGCAAATGTCATTTTGAAATACAAAATGAAACACTTCCTTCAATGTCTTTTTTCCTTTTAACATTACCTTTTGTCAACCAAATTTCTTTCATTATTAATACAATTACTAACCCCAAGAATACTCTGCAAAAATTTTCGTCCGTATTGTCCTTCTATAATGACGTCTCCTTTATACCAGGAAAGCCGGCCGCGGTGGCTGAGCGGTCTGCGGCGTGCCATTCACGGTCTGCACGGCCGCTGCGGTCGGGGTTCGACTTCCTTCTCGGGCATGGATGTTTGTGCCGTCTTTAGTATAAGCTAGTTCATAAGTAGTTTGTAAGTTTAGGGACTGATGACCCTTTAGTTAAGTCCCATAAGATCTACAAACATTTTATACCAGGAAAGTTTCTCATATTATTCGTTGATGAAATTCAATCAGACCCATTTGATGAAGATCGAAAATTTTCCTTTCCTTCTGATATCCCCATACATCTCTCCCAATGTCTCTCTCTCTCTCTCTCTCTGTCTCTCTCTCTCTCTCTCTCCCCCTCCATCTGTCGGTTCACACACACACACACACACACACACACACACACACACACACACACACACACATTGCAGCAAGCACACAGGGAAAAAAGAGGGTCGGGAAAGAATAATACGAGAAAAGACATATGATGTCACTTGGCTTATTGACTCTGCATTTTTTCCTGAGCTTCAGGATTTATAAGTACCGCTTGTTTTTTAAACAGGTGGAGAGTGCCTTACCATGTAGCAATTTACGGCCACCCATAGAAAATTAAGGGTAGCTCTCCTTGATTGACGAATTTGGTTTACGGTTTCATAAGCTACAGAGAGAACGTGCATAACTTCAAGTTTAAGTAGAATATAACTTCTTTATAACTTACATAATTGTCTTTATGGAATCATTTCGATCAGAAAATTAAAATCGGTGTACTGTATAATGTTACGCATATACAGCCTGTAACATGGCCAGCAGATTAGTCCGAATCATTCTGTGGCTAATGTTCATAGTAGTGTTTAACATTGAATACATTAACAAAATAAAAATAAAATGCAGAATAAAATGATTACAGTTATGAGTTTGCCAAGTTTCTTAGTCACAAAAATTTACTATTATTGATGGATAAAATAATGAAAACGATTTGCAGTTGAAGGACGTGCGAAAAGCGTAGTTTTGAATTCACAATACGAGAAACCATAGCTGAGAACTACACTTCGCAACATAATTAGGAAATTACTTCTTTCAAAGCTCATACTTATCTCCTATTGTGACACAGACGTCCGCCTCAAACGGGCCTCTGTAGAGCTGCGAGAGTGTGTCTTATTCGGGCTCGGTGACACTTTAGAGTTTTCACAACAAAGTGTCGACAAAAAAGCCAGAAGTTCATGTGAGATGTAATAAGAGTTAATAGTGTCACTTTGGCACCACATAACTGCCCTATGTCATCTACTACGTACTACATGATCGGAAGGTCGTTACAGCCCATCTAACCCATATTTCAACCCTTTAGTGACGCATCGACGATGAAAATCAGAACCACATCAGTCGACTCCTCGGCCGAAGCTAGTATGCACTTCTCAGCAAAAATATGTGTCGATATAGAGAACCACTAAAATATTTAAAATAAATTTACCCTTTATTTTTGTGGAACAGTACAGTTCATCTATTGCCAACTTACCGTTTAGTAAGAATTGCCAATGCCAATCGTTAGAATGGTAGATCAACAAAGAAAAAGAAGTCGCCGAGTCCGATGGGGCTAAATGAATATGTGAGCTGTGTGCATACGTAAAAATGACCATCATTTCAAAACTAGTTTATTGATTAAAAAATTATTGACTGCTGAAAATGTTTTACTCAATAGAAGTAGAGACCAACACATGATGTTTTGCATTTGCTTTCCTGTATCATAGGAAACTATATGTTTCCCAACATGAGTTATAATCAGATTGATACCTACTCTGTAATCAGAGAAACCACTAAATTTGTTGTGGAAGTTACAAAGAACTTTGACAAATATGGCGTAATGTTCTGTACGGTACCCCGAATTGGCGTAGTTCAGTCATTGGATACATCCGAAAGAAGAGGCATCACTTGTGTTGCTACAGTCATTATACGTCAACACACAAACGAATTAAAGGCTTAAGCTGCCTGTCCACATCGAATTAAATCAGTGGGCAGAGTTGACAACTTGTGCCAGATCGGGATTCGAGCCCAGATCTCCTGGTACAAACAGTTGCACTGTCTACTATGCCTCCCGGAAACGTTTGTCACGACGGACTACCGTAACATTTTTGTCACACGATACTGACGTAGTGCTCCTATCCATTATCCTCATTACTCGCATCATTTCAACGATTCCCCAAACAATTCCAGCATTTCAAAAAGAACAGACATCACATATACATAATGAAGGCGGAGACAGAGAGTGATCCCTTCAGTGCCGCGCGGGGATGGCCGAGTGGTTCTAGGCGCCATGTCAGAGACTGTGAGGCTGTTCCGCCGAAGGTTCGAGTCCTCCCGCGAGCATGGGTGTGAGTGTTGTTCTTACGTTAGTATGAGCTAGTTAAAGTAGTTTGTGAGCGTAGGGACTGATGAGCACAGTGATTTGGTCCCAGAGGTTTACAAACATGTCAACATTTTTGATTCCTTCAGTGCACAAATTTTCGACTTTCGCTGTTGATTTAATTCCATACCCGCAGACAGCTGAAGTCCTTAATTCCTCTGTGTATTGGTTTATACAGAACTGTTTCATAAAGATGTCGGAACTTCTCTTCTATAGTCCCGGTGCATATACGTCTTCCAGTTTTGTTACTTTTAATTTTACTTACATCCACGTGGTGTAGAACTGAGTTTACAACAGCTATCACGAAGCAAAAATAAAAAATTCAGAACATGTGTTCAGTTTCAAAATGTCATTCACTATAGGCCTACCATCTGCTACAATAATAATTACCACAACACCGCTACCTATGGCCGTTAGATTGGGAAACAGAAGCGAAACCCAGTAAGGTCTCAAAATGTTGAAATGTTTGTAAATCTAAGGGGTTTAGCTACGTTGGTTATCAATCCCTAGGCTTACAAACTACTTATACTAACTTAAAGTAAATTATGCTAAGGGCAACATAAACACCGATGCCCGAGGGAGGACTCGAAACCCCGACGGCGAAAGGCCGCGCGCACCGGAGAAGGGCGCCTTGGTGCGCACGGCTATTCTGCCGCAGTAGTAACATCTCCTTATAGAACGTCGGAACAGTACGCACATTGTCCGTCCAAAGAGTTACAAGACTGATGTTACTCCTGATGCAAAAGCGACATCAGCGCAATAGCTACGGTGGCAGCTTGAACTAACAACAACAAAAACGGATGGTCCATCGACAAGTCAGTTGTAAACAGGTAGCGATAAGTAATGGACTTGAAACCGCAGTGTGTCAATGCTGCTGTGTCACAAACTACAGTTTATTACTTGGCTGAGAGAGGTGATAATTCACTACAGCGACACAACCATCGTGTTTATGCCCGAGAGGATCGAGGAAGAAGCACTACTGGCGTACTCTATTCTTGTAAATGTAGCGATATCACATACCTCATGTCTAGCCCCACGTTTACACGCAACTCAGTTTGCCGCGGTGGAGTAGCCGAGCGGTCCAAGGCGCCTCGCTGCAGAGGTTCGAGACCTCCCTCTGGCATGGATGCTTTTGTTACCCTTAGGTTAGTTTAATTTAGTTTAAGTAGTTTGTAAGCTAAGTCTGCACGGCCACTACGGTCGGGGATTCGAATCCCCCCTCGGGCATGGATATTTGTGCCGTCCTAGTTCGTAAGTAGTTCATAAGTAGTGTGTAACTTTAGGGACTGATGACCCCGTAGTTAAGTCCCATAGACTGTACAAACTTATGAACATTTGAACTTGTCAACATCCATAAAGATGGTTTCGAAAATTTGATCCCACTCCTCCGTTTGTGAGCTAATAAATGTTTTGCTACTAACAAGTGGTTGTGGACGAGAGCATCGGGCAATAACATTTGTTCTCCTTCATTATATGAAAGAACAATACATCTTAAAGTTGTGTGTGTGTGTGTGTGTGTGTGTGTGTGTGTGTGTTGTCTTTCAAATGTTCTAATGTTTGTAATCGTATAGGACCAAACTACGTTGGCCATCAGTGTCTAGTCTTACAAACTACTGAAACTAAGTTAAACTAACCTAAGGACAACACTCACATCTATGCTCGAGGGAGGATTACATACCTCCGACGCAATCTTCAGACTGTGCAACAGTTTCGAAAGACCAAATTCAGAGTTTATCTCTTCTGTGTCAAATTCTATGTATGTGTCCATATGATGGTCTCTGAGCGACTGATTAGATGATATATTCAGTAAAATATCCTGTTCAGTGGAATTACCCAAAAATGTGTAAAATGCTGGAAAGCGAAACTGAATAAATTTATTTTACTGTAATTCACTTTATAATATTCAGATTATGAAATTAAAAAATATATTTTTCTGTTTAAAAAAGCTGAAACAATTACTTTCTTTTGTTTCTATCTAACAGCACTTAGCTCTACTTGTCTCTTCACAGAATACAAGCACCAAACGCACTGTCTACATATGATGCATTACCAATGAATTACTTCAAAATGTTAGTAGCTTACATAGCTTCTCTACTGCTTGGCGAAACTCGTTCTTAGTCGTCATCATTATCAGCCTCTTCGCCTATCACTTTCTTTTTCCACTCTTGAAAATATTTCTTTATAATGGAGGCACCTCTGAAGTTGTGAGTGAAGCATTAACACCGACATACTCTTGCGACTGACGATATGACTATCACAGATTAATCTCTAGTCTCAGACAAATCTTGTTCTAGAGGTTCCTCTGCAGTTTCAGTGTTAAATTCTGCTATCATGAAAAGTTAGAAATAGTTAAAGGAGTCATATCTATCCATAATTTGGCTACTTAATGAATGGCGACCAAACGTGATATACTCATATGATTTTGCTCCGTGCCATTATTGTAGTTAAATACAGCCTTTTGAACAATAATTTTGATACAGCATATTTCATTTAAATTAATGGACGATTCCCACATCTAAGGCTTGAAGCTCACTCTTACAATTCCGAAGTAGGATCACTATCGTCATGTTTTTGCGCTGCAGATCGTAATTGTATGCTGCACGTGTAACAAGTAGCAGCATTACTTTTCTCTGTTGCCCTCATTTTAGCATCCAGTGCATGTGGAGGTGGAACTACTGGTGATCCATGCAGTACTGTTGGAATCATAATTAATAGGCAGCGTTCTCACATTATTGTACGAAAGAACTGACACCACACTAACATAATATGTACGTACGTATATGTGATGATGTTGGTAGTCATTTCACTGCGGATGCGGTAAAATCGTTCGACCTCATGCGGGAATCTGCTATGGCAACTACAAGAGGACTATGAACGGTAACCGGGCGGGAATATCCGAGCGGTCTGGAAGCCACGCCACGCGCGGCCTCCCACGTCGGAGGTTCGAATCCTCCCTCGGGCATGGATGTTTGTGCCGTCTATAAGTTAGTTCATAAGTAGTTTGTAAGTTTAGGGACTGATGACCCCACAGTTAAGTGCCATAAGCTTAACAAACATTTGAGCATTTTGTTATGAACGGTAGGGGCGCTACTTCCATAGTGTGCTACTTATGAGAATTGGAGAAGACGGTAAACGTTTCCGGTTAGTCAAGTTCCGCGGTGGAATGGCCGAGCATTTTAAGGCGGATTGCTGCGGAGCGAACGGTTGCCTGCCGTCGGGGATTCAAGTCCTACCGCGGCATGGGTATTTCTGTTGTCCTTAACATAAGTTACTTTAAATTAGTTTTAGTACTTTGTAAACCTAGGGACTGATGACCAACGTAGTTGTCCCTTAGATTTACATACATTTGAACATTTTGTTAGTCAAGTGGTTAAGGCAACTGAGAGCCCGAAGAGGGAAACCCAGTTTCGAACCGCTATTCGGCTCAAATATTCACTTGTTGCCGTTGAATTATTTCAGTGTCGTAATACAGCCAAAGATTATCTATCCTTTTACCCACAGACGGAGGTGATATTTCAGTCCAATTAGCAGTGGAAGAAATACAAGACGAAGTCATCATTGATTATTTCATTAACGCTAACGCTGCTTCTGATTCATATTTGAGCTGCGCTAGTGCTGGTAGAGTTGACGAGGGACTCGGCTTCACATTTGAGCTGAGTTTGTAGTACCGAAGCAGTTTTAGTGTTGATAACAAAAGGAAATATGACTGCGTTCCGTATTTTTAGCACTTACGAGTAAGACTGGTTTGAAAATGTACGTAACTTGTCATCAGAAATAAAATAACGTTGTAAAAAATAGAACTTCATTAACGAAATATAAATTAAAGCTGTTTGTCTTACAAAGCTTTGAGCAGAGGGAAGGTTGCTTCTAAGAGTCACTATCGTCGGATCGTGACTGTTATCAAGGCATTGACTCAGCATACTTTCCGAGTCATCCAAACATTGTGAACCTGTAATATAAGCGGCCGTGACCCAACACAATGAAAATCTTGCTTACCGCGCTTAATTTATGTAACATAATCAATAACTTTGCGTATAGAATGCGATTTGTGCTTTGTTCAAGGACTGAATTTGATGTTCAGATGTTTGTAAATCTATCGGACCAAACTGCGTGGTCATCAGTCCGTAGCTTACAAACTACTTAAACTAAGGTAAACTAACCTAAGGAAAAACACACACACCCATGCCCCAGGGAGGTCTCCAACCTCCGACGGCGAAAAACCGCTCGCTCCGCAGCGAGACGCTTTAGACCGCTCGGCTACTCCACCGCGGCGACTGAATTTGAAATGGAATACGAGGAGCTTTTAGCTTAATCTCTGAAACATCAAAGAAGTGTAAAATACAGAACATGAGCACGGAATCGTTAATAAGGGGAGAGCATCGTGTTGAGAGTATAGGACTTACGTTAGCAACGGCAAAAACGAACGTAATAAGAGGGATAATGTAAAAGGCCGGACAGTAATAATGGGGTTTTATCGTATTATATTTGGGATGATGAAATTAAAAGCATATCTGTTACACTACATTTCCTGCTCATACACTTAACAACAGCAAAGTGTAAAATGAAATGTTCGCGTAATATATGTAGGTGGTAATGCAGATGGAAAAATTCATCATTACATCTTGTGATTCAGTGGAAGGAGTTCATTATAAGGAGTTCCAGTATTTATGGCGAGGAAGCATGTTGAAAACAGTTCTGACGGTAAATTCAGAAGGAAGTGCTGTTTGTTGACACTGACTGTAAATTTCCTATGATAATTCGAAAACAGATAAATAAAAAACGTATATAGTGTTTTATATTGTTACAAGTAGAATTCTTTAAATTTGATACCATTATCAGGAGGAGTGTGCTCAACGGCCAAAAAATCACTTTTATCAATAATGAAAGGAGCAACATTAGCCGTAAAATCTTTTGCTTTATTCAGGCAAATCGATTTCGGTTTTCCAAGAAATCAAGAACTTGCTGACAGCACTGTAGATGGTTTCTTGGAAAACCGAAATCGATTTGCCTGAGTAAAGCAAATGATTTTCCGGGTAATGCTGCTCCTTTCATTATTGATACAAGTAGAATTATTAGATAATAATTACGTTGAGCCATAACATTATAGAATTCATGAGGGACACCAGAAATAAAAGATTTAAAAGGATCACGTTCATTTATCTGTCTCAAGATTTGTTTGGTTTGATAGACGTACACAAAATATATTAGATTAATGGTCGGAACTTCGCTTTATGCAAACAAAAAATATCCGTGGTGTAACAAAATTAAATTATGAAAAAATGACCGTATTTAAAAAAAATGCAAGGTTGTAAACTACACGCACGCTAATAAAGGAAGATAACAGAATATTTACATCGATTTTAGGATATCGTATCACCAAAATACCTTAAATTACGTCCTGCAGCCTTCAAAATATTCAAATGTTTGTAATCCGATGGGACCAAACTACGTTGGTCATCAGTCCCTAGTCTACAAAATACTTAAACTAAGTTAAACGAATCTAAGGACAACACACACATCCATGCCCGAGGGAGGATTCGAATCTCCTACGCGAGAGGCCGCGCGATCCGCACGTGGCGCTCCAGACCGCTCGGCTACTCCCGCACGGCCCGCAGACTTCATTGCACCACTTCGGGAGGGAAGAAAATTTCTAAAGAGTGTAGGATAATATACAACACAGTTCCGATCAGAGAAAAGTGCTGAAAGATTGTGTAAGATGTTCCATGGTGTTAAAATACATGTCCACAAGTTTCTAGAGCTACCACAAAAATTTTAATTTTAGGATTTGACAAATGCACATCAAGGAGAATTTCAACAAAAATTATACAAAGCCAAAATTAATATTAATAGTAATTATAATTATTATGGTGATTGCTAAAGTTGTAATCATATTTTCCCGACGAAACAAAGATATTACACAGAAAAATCAGATACATCACTATGTCAAATATCACAAAATAAAATACAGAAAATGTTGTAAAAGTAATTGAACCAATAGAAGATTTCCTTTGAATAAGCTACACCATTAAATTACTGATGTTTCGTAGAAATCATTAGGATCAGCCACGTATAAAATGTAAACAAAGTAGAATGAGCAATTAAAAAAATCGCTAGAACTTAGAGCTAAGATAAAAACGATTACTTTCCATCGAAGCGGAGAACACATAGAGAAAAAAAGAAAGAAAAATAACACACGTAATTCTGAAACTAGGTTGAACGTTTTAAAGATCTGTGGATCCCTCTCCAAAATAAAGTCACAGTAGCATGGTGTACAGACATGAAAGAAAAGAACCGGGAAGAATCAAAATTACAGAGTCAGAAATTCTTTAGGAGAGCTGCTAAATTTAAAAGGCTTCCAATCCAGAAAAATGAAACCAAGAACAACATCGGCGCAAGAAGAAAAAGACAATGCATGAGAAATTGAAGTATCCTGGGAATATTGGAAAGAACAAAGAAAGAAAACCACCTCATGTCGTTACGTGATTCCAGAAGAATATTAGTATAAAATAGATTGTGTAATTCCTGGTGGACAGACTATGCACTTTGTGGTGTCGTATCCATTATGCTGGATATTCCTGGGTGCTGCCAGCTTGGCAGAGTCAGGAGAAAAAGCGATTCAGACTTCCCACAGGATGGTAATCGTTTCGTTTTGAGAGGTTTACGATCGAATAATCTGCAATGTAACACAAAACGAGCATGCATTTTCAGTACAACCAATTAAAGGATATGGGCCAGGGATTGGCGTCCTTACGTTATTAAGTGACTCCGTTCCCCTGGAGGAGCAGAGCTTCATTAAGCGCCATCATTAGACCGACGCGAGTGAAATAATCGAGGCACACCGTCAATTAACCCACATCCCTCGCCGGCTTTCCAGCAGCAGTTTGCACATAAAAACATGTGGTCCTACGGCCAAACCTCATCATAGCAGCTCCATTATAATGTTATGTTAAATTCCAAGTATATGATCAGTACTAATACTTGACAAATTTTTGAAAACCATTTATTTAAAAGTGTAAAAATATCCAGTTCGAATTTAATTTTATAAGACTCTTTCTCAGAAATGGAAGTAATTCGAATCTATATTCCTATTTTATTTTACTTTTTGTCTCATTACAAGGGATTTCCTCATTACATAATATAGCAAACTTTGATTATATTTCGTCTAGATCATCAGCTGTCAGAGATGTCAAATCTTGTATTGTATGTACTTATAACGAAAATAAACCTTAGTCTAAGATGAACCAACACAATCCTTTTAATTCCTCTAGCTGCAATTAGTACTGCACGGCCACTACGGTCGGGCGTTCGAATCCCCCTCGGGCATGGATATTTGTGCCGTCCTTAGTATTAGCTAGTAGTTTGTAAGTTTAGGGACTGGTGACCCCGTAGTTAAGTCCCATAAGCTCTACAAACATTTGTACATTTTTGCAATTAGTATTGGTTGGTTGGATGTTTAAGGGGGACAAAACTGCAATGGTCATCAGTCCCCGCAATTAGTATTCTCTTACCTGTATTCTCTTACCTCTATCTTTTAAGTTACAATCTAAACTGATTCCGATAGTTGCCCATTTGCAAGCTAGAAGGGAAGAAGCCTTTAACGCCGGTACTTGAAAGTTATAAATAGCAGTCTCCAGGAGCCAGGAAAACCTCTCGTTTATCGTTATCAGAAGCTATTTATATGCCGGGACTAGCCTGAGGTGGCACTTAACAGAATATCGCTTGTGAAATAATGGACAGATGAAAATCTCAACACTTTTCGTACTTTAAAACTTTTTTTTTTTATTTGTAAATAACTGTATTTACTTTATGTGTGCTGGGATTTTTTTTTTTTTTTTTTTTTTTTTTTTTTTTTTTTTTTTTTTTAAGTTCCTTCAGAAGAGTAAGACATCTTTAAATGTGAAAAATTGCTTCAAAGTATACCACGTTCATATAACAAGGTACAATTATTCAGGTCCATCTTATAAGTGTTTCAAACGAAAAAAATCTTGTAATTATTCCTTAATGATCTATGTGTTACATTTTTATTCTGCTAAACACCAAATTCTGAAATAATGCCACGTAAGACGTAACACTCCTTTTATTTCGTAAATGCTTAAATATATTGAAACGCAACTTTCGCCACATGCTAGTACGTCGAGAGGCACATTTATTTTGTTTCGTGAACGTTTTTAGCACCAATATCAACTGAGATAATGAAACAAGTACATTTTTAAACATAACCGCTTACTTTTCATACCAGCATTCGATAGATCTTGAGAAAACAATTACAGTGATATTATGTATGATAATTTTGGCGTTGAAACCTGTCGCAAAATAAATTCCTGAATTTTCCTAGCGTTTGAGAGCACGGTGTCTGGAATCGGCGTTAACAGGGCAAACAACGCCAGGCGGAGCTCTCGTGATACGAAGCGACACAATGTCAGCACATTTGACTGTCGACTTGTCTGCGCTGCAGGTCGCTCATTTCCGCTTCAACATCCACTGCGTACAGTCATGTATGTACACTCTTTGACAAAAAACCTGGCCGCCGGCCGGCCGCCGCTGAGCCTAAGTCCGAGCCGATCGCGACATGGGACAATAAAAGTGGCCACGCTGATTCGCTCTAAGTCCAGCTATCTGCACAATCTGGCAACACTGCAGACTTCGGGAGTTCATACAGTACTTCTTGTGTGCAGTTAGGAGATATCTGGGTCAGCTACATCCGTGGTCTTGCGGTAAAGTGCGCGACTTACATGTTCAGTATTAGCGATCGAAACCGACTGTTGACAAAAATTTTAAATTCATGTCATTCGTGCATGCTGATGCTACATGTGTAAGGGGAGCATATGTGTAACGTATTTCATTTTTTGGTACACTGATAATAACATTTCGGCCCAATAACATTGCCACCTCTGGCCGCAGCACTTGGCAGAGCTCTCCGCGGCCCACTCGCCGGCAGCAGCGGTGGCGGCGCTACACAGCGCTGCCTCGCCCTCTGCCCACAGCGCCTGCCGCCCCTCATCGATCTGGATACGTAAAATGCTGTAGTGTTGCTGAGTGGTGATCCATAAAAAAAGGTTGGGGTTCGTATTTCACACAGGATATAACGAAGCAGACCACCTATTTTGAATGATGAGCATATAATACATTAGAGGCAAAAAAATTGTCATTTTCCAATCCAATGGCACTCTACGATGGTTAACACTTATTTGTGGTTTAAATCTCGATCCTTTTCCTTTCAGAAATGCCTTTCATGTAATTTTTTATTGTCATCAGTTCATATGTTTTCATCAAGACACACTATTGTAACTCACTAAAATGTTTTAGTGTCGTTGTTTCATTCCTTACGGTAAATGTATGAGCTAAATTATGTGAATACGTTTCAGTGCACGTTCTAAAGCAACACAGGCACACTGCAAGGTTCGTGTCTTCATGTCTCATTTCTACAGGAGATATTTCGGATAAATGGAGGTGAATTCGAATTTCTTCGAAGGCGTTTGTATGGTGAAGCAAAGAAGACATCTAATACCATTTCCATAATTTGAAGTCGACCTTTCTGAAAGACTTATTGTATAAAGCTTTTCTTATGATTCCGTTAAAGAGTGTCTTCTTGCAATCTGCAGCGTATAAAGTAAAATAAAACGGAATTCCATCCCCAAACGCAATTTCTCCAACCAGGATTAGAACTGCCGCCTCACACCAGGCGTGCATCATAAGACACAAACAGAACCTCACAGCCAACCACACACTGCAGCATAGTGTCCTCAGTCTCTCACATATTCAATGCTGAGCCTCTAACGCATCGCGAAAGATAACTTGAAAGTCACCTAGACAAATAACTACATTCCTTGAGTGCAAAAGTTAAATTTCTGTCTTTCATTTCACGTGGGCATTACACATCTTGAGTCATGAAAGTAGAAGAGGAATGTCAAGTGAACTTAGCGAGACAATTCAGTACCACTTGCGGAAGTAACTGCACTATCACAGTGTTGCCAAATATCAGCAACGATGTTGCCAGTTCTTAGCTGTACTAGGAAGACCTGTGTAGCGATAAGCGACGCGAAATCGCGTACGTCTCATGCGGGCTTCTAGAGGGGAGTCGCGCATTTTGGGTTAATATGCGGCGCTCTCTCCTGATAGTTTCCGTCGTCACATTTAGGATGCAGATATTAAATTCGTCCAATGAGGCCGAAACTAGCGTTAAAATTTTTTGAAGCTTTACTGCATTATGATATATTTTCAGCAAATGACTAGAGAAAAAAAATACTGATATTGTGATTGCAACATACGGCAGATCAAAGACTGAGATACGTAAACATGCATCACGATTTCAGTTTCATCCCCCCCCCCCCCAAAAAAGACTAAAACAATTCCTTTTTTTAGATATCTACAAACCCTTTTTTTTTTGTTAGTTACTAAACAGTAAGGTATCAAACACTTCGCATCTTGAAAGCGATAGCCCACAATATTCTCAATCGTACTAGCATCTGGCCTCAACTGGCTTTTAGCCATGCATTGAGAAGAAATGCTTATGCATTGATAACTTACCCTCATCAACGTTCAGTGAGAGCTTTTTGTAACAAAACGAAAAAGTAATTCGAACCATCATTTTCTCCAATGATACTAGGCACTGTTGTCCGAAGATGGACTGTATCTATGTTGAGTCTTGTCAAACGCGTCTCACATTCAAGGAATATTACCTAAACGTATTTAGTCCTCATGAAGCTGTAACAAAACAGAGAATCTGGGTGGTTGTGCATATTCGTAAGTTTTCTTACTTTGCCGTAATACTTGATGCAAAGATAAGCAAAATACAAATCCTTCATCTATCGGTTTCTTCGATTCTTTGGGCAGTCCTCTTTGGTTTGTACTCCTTCACTTCTTTGGTGATCTACTAGTTTTATTGAAAATACAGTAATCAAAATTACGCGACTGTTTGTCCCACATTTTAATGTCCTTGATTTTTATTCTGAATGACAGTGATGATTTCTGTTGGACTGGTTCCATATATCTGAGTCTAATTAATGAAGTTTTATTCCCATGACAGATGAAAGCAATTAGAACCTTCTGTCTCTATAATGAATTTTCATATGGAAAAAATTAACACCTGAAGATGGATCTTTAAAAATGTGAAGATGGTCGTGGACCTGTAAAGCAACGTTCTTAATAAAAAAAAAAAAAAATAAAATAAAAAAAAAACCGCTGACGCGGCTTCAGAATTTATTATTTACTTTATGAGATGATTGAAGTGATTTCCAAGTAAGTTGTTCTATCTATATTTAAAATTTTACCATCATTTTAGAACAATTGATAAATTCATTTAAGAAAATGTTCTTTCGTTTTGTTTGTGATGTCACTTGATATTATTGAAGTAGGTGGCTACAACATCTGCTATGAGGTTTCCAGGAGACAGTTGGCACGGATGATTTTGTTTGACAGTAAGCGGATAAATTTAAGACGTAACGAAACGAAATGATGAGATCCAGCTTTTGCAACAAAACGGACCTGATTTCTAAATTACATCTAGACATTACTGCTATAAAACCCTACCTCATTGATTTACTCACAGCTGAGAAAGATTGCTCGCAACGTGAAAGAGAGTAGGAGTAGTTAATGTATGAAACGACCTTCTTGAACACAAATTCAGTTAACTACTACAATGAGCTTATTATGATGTTAATTTTTCAAAATACTTAATGTAGGTGACAAGAAAAAGTCAACTGACTGCAGAATTACATATCAGACAAACATCTACATGATGCCGAAGTTGCGAAACAATATGCCCTACTATGACGTTGGAAAATCTTGATTACATTGATGGCCTGATGAACGAGTTTTTGAAGCTGGCGTCCTGCATGTTAGGATCCGGATCAGTAATTCATTGCACATATGTCACGTGGCCAGCTAAAAAAAAAAAAAAAAAAAAAAAAAAAAAAAGATCAATTAATAGCTCATTGAGCGTATTACCAGTTTTGGTTCTCGGTTTATGGTTGATTCATATGCAGGACTTATAGTTATGTTTACTGTACTCCATTAACTAACAATAAGACTCACAATTTGTCGCAGAAAAGTCTTCGAAATAAATACTCAAATTTTGTCCAGTTTCCTTCGAGTTTGCTTCCTGATAAAATAAAATGTCCGCAGGTCATTATGGAAATTACAAGCGACCTGTTATTGACTGAACATCTTGATACGTTAAATAGCGTTCCATTTGAATTTTTTGAGCACATTCTTTGATGAGGTGCTGTCTTTGTTGCCTGCCTCTTTGATTTCATAAAATGTTACGTTGTTTCATGGCCGGATGCGATGCAGGCATAGTTTTAATTGCAGTGTGTTCATTACAGCGCGGTGGTAGGTTTCAAAGTACAAACTTAATGGTGACTTTTAGGTGCCAGGTATCTCACGTCGATAGATTATCATTCGATCGGTGTCGTCGCAGATAGCGGACGACATTAATTTACTAACCATTGCAATGTTCAATGCAATTCGTGAATTTCTTATGTTACAGTCAAAACGCGTAAGTTCCAAGAGGTCTACCGAACATCTGTTAGGCTCCGTTTGATGTCTTCCTCTGTTCAGAACGAAAACTATCCCTCCAGCAGGCGCGCTCCGCCTTCTCCGTTTCCAGACGCGCGCACCTTCGCTCGCTCGTTGTGCTGCATTTACCAAAACGACCGTGGCTGCTCCCACCGCGTCATACCTCTTATCGACTTCAGAAAGGTAATGAAAGAAATTACCCTTCAAGTTGGTGGCCACTAAACGCTACTGTTAGCATTACTCATGATGCAAGAACACTTTGTGTTCCAGTGTTACTATGATCTCTGACATAGCTCTTAAGAATTCGAAAATTTATTGGAACTATCCTTAACGCGGTAGCAATTATCGAGTGGACAAAAGTTACTTTATACGTCTTAGTGTATTTTAAAACCACGTTTATATGCATTTTTCATTTGAATGATTATTTTACGCCTGCCGCGGTGGCCGAGGCGACTGAGGCGCTTCAGTCACGGTCTACACGGCCACTACGGTCAGGGGTTCGAATCCCCCCTCGGGCATGGATATTTGTGCCGTCCTTAGTTGTAGGTAGTTCATAAGTAGTTTGTAAGTTTAGGGACTGATGACCCCGTAGTTAAGTCCCTTAAGCTTAACAAACATTTTAACATTTGATTATTTTACACTTTTCAAATTTTGTATGTGTGAAATTTTTCATTCAATTTCAAACGTTTTTATGAGAATACAACGATACATTTGTTTTATTTCTATTTCACTAACCCCTCTTATGTATTAGTCACGATAAGATCGTGAAGGTAAAAAAAAATAGGGCGATATGAACTCACACTAAGTCTTACCAGAAATAGTTTTAACGGCGAATCATTCACAACTGGAAGAGAAACAGTCGGAAACAGCAGTTGTATAAAAAGTGCCCTCCATCAAACACCAATTAAGAAATGGCGTTAATGAAACAGTGTCATCCAGTTCTAAGTTAAGTTGAAAGTTCAAGGTCTCTTGTTCAGAGGGAAGTTGGTTTGGAATGAACTGCAAAATTTGTACCAACACACGGGAACATGAACAAAGTAAGCTCTATTGCATACGTGACACGAAAGAAATAAGGAAGGTTACGATTTAACGTCCCTCGACAAGGGGTCATTAGAGCGAAGCAGAAGTTCGGATTGTCATGATAAGGATGTGGAAGGAAATCGGTCGTGTCCTGCCGTGTCCTGCCTAGACTGATTTAGGAAAATCATGGAAAACTCAAATCCAAATGGCCGAAGGCCAGTTCGATGCGCCGTGCAGCCGAATATGAGTCCCGTGTGTTACCACTGCACTAACTCGTTCCGTAGCAAAAACGAATGCGGGTAAATATTGCATTATCACGCGGTTCTGAGTTGCGTTAATTAAGTTTCTGGCCTATCGTTAGTATAAAATCAATTGTAAAATTTGTAACAAAAACACAATAGACAATAAAGCAACCTAATAACCACGTGTTACAACGATTAAAATTGATCGATGAATTGTGCCATGGTTTAAAACAACATTAGGGAAAGCAATTGCACTGTTGCTTGTTAAAAGATAGTAAATAAAAGTATTGACGTATCTCTTATTCACTGATTTTGAACAGATGCCGTAGAATGCGCAAGGCTGTAGTTTTACCGCTATTATAAAAATTAACTGGACTGAGTACAAAATTTGTAAATAAATTTGATCCAAATTATCATTATGAATGAAGTTAATAAATGAGCAATCCGTGAATGTCCTCTGCCTACGTATCGATTTCAAATTAAGGGTGTTAAAAGAAGTGTTCCAGATTTTCAGAGTAACTTTTACGGATGGAACAAGACAATAATGGCCGTTATACATTAGCTCTAATGTATTGGCTCTGGATATGAGAACTTGTTGATCTTCAATATTGTGAAACATATTGAACAAACAAATGTAACGGTAATACAAAATAAAATTCAGAGATCAACTTGAAATAAAAACTAATGGTACTAACAACAATAAAGCACAGCAGTTCAACCACTTCACGAGGAGAATTATAGGGAAAATATGTGTTTAACAATATTAAGGAGATGAACAGCAAGAGCAAACTGTTTACGGTTACGAACAATATTCGTACTGCCCATGGACGATAGACCTGAAATAACCAAACGGTTTGGTTTATAGGACAATTTCACTTTTGGCGGTTGCAATTACTTTACAAATAATAGATCGAATGAATGGAGTATTTTGAAGGGGAACGAATTATTACAATTACTTTGAATCACCTGCAAAGATAAAAATATTTAAGACAAAAAGTACTTCTGAAACAACATTAAACACTAACATTATAATTCACCTAAACAGGGGCATCACTATATGAAGAAAACAGTTTCTTATTGGGAAAGGGTGTGCGGATGTAATAGAAGTCACTATATTCTGCAGCAAAAGCCGTCTGGTCAATTTTATGATTATCAGTAAAAACTTGCGTAATAGCTGCTCTAGGATGGTACCCGTCAGATGCTCATTTTAGTGATATTCCTGAAATGTGAGCCGCGTATGACAAGATTGAACGTATATACGTCCAATCTGGGACAAAAATGCGTAGGAACTTTGGAGAAACTAGTCATTTCACACTTTATCTGTTTCGTTAAAAGAAGGTAAGTCACTGTTTATCAGCATTTTGAATGATGTTGTCGGACTGAAGCCTTACTTAGAATGGGCTTTGGCAGCGCAGCATGGATAAAAGCCAGTTGAAGCAAGCTGTTTGTAGGAACGAGGATATTGTGGGATGGCCAAGAAATTCTTCCTATAGCTTAGCAGTATTGGTTACGATACTAGGCAACTCTGATCGTTCCCTTAGTTTCAGAATTCGAGATATTTTCCAATATTCATGAGGATATGAGATTATTCATTGCATTTAAATGACTGTTATCCTGAACTAAATATTCGATCGCAGAAAGGTCTACCCCTGCTTAAATTGCAAACAGTTTTGTGTTTTATGTCGGGACTGTGTGTATTAACTGCCAACAAATGTCAGATAACTGAACGAGTAATCTCATTTTAGCTCGGTGGCGCCATTCTCGTTTTCTGATCTACAGCAAGCATAGTTGATTAGTGAGGTATCGTTGTACTAGTGATGTGTGTGGCTTCACATCTATTTTTCTCCTCTGAAAAAGTCCTAAATGGTATTCAGCAACGAAATACCAAAACTCATTGCAGTGTGTCAACCAAGAGATCGGCATTTTCTATTGTTATTGTAATCTTTATCATTCTGTTGTAACGCCGTAAACATCATTGATTACTATCATTATTACCATAATTATTATCATTAATTCAGTTGCAAAAGCGTTCTTTCCCATGTGGCCAAGAGACCAGAAATAATGTGTGGTTTGACGAAAAATAGGACCATAGGAGAAAGTAGGTAAAACGTTTCTACCAATTTCTGTTAATTTAAATTCATGACCACAGATACTAAGCAACAACACATGCAAGTCATAGGTTGCAACGTTCGAAAAATCCATCAGACACATGGGTTCGGATACTCATCATCATATGTTCGCCCAACAAAGCTGTAACACTACGAAATAAAAAGCTGCTTAGTAGTCTATAGATTATATGTATATGTTTGCAGAGGAAAAACCTCAGAATTGCACATTTCCCACATATACAGTTTAGTTTCTGTGGTCATGGCCGTAATTTTAAATATCCAGTCTTCTGAATACTCAAATGAAATAATTACTGTGCTGCACAAATAGTCAGTTAACTATGTTTCTACTGGCTTTCAAGCATACCAACACATTTATGTATTCACGTAGAAGACATGAAATATTACTTGCACAGTCGTAAGGCTGCATTTTGAAACGCAGTCGCTTTCTAGTTACAAAGTTTTTCGAGACGGATGGGGCATCATTATTACCAGTAACTTTTCATCAAAAAAATTAGGTTTTGTCGAAATGTAAGAAAGCAATTGTTTTAGTCTTTTTGGGGGGGGAGGGGGATGAAACTGAAATCGTGATGCATGTTTACGTATCTCAGTCTTTGATCTGCCGTATGTTGCAATCACAATATCAGTATTTTTTTTCTCTAGTCATTTGCTGAAAATATATCATAATGCAGTAAAGCTTCAAAAAATTTTAACGCTAGTTTCGGCCTCATTGGACGAATTTAATATCTGCATCCTAAATGTGACGACGGGAACTATCAGGAGAGAGCGCCGCATATTAACCAAAATGCGCGACTCCCCTCTAGAAGCCCGCATGAGACGTACGCGATTTTGCGTCGCTTATCGCTACACAGGTCTTCCTAGTACAGCTAAGAACTGGCAACATCGTTGCTGATATTTGGCAACACTGTGATAGTGCAGTTACTTCCGCAAGTGGTACTGAATTGTCTCGCTAAGTTCACTTGACATTCCTCTTCTACTTTCATGACTCAAGATGTGTAATACCCACGTGAAATGAGAGACAGAAATTTAACTTTTGCACTCAAGGAATGTAGTTATTTGTCTAGGTGACTTTCAAGTTATCTTTCGCGATGCGTTAGAGGCTCAGCATTGAATATGTGAGAGACTGAGGACACTCTGCTGCAGTGTGTGGTTGGCTGTGTGGTTCTGTTTGTGTCTTATGATGCACGCCTGGTGTGAGGCGGCAGTTCTAATCCTGGTTGGAGAAATTGCGTTTGGGGATGGAATTCCGTTTTATTTTACTTTATACGCTGCAGATTGCAAGAAGACACTCTTTAACGGAATCATAAGAAAAGCTTTATACAATAAGTCTTTCAGAAAGGTCGACTTCAAATTATGGAAATGGTATTAGATGTCTTCTTTGCTTCACCATACAAACGCCTTCGAAGAAATTCGAATTCACCTCCATTTATCCGAAATATCTCCTATAGAAATGAGACATGAAGACACGAACCTTGCAGTGTGCCTATGTTGCTTTAGAACGTGCACTGAAACGTATTCACATAATTTAGCTCATACATTTACCGTAAGGAATGAAACAACGACACTAAAACATTTTAGTGAGTTACAATAGTGTCTCTTGATGAAAACATATGAACTGATGACAATAAAAAATTACATGAAAGGCATTTCTGAAAGGAAAAGGATTGAGATTTAAACCACAAATAAGTGTTAACCATCGTAGAGTGCCATTGGATTGGACAATGACAATTTTTTGCCTCTAATGTATTATATGCTCATCATTCAAAATAGGTGGTCTGCTTCGTTGTATCCTGTGTGAAATACGAATCCCAACCTTTTTTTTATGGATCACCACTCAGCAACACTACAGCATTTTACGTATCCAGA
Source organism: Locusta migratoria (assembly GCA_026315105.1). Classification (NCBI taxonomy): domain Eukaryota; kingdom Metazoa; phylum Arthropoda; class Insecta; order Orthoptera; family Acrididae; genus Locusta; species Locusta migratoria. The sequence goes on along the minus strand of CM048755.1, from coordinate 214,271,902 downwards.
TCGATGAGGGGCGGCAGGCGCTGTGGGCAGAGGGCGAGGCAGCGCTGTGTAGCGCCGCCACCGCTGCTGCCGGCGAGTGGGCCGCGGAGAGCTCTGCCAAGTGCTGCGGCCAGAGGTGGCAATGTTATTGGGCCGAAATGTTATTATCAGTGTACCAAAAAATGAAATACGTTACACATATGCTCCCCTTACACATGTAGCATCAGCATGCACGAATGACATGAATTTAAAATTTTTGTCAACAGTCGGTTTCGATCGCTAATACTGAACATGTAAGTCGCGCACTTTTTTTTTTTTTTTTTTTTTTTTTTTTTTTTAACGGAAACTTTATTTACTAAATGTGTTTACAAATAGTTATAATTTTGTGAAACAAGTTTTCTTACAAAAAGTGAATGAACGGTGCAAATTTTTCTCTTTTCCATGGATCGTTGAGGATTTCTCTTCTTGCACGGAGGATGTATTGTCGAAAGTCGCTCACAGATCCACCTCCCGCAAGGGCGTAGTTGATGAACGAATATATGAACCAAGTTAGAGTTCTGGTCTTGGACACTGGGAAAGCCTTTACATCCATGTACACCAGTTTCTTCGTGTTGATGTCGTTGACACTCAGAGACAGCAATCCTGCCGATTTAAACTTGATCCATTTCCACAGATCCGCTATTTTGGAGCAGCCTACTACACGGTGGATGGCAGTGTCGACCAATCCACAGTGCTGGCAATACGGGTGACCGGTGAGCTTTATTCTGTGGCGACGGCCAGCAGTCGGGATTAAATCATTTATAAACATGTAAGCTGATGAGCGCAACGTTGAACATATCGATTTATCTGCAAAATTGGACCAGACATGTTTCCAATTTAAGTCTTTGTGTTTCTTTTGGATTGCTGGAGGATATGGAGCTTTTACACCAATGGTCTCGAGTATTTTCTTTGTCGTATAGAACGTTACGTTTGGAGATTTCTCTAAAACACATGTTGCTGTCTGCAATGTACGCAGTAGATTTGCCGGTAGCCTTCTGTCACCTGTATTGCCTGTTACGATACCCCACCCAGCCTTTAGCAAATCTGACTGACTAGCCGGTAATTTTAGGGTATGTATGAGATTTTTCACAATCAGGGCTGAACATTTTGCCTCACAATCAGTTAAAGATAAGCCTCCTTCAGCAAATGGTTGTGTCAACTGATCCCTGGCCACCCGGAATAGTTTACCTTTCCACACAAACCAACCTATGTACTTCTTTATTTGTGCAATACATTGTCTGTCGATTGGGATGACTTGTGCAACATACCACATTTTAGAGAGAGCCAGTGTATTTACACATTCGATCCTCTGTATGATGTTCAGTTGCCTCGTACTATTTGCAATAAGAGCTCCCCGTACTTTGTCCACTATGCTTTTAGAATTATTGGAAAGGAGCTCATTTACATCCTTTCGGAGTTTTAGTCCTAGCACTTCCATTTCAACAGATTCAGTGAAAGTATGTGCGAAGGGTTGGGCACGTTCATTGAGCCACAGGAGATGTGTTTTCCTGTGGTTAATGGTTGCCCCTGCTGCATTTTTATAGTCGTTTAGTATTGCTGCCACTTTTACAGTATCTTGGGGTTCTGTAATTATAATGGTAACATCATCAGCATAGGCATTCAAGGTAAACCGTTGGGCACCAACCTGCAACCCAGATAGGGAGGTGCTAACTGTGCGGATTAGTGGCTCCAAGGATATGACGAACAAAATCATAGCCAAAGGGCAACCCTGTCTAACAGAACGTTGGATAGGGAACTTTTCCGTAAAGTTCCCGTTGATTTGAACTTTGGCAAACATTTGGTATCTTGTCGGTAACAGTAAGTCTATCGTTGCCTGCGGAAATTTGAAATGCCGTAGAACTGTCCTTAGGTATTGGTGACTGACGTTATCAAAGGCTCTCTCGAAATCGATGTTCAGAAGCCCAACCGTTTGTTGCTGATTCTTCCATGCGTAGAATGTTGTATCCCTTAACAGACAAAGTCCATCTATAATCCTTTTCTTAGGTACGCTACACGTCTGTTCCGGTCCTATGATCTCTGGAAGTGTGCGCTTTAGTCTGGCTGCCATGACACGAGAGATGATTTTCGAGTCGGCGCATAACAAAGTTATTGGTCGAAAATCCGTAATTCTATGTGACACCGTTTTCTTTGGAACGAGTACAATAATTCCAGGTTCAGTTTCGGAATAGAGACGTCCATACCTTTGTTTCTCTCTCGTCACCTCCATAAACTCTTCCTTGATAACGGACCAGAAGGATTTATAAAATTCATAGGGGATACCGTCTACTCCTGGACTTTTACGTTTCGGCAACCTTTTGATAACATCCTCAATTTCTTCCTCAGATATCGGATCCAACAGCATAGTGACACTTTCGTTGGTTAATTGCGACGCACAGTTTTGCAGCAGTGTGGCTGTTGTAAGAGCATCAGATGGTTGTGATCGGTACAATCTTTCGAAGTGTTCTTTAATGCCTTCCCGGTTAATATATTCAGAGCCATCTGCAGACAGTATGGAACTTACATATCTCTGTTGGCACCTTCTCCTTTCTCTTGCGAGATGATAAATACTCCACTTCTCATCTGGCAAATGCCCGTGGTCTTTGCAAGTGATGATTTTCCCATCCAGTTCTCTTTCCTGCAGTTCTAAAATTTTATTTTTTATTTTTTTCAAATCACTTGCTCGATCTTCCCCATTGTCGATTTTAGTTTGCAGTTCACGGGCAATGAGATAATAGTACTCCATGTTTTTCCTCCTGGTTTCGTTTATCCTGTAGGCAGCATTGGTAAATAGTTTCCGAATACCGGGTTTTACAAGATTCTCCCACCACTCAATGGAATTCCGGAAGAAGCGTTTACGGCGAACCCACGATGTGTAACGGGCGTTGAACTCCATCTTTACCCATGGTTCGTGGAGCAGGTTGCAATTTAACTTCCAGTATCCCCTGCCAAATATTTTAGGACGAGGGAAACCCTTTATTCGGAGAATCACGCCGTGATGATCGGAAAAGGTCACAGGGATAACGTCGTAATCTTGCACGGCCATACCCGTTGTAATGTAGATTCTGTCAATCCGGGACGATGCGACAGTCGAAACATATGTGTAGTGTGGACGCGTGATGCCAAGTCGCTCAACCACATCTTTCAAGTTCAGTGCGTCAATCAGATTTTGCAGAGGACCACAAAATGGTGTTGCTCCTGTAGAGTCTATCGCCCTTAATATGCAATTGAAGTCTCCTGCCATGATGAAGTTATCTTTCGCTTGCCGAAGAAAATATGGCACATCTTCGGTAAAAAACGTTGCCCTTGCAGCCCTATTATGCGTTCCGGAGGGAGCGTAAAGATTTAAAACAGTCACCCCATTCAGAACACCTTTGACTATACGTCCTCCAGGTTCTTTTTCTACGTCCTGCAACTCCAGTCCGTGCCTGGTTAAAATACAGCAACCCCTCCCTGCCGAGCCAACATTGTTGTACGCGTTGTATGATGAAAAGGAACCCACCTCTTCACATACCACTTCTTGTAAAAAAGCAATATCAATATCATTAGTTCTAAGAAATTTCTCTAAAATTTTAATCTTTTTAGCATTACTTATCCCACAAATATTTAGAGTCAAAAACGTGAGTACCCTTCTATTGTCCATGTGGCGGGTAATTTATTGAGACCACCTAGTCACGAGGTTTGTGCTTTGGTCCAGGATCATGTTCTGTTGTCTCAGTTTGTGGGTCGTGCGTTCTGTTGTCTACGTGCTGATCTTTTACGCCTTCACTCCTCATTTTATTGCGTGCCACATTCATGTTTGGTTTTGGTTTCACGCGTGTAGATTTTGTGGTACTTTGTGGTTTTAGAGATTTCTGACTGCTGGTAATTTTTTCGGGGTCCCGAACGCTGCCCTCGGCTGGGAGGTCAGCGAGAGCAACACGTGATGCCGAGGCGTGTTGCACTCCGCCTCCTGGTGTGAGCTCTGCATCGGCTACTGGGGCCGCGCGCTGTTGACGCGGCGCCGTGTCCCGCTGTGCCTCTGCCTCCGTAGCCGGCTGTTTACTTGCACTAGTGACGTCACTCAGGGGGACAGGTACATCTGCTGCCGGCGTCTGATAGACCGTAGCTTCTTCCATGGGCACATCTGGGGGCGGTTCCATATTAAGTGTGACAGGCATCACGGGCAATACCGTTTCCGGTTTCTGTTTCCTCGGTGTTTGAATTGAATTACCACCGTAGTCGCCTTCTACCGAGTCCACGGTTTCCGGTTCCAGGGGTCGTTTTTTGGTTTTCTGAGGCTCACTGGTAGGCAGATGAACATCCACGCTCATTTCAGCGACGGATTCTTCTCGAAGAAGTGCAGTGTCATTTAATTTTATGCCGGTTTCTTGCAATAAACTTACGGGGTTAGCGTTGGTACGACTCGCACCGTTCTCGCCACCTGTCTTCGGAGCGAGTGATGCATTTATTTTTCCTGTCTGCAACGGAGGGAAGTCATCAAAGGTTATAAGAGGTGGTTCGGTATCTTCCTTTGCGGCAACAGTAACGGGTCCGCGTAAAGTGGCTGTGGGTGTTAAATCCTGTAACTGTAATCTGGAACGTTTTTGCAGGGTGTTCTTCAGAACAAATGTCCGCTGCGGACAATTTTCACGGAGATGTCCCGGCTCGTTACAAACATGACATGTTGCTTGCTGCCCAGAGTAGATAACATGAGCCTTGTATCCCGAAACCATAATGTGGGAGGGGATGTCAGATTTTACACACATCTGTACGGACCGTATGCCATTATAGCACTGTATTTTATATCTGCTGGACCATTTTTCAAACTCGATGCGTTTCACCTGGCCATACTTCGAAAGAACCTGTTCTAAGTCAGTATTCTCCAGTTCTGGGGGAAGATTCAGAATTCTAACAGTCTTCAGTTCACAGTTGGCATTGCTAACATCAACCAAACTAACAGAATCATCCCGGTGGAGAAACTGAACCTGTCCCTTAGTTTGCAGTAAAATCTTGTCACACAAAACCGAATTATAGAACTTGACAAAAACACAGTACTTTTCACTGTCAAGCTGAGTAAATTCAGCATTATCTCCTGAAATACCAAATGTTTCATACAACCAGTCATGTATTTCTAAAGCAGTAGGCTGAACATGACGAGTATTCTTGTCAAACGAGAATCTTAACGTGTTTTTCCTGAGAGAATCCGACATGGTGAACAAGCGGAAAGCGGATGCACCGCCTCGCCACCAAAATCAACAATAAGCGGTACTTACAAGCCCCGGCGACGTAAACGACACTGAGACCGCCTGTTGCCGGTGCTTCCAAGGTCTTCAAAACAACACAAACACTGGTTAACTGCGACCGCACGTCCGTACCGTTCGCCCGCCGAAAGCGGAATATGAAATTGCGTTTGGGGATGGAATTCCGTTTTATTTTACTTTATACGCTGCAGATTGCAAGAAGACACTCTTTAACGGAATCATAAGAAAAGCTTTATACAATAAGTCTTTCAGAAAGGTCGACTTCAAATTATGGAAATGGTATTAGATGTCTTCTTTGCTTCACCATACAAACGCCTTCGAAGAAATTCGAATTCACCTCCATTTATCCGAAATATCTCCTATAGAAATGAGACATGAAGACACGAACCTTGCAGTGTGCCTATGTTGCTTTAGAACGTGCACTGAAACGTATTCACATAATTTAGCTCATACATTTACCGTAAGGAATGAAACAACGACACTAAAACATTTTAGTGAGTTACAATAGTGTGTCTTGATGAAAACATATGAACTGATGACAATAAAAAATTACATGAAAGGCATTTCTGAAAGGAAAAGGATTGAGATTTAAACCACAAATAAGTGTTAACCATCGTAGAGTGCCATTGGATTGGACAATGACAATTTTTTGCCTCTAATGTATTATATGCTCATCATTCAAAATAGGTGGTCTGCTTCGTTGTATCCTGTGTGAAATACGAATCCCAACCTTTTTTTTATGGATCACCACTCAGCAACACTACAGCATTTTACGTATCCAGATCGATGAGGGGCGGCAGGCGCTGTGGGCAGAGGGCGAGGCAGCGCTGTGTAGCGCCGCCACCGCTGCTGCCGGCGAGTGGGCCGCGGAGAGCTCTGCCAAGTGCTGCGGCCAGAGGTGGCAATGTTATTGGGCCGAAATGTTATTATCAGTGTACCAAAAAATGAAATACGTTACACATATGCTCCCCTTACACATGTAGCATCAGCATGCACGAATGACATGAATTTAAAATTTTTGTCAACAGTCGGTTTCGATCGCTAATACTGAACATGTAAGTCGCGCACTTTACCGCAAGACCACGGATGTAGCTGACCCAGATATCTCCTAACTGCACACAAGAAGTACTGTATGAACTCCCGAAGTCTGCAGTGTTGCCAGATTGTGCAGATAGCTGGACTTAGAGCGAATCAGCGTGGCCACTTTTATTGTCCCATGTCGCGATCGGCTTGGACTTAGGCTCAGCGGCGGCCGGCCGGCGGCCAGGTTTTTTGTCAAAGAGTGTACACGTTTGAGAAGTTGGATATATGACTTTCATGTGGTGAATGTAAAAGAAATGATATGAAAATAATACAGCGGTATAGGACTACCTATCCGGATCGCCAACGTCCGACGCGCCAGGCAATTGCACGAATCATCAAGACGATTGAGCGAACAGACGGCTTGAACGTCAAAACGTGACAAAGAAAGAAGACTGAAACCGACAGAGAACAGGGAGAAGTTGCCCTGGTTACGAAGCTAATGAATCCGCATAGTGGTACGAGACATATTGGGCCGCGGTGGAGTAGCCGAGCGGTCTAAAAGCGTCTCGCTGCGGAGCGCGCGGTTGCTCGCCGTGGAGGTTCGAGTCCTCCCTGGGGCATGGGTGTGTGTGTTTGTCCTTAGGTTAGTTTACCTAGGTTTAAGTAGTTTGTAAGCTACGGACTGATGACCACGCAGTTTGGTCCGATAGATTTACAGACATTTGAACATTTGATTTGAGACATATTGGCAAAGAATGTGGATTTAGCCAAAACGAGTTTCGTTCGCATCTTGCTCGACACAAATTCCACCCCCTTCATCTTTCACTGTATCAGGTACTCAGCAACGGTGATTTCGAACGTCGTACACATTTTTGTCGGTTTGCCCTTAAGTGGCTGAGAGCCTTTTTCCAACGTGTGCTCTTTGCCAATGAAGCAACGTTTAACTAACCACGGTTAGGTAAATTGCATCACATGTATTACTAGGCAGGAAATTCATCCCAGGCGTGCTAAATGGACATTCCTTGCGAACATTCAGACAGTTCTCCTATAGGAGGTACCACTGGACAGAGCCGTGCAGCGCGCCACATTTACCCGCTCGAGCTCGCCTACGTCCGGCCGCTGCACTCTGCTACCCGCACCGCGAGTAAGTCGAGCTCCACTGCACCGCATATAGTACACAGTGAGCGAGCTACGATGTACACTTGCGCATAATAGTTCGCGATCGGGAGCGCTCACTTAAGTTCGCGGCTCTGCCGCGAACTATTTCGTTCTTTTAGTTCGTCCGCTCCCAGTGACGGCTGAGCGGCGTGGTCTGCGCGTGCAGGTGGAGGGGGAAGTTCCCCCACCTAGCTGCTTCATGTCCTTGCTGCTTGAGCCACTAACGATATCACGCAAACCAAAAGAAAGAGTTTGTGGACAATTTCTCCCGTTTAAGTTTAGAGTTATCTCTATATATTGGCATTATGGAATTAGTCAGATATTGCAGATAACAGAAATTTTGTAGCACTGAAGCAGGCAGACGCTCACCTCGAAATGACTCATCAACAGAAGGAAAACACGTGATTGTTAATTCTGCTACGCGCCTTCTCGCTATTTTCCGTCGGTCTTCGGAAAAGAATCCAACGAACTATGAAGCGAAATACGTTTGGCATAATCGTCCACTGCTCCTAGTTCGTCCGCTGCTTCAAGTTCGTCCGCTCCTTCTAGTTCGTCCGCTGATTTTGGTTTTTGCTACCGCTACTAAAAGAGCACTTTTTGTATGACAGCTTTTTTATATAATGAATCAGTGTTGCCAAAGCGTGTGCTATTACCCGTATTTTGGGCAATTTGACATCAAATACTTAGGCAAATAAACCAGTTATTTACACGAATGGGTGATACAATGGTATTCAACTGCTTTGCATACAGAGTACTCGTAGTACTTTATTTTTAAAATAGATTTCTTGTGGCAGTGAACTATGAAACTACAGCTGAGCTGCATCTCAGCTCGAAATGAAGGTAGCTGGCAGAAGGGAATCACGCGATTCTGCGCGCTCTCGCGTCCTCTCGCTGTTCTCCGTCAGTCTTCGGAAAAGGAGCGAACGAACTAAGAGACGAGGTATCTGCGAACTAGTTCGCGTAGTTCGCCTATGCCAGCGCTCTTCCGAACTAGTTCGTTCGCGAACTACATAAGACTACTACGATGCGTCGTCGAGTCCCCGACACTCGCCGGGCGAGCGGGTACCCGCCGGGCCCGTACAAGAGCGCTACAGACGGCGCAGCGAGCGGTGGAATGCAACGCTACGCAGACAGTTCTGCGCAAGACGTTGTATTAATCAGAGCGTAGGCATAGCACACATTTTTAATTATCTACATAGCAATTTATACGTTATAGTTTTGTCTGAAATACGAGGGTCACTCCAAAAGAAATACACACTATTTTTTTTAATGCAGTTTTTATTCTACATGTTTCAAAGTCATACAGTGTATAGATACATCCTTTAGGAACAATATTTTCATTTCTCGACATAAACCTCATCCCTTTCAACTGCCTTACGCCATCGAGAAACCATCTATATCCGCACGGTAAAATTCTGGACCGACACGTTGGAGCCGCTGTATGGCAGCGTGCACAAGGGAGTTATCATCTTCAAACCTTATTCCACGAAGAGATGATAGTCACATGGAGCAGGGTCAGTAGTGTAAGGCTCGTGCTTCAGTGTTGTCCATCCGAGTTTTGTGATCGCTTCCATGTGCCCGTGCATTGTCGTGCAACAGCAAAACATCCTGCTTTTGCCGATGTGGTCGAACGCGATTCAGTCGAGCTTGAAGTTTCTTCAGATTCGTCATAAATGCATCAGAATTTATGGTTGTTCCACGTGGCATGATGTCCAGAAGAAAGAGTCCTTCGGAATCGAAAAACACCGTAGCCATAACTTTCCCAGCAGAAGGTGTGGTTTCGAATTTTTTTTTTTTTTCTTGGGTGTATTGGCATGATGCCACTCCACTGACTGCCTCTTCGTCTCTGGTGAAAAATGATGGAGCCATGTTTCATCACCTGTCACAATTCTTCCAAGAAATTGATCTCCACCATTCCTGTACTGTTCCAAACGTTTGCTTCATACCGTTTTTCGTGTTTCTTTGTGAGCCACTGTCAACATCCCGGGAACCCACCTGGCACACTGATGCTGCTCATTAACTCGCAATTACTCGTGAAATGAGACAGATGTATTTCGCTCGCGGTAATATGTGGTCTAAAATGCATAGGTCAGTAAGCTGCCCGCTATCTAACTTTTCCAATACACGATTTGTAAATGAAAAGTTGAATGCTTTGTTAGAATGTGAAGATGCTGTACTATCACATGTCCAAAAATCAGATTTTTTAAGCCCCATAGTTTCTTCAGAATCGAGTGGGAAGCATTACGAAACTTAAAACTCACGCGGTATGAAGAGTAGACATTTTATTTTTTCACATGCAAAGTAAAGCTTGTAAGGAAAAACTAAGTTCATAAACCGATGTGGGATGGTCGTATGTAACGTGAACAGTTTTTACAGCGTGAAAATCGGAGTAGTGGTTTTCCCGTTAAGAGTGTATCGGCTGGCGGGCGCGTGGCACGGCTAGCAGCAGAGCCGGATTGTTGCTCGTCGGGTAGGCGGGGAAAGCACTGCCCGACGCCGTCCGCTGCGGCTCGTGTCGGCAGGCCGGGCAGCGCGTGAAGAGATTGTAACGCTCTCTTGATAAATCTGTTAGAAAGGTTCGCTAAGCTTATAACCCACCCCCATGAACCACAGACATTGCCGAGGTGGGGTGGCTTGCGTGCCTCAACGATGCAGACAGTCATACCGTAGGTGCAACCACAGCGGAGGGGTATCTGTGGAGAGGCCAGACAAACGTGTGGTTCCTGAAGAGGGGCAGCAGCCTTTTCAGTAGTTCCAGGGGCAACAGTCTGGATGATTGACTGAGCTGGCCTTGTAACATCAGCTAATGTGGCTTTGTCACACAGCTACTGCGAACGGCTGAAAGCAAGGGGAAACTACAGCCGTTACTTTTCCCGAGGACATGCAGCTCTACTGTATGGAAATATGATGATGGCATCCTCTCGGGTAAAATATTCCGGAGGTAAAATAGTCCCCCATTCGGATCTCCGGGCGGGGACTACTCAGGAGGATGTTGTCATCAGGAAAGACAATACTGGCATTCTACGGATCGGATCGTGCAATGTTAGATCCCTTAATCGGGTAGGAAAATTAGAAAATTTAAAAAGGGAAATGGATAGGTTGAAGTTAGATATAGTGGGGATTAGTGAAGTTCGGTGGCAGGATGAACAGGATTTCTGGTCAGGTGAGTACAGGATTATAAATACAAAATCAGTTGGGGGTATCACAGGAGTAGGACTGATAATGAATAAGAAGATAGGAATGCGAGTAAACTACTATGAGCAGCACAGTGATCGCATTATCATTGTGAAGATACATACGAAGCCAACACCGACAACAGTAGTACAGGTTTATATGCCAACTAGCTCTGCTGATGATGAGGAGATCGAAGAAATATATGAGGAGCTAAAGGAAATTATTCAGACAGTTAAGGGAGAGGAAAACTTAATTGTGATGGGAGACTGGAATTCAGTAGTAGGAAAAGGAAGAGAAGGAAAAATAGTAGGTGAATATGGACTGGGCAGAAGGAATGAAAGAGGAAGTCGCCTGGTAGAATTTTGCACGGAACATGATTTAATCGTAACAAACACGTGGTTTAAGAATCACAAAAGAAGGTTGTATACATGGAAGAGACCAGGAGACACCGGAAGGTATCAGATAGATTTTATAATGGTAAGACATAGGTACCGGAACCAGGTTATAAACTGCAGGACATACCCAGGGGCAGATATAGACTCTGACCATAACTTGTTAGTCATGAACTGTAGGCTGAAGCTGAAAAAACTGCAGAAAGGTAGAAAAATAAGAAGATGGGACTTAGATAAATTGAAGGAAAGTGAAGTTCTGGAGAATTTCAGAGGGAGATTTAGGCAACAATTGACAGAAACAGGGGGAAAAAAACAGTAGAAGAGGAATGGGTAGCATTGAGAGATGAAATAGTGAAGGCAGCGGAGGACAAAATAGGTAGAAAGGCAAGACCTACAAAAAATCCATGGATATCACAGGAAATACTACAGTTAATTGATGAAAGGAGAAAATATAAAAATGCAGTAAATGAAACAGGCAAAATGGAGTACAGACGACTAAAAAATGAGATTGACAGGAAGTGCAAAATGGCTAAGCAGGAGTGGCTAGAAGCCAAATGCAAATCTGTAGAAGAATGTATAGCAAGGGGAAAAGTAGATACCGCCTACAGGAAAATAAAAGAGACATTTTGGGACAAGAAAAGCAACTCTACGAATATCAAGAACTCAGATGGGAAACCAGTTCTCAGCAAAGAGGGGAAAGCTGAAAGGTGGAAAGAGTACATAGAGCAGCTTTACAAAGGAAATGAACTTAGAGACGATGTTGTAGGAAGGGAAGAGGAAGTAGACCAAGATGAAATAGGAGATACTATACTGAGAGATGAATTTGACAGAGCCTTGAAAGACCTAGGTCGGAACAAGGCCCCAGGAATAGATGACATACCCTCAGAGCTACTAAACTCTCTGGGAGAGCCAGCCATGACAAGATTATTTGAACTGGTGTGTAGGATGTATGAGACAGGCGAAATTCCGTCAGACTTTAAGAAAAATCTAATAATCCCCATTCCAAAGAAATCAGGCGCAGATAGGTGTGAAAATTACAGAACCATCAGTTTGATAAGTCATGGTTGCAAAATTTTAACACGAATTATCTACAGGAGAATGGAAAAGCTGGTAGAAGCTGACCTCGGGGAAGATCAGTTTGGATTCAGGAGGAACATAGGAACCCGGGAGGCAATACTTACCTTACGTCTTATCTTAGAAGATAGATTAAGGAAAGGCAAACCTACATTTTTAGCTTTTGTAGATTTGGAGAAAGCATTTGACAATGTTGACTGGAATACACTCTTTCAAATTCTGAAGTCAGCAGGGGTAAAATACAGGGAAAGGAGAGTTATTTACAACTTGTACAAAAGCCAGACCGCAGTTATTAGACTCGAAGGGCATGAAAGGGAAGCATCAGTTGGGAAGGGAGTAAGACAAGGTTGTAGCCTTTCTCCGATGTTATTCAATTTGTACATCGAGCAGGCGGTGAAGGAAAGCAAGGAAAAATTTGGAATAGGGATTAAAGTTCAGGGGGAGGAAATAAAAACATTGCGTTTTGCTGATGACATTGTAATTCTGTCACAGACAGCGAACGACTTGGAAGAGCAGTTGAATGGAATGGACAGTGTGTTGAAGAGAGCGTACAAAATGAACATTAACAAGAGCAAAACAAAAATAATGGAATGCGGTATTAGAAAATCAGGCGATGCTGAAGGAATCAGATTAGGTAACGAAACAATGAAGGTGGTAGATGAGTTTTGTTACTTGGGTAGTAAAATAACATGCGATGGTCGCAGTACAGAGGATATAAAATGCAGAATGGCAATGGGAAGAAAAGCATTTTTGAAAAAGAGAAATTTGCTAACATCGAATATTAATTTAAGGGTAAGGAAGTCTTTTCTGAAGGCATTTGTGTGGAGTGTTGCCTTGTACGGGAGTGAAACATGGACGATAAGCAGTGCGGACAGGAAGAGAATAGAGGCTTTTGAAATGTGGTGCTACAGGAGAATGCTGAAGGTTAGTTGGGTAGATCGCATAACTAATGAAGAGGTACTGAACAGAATTGGTGAGAAAAGGAATTTTTGGCATACCCTGACTAAACGAAGGGATCGCTTGGTAGGACACATTCTTAGACATCGGGTAATCGTAAATTTAGCATTGGAGGGAAGTGTGTGGGGTAAAAATCGCAGAGGGAGACCAAGAGACGCGTATAGTAAGCAGATTCAAGTGGATGTGGGTTGCCGTTTTTATGAGGAGATGAAAAGGCTTGCTCAGGATAGAGTAGGGTGGAGAGCTGCATCAAACCAGTCTCCGGACTGAAGACCATAACAACAACAACAAGCTTATAACAGCGCAACCCTGATTATTGTCGCTTCCTTAACGTTGAAAGTTGTGATAAGTTAGCCCTATGGTCGCCTGTTAATTTAGAATTAATGACAACGTTACAATGTTGTGGTATAGATTTTATAAATGTTACACATCTGGCTCGTTTTTATACCAGAAAATCAAAGGTTCTAAAAGCATCGGATACCAACCAGGTTGAATATATTTACTTCTGTTGTGAACGTATATATATATATAACGTAGTCACTCAACTAAAATTTCATTTTCACGTAATACAACGTTACCATCACTTAAAGCTATCATTCACCTACTTAATATACTACAATATTAAGTAAAATTAATTTCTTTTTTTATCGTTAGTAATGATATAAAAATATGATACATATATTAAACTGATAGTCGTTTAAACAAGGAACAATACAACCTTAGTGTTACCTAGGAACATACTACCATTGGCTTCCAATAACAGATATGAAAGTCAGTTCCTTGTCTTCTTTCAAATGTTCAAATGTTTGTTAAGCTTATGGGACTTAACTACGGGGTCATCAGTCCCTAAACTTACAAACTATTTATGAACTACTTACGAACTAGGACGGCACAAATATCCATGCCCGAGGGGGGATTCGAACCCCCGACCGTAGTGGCCGTGCTGACCGTGACTGGAGCGCCTCAGTCACCGCGGCCACCGCGGCCGGCTGTCTTCTTTCCTTTAAAATAATTTAGTAACACTTTCCTTGACAAAATTACCTCCTTTCAGTGATATATTTGGGCAATGTAATTAATTCTTCATTAATTACCAAATATATTCAGTTTATTTTTCGTGACATTAAATTTCAGTGATATTACTCTCCCGGAAACAAAGATTCTAGTTGTATCTTTCTCAAACGATAACTTGTGAATAAAATGTATTCCTTCTTTTAACCCGATACTAATAATCTTTTCTGTACATATTCTCTTTGATTTTAAAACCCTTTTCTTCACAGATCGATTAACTTTAGAGTCTTCTATTTCTGAACAAAACAGTTATTACTAAATTTTATATACATACCAGTGATGTTCTTTATTTAGGATCCGTTTTGATCATTTCCTACAGATCTATATCTTTTTCAATTTTTAAATCTCTTTGAATGACTTGCAAGCTACTGAAATAAGAAAAATTAATCCAATTCATTTTAATTTTCTGCCTCCAGGCTTAATATTCGTTTTATTGGAAAATCTTTTATTCCAGTTACAAATCTCAGCATTCGAGTGACACCTATATGATATTTCCCCTCTTACTATCTCTTTAAGGTAAGTAAGAAAATAAAGAAAAATAAAACCTACGTAGTCACCACCACTTACAGCTCCGTATTTAAAAAAATAAATTCGAAGACAGCTTGGAGCCTACTTCAGGTGTTTACTTTTTCACAACTCTACAGAATAAAACTGCGTTTACCCACCAAACCTATGTCACTCTTAGCTGATTTTGGGTTACTTGAGAGATCTCCAAATAGACTTGTTGGTTCCAAACCCTATTATGTGTTTCATCCGTCGTTGTCACTACTTTAGTTAGTTGTCGGATAATTAGCTGGTTTACTCTTATTTATAGTAACTCGCGGAACACTTTTAATAACAACTTGACCACAGAGCCAGTCAAGATATAACAAATGGATTCACGTCTCATACGTGATCCGAACGAACTCCCACAGGGACTGACACACACACCATAAACCAAAGAAACACGTTCCTTAATCGAGTTACTCTTTTGCTATTACACAGCAAAATATTCCGGATATCCTTTCGGAAAAACAAATTACAATTTCGAAAGTGTATATGGCGGACGTCCAGCTCACTCGTCCCGTTTTGCAACGCAAATACTGGAGGAAACATTTCCTGGACGTTAGATACGACGAAATTCTGTTGTACAATTATACGTCGTCGACGGCACAAATATCCATGACCGAGGGGGGATTTGAACCCCCGACCGTAGTGGCCGTGCAGACCGTGACTGGATCGCCTCTGTCCCCTCGGCCACCGCGGCCGGTGGTGCATGCTCTAACATATCTTTCACTGTAATTACATTTGTTTATTGTTCTTTAGAATGTCGATTGCAAATGGTCAAGATTTTGAACACATGTTGAAATAAAGGATAGTTATGTTTCTGTAAGATACAACTAATGTTATGTGGTTTGGGCGGTTACCAAAGCATTGTTAGTAAATGGTTTATCACAGTTACTTTTGTACGAAATTGCATTCCAATGTCAAATAAGTTGACAACGAGTACTGCACGGAGCCTGTAACACTGTCATTGCGCACTTACTTCAGCATGAAATTACAGTGTTGATATTTTTATCAATATTATTTTGCAATAGCGAATTTTTCTTAGCGTTACTGTACAAGGTATGGATGTTATACCAAATTGTGACATATGAAAATTTGTGCAGGGCCGGAACTCGAACAAGGGTGTCCCGCTTTTCGCGAGCGGTCGCCTTAACCACAAGGCTACCCGAACACGACTCCAGGACCGTCCCAAATTTTCATATGCCACATTGACTGCACACATATGAGGCAACTACATTCATCCCTTAGCACTAGCAGCTTAATCTGTATTTCATTCTCCCTGGTGCAGGAATACAGATTACGCTGCGAGTGCTAAGGGATGAATGTAGTTGCCTCATATGTGAGCAGTCAGTGTGGCATATGGAAGTTTGGGACGGTCGTGGAGTCGTGTTCGGGTAGCCTATGGTTAAGGCGACCGCTCGCGAAAAGCGGAAAACCCGGATTCGAGTCCCGGCCTGGCACAAATTTTACTATGTCACAATTTGGTGTAACATCCATATCTTGTACAGTGACGCTAAGAAAAATTCGCTATTGCGAAATAATATTCATAAAAATATCAACACTGTACTTCGTCAGCATACAGTTATTTAACAGCGAGATAATGACGATAACAGTGTAAGTTAATGCCTCGTTGTTTTCATTCTCCCTGGTGCGGGAATACAGCTGTGTTCCGGCTGGTGCCAAATAATTTTTAATAAAATGTTTAGATCAAACAATGAATCATATATGATATAATTTAGAGCAGTTGAGAGAGTTGTCCGACAGTTTGTAATGTACCTCTTAGACGCATACATCCATATACAGGAAACGATGTCGCGGTGACCGAGCGTTCTAAAGCCGTCGGCATAGGAAACGTGTATCTGAAGGAGTGGGACCAACGTGGCGAGTTTGTGCGTCACAGCGTGAGAAACGCTCGTTGGCGAGGCTTTCCCAACGTGTGGGGCAGTATCAAGCATGCCAGAAATTCTCAACGTGCCTCTGAACGATCACCAGTAAGGTGGAAGAACGCCACCGACGTCACACTACGTGGCTATCCGGAGAGGGGAGGGCGGGCAATTCTTTTTGGTAGAGAGTGAAGACGTCATATCGGCCGTCAATAGAAGCTCGTAGTTGATGGGTGTTATGCAGATAACTTATGTCTTATGAATATGTCATTTCAAAGCAACTATAAGCAACTGACTAAATTCAAAAACCGGTCATTAGAGGTACTATTTATTGGAATAAATGACTGTAAACGTCTTATACGTGGTAAAAAAATATCCGTATTACAGTTTGAAGAGCAACGGCGGACTGAAGATCAGTCAAAACGAATTCTTCTTTACAGTAGAATAGGGGTAAGTCTGCGCAGCGGGTAAGAGTGCGCAACGCATATATCTCAACTTTAAAGATCCAGCAAAAAAGATCAAATGTTTGTCAAGCTTATGGGATCATCAGTCCCTAAACTTACAAACTACTTATGAACTACCTTATAGTAAAGACAGCACACACATCCAAGCCCTACGGGGGGATTAGAACCCCCGGCGGGGAGTGCCCTCGAGCATCGGAGCATGGCGCCTCAATCCGCTCGGCCACTCGCCGCGGAAAAAGATCCAGCAGTTAGCTGCACTGCAGGGCACGAAACAGCCTCTGTAGCTGACTCTTTGGTGCCATAGTTTGGTTGTTGTCGTAGTGCTAACGGCTGTGCAATGCAGTAAGAAATGTTTTACATTACTTTCATATAAAACTTTGTCTTGCGAAAATAAGCTCTACGTAAGACAGTAATGAGCTCCCGATGTTTCAAAAATGTTCAAATGTTTGTATAGTCTATGGGACTTAACTACAGGGTTATCAGTCCCTAAACTTACAAACTTATGAACTAACTAAGACTAAGGTCGGCACAAATATCCATGCCCGAGGGGGGATTCGAACCCCCGACCGTAGTTGCCGTGCAGACCGTGACTGGAGCGCCTCAGTCTCCTCGGCCACTGAGGCCGGCTCCCGATGTTTAACTTTGTATTATAGTGAACTACGATTTATTGTAAATTTTGTTATATACTGAAACATAGAATTTCGGACAAAACGTTTCCATGTGCAGGTAAAAGTTGCAGTCCCGTATTGCGGGGCAAGCTTGCGCGTTTTGAGTGGGGGTAAACCTGCGCCGGCCGCGGTGGCCGAAGTGACCTACTCAAGACCTTGTAGCCGGGCGCCGTGGCTCAGCGCGCCCGGTCAGAGGGCTCACCGCCCTCTGTAATAAAAAAGCTGAGCCAACAACAAATCGAACAAGAACGAACAACAACGATCAGCGTCCGCAACGAAGAGAACTACACATAGGAGAAAAAAAAAAGGTGACTGAGGCGCTCCAGTCACGGTCTGCACGGCCACTACGGTCGGGGGTTCGAATCCCCCCTCGGGCATGGATATTTGTGCCGTCCTAGTTCGTAAGTAGTTCATAAGTAGTTTGTAAGTTTAGGGACTGATAACCCCGTAGTTACGTCCCATAAGCTTAACGAACATTTGAACATTTTGGTAAACCTGCGCAGTGCGTTATCTTACCACAGCAGCTATAATTATTAGGTTTTTCGTTGTTGTGAAGCTAGAAACGTTTATGAATATTACAGGTCGATATTGTACATCGATAGTAGTCTAAAAAGAGATGATTTTCTTCTATTGCAGCGTCTACAAAATAAAAACTGAACGGAAGGAATGCACAGCATAAATGCTGGAAGCTGCAAAAGAGGGCCTGAAAAATGTAAAGTCTAAACGACAACTAGCGAGGGAACTTGGAATAAGTGATTCTGATCAAGCAAACAAAAAGAAAGGAAAGCAAAACTTAAATACGTCGACGGAAAAGTCCACGTACTCTTCACTGTCTCGGCTGCACTGAAAATTAGAATAATCCGCCAACAGATGGTTGGATTCTGTGTCTAAAATGCGAGGAGTGGTGGCATGAATTCTGTTCTTGTCATGAAGTTTCTGGACACTTCATTTGTGATCTCTGTTAAATAGCATTATCTCCAATCGGAATATTAACCTTCAGGTTCACTTTCATAAGCTCCACAATTGATCAGTTAAGCATATTTTGTACTAAAACTCATTATTATATTCCGAGAACAAGAGGCATTATATTCATGTATACGATGAATTAAATAAAGAAAAGGGATTGAGTGACACTTCTGTTTTTATCATTTTAATAACAACGTGCAAAGTCACCCTACTGGAAACGCACTCTTACCCCACGGTTGGGCAAGTCTGCGCGTTTGCATTACTTTTTTTTTTTATTAAATGCGTAATACAGTTTGGATTATACATACGACTTTTAGACTCTGTTATATAACAGGAAAAACTTATGTGGTAATTCTCCCGAAGAACAAAGTCGCCAGTCGAAAGTCTTCCGTTTGATCCCTTTCAGACCCACTGAGTTGACAGTAGAAGCCCAAGTGTGTCTCCGTGGCTTGCGCATGTTTTCTTCACACATTGATACCACACTGTGCTGGCTGTAAACATTCCCTATTAAAGACTTCTAACAGATTACGCTCTGGCAGTTATGTCACAACGCTATCTGTTCGCGGACGACGTTGAAAGCATTATCAGTACATCTGCTATCCCCCAGATGGCATCTGCTGCCATCGGATCAAAATCTACGTCTTCTTTCCGGGTTAACCTATTCATTTCCGACAGTACTTACATGAATACCTACTAGATTTATGTTTTAAAATTTATTCGTGTGCTGGAGCACAGTATTTGAAGAACTACGAATGATAATGGTCACATAAACCAATTTGTAAAAGCGGACTTTCTAAATTAATAGTTTTACATTAAATACTATTATATTTACCTTCAAAAAGCATACGTTTAGCAGCAAAAATGATACTATATAGCCTCGTGTAATCAATCTATACACACTATATAAAGGTCAATACTTATTTCCCTTGGTCACTCAATAACGTGAGAATGGTTTGACAGATCAGGGTGAACTTTCTTTTGTTGTGTTAATAATTCTCAGGGCAAAGTTTGCGAAACATTGAATTTTTGGCATGTCTACCTGAAAATATGAAAATTTGATACAAACTAAATGTGCATTTATCAATGTGTTTCTATTGCATACAAATCCATAGATTTGTTCCTGTCATCATGCAATTGTCACACTTGACCTTCAAAAGAAAAGAAAGGTCACTGTCTACATAAAATTTAGTTCGGTGCATGGTGGAGGGTGCTTAACTTCTGTATTTCAACAAATTTCGCAGTTTAGTTCCGTTCTTGATGAAATTTAGTACACTTGACCTCCAAAAGAAGAGGAACCGCACTTTCTACATAAAAGTTCGTATGGCGGAATGTACTTTACTAACGGACTTTGACTAAATCCGTAGTTTTGTCCCAACGATGATGAAATTTTTGCACACTTGACCTTTAAACTAAGACGTATTGGGGGGGGGGGGGGAGGGGTGAGAGGGAAGAGATGTATGGAGGTACTAAACATTCAGACGTAAATGTCATGAAAAACATAAAATGTACATAAATGCAAGTCTCGCGACGAATTCCTACCACCGTAAAAGTTGTGAGCTCTTATGGAAAACCAAATCAGTTGTCTCTGAGTTCTTGAAACCATCTACTCAAGACCTTGTCATAACATGTTATCTAATAAGTTATGTACCAAGATTTACAGCGACTATATCGGTATTATACATATTTCTCTCTATAATAAATATTATGACTTAGCCATCACCTAATTTGTTAAATAAAACAGGAATTTGTTCAATTTTCTTCATTTTGGGATCCCGTTGGAAGTACTTTTGAACAACAAGCTCATTTTGGCATTATTATTTAGTGAACTTGTTGTATAATACAAGCTGCAGGAGTTCCGTACTTCAGTCCCCACAGTTTTGTAAGATACAAGTAACTCATATTTCAGGAATGTCTATAGGACTAATACTGCACCTTCACAATGAATATCGAATCCGTAATTATCTCTTCTTTATTCATGTGTGGCATTGAGTACTGAGAAAATTTCACATGAGTTCATAAATGCATTTTCTGCAACACATTTTGAAAAAGTTTCCAATGAAGTAGGAAAGTTTTTAATGTCATTCTGTTAGAAGCCAGGTGACGTTTCTACAAAACATGTTATCTGGTACACAACATCTATTTCTGTTGCTTCTGTACATGATACATATTTTCCACTCTTTTTCGTTTCCATAAAGGTATTCGCACCATCATTTATTGCACGTTTCATGTGTAACAATTTCTAATCCTTTTCGCGTCTTCATCAAGTCTTCAACAGACTTCTATGGTCATCGTCCCAAGACTTCCAAACTACTTAAATTAATTTATACTAAGGCAATACACACACCTATGCCCGAAGGAGGATTCGAACCTCCGACTAGAGGGACCACGCGATCCGTAATGTTGAGTTCCAGACCACATGACCATTCCGCGCGGCTTTCGAGATGGTACAGATCACCTCAAACTATCGAACCTGTACTGTACTTTTTTCATAAGTAATTCCTGTGTGATTATTATAACTTTAGATAAAATACTTTAGATTTCCATAATTAAATGTAATATACCTTATATTTTGTAGGCTTTATGTTAGAATAGTACTTCTCAGAGGCTTTGATGTTACATTTTTTGACGAGTCTGAACGGCAAATTCGTCTAGGTGGATTATATTCAGCGACTGCAGACTATCGAGCTTTGATACTAATGAACTCGACATTTATTAGATGTAATCAGCCCAAATGTTCACTCTCGAAAGTACTATATACAGTTGACCGTATGTGGACACGAAAGAATCCATCAGTTTAAGGCGGAATTAAAGACTAATTTGTGACGACTCCTTACAATCGTAGAAAGATGACACCTAGGTTAAAATGAATTGTGAAAAAAATTACCCTACCAACCTCTCCAATGAGAGTGCAACGCATTACTGCGACATCATTACCAACACGTTCATCAGTCTGCTACGTTGGCAGATACTTGTTGGTCAAATGAAAATGCTTTCGAGAACGGGATTGATATTTACGGATGTTTGAATTTTTCGTTCCATTACATGCTAAACACTATATGTATACAAAATTTGATGTTTGTATGCCTCCTAGAAGTACCTTAGAATCTTCATGACCGGTGAATGAGTGACAGAAGTAGCGATTTTCGCCTGCTAATATTTAGTGAACTACAAGCTACAGAATACTATAATTTGGAACTTCAGCTTGTTATAGTAGGTATTGTTGGTCACCGAAATTTCAAACTTCTAGCTTTATCCGCAGCTGCGATACAGACGGGTCTAAAGCTCCGTAAAAGGCTTCGACAAAAGGATGATACGTCTGAACACGCTCGACTTGAATGAATATCGGCATATTTTGTTAGTTTATTCATTTCTTGTTTAAAAAGTGGTATATGAAAATTTATCAAACTGACACGTTTGATAAAGTTCAAAATGTGCCATATACCTTATATACCCTCTTATCTTCAGCGTATATTACATAAATGTAACATATATGCATTACTAACAAAATGCATGCGTTGCTTTTACTGGTACGTTTAATTGCTTTAATGTGGGCTAATTAATGTACCACGGGTCTGGAAAAGCCAACAAAAGCCTTGTTTGTGGAGAACAGCGGAATCAATAATTTTGAAATCGTTATTTATATCATGTCTGTTATCAGAAAACAGGTAAATTACACAAGTATGGGTTGTAGAATAATGGATCCACCACATATATAATATGCAACAGAGTCCTACAGATACTGGACAGTAATGGCGTTTCTGTAAGCAAATTACACTCCCCTTTAATTTATTTGACACAACGTTGTTTGTTATTTATTTATGGGTTTCCCTAAAGTGGGATGGAAAGTGTGGGATTACCGTCCCGTCGATGGTAAGATCATTAGAGAAAGTGCAAAGTCTATGACTGAGGAGCATAGGGAAGGAAATCGTCCATAACCTTTTCAAACGAACTGAACCACTGTTCTCCATTATACGAGCCTTGTGCCTCTGCCATTAAGTCACATTATAAGTTCCTTTGTTTCAAATGCATCTTTTGTTTACTGCATCACTGAATTTGTAGTTATAATGTCATTGTGTTTCGAGTCAGCCGACATCGGGTACAACGCTTCGCCTGAAAGTTCGTCGACATGAGGACGAACAGCAAGAGACGAAGTTATAGCTTGTGTTATCATTGTGACTGCTTCTCACGAGACATTCAAATATGTCTCTTTGACATGTATTTCACTGTACTGAAGCAAGCAGTTCGTCGCAGAAAATGAGTCCATTTTCTTCAAATAAATAAAACGTGATGAGCATTTACGTAATAACATTTACATAACTTTACGGAATCTTCCATTCGAAATAATATCGTTAGAAATAAAAGCTTTACGTCCTTCTGATTTTAATCCCTGACCTGTGTAAATAAAGCACGTGTCTTGGGAATGCTAGAGAAATGCCAGAACAAGAGTGTGGTGGCGGCGGCAGAAGGGCGTGGTCACGACACTCGAGCCGCTGGCATCGCCAGGAAACTTCCTGCGCGGCTTTGGCACACCTTCTTGAGTTTCAGTAATGCTTCCAACTAACACGTGAGCGTCGCAGTAGAAACCACAACACAACATCTAGAATATCCCGTGGAAACGATTTACGTTTGTTGTTATTAGCTGGCTTAGCATGCGAATTTAACGTGGTTGTCATTTATTCATTGATGAGGATTTGTATTTTTTTTCCTTTATTGTATTTTAAATCCAACAGATGGCGGCAGGCTGGGAACAGCTTCAGTGCCGCTCTTCAGCCAATAGTACAAAAGAAATTGAACATGAATGAAAACGTATACAAAAGGAGAAAATAATGCAAATTTTAAAAAATTTCATGGAGATAACATTGGAGAAGTAACAATAACATAGAGAGAAGTAAAGCACACAATATGAATTTAAAACGGCCACTTTGGTTAAAAGATACATATGTCCGGCGTTATCAACTCATGGAGATTCATGGGAGGACACACGAAAACGAGAGCACACACTTAAAATCCCATGGAAACTCGAATATTCAGCTTGTTCGGCGGTTGCTGAAGTCTTAAAACTGGAGCACTGAGCACAAACACTGACGAAGCACTGATTAAAATCTGAAGGCACAAGTTCTCCGCAGGGGATAAGGATGGGTGGAGAGGCGCGGAGGGGGAGGGATGGACGTGAGGGGGGAGGGTAAATGGCGTAAAGACTCCCAGGAAAAAGGGAGGGAGGGGAAAGCCATGCGTGGTGGGGAAGAGGGCAGGAGGCGGGAGGGAGTGGGGGCGTGCAAATACGGGGAAGGATTAAGGTTGCTAGGATGGGTAAATGTCGCGATCGGGTGCTGGGAGTCAAGTTTGTTTGTTACATATCGGAGGTGGAGGTGTTCGAGGAACTTGAACAGGTGAGGAAAAGGAATAAGATCATAAAGGATCCGAGTGGGGGAGCCGGCCGCGGTGGCCGAGGAGACTGAGGCGCTTCAATCACGGTCTGCACGGCCACTACGGTCGGGGTTCGAATCCCCCCTTGGGCATGGATATTTGTGCCGTCCTTAGGATTAGCTAGTTCATAAGTAGTTTGTAAGTTTAGGGACTGATGACCCCGTAGTTAAGTCCCATAAGCTTTACAAACATTTGAACATTTCCAGTGGGGAAGGGGCGACGAATGCGGCAAGCGAGGCAGAGGGCGTGGCGTTTAAGGACCTGGAGGGAATGGTAGTGGGCAGGGGGAGCGGAAACCCAAGCAGGACGGAAGCAGCATAGGATAGGACGCATGATGGAACGCTACGTGAGGGGATAGTGGAAGGGTTGACGCCCCATGTCCAGCTGGAAAGGAGTTTGAAGAGATTAAGATGGGAGAGGGCTTTATCACGGACTGTTTGAAGTTGGGGTTTTCAGGGCAGCCGGCCGCGGTGGCCGAGGGGACTGAGGCGCTCCAGTCACGGTCTGCATGGCCACTACGGTCGGGGGTTCGAATCCCTCCTCGGGCATGGATAT
Organism: Locusta migratoria; assembly: GCA_026315105.1. Lineage (NCBI taxonomy): Eukaryota > Metazoa > Arthropoda > Insecta > Orthoptera > Acrididae > Locusta > Locusta migratoria. The sequence continues at coordinate 214,247,289 of CM048755.1, read as the reverse complement.
TTGTGCCGTCCTTAGGTATTAGCTACTTCATAAGTAGTTTGTAAGTTTAGAGACTGATGACCCCGTAGTTAAGTCCCATAAGCTATACAAACATTTGAACATTTGAATTTTCAGGACAGAGAGCGGTCGATGGTAAGGCCTAGGTATTTTGGTTTGCGGCATGGAGCGGTCATGGAGTGTAAGGTAGAGGTCACGGTGACGGAAGGACGTGGTTGTGTGATCTATGAAGATTGTCTGAGATTTGGTGGGGTTAACGGTGAGGAGCCACTGGTTACACCTAGTGGAGAATTCGGAGAGATGGGATTGAAGGAGGTGTTAGGAGCGGGAGAGAGAAGCAAGGAAGGCAGTAACATCTGCGTATTACAGGAGTTGGGCAGTAGGGTGGGGTTGTGGCATGTCTGCCGAATATGTGAGGTAGAGGAAGGGGGAGGGGATGGAGCCCTGGGGCACCCCAGCGGAGGGTAGAACAAATGGGAGTTGGAATTATTGACAGTGACATAGGATGGGCGGCGGGCAAGAAAAGATGAATCAGACATAATGAACAGGAAGGGCGTAGAATTGGAGCTTGAAAAGCAGACCGGAATGCCATATGCGGTCATAAGCCTTCTCGATGTCGAGAGAACGAGGATAGCGGCACGACAGGAGTTCATCTGGACGGAAAGGAGGTGGGTAAGGCGCAGGCAGAGAGGGAAGGTCGAAAGCCACATTGGGAGAGGAGAAGGAGCTGGTGTTGATGGAGATGCTGGTGAATTCGGCGGGAGAGGTTGGTTTCCAGGACCTTGCTGAAAACCGAGGTGAGGCTGATAGGACGATAGGATGAGGCATCAGATGGCGGCTTGCTGGGTTTAAGAAACATGAGGAAATGGAAGGTTTTCTACAGGTTGGGGAAGAAGCCGATGTATAGGATGACTGTATAGAGAGAAGCAAGGAATGTATGGAAAGAATGGGGGCAGGCCCGAAGGTGCCTGTAAGTCAGGCGGTCGTGGCCGGGAACTGTGTTGCGTTTTGTACGGAGTGTGCGATTTTGTATCGTCAAGTCTGAATTAGTAACTCGAAGGAGCTTTGCAACCGTTGGTAACATACTTCCATTTACCTCCAATTTGATATCAAAGTTCCTTATTCCACTAGAAATAACATTATATTCTAATAGAAATAACTTTTAACCATATAACATCTATTAAAAACTTCACAATTTCACTGATATCCCAAATTAAGACAGCGAACCAATATTTATCCCTCCTCTATCGATTCACAATAAAATCGTACAAGCTTTCAACAGATGTTCGTACATTCGTTTTCCACATGGAAGATGGCATACAGGTAAGCTAAGTAACATGCCAGAGATGACGTTAGGACACCTACCAAAGGGGGGTAGTGTTGCTGGATGTTACCACATCCACAATCCCTGTGTACACATTCATATGCGGTTGAGTGTGCCACTGAGATGACCCCGAACAGACTCTCTGCTGCGAAATAGGAATAGAATCAGAACAGTATTCAACTGATTATGCTCTAACACTGCATTGATCGTGTCACTAGAATGAACATTGATGGTCACGTTGTTTCTGTCTCAGAAATACGTATCAGTGAGATCCAACGCGACCATGCATGTTGGTACCGCGATAGTACTGCACGGCAACTGCCATTTGATCTCGCAGCATCCATTATAAGAGTTGTATCGTGCCACGCAGCGTACAGACAGCTTTGTCAGAGTGATTTTTATTGACGGAGACCTGCCGCGGTGGAGTGGCTGAGCGCATTGAGGCGCTATGCTCCGATGCGCAAGGCCGTTCCCCGTCGGGGGCTCGAATCCCCCCTCGGGCATGGATGTTTGTGTTTTCTTTAGTATGAGGTAGTTCATAAACAGTTTGTAAGTTTAAGGATTGATGATACCACAGTTAAATCCCATAAGCTTCGGCAGAGTGACTTTTATTGTCGCAGACCTGCCGCGGTGGAGTGGCTGACCGCATTGAGGCGCTATGCTCCGATGCGCGAGGTCGCTCCCCGTCGGGGGTTCGAATCTCCCCTCGGGCATGGATGTTTGTGTTGTCTTTAGTATAAACCAAAGTAGTTAAGTCCCAAAGATTTACAAACATTTGAACATTTTTGCGTTCCGCCTCGAATGAACAATCTGTCGATGAGGCGCTAAGCCCTAATCGTCCTTCATTCCTTCTGTTAGTCTGACACCGATCGAGATAGAGTAGTGGGTAACGCAATGGACTCTCATTCAGGAGTGCGGTTCAAATCCCCGTCCTGACTTTCAGCTCTAGGGTTTTCGTATTTTCCGTAATTTACTCCAGGCAAATGCCGTAAATGTTTCTTTGGAAAGACACAACTGATTTCCTGCTACATCCTTGGAATAATTTGAACTTGTTCTCTGTCTCTAATGACTTCAGCCAACGGGAGATATAAACCATATCATGCACTTTCTCCTTCTTTGTGTCAGCTTGTACAACACAGCGATGTCTCTAGAACGTTCAACTCGTACTTTTAAACAAAACTAAAAACAAAGGAGCAATTAGTATTTCATGATGATGGATTGTGTCTAACCCGTATCTCACAAATGACTTTCACTCAAACTGCATTTGATTCGAGCATATGGACTGCCATCTCAAGTATTTGATTTCCTGTCAAAGAGGACACAGTTCGAACTACTTGATAGAAAGACATCGATTGAAACAGACGTAATATATATCATTTCCCTATGTGGTATTAACGGTCCTCTTCTGTTTCTTATCCATATAAAGGATTTTGGAAGGAAGCTTGGAGTTTAACGTCCCGTCGACAGCGGGGTCATTAGAGACGAAGCTTACGCTCGGAAGGTTTGGGTAAGGATGTGGAAGGAAATCGGCCGTGCCCTTTCAAAGGAACTAACCCGCCATTTGCCTGGAGTGATTTAGGGAAATCACGGAAAACCTAAATCTGGATTACTGGAGGTGGATTTGAACCACCATCTTTCCGAGTGCGAGTCCAATGTGATACCACTGCGCAAGGATTTTGGACGAAATCCAGTCTGTTTGCAGATGATGCTGTAATTTAACATCTAGTAAACTCATCACAAGATAAAGACCAACTGCAGAACGATTTAGATCAGCGATCTGTATTCGGCGATAATTGATAACTAACCATAAATAATGAAAGCTGTGCTGTCGTCCTCACGGGTGCTAAAAGGAACCCGTTAAACTTCGTTTACAAAATAAATCTATAAAACCTGAAGACCGCAAATTCAACTAAATACCTTGCAATTACTAATTGGAAAGAACGTATAAAAATGTCGTGGAGAAGGCGAACCAAAGCCCGCGTTTTATAGGCAGAACATTTTAATAATGGAATAGAGCTACTACACACACTGTTTACATTACACTCATACGTCCCCTGTTGGAAAATTACTGGCCGGTGTCGGATCCTTATAAGGTAAGATCGGAGGACGACATCAAACGAGTACAAAGAAAGGTCATCTTTTGTGCTGTCGCTATATAGGGGAGAGAGTCTCACGGGAATGATACAGGAGACGGAGTGGGAATCTAAATTCGCTCACTTGAGCTTCTCAGTGCGATTTCTCACATGCTAGCAATAAAGAAATGTCTGTCACAAAATTTCCCCCTGCGCATATTTCCGGTGGTAAATGGACGTCGAAGATTGAGATGGGTGTGTGTCCCATACGTCAGTGTGTTTCAGAATTACACGACTACACCAAAAAACTTCTAGGGGATGTGGGAAGTGTCTTGAGGAACGAAGTGAAGATAGAAACCCATGCCCGGAAACGTCATCCAATGACGCTACAGAGTGTTGACGTTATTGGAGGGGATGTCTAGTGGCAGGAGCTGGTGCCTGTAACTTGGACTCTTCGTAGCGTCGTTGAATGGCGTTTCCGGGCATGAGTTTCCACGCTCTTTTTTTTTTTTTTTTTTTTCTCAAGACACCTCCCACATCCCCTAGAAACTTATGCAGATGAAAGAGCTTTCAAACATGAGTGTGTTAGTTCCACGGTCCTGTGCCGCGGTGGAGTAGCCGAGCGGTCTAAAGCGTCTCGCTGCGGAGCGCGCGGTTGCTCGCCGTGGAGGTTCGAGTCCTCCCTGGGGCATGGGTGTGTGTGTTTGTCCTTAGGTTAGTTTACCTAGGTTTAAGTAGTTTGTAAGCTACGGACTGATGACCACGCAGTTTGGTCCGATAATTTACAAACATTTGAACATTTTGAACACGGTCCTGTCGGAGGTTCGAGTCCTCCCACGGGATTGATTATGTTTTTTGTCCGAAGGATAAGTTTGTTTAAGTAGTTTGTAAGTTTTAGATACCCGGGACCTTAGCAATTTCCTCCCTTAGGATTACAATATTTGAACTTTTTTGTTGATAGTTATGTTCTATTTCTAAAATTGTTGCGTGTCTATAACCTTCTTGAGTTTGTATAAGAAACTGTTACCTGTTTATGAATCCAATTTTTGAATTGTCATGGTGAAATTAATACTTCACTATATGCACGTGGTTATTCAAGCTTTACGTGTTGTCCGTTGTCACAAGTAAAAACTATAAATAAATATGTGAACGAGAATATCATTTGAAGGATAACCACGCACTGGGCTTCCTGCGACTTGGTTTTAAACAATTTTTCTCCGCATACCCTGGTGATATCTACATTTAGTAGTATTTATTGTTCCCAAAACCTACTAGCTGAATTATTGGATAAACCAGAAGCTTCAAACTAAACGTTCCTTGAAGGATTATAGCTTACTTCTGTTGGACGTAGCTCATAGCTTACTAACAACATTGAATTATCTAGCAGTTAGAGTGAAAAACCACGGAGGAATGACATGCAGAAAAGAAAACGTTATGACAGAAATCAAGCAGACGTCATGTTTACTACTGATACGCTACATTTAAGAAAAAGTTAAATTCTTGATAGTGAGACTCTGACGAATTCAGGACGAAAATAAAGCAATTCGTCATTTTAGAATTTGTCTTTCGTAAAACTAGTTCATATCGTGACGTGACCACTTTCGACGGACAGCCTCTCCGTTACGATGTGATGGCGATATCGCGTTCTCGATTGTCGCCACATGAAATATTGGCTCAGAACTCTCAGCGGTACCTTGGCGAAATTCTTAGACGGCATGATGAATGTCGGGTGGTTTTACACCGATTAGTATCGTTATGTTTGAAAAAATGTGTTGACGCAATGCTTGTGCATAATCATGATTGTTTGAACAGACTGCGCTCCGTTAGAAAGCTAAAAACTGTACTCCGCTATAAAAACTAAGGCGAAGGAGGTCGTTTTATTACAACAGGTTTTTCTCTTATCTAATGCTCAGTGTTAGATTTTAAGTGAGCCCAGCTGAAGAACATCAAGTTTTACGTAAAACATCCCAATATATCTTTCGGCAAGTGGTCTTCTTTTACACCAGCAGCATATTTGAATTTAGCAATAAAATGAAAAAAAATATTATCTTACGTGTAAAAATCATTATCACAAGGTCTTCTACAATTACATATTCTGTTTGTTCCTGGCAGGTATCCGGTATATTGATGAGGGAAGCATGTTAATTACTTGATTTGTCAATGAAAGCGTTAGAGAGAAACCAGATAACCCTCCTGCTCCTGACCACCCATTTCATTCCTCTCGCGACGGAATGTGTGTACCACAACTGTTTTTCTATAGTGTTATCCCACGCGAAAGGGTGTGAAATTATTCTGTATCTTTTCCAACCGTATATTCACATAAACGTGGGTGGATAACCCCCCAAAACCCACATACAGGCTAGTCGGCTTAACTGCCCCGACGTAAATCGGCTGGGTAGAATCGATCAGGAGTGGAGCCTGTTCTTGACTCCCGGAACCAGCCATAACATGAGTAGGTTCACTGGAACTATACATGCTATATACATAAAGGTGGTGTCTGTTCTTTCGGACATGCCCGCAGTTATTATCTATCCACATTCACGGAATGTACGATATTAACTGCGAATGGGAAAGTCGAAAATGTATATCCAGCCGGTATTCGAACCCGGGTCTACTGCTTGCTGTGCAGTTGCGCTGACCCCTACACCGCTGGGGAAGTAGCGATCACCACCACTGCATGGATAAATTAAGTACGCCTGCCGTCAGATGCAAAGTCTAAAATTAAATGTTCAAATGTTTGTATAGTCTATGGGACTTAACTACGGGGTCATCAGTCCCTAAACTTACAAACTACTTATGAACTACTTACGAACTACTTACGAACTAGGACGGCACAAATATCCATGCCCGAGGGGGGATTCGAACCCCCGACCGTAGTGGCCGTGCAGACCCTGACTGGAGCGCCTTAGTCCCCTCGGCCACCGCGGCCGGCGATGCAAAGTCTCAACCTTCCCTTGCCTACTATTCTTTCAAACGGATTTCCGTAAGAGCGCCTCAGAAATGACGAAAGGATCAAAAGCATTGCCCGTCACCGGAATGTTACATGTGTGTGTGTGTGTGTGTGTGTGTGTGTGTGTGTGTGTTTGGGGGGGGGGGGGGTGCTGTTCTTTCGGACATACTCGAAAGGACAGACACCACTTACACATAACCTATCCAATATGCTGACGAAGGGCAATGATCCTTCATTCATTGCGAATGCACTCCTCGGTCCTTAATCTTACGGTAATCTGTTTGAAAAACCGCGAGTTTGAATATTACTGGACAGCACAAAGTTGAGAATTTGTACCTGACGGGAGGAGTGCTTGAATAGTCCATGCAGTTGTGAAGATCGCTGTGTCCCCAGTTATGTAGGTATCAGCGCAGCTGCATAGTAGCACGATACGCGGGTTCGAATCCAGGCTGGGTACACATTTTAAATGTAACCCATTCACAGTTACTGTCATACATTCCGTGTATATGAACTTATACATGCCTCAATAAAATGATTGTTACGGAAACCCGTTTTTCTAAGTTTACAGAAAACTTCCGCTGTGGAAAATTGGCCCATGAAAACAACGAATTTTACAATCCATCACAGAAAAACTTGATATTAATACGTAGGTGTATTAAGTACAACGACATATTTTGGTATCTGAATAACTTATTGCTCTATAATCAGAAATCCTCCTATAGCAGAAATAAAAACGTGATCCTAGAAATATTCCATATGTTAATCCATGTAGGCTATTCAAAGGAACTGAAAATAGCATGCTTGTCTCTTGGTTCTGATTTACGACACTTTCGTGTAAAGTATTGAAAATATGAAATTTTTATAAAAAATTTTATGGAACATGGCATCACATTTTTTTCCCAAATTTCTTGACTTAAACATACTTTTTGTAGACATAAATGCTTTTTGCTAGAATAATGTGAGCAGTTTCATACTGTCAAAATGTCTGTACAATTTGTAATAGAATTCTTGTAGTAATGATCTTGCTGAAGGTATAAGATTACAGTTTAGCATATTTACTGTCCATATACCATAAACGCGAGGCGTCACAGTTCTTCAGACTTTACAAAAAATGCTCATTTACACTTAATCTGATGAGAGGACAATGATTAAAGGAATGTAATGGCTTTGTGTTATTTCACGGAAAGGGACAACTGCTTTACAGAAAACAAAGTGATTAATATAACATGTAGGAAAGTGAGACGAAGATATCGTCCTCAGAGTATTCAAGAGAGTAACAAAATTACAGTTAACTTAGGCTGAATGGAGAATATGTTCGCCAACTGGATCACATTGTATCATTAAGAAAGAACAGAACGTGTCCCAATTTAATCGTTGCTACTACACTGAAGAACCAAACATAGAGGTAAACCTGCCTAATATCATGTAGGATCCTCGCGAGCACCCACAGGTACCGCAACACGACCTCGCAGGGACTCGACTAATGTCTGAAGCACCACTGGAGGGAACTGAGACCATATATCCTGCAGAGCAGTCCATAAATCCGTAAGAGAACGAGGGGGTGAAGATGTCTTGTTAACAACAAGTTCCAAGACATTCCAGATATACACAGTAAAGTTCATGCCTTGGAAGTTTGGTGGCCAGCGGAGGTGTTTAAACTCAGAAGAGTGTCCCTGGAGCCACTGTAATTCTGGACGTGTGGAGAGTTGCATTGTCGTATTGGAATTGCCTATGGACATCAACGGATGCAGGTGATCAGCCAGGATGTGTACATACACGTCACCAATCAGAGCCGTAACTAGACGATTCAGAGGTCCGAGATCAGTGCATCTACAAACAGTCCACGCCAATACATAGCCTCCACCAGCGTGAGCAGTCCCTTGTTGACATGCAGGGTCCATAGATTCATGAGGTTGTCTCCATGCCCGTAATGTCCATCCCATAGATATAACTGGAAATGACTCTTCAGCCCAGACAAGATGTTTCCAGTGATAAACAGTAGTCTTGTGTAGTTCGCGAACGAACTAGTTCGGAAGAGCGCTCCCACAGGCGAACTACGCGAACTAGTTCGCAGATCCCTCGCCTCTTAGTTCGTCCGCTCCTTTTCTGAAGACTCACGGGTAACAGCGAGAGGACGGGAGAGCGCGCAGAATCGCGTGATTCCCTTCTGCCAGTTGCCGTCATTTCGAGCTGAGATGCAGCTCAGCTGTAGTTTTAGTAGCGGTAGCAAAAGACAAAACGAGCGGACGAACTAAAAAGAGCGACCTACTTCGCGGCCGAGCTGCGAATTAAAACGAGCTACCGGTCGCGAACAAAATATGCCGCGAACCAAAGTGAGCGCGCCCGATCGCGAACTATTATGCGCAAGTCTAATAAACAGTCCTGTGTCGGGTTGACGGTCCCAGGAGAGGCGTAAGGCTATATGTATCGTACAGCCAGAAAGGCTACACGAGAGGGCCTTCCGCTCCGAAAGCTCATATCGATAATATTTCGTTGAATGGTTTGCACGCTGACACTTATTAAAGATCCAGCATTGAAATATGCAGCAATTGGAGAAAGGGTTGTCCTTCTGTCACGTTGAACGATTCTCTTCAGCCGTCTTTGATCCTGTTCTTGCAGGATCTTTTTGCAGCAACAGTAATGTCGGAAATCTGATGTTTTACCGGATTCCCGATATTCATTGTGCATTCATGAAATGGTTGTATGGGAAGATCCCCACCTCATCGCTATTTTGGAGATGCTGTATCCCATCGTTCGTACGACTTCTACATCACCACATTCAAACTCAAATCGTGGTAACGTGAATTGATGTATCGCATACGTCAGACACATGTTGTCATATAGGCGTTTTCGTCTTCTGAGTGTTTACATATCTCTGCATACGCATACCTGTAACAGTTCCCTTGGCTGTTCAGTATAGTTCCACACCGCTACTCATACTGCCTCAGCACATATAGGAACCCTTCGTTACAACATAATTCGCCAAGCTCGCATTTACGGTAAAACTTTACCTTGTTTTCCATTTCAGGAGAACAGCTCAGCCGACAGCTCTAAGGCGCCTTGCTGCAGAGCGCGCGATTGCTCGCCGTCGGAGGTTCGAGTCCCACCTCGGCCATGGATGTGTGTGCTGTCCTTTGGTTATTTTCAGTTAGTTTAAGTAGTTTACAAGCCTAGAAACTCATCACCTCAGTAGGAAAGTTCCATAGATGTTTCAAACATTTGAACATTTGAGAACAGCTAAATGTAATTGACAGTTCTCACCGTAACGTCACGTACAAAAACCCAGGCTGCATTCATAAATAATTTTCTTTCTTTGTCAGAGTAACTAAGCATTGTCGCGTTTCTTGCAATACTGTAAAACGTACAGGAAATGATCACCACTGAAGCCAGTACAAAACAAATAATATTTTTGTTCTTCAAACCCACAAGACATGCTGTCCACACAACCACCTTCAAATCTTGTTGGTTAAGCGCCACGCTCTCTAAATGGTTTTGTTAAGACGAACGAGCTGAGCCAAAGCAGAAATTCATATACACGGAAAGTATGACATTAACTGCGCATCGCCGCGGTGGAGTAGCCGAGCGGTCTAAAGCGTCTCGCTGCGGAGCGTGCGGTTGCTTGCCGTGGAGGTTCGAGTCCTCCCTGGGGCATGGGTGTGTGTTGTCCGTAGGTTAGTTTACCTAGGTTTAAGTAGTTTGTAAGCTACGGACTGATGACTACGCAGTTTGGTCCGATAGATTTACAGACATTTGAACATTTGAATTTGAATTGCGCATCGGTAACGTTCAAAATGCGTACCCAGCCAGGATCTCCTGCATGCTAGGCAGTTACGCTGTCTCCTACACCACTAGGGAACCAACGATCACTACAGCTACATGGCTACTCAAACACGTCTCCCATCAGATGCAAATTCTCAACTTTTTCCTGTTTACTATTACTCAAACAAGCGTTGTTTTTTTTTTTTTTTTTTTTTTTTCCTTAAGCTGGTTTCCGTAAGAATAAGGGTCTAGCAGTGCCTCCGCAGTCAAAAAATTATCATTATCCTTCATTATTACATAAATATCGACTGCTGGGCTCACATAACACTGCACAGGAAACAGTCGAGTGAAACGTGATACATGCAGGTGTACTGTAACAACAAACAACTTACAATAAGTCATACAGTGCACTGATATAGTGACACCAAGAAGTTACTTATTAACAATTAGCAGCTGTATAAATATTTATAACGCGCAGGCCGTTTTTAAATAATGGTTCTCACAAACTTCGCATATTTACTTTTACTTATTCTATCTTGTGTGTCCTCAGTGTTTCTATAATGAAATGGTAGTTATATCCTACTGAACTACTTGCCACTGAGAATATATTTACCCAGATTGAATATTTTACCACAAGATCAAAAGGAATTCCAAAATGATTTACATAAGACATCCGCATGGTGCAAAAATTGGCAAGTGACCCTTAATAATTAAGTGTAAGTCATACATATGAGCACTAAACAAAAGCAGTTAAACTTCATTTAAACAATAAATCAGTCTAATCTACAATGGCAATTACAAACAACTTAAATTGGAAAGAACACATAGAAAATGTTGTAGAGAATGCGAACCAAGGCTACCTTTCATTGGCAGAACATTTAGACGCAACAGTTCTACCAAAGAAACTGCCTATACTACGCTTGTGCGTCCTATTTTGGAGCATTGCTACGCATTGTGGGATCCCATCACGTATGGCTGACGGACTATTTAGAGAAGTTCAGAGAAGGGCAGCTAGTTTTGTATTATAGCGATAAAGGGGAGAGTGTGTCACAGAAATGATGCACGAGTTGGGGTGGTCATCATAATAAATTGAGAGAAATCAGATCGAAAACGGGAAGATTTAGGTGCTCCTTCTTTCCGCACGCTATTAGAGAATGGAACTGTAGAGAAATATCATAACAGTAATTCGATGAACCATCTGCTATGTACTTCAATGTGATATGCAGAGTATTTATGTAGAGGTAGATAATTCGGAGAATTGCATTTTGTAACCAGGTCGTTCATCATAAATCCAATCTTTTCTTAATTATTTTTTTATTCTCTAAACTGGGCTGAAGTCACCACCTATCAATTGATCTTAGACGTTTCTTAACCATTTCTAGGATTGCCCAGTCCTGTGCTCCACTGCTAGAAACAATGACTGACTCAGCGTTAAGTTGCATTTTAAACGTATACTGTAAGTGATCCCTGGTCATTAATTATGGAATACATAAAGTTTTGAGAATGTACTGACACTTCATAAAAGGGCTGTGAGACGTGGGATTGATTGTCACTTCCCTCAGTTTACTTTCTCCGGATTAAAAGAGTGATTCAGTTTTCGTAATTTTATGGCGTCATATTGAGGGAAATTCTTAACTGATGACTCATCTAATAAGCATGGTCGTTTTTCCCAAGAGAAGTTTGTAGCTGTTGCTTTAAAGTTGCAGCGGCGTATCTGGAAGTTTTTGTGCGGAGCATGTGGTTTATGGCGCGTGGTTCCCCCTTGCTTTTCCACGGCTCGTCAAGCATCACAAAGGAAAGCTCTCAGCCCCACCGCAAATGAGCTCCTGAAATGTTTCTCACAGATCAAATGTATACTGTCTGCGTTCCTAGGCCTAACACGATGTTGTGAGATGATTGGCAGTTGGTCCTCATCGGGAGGATTTCTGGTAAAAACTCTCATTTAACAGATAAGTACTTATAGTCAGATACGCTTGGTATGTACATTTTATCAGTGGATAAAGGAAACTGAGTTGAAAGTAAAAATATTTCTCATTTATTTGGCAGTAAACGGAATGAAACACCGATTATTAGCTGTTTAGCGTTTGTTTCTTGATTATGCTGTGAAAAGAATAAGTGCATGAACTTGCGTTTTTTGTGCAGGACAGTTCTGACGTTAATTATTTGTACCACAATGCATAGCATGAGAGTACAGTTTATTTAAGACTCAATCGAGATATGTCCTCATGCGAATGGGACAGTCAAAATACATTTATTTCTATTTTAGTTACAATACCTTTAAGGACTATGAGGCAATCAGCATAATTATAGATAGATTTACAAACATTTGAACATTTGAATAATTGGGCAGTTTATACCGAGAGGATAGTGTACCCAGGAACGCATGATATTCCGTCAATGGTGTTACAGTCTAACGACTATCATCAACAGATTCCGGGTCTTCTACTATATTGCTGTGAGACGTGGTTGTATTTCGTGCACTATTTGTAAATATTACGAGCCCTACATATTTAAGTGCTGTATAATAGACTGCAGCACGTTTCGCGATATGTTTAACTGTTTGTGGTAAGCAAAATTCTGGATGTTTTGAAAACAAGCTGCTTAACGACTGGGGTGTTACGTCATATTTCGTCAGTCCTGCGCCATCTTGTACCTTGAAACGGAAGTTCTCTGAGCCATTGAATATGCTATATTTGCAAATGAACTGAGTTTCTTTAATGTCGTAACAAATTTTTCTCTCTAGAAAACAGAAATTTATGCCAGTTTAAAGATGATTTAACTAATAACTGGTTTTTGTAATAATTCTTCTTAATCTTACTGATTATTGGTGAGTAAACGGAACTTTGTTCACAGCTCCTGGGGAGTATCATCCTCTGTCAATGACGTTCTTGGATGCGATTTAGAGAATACGTTGTCCGTTTTTGTGACTTGGAGCAACAAAAAAATGTTCAAATGTTTGTACAGCTTATGGGACTTACCTACGGAGTCATCAGTCCCTAAACTTACAAAGTACTTATGAACTACTTACGAACTAGGACGACACAAATATCCATGCCCGAGGGGGGATTCGAACCCCCGACCGTAGTGGCCGTGCAGACCGTGACTGAAGCGCCTCAGTCCCCTTTTTTTTTTTTTTTTTTTTTTTTTTTTTGTTCTCTGGGTAGTTCTCTTCGTTGCGGACGCTGATCGTTTTTGTTCGAGGTTGTTCGTTGAATGTTTGGCTCAGCTTTTTTATTACAGAGGGCGTGGAGCCCCCTGACCGGGCGCGCTGAGCCACGGCGCCCGGCAGTCCCCTCGGCCACCGCGGCCGGCTCTTGGAGCAACTACTACTCAGTAAAGTAACACGTCAATTGACCTCACGGAACTGAGTTCATCCCCTCCCTGTCCTACCACCGAAGGAAAAACTTTCATAGTAATGAGAATCGAATTCGTTCCCTCCACATAGCAGTCAGACGCCCTGAAATCTTAGTGACGCAGCTCGATGATTACTTGTATAATGTAATACGCAAACGGCTAAATACAAGATTGACAAAATTTTCTCGATTAAAAAATGAGAAGAATATTTATTCCTAGGTACTTAGCAATGTTGTGCTTTGGAAAAGAGTTTCTCACGTTTATGAAATTTTACTTTTCCGAAGTAAAGCGAATGCTATCATTTTAAAATAGAATAAGAAAATATATTGAGTACCTATAAAAGAGTCGGTGATAGGCGACACAGTTTTAAAAGTGTACTAAGATGGAACACCCTGCTCTTCAGTACGTAAAATGAATACTTACTTTACTTCTATATATACTATACAGGGTGTATCTGAAAGGAAATAAAAAATTAGAAGGGAGATTGAGGGGAGCGAGTGCATAATATTTTGATATGATATCCATTTATGGATAAGTCATTCATTGACGCTATGAGTTGCTCTTTAACACTGAAACAAATGTCTTCTACTACAAGCTCTTTGATTTCAATATTTTTGGAGGAGGTAATATTGTCCAAAACAAGAAAAGCTTTTTAGTAATCGTGGATTCTAAAATGGATACTTTAAGAGCCACAAGAGCGTCTTCATCTCCGATACTATGAACTCGTCTCACCTACCGGTCATGTTAGAGTTCATGTTTACTAGACTTTTTTTATATTTTTGTCGTCCATACTACGTCTTCCAAAAATTTGTAAAGCAAAGAGCTTGCAGTAAAAGAGATTAGTTTGATAGTGTCAAAGATAAAGAAGTGCTCTTAGCATCACAGGATATTTCCTTACAAAGTTCCTTACCAGAGATATTATGTACGCAAGCCTCCCTTCCAGCCCTCTTTTTCTAACAAATATCAATCATAATTTAACCTTATACTTCTGCTACAACATATATCAAAATCTCAAAGACTGAATACAAAATATTTGTAGTTTCGCAAATGATAATCAGATCAACCTTTTTTTATAGACCAATGTTGGTACCTTAAATAATTGTAATTATTAGTTTAATGCTCCTGTACACCGTACTATATCCTAAATAAGAACTGCAACACACATCCATATGAATCTGCTTACTGTGTACGTCTGTTGGTTTTCCTCCGCGAGTTTTACTTAAACACTTTCCTCCAATACTAAACTCACAATTGCTTGATGTTTCAGAATGTGTACTACAAATTAGTTTTAGTCAGTTGTGTTCAGCACCTACTCATCAACTATGCCATTTATCCATCTAATCTTCAGCATTCATCTGTAACACAACATTTCGAAAGCATAAATCCTCTTCTTGTCTGAATTATTTCTGATACATGTTCCACGCCCATATAAGTCTGCACTCCAGGCAAATGCCTTCCTTACTCTGATATTAATATTTGATGTTAGAAAATTTACCTTCTTCAGAATTTCTTTCCTTTCCGTTGCTATTCTGCCTTTTTATATTATTTGTACTAAGACCATCAATTTATTTTGCCGTTGAAATAACAAAGCACATCTACCTCCTTTATTATCTGATTTCCTAATCTAATTCCCTCATCATTGCCAGATTTAATTCAGCAGCATTCCATTACCACTGTTTTGCCCTTATTAATGTTCATCTTAAATTCTCCTTTCAAGTCAATTTCCACAATTGTTCTTCCAGCTGTCTCTGACAGAATTACAATGTCATCGGCAAAGCAAAACGTTTTTATTTCTTCTCCCTGAACTTTAATTCCCATTCAAAACGTCTTCTTGCTTTCCTTCACTGTTTGCCTAATATACATACTAAATAACATCGACAAAATGCCACAGCCCTGTCTTATTCCTTTACATTCAGTTCTCTACATTTTACCCTGCAGACTTCAGAATTTGAAAGAGTGTATGTCAGTCGACATTGTCAAAAGCTTTCTTCAAATTTCAAAAGCACACTTGTTGGTTTCCCTTTCCTTACTCTAACTTCTAAGGTAAGTCGTACGGTTGGTGTTGATTAAACTGTTCCTACATTTTTTTTTCTAAACTAAAATTTACCTTACCAGAGGTCAGAATCTACCAGTTCTTCCAGTCTTCTTTAAATAATTTTTGATAGAATTTTGCAAACATGACTTATTAGACTGATTTTTGTGTAGTTTTCACGCCTGTCTGCACCTGCTTTCTTTGGAATGAAAACAAAAATAAAATTTAGAAACTAAAAACGAGTACTAGTTGCTCGTACGTACAAGTTAAAGAGTTATATATGCCCGTAAGAACATACGACACTTTACATCCTGCAGTTATTATCTATTCATATTCACGGAATGTACGACATTAACTACGAATGGGTTAAGTTGAAAATTTGTACCCATCAGAGACTCGAACACGGGTCGCCTTTTTGTCTTTTTTTTTCCTTCTTTTATTTTTAACGGGCCTCCTCTTCACCCTTTCACCCCGGCCGTGCACTCACCAGTGTTCGACTTCTTCGGTTTCGGCTTCAAATGCCATAAAACAAAACATGCCTCTGCTGTAGGTACCAGTGTTGTATTGCAAAACAAATCAATTGCGTCTTCCCTTCAAATCATAATACGTAACTGAAATGATTCTCTATGGAATAAATAAGAACTACCCACTCTTCGTGTAGCAAGAAGAAAAAAAAATAAGCTTGTAATTCAAACAAATGAAATGATATTCAATACGTAAGTGAAACCTTTAAAAAGTTTTGGAACAAAGTCCTGTATTTGGAACGCTTTTGTAGAACGTAATGCTGGTCGTGAATATAGAGTATGAAATCTTGTAAGGTAGGAGCTTTCCGGTTAATCGCATAATAAATAAACTGTCCAAGAAGCCATGTGTAACTATTATGCTTGGCTTCAGGGTAATTTTTCCAATCAGGGCGCAGTATGTCATGTACAGTAATGTTCAGTGCGGTGGTGCGAGTCATAAGAGCTAGTCTTATTCTAGTCCACGTCCAGATTTCAGTCTGATTCACTGGAGACACACCTATCATCACACCTGCACGAAACTACGCAAGTACGCCTTCCGTCAGATACAAATTCTCAACCCTACTCTTCCCCACTAGAACTCAAACTCGTAGTTATTGTAAACTAATTCCTGTAAGAACAAGGGCCTAGGAGTCCCCAGTGGTTTAGAGGTCAGCGCAACTGCCTAGAAAACAGGAGACCCGGGTTCGAGTCCCGGCTGGGTACACATTTTCAACTTTACCCATTCGCAGTTAATGTCATAGATTCCGTGAATGTGAAAAGTTGCGCAGTATTGAATCAGTAACAGAAAAGAAATGACTGACAATACCATGACATACCATTGAACTGCTGACGTAATTTGTATGCTACCATTTCCAGCAGAATAACTTACAGAAAATCAATCTGCATTTTTGACTAAAGAGGTGGCTCGCACTATGCCGTTTCAGTAAAGCTGTTTACGAAATATTATGACGTGCGAATAACAAGGTCCGAACCGTGAGCACTGTTAGAGGCGAGAATGTTCGACTTCTCGTTTAAATAAGGAAAAAGGAGGAGAAATGAGGCTGCGGGTGGGCGTAACTGTGAATTTTGGCGTGAGGGAGGGCCGCAGGTAGCGGTGACCGGCAGCCAGCATGCGCCGCGCCTGAATATTCATGTCGCCGCCCGCACACCTTTTTGTCCGCTCTTCCAGATGGACATCCTGCTCTGCATACCTCCATGTCGCAAATTTACCGCTAAAGCCCCCACAAAGTCTTTCGCAAACAGTATTCCTTGTCGTTGCCGCATCGCGATAATGTGGCATCAATTACTCCTATTCGTGATCTGTGAAATTTTTATAAGGGGGTATACAAGTGAATAACCCTACCTCTCATACATCTACCCAATCGCTTTAAGAGGTCCATAGACCGTCAATAATACAGGATGTCCTAAGTTAAATACCTAAACTTTGGGAGCATATTTGTGGCTGAAAAATAAGGAAATATTTACTACTAAACTTTTCTCCAGTTCCATTTCTCACGGATGTAATGGAGAATATGTAGTTTGAAACGGTAACCTCAAGTACAGTTCGTGTGAATGAATATTTCTTTTGACGGACATTAAATGTAAATAACCAAACTCATGTATGGATAACATAAAGTACTACACGCAGCGGCTACAAAGGTTCAAATGTCTGTAAATCAATCGGACCAAACTGCGTGGTCATCAGTCCGTAGCTTACTTAAACCTAGGTAAACTAACCTACGGACAAACACACACACCCATGCCCCAGGGAGGACTCGAACCTCCACGGCGAGCAACCGCGCGCTTCGCAGCGAGGCGCTTTAGACCGCTCGGCTACTCCACCGCGGCGGCTACACGGGTAGCGGGAGCTGTGTGGCGTATACTGGGCTTTTTTTTTTTTAGGCCAGAGCGCCTCGGCAACACACAGAAGGGTCTAAATCTCAAACGATAAAGGTCAAAGGTGTGACGAACACAGATCTAAAAACCACTGGGCTAACAGTTGTAAATTGTCGTAGCTGTGTGGGGAAGTAGCAGAGCTGCAGGCACTAATAGAAAGTACTGAATTTCACATAATTATACGTACCGAAAGCTGGCTAAAGCCGGAGATAAATTCAGCAGAAGGGGAAAATGGTGTTCAGAAAATATATATTAAAAAAAAGGTGGTGGCGTATTTATTGCTGTCACAGGCGGTTTATGCTGTAGCTAAATTGAAGTAGATTGCTCCTGTGAGTTGGTATGGATAGAGGTTATTCTTGACAACCAAAATAAATTAATAATTGGTTCCTTTTATTGACCCACTGACTCAGACGATTCGATTGCAGAAATGTTCAGTGAAAGCTTGGATCAAATTTCAAAACTTTGGACAGTCCTCTCGGTGTCAACGTCAAGGGCATCTGCACTGCAAATTAGAGTCAGAAACACGTCTGTAAATGGTTTGTAGATAACTAAAACTTATGAATATGAGAACTGATACTTAATCTATGATCAGGCGTTGAATTTTCAACGGCGACGTATGAAAATATGTGCCTAGGCCGTGTTTGAACTCGCATCTCCTGTATATTAGTGAACTGTGGTAACCGCTTACGCCACACAGGCACCGTGGTTTCGCACAACGGCAAGCCTCCTACCCGGCTTACACTGCCGTATGCCACACATTAGCATAGCAGTGCCCACCTCTCGCAGCTGCCTTCCCGCAAGGAATTGGATCTGTATGTGAATTTGCAATAACAGGGGGCCTCTTTCAACCAGTGTAGGTATCAGAGCTGTGATATTAAGGTGTCTGTTCTCCCGGGGTGCGGCTTGGTGCACGATTTAATTATTTATAGTGCTAACTACAAATAAGAGTTATTGAACAATTTTTCATGGTCATGTGACTCTAGATATTTGAACAATAAATAAACAAACTATGCAACACGTTCTGTTTCTCTTTTGCGTAACCACAACCCCTTGTCAGATCTCATCGAGGAGAAGTTGTAATTAAAAACGTTTGCATCAAATTATGTATTATTACCTTCTAAAAGCTCTAAAATGTATTATGGGAATTTTATTCAATTGCTATCGTTAAACATTTGCACAATTTGAAATAATGTTTTATTATTACTTTGGGAACGAAGTATAAAAAAGAACTGTTCTCTGTAAGAGGTTTTGTACACGTACAGCTGTCGATGTTCACGAAAATGGAATGTTATGATTTAATATTTCTTGTTTCGGTATCTAATCACAAATTCCAAGAGAATTACCCAAGAATTATACCTTCGTCTCATTCTGACTCCCAGACTGGTTATTATTTTAATTCAGAAAAAGATAAAACGATTATGTAACAGAGCCAAATTACGGATATCGTGACGACGCACCGCAAAGAGGGGTTGATGAACCTTGTCGATAAACGACGCTGACCAAAACCGCTCAGTCTAACAGAAAAACCACATAACTTTTAATTCAGTGCCCACTGGCAGCTATTGTAAGTTTCTTTGTATATTATTCTTTCAATCGATACTCGAATATTGCTCGCCAGCGTGGAGTTCGTGTCAGACGGGATAGAAAGAGGCATGCTTTGTTCAAAAAATGTTCAAATGTCAGTAAATCTATCGAACCAAACTGCGTGGTCATCAGTCCGTAACTTACAAACTACTTAAACCTAGTTAAACTAACCTACGGACACACACACACACACACCCATGCCCCAGGGAGGACTCGAACCTCTACGGCGAGCAACCGCGCGCTACGCAGCGAGGTGCTTTAGACCGCTCGGCCACTCCACCGCGGCCAAGCTTTGTTACAGGTTTATTTAGTATGAGAGAAAGCGTCACAGAAATGATCTGCAAACTCCAGTAGTATACGCCTCAGGAGAGACGTTCAGCATGACGGTTTGGGCTTCTCTCTTAGTTTCGAGAGTGCATTCCTGAAGAGTCCTCCTACTAGTAGCTCGCGAAAAGACCACTAGGATACATTTAGAGAGAATGTGTCCTACACGGAGGCTTTTGTTACACGAAGCATACGCCACTAGAATGAGAGAAGAACGAAGTGACAGGTACACAAAGTACCCTCCGCCACGCACTATGAATTGCTTATGGTGCGTGGATATAGATGTAGATATTAAAGTCATAGGATACTACATTGTTTCATTTCACGATGTTTAGTTTCACGTCAATGAAAATTTAAATGAAATTGCTAATATCTGATCCACCTTGAATTCTTATTAGTATCTGACTGAATATTGTGCAGTTTCATTCAGACTGCACATTATAGATAACCATGAAATGTTTCATGTTACTTAATACGGTCAGCAAATCATTAATATACAACATGGGTAGCAAGAGTTCCAACACCCTTACGTGGCGGGGAAGTTACATTTGCGTTTGTTGATGACTTCAACCTAGGATTTCTTGACACTTTCCCCATACAAAACAAAATCCTCAACCCAGCCAAAAATTTTAGTTCACCCAATTGTCCCATGTTTGATAATAAGTTTTTCTGAATTTTATAAATACGGTAACTACATTGCTACCTTGATAAAAGAGTTTCATTGTATCACTTGAAAAAAGTGCTAGTTGCATTTCACAATGAGTATGTTTTCGGATTCACTTCTGATTGGCACCAGTGAGGTTGTTCTTTCCGAGATACCGCACAGCGCCGGCCGCAGTGGCCGAGCAGTCTGCGGCGTGCCAGTCACGGTCTGCACGGCCGCTGCGGTCGGGGGTTCGAATCCCCCATCGAGCATGGATATTTGTGCCGTCCGTAGTATTAGCTAGTTCGTAAGTATTTTGTAAGTTTAGGGACTGATGACCCCGTAGTTCAGTCTCATAAGCTCTACAAACATTTGAACATTTGAATTTCCTTTCTTCCAGGAGCGGAAGTTTCGCAGGAGAACTTCAGTGAAGTTTGGAAAGAAGGAGGCGTGGTACTGGCAGAATTGAAGTTATGGGGCGGAGCCGTGAGTCGTGTTGTGATAGCTTAGTGGTAGAGCGCTTGCCTGCGAAAGGCAGTGGTCACAGGTTCGAGTCCCGGTTCCGGCACACAATTTTAATCTGCCAGGAAGTTTCATATCAGCGCACACTCCGCTGCAGAGTGAATGTTTCATTCCGGTTCGTTGGTGGTTGTTTATTATGCGGGTTTGCCTATCATAAGGCCACTATCTATCCTAGGGCCTGCGTACTCCACTGTGGCGTGACGTCAAAATTATACCGACATTGTGGTATTCATTTTTTTCTTGGTATATATCGTATTGTTCGCTACATAGGGTCAATTTACGTCACAAAAGGAGTCAGGCCCAATTGAAAATAAGTCACCAGTCAAGCGTCACGAACGTGTGGAATTACTTTTACATCTGAAGACTTAATTCCTTTAAGAATGACATCCTGTGGTCCGTTTGCTAGAAACTCTTCAATCCAACCATACATTTGATCTGATAGTCCGTTCTCTCGTATTTTTTTCATCAAGTGGTTGCGTTGAACTGTGTCAAGTCTCCTGGATTCAGCGAGAACGACATCAAAATCAAAACAAATATTTGTAAGGCTATGGGACCAAACTGCAGTGATCATCGGTCCCTAGACTTACAAGTTACTTACACTGACTTATGCTAAGAACAACACACACACTCATGCCCGAGGGAGTCGTCGAACTTAAGACGAGAAACGGTCGCATACACCGCAGCAAGGCGCCTTAGCGCGCACGGCCACTCCAGCGCGGCGAGAATGACATATACCTAGCCGTTGTATCTAAAATACGTATTCAAAGCTAGACCACATATGCTTTTAAACCTGATCCATATTCCGTGCACATGCTTTAGTCCTGAGTAAAAGGTTCATGTTATTCATTGGTATGTGAGCCAACTGTTCCTTTATCCTGCACCGAGTGAGGTGTGCAGAAAGGATAGATTTAAGCGAATAGGAGGCGGTGCATCTGTCGATTTTAAGAGTAGTTTATCGAGAACTGAAATTGAAGCTGATAATTTCTGTAAGCTACATATTATGGGCAGAGGTCATATCTGGAAACCACACTACGTTAATACACGATACAGTTGCAGAAACGTTCAAAGATAATTTATTTTCAAACATTTGCCCAATTTATATAATTATATTAGGCGATGATTTCAATTTTCTCTCAATCTGTTGACGAAAATATATATTTAAATCCAGAGGTATGCATGAGACATCGTCCGATATTGTGTTAAGCGCAATCTCTGAAAATTATTTCGAGTAATTAGTTTATGCGCCGCCTGCCGCCTCGATTAGTACACTTAACCTCTTAGCAATAAATAACTCGGAGCTCATTACAAGCATCGAAACAGATACGGCGATTTGTAAACTTAGGTTTGTCGATGCGAGACTGAATATCGAAAGTCCTATAATCAACACAAACAAAAAAATTAACAGTTGAAAATAACAGAAAGCTTCGCCTCCGGAGAAACAGGCTACAAATCTTTCAAATTATAAACTTGAATGTAGACCCGAGAGGGTTTAAATTTAATTAAATGTCATCAACAGCAAAGGCTGGATTTATAACAAATAAATTAATGAAAATCTCAGCTGAGTCCCTTTCTACACAACACAGATCATAACTCTGTTGTAGAGATGTTACCAGCCAAATCCGACTTTAGAACGAACTAGTTTCGCCTACGACAAACCAGTTCTCCTTACACACGATAGTAAAAACCAGGAGAGCCTAGGCGAAACACTTTCATCCTGTTACCGAGAGGAGAAACCAGGTAGCCTAGGACGAAATGCTTTATCCTAGTTGGAATTTAAATGCTCTAATATACGAAACCATCCACAAACCATACTGAATGAAAAACGGACCTTAAACATCCAAATTACACTCCTGGCCATTACTACACTACGAAGATGACATGCTACAGACGCAAGAAGATGCTGTGATATGCAAATAATTACCTTTTCAGAGCATTCACACCAGGCTGGCGCTGTTGGCGACACCTACGACGTGCTGGCATGAGGGAAGTTTCTAACCGATTTCTCATACACAAACAGTAGTTGACCGGCATTGTCAGGTGAAACGTTGTTGTGATGCCTCGTGTAAGGAGGAGAAATGCGGACCATCACGTTTCCGACTTTGATAAAGGTCGGAAAGTAGCCTATAGCGATTGCGGTTTATCGCGAGCAGCAATGTCGCGATCCAATGACTGTTAGCAGAATATGGAATTGATGGGTTCAGGAGGACAACACGGAACGCCGTGCTGGATCCCAACGGCCTCGTAACACTAGCAGTCGAGATGACAGGCATGTTATCCGCATGGCTGTAGCGGATCGTGCAGCCACGTCTCCATCCCTGAGTCAAACAGAAGAGGACGTTTGCAAGACAACAACCATCTGCACGAAGAGTTCGACGACGTTTGCAGCAGCATGGACTATCTGCTCGGAGACCATGGCTGCGGTTACCCTTGACGCTGCATCACAGACAGGAGCGCCTGCAATGGTGTACGCAACGACGAACCTGGGTGCACGAATGGCAATACGTAATTTTTTCCGATGAATCCAGGTTCTGTTTACAGCATCATGATGATCGCATCCTTGTTTGGCGACATCGCGGTGAACGCACATTGGAAGCGTGTATTCGGCATCGCTATACTGGTGTATCACCCGGCGTGATGGTATGGGGTGCCATTGGTTACACGTCTCGGTAACCTCTTCTTCGCATCGACGGCACTTTGAAAAGTGGCCGTTACATTTAAGTTGTCTTACGACCCGTGGGTCTACCCTTCATTCGATCCCTGCGAAACCCTACATTTCAGCAGGATAATGCACGACCGCATGTTGCAGGTCCGGTACGGGTGATTTCCCTAGATCACTCCAGGCAAATGCCGGGATGGTTCCTTTGAAAGGGCACGGCCGCTTTCCTTCCGCATCCTTATCCAAACAGTCCGAGCGTAAGCTTCGTCTCTAATGACCACGCTGTCGACGGGACATTAAACTGCAAGCATCCTTCCTTCCTGTACGGCTCTCTCTGGATACGGAAAATGTTCGACTGCTGCCCTAACCAGCACATTCTCCAGATCTCTCATCAATTGAAAAGTCTGGTCAATGGTGGCCGAGCAACTGGCTCGTCACAATACGCCAGTCACTACTCTTGATAAACTGTGGTATCGCGTTAAAGCTGCATGGACGTCTGTACCTGTTCACGCCATCCAAGCTCTGTTTGACTCAATGCCCAGGCGTATCAAGGCCGTTATTACGGCCTGAGGTGATGGTTCTGGATACTGATATCTCCGGATCTATGCACCCAAATTGCGTGAAAATGTAATCACATGTCAGTTCTAGTATAATATATTTGTCCCGTTTATCATCTGCATTTCTCCTTGGTGTAGAAATTTTGATGGCCATTAGTGTAACTTTTTTAATTTATTGAATTTTTCGACGATATAAAATGTTAGGCCCCATATAACAAAACTCCAAACATAACACAAGCCAACAGTTAATAGAACATCTATGCCTACTCAATCTCTGGCAATATAAATGCAGCTTATAGAAATTAACCAAAACATATAAAATTATTTTGTATGTTTAAAATACAACAATAAAAACGCATTCATGGCATTAACACATATAAATTCTTAGTGTACACTTAAAATACTTGCAAAGATTACATAAATCCTCATAACATAAATATGACGTGCTCTGTAAACATACGACGTCGTGGCTGCAATTGGCATAATACCAAATCAGAATTAAATTACCAACAAGTTTTCGTAGTTAATACACTGATGCCTTAGATGCCCTATGTATGTCAGACCTTCTAGACATATACGTAATATTATATTACAACGTAATAATTGTTCAACCTAAATGCCACCCACTTTGTACTACAGGTCACTTATAATAGATATATTATATAGCAGCTAACTCGTTAATTATTGTTATTAAAATTTTAAGTTGCGTTATAAATCGGGCTGTAGTCGAATAAAATTAAAATTTGTCAACAACTGCTGAATAATGGAAATAAGAATTTAGTAATACACAAAGATTATGAACCTGGAAGGTTATAAAGACAATCATTCCAAAATCCTGAATGAGAAACGAGACTTTTATAGCAAACAATCCTGTTTCTCTGGGATGTAACACGCTACTCTCCCCACATTTTTGTTGTAAGTTCTTAGATAGATGAAGCCTAAATGGAGAACAATTGGAACAATTTATTGTTTTTTGTTAGTAAAATAATGACGATTTTAGTTCAAAGTGTTCAAATGTCTGTAAATCTATCGGACCAAACTGCGTGGTCATCAGTCCGTAGCTTACAAACTACTTTGCCGGCCGCGGTGGCCGTGGGGACTGAGGCGCTCCAGTCACGGTCTGCACGGCCACTACGGTCGGGGGTTCGAATCCCCCCTCGGGCATGGATATTTGTGCCGTCCTTAGTATAAGCTAGTTCATAAGTCGTTTGTAAGTTTAGGGACTGATGACCCCGTAGTTAAGTCCCATAAGCTTAACAAACATTTGAAACATTTGAATTTTTGAACAAACTACTTAAATCTAGGTAAACTAACCTAAGGACAACATACACACACCCATGCCCCAGGGAGGAGTCGAACCTCCACGGCGAGCAACCACGCGCTCCGCAGCGAGGCGCTTTAGACCACTCGGCTACTCCACCGCGGCCGACTTTTAGTGTTACCAAGGAACGGTGACATGGACATAGCACAATTTTTTCCCATTCGAACTGCTTGTTTTAGGTGAGTCCTTTTGCATGTCATCGTCAATGCGCTTACATTGTAGTAAATAGTCATTATTTTTTAAGTTTTCTAATCATTTTTCAACGGTTTTCAATCCATTTCATTTTGGCGATTACACCGCCATCTATTGCAATAAAATGTTTTAATATGAGAAGCTTTCGCAAGGTTTTGCCGAGAATCGTAAACTACTACAAAAAATTTGCATTCATATTTACACAAATGAAGTTGTTCCCCGTCATGCTCACTGAGAGTGTAGCAGGGGACGGGACTGTTTGGTGTCATTGCATATCCCGCTTGGTGACAATACCATTATTATCGGCATGAGGAAGTAATCCTACACCTTTCAAATGTCACAAACGTGGGTAATTGGGCTGGATATAATATTAAGATGAGCCTAACACACACGCTCACTAACCAGTGGCAATGTCAATTTTGATGCAATTGAGTTAAAGGTTAATGGTGAAATCTCGTATGAATTAATTCTGCAGGGAATGAAAAAAAACCAAGTAAAAACCGCAGAACACTTATGGTGGTATATCATAACATTATTATTGCTATTGTTAGTGCAATTTTAGATTGTAAAATTTCTAACATCTCGCTCGTAAATTCATAGCCTGAAGAGAACAAATGCTCAAATGTTTGTAAAGCTTATTGGACTTAACTTCGGGGTCATCAGCCCCTAAACTTACAGACTACTTATGAACTAGCTTATACTAAAGACGGCACAAACATCCATGCCCGAGGGGGTATTCGAACCCCCGAGGGGAAACGGCTTCGCGCATCGTAGCATAGCGCCTCAAAGCGCTCTGCCGCTCCGCCGCGACTGAAGAGAACAGATCAAAATTTTCATTTCATTACACGTAACGGACTTTATACATGTCCTCGATAGCAAATAATTTGTCCTGAATAGTTCAAATATTACCCCTTTAACAATTAAATTTAATTCCATATTGTTACCAATTGCAAGAATTGTTCCATAAGGTGAGATAAGTCATTTTAATTGTTGCTGTGTTATGTTACTTTAGAGCATTGCGATTTGATTTGTTATCTATCTCTGCTTAATTTTTAAATCTGATTACACTGCCTTTAAATAATATAAAGCATTCTAACAGTAATTAATAACATTACGTAATCCATGTGTATGTCAGCAAATGTCATGTACGAGTAGTCATGGAATTTTCCTTCTTGAATCACAGCTTTCTCATTATGAAGTTCAGTGGTGTCGCTAAATTCGACTGTGTGAAGTGCAGCATTTTAATTCGGCCGTCTTCCTCCTCCTTTCTTACTTCCTTCAAAATGTTTGTAAATCTGTCGGACCAAACTGCGTGGTCATCAGTCCGTAGCTTACAAACTACTTAAACCTAGGTAAACTAACCTAAGGACAAACACACACATCCGCCCATGCCCCAGGGAGGACTCGAATCTCCACGGCGAGCAACAGCGCGCTCCGCAGCGAGACGCTTTAGACCGCTCGGCTACTCCACCGCGGCATTACTTTCTTCGTATCAAATATTCGTGCCGAGTACATCTGACGTCACTATACAACACAAGGCCGTATAATTTAGTGCCCTTCATTTTCTAAACGTCATTGAGCATATTTTGCTGCTTTAGCACATCTGGGAAGTGACATCTGCTCGAGGGTGGTTGAGCTATAGCTGTGAGTAATGCACAAATTATACATAGCATTAGGTAGCATTAGTTAATGTCTACGTTTGAGCTCTCTTATGATACGAACGGGCAGTACATCGTACACTATACTGCAGGGCAAAGATTCTTTCTTAGCTTAGCAGTGTTTCATGATACACTGCTCTACTAGAGTTTTTTTCTGGTTTGTTTGTAGGTATAGTTCCAGGTACGTTTGATTAGTCACACCTTAGCATTTGGTAATGAACCATTGAATCAAGACTGAGAAAATATTTATAAAGAACATTGATACAAACATAGGAGACCTGTAAGTGGAAAATTACTTCAAAGCCCAAACTTAGAATAAAAAGCTTATGATGTCCAAAAATGTTTTATGAATCAAACAATCAACTGATGAGTAAGATTTATTTTGATAATCTTTGACGGAACACCAGATAATGCACAAGTTCCTTTGCAACGACTAGTTCAAGTTTGGGACACGCTATTTGTGTGGAAGGCATCAAGCAGATATTTGGTAGGAACCGTAGATGAGCGTGAAGTGAAACAGAGGACGCCGACCACTTACTTTTGACCAATTACCTTCAATTAGTATCAGTTGAGCAGCCACATACCGAACCGATCAAGTCATGTAATACTTCACCGGCAGCTGCAAAACTGTCGGATTACGTTTGGCGTCTTTCCTAAGGCTGTCGCACTGACGAAAGGTTTATCGACTTATAATGATGTTCATAACGTTTCTGTCTCAAATATATACAAATCAGAAGATAATGTCGTTTGTTGAACTATTATCTGCAACAGTAAAATTTCAATCAATTTCATTAATATGCAGTACAGCTGTTTCATCTACATTAAAGTTAACTGTAAAATGTGTTTCATACGTTAAGGTCATACATATAGCAGAAAAAAACAACACTGCGGGACATGAAAGCGTGTGACAGAGCTCATGGTTTTTGTTATATACTCGAAGTTAAAATTTATGTCTTATACTAAAGTCCTGGGCCTCTTGACGGTGTAAAATCTTTAAGATTCCATGTTAATGCAAACAAAATATACCACCATTTATTTATATTCGCAAATTCATTCAACAAAACCTGTAGGGGATTTTACCTTTAACCTAGAATCATTACATTCGGCAAGAAGGAAAGTTATACATTACAAGTAAAGGAAAACATTAAAAATCTGTTAACCTGCTGTTATATCACATAAAAATATTTTTACCATTACAAACTTACATTTTATTCGTAATCTAATAAAATCTCAAGAATGACTGTCAGGATATTTAATTGTTTCCAATAATACGTAGCTTAATTCACGAGGAAGATTTCTGTGTATAATTTACAGATCTTTCGTTCTAGTTTCCAGAAATACGAGAAAGTGTAAAAGTCATTGTGAAAAAAATGTCTTTGACACGCGATGGGTACCAGGCCGACTGACCAGCATACCACACTGGACCATTCGACATAATAACATTCGCTGATGGTCTATGTCCACGACACGTACATCTGTAATGCATCAAAACAAAACAATAGCGGTTATTTATGAACTATGACATTTACATTGTTTAGAAGGATATTTCGATACGTCACAGAGTATCCACCGAAGGGTTCCACAGAACGATTCCACATTTACGTAATAACAGCACTATGCCGCATGTACATTTATTTTTTGTTCAGGAATTCTGAGGACTGTTACCTTGCTACTATCAATATCGAAAACATGCACAAATTGTAGAGCTTCTCGATGGATATACTATCTAAACTAAACTGAACTCCGCCCCATACAGGCCGCGAGGGCCCAAGGGGTACCTACCGGTCGCCGTGTCATCCTCTGCCCGCAGGCGTCACGGGATGCGGTGTGGAGGGGGGCGTGGTCAGCGCCCCGCACTCCCGGCCGCTGCGTCGGTTTTCCAGACCGGGGATATACTATCTACCTATATATATTTAAATAAGGTTGTACGTCAATACCCAGCATTTTTCCAATAATTACGTTACGTTAATAGCTGTTTTCCTGCTACCTACTAAAAAATCGATGCCTGCTACTCGCCTTAACCACGACAGAGTTTTTTGATTGACTACATTTTATAAATATAAATATTGCTTCCTCATATAAATCTAAATTATAAGGATCCTAAAAGGTCTTCTTGTTACTTACACTGCCTGACTGAAAAACTGATGTTCCCATAACCGGAGAAGAAAACGAAACAAAGTTTCACGGTTTGAGATGTTATTTTGTGAATACAAGGAAGTTTAGAGTATGAGACTAGTTACCAGTATGATATTGCGCCATCTATGGCCTGGATGCATGTATTGATCTAACTTGGGAAGGATGTTAAACAGTCGCTTAGAGGTAAGCTGACACGCCACTGTTGAAACCACTCCTTTATATCCCAGCTATCCGTACTGAGACGGTGATTACATCCGAGGTGATCCCATATTTCCTTCCCGCCGACATAATCGTCATGTAGACAATTTATTGGTTTGGTGAGGAATTAACGAACCTATTTCGACATGTATTGACTTCCAATTAGATTTCATTCAATGACTTGTACAATGAACAAACAGGTAGATTTGCAGTGGGATGCCTGTTGTCATCCATAAATTCAAATTTGTTTATAGAAGTCTTCGAAGAATTTGCTTTGGAGTTGTCGGCATCGAAAGCTGTTTTCTTTAATAACCAACGTTTCGGCCAACGTTACAGTGCCCATCTTACATTATGACGCGGGCAACACCCAGAAATTGTGTCAAAAAGAAACTGGTACACGTGCCGCGTAGGGCCCTGAGATCACGCAGAAGTGCCGCAAGGTGACGTGGGATGGACTCGACTAATGTTTATAAAAAGTTTGTTAAGCTTATGGGACTTAACTGCGGGGTTATCAGTCCCTAAACTTACAAACTACTTACAAACTAAATTATACTAAAGACAGCACAAACATCCATGCCCGAGGGAGGATTCGAACCCCCGACGGCGAACAGCCTCGCGCATCGGAACATTGCGCCTCAATGCGCTCGGCCATTCCGCCGCGGCTGGACTCTTACTAATGTCTGAATTAGTGCTGGAGGGAACTACACCATTGACATCATGCGTCTTGCATGGCAGCCCATAAACACGTAAGAGTATAAGGTGGTGGAGATCTCTTCTGAACAACACATTGCAAGGCTTCCCAGAAATGCTCAATGAGTTCATGTTTCGGGAGTTTCGCGGCCAGAGGAGGTACTCCTGGAGACACTCTGTGGCAATTCTGGACGTGTGGGGAGTCGCATTGTCCTGCTGAATCGCCTAATTCCGTCAGAATGCACAATGAACATTAATGGATGCAGGTGATCACCCACAATGAGTACGTACGTGTCACCTGTAAGAGTCGTATGTAGACATATATGAGGTCCCATATCACTCAAACTACAAACGCCCTACACCACTTCAGAGTTTCCACCATCTTGACTATCCATCTTTGGCATGCAGGATCTGTGGATTCATGAGGTTGTCTCCATACCCGTACGCTCAATACAACTGGATACGATGCTCGTCAGACCAGACTTGTTTCCAGACATTAACAGTCCACTGTCGGCATTGGCGAGTCCAGGCGAGGCGTAAAACTTCCTGTCGTGGAATCAGCAAGGGTACACCGCTTAGCCTTCGGCTCCGAAAGCCCATACCGTTGATGTTCCGTTGAATGCTTCGCACGCTGACACTTGTTAATGGCTTATCATTGAAATATGGAGCAATCTGCGGAATGGTTGCACTTCAGTTACGATGAACAATTGTTGGTCCCGTTCTTGTATGACCTTTCTCCGGCTGCAGGGACTGCAGAGATTTTGTGTTTTCCCGGATCCCCGATATACACGGTGAACTCGTGAAATGCTTGCACAGGGATAATCCCAACCTCATTTCTACCTAGGGAAAGCTGTGTTCCATCTCTCGTGCGCCGACTGTAACATCACATTTAAACTCACTTAAATCATGATAACCTGCCATTATGGCAGCACCTACGCCCGACACCTGTTGTCTTAAACCGGCGCGCCGATCGCAACGCCGTCGCCGGCCGCGGTGGCCGAGGAGACTGAGGCGCTCCAGTCACGGTCTGCACGGCCACTACGGTCGGGGGTTCGAATCCCCCCTCGGGCATGGATATTTGTGCCGTCCTTAGTTCATAAGTAGTTTGTAAGTTTAGGGACTGATGACCCCGTAGTTAAGTCCCATAAGCTTAACAAACATCTTTATCTATCTAAACATCGCAACGCCGTCCCCCGAGTGTTTATATCTGTGTGTTCGCATACGCATGCCTAAATCAGTTTCTTTGCGTCATCATTATAGTTCTGATACGTAGACTATACTTTTGTTGATTGGCCTCATGGCAGCGATAATTTGAATGACGTACTGAGACATATGAAGTCAATTCACTCGAATATTCACGATAAAAGTGGAAAAGAATTACTGCCTTTCCTACTTTGATGTGTTGACCAGGAGGAAGGCTGATAATACTTAGGGAAATACCGCTTATAGAAATCCTACTCACAATGTCTTGTATCCGCGCCATCTGCGTCATTTGGCTCAGCGTGAAGGGTCTTCGTACCTTGCTTCATGTCGCCCTCATCATCCCAGATCCAGAGAGCTTGCCAGCTGAGTTTGTCCATTTTCTGGTTACTTTTTGTCAAAATGTCTATAGACGAAAACTTATTTAAGTTACGTTGCGTTATCGACCAATCGCGCACCGAGGTAGGACACAAGTCTACTGCCTTTTTGCTTTATGCAGGATTGCTCGTATTTTGCGAAAATGTGATGTGAGAAGTGTTTTCAGACCGCCATTGAACATTATATCCATTCAGGATCCACATGAATGATCTCGGTTTGCATAAAGCGGGTGTCTAGCGTATTCCTTCTGTTATAGCAAGACTTATGTTGATCAGAGTATCAGGAACGTGGAGGATTAGTATACTGCGCAAAAGCATCACACGCGCTTACAATGTCCAAGCAAATGTGTAATTGTGGAAAATTCTCTTGATATGGAGATGGCACTGACAAATCCTGGACACAGTGGTGTATGCCACAAGAGTTAGAATACTTACTTTCAGTTTCTTGAAAATCGTGGATTGGGTGCTCCTTTGGTAAACTATATTACAGACTGCATGTCTATTGTTGATTACTTATAGCGTAAGTGTATCAGATCCGCTAAAGATACTACTTGAGGATGTTAGCTGTAAGGAAAGTTTCAACAGACGCTGATTACATTGTAGCTTGTCGTAACTTAAATGCAAGGTTAATTTTTTTTTCTTGAGAGGACTTTTCGAATAGTTTTTGTTATGATGATTACGTTATTAATACTATTATGTAGCCGCGTTATTACTCTGTTCTCTCAAATATTTACATTGTCATTTATGTGCCGTAGTGCTATACATTACTAGAATTTCCAACAATGAGTCTTCTTACATGTAACACACACACAAAAAAATGCGTAATGAAAAGTAACCATTTCCCTATTTCTCTCGGAAAGTGAAACGCTTTGATAAAAAATACTATGTGGCGTAGTCTTATGCACCTCCAAGTCTTTTTAAAGCATGAAAATCGAACTACGTTTACCCTATCCAGAGAGTACGCGGTCGGGCATTTCGAGTATGGCATGCTCGAACGAGCATGAGGAAAGTCGAATGCATTTGATCGCAGTGCTAAGCGACAACGTTGACATCTACCGGACTGCCACGGAACTCCCTGCATTCTCCAGTTTGAGTGAGCATAGACACCAGATGCAGACCTCTAATCCACACTTGATGACCGAGAGCAGCAACGTTTGCGTTGAGTCGTCACTACTAACAGGCAAACTACACACAGTGAGACAACGGTGTGGGATGTACCACTAACGAATTAATTAGGACAGGCGGCCGCAATTTGGCGTTAGAGGGCCATGGCAGCAGACGACCGACTTGAATGCATTTGCTAGCAGAGTGACACCGTCTGTAGCTGTGGACCAAGTTGTCAACAGTGCACTGTGCAAGCTGATGGGGACTAAGGCTGTTTATAGCCCGCGGTTGCTCCGCGGCGGAGCAATCGCAGTGGTTTTGGGCGATGGCCTCTTCGCTCTTTCGCTGCGGTGTCAAAATGTCAGCGACTGTACTTCCAAACCGCTTACACGGCGGCTAATGGGGCTGTTCGGTGCGCCATATGTCTGGTCGCCAGGTGGGAACAGGGTTTTCAAGGTCACTGCTGCTCAAACATGCCGTGTGAGTGACGAGCGGTGCCTCTGCAAAATCACAGCGGTTGCTCCGCGGCGGAGTAGTCTCGGCGGTCTGGCAGTGCGTGTGCGGTAGCGGCCGCTCCACTCCTCCGCCGAGGCGTCAAAATACCAGTCCCTGCTTCTCCAAACCGCCACGGTTTTGTGGGCCGTAAAGCGTCTCGCTGCGAAGCGCGCGGTTGCTCGCCGTCGGAGTTTCGAGACCTCCCTGGGGCATGTGTGTGTGTGTGTGTGTGTGTGTGTGTGTGTGTGTTGCCCTTACGGTAGTTTAACTTAGTTTAAAAGCTTAGGAACTAATAACCAAAGCCGATAAGTCCCATAGAGTTACACACATTTAAATTTGAACCAGATGCCACGAAATAAATCCCATTGCACATTGGGACATAATCGACAGCTCAGTTCGTCCACAATATCCTGCATCGTAAAAACTTTCGCAATAACAGACTGCTATAGGGGCAGCACGGCTCAATATTCCTGCAGGAACTAGCAACGACTTGCTGAGTCTATGACGCGTCGAAATGATGCACCTCGAAGAAAAAATGAGGCCTGACAGGATATGAGGTGTTCCATGCATTTTGTTACCTCAATGTGTAATTAGCGCATAAATGAAGTTTAATCTTATAGTGATTTAATTGAACTTTACTTTCATTTTTCTATTTAGATTGTGATAACACGTTGTTTCCTAATAGCTGAAGTATTCTCTCCCATTTACTTTATTGGTGTTATATTTTTCTCTAAACGAGATCAGATGCATTGAAGTTATAATGACGCGGTTTCTTTTCCTCGATATTATCAAAAAAAAATTGTATTTTTATATTATTTCGGCATGTAAAAATAATTATCTATGAATGTCAGAGAAAAAAATTTAAGAAGAACACTTTTTAGAAAGAAGACACTCTTGCCTTGTTTTTTCGTAGTGATAGCATCTTGCAGACGAGAGCTGTACTTTATTATTTTTATGTGGCCTTTCTTACGTGGAGTTGTACATTAAGGTAAATATGTGTGTTGTGCGCGGATCTTACTTTTCTAAACAAACGCCACCTCTCACTTAAATTCGCACTTATTAATTTTTATTATTAATTTTGCCTTTTCCTCTGCAGTCGATTTTCTTGTAAATTTTTTTGGAAGTCCGATGTATTTGATTTACGTAATGTTCCTATCCGAATTTTATCATGTCACGTATCTTACCTTACGGTCTGCTACACGAGTCGTAGTTTGATATTGACGAACTGCCATCCACTGTTCGGCGAGTGGTTATCATATTATGAAAATTTCATTTACAGCCAAATTTCAACCACAGATGGATCTCTCGTCAAAGGTAACCGCTCGTCGATTCTTTTTGTAATGTTCTGCCTGCACAACACTCTACCGTTAATTACCTTGCCATTTCATTTAAAAGCATGTAATAATTTTTTCAAATTTTTTCCGTAATTTCCTGATTGCAATCTTTCATAGCTTCTAGCTTCAAACCTCTTCCTCCTGTAAATTTGTTAATCTCAAACATTAATTGCCAGGCTGGAACATTATAAAGTGTATGAGCTGTCCTTCGCTTCAGTCTTCAACCTTCTGCATATCACTCCCAGCTGCGTACTTGTATAAAACAAATAATGAATATTTCACATCTTACGCGTCCCTGAAGTAATCATAAAAATTAATTTCATTTCCGTTATTTCCATGCAATTGTATTCCCCAAAACGTGAATTTCGTGCCTGCGTTACTTCTGCTTGCGATCGCGTCAGCTCGGCGGAGGGCAGGAGAGCGGCTGCAGGCTGCAGGGAGTTAATAGTAGCAGAGTAGCGCACCACTCTGCAGCCGAGTGCACGCTGAAATGATAATCCCTGGCGATAGACCGGTGTGCTGGCCTGCGCGCGATCATGCCACGCGGCTCTGACTGACAACACTCTAGCCTTTAAACATTCCCACTATGCCGCACGGAACCTAATTCGGGCCCCATTTTGATACACAGCTTTATCCTCAGAGGTGCTTTCAGAATACCAGCGGTGACAGATGAAGCAAAAGAGAAAATCTCTAATAGAGGTAAAGGTAAAACATTATCACATTTAATGAGAGGAAGGAAGAAGAAAGAGGGAGGAAAGGAATGACTTCAGCTGTACTATGGCATTGAAAATACCTCTTTGGGGGACAAGTGAAAATGTGAACAGGCCGGATTGGATCCCGGGTCTCTCGCTTCGAGCGACGGGTCGACTTAATGTCTTGGCTACCCGCACTCGCCTTCCGTGTGTCTCAAATCCCCACAAGTCGCCCATATCGTCCAGCCGGCCGCAGTGGCCGAGCGGTCTGCGGCACGCCAGTCACAGTCTGCACGGCAGCTACGGTCGGGGATTCGAATCCCCACTCGGGCATGGATGTTTGTGTCGTCTTTAGTATAAGGTAGTTCATAAGTAGTTTGTAAGTTTAGGGACTGATGACCCCGCAGTTAAGTCCCTTAAGCTTAACAAACATTTGAACATTTTTATGACTACAGGTTTTACCCAGACGCACGAGGTCCAACTTTATCACCGCGTCTGCGGTGGAGTGATGAACCGTACGTTGTCGTCGCATAGAAATACATACGTAGTTTGGTGAGGGGTCTATTCTTTAGGACATGTTTGGAAGAACAGACACCATACCAATCTAACAAAGCATTTTATTTATGTCTGACGAGAGAGGCAGCTGGTTTCTGTTGGTCTGATTAATTTTTTAGTTGTTTTATCATATCAAGTATCATAATAAGGTTCCCTATTTCACCTCGCCCATCACATTTAAAAACTGGAATGTGATTCACAGTTTCATATATTCAGTGCAAACCGTTTTCAGATGATATAATATCTAAAAGAAATAGGAAGTAAATTATTGTAAGTTCTACTTTCTGCTTGTTCTGTTATCCTATCTTCTTTAGAATAATTGGTTCATCCTTACGAAATTGTAGTTTAGTTCTAGTTTGTTTGTAAATCTATCGGACCAAACTGCGTGGTCATCAGTCCGACTTAAACCTAGGTAAACTAACCTAAGGACAGCACACACAACCATGCCCCAGGGAGGTTCAAAAATGTTCAAATGTTTGTATAGTCTATGGAACTTAACTACGGAGTCATCAGTCCCTAAACTTACAAACTACTTAAGAACTACTTACGAACTAGGACGACACAAATATCCATGCCCGAGGGGGATTCGAACCCCCGACCGTAGTGGCCGTGCAGACCATGACTGAAGCGCCTCAGTCCCCGCGGCCACCGCGGCCGGCCCCCAGGGAGGACTCGAACCTCCACGGCGAGCAACCGCGCGCTCCGCAGCGAGACGCTTTAGACCGCTCGGCTACTCCACCGCGGCTTACGAAATTGCTCGGAATTAAGTCACTGTTCTTTTACTGATCCATTTGCGATATATTCGTTTAAAATTTATATTCAAATGAACAGATTATCAAGCTGTGGTGGAGTAGCCGAGCGGTCTATAGCGTCTCGCTGCGGAGCGCACGGTTGGTCGCCGTCGGAGGTTCGAGTCCTCTCTGGGTCGTGGGTGTGTGGGTGTGTGTGTGTGTGTGTGTTTGTCCTTAGGTTAGTTTACCTTAGTTTAAGTAGTTTGTAAGTTACGGACTGATGACCACGCAGTTAGGTCCGATAGATTTACAAACAGAAACAGATTATCAAGAATCCAACATTATGTATTTCTGAATCAAATCGAAACATCAGTTTTACCAAACCAGTAGCAAGAAACGCCCCTTCGGCAGCGGCCCATATAACATTTTTGTTTTGTCAGGTACGTTCCTGCAATGGCACACAGCTAGTTTCATCTGCTCGTAGTCATGCTCATTTGGGTTCATGTTGGCAGACACCTCATTTCATTTCTTTGATTCCTGCACCCTGAAGGAAGAGGTCGCGAGGTTCATCGTAAGAGCACATGGAATATTTTCCGAGATATGTGAATGGCTCGAAAACTTGTTAAATAACTGAAACTAGTACGTTGTCCTCCACGGTAAGTTTTCATCAAAGACAACGATTTCGACAGGGACGTCTGATGGGACAACAAATATTTTCTATTTACAAATGATCTCTCAAATAGGGTCAGGATCAATCTGCGGCTGTTTGCTGATAATACTCTCAGGTACATGAAGGTATCGTCGCTGAGCGAGATACAAGACGACATAGACAAAATTTCTAGTTCGTGTGACGAATGGCGGATGGATGAAAATGTAGAAAAATATTAGGTGATGCAGATGAGTAGGAGGAACAGTCCTATAATGTTCGAATATGTTATTAGTACTATGCTGCTTGGCACATTCACGTCGATTAAATAGCTAGGCGTAATATTTCAGAGTAAAGTGAAAAGGAATGAGCATGTAAGGACAGTTGCGAGGAAGGTGGATACTCTACCTACTATTTGTTGGAACAATTGTGGGTGGATGTGTTTCATCTGTAAAGGAGTTCTTTACAGGTGTTAGGAGTCGCCACCGGATCGGTATAAAGGAAGACATCGAAGCAATTCAGAGGTGGGCTGTTATATTTGTTACTGGCAGGTTCGATCAGCAAGTGAGTGTAACGTAGATGTTTCGGGAAAAACGACAGGAAACACTACTTGGGAAGTTTCCAGAATGAAACTTTCACTCTGCAGCGGAGTGTGCGCTGATATGAAACTTCCTGGCAGATTAAAATTGTGTGCCGGAACCGGGACTCGAACCTGGGACCTTTGCCTTTCGCGGGCAAGCGCTCTACCGACTGAGCTACCCGGACACGACTCACGATGCCGCCTCACAACTTTACTTCCGCCAGTACCTCGCCTCCTACTTTCCAAACTTCACAGAAGCTCTCTTGCAAACACGCAAGAATAGCACTCCTGGAAGAAAGGATATGGTGGAGACATGGCTTAGCCACAGCCTAAGGGATGTTTCCAGAATGTAACTTTCACTCTGCAGCGGAGTGTGCGCTGATATGAAACTTCCTGGCAGATTAAAATTGTGTGCCGGAACCGGGACTCGAACCTGGGACCTTTGCCTTTCGCGGGCAAGCGCTCTACCGACTGAGCTACCCCGACACGACTCACGATGCCGCCTCACAACTTTACTTCCGCCAGTACCTCGCCTCCTACTTTCCAAGAGAGCTTCTGTGAAGTTTGGAAAGTAGGAGGCGAGGTACTGGCGGAAGTAAAGTTGTGAGGCGGCATCGTGAGTCGTGTCGGGGTAGCTCAGTCGGTAGAGCGCTTGCCCGCGAAAGGCAAAGGTCCCAGGTTCGAGTCCCGGTTCCGGCACACAATTTTAATCTGCCAGGAAGTTTCATATCAGCGCACACTCCGCTGCAGAGTGAAAGTTTCATTCTGGAAACATCCCTTAGGCTGTGGCTAAGCCATGTCTCCACCATATCCTTTCTTCCAGGAGTGCTATTCTTGCGTGTTTGCAAGAGAGCTTCTGTGAAGTTTGGAAAGTAGGAGGCGAGGTACTGGTGGAAGTAAAGTTGTGAGGCGGCATCGTGAGTCGTGTCGGGGTAGCTCAGTCGGTAGAGCGCTTGCCCGCGAAAGGCAAAGGTCCCAGGTTCGAGTCCCGGTTCCGGCACACAATTTTAATCTGCCAGGAAGTTTCACTACTTGGGAAATTTAGAAGGCCAGTAATTTAATTTGTTTCCCGAACGATTCTACTGATGCCAACCTACATTTCGCCTAATAATCAAAAAAGTAAGAGAAATTACTACTCGTACTAAGAAATATAGACAGTAGTTTTCCCTAGATCTATTTTGGAATGGAATAGAATGGGAAACGTCTAGTAATGGTACGAAGTACCTTCCACCACGCACCGTATGGTTACGCATGGAGTATGTATGTAGATGTAGCTGTAGCGGTAGATGTAGATGAATACGCACCTTTTAGAACGTCGAGCCCATGACCGAAATGTTGCCTGCCGAGCAGCAAAATAAATTAACGATCTTTCTATGAGTACTCATATTACCACTCAATAGACGTTAAGAGCGCCCAACATTTGTACGCACACCCTCAAAATACGAAATCCTAAAGCCCTGCTCCACCTGTAGTACTGCATGTCTTGGATACTTATTGATTCAGGAGCGTCATCACCGTAATTTATAGCAATCTTCAGACAAAAACTACACTTGTCGATGAAGACACCCCGACGCCGAAGACCCAGATTTCATACTACGTGATCCCCTGTCCTACTTTTTTGTCAGCACCACAATGCTTTTTGGTTTGTAAAATTATTTGTAATGGACACCAGGAGATATTGATTTTGCGGAAATGACTGTGTACCGTCTGGGTAAACACTGTAGTCATAAAAATGTTCAAATGTTTGTAGAGCTTATGGGACTTAACTGCAGGGTCATCAGTGCCTAAACTTACTAACTTATACTAAAGGCAGCACAAACATCCATGCCCGAGGGGGTATTCGAACCTCCGAGGGGGAACGGCCTCGCGCATCGTAGCATAGCACCTCAATGCGCTCGGTCGCTCCGCTGCAGCTGTAGACATACCATTGAGGGTTATAGGCAATCGAGGTTAAGGGAAAGAGAAACGGCTGATTTTCTCTTATTAAAATGGAGAGATAGTAGATGACTGAATAATGGGAGTTGGTCATCAGATATGAAGATAGTACAGAAGCCGCACTCGAAACAGGAAAGAGTAGGTTCTGATTTAGGTGTTAATGGACGTCTTTGGACAAGAGTGGTTCAAAGACTTCGTTAAATGTTGAGATAAGCATGTTAGAGGAAAGGGGATAATAGAATTTTTCACTGTTTTACTTGTTACATTCAAGGAACAGTTTTATTCAGGAAGTTTTCAAGAGCTCAGAATACTAACCTATGTGGATGTCAACACTACAGAAGGTGGAAAGGATCTCTGGAAATGAATGGAGTCTTTCTTTGATGTGGTTATAGGAAATGAATTCAGGACTGGGAACAGAGTTGTTTCCATATATTGTGATAAGTTCTGTTAGTAGCATGTTATCTAGTTACTATAATCATGAACAAATGATGCGAAATGAATTTTTTTCTGTTATGGACTGCTGGAAATAGAGATTGATCATACTAGGGTAATCGTCCGTGATTTTGCAGATTGCTTAAGTAGAAAAATTGAGTATAGCATATGAGTTGTTGGCAGTGAGGTTGCTTAACGTTGTCCGGTAGTCAGAGGAGTTTCTGGATATTGTGATGTTTAAGCTAGTGTGTGTGTCTGCGGTGCTAGTGCCTAGTCTCTATATTACTATTTCTGTTGGTGATTTTTTATTTTTTTATTTTGTAATTTCCATGATGTGTGAATATGTATCTGTCACGATTCTGCATAAAGGAGAGTTATGACCGACTGGATTCACAGGGAAGAAACTAAGCTAGTGGGTGGGAATTATGTTGATTTTGGATACACTAATTGATTTGGGATGTGCCCAGACATGGCGTTTGCTGAAGTTGTTGCAGAAAGGGAGCCGCTTAGGTGATATCACCAGACTGTTTAAAGGTTAAGTGGTGGATAACCAGGGAGTCGTGATGGATATTCCAATCGGTGCAGTAGTATTGAATAAGTTTCAGACAGGAAATAGGTATGGATCTACAGGTGTGAAGTGTTTTATAGGGAATAATGATTAGTATAAGCAGAATAACATTTCGAAATGGATCGAGAACTTCAACAGCAAGCACCCACGGTGTTCAGAAGATGAGAAACAACTTATGTGGTTGAATAGCTTTCAGTGGGGTTATGGCAAGAGTTGGTGACTTGGTTACATCGGATGGAACTGTAAATCGAGAGTAATGCTGGAATTCAGCAAGTAATCGGCTGTGGATATTTCGGTTAGTAACAATAAAAAGTGTGTAAGGGCTGTTGTCAGTGTATACGGTACAGAACGATAAGGTAAGGTACACGTAGTAGCAAAGATAATGGCTAAGGTGCTGAAGAAAAGTATCACAATGAGGATCTCAGTAGAAGTACTGTACAGAGTTGTCAAACGAATAAATTCTTCTGCTGACTTCGTCGAGCTCTGTTCGATGTTGTTTGTAGTGTGAAGTAAGTATGTTAGGAGGAGTAGAAGGAATATTTCATTAATTATAGAGGATTGGACTTAATTTTGGTTGAGGTCGTCAATAAAAAGAGTTTCGTTCTTTGGCAAGGGAAATTTCTACCAGAGCGTGTGACATTTGCAAGTGGTGGATCTTCTGTGAAGATCTGGTGATGAATCTTATAACGTCTTCAGCAGTGAGACAAGAGAAAAGGATATGTTTTGGATGAATGGGTTTGTCAATGGCACGGATGAGAGCAGTTAATACCGACTGGTATCTAGTGGATCAGCTTTACTTTTGGCAGAAGTTATGTTCAAATGTTTGTAAATCTATTGGACCAAACTGCTATGGTCATCAGTCCCTATATTTACAAACTACTTACACTAATTTATGAATCCATTGTTTCGCGGCGAGTAATGTTGATAAAATTTTCTCGGGCTTCCAGCCGCGTCATGTGGTTTACTGTCCACGACGTTTCGGCCGAGATCTCCTCGGCCACTGTCAACTGGTTAACTGTGGAGTGATTGCTACTGTCATCCTTATATAGCTGCACTGCGGGCTGTGACGTCACTGGTGCCCCGCGACATGACCATAAAAAGCAATGCTTTTGTCGCGTGCCTGCCGCCCCCGCTTCAACCTTCCGATCGCCGGTTTCCAAGCCGCGCTCAGCTGCAAGCCGCCGTCTCTATTAGGAGTATTGTCAGCTATTTTGATCTCAATCGCCTCTTTTATTACACTATCCCAGAAACTGTTCGTTCTTGTAATTATGGATGTCTCCTCAAAAGCAATACGATGTCTGTTTTCAAGTGCATCCTCCACAATTGCTGACTTTTCGGGATAACGTAAACGATAACATCGTTCGTGTTCCACACAGCGCTATTCGATAGTGCGCACTGTTTGTCCTATATAAAATTGCCCACAACCACAAGGTATTTTATATACTCCTGGTGTTCTTAGGCCTACATCATCTTTAACAGGTCTCATCGACTGACGTATTTTTGAAGGAGTCCTGAAGACCGAGTCGATCTTGTGTCTCTTAAGAAGTCGGCTAATCTTTCCAGTGATTGAGCCACAAAACGGCAAAAAGGCAAGTTTCTTTGAGCCCTCCTCGGGGGTCTTCTGCTTGTGTGTCTTCGGGAAGATAGCTTTCGTAATCTGGCGGTTGCTGTAGCCGTTGTCCTTAAAAGCTTTTCGTAGGTGGCTCAGTTCCTTTTGCAGATTTTCAGTGTCTGACACTACTTTCACTCGGTGCACCAAGGTCCTTAAAACAGACTGTTTCTGCGATGGATGATGATGGCGTGTGGGGTGCAGGTACCGGTCGGTGTGAGGAGGTTTTATATAAACACCATGGCTGAGACATCCATTTGCTTTACGGCTGACGAGGGCGTCAAGGAACGACAGGCACCCTCTTTCTCCACCTCCATCGTGAACTTGATCTTGTCATGGATGCTATTGATGTGGTCGAAGAATTCACCGGATTTCTCACGTCCATGCTGCCAGACAACGAACGTGTCAACAACGTACCGATAAAACAGCTAGGCCTTACAGGTGCTGTGTCCAGGGCGACGTCTTCAAAGTGCTCCAAAAGCAGGTTTGCCATAACTGGAGCTAATGGGATTCCCATCGCGACGTAGTCAGTTTGATTAAAATATTCTCCACCATACAGGAAATACGATGATGTCAGGGTATGTTTAAATACATCCATAAGTGTCGTCAAATAATTGGGATAACACATCTATACAGTCCTTGACAGGGACGTTTGTGAACAATGAAACCACATCAAAGCTAACCATCATATCCTTTTCTCCAAGTCGCAAGCATTTGATTCTGCTGATGAAGTCAGCAGTATTCTTGATATGGTGCTCACAGTGACCGACGTGTGGAGTAAGGACGTTGGTCAGATGTTTTGCAAGTCTGTAAGTCGGTGCAGAAATGGTACTCGCGATTGGACGAAGAAGTATGTTTAGTTTATGAACCTTCGGGAGTCCATACGTTGTAAGTGGTCGAGGTGCCTGTGGAAGTAGAACAAAACAGAACATGACAAGAGCAGAACGCAATGGCCTTCGCGAGCTCAGGAATGGTCTTCTCATCGTAGTTTTACCAGCTGACAAGGGCAATGCAGCCGTCATTAAGGAACAAGCCAATTATGAAGAGAAGATTTGAGAGATGCTGGAGGAGGAGACATATGAGAAATTATCGAGGGACCCAACCTCCAAAATACTGAGGAAGACGTCCGAGCTGTTCAAACGATCTTCACTGGAAGACAGTGTTATTAAAAAACTACTTGATCCAAGGTCAACACGTATTTAGAAACAATCGTTCATGTTAAACACAATTAGCTCCTTTCTCACACAAAGTGATGAGTGCTATCGACGAGGGTTCTCAAATTGATTCCGCATTTCTTGATTTCCAGAAGACTTTTGATACCGTATCTCACAAACGGCTCTTAATCAAATTGCGTGGTTGTCGTATATCGCCCCAAATTTGCAACTGGATACGGGATTTCCTGTCAGAGAGGATACAGTTTGTAGTAATCGATGGTAAGGCATCGACTAAAACAGAGGTGATACCGGCGTTCCACAGGTCAGTGATATTGGTCCTCTGCTGTTTCTTATCTACATAAACGATTTGGGAGAAAATCTGAGCCGCTCTCTTAGGTTTTTTGCAGATGACGCCGTCATTTATCATCTAGTATAGTCATCTGAAGATCAAAACCAACTGCAGAACGATCTAAATAAGATATCAGTATTGTGTAAACATTGGCAATTGACTCTAAATAATGAGAAGTGGGAAGTCGTCCCCATGAGCACGAAAAGAAATCCGTTAAACTTTGGCCGGCCGCGGTGGCCGAGGGGACTGAGGCGCTCCAGTCACGGTCTGCACGGCCTCTACGCTCGGGGGTTCGAATCCCCCCTCGGGCATGGATATTTGTGCCGTCCTTAGGATTAGCTAGTTCATAAGTAGTTTTTAAGTTTAGGGACTGATGACCCCGTAGTTAAGTCCCATAGACTCTACAAACATTTGAACATTTCGTTAAACTTTGTTTACAAGTTAAATCAATCGAATGTGAAGACCGTAAACTCCACTAAATACCTAGGAAATACTATTACTTCAGACTGGAACTGGAAGGAACACAAAATTTCCAAGACTAGTAATCTTTTACAGAAACTCGAAATTTAGCTCCAAATGCAATGCGAGAAGCTCGTAAAGGTTCCCACAAGGAAAACCAGTCAAGTAATTTGGTGAAAATCATAAAAAAATTCTCGAGATATGTAAATATACTAGCGGCAAAACACAATCAATACCTTGCCTAGGCGATGGCAATGGTGATGACAGTTATAATAAAGCAGAATTGCTAAACAAAGTTTTCCGAAATTCCTTCACAAAGCAGACGAAGCAAATTAGTATCAAGAACAGATGTAGTCATGCGTAGTTTAGAAGTATATATCTACTGGAATATTAAAGA
Organism: Locusta migratoria; assembly: GCA_026315105.1. NCBI lineage: Eukaryota > Metazoa > Arthropoda > Insecta > Orthoptera > Acrididae > Locusta > Locusta migratoria. The sequence goes on along the minus strand of CM048755.1, from coordinate 214,202,304 downwards.
AACTTAAATCACTTAACAACAGTAAGTCTCCCGGTCCAGATTATATTCCTTTCAGACTATGCTGATGCAATAGCTTCATCCGCTCGCTCAGCGAAAGATCCGTACCCAAAGCCTGGAAATTGCACAGGTCACTCCAATATTCAAGAAAGGAAATAGAAGTGATCCGCAAAATTACAGGCCTATATCATTGATGGCGTTTTGCAACAGGATTTTAAAACATATGCTATTCTCAACCATTATGAACTACCTCGAAGAGAACGACCTATCGACCGCCGCGGTGGAGTAGCCGAGCGATCTAAAGCGTCTCGCTGCGGAGCGCGCGGTTGCTCGCCGTGGAGGTTCGAGTCCTCCCTGGGGCATGGGTGTGTGTGTTGTCCTTAGGTTAGTTTACCTAGGTTTAAGTAGTTTGGAAGCTACGGACTGATGACCACGTAGTTTGGTCCGATAGATTTACAAACATTTGAACATTTGAACCTATTGACCTGTAGTCAACACGGATTCAGAAAGTATCGTTGTTGTGAAACACAGCTATCTCTTTACTCCCACAAAGTGACGAGTGCTATCGACAAGGGATCTCAAATCGATTCCATATACCTCGATTAATGCAAGGCTTTTGACAATGTTCTTCAAAAGCATCTTCTAATCAGTTTGCATGAGTACTCCAGGGTGATATATGTTTGTAAATCTATCGGACTCAGTTGCTTGGTTATTAGTCCGTAGCTTACAAAGTACTTAAACTAAGGTAAACTAACCTAAGGACAACACAAACACCCATGCCCGAGGAGGGACTCGAACCCCCGACGGCGAGTGGCCGCTCGCACCGCAGCACGGCACCCAAGTTCAAATGTTCCCATGCTTGTAAAGCTTATGGGACTTAACTGCGGGGTCATTACTCCCTAAACTTACAAAATGCTTATGAAATAGCTTATACTGAAGACGGCACAAACATCCATGCCTGAGGGGGGATTCAAACCCCCGACGGGGAATGACCTCGTGCATCGTAGCTAGCGCCTCAATGCGCTAGGCCGCTCCGCTGCGGCAGGCACCCAAGTGCGCACAGCTAATTCGCCGCGGCTGGGATATGTTATAGAGCCCTTACTGTCCCTTATCTTTATAAACGATTTAGGAGAACACATGAGCTGCTGCTTTAGACTGTTCGCTGATGATGCTGTCAGTTATCGATTTGTTAAGTCACCAGAAGATTAAAAGCAACTGCAAAATGAAAATGTTCAAATGTTTGTATAGTCTATGGGACTTAACTACGGGGCCATCAGTCCCTAAACTTACAAACTACTTATGAACTACTTACGAACTAAGACGGCACAAATATCCATGCCCGAGGGGGGATTCGAACCCCCGACCGTCGTGGCCGTACAGACCGTGACTGGAGCGCCTCAGTCTCCTCGGCCACCGCGGCCGGCCTGCAAAATGATTCAGGTATGATATATGCATGGCACAAAAATTGTCATTTGAACCTGAATAGTGATAAGTGTGAAGTCATCCATATGAGCACTGATACAAATCCATTAAACGTCATTTTCAATATAAATGATTCGAATCTACAGGCTATAAATTCAACTAAATACATAGGAAAAACAATTACGAACAACTTAAATTTGAAAGAACACGGACGAAATATTACGGAAAAGCGAACCAAAGACTACGTTCCATTGGCAGAAAACTTAAAAGATACAACAGTTCTACCAAAGAAACTACGCACACTACAATTTTACGTACTAATTTGGAGTACTGTTGCGCAGTTTGGTAGCCTCACCAAGTGTGACTGATGGAGGAGCTATAGAAAATTTAAAGAAGGGCAGCTCGATTTGTATTATTGCGATATAGGGGAGTGTGTGTCACGAAAATAATGCAAGAGTTTGGATGGAAATCACTGAAAAAAAAGGCGTAATACGTAGCGGTTAGATTTATTAGATGTACTTGCTAAATTTCTTTCACCAACAATGCGAACACATTTTGTTAGCATCCATCTACATAGGGAGACTTGATCATAATAAAATAAGAGAAATCATATCGAAAACGTAAAGATTTAGGAATTTCTTTTTCCTACGCGCTATTGGAGATTGTGATGGTAGACAAATATAATAAAACTGATTCGATTAACCCTCTGCCACGTACTTCAATGTGATTTTCATAGGAAGTAGGAGTTCAATATTTGCATTGCAAATTCAGAAATTTTTTCATATGTCATGCCTGATATGTTTCAGTTTTTAACGGCTATCCACTGAGCCGCTAACTAAATGTTCAAAGGTTTGTAAATTTATCGGACCAAACACCGTGGTCATCATTCCGTAGCTTACAAACTACTTACACTAAGGTAAACTAACCTAAGGACAAGACACACACACACACACACACACACACACACACACACACACACACACACACACACACAAACACATGCCTCAGGGAGGACTCGAACATCCGACGGCGAGCAACCGCGCGCTCTGCAGCGAGGCGCCTTAGACCGCTCGTCTACTCCACCGCGGCGAGCCGTTAACTCTGAGATGGGTTTAGCTGCGAAGTTTCCTTGTGGGTGTGCACGGAGGTTCGTAGCATAGATGACCAGTAGTTTAGAAATATTGGTCTCGCCGTAGTTCTGGAATATTTTAGAAAGGTATTATTAGTAGCCTATCAGCCTATGAATTAGTAACAACATCAGATTAATACCCCAGTACAGACGGTACGCATAACTTGGAATCCATAATACATACGAATGATACTCTACGTTAAATTAAATACTGACTGCTGGTACGAATGCAAATTCGGTTTTGAATGAAACAGGGAGAAAAATGAGAAATGTAGCACATCAGAAGTATCCTACACAGTATACTTCAGATGTGTCAATGGCTGTTGCTTAAAATGTACATGTTACTGCATTAGTTTACTATAAGGAAATCACAGGCACAGGATAATTTACTTTTAATGGAATCTACAATTATTTTATAGCAGGAAGATAAAATGAAGTTAGCTAGTAATCTGTTTATGAAGCTAAGTCATCAGTTACAAATACCTCGTTATTCTACTTCGTTCTTTTATCGAGACAATACTAAGCACTGATCCTGCTTTGCCTCGTGCCTCATCTAATCAAAGGCAAGTTAATCGATACGGTTACTGAAAGGGACTATTATGTTCTTTTCTAAAGCTGTTGCTTCTCCATTCCGCGATCTAAACGGAAGACGCCTTTTCTCTTCAAAAATATTAAAGGACAATAAATATGGCACAGCGATATTGATAAGTTGAAGGGGAGAGGCAAAAAGCGGTGTTTGCCGGAGGCGAGGAATCGCCGCGAGGAGGTGTTGAGGCCAGTGCTGCGGCCTGCGGCCGGGTTTTGTGCTCCGCCGCCCCTCGCACTGATTAACAAAAAACATTCGCTCACCTTTTGATAAATTGGACAGCGCGCTTTTAATCTGGAGGGCGCAAGATTCACCCCCCTGACCCCTCCCCCGTGTGCGCTGCGCTAAATGCGTTCAGGGTACCGCCTTCCTCCCCATTCACTACGTACGTCCCCGTAAAATAGTGCTTCCTGACTTCGCAATTTTCTGAAGACCCATTTTCAAATACAAATACTCTCAAACCGTGCATCGCAAAATCCGTACACATCCCAACTCATTCGTTGATATTACCGCACAATTTTCCTTAATTCCTTAGATCAAATGTCTTTATATATATAAATCGGCATCTACGTTCTGCAACTTACTGGGTAGCGCATAGGTCACAACGTTGGAGAAGCTTTGTGCTTCGACTGTTGAGTTCAGCTATAGACTTGGGAAGAACTGATGATAATTAGATTTTTATGTTCCAATAAAAAAAATGGAAATGAGCGTATGGCGTTCTTGGCAGGGAGATCCCTTACGGGATTGTTCGGCCGCCTGAGTGTATGTCTTTCTATTTGACGCCGCGTGGGCGACTTACTTGCCAATGATGATGAGATGATGATGATTAGGACAACACACAACACCCAGTCCCCTGCCGGAAATCGAACCCAGGCCTCCTGCGTGGTAGTCAGCGACGCTGCCACTGAGCTATGGAGGCGGACATGTTCCAATAGTTTATGCTTGATTCCACCTGCACTATAAATATCAAGAGAATCAACTTCTGGTAATAAGCTGATTTTCACGTGAACGTAAAAACTCATTCGGTACTGTACTGTCAGCTACTCAAGCTACTTGGTCGCAACTAAAACAATATTTGAACTAAATCTCTCTTGACATAAATCGGTAATAGTCTTAACGATTTTAATGAGCCGGCCGCGGTGGCCGAGGGGATTGAGGCGCTCCAGTCACGGTCCGCACGGCTACTACGGTCGGGGGTTCGAATCCCCCCTCGGGCATGGATATTTGTGTCGTCCATAGTTGTAAGTAGTTCATAAGTAGTTTGTAAGTTTAGGGACTGATGACCCCGTAGTTAAGTCCCATAGACTCTACAAACATTAGAACATTTTTTGATTTTAATGAGAAATGTATTAGAAAATAACCATAGGCTGTAGACATCAAACCTCAGTATCTGATTGCAGCACAATTTATATAATACCTGTATTAACCTGTTGGTTGTTATTAAGCATTTTTATTGCAATGAAACAAAGGATTTTTTATGTTACAGACTCATGAGGTGTGTCCTTAAATTTACACCTTCCCCTTTGTGATATATTAACGATGTCCGCTCTATCATAAGCTAATATAGATCCTACAGAGCCGCGATGGAGTGGCCAAGCGTTCTAAAGTGCTTTGCTGCGGAGCGCGCTGTTGCTCGCTGTCGATGGTTCGAGTCCTCCCTTGGGCATAGGTGTCTGTATTGTCCTTAGCATAAGTTACTTTAAGTTAGTTTAAGTACTTTGTAAGCATAGGCACCGATGATCAATGTAGTCAAGTCCCTCAGATTTACAAACATTTGAAGATTTGATCCCACAGAGGAGTGCAGTGTAAAGATACACAACAAAGTATTCTAACGCTATGTAGACGATGCGTTTGTTATATGGAAGCACGGAGTAGAGGAATTGTATGCCTTCCCGTTGCATCATAACAGCATCAATCCAAAATGCAATTTACTATGTAGACAGAGAGTAATGGGCAACTGAACGTTTTAGATGTGTCTGTGATCAAACGATAGAACAGTAGCATGGGGCACAGGCTGTACATAAAAGACACACATACTTAAAGTTATCTGCATCATGATTGTAACCACCAGCCAAGGCAAAAAAGAGACATTAGTAGAAATGGCTTACAAAATATGTCAACCAGTACACTTAAAAGATGAGATTAAAAACATGCGATTGACGTCCAAGAAAAATGTCTATTTTAACATGAGATATTTCGAGCACTTCACTCTAGGGAGAGAACCAGGATCAACTAGGAACGTCACCAGCCGAAGAGGAAAGTTTTTCTTAACAAATTTCAAATGTTTGTAGAACTTATGGGACTTAACTACGGGGTCATCAGTCCCTAAGCTTACAAACTACTTATGAACTAGCTAAGACTAACGACATTACAAATATCCATGCCCGATGGGGGATTCGAACTCCCGACCGTGGTGGCCGTGCAGACCGTGACTGCAGTGCCTCAGTCCCCTCGGCCACCGCGGCCGGCGTCTTAGCAAAGGCATCATATTATTATGTGCATATAGAGATTTTCAAACACAGTAATAAATTCAACAGGAGAGAGGAAAGTATTAAATTGGACAATATATGATGTGAACATTGCAGCGACAAGATGACAATCGATTATTTTAAACCGAGGCGCTATGCTGCGAAGCGCGAGGCCGTTCCCCGTTGGGGGTTCGAATCCCCCCTCAGGCATGAATGTTTGTAAAAGCCTGGCGCCGTGGGTCAGCGCGCCCGATCAGAGGGCTGAGCGCTCTCTGTAATAAAGAAGTTGAGCCACGATCACGTCGAACAAAAACGAACAAACCCTGTCAGCGACCGCAAAGACGAGAACTACCCTTAGAGCGACAAAAAAAAGTGTATAAAACTCTTCTGGGTTTTGGACCGCATCGTCAAAATATCAAACACTTCACCGACGTTTCGGCCACTATTGCAAGTGGCCATCTTCTGGGTGTTACATTTACTGCTGGGTGACGGAAAGCTGGTGTCTTAAATACTAAATGTTGCAAGTTGTTATTGGTGGTTTCAGTTCTCTTTCATTGGTGTTTACTTTATTTCTTCCTATTGGTGGAAAAGGAAGTCCAGGATTGGTGTTTATATTAATGTTTGCCATTGGTTGAACCTGGCGAATGAGGAGCGGTGGTAGCAGTGACGTAGCAGTGATGCCTAGCGCCGGCTAGAGCGTGCTGTTTGCTCTGTGTACGCGCGGCCGCTGTTGTCTGCGGGCGGGCCCCTATGGACTGCACTGCGCGCGGTGTCGTCGCGAAGCGCTGCTACTGCTGGCAACCAAGACGCGGGAAGTCTGTACCCGTCTTCCCTGTTCATATTTCCGGGTCGCTTAGCTATTTCAATTGCTTCCCTGATTTTCCTCTTCAAAGTATAGGGCTGTTTTGCCAGTACAGCGACTTTCCGAAAATCCATATGTTTGCCGCACTCTTCTTGGTGTTCAGCTACTGCCGACTTTGTATGCTGTCCTAGCCGAATGTACCTCTCGTGCTCGGCTATCCTTGTTTTAATCGGCCGCCCAGTTTCGCCAATGTACACCTGGCCGCACTCACAGCCGATTTCGTAGACTCCAGCTGTGTGCAACTTATCCGTTTTGTCCTTCAGTGAGCCTAGGACATCTCTTATTTTATTGTTGCTGCGAAATATAGGCTTGATGCCCTCTCGACGAAGAATTTTGCCTACTCGTTCGGTGACGCCTTTTACGTATGGTAATAGGGCGATGGTTTGTCCTTCCTTTGGCGCTTCCCTTTTGTTTCTATCATTAGGTGTCATAGTTTGCTCAATCATCCTCTTCCCATAACCGTTTGCTTCGAAGGTGGACCTGATGTTTTTTAATTCTGCTTTCAGATGTTGTTCATCACTAATCCGGTATGCCCTCTTAGTTAGAGTGTGGAGCACGGACTTCTTTTGCGTAGGATGATGGTGGGAAGTTGCGTGAAGGTACCTGCCTGTGCTGGTGGCTTTTCTAAATACCCGATGGCCCAGTTTGCCCTCTGGTTTCCGATAAACCTCTACGTCGAGGAAAGGAAGCACACCATTCTTCTCAATCTCCATGGTGAACTGGATCTTGTTGTGCTGTTGATTGAGGTGTTGATGGAAATTCTGCAGCTCCTCTTCTCCATGAGGCCAGATGACAAACGTGTCGTCTACATATCGCAGCCAGCAGTCTGGACGTAGTGGTGCGGACTGGAGAGCTGTTTCCTCGAATGCCTCCATGAAAATATCGGCTGCAACGGGTGAGAGAGGTGAACCCATTGCAACTCCGCCCGTCTGTTCATAAAATTTCCCTTTCCACCTGAAATAGGTGGTCGTTAAACAATGTTGCACCAGATCGCAAACGTCGGGTGGAACACGTTCCTCTAGGATGCTCATGGTATCCGACACTGGTACATTTGTAAATAAGGACTTCACGTCGAAGCTGACCATCAAATCCGTGGTGGAGATTCGTTTTTCTTCTAAAAGTGCTACGAAATGGGTTGAGTCCTTGACGTAAGAGTCCGTGTGGCCCACGAGATGTTGGAGTTTCGGTACTAGTTCTTTTGCAAGTCGGTAAGTCGGTGAGTCTATACTGCAGACAATAGGCCTTAGAGGAAAAGACTCCCGGTGGATCTTCGGAACCCCATAAATCCTTGGTGCCTGTGGGACTTGCGGGTTGAATCGTCTGGCCGTGTCGAAGATCATTCTGGTTATCTTAAGCAGTGCTTGCGTCTGTTTTATTACCTTGGCCGTCGGATCCCCCTTGAGCTTCTTATAGATGGGTTCACTTAGAAGTTTTTCCATCCGGTCGTCGTAATCTGTAGTATTCATCACCACTGTGGCGTTCCCCTTGTCGGACTGTACCACTACTAGGTCGGGGTTGTTCTTTAACTCTATGATAGCACGACGTTCCCATTGCTGATGTTCTGCTTTGGTGGCTTTGCATGCGCCAAGACTCTAACTGTCTCTTGTCGGATCTTCTCTGCTTCTGCTTGTGGAAGGTGACGTAGCGATGCCTCGACGGATTCTATGATGTCTTCTTTAGGGACTCGTCGTGGTGTGATCGCGAAATTCATCCCCTTGGACAGTATTTGTGTTGCTGCGTCACTTAATTCATGGTTGGAAAGGTTGACCACCGTTCGCTGCGTGTCCATTGTTTGTCCATTACTCGTAGTTTTCTGCTGCAGGTTATAAAATTTCTTCATCTGACGGGTGGCGACACTATCGTTTGTCCTTTCGGCTTGCTGGAAGGTTAACCTATCCACTTGCTCCCAGTCCTCTTCAGCAAGTTTACTCGAAAGGGCAAGGTGTAGTTCAATTAGCTTCCTGTTGCTGGAGTCGAGGTTGCTGCGTATATGGCGGATCCTTTCCCGTAGCAAGGCTTTGCTGGCTTGTGCACAAATATTCTTCGCCCTGTTCGACTTTATGTAGCACGCCAGCTGCAGAAATTTTGGCACAGTATTGTGGTCCCTGCATCTCTTCAAGAAGGCGAGGTCATTCAGCAGTTTTTCTTTTCTTAGTCTTAGCGACTCGAAGTTCCTGATGTTTCCATAAACGTCCTGCCCATACAGGTTGGTTAAATGTAAACGAAGGCTTCCGCGGCCGTTGTCATTGTATATAAAACTCTTCTGGGTTTTGGACCGCATCGTCAAAATATCAAACACTTCACCGACGTTTCGGCCACTATTGCAAGTGGCCATCTTCTGGGTGTTACATTTACTGCTGGGTGACGGAAAGCTGGTGTCTTAAATACTAAATGTTGCAAGTTGTTATTGGTGGTTTCAGTTCTCTTTCATTGGTGTTTACTTTATTTCTTCCTATTGGTGGAAAAGGAAGTCCAGGATTGGTGTTTATATTAATGTTTGCCATTGGTTGAACCTGGCGAATGAGGAGCGGTGGTAGCAGTGACGTAGCAGTGATGCCTAGCGCCGGCTAGAGCGTGCTGTTTGCTCTGTGTACGCGCGGCCGCTGTTGTCTGCGGGCGGGCCCCTATGGACTGCACTGCGCGCGGTGTCGTCGCGAAGCGCTGCTACTGCTGGCAACCAAGACGCGGGAAGTCTGTACCCGTCTTCCCTGTTCATATTTCCGGGTCGCTTAGCTATTTCAATTGCTTCCCTGATTTTCCTCTTCAAAGTATAGGGCTGTTTTGCCAGTACAGCGACTTTCCGAAAATCCATATGTTTGCCGCACTCTTCTTGGTGTTCAGCTACTGCCGACTTTGTATGCTGTCCTAGCCGAATGTACCTCTCGTGCTCGGCTATCCTTGTTTTAATCGGCCGCCCAGTTTCGCCAATGTACACCTGGCCGCACTCACAGCCGATTTCGTAGACTCCAGCTGTGTGCAACTTATCCGTTTTGTCCTTCACTGAGCCTAGGACATCTCTTATTTTATTGTTGCTGCTGCGGACTCTTACGTCAAGGACTCAACCCATTTCGTAGCACTTTTAGAAGAAAAACGAATCTCCACCACGGATTTGATGGTCAGCTTCGACGTGAAGTCCTTATTTACAAATGTACCAGTGTCGGATACCATGAGCATCCTAGAGGAACGTGTTCCACCCGACGTTTGCGATCTGGTGCAACATTGTTTAACGACCACCTATTTCAGGTGGAAAGGGAAATTTTATGAACAGACGGGCGGAGTTGCAATGGGTTCACCTCTCTCACCCGTTGCAGCCGATATTTTCATGGAGGCATTCGAGGAAACAGCTCTCCAGTCCGCACCACTACGTCCAGACTGCTGGCTGCGATATGTAGACGACACGTTTGTCATCTGGCCTCATGGAGAAGAGGAGCTGCAGAATTTCCATCAACACCTCAATCAACAGCACAACAAGATCCAGTTCACCATGGAGATTGAGAAGAATGGTGTGCTTCCTTTCCTCGACGTAGAGGTTTATCGGAAACCAGAGGGCAAACTGGGCCATCGGGTATTTAGAAAAGCCACCAGCACAGGCAGGTACCTTCACGCAACTTCCCACCATCATCCTACGCAAAAGAAGTCCGTGCTCCACACTCTAACTAAGAGGGCATACCGGATTAGTGATGAACAACATCTGAAAGCAGAATTAAAAAACATCAGGTCCACCTTCGAAGCAAACGGTTATGGGAAGAGGATGATTGAGCAAACTATGACACCTAATGATAGAAACAAAAGGGAAGCGCCAAAGGAAGGACAAACCATCGCCCTATTACCATACGTAAAAGGCGTCACCGAACGAGTAGGCAAAATTCTTCGTCGAGAGGGCATCAAGCCTATATTTCGCAGCAACAATAAAATAAGAGATGTCCTAGGCTCACTGAAGGACAAAACGGATAAGTTGCACACAGCTGGAGTCTACGAAATCGGCTGTGAGTGCGGCCAGGTGTACATTGGCGAAACTGGGCGGCCGATTAAAACAAGGATAGCCGAGCACGAGAGGTACATTCGGCTAGGACAGCATACAAAGTCGGCAGTAGCTGAACACCAAGAAGAGTGCGGCAAACATATGGATTTTCGGAAAGTCGCTGTACTGGCAAAACAGCCCTATACTTTGAAGAGGAAAATCAGGGAAGCAATTGAAATAGCTAAGCGACCCGGAAATATGAACAGGGAAGACGGGTACAGACTTCCCGCGTCTTGGTTGCCAGCAGTAGCAGCGCTTCGCGACGACACCGCGCGCAGTGCAGTCCATAGGGGCCCGCCCGCAGACAACAGCGGCCGCGCGTACACAGAGCAAACAGCACGCTCTAGCCGGCGCTAGGCATCACTGCTACGTCACTGCTACCACCGCTCCTCATTCGCCAGGTTCAACCAATGGCAAACATTAATATAAACACCAATCCTGGACTTCCTTTTCCACCAATAGGAAGAAATAAAGTAAACACCAATGAAAGAGAACTGAAACCACCAATAACAACTTGCAACATTTAGTATTTAAGACACCAGCTTTCCGTCACCCAGCAGTAAATGTAACACCCAGAAGATGGCCACTTGCAATAGTGGCCGAAACGTCGGTGAAGTGTTTGATATTTTGACGATGCGGTCCAAAACCCAGAAGAGTTTTATATACAATGACAACGGCCGCGGAAGCCTTCGTTTACAAAAAAAAAGTGTGTTGGTAGCACTGTGGTAGAGAGTGAAACTCTGAATCCGAAGGTAACGTGTTCGAGCCTCACCAGGTACTATGATTTTTATCTGTCACTTTTCACTTCCTTCACCTCTGGCAATGTTGCTGGTGTGAAAAATATCGACTGGCACCGTGGTTCGTAGGTCTGTAGGTCGTGGACTGTAGGTCCCCCTATAACTGACTGCGTAAGTCAGTTCGAAGGTCGGAGGAAGACAACGGCATACCAGCTCCAGAAAGGACTTTGCCTAGTAAAGCACTGTGATGTTTAAAGCAGTCTTCGGGTTGTTGACTGCTTTACCTTTACCCGAGGCCAACAGAAAGACAGTCCGCGACGCGCACGTCATGTCACGTGATCAAGGAGGCCTGAGTCGGCGCGATCGCTAGCTGACTGGGGAGCCGCTGGGGCACAGTTGACTGCCTCATAGCGGCCAGCCACTCATCTAGCGGTCGCGACTGCTCAGACCTACCTTGATCACGTGACATGACGTGCGCGCCGCGGCCTGTCTTTCTCGTTGGCCTCGACCTTTACCTTAGTGACGACACAACAACAGAGTTGCACTATGATGCGAGTAAAGTAAGAGAATTTTTAGACCATTAAATGTCATGGATGGAAACATTCAGAGTTGAAAAGCAGGAATTTTTTGCATTATTTAATTGTTTGGTTCATCGCAAAGGTGATGGCTCCTTGGGATACACAGTTTACGGTAAATGAATTCATATGGACTTTTGTTCTCATGCACAAAAAAAAAATAAAAAAAAAAATAAAAAAATAAAATAAAATAAATGAATAAATAAAAAAAAAAAAATATAAAGATGTTCAAGTGTTTGTTAAGCTTATGGTTCTAAACTGCGGGGTCATCAGTCCCTAAACTTACAAACTAAATTATACTAAAGGCAGCACAAACATCCATGCCCGAAGGGGGATTCGAACCCCCGACGGGGAAGGCCTCGCGCATCGGAGCATAGCGCCTCAATGCGCTGGCCACTCCACTGCGGCTCTCATGCAAACACCAGCTACTTTCTCTCTTGCAAGTCTACGTATGCCCGGAGAACTTTCGTTCACAGAGGTCACAAGAGCCTTGCGACGGACGAGTTTCTAAACGTATAAAGTGTTTTTGAAGCAAATGTGTACTCTTCACAACAGATACGTAAGGCGCTGTCCATAAAACCTAAGAAGAAGTAAGACGAAACGGGATTTAAATTTACCGCTCTCCTGTAGCCTACCGTCAAAAATATTATGGATTCTCAGGAAACATACAGTTAAAATGATGTTCCGCCCTGCATCGAAGACAGCAGCTCCTTCAGTTTCTCTCTAATATGATTTAATTTTGCGTGAGACAGAGCTTTGAAATCAAAGAGCTTAAATTTCATAGAGTGACGATAGGTTCGCCTTGTTTGAGACAAACTGAACTGGCGTCCGCCATGTTATTTGGGGTATAGGTTTACAGCTAGTATGCCACAGCCACTGGAGAATTTTACCTATATATACAGTTCCATATTTAAATAAATATTTGATTGTTGAATACGGATGTGCATCAAGATCCGTCGGTATCTCCAGACTTTATCAAAGCTTTGAAATGACGAGCCTGATAGTGTATTTCCTAAAAATGCAGTAATAAAATATCACGAACCTGTCAGCAATACAATTCCAATTCAAAGTATAACACTCAGTTGAGGTTTGCAATAACAATGAAAGTGACGCTTTGAAAATATCTTTATTGATTATAAGCAAGCACATGGTCTAAACGTGCTGTGAGACTTATACAGTGTACAGTAACTGTTACAACGAATAATCATGATCGCAGATTAGCACATGTGTTGAAAGTGTTGTGTGTACATTTTCAACTGTTAGTAACCTTACCATCAGTAACAATTGACTAGTTCTAATTCCCGGCAGCAATGCGCGGTCCTATTGTCTTCTGGAACGTCACTCCTGATTAGTTACGATAAGATGTCGTTGTCCAAAGCCGATGGCTGGTATCCTCACATACACTAATTCCTTGAATACAATAAAAATGCGTTTCAAATCTGTAAATTATAGCTATATTTTGTTAGTATATTCACATGCCTAAATCTTTATTGATTTTCTAAGAATATCCATTTGACTCATTTCATGTGGAATGAGCAGAGTACCGCCTAAACTTTTTTTTCCGCTCAGCACAGTACAGCCTAAATTTTTTTCCAACTAAAGCACTGATAAGCACATTAGATGCTCTTTTATAAACCACAGCAATACTAGAAAAAGAAACATTTCCAAAACGCTTAGACACTAGGTGGAAAAGTGAATATTTCGTGCCAAGTACGATTAGTCAGGAATTTTGTTTGTGTGTACAGACCAAATTCAAACAACGCAAAAAATTTAGTATAATTGCGCGAAGTATTTCTCGTTTTATCACTTGGATTTGTGTAATTTAATTCTGAACACACTTTAAGCATGTCCGATACAAAAATTGTACAGAAAAAATACATTAAATATAATATACACGAAATACAACGATATACACAGATTCCTCTCAAGAGTATTGGCCACCGTCAGTCTAGCGGCCCACTTTACACACTTTTCCCAGACTCGTGTGTTAGAGCAACGAGCTTAAATTTCAACCGCGGTGGAGTAGCCGAGCGGTCTAAAGCGCCTCGCTGCGGAGCGCGCGGTTGCTCGCCGTGGAGGTTCGAGTCCTCCCTTGGGCATGGGTGTGTGTGTTTGTCCTTAGGTTAGTTTACCTAGGTTTAAGTAGTTTGTAAGCTACGGACTGATGACCACGCAGTTTGATCCGATAGATTTACAGACATTTGACCATCTTAAATTTCATAGAGTGGCGGTAGGTCCACCATGATATTTGGGGTATCGGCTGACAGCTGGTATGCCACGTCGACTAGAGAATTTTACCCATTTTACAGTTCTTCGTTTTAAATAAACATTGACTATTGTATACGGATGAGGATCAAGTTCTGTTAGAGATGAAGCTTCGAATTGAAGCTTCGAATTGATGAGCCTGGTAGAAAAGTCCTAAAAATGCGATCATGAAATTGAACCAACCTATCAGGATTACAGTTCCAGTTCGGAGTATAACAGTTACCCGAGGTTTACAATAACAACAAAAGTACCGCTGTGAAAATATTTGCGTTGTTTATAATGCAAATACGTGGTCTAAACGAGCTGCGAAACATAGAGTGAACAGTAATTGTTATGACGAACAATCTTGAGCATGGATTTGCATCTGTTAATGTGTTGTAACAACTGCTTTCACAAAGTCTAGTATGCACTTATCTTGTGTTTTCTAAACCTATTAAGTATATAAACTTGTAAAATTGCTATTAAAGGGTTTGGTTGTGCCGGCCGCGGTGGCCGAGGGGACTTAGGCGTTTCAGTCACGGTCTGCACGGCCACTACGGTCGGGGGTTCGAATCCCCCCTCGGGCATGGATATTTGTGCCGTCCTTAGTTGTAAGTAGTTCATAAGTAGTTTGTAAGTTTAGAGACTGATGATCCAGTATTTAAGTCCCTTAAGCTTAACAATCATTTGAACATTTTTTTTGGTTTGGTTGTAAACTTTGGTGGACGAAATTTGAGTACAAATACGAAAGTGACAACGAAATACTGCAGTTCAAAACGCGCCTAGGTCATCTGCCACAAAAACATTCCTAGTCGAAATAAGGTGTCGTTAACAACTTTCGTTGTTGACATGCTGAAATAAGTACAGATTTGTTTCAAAGAACACAGACATATACAAGTGAAAAAAATCTGGCTGTCACTACTGCTTCCACACCTTGCACTGGTTGCAGGTCTACCAATCTCGATCAAGTACTATCAACAAAAACTTAAAATATTTTAAAGAAGGTGTAGACACTTAAAAGTGTAGTTCTATCAACCACAGGAGCGACAGAAGAAGAAATATCTCAGAAACACACTAACACCAGGTAGAAAACTGAGCATTTTTAATGGTGTGAACTTCAAGGGAATTGCAGGGGCAGCTGAGTGCCATTAGTCAGGAAGTTTGTTTGATTATAAACAGACTGAGATCAAGCAAGACCAAACATTTGATGTTCTTACACACAGTACTTGTCGTTGTATCACTTCAATTTGTACATTTAAATTCTGATCACACTTTAGGCATATTTCAGCTGCAAAATTGTACATGCATTACACACTAAATACAGTATATACTAAATACAACACTTCAAGCTCAACAAGAACATACGATTGACTCTCAAGTGTACTGACCACCAAAAATATGGCGGCCGAGTTTACACAGGTTGCCGCTAAGAGCGCTGTAGCTCGTGTGTCAGCCGCTCTATGAGTTAGGCACTCCATGAAATTTAAGCTCGTTGTTTGCAACGGACATCGGGCAGCTGTTGCCAATAGTCCTTGAATGATGCACCGATTGCTGGTAGTACACCTGGCTGTTACTGCTCAATAAATCAGCTACAGCGAAGCATTCCATCGACACCTGCCACTGTATTCTCCATTGCAGTGTCGACGTTCTATCGTCGATTTCATCTATTTGGGACTCGGTGTAATAGAAAGCTGTCTAACTTAGCATTTTGAATATTTTACTTCCTAGAGATATTAGTTTCAGCCGGGACAAAGAGATCAAATGTTCAAATGTATGTAAACCCATCGGACTCAACTGCGTGTTTTTTAGTCCGTAGCTTGCAAGCTACTTAAACTGAGGTAAACTAACCTAAGTGCCATCGACAAGGGATCTCAAATCGATTCCATATTTCGGGATTTCAGGAAGGCTATTGACACTGTACCCCACAAGCGGCTTCATATGAAATTGCGTGCTTATGGAATATCTCCCCAATTGTGCGGTTGCCGGCCGCGGTGGCCGAGGAGACTGAGGCGCTTC
Source organism: Locusta migratoria (assembly GCA_026315105.1). Lineage (NCBI taxonomy): Eukaryota > Metazoa > Arthropoda > Insecta > Orthoptera > Acrididae > Locusta > Locusta migratoria. Next base: position 214,186,247 of record CM048755.1, on the reverse strand, counting down.
AGTCACGGTCTGCACGGCCACTACGGTCGGGGGTTCGAATCCCCCCTCGGGCATGGATATTTGTGCCGTCCTAGTTCGTAAGTAGTTCATAAGTAGTTTGTAAGTTTAGGGAATGATGACCCCGTAGTTAAGTCCCATAAGCTTAACAAACATTTGAACATTTTTGAACCCTCTGCCAGGCACTTGAATGTGATTTGCAGAGTATCTGTGTATATGTAGATGTAGAAGTAGAACACAAACACCCACGCCCGAGGCAGACTCGAACCCCCGACGGGACAAAGAAGTGAATCCCTAATACTTTCGGAAATATGTAGATACAGCGCAGTTCCTAATGGTACACTGCATCAATATACCATCTAGCTATAGATCGCTGTTGGACATCGTCTCTGGAGTTTTTATATCTCATTAGCACAGACTCCGAGTTTGAAAATGCCACAGTAAGTGCTGTATCATACAAATAATCCTTCAAATTAGGTACACTTCAGATTTTGATCGGTTTGCATATGTTGTAGTGTGGAGGAAAATAGGATTCACCTATTTTTACACATGACCCAATCGCCGATAAGGAGATAAGAGCCGGCCGCGGTGGCCGAGGGGACTGAGGCGCTTCAGTCACGGTCTGCACGGCCAATACGGTCGGAGGCTCGAATCCCCCCTCGGGCATGGATATGTGTGCCGTCCTTAGTCTTAGCTAGTTCATAAGTAGTTTGTAAGCTTAGGGACTGATGACCCCGTAGTTAAGTCCCGTAAGTTCTACAAACATCTGAACATTTTTTTTGGAGATAAGACACTTGCTAGAAAAAAATGAATTTAGTTTTTTTTTTTTTTTTTTTGATTGAGTACCGTTGAAATGGTAATAGATATAAAAGTAGTTAAGATAAAAGTTGTATTTACAGTAATGAACGTGGAACCGGTGAACCCAGATTTGTCGAAAAATTTATGTATTTAATCCCCTCCTCCCGCATTTTGTTTTTGATTTCGTCGTTTGACTAAAAGCAAAACGAATTCACATCGTTAATTCCAAATGCAGTCATATATGATGAAATGGTATTCCAAAGACACATTTATCAGAAGAAGTTACAAATAACGCTATTCATGTACAAGCGTCCGATATATGAAGGAGACACTCAACAGGCATGTGCGAAGCGATATAGAGATATTCCTGACAAAGGGGTCTTTGGGATACCACTTCATCACATATGGTCGTTTTGCTGAAAGTCAGATGTATAAAATGTAAATGGGGGGAATTTCGAAAAAAAATTACGTTTTCGACGTTTTAGTAAATCTGAATGCACCGTTCTAATGTGCATTCAAGCTACAGAACTTTTACTTCAAGTATTTCCTTAAATCAGTAATTACTTACACGTGCGGTTCCATTCCGAGTGGTACAATGCACGAGTGTGAATCCTAAAGTCGTGTTTCGCTTCATGCCTAGTCCTAGTACTTTTATCTGTCACTTTTTTCTTCTTTTCCCTCTGGCAGTGTTGTTTATGTGTAAAATGCCGGAATCCACGTTAAACTGTAGGTGCCCCTATAACTCGCTTGGTAAGTCAGTTTTAAGTTCGGATGAAGGCAATGGCATACCACCTCCGACGCGGTGGAATGCGCTCTAAGACGCTTTTCTGCGGAGCGCGCGGTTGCTCGCAGTCCTCCCTCTGGCATAGGTGTGTGTGTTGTCCTTATGTTTGTTTAACTTAGTTTAAGTAATTTGCAAGCATAGGGACTGATAACCACTGTATTTTGCTATACATTACAACAGATTCAAAGCCCATCACAATCAAAGTGTATCCATCGGGTTGGTTAATTTATTAGTACAGCAGTGATACAACTTAGCATCATTGTTCGGCACCTCCACAAACATTTGCAAAAAATAAACCACTGACACACGTTTGGCGAGTACAGCTCTATCCTATCCTATCAAAAGACAAGTAATTTTGTTCAGCTTTCTGCTGAATTACTGCAACTGCTTAAAACTGACTTCGTGCGTTTAGTTAAACTCATTGATCTTACCATGGACAAGAGATTTACTTGCAAGGTGCGCTGTGCCCGTTCTTAAAATTGACACACTATAAGACAATCATTTTTAGCCATTTGGAATGGCAGAGCGGTGTGGTAAACGGCCACCAACATACGTTCGGACATACTGCAGACTCTTTAAATTATCATAAAGTATTTCGAGCTATATCCGAGGCTCCCCGCTGTCCTCGCAATTCACATGTTAGCCAGCAGCCATCAATCTACTAAAAAATTCAGAATTTCTATATGTAAACGATTTATTCATCCTATAATTTCGTCCATTCATTGGTCAATACACCACAAATTCGCTTCATAAACGACCAAAGGTGATTCCTGTGACAAAAAGTATGCTGAAAAAAAAATTAAAATAATAAGAGAGAGAGAGAGAGAGCTGTCAACTCGGTAAAATGCCAGAACACGAGTACTTTCAAGGGAAAGTCTCCATCGCACTCCCCCTCGGATTCAGTGGTAAGATGAGCTAGTGGATAGCTTGTCACAAACAGAACACGGAATTTAGTACGGGAACAGGAATTAAGTGTCTTCGACTGTGCAAATGAAGCCAAATAGAAACAGTGATCATTCCAGGCTGAATAAGTGCAAAGTCTGGCAAATTACAACAATCATGTCATCGTGATTTTGTGGTTATGATGTTGGACTGCGAAGCGGAAGATTCATTTTCGAGTCTGCCCGATGGTCGTGTTTCTGTGTACAGAGCCGAGTGAAGGGTCTGAATCAGAGGCTCAGACGGTTCTGCGACCGTGTGGGTTGCAGATTCCTTGACTTGCGCCATCTGGTGGTGGGTTTCCGTGTTCCGCTGAATACGTAAGGCGTCCACTATAGGCAGGAAGCGGCTACACGGGTAGCAGGGGCTGTGTGGCGTAGACTGGGCGATTTTTACTATAGAGGGCTTCAGGGAAAAACAAAATGGGCAATCTCAAAGCATGCAGGTGGATCACAAGAGAAATGTAGATCTAGGCACTATCGGTATAACAGTTGTAAATTGTCGTAGCTGTGTCGGGAAAGTACCAGAACTCCAAGCGTTGATAGAAAGCACCTAAACACACATCATTGTAGGCAGTGAAAGTTGTCTCAAACCGGAAATAAGTTCATCAGAAGTATTTGCAAAAGATCTGTGTTCAGAAAGGATATATTAAACAAAATAGGTGGTGGCGTGTTTGTGGCCGTCAAAAGTAGTCTTTCGTATAGCGAAGTTGAAGTTGATAGTTCCTGTAAGCTATTATGGGTAGAGGTTGTACCTGAAAATCGTAAGAAGTTAATAATTGGTTCCTTTAATCGGCCTTCCGATTCCTACCATACAGTAGCAGAAAGGTTCAAAGAAAACCTGAGTCTAATCACAAAAACGTACCCGACTTATAATAGTAGGCGGTGATTTTAATTTATCCTCAATCTGTTGGCGAAATTATATTTTCAAATCAGGAGGTACGGAGAAAACATCATGTGAAATAGTACTCAACGCATTCTCTGAGAATTACTTCGAACAATTAGTTCATGAGCCAACTAGAATTGTAAATGGACGTCAAAACACACTTTATCTCTTAGCAACAAATATCCTGAGCTCATAACGAGCATCAAAACGGATACAGGTATTAGTGAACACAGACCTGTCGTAGTGAGATTGAATATCGAAAGTCCCAAGTTACCAAAACGAAAAGTATATTTGTTCAGAAAATCAGATAGAAGTAAAATACATTGCTACTTGAAAGACAGCTTTCACTCTATTCTAACACTAATCGTAGGTGTAGACCAGATGTGGCTCAAATTCAAAGAAATGGTATCGACAGCAATTTACAGTTTTACACCAAATAAATTAATAAAAGAACGTGATGATGCCCCTTGGTACACAAAAAAGGTCAGGACACTCATTCAAAAACAACGGAAAAGGCATGCTAAAATTAAACGAACACATAATCCACAGGATTGGCGATGCTACACAGAACCTCGAAATTTAGCGATGACTTCAATGCGAGATGCCTGCAATACTTATCACAACGAAACTCTTACTCGAAATTTGACTGAAAACCCAAAAAGATTTTGATCATATGTCAAATATACTAGGGGCAAAAGACAATAACCTCACTACGTGATAGTAATGTCGATCCTGCCGATGACAGCGCTACTAAAGCAGAGTTACTAAGCTTTTAGAACTCATTCACCAAAGAAGACGAAACCAATATTACAGATTTCGAATTATGAACAGAGGCAGTAATGAGTAAAGTAGAAGTACATATCAGCGGAGTAGTGAAGCAACTAAAATCACTTAACAAGAACAAGTCTTCTGGTCCGGACTGTATACCCATTAGATTTCTATTCCATTATGCTGAAGCGATAGCTCCTTACTTAACAGCCATATACAACCGCTCGCTCAGCGAAGGATCTGTACCAAAAGATTGGAAAGTTGCACAGGTCACACCTATATTCAAGAAAGGCAGTAGGAGTAACCCACTAAACTACAGGCCTATTTCATTGACGTCAATTTGCAGCAGGGTTTTGGAACATATCCTGTATTCAAATATTATGAATTATCTCGAACAGAACGATCTATTGACCCAAGGTCAACACGGATTTAGAAAATATCGTTCATGCGAAACACAACTAGCTCTTTACTCACACGAAGTAATGGGTGCTATCGACAAGGGTTTGCAAATCGATTACGTTTTTCTTGATTTACAGAAGACTTTTGACACTGTATCTCACAAACGGCTTTTAATCAAATTGCGTGGTTATGATATATCGCACAAAATTTGCGACTGAATAGGGGTTTTCCTGTCAGTGAGGACACAGTTCGTAGTAATCGATGGTAAGGCATCTACTAAAACAGAGGTGATATCGGTCGTTACACAGGGTAGTGTTATTGGTCCTCTTCTGTTCCTTATTTACATAAACGGTTTAGGGGAAAATCTAAGTAGCTCTCTTGGGTTGTCTGCAGATGACACCGTCATTTGCCGTCTAGTAAAATCATCTGAAGATCAAAACCAACTGAAGAACGATCTGAATACGATATCACTATGATATAAAAATTGGCAATTGACTCTAAATAATGAGACGTGTGAATTCGTCCACATGAGTACGAAAAGAAATCCGTTAAACTTTGTTTACAAGATAAATCAATCAATCCGGCCGCAGTGGTCGAGCGGTCTGCGGCGCGCCAGTTGCAGTCTGCACGGCCGCTACGGTCGGGGGTACGAATCCCCCCTCGGGCATGCATGTTTGTGTCGTCTTTAGTGTAAGGTAGTTCATAAGTTTAGGGACTGATGACCCTGCATTTAAGTCCCTTAAGCTTCACAAACATTTGAACATTTTTTGAACATTTTGTAGAAAGCCTTTATTGCTGACAGTGCTTGTTACTTGCAGTCCATGCTGCTGAAGGGCCATGTTCTGTCTGACAACGTTGTTGGCAGCTCATGTTGCTGATAGCCAGAGTTGTTAACAGCCCACATTGTTGACAGCCGACGTAGCAGTCATTCCACGTTGCTGACAGTCCGTGTTTCTGACAGCCCACATAGCTTAAAATTTTCAAATGTTTCTAAGTCTATGGGAGTTAACTACTCTACATCTACATCTATATACATACTCCGCAATTCACCGTAAGGTGCGTGGCGCAGGGTACACTGTACCACTACTAGGCATTTCCTTTCCTATTCCACTCCCAAATAGAACGAGGAAAAAAAGGATGCCTATATGCCTCCGTACGATCCCTAATTTCTCTTATCTTGTCTTTGTGATCACCACACGAAATGTAAGTAGGCGGCAGCAAGATCGTACTACACTCAGCTTCAAATTCCGGCCCTCTAAATTTCCTCAACAGAAATTCACGAAAAGAACGACGTCTTTCCTCCAGCGATCCCCAATTGAGTTGCCGGAGCATTTCCCATAACACTCGCGCATTGGTCGAACCTACCAGTAACAAACCTAGCTGATCGCCTCTGAACTGCCTCTTTGTCTTCCTTTAAACTGATCTGCTGCGGGTCCCAAACACTTGAGCAATACTCAAGACGTGGCCGTACAAGCGTTTTATACGCGGCCTCCTTTACCGGTGAAGTACATCTTCCCAAAATTCTCCCAATAAACCGAAGTCGGCTGTCCGCCTTACTCACAACTATCCTTACGTGTTCGTTCCATTGCATATCGTTCTTCAATATTACGCCTAGATATTTGAGCAACGCGACAGCATCATGAAGCTTACTACTAATGCTGTATTCGAACATTATGGGATTGTTTTTCGTACTCGTGCGCATCACCTTACATTTTTCTACATTGAGAGCTAGCTGCCATTCTTCACACCAACTAGAAATTTTGTCTAAGTCATCATGTGTGCTATTACAGTCAGTTACAGACACCCTCCCATACACCACAGCATCATCAGCAAACAGCCGTATCAGTCTGTCCATCAGATCATTTATATAGATAGAAAATAATAGCGGTCCTATCACACTCCCCTGGGGCACGCCTGATGATACACTCGTCTCTGAGTCTCTGATGAACACTCGTCGTCGAGAACAACGTACTGCGTCTACCAGGCAGTCACAAATATGTGAACCTATTCCATAAGCTCGTATCTTCGTTAGCAGTCTGCAGTGTAGCACCGCGTCGAACGCCTTTTTTAAGTCGAGAAAAACACGATCCGCCTGTTGCCCTTCATCCATGGCTCGCAAAATTTCATGTGAAAAAAGGGGAAGCTGAGTTTCACATGAACGATGTTTCCTAAACACGTGCTGATTCATAGAAAGAAGCTTTACCGTTACAAGGACGTTTACTATATTCGAACTGAGAATATGCTCCAAAATTCTACATAAAACTGATGTCAACGATATTGGCCTGTAATTGTGTGGGTCAGTTCTCTTTCCTTTCTTATAAACGGGAGGCACCTGCGCTTTTTTCCAATCACTAGGAACTTTGCGCTGAATTAAAGATTCGCGATAAATGCAAGCTAAGTAAGGGGCCAATGCCGCAGAATACTCTCTGTAAAACCGAACTGGTATTCCATCCGGACCAGCAGACTTTTTCGCATTTAGCTGCTTCTCTACACCGGAAGTATCTATTACTATGTCCTCCATTTCGGAATTAGTACGTTGATCAAATGATAGTACATTTGTGCGGTCCTCCTGCGCGAAAAATTTCTTAAAGTTAAATTTAGAACTTCAGCTTCCCGTTTGCTCTCTTCTATTACTGCCTCGGAATGATCAACGAGTGACAGGACAGTGGGCTTTGACCCGCTTATCTATTTTACATAGGACCAGAATTTTTTCGGGTTCTCGGAAAGATCTTTTGGAAAGGTATGGCTGTGGTAATTATTGTATGCTTCGCGCATCGATGTTTTTATAGACGCACGAATCTCTACTAACTTTTGCCTGTCATCATTTGCGTGTTCTTTTTTGAATCGAGAGTGCAACAGTCTTTGCTTTCTCAGCAGCTTTCTATCATTATTTTTATACCACGGTGGATCTTTTCCATCCTTTATCGTCTTCACTGGTACATATTTCTCTAACCCTTTATTTACAATGCACTTACATTTAGTCCACAATTCCTCTACATCCATAGTCCCGGAATTAAACGATGCCCATTCATTTTCTAAGTGCGATCCTAACATTTGCTTATCGGCTCTTCCCAACAAAAACACGCTCCTAGCCTTCTTGATTGGTTTATGAACTTTGGTCACCATCGACGCTACGACAATATCACGATCACTAATTCCTGTCTCTACACAGACATCGTTAATAAAGTCAGGCCTGTTCGTGACTATAAAGTCTAAAATATTTCCATTACGCTTGGGTTGTCGGTTTAACTGCTCAAGACAGTTTTCGGAGAATGTGCCCAAAAGTAGCTCGCAAGACTGCTTGTCTGTACCGCCTGAAATGTAACTAGAGAGGTCCCAATCTATACTCTTAAGGTTGTAGTCTCCCCCGACTAATATTACATGACCCGAATACCTGGTGTAGACTTTCTCTGAATGATTTTAAAACTGCTACAACAGCACTGGGGGGCCGATAAAAACACCCAACTATTAACTTTACTTCTTTTACACCTGTTATACGTGCCCAGATAACTTCACAGTTACTTTCAACCTCGATCTCAGTAGAAACAATATCTTTGTCCACAGCGATAAACACTCTTCTCCCAGTTGTATCCGATCTATCTTTCCGATATACATTCCACGCCTCGCTAAATATTTCTGATCTTGCCACATCATGATTTAGCCACCTTTCGGTGCCTAAAACTATCTGAGCACAATTATTTCCATGCAGAGCGGCAAATTCGGGAACTTTGTTTCTAATACTTCGTAAGTTTGCGGCTAATATTTTGACATTCGATCGTGGCCCGAATTCGCTGTTTGAATGTTGACAGGCGAGAGCTCATCAGAGTTAGCGTCTAGCCTAAAAAAAAACCATGTGCACTCCACAAGTACTCTGCTACCCGAGTAGCCGCTTCCTTACTGTAGTGCACTCCTGATCTATCTAATCTATCTAGGGGCACCCTACCATTACCCACCCGATAACGCATATCCAGAAATCTGCAGCCATGACTGTCACAGAATCGGCGAAGCCTCTGGTTCAGACCCTCCACTCGGCTCCAATCCGAAGGACTCTGATCAACCCTGGGAACAATGCTACAAATCCAATTCCGCCAGTCGCCTGCAGGACCTGAGGATGTCCTCAGAACCCAAGCGACAAGCGTCATTGGTGCCGACGTGAGCCACGACTTGCACTCGACCGCACCCCGCACCGTCGATAGCCGCCGGGTAGGCCGCCTCCACATCTTGGATGAGGCCCCCTGGCAGACACACCGAGTGCACGTTGGACTTCTTTCCGTATCTCGACGCTATCTGCCTAAGGGGCTCCATCACGCGCCTAACATTGGAGCTGCCAATAACTAATAATTTCCCCCCCCCCCTGCACCTGCTCGGACCCTGCTGAATGAGTGGCCACACGTCCACTCACAGGACGAACGGGCGTGGACGGACATCCAGCCTCCACATTGGTCTTCCGCCTCGAGCGACGCGAACGCCGTACAACCCGCCACTCCCCTTGCGGAGAGGGCGTGTCGACCACGTCCGGTACACCTGAAGGTGCCTCGGAAGCAGGGACAGACAGAGAAGCATGAAACACCTGAGGTGTCCCACTCGACGCACCCGACTCCCCACCATCGCTGCACCCCGAGATAGCAGCCTGAAGACGGCTGACTGTAGCCAACAGCACGCTCAGCTGTTCGCGAACTGCAGCCAACTCCTCCTGCGTCCGCACACAGCAGGCACACATCCTATCCATCCTATCGATACAATCAACTGTAGAAAGTAGAATACTAAATAATCAACTTTTAAGTAGCCTGATAATTTAATGAAGGAGGCTGGCAGCTGGAATACACCGTTATCAAACGCGCGGGAATATAAGCTTTCTCAAAGCAGAACACAAAATATGGAAGTGACAATACGACACGTAGCTTGTAGCAGACGAAAACTATACACACGGTATTTATCAAAATACGGGAGAATAAACTCTTAAAGCAGTAGCACAAACGAAATGTCTCAAGTAGGTGAGAAGAAACCTCTTAAAAACAGAAACACTAACGAAAATTAAGAAATTAACTGGCAACGAAATTTCACGCAATTAAATTATGATACTTAGCGCTCTGGGTGATGGGGCAACGACAACAGCTGGCACTAAACTGACTGCTAACTAACTGAATGCTAATCTGCCAAGTACGCGGGAATAAACCTCTAAAAAAGAAGTACTAACGAAAATGAAGAACTAGACCGGCAAATTAAATTTGACACAAATTAAATTAAGGTACTTAGCGCTGTTTACGATGTGACACTGGCAGCAGCTGGCACTGGACTGGCTGATAACGAGCTATAGTAACTGTCTCTGACTTGTTTTGAAATACGCAAGTCACAATCGAAGACTAAACACAACGGAATTTATCAAATACGATAGAATAAAGTATTAAAACAGTAGTAAAAACGTAATCTGCCGAATACGCGGGAATAAACCTCTTCAAACAAAAGTACAAACGAAAATGAAGACCTAGACTGGCAAATTAAATTTGACACAAATTATTTTAAGATACTTAGCGCTGTTTACGATGTGACACTGGCAGCAGCTGGCACTGGACTGAACACTCTGATTATCAGTCAAAATGTTCAAATGTGTGTGAGGTCTTATGCGACCAAACGTAGTGGTTATCAGTCGCTAGACTTACACACTAAATACTTGACTAACTTAAACTAACTTACGCTAAGTACAACAAGTATACCCATGCCAGAGGGAGGACTCGAACCTCTGATGGCGAGCAGCGACGGGCTGCGCAGCTAGACGCCTCAGAATGCTCGGACACTCCACCGCGGCTGACAGCCCGCATAGCTGACAGTCTACATTGCTGATAGTCCACATTGTTGACAGCGCACATAGCTGTAAGTCCTTTTCGCTGACAGCCCACGTTGCTCATAGCCCACGCTGTTGACAGCCTGCGTTATTAACAACCCACGTTCTTGACAGCCAACATTGTTGACAGCCCACATTGCTGAAAGCCCAGGTCGGAAATTTTGATGGTATTTTTGTACGAAAATCTCAATAAAATAAATATCGATATCAACTATTTTGTTTTCGAAAATATCAATATTGAATGCGGAATTCGTTGTTGTTGTTTTGTTGCGAGTAAGCTGACCGATATTTCGACGCCTTATTGGTGGATTTTTTTATCCCTTAGAAATGAACCACATAATGAAATCGAATGTTCAAATTTTTGTCAATCTAATGAACTTAACTACTCTGGTCAACAGTCCCTAGGCTTACAAACTACTTAAACTAACTTAAGCTAAGTACAATAAATACTCCCTGCTCGAGGTAGGACTTAAACCTCCGACGGCGAGCAGCGGCGCGCTCCGCAGCAAGGAGCCTTGGAACGCTCAGCCACTCCATCGCAGCAAAACTGAAACCAACTCAATGTTTGCAATACGCCAAATTGTTGCGAAGTAACATCGATTCAATCTTTCCAACACACCCAACATATTATCACCACCGATAAAACACTGAAATATCGCTTTCAGTTGAATTATTTTTCTCAAAATGTCAGTATTCAACGCGGATTTTCTCATTGTTATGAAAACATGCAACACCAAAACTGATATAATAAACTTCACATTTTTTATGAAAATAAATGACAGCAGAACTGTCAACGTGATTCATTTATTGAGACTTCCATATAAAAAGTCATCCATATTTCCGACTTCCCCGGTTGATTTTAAATAAATGTTCCTGCATACAAAAATTGTTCTGGCAATTACGAACACAACAGCAACTACTAAATAAGTTAAATAGGTCGCGTGATAATCTTTCATAAATACAACAATTAATTTTTGTAACCTTCTGTTAGGTTACCTAGTCTTATCGATTTTGGCCCACTTTAGGTTACGGTAGTAACACTAAAAGTGGGCCTTTGCGATCGTCTTTTGACAGCTCGAAATTTAAATGAAAATAACGGCTTAACTATTCATCTGACAAGAAAATTGAATAACCGAATTTCTAGGGGAGAAAATCCTCTAGAACTTTGCTCTCTTATTTTTTTCCATCTCTCGTAGCGTTTCAAAGATATTTGCAAAAATAACGGCGATTTTGGGATGTATGTCTGTCCGTAACGTGTTCCCTGTTTTTAAGACGAACCGATCAGCACCAAATTTCCCTGACATGATTGTAGGCCACCAGAGACCAGAACCTCTCTTTTTCAAATTTTTCGGACAAAAAATACGGTAGTAAAACCAAAAAATGCCGTTTGTAATATAAATGTAATTGCAAACGAACCGTTCGTCTGACACGAATATTGAATAACCTAATTAGTAGAGGAGAAAATTCTCTACAACTTAGCTCCTTTATGTTCTTTTCATATCTCGTATCGTTTGAGACATATTTGCAAAAATAACGGAGATTGGACACCCTCCATTAAATTAACGAAAACCAGCCGTTCGGAGATGTCACGTGACATTCCTCGCGTATTTGATGATTTTCTTATTGTAACTTACACGTTGCGATTTCAAAGCAACGGCACAATGAGTAATTAACAAACACACATCGTTCATCGTACGATAAATAATAATCTAATGTCTAAAAATGCCATATTAACATCAGTCAACAACGCCATGAATATTATTAGATGAAAGAGCTCCTGTTTTGATTTGATGGACTGTGACGCGCAAGGTGAGTGGTTCGAAACCCGCCACCACGTAAATTTTTTTTCCCTAAAGGGGTTTCAGACACTCTTATTAATTAATTTATTATTGTTTGGATTATTATTTTGGTCCAAAATGTTTGCAAAAACTTATAAAACTACAAATCTAAAGTGGCCCGTAAAACACGTCAGTGCGATTTTGTTCCTTCAAACCATTTCCACGACCATAACGAACTATTCGAAAAAAAATTAAACCTCCATATCGTCCGAATCGAAATTTTTAGTCGTGAGTGCAATGATTACGCATTGAACAACGCACTTTCCATTTTTCTCAAATTTTATAACTTTCCGGAAATTTTCCAAAAACGTTTTTCTTACCAAAGTTCTCTGAGAATTACAAACACAACAAAGACAGGTAAGCCAAATCGGTGGCGTCCTTATCAAGAAAAGCTCATACATACATGCGGAAACCGATTGCATGTGTATGCAAACAAAGAGGGACGTAAATACTCAGATCACGATGCGCAGCCGGCGATGCCTTTATAACACAACACGTATCTGGGGCAGGCGTTATATCTGTTGCTGCTGCTACCATGGTAGGTTATCAACTTTTAAGTGAGTTTTTACGTGGTTTTATAGTCGGCGCACAAAAAATATTTGTATAGCTTATGGGACTTAACTACGGGGTCATCAGTCCCTAAACTTACAAACTACTTATGAACTAACTAATACTAAGGACGGCACAAATATCCATGCCCGAGGGGGGGATTCGAACCCCCGACCGTAGTGGCCGTGCAGACAGTGACTGAAGCGCCTCAGTCCCCTCGGCCACCGCGGCCGGCGGCGCACAAGAGATGGAAGAGAACGTGTACTGACGTGTGAACAGAGATAAAAAATAGAATCAATGAACAGTCCAGGATCAAGATCTACAGCATCGAGTTTTATTGGAAGAGGCACGGCCTTGTGGTTATGTTGTCACGGTGTTTAAGAGCAAAGCGGGGTACGCGAAATTTGATCTTCCTCGTCTTCTGTCTTATTTTCTCTAAAAATTGTGAACCCTCCGTACGGTCGTTGAAGTTTTTTTTTTTTTTTTTTTTTTTCTCGTGTAGTCTTTGAAAGTTTCATACAATACATTGGTTATAGAATACGAGTTATATGGCAAGAATATATTACAGCTGCAAGTAAATGTAATGGAAAGTGAGAATAGGTTCCGCGGGCATTACCTGCAGCTTATGTGAGTATCTATTATGACTTCTTCAGTTCTTTGGAAATTATCACATTCACATTCATACGATAACCTAAATCGGACAAGGAGGAATATCTCCGTCACTTAGTAACCAGGCGAGCAAGTTATATGCATCAATCACATGACACACATTCTGTGGCCAGTTTCGTGTGGAAGATTCGTTTGACTTATCGTTTTCTCAATAAACATCTGGGGATACCTTTCGAGAGCCACTTCTTTTCGGCTGCTAATACTGGGTTAGTCAAAAGTTTCAGCACACCCTTTTATTTCAAAAACCTCGCAGTAGTTAAGTCCGATTAATCTATTAAGGTAAGGGTGAGGTTGCCTACCTTTCACGGTACTTATGTACCGAATATGGGCACTAACATGAAGTCGATCACATTCAATTTACGTTAATTTTTTAATGGAAAGGGGATCGTGTGATGTGTCAAATAACGTCAGTATTTTCTGACAACTTCATTCCTCTGAACATATTCAGATGGTTCACAAGTTATAACATTTTATTTAGAGGTACAACTGGACTGTTCTCTGTAAATAAGTCATTTAATGTGTTCGACAGGTTATCCGTCTTAGTCAACGCACACTCATGCACTAGCAGAACTATTTCCGCAGAAATGGTGCCCACGCTTCTTCAACGCGTTGCTCAAGATGGTGTCTGTCTTTTATTTTCTCTGTATACTTTGTCTGTCTCTTTGGCCATTTTCCAGCACCCATGCAGGGTCGGCACTGAGTTAAACGGTGATTTGGCATGTGTTAATAGTTACAGGGTGGCCGGATGCCCTTCCAGTGTACCCCAAATGTCTGCGTACAGTGTTACATGTGTGTGAAAGTGTAAAGTGTTACGAGATGTTTGGGAATCGTGTAACTGAGGCGGGACTTGGGGACCAGCCCGGTATTCAGCTAGAGGGATGTGGAAAACCGCCTACAAACCACATCCAGGCTGGCCGGCACACCGACCCCTTTCGTTAATCCGCCGGGCGGATTCGAACCGGGGCCGGTACGCCTCCCCGTCTCGGAAAACAGTGCGTTAGACCACTCGGCTAACAGCGCGGGTTTTATTTTCTCTGTATACAGTTTACGTTAAATGGACCCACTGATACAAGTCAAGTGTTGTGAGACCAGGTGATTTGGATAGACATTCATAAGAACCAAGTCGGCCAGTCGAATGACAATAAAATTGACCATCTAAAAACTACTCCGTAGTTGGGTAGTGTTGAGAGTAAGAGGTAAAGCTGCCATCTTCGTTTAATACTAAAGGAAACACAACTTCTTGCAGAATTTCCAGGTGGCTTTGAAGAAATGCAACAACAAAAATTGTTATAACTTTTGATTTGTGTTCATGTTTTGACATCCTATCCAATAGATAATCTTACTACTAAATCTGGTGAGGGAGGGGATGGGGATGGGTGCGATGGGGAGTTTCCCTAGTAAGAACTGTTTCAAGAAATATGTGGTCATGTATTGTTATCCATTAAACTTCCGTGAAGGCTGCATGATCCCCGCACATTGGAAGGGACTACAGTTTCACAATATTGTTGACAGGTGTGTATGTGTCACGTTCATAGATTTACGAGGGTGACAGTTGCATAGAGAATGTACTCACGTAGTGCGATCGGGTGTGCTTCTCGGATCAAAAAATGTTCAGATGTTTGTAAAGGTTATGGGACCCAACTACGGGGTCACCAGTCCCCAAACTTGCAAACTACTTATGAACTACGAACTAGGACGGCACAAATGTCCATGCCCGAGGGGGGATTCGAACCCCCGACTGTAGTGGCCGTGCAGACCTTGACTGAATCACCTCAGTCTCCTCGGCCACCGCGGCCGGCCTTCTCGGATCAGTGCAGAGTTAGTTTGAGTAGTGATTCGAAACGTACACTTACAAGGCGCGAGGTGGAGTAGGTAATGCGCCCAGAAACATTGTGGATCATCGTTGTTTTTTTAGATTTACGTGTTATGCTGAAACATGACACATGTTTGAACACGAAACGCTCACCGATAAAAGATATTTTGACACAATACTTCTTCCTTTCCCTTGTGCATCAGTTCAGAGATTCATCCTGGCTGACTTTATTTTTATGGCAGACAGTGCGCGACCGCAACGGAGAGCGCAGGTGGTGGAGCGCTTGGAATGACGGAATATTTGGCGAATGCATTGGCCTGCCCACTCCTCAGACTTAAATCTCACTGAGTACGTGTGAGACGCGTTGGGGAGACATACTGTAGTAGCCTCACACGCCCCAACAGGCAATTGCCACCCGCGCTGGTGGTGGTACGGAACGCCGTGTCACAAGAACATCTTGCCAACATTGTGGTCAGCAACGGAGCTCTTTGCAGAGCATGCGTTGCATCCGTAGTGGTCATACACGCCATGTAGAACGACGTTCCGCCTTTTTTTACGTCCAGAAGGCCGTTGTCAATTACGGTGACTTCGGTGAAATCGATGAAAGAGAAATTTTATACTTTTTTGGCTTCTTGATGCTGAATTAAAATCAAAGGTGACACGTGAAAATATTTATCGGGTCAGAACTCGAAACAACATATCCCTGTCTACGGGATCAGTGACTTTAACACTTCTGCTATCCGTGCACGGTTCTCGTTCAATGCAATTTCCTATATGTTGCACATCCCATCCTTCACGTTCTCCTTCTCTAGCTGTCTGTTCAAATGCTCAAATGTTTGTAGAGCTTATTGGACTTAACTACGGGGTCATCAGTCACTAAACTTACAAACTACTTATGAACTAGCTACTACTAAGGACGGCACAAATATCCATGCCCGAGGGGGGATTCAAACCCCCGACCGTAGTGGCCGTGCAGGCTATGACTGACGTGCCGCAGTACGCTCGGCCACCGCGGCCGGCTCTAGCTGTCTGTATTGCGTTTCCACATAAGCTCTATTTTGGACATGTCCGGAAGGACAGGCAGCACTCCATAATAATATTCGTGGTTAAATCCGCCTTATGCAAGACACCTTGTTTTGTTTTAATACCCAAACATGTTTCGGCACTTAATGTGCCATATTCAGAGGGTTTCTGCCTTTTATTCTATTATGTCATTCGCACCATAACAAGACGATCAACGTCTATAATTCAACGTAATCATTGTCTTCAAATAAAAGTAACATCCCTGTTCGTCTCCGAGCCTTTTTTAAAGTTACATTGAGTACTATAGTGTGCCAGTTCTTTCTGTGTACGGTCCAAGTTTCATTGCGGTATGGTTTCTGAAAGCAATTCATCGTACGTCAGCTACTTTCTACCTTAAGTTTTGCACACGCTGGTATTTAGGTGAATAACAAGATAATATTTTCTTCAGTAGCACTAAACAGGTAAATAATAAATTTTATACGTTTACTGAAATCAGAATAGTTTCGCGACATTTTATTAAGGAACATTTTAACAATATCAAAATAAAATATAATCTGTCGTTATTTTGAGGAATGGGTAGCAGCTTATAAATTTGAAACTTCCACACTGAAAAAATCTGTCCTACACAGCAACATGGACTGAAGCAGGTTGAAGCAACAAATGAAGGAACAGAAGAGTCCTCAGTAATCACATCAGTTTCCCGCGCGCATCCCCTTTCTTAAACAGATTGTGAATTTTCCCTTTCATTTCATCTGAAGCTGCCACTCCCGAATGAAAGGGAACTCCCATTGATTCAATTTTTTCTGCAAGTAGACGAGTATTCAGGACACTCGTCTTCTTTAGTTCCGTTTGTACGCAATTAACATAATTATGAATCAAAGTGTTAAAAGTGCAAATAGTTCAGTAATTCACATTACAAAATTTAAAAAATGCATTTTTTGTATTGCACTTCTTTTAAAGGTGTATTTGCCCACTTTAGGTTACGGTAGTAAAAGTGGGCCTTTGCTATCGTCTTTTGACAGATCGAAATTTAAATGAAAATAACGGCTTGACCATTCATTTGACACGAATATTGAATAACCGAATTTGTAGAGGAGAAACTTCTCTACAACTTTGCTCTCTTATGTTTTTTTTTTTTTTTTTTTTTTCATATCTCGTATCGTTTCAGAGATATTTGCAAAAATCACGGCGATTTTGGGATGTCTGTCTGTCTGTCCGTAACGTGTTCCCACTTTTTAAGACGAACCGTTCAACCGATCAGCACCAAATTTTACGGTCATAATTGTAGGCCGCCAGAGACCAGAACCTCCCTTTTTCAAATTTTTCGGACAAAAAATACGGTAGTTATACCAACAAAAGCCGTTCGTAATATAATTGTAATTGCAAACGAACCGTTCATCTGACACAAAAATTGAATAACCTAATTGGTAGAGGGGAAAATGCTCTACAACTTCGCTCTCTTATGTTTTTCTCATGTCATGCATCGTTGCAGAGATATTTGCAAAAATAACGGCGATTTGATGTACATGGAGCCATAGCTACTCTGTTGCTACTTCAATCACGTTTTATCCTGTAAATCACATCAATATCATAAAGTAAAATTTTGCGTAAGTACCATCAATGATTGATGTACTTGAAAAATAGCTACATTACATACTTGGTGTCGAGGAAGATAAAATTGTTGTTTCAACAAAGTACTTTATTATTTACATTTGCCACTGGAATTTTATGCAGAAAATAAGACTTACACCACTTCATAGAAGAGAGGAAAGAGTTTACAAAATGTATTTACATTACACTGTTGTGCTCCTTACAACGTAAACCATATAATTTAAGCCATCTAGAGACGGTGGCTCACGTCGGTACAAACGATGTATATATTTTTGGTTCGGAAGATATTCTCTCCGGTTTAGGACGTGGCCAACACTGTCAGTTTTACTTGCGAGATGACGGCAGAGCTGACCATGTGCAGCATAGTTGACAGACCCTACTGTGGACATGGTGTACAGAGCCGAGTGGAGTCGGAATCAGAGCCTCAGACGGTTCTGCGGCCGTGAAGGCTACAGATTCCTCGACTTGCACCATTTGGTGGTGGGTTTCGTCTTCCGTTGAATATGTCTGGCCTCCAATACGCATAGGAAGAGGGTACACGTATAGCGTAGCCTATGTGACGTGGCCTAGACAGTTTTAGCTTAGAAGAGATGTGGAATACACAGAAAGGGTTACTGTTTCAAAGGGTACAGGTTCACACGTAGGACAACCGCAGACTTTAGAACCATTGGCCCAACAGTGGTGAATCGTCGTAGCTGTGTAGGGAACGTACCAGAGCCCCTAGCACTAATAGAAAGCACTGGAGCACAGATCAGTATAGGTACCGAAAGGCCGGCCTCGGTGGTCGAGGGGACTGAGGCGCTTCAGTCACGGTCTGCACGGCCACTACGGTCGGGGGTTCGAATCCCCCCTCGGGCATGGATATTTGTGCCGTCCTTAGTTGTAGGTAGTTCATAAGTAGTTTGTAAGTTTAGGGACTGATGACCCCGTAGTTAAGTCCCTTAAGCTTAACAAACATTTGAACATTTGATTTGGTACCGAAAGCTGGCTCAAGACGGAGATAAGTTTAGTCGAAATACACACAAAGGGAAAAATGGTATTAAGAACAGACTGAATAAAATAGGTGGTGGCGTGTTCATTGCTGTCACAAGCGGTTTATACTGTAGCGAAATTGAAGTCGATGGTTCTTCTGAGGTGTTTATGTATGGTTAGAAGTTGTACTTAAGAAATGGAACATATTAATAACTGGTTCTTTTTATCGACCCCGTGACTCAGACGATTCGATTGCAGAAAAGTTCAAAGAAAGCTTGAACCAGGTTTCAAAAATGTACTCGAAGCATACAATTATGTTTGGTGTACTTTAACATACCCTCGATATGTTAGCAAAAATGCATGTTTAAAACCGGAAGTGCCGCGCGGGAGTAGCTGAGCTGTCTGGAGCACCACGTTGCGGATCGCGCAGTCTCCCACATCGTAATTTCGAATCCTCCCTCGGGCATGGATGTTCTTAGGTTAGTTTGTAAATCTAGCGCCTTATGGCCAACGTAGTTTGGTCCCATAGAATTACAAACATTTGAACATTTCAATACCGGAAGCAAGCATAAAATATCGTCCGAACTTTTGCTAAACGCGTTCTCCGAAAACCATCTTGAATAATTTGTTCATGGATCAACTAGAATAGTAAATAGTTATGAAAACATACTTGAGGTCCTAGCAACAAATAATCCGGAACTAAAAAAAAAAAAAAACATCAAAACAGACACAGGGATTAGTGAACACATTGTTGTCCTAGCGAGACTGAATGTATAAATACCCAAAACCACCCAAATTAAACGAAAATTATGTCCGTTCAAAAATGCAGATAAAAATTTTCTTAACGCTTTCCTGAGTGAGAGTCTTCACTCTTTCAAGACCAACAACATGAGTGAAGATTAGATGTCCTTACATTCAAATAAACAATATTGACAGCAATTGAGATACGTATACCAAATAAAGTAACAAAAGACATGGCCGACTTCCCGTGGTACACAAAACAGCTTGAATGGCTCTTTTAAAAGCAAATCAAAAGCATACGAATGTTACAGACACAAAATTCCCAAGACTGGCAATCTTCTAAAGAAACTCGAAATCTACCGCCAACTATAATGCGACAAGCGTATAATAGTTTTCACGACGAAATCTGGACTCATAATTTGGTAGAAAATAAAAAAATAATTCTTGTTGTATGTAAAGTATCCTGGCGGAAAAACACAATCATTACTTTCACTACTCTAAAGCGTTGTTGATGTTACTGGTGACAGTGCTACTACAGCAGAATTGCTGAAAATAGCTTTCAGAAATTATTAAAGAAGACGAAGCAAATACTTTTTAAGGAACTGGTATTTTTAAGGAACTTAAATCACTAAACAAAAACGAGTCTCCCGGTCCAAATGAAACACAATTTAGGTTCCTTTCAGAGTTAGCTAATGTAATAGGTCCATATATAGCTATCAAATACAACTGTTCGATCAGCTATAGACCCGTATGCAAAGATTGGAAAGTTGTACAGGTAACTCCAATGTTCAAGAAAGGCTATAGCAGTGTTACGAAAAATTACAGGACCATACGATTGATGTCGATTTGTAGCAGGATTTTCGAATACATACTGTTTTACGAACATTCTGAAATACCTCGAAATACCCACAGCCAACACGGATTCAAAAAGGAATCGTTCTTGTGAAACACGGGTAATTCATTTTTCCCATTAACTGATGAGCGTTATCGACAAGAGATCTCAAAGAGATTCCACATTTCTAAATTTTCGGGAGGGTTTTGACACTGTAGACTACCTCACAAGCGTCTTCTAATTGAATTGAATTGCCGGCTTATGGAATATCGCCACAGTTACGCTATTTCATTCGCGATTTTCTATCAGATAGGACACATAACGTAGTAAATAATAGAAAGTCGTCGGGTAAAACAGAAGTGACACTGGCGCTCCCCAGGGAAGTTTTTTAGTGCCTTTTTTGTTCCTTGTCCATATGAACAATTTAGGAGAGAATCTGAGCAGCTTTCTTAGACTGCCCGCGACGATGCTGTCATCAGTTAGTTGAGTCACCAGAAGATCAAAAGCAATTGCAAAACGATTTATATAAGATATGTTGCGAAAATTGCGACAATTGGTAATTGACCCTAAATAATGAAACTTGCGAAGTCATCAATATGAGCATTAGAAGAAATCCGTTAAAATTCATTTACGCGATAAATCAGTCAAATATACAGGTCGTAAATTCAATCCAAGACCTAGTCATTATGATTATGAACAACCTTAATTGGAAAGACCACATAGAAAATATCGCAGGGAAGGTGAACCAAAGTCTACGTTTAAATGGCACAACACTTAGATGTTACAGTTCTACCGAGGAAACTGCCTTCACTAAATTTTTGCGTTCTAATTTGGAGGATTGCTGCGGATTGTGGGCCCCCACCAAGTGAGACTGACGAAGGACAACTCCTCTTTTATTGTCGCAACATAGGTGAGAGAGAGTGGCGGAAATGATGCACGGTTGGGGTGGTAATCATTACGATAAAGGCGTTATGTGTTGGGTCGGGATCTATTTGCAAAATTTCTTTCAGCAGCTTTTTCCTCTGAATTCGAACATTTTTTTGTTATCACCCACCTAAATAGGCAGATATGATCATCGTAACAAAATAAGAGAAATGAGATAAAAAAGGAAAAAAGAAATATGTGTTTCTTTTTCCCGCGCGCTACTAGAGAATGGAACAGTAGAGAAATATCACGAAAGCGGTTTGATGAATCGTCTGCCATGCACTTAAATGTGATGTGCAGAGTAATCATGTAGATGTAGAATTAGCATGCCGCGTTACTGTTTTGAGAATAATATAATTACGAACGCAAACTTCCAACCAATCATGTTCACTGAGTTTGTTTCAGCTAGCGCAAACCACCTGAAGTACATTAGTGCTTTTTTATTTCCTATGCCATTGGCATATATAAATGTAGGCATAATATAAAAGGCATAAAATAATACCCTTTTGAGCAAATGAATAATACAGGAAATTTTTAGATTGTAGTAATAGCATTGTGGTAGTTAATTGTTTGATTTTAAGAAACCTGTGAAATACTACTTATGGTCATCATACCCTTGATGCAATTCACATATCTGCGTATGCTTTTCAATAGATATCTATTTAAAAAACATTTGTATGAGGCAGTCTGTGTAAATAAACATAGTAACACATTTACCACTATTTCTATCACCACTATTATTATTATTATTATTATCATTATTATTTGATACAAGACACAAAGGTATTTAATGACATCGTATTACATCCATGGGGAAACTTGGTAATTTTTGCCTGTTTACTAGGAAGTTGCGCAAATCACTTCGCCACATTTACATCTACATACATACTTCGCAAACCACCTAAAGATGCGTGGCGGAGGGTACTCGGTACTACTACTACTAGTTACTTGCTTTCCTGTTCCATTTCCATATAGTACAAGGGAATAACGAATATTTGTATGCATCTTTACAAGCCCTAATCTCTCTTAACTTATCTTTGTGGTCTTCACGAGAAAATTACGTTGGGGCCAGTAGAATCGTCTTGCAATCCTTTTCAAATTCCGCCCCTCTAAATTTGTTCAACAGTTTTTCCAGTAAAGAACGTCGCCTTTCCTCCAGCGGTTCCCATTTGAGTTCCCGAAGCATTTCAGTTAACACTCGCTCATTGATCGAACCTACCACTAACAAACATAGCCGCCCGCCTCTGAATTGCTTATATGTCTTCCTTTAAACCGATCTGGTGGGGATCCCAAACTCTTTAGCAGTACTCGAGACGGTGTCGTACAAGCGTTTTGTATGAGGTCTCCTATACAGACGAATCACATCTTCCTAAGATTCTCCCAATAAACCGAAATCGACCATCCGCATTCTCCACGACTGTCATATTTTCGTTCCATTTCAGATCTCTGTGCAGTGTTACGCCTAGATACTTCTATGACGCGACTCTGTGAAGCAGCACACAACTAAGGCTGTATTCTAACATTACCGGACTTTTTTCTCCTGCTTATCTGCATCATCTTACATCTACATCTACATCCTTTTTCCGACATTTGACCACAGCGGTCACTACAACTAACACGCCTCCCGTGAGATCTCAATTGTCATATTATACAAAAACTACTGAGTGTTGCCCCTGCCCATTATCCTCTCTACTTGCGATATTTTCTCGATTCCCATAAGAGTTCAAGCGTCGTGTACATCAGCACTGAAGGGATAACTGGCCGTCAACTCCCTAATTATATAAGTGGTGTTTGTTTCCGTAACCCACAGTTATTCAAACAGTACATAAACGTACCAGATTACAACAATTAACTAATCTACTGTAAAGTGAAGTTTGGAAAGTAGGAGGCGAGGTACTGGCGGAAGTAAAGTTGTGAGGCTTCATCGTCAGTCGTGTCGGGATAGCACAGTCGGTAGTGCGCTTGCCCGCGAAAGGCAAAGGTCCCAGGTTGGAATCCCGGTTCAGGCACACAAATTTAATCTGCCAGGAAGTTTCATATCAGCGCACAGTCCGCTGCAGAGTGAAAGTTTCATTCTGGAAACATCCCTTAGGCTGTGGCTAAGCCATGTCTCCACCATATCCTATCTTCCAGGAGTGCTGGTCTTGCATGGTTCGCAGGAGAGCTTCTGTGAAGTTTGGAAAGTAGGAGGCGAGGTACTGGCGGAAGTAAAGTTGTGAGGCTTCATCGTGAGTCGTGTCGGGATAGCACAGTCGGTAGTGCGCTTGCCCGCGAAAGGCAAAGGTCCCAGGTTGGAGTCCCGGTTCAGGCACACAAATTTAATCTGCCAGGAAGTTTCATATCAGCGCACACTCCGCCGCAGAGTGAAAGTTTCATTCTGGATACAGTAAAACAGTTTGTATTATTGTAGTCGTGCTCGGGCCGTGCGGAATGGCTGCGTAGTCTAAGGCAGCGTGCTATACACTGGACGACCGTTTCCGCCGGAGGTTCGAGGCCTCATTCGGGCATGGTTGTGTGTGAGTTGTCCTTAGTGTAAATTATTTTAAGTAGTTTGTAAGTCTGTGGACTGATGACCATTGCAGTTTGGTCTAACAGGTTTACAAACATTTTTGAATCATGCTTGATAACGTGGTGCAGTGTTGTCAACTCTATAAATCTGAAATACTGAATAAATTTTCCTTAGTGAAGTATAGGAAAGTGAGTCAAAAACATTTACAGGATGTGGAGAAAACATGGAAACACTACAAACACAGAGAACCACCATTCCAAATGGGATGTAATAAAATCGCTGGCATTAAATTAAGGTTTCGGTCGTTTTCAAGGGATACTCATACCATTTCTCCTGCAAAACAGTGGAAAGTTTAGCTAAAGATAATGGAGGTGAAATTACTGTATGGTGACGAATTGCAGTGATGACAATATTATCAATATTCTCTCGCAATAGCGAATTTATTTTCGCGTCACTGTATAAGGTATAGATGTTCTACCAAATGGTGACATATGAAAATTTGTGCCGGACTGGGACTCGAACCCGGGTTTCCCGCTTTTCACGAGCGGTCGCCTTAACCACTACTCTACCCGAAAAGAACTCCAGGACTGCCCCAAACTTCCATATGCCACACTGACTGCACATTTGAGTCAACTGCATTCATCCCTCAGCACTCGCAGCTTAATCTGTGTTCCCGCACCAGGGAGAATGAAAACAAGGAGGCATTAACCTACGCTGTTATCGTCATTGCCTCGCTTAGGCATCTGTTAAATTACTGTTTGGTGACGAATTACAGTGAAAATATTGATAATATTATCATCACTGCAATTCGTCACCATACAGTAATTTAACAGATTCCTCAGCGAGGCAATGACGATAACAGCGTAGGTTAATGCTTCGTTGTTTTCATTCTCTCTGGTGCGGGAATACAGATTAAGCTGCGAGTGCTAAGGGATGAATGCAGTTGACTCATATGTGCAGTCAGTGTGGCATATGGAAGTTTGGGTCGGTCCTGGAGTCGGTTTCGGGTAACCTAATGATTAAGGCAACAGCTCGCGAAAAGCGGGAAACCCGGGTTCGAGTCCCAGTCCGGCACAAATTTTCATATGTCACCATTTGGTAGAACATCTATACCTTATACAGTGACGCTAAAAGAAATTCGCTATTGGGAGAAAATATTGATAATAATGGAGGTGGATAGCAATGACACACCATTGATTCCAAAACAGACCACAAAGGCTTAATAACACTGGTACCTTATGACAGTGGTGGATAGAGGAGTTGTTACAGTTCAAATTCGAGCTTACAAAACCAGCCCTGCAAGGTGTGAGCTGCGTGAACAGGAACCTTGCATTCATGAAACACAGCCTCATCATTTTTAAAGAAACGTACCATGGGATGAAATCGCTCAGCCCAAACGGTCACGTAAATCTTAGCAGTAATGTGATCCTGCATAATAGCCCGTAGAATATCAAGATTAGGTTGTCATTCTTTTGTTTTTCGTCACAGTCCCCTTCAATGAACGCCCGTCGTTATTACTCAATACACAATTTCTCCCGCAATGTGAGTTAGCCGATGTTTCTTACTTCCTTTTTTCGTTTTCATTTTCACTGTATGCAGTATAAACTTTCGATACAGTGTTTCTCGAAATACTAAACACTTCCGTTACCTTACCTGCGGAACAGTTTGGCTCCGTTCTGTAATGTAACGACATGAGCAGTGTATTAGTCTAGTACAGGATACCGTGCTTTAGTGAAGTCCAGAATACCATTTTCCTACCTTACAGACCGATACTACTTGCATTCCATTTATTCCAACTACTCCATTTCCGCTATTACATGTTATTTGTTGCATGACTTGAATTTATATGTAATTAATTAACCTCAAGAAGTCATTTTAGCCGGCCGCGGTGGCCGAGGGGACTAAGGCGCTCCAGTCACGGTCTGCACGGCCACTACGGTTGGGGGTTCGAATCCCCCCTCGGGCATGGATATTTGTGCCGTCCTTAGTGTAAGGTAGTTGATAAGTAGTTTTTAAGTTTAGGGACTGATGACCCCGTAGTTAAGTCCTATAAGCTTAGCAAAAATTTGAACATTTTGAAGTCATTTTATACTAAACAAATCAATTTTCAAAGAACAGAATCATAGAAAACATGTAAACACTACAAACACAGAAAACCATCATTCCAAATACGAGTGGAATTTTCTAGAAGTCTCTATTGTTTCTCATTATCAGTATTCATACAAGTGGACTAATTACTGTGTAACAACCGCGAATATTAAGCAACTGCAAATTAAAGATCATGTAACATACCCAAACAAACTTTGTAAGATCGTTTAGTTACCAAGATCTAAATTGAGAATGTAACTTTGAGGTTAATTAGACGTATTAAATTGTACCTCATATCTAACTGATATTTGCTATATTAAAATCATGTAAAAGCTAAATTACTACTGAAATTAATTTTGGCGAACTGTATTTATATCGTAATCTGCTCGAAAACATCTGTGATATTACTAATTTAATTGTTTCACGAGAATATAATTAAGTGTAACGATGATAGTAATTGTTTAAATAGTATATAGGGGCGGTATTCCGCGCCAAGTTGGTTTTAAGTTTTAGTTATGTTCTGTTGAAATGCTGTAGTAACTGAGTTCTGTTGACGTTTTGTTATTATGTGTCGCCTATGGTCTGAAATAAACATCATGGTGATCTAGAATCAGTTTATTACAATTCACACCTCCAAAATTCATTTTAAGTTGAACTTAATATCAAAGAAATTCTAATTAACTCAGTTATAAGGGTAGTAGAACCCTTATAGTTCGCATACACTTAGCTCCGAAATAAGAAACACACAACCGCATGAAGGCTAGATAACCTTGTTGTATTATCCCATACCCGAAATTAATTAATCTAGTACACGGAATATTGTTCTGACTATGGCTGCTACTCGCACCGTATTGATGATAATTATGCAGTTCGTAACCAAATACAACGGAGAAATTTTTCACGTTCTTATTTTCTACAACGAATTTCTCCCACTGTTTCCATTTTTTCCAACTCTGTATGACTGACTTCAAACTGTGCTTGTTGCTTATCTGATCGACACTATAACAAGCAGAGTTATCATAAGCTAACAATCATACTTTGGCGCGCAATGGAAAAAGAGGCAGTTAGGCGGAACAGTGTTGTTGTAGCCATAAAATGTTAAAACTAAATAGGCGTATAGGATGTAAACGGTACGAGCTGCCAAAAAATCCGTTTTAGTAGAACGCCAGTAACTGATTACGTCTAATAAAATGTATGTCCATTTCCTACGATTCTCACAGAAAAAAAACTATTTATCTGAAGATAATGTTTTCGGAAAAGTAGATACTGGAGAGTGCACTCATGTAAGCAATCGATCCGTATCACTTACCGCTGCGCATATTGACATTGCAAACGTGAGTTGGCAAATATGCGGTATGTAGTTGAGTCATTGCAATACGTCGATGCACGATAGTCGTCGAGTTACCTGTGCATACGTTATTTCAACTGTGTTAACCGTTAGGATGCTCGATGTTTACATTGCTCCGCTTCGTCCTTTAGCCTGCTCTGACGGCCGCGTCGATGTACGTTATACACAAACTAGGTACTGTACCGTCAGAATCAATGTAAACAGAAATACGTCTACTATCAACCCTAGAAACATTGGATTTTAAAAATACAAAAATAAAGAACATGCCTCAATAATGTTTCCTTAGAATTTTTCGCCAAGCACACCAAGATGTACCGTCAGTATAATTTTGGCAGCTCAATAACGGACACCATCAGAAAGAGAAGGATGAAATTTTATGGACATATCATCAGGATGAATGAAAGCAAGCTTACAAGGCAAATATTTGAGATAGCAAACAAGACGAAGTGGATCACTGAAACAGAAGAGGATATTAAAGAACGGGGAATCACACAAGACAACATAAACAACATAATAGGAAAAAAGTGGTCAGAAGAACGAAAGAGAGAACACAATGAACGCATGAAGAGAATTTGGGAAGAACGAAGGAAGAAGAAGTCATAATTACTCAAGTTCAATCGCTCTCTTTAAAGGGAATAATCGAAAATAATATAACGCAGAGTGTCCGTGTCTACGAATTGCATACAAATCTACAGTTTTGTTCAAATCTTTATGAAATTTTGCACACGTAAGCTTCAATCCAGGAGGACGGTCGACATAAGTGTAAGAATCCAGTACGAGATATGACCCGTCATAAATAATGATATGCGAGAAAAACTGCTGCATTATGCGACAATGCTGCACATTTTCTACTAAACCAATGGAGCGATTTCAACCAAATTTGGTACACATATTGCTTTCCGTGAGGTACCAATTCTGTAATGGTAAGAACCACATACGACACATGTGCTCATATCTCATGAATAACGTGTCATAAACAATAGGAATCGCAACAACAACAAAACTTCCACATCGTGTGGTGAGACTTGTAAGAGCAGTATCCAAACAAAGAAAGATACTAATCAAAATCCAAATGACATATAATATTCGTACGATCTATGTTTATTGAGTTATATGTTGTATATTTGTACAATTTTTGGGTATGTATTCATTTGCCTAAGTGCTGTATGTCTGTAAAATCTGTTGCGAATAAAGTTAGTAGTAAAGAAGTAATAGATTAAAACCTTACTTTTTATGTGTTCATATATCATGAACTACGTTTCGTACTGTTACACAATTTCGAAAACACATTTAGCTATATTTGTGTATACTGTCTGGAAAATTTCCTGTGGCTACAATTTGTAATGTAGAAATTATACAGCGTATGAGAATGAAAGTACTTAGCGACTTGTAACACAAACATAATTGTAGAATTGTACAACATATAACTCAATAAACATAGATCGTACGAATTTTAAATGTCATTTGTATTTTGATTAATATCTTTCTTTGTTTGGATACTGCTCTTACAAATTTGTACATTATGCAAGATAGTCATATTTCCTATATATTCGTCGATAAGTATAACATGTTTTTGGAACAAAAGGAGATGGACAGAGAGAGAAAGGATAGGAGAAGTACAAACTGAAGGCAGGAATAAATAAATAAATACTCGTCAACGCCGGGTTTTCAGCTAGTTCCTTACATATGTTGCCGTAATAGGTACCGATGTTCTTAATTTACATAAGTCAGCGACCGTAACTAACTTTCGCGCACACACACATACACACACACACACACATGAACATGCACAAACACAAACACTGATAATTAAGCTCACTTTTTTCCATGCACCATCGGTCGTCTATTGCCTCTGTAATACATGGTAATTAGCAGTGGACACTTCTGAGTTCTATATTCTTAATACCTTCTCGCGTGGAATAAACTAGAAACAATTTGTGTAAGTGATGTTATTCAGTGCCTCATGGGGAAAAATTAAAAATTTCAACATGCCATGGCTTGATTTGATTTGATTTTCTCAGGGAAGTCAAAACAGTCTTGGTCCAACCCGCCACTGCCCGCACCGAAACTAAGTTTATTGTGCGGTAATCGTTCCCTGTATATCTAGTAAAGCCAACCAATGCCCTTGAACAGTGCAAGGAGTCCCTTTACCAGTTCTTTATTATGCACAATTTCTTCGGGTCTGGTTGTCCCGAATGTTCTGTGCCTTTTACTCTCCAATGCAATGCATTCTAAGATTATATGTGATGCAGTTTCATCACGTCATCACAGATCCTACATTTAGGGTCCTCTTGCCACTGCTTTATACAAGATTATTTTATAGATTTATTGACATGAAAATATGTAAATACAGTTATTTATATAATGATAATCAGGGACGTTATGCGGGACACTTAGAATGCACCTGATGCCTGAAATACGTGGAATGTGTCATGGGCGATAAATAATGTTGGCCACGAAGCCATACGTTTATAAAAGAATCAGAGAGCGCGGACAAGGTACTTCTTCCGTAAGAATCCTCCACAAACGTCGTCCGGCCTGAGGTGACCGAAATACAAATTCTCGAAGCGCAGCGGCTTCCTCGTGGGTGCCGACATGGAGATGATATGAGATGAGATTTCTCCTTTTTGCTTTACTGTAACACTTGGCAGGCCCGCGATGTTTCGGCAATACATCAGGATAGAAGAATGGGACGGCAGGGAGCGGGAAGAAGGTGAAAGTTGTCCGGAGGCGCGGCACATACGGGCCATTCGTCAGCCGGCGATTCAGCCCCGTCCCTCAATATGTGCTCGTCCGCCATCTAATGAAAGATATCCCGCCACACCCACAATCACCATTTGTTTTGGCGAATCCCGCGGAAACCAGGGTGGGCGTGGCAACTCAGCTGCAGTTCGGATGCGTCGCCTCAATATAAACTTATTAGCAGAGCGGGATAGTAAGTTGAGTACACACTTTTAGAATAACTCATCCTTTAATTCAAACGAATGAAATTGTTACTTTATTTAAACTGTTGTATAGTTGTATAAGCTTGCAGTTCACTAACGTTTATTCTTGATTTTCCATTGCCTCATAAACTGTCTGATCCTATTAATCCACTTTCCCATATTATAGGCATTTTTAGCTGTCTCGGTTGCCCAGGATATTACGCTTATTAGAAAGGTCTCTTCTACATTTGATAACTAAATCACATTTCACAAGTAATTTATTTATTTATTTATTCGTTACTGATGCTACGTAACTGCACCAAATACATTGTTTTTACATTTGTAGAATGTGACAACTATTTGAAATATTCTTCAGCAGTCTTCTAATTTACTTTATTGGGCTGGTTAAGTATTTAAAATATTATATAGGTGAAATTTTTCAATTGGTTGTTAATGTTTATTCTTGATTACCCCCACCTATATATTTACTTATAATTCTTTATTTTTTTTTTTTTATTTTTTTTTTTAGATTTTCAATTTTACTAGGACAGTACAACCAAAGACGCCGTTGTATTATGTTCTTGAATCTGACTGTAGACGAATAAAATGTCTTCCAAGTGCGCAAGAAAGTAATGTCACTTCTTTGACAAGAAATTTAAAGTCTGAAAATGGCCTTGTAATCCAGAAACCGGCAAACTAAATAAACACAATATACACAATTGTGTTTTAATTCAATGAAATAAAATGCTTGAGATGTACGAGGTCGAATTCACATCCGCATTTTTTTATGTGGATAGGATATCCAATGCACTTACGACCCTTTTGTGTAACGAGGACGGTATCTTTGAATCGTTTGAAGACAGTCTTGTATTAGGGTCAACTCTCTGTGACAAGAAGATGAAGATGCTTCAATTTATCGCATGAGTAATATTTAGAAGGCTATTTGTCTTCAAAAATCGATTCCGTACTTACTGTGACAGTACAGGTGGATTACTTCTTAGTATTCTTATGAATAGTTGACATTTCGATTGGCAATTATTCACACATTACCCACTTTCTCACTGTGTGTTAGAATATAAACAGTAATTTTAGAAAAAAATCATGTTTATGAACAAAAGATGCATCTCTTTGCCAGAACATCTTTGTAAAAAGCAATACCTGCACAGTACGTGCTGGGTGCTGGTGAAGTTTTACGTAAATTCAAATTGGAAGTTCTTAGATGACTACTAACAACATAGTCTTCTATACTTTCATAGTAAATACAAAATTCATTTTTAATGAAAGTCGGCTCGTGAACATTGCTCACGATTAATTAATGCAACTTCGATATTCTTATCACAGAGTCAACATTAAGCAATACGCTGAGAAAATACTATGTAACATCCTCTCCACGATCTGATGATGAATTTAAAAAGATTTCGAAAAACGATTTTATTTCAAAAAGTGGCTGGTTTCAGTTATCTTGTATGTCTGTTGAATACTAGTCACTCAAGTTAGCACTCGACGTGATGACGTCTGGGAGAGATCGTGAACAGGAAATGCCTTTATGGAACATTTAATAGCCACCACGCCGAGTATCAACTTCATTTGCGTATCTTGTAAACAGTCACGCGTTCTAAGATAGCCGTAATATATCAGCTTGGTCTAATGAATTAGAATTAGGCAATGAAATGTTTTTTTACAAATCACATTTATTGAAGAACACACAGACAAGTATGGGAAATTTTATTCGTATATAACAAACAGATGTTTTTCTTAATGAGACAACCCCAACTGTTATAAATATTCGTCACCATTAATAATATCCGTTACAGCTATATATATATATTTTCAGATCCATCTGCAAAATTAAAAGTACAAATAAATAATTCCATCTAAATTTTCATCACTATAACGAAACTAAATATAATTTATACTAAAAATCTTTGAAAAATAACGAAATACAAATACAGATTGTGAATCCATGCGGGTCAAATAACAGAAGTGAAAAAAGGTACATGGCATTAAAACAAAAATAACTCTATTACTAGGCCTGCCGGAAAGGCTCTCGAAAGGTAAAGCATTGGTTTACGCTTAAGGACGTGCTAAACATGGATTCGCATAACACACACACACACACACACACACACACACAGTGTGACAAACACACCAATCTTCAACTATCCCGAACACACACCAAATTTGAAAATTTCTTACAGATGACGTAGGTGTAATCAATGACTATGAAAAGCGGTTCCTAAAATTCTTTGTTGATTATGGAGAAGAATTAAATCCACCAAGTTAACTAGACAAGTTGGGGAAATTTAAATATCTTTCAGTAAAGCTAAAATATAACCACTATAGCAGACCGTCGTCCTTGAAGAAAGCACAATTAACCAAATTTTTATACTAGAGAAAATGGGTAGATTATTCAAGACACGACATCTGGC
Organism: Locusta migratoria; assembly: GCA_026315105.1. Lineage (NCBI taxonomy): Eukaryota > Metazoa > Arthropoda > Insecta > Orthoptera > Acrididae > Locusta > Locusta migratoria. The sequence goes on along the minus strand of CM048755.1, from coordinate 214,153,565 downwards.
CTGGAAGAAAAGAAAAACGGCCCATTCAGAAAAAACTAACTAATGTGAGTATAACTAAAAGCTGTATCGAAAAAATAAATACGCTCTTTGTTGTACATCATGTTATCTTTTAGGACCAAACTTAATAAGTACGTACTTATAAATGATGCCACCTGTCTATACTGGCTTTGGTGACATTGTAGTGGCCGGCCGCGGTGGCCGAGGTGACTGAGGCGCTCCAGTCACGGTCAGCACGGCCACTACGGTCGGGGGTTCGAATCCCCCCTCGGGCATGGATATTTGTGCCGTCTTTAGTCTTAGCTAGCTCATAAGTAGTTTGTAAGCTTAGGGACTGATGACCCCGTAGTTGGGTCCCATAAGTTGTACAAACATTTGAACATTTGAACAATTTGACATTGTAGTGGACGAGATTAAAAATGAGAAACTTCAGAGGACGATGCACTAATCATCAAGAATATGAAAAACAGAATTAATATAGTTACATTGAAATAAAGTTCATCTTCCTTAATGGCTTTGCGTCACAATATATTCCTGGATGGAACGAGGATGAGGAATGAAAAGGAAGACTTGTTCCAGAGTTCAAATGTTTGTAACCCTAATGGACCAAAATACTCTGGTTATCGGTTCCTAGACTTACAAACTGCTTAAACTAACATATACTAAGGACAAATCACACAACCAAGCCAGAGGGAGGACTCGAACCTCCGACGCGAGCAACCGTGAGATCCGTTACGTGGCGCCCTAGCCGGCCGCGGTGGCCGAGGGGACTGAGGCGCTCCAGTCACGTTCTGCACGGCCACTACGGTCGGGGGTTCGAATCCCCCCTCAGGCAAGGATATTTGTGCCGTCCTTAGTATTAGCTAGTTTGTAAGTTTATAACACATCCAAAATTCAGAAAAATGACACTTTCGTACGTTTACTTGTGAGAGACAGAGTGACTGCGTACACATGGCTCATAAACCGTGCATATCTGGAAAGGTCCACGGGACTGAAACATCAATAATTGAAGAGCCATCATTCGAATTGGTAACGAGAAAACAAATGCCACAATATCTTATCAACGCGAAAAACAGAGATATAAAGATGTTCATGAGTTCCAACCACACCCGTCTGTGGAATCTAAAAGAAATGCGTAACCGTACTGTGCTATTTCAGTTCCCACAAGAGATGTTGCTAAGCCACCGAGGTCTGAAGATCCTCTGGAGTCCCAAATGTCGTGAACAGTGAAAAATATGCATGTTTATCCGGTGTGGAAATAGATACCATCAGAAACACGATACACGTTTATTAAACAATCCACAAGCAAGTTACATGTTATAACTTTAAATCTAAACGATGATATGACAAATCATCGTTGAAATGGAACCTGAAGAATAGGATGGGAACATTTCATGAATTCGTTTTGTTTTAGTAAGTCTGGGACATCACCTATATAAACCATACTCCACTTTACAGTGCATAACCGAAAGTTCTAACACGCAATTATCACTGGGATTCAACCTAGAGCGAAGCTATAATGACGTCATGGGATAAGAAATGAAAACATACAAATGGCACTAATATCACGTACACAAGATATGAAATGGTAGTCATAGGCGGAGAAGTCAAGTTTACTCCGGTGATTTACGTCTAAAGGTTTTCGACGTGATTATTGCCCAATAACAGGAATTCATAGACTTTCAACGCGAAATAGCAGTTGGAACTAGACGCGTGGGACATTTAGTTTTGGAAACAGTTAGATAATACAATATTCCGAGATCCACAGTGTCTATAAAGCGTCCACAACATTTCAAGCATTGTCTTTTACCAGGGATAACACAGTGGTTGAACGGCTTGAACTTAATGGCCGAGAACAGCGGCGTTTCCGTAGAGGTGTCATTCCTAACAGACAAACAACACTGCGTGAAATAATAGCAGGAATCAGCGCGCTATGTACGACCAACTTCTTCGTTAGGACAGTGCGGCTGGGCTATGGCAGCAGACTACCGACTTGAGTGCATTTGCTAACAGTATGACATTAACTGCAGCGCCCCTCCAGGGGTCGTCCGCTGCCAACCCCTGTCGGAGATTAGAATCCTCCCTCGGTCATGGATGTGTGTATGTGTATGTTGTTCTCTGTTTAAGTAGTCAGCAAGTCTAGTGACCGATGACCTCAGCTGTTTGGTCCCTTTGCTTTACAAACATTTGATTTGTTTAGTGCGTCATGTCACCAGGCCACAAAAAAACTCAAATGTTCAAATGTTTGTAAATCTAAGGGACTGAGATTATGAATCCCTAGGCTTCCAGACAACTTAAACTAACTTATGCTAAGGACAACATACACACACACTGAGGATAACTCGAACCTCCGACGGCAAGCAACCCTGCGCTCCGCAGCAGGACTCTCTAGAGCGCTCGGCCACCCCACTGCGGCTCCAGGCCACAACTGTTCGCGGTTGGTTTGACAAATTCAGCGAATGATTTGTTCACCCAGATACTCTGAAATAACCGAGACATCAGTTCCTGCACAAAATCTTGCACCGGCAGCGCTTTCGCAGTTGAGGACAGCGTTGACAGCGTGGCTCCAAGTCCCCGCAGGGGACTTTTTCAGTCACTCTGACCACTAGAAGGATCACGAGCTACATACAGTCTACAAGGCATAATAAAGTTTTAAATGAAGACTTTGCCATTAATGTCAGTACATGATACTACTATAACGTATTTTCCCTTCCTCATAATCTTTCAGTGGTAATTACCATCTTTTAAATCGGCTGTTTATGTAGGTGTAATATGCTCCCTCAGTCGATGTACAAATTGATCCGATTTTTTGTACCACTAACTAGTTTTGGAGCCACTGCAGCCTCAGTATCAGTTGCAAGTGCTACAGCAACAGTATTCCGCCGGCCGCGGTGGCCGAGGTGACTGAGGCGCTCCACTCACGGTCTGCACGGCCACTACGGTCGGGGGTTCGAATCCCCCCCTCTGACATGGATATTTGTGCCGTCCTTAGTATTAGCTAGTTCGTAAGTAGTTTGTAAGTTTAGGGACTGATGACCCTGTAGTTAAGTCCCATAAGCTATACAAACTTTTGATCAGTATTCCTGTTCAAGTATACTGTATCACAGTGGCGACTTCACTGCCTAATGGTAAATGTGGAAAATTAAAAGTGCGCCTCGGTTGCACAGTAGCAGAGTGCCAGACGTCAAATCCAAAGGTCGCGGGTTCGATCCCCGCCAGGTCCTAGGATTTTTATCTGTCACTTTCCACTTCTTTCACCTCTGGCAGTATTGCTCATGTGAAAAATACCGAGTAGCACCGTGGTTCGGAACCCACGTTAAACTGTAGGTCCCCCTATAACTGGCTGGGTAAGTCAGTTCGAAGGTCGGAGGAAGGCAACGGCATACCACCTCCAAACAGGAACATGCCTAGTAAAGCACAGTGGTGTTCAAACCAATCTTCGGATTGTTGACTGCTTTACCTTTAATGTCCATTGTCTACAACATTCACACATTCTCTCTCTCTCTCTCTCTCTCTCACACACACACACACAAACGCACACACACACACACACACTCATACTCACACAGACACACACACGTGAGCGCGCGAGCGCGCGCGCGCGCGCGCGCGCACGCAGACGCACACAGTAACTAGGTGAAATTGCTTTTAGAGTAAACACCAATCCGCAGTTGCAGTTCACGTCATCCACACTTTGTATTATGAAATATTCTCTCTTTATTAGAGCTATATTCAGTGCTACCTTCTTGTAGATATTTGTGCGCTAAATAAATAATCTGAGGTTACTCTCGTGTCTGATGTCGTTTGTATTTGTATCAAGAACATGATAGGTCCTGTTATGCTGCCATAGGTTCTTTAGTTATCATTCATTACATCAAATCGAGGATTTTCAGCCTACACTTAATGTAGTGTTGTTATTGAAATATTCAAAACTTGAAACGAAAGCTCATTTCATAAGCGAAACTTGTAGCGTGTAGTATGTGCGCAAGCAGGTGGCCCGTGTTGCAGATCGGATCGGCTCGCTGCATTAACGATGGGCCGCCACAGCCGCCGACACGCTAGTGGCGTTTAGGATGCGCGGCACGCCTATTGAGGAGCGAGTCCAGCTCGTTCCCGTTTCTGCTCCGGAGATGTACATGACCAGTGGATGTTCACTTGTCCGTACACAGATAACCGGTGTACAACAACGACTGAGCTGCTCAAAAATGTTCAGATGTTTCTAATTCTTATGAGACTTAACGTCTGTGGTTATCAGTCCCTAAGCTTACAAACTACTTAAACTAACTTAAACCTAAAGACAATACAGACACCCTTGGCCGAGGGAGGACTCGAACACCCGACGGCGAGCAACCACGCGCTCCGTAGCATGGCGCTTTAGACGCTCGGCCACTCCACCGCGTCGACTGAGCTGCCTTCAAACCATTTCTGAAGTCATGGCGGGTGGTATTGATTTAATGTGCAGCTGTAGGTATAGGTCAAATGTGAGCTGTAATAATCGCAAATGAGAGAAACTTAGTTGACATGCGAAAACCATAACGTTGATTCTTGCGGCGTGATTATTATTGTAAACTCAACTCTACGAGAAGCGGAGCCGCGGCGGAGCGGCCGAGCGTATTGAGGCGCTATGCTGCGATGAGCGAGGCGGTCCCCGTGGGGGTTTCGAATCCCGCCTCGGGCTAGAATGTCTGTGCCGTCTGTAGTATAAACTATTTCATAAGTATCATACAATGTAAACTTTCACGGCCGGCATTGTCTTCAGGTAAAATTTCCGGGCTGATAGGCCGTGGTCCAGATGTAAAACTACCTCCCGACGTTTCGTATCCAGCTGCGGGAGACATCTTCAAGGGTCTTCCGGCTACTGCCACTGTGGGCCGAGGGGCTCTCGCTTTTATAGAGGGCATAGAGGGCGCCACCATACGTCACGTGATGGTGACTTTGTAACTATCTCTGGATGACGTCGTCATTCCCGATTAAAAATAATCGATTGTCGTTTTGCTGGTGCAGTGTCGACATCCATATTTTATTTAACTTCAGTCCTTCTTCTTTCCTATTAAAATTATTATGGTGTTTGTGGATCTCTATTGCTTCTCTATACATGCGTGCATGATACTGAGGTGTCCTAGCTAAAACGCTTGTCTCGTCAAATTTTATTTCATGATTTCCTTTTTGAAAAACATGTTCAGCCACTGCCGATTTCTCCATGTGGCCCAGACGACAGTTCCTTTTATGTTCAGATATGCGAGTGTTGACGCTTCTTTTTGTTGTACCAATATACACTTTACCACAGCTGCAAGGAATTTTATAAACCCCAGGTGTTGCTAGGGGGTGACGTGCGTCTTTTGGTGATCTCAAATATTCTTTGATCTTTTTTGTGGGTCTGTAGATGCTTTCGACGCCATGCTTGGCCAATACTTTTCCGATTTGATAGGTAATCCTGCTAATGTACGGCAGAAAAACTTTTCCAGGTTGTTGTCGTTGTTGCTCAGAACTTCTGGGTTCTTCTCTTCTTTGATGGAGAGCTCGATCAATTTCTTTGGCACCATATCCATTTTTCTTGATGGCCTACCGTAAGTGATTTAGTTCATCCTCCAAGTAAACTGGCTCACAAATTTTGTTGGCTCTATCCAACAAGGTTTTAATGATACCTCTTTTTTTGCCTCGGATGATGGTTTGACTCCTTGTGGAGGTATCGATCAGTATGTGTGTTCTTTCTATATACCTTATGGCCCAGAGTTCCGTCCTCTCGTTTTATTACCGATACATCCAGGAAATTAAGTTGGCCATTGCTCTCTTTCTCCATCGTGAACTGTATATTCTGATTAATGCTGTTGAGATGCAATAGGAAGACATCCAACTCCTCTTCACCATGGCTCCACACTACAAAGGTGTCGTCAACATATCGGTACCAATTAGTTGGCTTCTTTCTGGTAGTCTGCAGCGCCTGCTGTTCGAAGAACTCCATAAATAAGTTGGCAACAGCTGGACTAAGAGGGCTGCCCATAGCCACTCCGTTAATTTGTTCATAGGACTCTACTTGAACCCTATCCTAACGACAACACTCACACCCATGGCCGAGGGTACACTCGAACCTCCAGCGGAGGCGACCGCTCAGTTACTGACATGGCACCTAGAACCGCGCGGCTATTCATGGGCGGCTAGTCTCCATGGAGAGAAAATGTGTGGTGAGTGATAGTTAACAATCATCTCATAGGCCCATTTTTCATAGACGGTACACTTAACGCACACAAGTATTGATGCCTCCTAACAGACCATTATCCACGGTTGCTGAAAGACATTCCTATGCAGACTAAGAGGAACCTGTAATACCAAAATGACTATCGAGCCCATAGTGTAATAACTACTACAGCATGTCTTTACGAATTGTTTCAAAATCATTGGGCTGGACGCATAGGATCTTTACCTTGTTCGTCGGATTTGACTCCTGTACAATTTTTTCTGTGGGAAAAGCTGAAAGAAGTTGTCTACAAAGATATACACCTATACCCGATGCAACGACGTATTACTGCAGACTACTCGGACGTCTCCGCTGAAATACCAACATGTCAGCAGCAGTCTTCCACATACCAGACTGTAAGCTCGTGTTACCACAGCTGGCGGTCGTTCTGAACTCAATCTGTGATGTCAAATCTCTTTACTAATCAGAATTCAAATACTAGGTGTATGCACTCGTATTGTTCTTTAGTGTGTGCTGCAGAGGTATGGCAAAACTTTTCACAACACGATATCTTGAACCAGAGTCGTTAAACAAACTCCACTGATATGCTAATGTACCCTAATTTTAGTTTCTTAATGGCACTAGACATTGTTCCATTTTTTTAAAAAATGTACGTTTGCACGCAAAAAGTACATTTTCTATACATTATTAAAATAAGCTTATTGGCTAACAATATGAGCTCGTGAATACCAACCATTCCTGTGAAAATTTCCGTAATATTTTCTATGCAACTTTTAGGCGATTCACCCTTTATACCTCACAACTACTTTTAGGCGTACTGGTTAAAGAATCTTGACTTTCTTTCTTCAAACTATAGTTCAAAATGACCGGAGAGCAACGAAAGGTCGGACTTTATTCCCCATTAAATGTTTAATAACGCTATAAAATATTAAAAACGAGTTTCACTGTTTTCTGATATGTTGAATATGCTACACATGGCCTAAAAAGAGCAGAGTCAAAAGCGATGACATTGAATAAAATATAATGGCGTTTCACGTTCTTGACTGCAGTTTGCAGAATATGGACCACACTGGTGTGCCAGAGAGCTCTAAGGCGCCTTGCTGCGGAGTACGCGGTTGCTCGCCGTCGGAGGTTCGAGTCCTCTCTCGCGCATGTGTGTGTGTGTGTGTGTGTGCGTGCGTGCGTTGTCCATAGCATAAGTTAGTTTAATTTAGTTTAGGTAGTTTCTAAGCGTGGGGTCTGATAACCGCAGCAGTTGAGTCCCTTAGATTTACAAACATTTGAACAGAATATGGGTTGTGCAGATAAGAAGTCTCTAACGTTAGGTACATGACGTAGAGAACATCCACAAGAAACTAAAGGAAGCCTCTCGTTTAGCTGTACAAGAATTTCTGTACACTACGTTATTCCTGTCATTCAGCCTCTGAAAATAAAGTTCTGTGATTAGTACTCGAACATCAACGTACATGAACTGAGAATTACAGTTACCTTACTGTCCTTCGAAATAGTCACCTCCCGTAACTATGCACATCTGAGCTCTTTGATATATGTGCTGAAAACTTTGCACGAAGTTTGCCTTTGGGATGGTGTTCCGAAAGCCTTGCCACGTTTCGCTGGATGTCAGAAATATTATCAAATCTCTCTCCTTTTATTGCGAGTTTTAGTTGAGGGAATAGGAAGAAGTCTGGAGGATTGGCATCGGTGAGTATGTCAATATAGTGAAAAAGGGGGTGGTGCAGCTTGAACGTCCATCATACTCGCCGCATCCCAATCCTCCAGACTTCTTGCAATTCATTCATCTCAAACTTGCAAAGAAAGGAAAGAGATTTGATGATATTTCTGACATCCAATGAAAGGTGACAATGCTTTTTGAACACCATCCCAAAGGAAGACATCGTGCAAAGTTTCCACGTCATGTATCACAGAGCTCGGCGGTGCACGGTTATGGGAGGTGACTATTTCGATGGACAGTAAGGTAACTATAGTTCATAATTCATCCACATTAATATTACACAACTATCAAGCGAACTTTGTCAGAGGTTGTAAGAGTGCAAGGAATGATACATTGGCCGTGCTTTTATCGTTATATTTTAATAACGGAAGTAACGTTAGTTGCGAGGGCTGTTACTCATGACGATGTGAGTCTGCACATGCTGGCTACTGAATAATCGATAATTACTCATTGCTTATTCAACAGGAGTAGGTCGTGCAATAATATTTAACTGCAATTAAATCAGAGAGCACACCTTAACCCCTTTCATCTTTATTAGCATCTTTGTTCTTGTGAGCATCCGATTTTGTCTTATATAAAATACTTGTTTACCTGAGGCTGAAGTAGAAGGGAATAAAGACATGGATTCTTTGACTTCAAAATGGACATCCGAATCTTATGTCCATATTTGTGCTACTTTAGGTTTTATTTGTGATTGGATGGTGTGTGTGTGTGTGAGAGAGAGAGAGAGAGAGAGAGAGAGAGAGAGAGAGAGGAGACAGGTATAGGAGATCATGATGGTACAGTTGTAGTTGCTCGTTTAAAGTATAACAAAGTAGTAGAGAGTCGGAACCATGATTAGCCAATGGAAAGAGAGACGAAGCTCGTCTCCTCTGACAGTAAGGAAGCTTCATTTGTGTACGGCACACTCCAGCTTTCTAGTGTTGGCATTCGTACTGAAAAGCAGACGTTGTGTGCTCCGAATACTTTCTCTAGATTGTTGTGGAGGTGAAATATTTAAGCAAGTAGCTGGAAAATTAGTAATGATTCTCATTTTCAAGATAACAACTCCATTGAATAAACTGGAAGAGATTTTAATTTTAGGTGTACTTTTAGGTAGAAGGGACAGGGAATATTAGGATTTCTTTGTTTCAAGCCTATGGACCATTAGGACATAATGTAATAACGTGTGTAGTTGTAAGTTGGAATATGACGTGTGGTAGTCTTAAGTTGCAATATTAACGTAAATAGGTCAACCACTTCTGCTTGGGTGAGTAAGCAGCATGAGGTTCTCGCCTGAGTCTCAGGACGTGCGCTAGCCGCGCGTTTCGCGTATTTCAAGCGTCAACTTCGCGTCGCAATGTCTCGGGATGTAATTGGAATATTGCGATGCAATCAACGCCATTGTTTATGTGATTTGTCGTTCTATGGATTGCTGAAGAAACAATATAGGGTGTTCATTAAAAAAAACATAAGTTTGTGTTTAAAAAAACATTTGCTTTCCTTTTAGAATGTTTCCAAATATGTACATTCATGGGCCCCAACCGTACATTGATATCGGTGAAAGTCGTTTTTCAATACCTGTTATTGTTCCAGAGATATTTTGGGTGGACAAGATAGCTGGGACACCATCTTAAACATACCTATTCTTTTAAATGTCCGAACATATGCATTAATAATGTTCGGTAAATGTTAAAAAAATCGCGTTGTACGCTTCGTTCACAAAAATATTGGTATTAAAAGAAAGCGATTAGCTGACTTAATTTGAGAAGAATACTACGATGTGTGTTGCATGTTTACAACGGGCAGCGGTGAAAACTAATATTGAAGTATTCTCTTGTAATAACGACTCCCTTCAACAGGCGAACTGCTCAAGGTGCGTACAAAGAATGTATTAACCGAAAAAATCAATTTCGCGAAGAATGTTTTGCATAGTTATATTTTGTTGTGGCTGACTGAGAATTAAATTGTAAAAGAGATGCTGAATAAAACATGAGCGGGGCAGCACGTGTGAAGAAGCCTCGGACAGCCGGCAAGCAGGCGGGGACTCTCTTGTTGTTTCCCTCACATCTGCCGCAGCCATGTTCTCTCAATCACCAGTGTGCAAATAAGTTCCATAACGTTCAGCAGCAGCGATAATAAGCAACACGAATCATCTGGCTATATAAGAACAAACTCATCCAACATTAAGAATACAAGAAAATGCTACCAAAAATTATTCAAGTGCTGTAAAAAACGGCGTGCTGAAATGTAATATTTCCGAATGACGTATGCAGAAACTGTTACTTTTCGAATGAAGCAAACGTTATCAACATACTGTATTTTTATACATCAATTCTACATATAGTGTGTGTCTAAAATACACCGACAAGTTTCGAGGTGCTGTAGTGGGGACAAAGTAGATCAAATTTTACAAATGGCCGAAAATGTTATACGAGGTACGTCCAGAAACTAAGTTCCGTTTGGTTATATAAAACAAACGTGTACAGATACAGAAAAAATATTTATTGTACAAAAATCTACAACTGTTAAACTACTTTTCTACATAGCTGCCGAAATTTTGTAGGCACTTGTCATAGCGTGGCACAGGTTTCTGTATGCCTTCTTCATAGAAGGTTGCCGCCTGTGTATTAAGCCATGTGGTTGCATGTTCTTTCAGCTCGTCATCGTTGAAGTGTTGACAGGACAAATTTTAGGTGTAAGAAGAGGATTTCCATCAAAAGGTGGTGTTTGTTTCCACGATAGTGCCCGGCCTCATGTGGCGAATGTGACCAAACAATTCTTACGGGAATTTCACTGCGACGTGTTTGATCATCATCCGTACAGCCCGGGCCTCGTCCTAGCCACTTTCATCTCTTCTTACACCTAAAAATATGTCCTGGGCAACATTTCAACGATGATGACGAGATGAAAAAAATGCTACCACATGGCTGAATACACAGGCGGCAACCTTCTATGAAGAAGGCATACAGAAACTTGTGCCACGCTATGACAAGTGCCTAAAAATTTCGGCAGCTATGTAGAAAAGTAGTTTAACAGTTGTAGATTTTTGTACAATAAATATTTTTTCTGTATCTGTACACGTTTGTTTTATATAACCAAACAGAACTTAGTTTCTGGACGTACCTCGTAAAATGACCCCTTTTTTAATTTTTGATCATGTGAACCACATCTCTTCGTATAGTACACGTCATAGCTCTCAAGATATATTTTAGCGACTACGTTTACTAGACTTATTTTCTTGTTTTTTGGTCCGTTGTATCTCTTCCCAAAGTATAGAAAGCAAAGAGCTTGCAATGAAGCTATTTGTTTCACATTATCAAAGTTAGATAAGTGTTAACGTCATTGGATGACATTTCCGGGCATAGATTCCTATGTAAAACTTGATGTACAAAGTCAACTCTACAACCCCTTGAAGTTTGTCAACGCTCTTTACAGACAACGTGTTTATTTCTCTCAAGATAGTAACCCATGAAACGAACACACTTCTTCAGCCGAGCACCAAAGTTATTGATACAGTCATTGCAGAATGTCTCAAACTCACTTGCACTTGTACCATTTCATCACCATCAAAGTGAAATCGTCGAAGATGTTCTTTACTTTCCGGAAACAGAGGAACATGGGGCACTGCCACCAAAAGAAGGGGCACAGGCTTTGCATCACGGACATCACTTCAGATTTCTTACACTGTTATCAGCCCATTAAGGCAGCATGATGTGAAAGTAATAAGGCGTACCACCAAAGAAGATTTCTAGAAAATGGCAGTGCCGAATATTTTCCGTATCCATAAAGGCCCGTACCGAACTTGTAACATGCGGTCGTGCGTTATCCTGCTGAAATGTAGGGTTTCGCAGGTATCGAATGAAGGGTAGAGCCACGGGTCGTACCACATCTGAAATGTAACGGCCACAGTTTAAAGTACCGTCGATGCGAACAAGAGATGACTGAGACGTGAAACCAATGGCACCCCATACCATCACTCCGGGTGATACGCCAGTATGGCGATGACAAATACACGCTTCCAATGTGCGTTCATCGCGATGTCGCCAAACACGGATGCGATCATCATGATGCTGTAAACAGAACCTAGATTCATCCGAAAAAATGACGTTTCGCCATTCGTGCACCCAGGTTCGTCGTTGCGTACACAATCGCGGGCGCTCCTGTCTGTGATGCAGCGTCAAGGGTAACTGCAGCCATGGTCTCTGAGCTGATAGTCCATGCTGCTTCAAACGTCGTCGAACTGTTCGTGCAGATGGTTGTTGTCTTGCAAACGTCCCACCTGTTGACCCAGGGATGGAGACGTGGCTGCACGATCCGTTACAGCCATGCGGATAAGATGCCTGTTATCTCGACTGCTAGTGATATGAGGCCATTGGGATCCAGCAAAACCGTTTCACCAGGCAACGCCTGTCAACTGTTGTTTGTATATGAGAAATCGGTTGGAAACTTTCCTCATGTCAGCACATTGTAGGTGTCGCCACCGGCGCGAACCTTGTGTGAATGCTCTGAGAAGCTTATCATTTGCATAGCACAGCATGTTGTTCCTGTCAGTTAAATTTCGCGTCTGTAGCACGTCATCTTCATCGTGTAGCAATTTTAATGGCCAGGAGTGTAGTTGACAGGCCGCTACGCTACGCTGCTACGAGGCAGTGGGCTGTGCCTCAGCGGCCAATCCAATCAGCTAGCGATCGCGTTGTCTCTACCCTTCTCTTATGATGGGTCGTGACTTACGCGCCACGGCCTGTCCTTGTTGGCTTCGAAGTCCTCCCTCGGGCATGTGTGTGTGTGTGTGTGTGTGTGTGTGTGTGTGTGTTATCCTTAGGTTAAGTTAATTGAAGTAGTTCCCATAGATTTACAAACATTTGAACATTTGTTGGATTAATCAGTGCTAGGGTTAGCTGAGGTGAAAATGAGATGTTTAATGGACACTCCAGCAGATACTTGAAAGATCTACATTCTCTTAACTTAGAATTACAATAAATCTCACTGTTATGTTCCCATCAATACTGAAGGCATCTAGTCCATCTACGATGTCAGTGTGTAACGGAGTGGCGACAGGAAAGCGAGTCTGCTACTCCTTAACTAACAAACCAAATCTGAAATAACCACATAGGAAATGCGGCGTCTGTTCTTTCATAGATGTCGGACGCCGCTGCACGAGGCTGCAGCTGTACTTAATATAGATTTTAACTGAGGTGTTTTAGTTTCAGCTCTTGGAAGGAACACAACAACGTGGGAATATGAAGGCACACTGGCTTAATACACCTGCAGTGACTACCCGAGCACGCATCCCGCACCAGACAAACTTTGATACGCCCCCTACTTCGACCAGTGTACTCCATGGCTCGCAACTGACCCTGTATTCCTACCAGGAATCCACTACTCTTGTGCATCCGCACTAGAATCTGCGTCACTTCTCGAGTTGGAGATTTTACAATTAATATTTGCGACGTCTGGTCTTTCTGACATCTCTTGGCGGGTATATAGGCCCAGCTGCGAGCCATGGAGTACAGTGATCAAAGTAGGAGGACATATGGAAGTTTTGGTTGGACGGGATACGTGCTTGGGTAGTATCATGTGTGTAGCCCGTGTGTCTGGGATGCCGGATTCCAATGACGGCCCAGGCGCAAATATACATATGCCCACGTTGTAATATTGCAACGTTTTTACCAGCTGAAACTGAAATATCCCAGTTAAAATATAATAATAAGCCGATACTGCAAATTCGGGATGAAGTAAACAAGAAGAGGAGGAAGATGCTTTACTCTATACACGAGGGTGATTCAGTATGTCACGAACTGAGGTAGACACGCCAGTACTGCGCGGTGTGTAGGATTATTTCTCTACCAATACAACACATCCGTGTGGTGGCGGCCGCGCGTACTGGAGCGCAGTGTTCCGGTGCGCGTGACCGTCTGCCGTCGGGGGTTCGATTCCCCTCTCGGGCATGGGTGTTTGTGTTGTGGTTTGTAAGCCAGGGACTAATAACCAAGCTGTTGAGTCCCATAAATTTACAAACATTTGAACATTTTTTTTTTCGTCTTGTGGATTGCAACAGTTTAAGGAACCAAATCATGCTACAGCTCAGGACCGCCACATACAGGAAGCAAACGCTGTCACAAAAGTTCCAAGCTCCAGGCTTTTAAAGCCTTCTTGAACGATGAGACAAATTTATGGGTGAAGTCAGCTGAAATTTAAAGTAATTTTCAGGCTTGTAAACGCAGTACTGGCGTGTCTACCTCAGTTTGCGGCTTATTTCCTAACTCGCCCTTGTATATTGTGTTTCATATCTCACCTGATCCCCTAATTATTTTGAGCAATGTATTTTTCTTCAATAAATTTTGAGAACGTTTTGTTTGGTAAGATTTTAACCCTTTGACTGCTGTGGACGTCCTATAGACGCGACTCCGCGCCCTTCTCCTGGTGCTGTGGACGTCTATAGACGCGTCTCCGCCCCAGGCGCATCGCTAGAACTTTTTGTCTGTGTTTTTGACGTGTTCAGACACCACAAGTCCCCATTTTCTGTGTGCTGTGAATGTCTCCAGGCGCTGAGCTGTATTTCCGCACTATTTCAGTAGCTGTTCAGAGTTTTGGCCGCATATTTAGTCCGTGCATCTAAGCTTACTGCTCCGGTCTTTCTGTGTTGATTTCTGTTTCACATTTTGTGTTTTTGTGTAACTTAAATACAAAATATCTGAAATGTTGTGGACCAGCAATCGTTACCTGTTCACAAGAAGCGATTCGCCTTTCCACCCTCCTACTCTTCAGTGGTCTGGCTGTACAGTGAGAGAGTGCATATTCGTTTGTTGCTGTGTTTCCTCATTGCAGAATTCTACTTCAAGTCCCATGCTTTCGTCATAAGAAATCGAACTTCGAGATTTTGTTGGGCACCGATGTTTTCTGGCTACTTCGCCTAACATTTTCTGGCTGAATGTGGCTCATAAAATTATTTTCTTTATTATTCTTAACAGAACGTGTGTAGTTGTAGAAGACGATCAAATTTTATTTATTTTAACAAAATATTGCCCCAGATATAATAGCTCAAATTCGTCAGAAATTCACGTTCAATCTACGCAACTTTTCGCATGAAGTCAAACAAGTGACTATACCTGATTCAGTATTAGTTAGATGATTGCCAAACTTTACTAATATTCATAGACGATATGTGTAAATCTTCATTTAAAAAATCTTAGAAATGCGCGATTACTGAGCAGCAAAATGTTTAGTAATCAGGCCATTTGACGTGGATTGGCTAATAAGCAATCTCAATGCGCATAATGTCTGCGTAGTAATACATCTGCAGATTTAAAGCCACGGAAAAAGTGTGCAGATACATTGTGTGTCTGGGATCACACACAGAAGACGAGACAGCCGCGATCGCCCTTGGCTGCATGAATATTAAACACAGGGCGAGGTCGGCCGACCCAACGGTCCGGATGCTCGGCGGCAGCAGCTAAAGGGTTAAAGTTAATTATTACTATAGTTGTCCCATAGATTCCTGATCTAACAGGGAGACCACATGGGTATCGAATTTTAGAATTTCTTTATATTTCTGGTACATGAAGTTCAGAACTTAAATAGAATGGATGGATGGATGCTTAGGGTTTAACGTCCCGTCGACAACTTGGCCATTAGAGACGGAGCTAACGCTCGGAGTTTTTGGGTTAGGATGAGGAAGGAAATCGGCCGTGCACTTTAAAAGGAACCATCCCGGCATATGCGTGGAGTGATTTAGGGAAATCACGGAAAACCTAGATCTGGATGGCCGGAGGTGGATTTGAACCACCATCCTCCCGAATGCGAATCCAGTGCGTTACCACTGCGCCACCTCGCTCGGTCAGAACTTAAATAACAATCAGCCAAAGCCATTAGACCCAGTTCTCAAACATTCTCGAGAAAATCTACTTTGAAATTTTGCAAAGTAGACGTAAGTACCAATAATTGAAACAGTTGCCGGATCTGTTGGTGTAGCTCAGTTGGCAGCCTTTTGGCCTCACTACCCTAGTCGATGGTTCCATTTTCGCTGTGACTTATTTTTCGAATTCAGTTATATAAAACATTTTGGAATCTCTAATTCCAAACACCTGCCGACCGCAGTGGCCGAGCGGTATGAGGCGCGCCAGTCACGCTCTGCACGGTCACTATAGTCGGGGGTTCGAACCCCCTTCGGGCATTGATATTTGTGCCGCCCTTAGTGTAAGCTAGTTCCTGAGTAGTTTGTAAGATTAGGGACTGATGACCCCGTAGTTAAGTCCCATAAGCTCTACAAACATTTGAACATTCCAAACACCTTGTCGTCACCTAAACAGATGGTTGAGTAGGTTAGCTGCTTGGAAAGCCATTAGTACCTACGGAGATTACTTTCAAAAACCAGCGTCGTAGTTCTTCACAAACTGAACAATCAAAGACTAGCGTCGTCAACTAACAGTGATGCCAATACTTTAAAAAAATGCATCTTATGTTTTTCTTATTGAAACCATCATTATTAACAACATTTTGCAAAATATAGAAAATCTCGATTTTTTTTCTAGATCTGTGCTTTGTGGTCGTTAGTTTAGTTCATTCTTGGTGGTTCGTTGCTCAGCTTTTTTTTTTACTTTTTTACTTTCTTTATTACAGAAGGCGTTCAGCTCCCTGACCGAGCCCACCTGAGCTACACCGACAGATGGTGTAACACATTTTATTATTAGTACTTACATGCACTTGCCAAACTTCAAAGTCGTTTTTCTCGATACTTTTTGAGAGTTGCGTCGAATGGCTTTGGCTGATTATTATTTGAGTCCTGAACTTCACGTACGATAAGTATCAAACAATACTAAAAACCGATACCCATGTTGTCTCCTTGTAAGTTTCACATCGGTCAGCACAAGTTTGAGCAAGCTATTTATTGCAATGAAAATTGGAAAACGTGGAAGACCTTTTATGGAAGGGCAGTTTGTAAAAAACACTTTCGTAGAGTGTTCGGAGGCAATAAGACTGTGTGTAGTGGCCCTATTTGAGGTGCCATTCTTGTCTAAACATACAATGTCTTCACAAGTGCAAGATATTGAAGATATTGGTGCGGAATTAAAGGAGCAGTCGACCGATACATGTAGTAACTTCGTGGAGTACTCGATTGCCCTCGTTGAGAACAATGTCACTAGTAGCATAGCTTAACTTGCAATGTTCGTAAGGGGCGTCGAAAATTATTTTAGTGTTACCGATGAACTGTTAGATGTGGTTTTTTTGAAAAGTACCACAACCAGATAAGGCATTTTACTGGCTTTCATGGAGATTTCGAAAGATACGCAGTTGTTAATCGAACGACTGAACAGGATTGCAACTGGTGGAGCCCCTGCAATGTTGTCGGGAAGGGTAGATTTCGTAGGCTGTATGAAAAGAAAAATGAAAAAAAGTGCCCGAAGCTGCGCTTCCCCAAATTTTGACAACATACTTCCTTTCACATCAAGAACAGTTATGTCTTAAGGACTTCAATATGTGTAGGTCCATAATGGATAACATTGCAAAGATTCTGAATTTTTGTAGAAAGCAATGCTTGAATCAAAGGAAACTTTAAAGATTTTTTGAGAATCTTGAATCAGTTCACAAATACATTACTTTTTATTGTGCCGCACGATGGTTAATTTCCTCAAAATTATCTAATTCCTTCTCGATTTGAGACAAGAAATAGCTCTGTTCACAGATATGAAAGATTCTCCACAGTCAGACTTACAAGATGAGCAGTGGATCGCTGATTTCGTCTTCATGAAAGACATCACGGGGTATTTACATAATTTAAATAAATCGTTGCAAGGTAAAAATAAATTAATCCGTACAATGTGTGACAGTACTAGAAGTTTCAAATTGCAGATTTTGCTTTTTAAAGTCAGCTCCAAGAAGGAAATTTGGACAATTCTTTCCCTCTACAATCCTTGAATGTAAGTACTTACAACCACATTATTGAGTACAGAAAAGCGTTACAGTCATTGCGTAAAGAATTTGACGAGTGGTTTGGAGAAATAAGGGAACTAAACCTACAGTCAAAACTTTTGGTGACGCCTTGTTCATTGCGCACCCATCAAGTCTACAAATTGAGCTTATATACAACAAAAAATAGAAAAAACTACAGTGCGATTCAATTTTGACAGACAGACCGCTATTACCTTTACAACAGTGATTTCATTTCATTTTATTAAGGCGTTGGTCAATAAGAATTCTCTGGGACTCATGCTATTGCCCTGAAATGTATTGCAATGTTCTGAACAAAATTCGTTTCTGAACAAATATTTTCAGTTATAGAAATTAATAATACAAATAAATGGTCAAGTTTGATCCTACGTTGGCAGCTTTATTTCGAATTGCAAATGTCAAAACGATTGTGCGAAAGATGAGAAAATTAGTGGCTTCAAAGCGATACCGAAGATCTCAACGTACGTTGAAAATTAGTGCAAAAAAAGAAGCGCAATAAAACTATTCATTCTATGTTTATTTAAATTGCCATTATTATCAGAAAATTCAAATGTTCAAATGTTTGTTAAGCTTATGGGACTTAACTGCGTGGTCATCAGTACCTAAATTTACGAACTAACTTATACTAAAGACAACACAAACATCCATGTCCGAGGGAGGATTAGAACCGCGACGCGGTACGCCCTCGCGCATCTGAACATAGCGCCTCAATGCGTTCTGCCACTCCGCCGCGGCGCCATTATTATTATTATTATTATTAGTTATGGTAATTAACAAACAACAACATGACTCTCGCCTCGCTAAGCGCTGCAGCAGCACACTCCCTCCTACCACTACCATGACAGTACTGTGTTTGCGTAGCTCACATTCCCCATACCACTGCCGCTGCAGACTGCAAAATGTACATACAGGAGAGTAGTCAACCCACCAAAAACTAAAATTTTAGAAAACTCCTCAAAGACATGAACTGAAAAGATGTATATAGTGGTAATGACATGAATGAAAAACATAACGCATTCATTAATAATGTTAGTATCATGTTTGGAAACTTTTTTCCTCTAAAAGTAACGCGAATTAAACAGAAGTCTATAATAAAACCTTGGATTACACAAGGAATAAAGATTTCATGTAAGACAAAAAGGAAAATGTATCTATCAGCCAAGAATAGTTGCAATGATGATGATTTAACTAAATGTAAGAAATACAGTAAAATATTAAAAGTTATTCAGGCATCTAAACAAATGCACTATGTTCAAATGTTTGTAAAGTCTATGGGACTTAACTACGGGGTCATCAGTCCCTAAACTTACAAACTACTTATGAACTAGCTAATCCTAAGGACGGCACAAATATCCATGCCCGAGGGGGGATTCGAACCCCCGACCGTAGTGGCCGTGCAGACCGTGACTGGAGCGCCTCAATCCCCTCGGCCACCCCGGCCGGCAAATGCACTATGAAAAGAAGATAGCAACATCAGGAAACCAAATAAAAACAATATGGGATATAGTGAAAGAGGAGACTGGTAGAACCAGAAAGGAACAAGAGCAGGTAGCATTAAGAGTAGCTGAGACATTAGTAACTGATGGGCATAGTGTGGCAAATCTATTTAACAAGTACTTTATATCCGTTACTGATAGTATGAGATTGTCTGGGTCAGTAAATAATGCCCTTGAATATTTGAAACTAGCATTTACAAATAACTTCACATACATGAATATGTCACTCACTTCACCACAAGGAATAACTTCCATAATAAAATATTTAAAAACAAAGCATTCTAGTGGTTACGATGAAATATCAACAACGTTAATTGAAGCATGTTCTTGTGAACTTAGTACAATTTTAAGTTACTTGTGTAACCAGTCTATTATAACGGGAACATTTCCTGATTGGTTAAATCGGATATTAAACCTCTATTCATGAAGGGGGATAAAGAGATACCATCAAACTACAGACCCATTTCACTTTTGTCAGTATTCTCAAAAATTATAGAAAATGTAATGTACAAGCAGCTTAACCACAAATTGCATATTGTCTAGAACACAGTTTGGATTTCTGAAAGGTTCCGATATCGAGAAGGCTATTTACACTTACAGTGAGAATGTACTTAATTCATTAGATAATAAATTGCAAGCAGCAGGTATTTTCTGTGATTTGTCAAAGGTATTTGATTGAGTGAATCATAACATCCTTTTAAGTAAATTAGAATTATATGGGGTCACGGGAAATGCTGCAAAATGGTTCAAGTCGTACCTCACTAACAGGAAACAAAGAGTGTCAGTGCAAGTGACTAGTGAATTAAGCCAACAGTCATCATCGGATTGGGATGAAATTGCATGTGGTGTCCCTCAAGGATCCATCTTAGGGCCATTGATTTTTCTTGTGTACATTAATGATCTCTCATCAGTTACATTACCAGAAGCAGAGTTCGTTTTGTTTGCAGATGATACAAGTATTGCAGTAAAAAGTACGTCAAGCATAGTTATAGAAAGGTCTGCTAATGATTTTTCATGAACATTAATAAATGGTTTAAAGCCAACTTATTGTCATTAAACTTTGAAAAGACTCACTACATGCAGTTCAGAACATGTAAGAGATTTCCTGACAGCATATCCATTAAGTATGAAGAAGAGCAGATAGAAGAGGTTGACAGTGTTAAATTCCTAGGATTACAGCTTGATAATAAATTTATTTGGGAGGAGCACACCACAGAACTGCAGAAACGACTCAACAAATCTGTATTTTCAATACGAGTGTTATCAGACATAGGTGACATAAAAATAACAAAGTTTGCATACTTTGCTTACTTTCATGTCATATGGTATAATATTTTTGGGGTAACTCTTCAAGTCAGTCAAAAGTCTTCAGAGTCCAAAAACGTGTAATACGTATTATTTGTGGAGCAAATTCACGGACGTCCTGTAGAAGCCTCTTCAAAGAACTTGGTATATTAACTACTGCCTCTCAGTATATTTATTCCTTAATGAAATTTGTCATATATAATATATCCCTTTTCCCAACAAACAGCTCAGTTCATACATACAATACTAGGAATAAAAATTATCTACACAAGGACTTAAAAGCACTTACTTTAGTTCAAAAAGGGGTCCACTACTCAGGAACACACATTTTCAATAATTTACCATCAAGTATAAAAAAAATTAGCTACAAATAAAGATCAGTTTAAGAGGAACCTAAAAGACTTTCTAGTGGCCAACTCATTCTACTCCATTAGTGAATTTCTAAATTGTACCAAATGATGCATGCACTCATACAATATTAGTATTATTATATTATCAGCTAAGAAAAAAAAATATGTATCTGTATTTATATTATAAGTGTATGTATGTGTATTTATATTATTAGTGTTATCTATTATTCAACTTATAAATTTTGTTTCTTGACATGTTCCACATCCACTAGGATGCCCTCAACATGGATCTACGGAACGAAAAAACTAATCTAATCTAAACTAATCAAAGCACCGATGTTTTTGCCGATGCTCGCGAAGCACCCTAGTTGTAGAGGCCTGCTTCCTGAGAGGTCATGTCCGAAAATAATAGATACGATTTCAATAAATGCATATATGCCTCCCGCATGCAATTGCCGCGGAGGAGTAGCCGAGAGGTCTGAAGCACAACGTTGCGGATCGCGCGGCCTCCCGCGTCGGAGGTTCGAAACCTCCCTCGGGCATGAATGTTTGTGTTGTCTTTAGTATAGGATGGTTTATAAGTAGTTTGTAAGTTTAGGGACTGACGACCCCTCTGTTAAGTCCCGTAATCTTTACAAACATCGAACATTTGCGAACAAGCAATTGTCAGTTTCAATGCGCACACATTAAAACGTCCGATCCCTTGCGGGAATCCAGTGTAGGCTGCGAGCAAGAGGAACTAATGCGCACCAACATGGTGTGCTACAGGTTAGTTTTGGGTATTAATGTTCAAATGTTTGTAAAGCTTATGGGACTTAACTACGGGGTCATCAGTCCCTAAACTTAAAAACTACTAACGAACTAACTAATACTGAGGGCGGCACAAATATCCATTCCCCAGGGGGGATTCGAACCCCGACCGTAGTGGCCGTGTAGACCGTGACTGGAGCGCCTCAGTCCCCTCGGCCACCGTGGCCGGCTGGGTATTAATGGAAGCGTGCCTGGTTAGCCTAATTGGACCACACGAAATACAGACTTTACTATGCTAACTTTTTAGGAAGTGCTATGCGTGATCACCCGCGCAGTTGGGGTGTTCAATTGTTGTAATCTAACGGACCTAACTTCCGTAGTTATCACTCCCTAGCTTTACAAACTAATTAAACAAACCTAAGTACAACACACACACACCCGTACCCGAGGGAAGACTCGAATCTCCGACAGTGAGCAAAAATGTTTCAAATGTTTGTAAATCAATCGGAATCAACTGCGTGGTTATTAGCCCGTAGCTTACAAACTACTTAAACTAAGTTAAACTAACCTAAGGACAACACACACATTCATGACCGAGGGGGGATTCGAACCCCCTACGCGGGAGGCCGCGCGATCCGCAACGTGGCGCTCCAGACCGCTCGGCTACTCCCACGCGGCGACGGCGAGCAACCGCGCGCTCCGCAGCAAGGCTCCTCATAGCGATCGGCCACTCCACCGCGGCAGTTGGGGTCTACCGCGTATGAGAAGTTAATATATACATTCGACGACTTGGAACAAGAAATGACCAAGACAGTGGAGCTTACTCTACAATCTATCGAGGAGCAGTGCTCGACTCCAGCATGAGGTGCATTGATATCAGCGGGATGCAATTCTTAGTTCTGCAACCACTCACAGTGCAATGCAAGAAATGCTTTACTTTAATTTCAACTACGTAAGTATAAAAAGTGTGCAAATGTTTGTAGAGCTTATGGGACTTAACTACGGGGTCATCAGTCCTTAAACTTACAAACTACTTATGAACTAGCTAATACTGAGGACGGCACAAATATCCATGCCCGAGGGGGGATTCGAACCCCCGATCGTAGTGGCCGTGTAGACCGTGACTGGTGCGCCGCAGTCCCCTCGGCCACCGCAGCCGACACGTTAGTATCATTTCTTTGCTTTCAAGAATACATTTAAATTTAATTTCCAAGTTTAGACAAGTGCAAATTGTATTTTTTAGTAGCCTATTCAGAACAACTATACGGTATTGAAGCCAGGCCAAGAAGGCAGAAAATGGTGACCGGAAGACAGTGCTGATGGGGAGGAAGGAATCCCAACGAAAAAGGAAATTAATAAATAAAAAAACTAGAAGCAATAAACGTCAAAAGTAAAAAAAAAGAAAAAGAAAAAAAGAAAAGAAGAAGAAACAAACAAATTAGTGAAGGCGACCGCTGGTCCGAAGTAGTAAATCCGGGTTCGAATCCCGTACCAGTGCTAATTTACAACCTCACCGTCAAATTTATTTCAATACCCTGAAAGGAAAAGTTTCAATATTTCGACTTAGTTAAATAAATAAACTTTATGAAGTCACTGACTGATTTAATCGTATAGACGGACTTCATAACGCAAGGATATTTGAAAATGAAAGCCAGCTTGTTGCCATGTAAATACTGCCGTATGAGCGTTAACGTTGCTTCAAATGGTGCGAGCGCCTGAAGGATAAGTTTGTTCGAAACCTTACTGGAAATTATCTGGTTATTTTACATGAGGTAACAGCTTCCATCACGATCTCAGGTTTCCCAGAAAATGATGTTCCAGAAATGCTTCAGTGGAGAGAGGATACAATGTGCTCTACATCGAACAGCAAATCCGGGAAGAGAGAAAGAGCGAGAGGCGACAGAGCGAGGTGAGGGACTTTGATTACGGCTGCGGCAGCGCTAATGGTCGCTGCCTCGTCATTGATCTAACGACCCCGCGCGCCAACACATTCTTTAGCTTTGAGAAAACTGATTCTTCGACTGTCCGCCCCCCGCAGATTCGTTAAATTCCTTTTTTCGGCGTGACAGGTATCGTTTTTCTCAGATTCTGAGATCGTGTGTCGATATTTGTTAAACTTCGTTCCAAAAGAGAAATCGTCAGCAGTGCTCCTAGCAAACTCTGTACTTTGAATGGACTGTGGAATGGAGACTCAAATTATGAAGTGCAAGAGATTAATACTGCATGCAGTCACCGGAATAAATAACTCTACGCTCCTGACTGGAGAAAATAATGTCACTCAACAGGGCCAGAGTTACTGAATCTAATGGGGCACCTGTATTTGCTTCCACTAAGGAGTGTTTTAAAATGCCATAGTAATGAAGTATTCTAAGCATTGCGAAAACGTTAAACCCTTTTAAGAAGCGTCATCGATTAGGTACCTGTAACTGCATGTTCAGAAATCAACCTTTTGTAAAGACACGTTTCGTATTAGAGTACCATTTGGAAATAGAAAGTCTCTTTTATATATTCGTTTCGTAAATAAGGAACGCTTTTATATATCTGTAATGTATTTTCTTGCTTCCAAACGCATTCCGCCTTTTAGTTTAACGAATTTTCAGTGGAATCTGGAATAACACCGTTTTGTTTTTATGTGTGGTAGATAGGAGAAAGTGCCGCTGGGACAAAAAGGAGAAATTGAGAGTGAGAGACAGTAGCACTGAAAGGGAGATGTTTTGTGTGAAGACAGTATGTTCAGTGTCAAAAGACTGATTATGTATCTGCATGCCAAAACGAAGGCGGAATAAGAACGAAGGCAGCGGGTTACCCACTTTTCTGTCAGAGCCTTATAAATAGGGACATGTTCACCCTTTTGGCCCGCTTTAGGCTACGGTAGTAACACTAAAAGTGGGTCTTCGCAATCGCCTTTTGACAGCTCGAAATGTAATTGAAAATAAAGGCTTAACCGTACATCTTTCACGAAAATTAAATAAACGAATTTGTACAGGAGAAAGTTCTTACAACTTTGACATCATGTTTTTTTTTTTTTTTTTTCATATCTTGCATTGTTTGTTCTCCGTCAGGAGCCTTTTTCAGTCGGTATAATTAACGCTCATAATTGTCATCTCAAAATAAATTAAGTTAATCGTAAATGCAAACGAACTATGTAAAGTCGCTTAGAAAAGTACACCATGTTTTGTCTGTGTTCCGTTGCCCATAATCCTGGCTGTCTTTCAGACCATATATCCGATGCTTTTCACTCAAGGAGGTTCTCAGTTTATCTCATGTCAGACAAATCTGGCGACAGTAAATTTATGGAGGTGAACATGCTGTCATATTTAATTTTCTTTCAAATATGAATATTTCAGACTATCACATTTTCTTTTGACACCGCCAATATCGTTTCCATGTAATCCTAGAACTTTTTGAAGATTGAACATTCAAGTGTAATGTCTTTGTTAATTTCATTTTCAGAATCCAAGGCAGCACTATCTAAAAATGTAGCAGATTCTTGTATCAGCATCGTATATTTCCATTTTCTTGCAAGACGACACCAATTTATTTTATTTTCATAGTCTCTATATGTATTACATTGGTGTGGCAATTAACGGTTTTGATTGTGAACAGTTATTAAAGGTGTCAATTTTTATTAGAACCTAATTAATTTTAACAAACTTGTATTACGTTTGATAGATCGTCTTCAACTTATAGTCTACTATTTCATCTAAAGGTGGCTTTTGGGAAAGCGTTGACTACATCTTTTTTTGTTTCCATGGAGAAATAGATAATATAATTGGCTTAGAATTTCTGCTGTTTCTGGCTGAAAACGATGCAAATAATTCTGGGTTAAAAGCTAAACACAAACGTTTGAATTGGACAGGAGACTCAGAGGCATAAAGCTCTGTTGTGATTATCTTGCATATTTTGCCACATGGAGACCGATCCACAAGTTTTAATATGTACAGGACTGTTAGACCTTGATCGCAAGTAATTCTTCATTTTAATAACCAGTTTCAACGACGTAAATCGTCATCTTTAGATTTTTTTAATGAAGATCATATGTGATCTTTTGAGCGCTTATGCAGCAAGTCTCTCGTCATATTATAAAAGTAAAAGGTCATCTTGAAAACATATGTATACATGTAAAACATTTACACCAAGGTGTATGGGGCCACGGCAGAATAGCCGTGTGTACAAAGACGACATGCTGTGGTGTGCGCGGCCGTTTGCCGTGGAGGATCGAGTCCTCCCTCGGCTATGGGTTCGTGTGTCGTTTTTAGGATAATTTAGTTTACGTAGTTTGTAGGTACATGGACCGACGACCACTGCAGTTAGGTCCCATAACTTTACAAAAATTTGAACATTCAACGAAGGTATATGTGACAACATATGTCTGGCCTCCGTCCAAGTAGAAGGAGAACCAGTTATTAAAATAAATAAGTACTTGTGATCAAGGCCTAACAATCCTTTAAAAATTATGAAGCACTGTGTTGGTTGTATATAAGAAGCAGAGAAGGAATGCTTAGGGTAGGTTATTAAGTTCTGGGCCAGAAGCGTGGATTTGCAACTGTTTGTTCGTCAGTAAAAAACAATTAAAAGGCATATTAATTAAATTAAGATAGAACACTGATAATGAGCTGCCGATCCATACACCGCCACTGAGAATCTTGTATCGTTGTTGAAGGCCGCCCTTTCGAACACCTCTTGGAAACTGCCAATAAATATTTTTTTGTCTTTCCTTCGCCTTTCATACTTCTGTACACGCTAGTGCTGTAATATGTCATTAAGGACCACTTATTCCTATGCAAAAACTGCTTATTCGTTCCCTTCTACTTGCCGTTTCATGTTTAAAGCCTTTTCTAGACTTCAAGTATGTCTACAACATACCCATCAGCGACAGACACGCTGGCAACTACATCTTCTTCAGATGTGACGGGACTCTCATACACCAGGCTTTTAATATGGAAGAAACCCAAGCAGGTCAAATCATGTGAACTTGGCGGCCAGGGAACTGGTCCGCCCTGCCCTGTACACTGCTGGCCGTAGGCAGCGTTCAGGTGATTCCTGACGTTTCAACTGAAGTGTGCTGGGGCTCCAGTACTTTCGTCTGCGAACAGCTTGTCGAACATCGTCCAAAAGTTCAGGTAAGACCTCCTGTAGGAATATTTTGCATGTGCGGCCAGTTAAACTACTCGGTATAATGTAGGGCCCTATTAAGTTATTGTTCACAATGCCTGCCAAAACATTAATGAAAACCGTTCTTGGTACTTGTCTACTCTGTTTAAAATTCTTTCTACTCTGTTTAAAATTCTTTCTTCCACTGCAGGAGTTCTACGATACCTTCTAAGGCCAACTCCACAACATCAGCATAGAAAGATCCACTTGAGCGTAACTCCCTATGAAGACGCTTGTAATATTTCTGGCTTAAAGCCATCATATTAAGATCGATGTATTGCTTCAGTGCAGCCTGTTAGGACCAGTAGGCGACAGATGGTAAAGTCTGGTGAGAACCACGACAGGTACAATAGGTCGGGTTCTCATGGGAAAGAGCACTAGCAAATTTCCCCGAATTCTAGGGAAGTCCCCGAGCGGCAGGCACTGGACGCCGATTGGCTGTAGCACTGGCGGTCACGCGCTAAAACGCATTCATATTTTTATTAATATTTAATAAACTAATGATATATTCAAAGTCAAACTCAATTTACAAATACCCCTCAACGCCAAGCTATGCCCTGAGTAGGTAAAACGTATTAACAAGTGCTAAAAACATAAACAAAACAGTTAATATAAGACGGACGATGCAAGGCAGCCATGTTTGTGCGCCAAATCGCGGAACGAAGGCAGTCTTGCATCGAGCCGCCACTCTTCAGTTCAGAACAGGCACTCGGAACAGTAACAAGTGACTTCAGTATGCGCACTCGGTGAAGTAACATGCATACGTAGGCGGTCATAATACATTCTTTAATCATCTCAGAGCTAGGGAAATGACTTTATATTTAATTCCATTTAAAATAATTTGTGTCAAGTGGATGTTATTATGCAGTTTACTGGTTTTCTGCTGACTTTAAATAAATCAGTTGGCATCCCGATTCCCGAAAATTTAAGTTTTATTCGGTAACTAGATCAGTTCCTACCAACAGTTTAGCAATTTCAGCCTCATTCAAGAACTCCGACCTGCGTGCTATCATCTGCGTGGGGAGATCTATAGAAGACGTCAGGTTGGTGAACTTTTTAGAGTTTCTACTCTTCACACAGTGCAGTGGGGAGTAACTACAACCCTCGCGTACACTGTCATTGCGATACAAACGCAAACTGTTGTGCGTCATCCGGTTAACATACCCCCTGTAGACATTTATTCCCGTTGTACGCTCGAATGTTCGACGATCCGGCTGATACGTATGCGGTAGTCTCTCTGTGTACATCGTTCAGCAGCTAATTTTCCTAAAAATTTTCTAAGCCAAAAGCGAATAATAGAAAACTTCAAGCAAAAATTTCGCTACCTATTTCCAAAATGTTCAAATGTTTGTAGAGTCTATGGGACTTAACTACGGGGTCATCAGTCCTTAAACTTACAAACTGCTTACGAACTACTTACAACTAAGGACGGCAGAAATATCCATGCCCAAGGGGGGATTCGAACCCCCGACCGCAGTGGCCGTGCGGACCGTGACTGGAGCGCCTCAATCCCCTCGGCCACCGCGGCCGGCACCTATTTCCTGCCTCATTATTTTCTAATATAAACTTATAATCGGTTCTTACTGACCCTGTTGTCAATATGACGTTTATCTCTATAAGCATTACTTTTCTCCTCTCTTGTTTTTCCTTTTTGTCTTCTTCCCCTTCCAATTCACCTGGTGGTCAAAAGTGCCACGTTTACACGGCGAACTCTACCAGTTCAATCACTACCTTCCTCCGCATTCAACTGAAATTGCTAATCTTCTTCGACATGAAAAATACGCTGAAGTGTTGTCTCGTTCAAAGGTCATGTGTGTTCTCAACAGAACCTTTGACCGGAGCACGCAGAGATTATTGAACGACGCTAAAAGCATTACTAGCAGTGCCGTGATAATTATCTCCCATATTCTGCTTCCTGCTGAAAACACGCAACATTACAAAATTACATTCTATTAGACATTAGCAGACAGCAACGAGAAATCGAATGTGTCCTTGAGCCAACTGGAAATATCCGACTTGGTAAAAAGGATTTTTTTTTCCGTGGTGCGCAGTTGACCAGCCCCATTCAGCTTTTCCCTGCTGCAGCCGGGGTATGAAAATGAATTAGTTAATTCGAAACCGGCCACCATTTTATAAATGTACATCTAGACTCATCTATTATTGCTTTTAAGTATTTCGTAGAGACCGCTTATACTGGGTGTTTCAAGACGAATAGTAACTATTTTTTGGGAGGTGGTAGTATATAAATTTGCAATAAAATGTCATGTTCAAATGTTTGTTAAGCTTATGGGACTTAACTACGGGGTTATCAGTCCCTAAACTTACAAACTACTTATGAACTACTTACGAACTAGGACGACACAAATATCCATGCCCGAGGGGGGATTCGAACCCCTGACCGTAGTGGCCGTGCTGACCGTGACTGGAGCGCCTCAGTCACCTCGGCCACCGCGGCCGGCAAAATGTCATGTAACAGGTCTCCAATTTTTACTGTGTATAGAGCTACAGCTGTTAGTATGTAACCCAAACAAACTTAAATCAAAGTCAATTGAGGACATTTTCACGGTTTCGTCTGCCGATTCTTGGTAGAAACTTTCATATGGAATGAAAAGCAAAATTTTGTGTATATTCTACAAGTCTATTTCTACGTGGGTAACAAGTTTTCGGCTTACAAGGCCATTTTCAGACTTTAAAGCCTTGTAAGCCGAAACAGGTTAACTTACCGAAAATAAACTTTGTAGAATTGTGCTTTTAGTTCAATGTCATGATGTTACACCAAGAACCGGTGAAGAATCAATGAGACTGTCCTCATTTGCCTTTACTTTAAGCTGATTTGGGTTACATACTAACAGTTGTATCTCTGTACCGAATAAAAATTGCACAAGTGTTTACTACCACCTTATAAAATAATTTCTGTTCCTCCTGAACAAGTTTGTATTCTTTACAACGATGTATTCAAAAATAATTCACTGAAAAGGAATCAAGGCAGTTGTCGAACAATACATGCTTGGCGTAGAGGACGGCTGACGCCACAGTTAAAAAAATAAAAAATAAAAGCAAGACAAATTATTTTTAATAGCAGGTGTCGCGTAATTTGAATATACCTCGAGAAATTAACAAACTCAATTAGTACCCGATGCTGCAGTTAATTTCAGGGTAATTTTCCGACATGTTTGACATTGTTTCTTTTGTGGTACGACCGAGCGAGGTGACGCAGTAGTAACACACTAGATCAAATGTTTGTAAATCTATCGGACCAAACTGCGTGGTCATCAGTCCGTAGCTTACAAACTACTTAAACCTAAGTAAACTAACCTAAGGACAAACACACACACCCATGCCCCAGGGAGGACTCGAACCTCCACGACGAGCAACCGCGCGCTCCGCAGTGAGAGTAACACACTAGACTCGCAGTTAGGAGGACGGTAGTTCAAATCCGCCTCTGGCCATCCAAATTCAGGTTTTCCGTAATTTCCTTAAATCATCTCAGGCAAATACATTTCTTTGAAAGATATGGACTTCCTCCCCCATTCTTACCCATAAGTCACAGACTAAGCTCCGTCTCTAATGACGACGCTGTTGACGGGACGTTAAACCAAAATTTCGTTGCAATTTTTTGTGGTACGCAGACCACCGCCATTCAGCATTTTCCTGCCGCAGCTATGGATATTAAGATGATCCATTAAATATCGAATCCGGTCACCGTTGAAAGATTTAGTACGTCTAGACTGCTTGGTAACTGATTTCTGATATTTCGTAGAGAGCACTGTAGCGTAGCGGCTATTCACTGCCCTGTGTCTGTATTTTTTTCGCCTGCCTTGTGCCTGTGAGAGAGGTGGAGGGCCGAGTGTCGGTCAGCTTCAGATGTGCAAGAGCGCAACATCTGTTGTCTTGGAGCCTGAGTACGTAGTGTTCGTTAGTCCTGAAAGACAGAGACCAGCACTCTGCAGACGTGTGTCTAAGCAATAATCAAATAAACAATTGAATGTATAGAAAGAACATCTATTGCAATACTCGAAAGTTAATAATTTTTAATTACAGTTTCGTGTTTAGATACATGCAGTGGCGTAGACACGGGGGGGGGGGGAGGGTTCAACCCCCCCCCCCCCAGAACGTGTTTTTTTTCACTTGTGCTAAAATTAAAAACTGACAATAATTTGTGTAATGAATATGAGAGTTAGACTGAAAACTTTGTCAAGAAAGAGAGGTACCAAGGTGTCTGTAAGTTGTAATTGATGCTTAGTTGAGCTTTGGCTTGTTACTTGTTGTCGGGACCCTTTATCTCGAGTGTCTTATTGGTGGCCTTCGTGAGGCCTAGGAAAGCGTCGCGCACGACTTTCACGATTGTAAATCTTGACAATTAAAAAAAATAATTGCTTAGGTAACCACCACCTAACGTTCACTAACAATGAACAAGTATTGTTGAATTCCAGCCAGAAACACGCTCCACAGACTGTTTAAAGTACCGCGCGAGGCTTGTCTAGCGTGTAACGAAGGCCACCGTGTCTTATGTTTACTACTGCTACCAACTTTAGTGATCTACTAACTTTATCACTACAGTAGGGCAGCCACGTTTTGGATCTAATTTTTGAGTTTGTATTTTATTGAAATAAGTACCTCTATAGGCTGTCAATGCTTTTAATACTCGTCTTAACGTAAGCTGTAGATATTTAGCTTCGATTTCGTGCCTCTAACCTAATTGTTTCGCAAAATCTTAGGCTTTAAATTGACGTTCTTAGCTATATTTTCAACTGGGGCAATGAGCCATGGTGGGGAATTTAGGCAAAATGAAGTGTAATACAGATGCATACATATTGTGAAATGGGCAATTGCAGAATATAGAGAATGTAGTAGTTTTCAAGTGCCAAAAACTGTATTTCTGTCTTTTGCGGCGTCTTAATCAAGTCTAAATTATAAAATCTCCTTTCATTCCAATTTTACATCGACAAGTACTTGAAGCCTTCTAAATGTCTAATACAGTAGAGCGATAAGTATAAATTAGAACAGCTGTAATACTTTTTTACCGCTACTCATTCATTGTGTAGGTTTATCCTTGATTTTCAAATGTATGGCGTCATAACCCCGGAACCCAGGGTACTGGCGCCACTGCGTAGCCGGCCGCGGTGGCCGAGGAGACTGAGGCCCTTCAGTCACGGTCTGCACGGCCACTACGGTTCGAATCCCCCCTCGGGCATGGATATTTGTGCCGTCTTTAGTATAAGGTAGTTCATAAGTAGTTTGTAAGTTTAGGGACTGATGACCCCGTAGTTAAGTCCCATAAGCTTAACGACCATTTGAACATTTTTGCCACTGCGTATACTTTCACAATATATTTTTAACAATAAAACTTTACAAAATACATGGCTGAAAAAATTATAATAAAGTAGCATTAGCTGGCGAAGCTGTGGTATTATTCTGTACGAAAAAGACACACTTTTAATAACGTAAAAAAACTGGTTTCCCTTAAGGTGGCGCCATTCCCCTGGTCTCCCCTATATGTTATTTGTCTTTCGATTTTTTTTAAGATTGCTGACAACTTATGACCTGAGCCAGATGTGGTAGTGCGGAAGGTATTTCTAATTTACTAATCCCTACAGCGATTACTTTTGTTCTGAAAATTGAGCTTATTCTGTATGTTATGTTCAAAGAATTTATGGGAATATAGTTGGGCAACGTCTTCGACAACAGCCAGTATTTTGGCTCTGAACGGCCTCCAGAGGAAAGATTTATCTACGCCTCTGGATACATGTATGTGAATTTTTGGTAGATGTGAAAGTGAGATGACGAATAGAAGTTGATAAATATTCAAGTAGTCTCCCGTTTGAAATGTATTTTCCATATATGTTTGTATGAGTATACTAATGGAGAAATTGTATATGAAGTCAGTTATGGTAACAGGGAATCAGGCAGTACACACAAACATGGTTAATTACTTAGTCATGGACATTTTATCATTTAATATTTTCTAAATATTTTTCTGCATGTATTTATGGAATGTGCGTTGTTTTCCATCTACATCTACATGGGATACTCT
The DNA here is from genome assembly GCA_026315105.1 of Locusta migratoria. Lineage (NCBI taxonomy): Eukaryota > Metazoa > Arthropoda > Insecta > Orthoptera > Acrididae > Locusta > Locusta migratoria. The sequence goes on along the minus strand of CM048755.1, from coordinate 214,120,621 downwards.
GCCAATCACATTTAAGTAGGAAGGAAAGAAGCTTAGGGTTTAACGTCCCGTCGACAGCTTGGTCATTAGAGACGGAACTAACTCTCGGAATATTTGGTAAGGATGGGGAAGGAAGTCGGCCGTGCCCTTTACATAGGAACCATCCCGGCATTTGACTGGAGTGATTTAGGGAAATCACGGAAAGCTAAATCTGGATGGTCGGAGGTGGATTTGAACCACCATCCTCCCGAATACGAGTCCAGTGCGTTACCACTGCACCACCTCGCTCGGTCACATTTAAGTGCCTACCTTACAGATTTCTGTTCAAATTCTATATTTATTACTGGAGTTGTGCCATTTACTATGCAGAACAGTATATGCTGTATTTTACTTAAATTTAATGAGAGTTCGTTTGTTGAGAACTGCTTAATATTTTTTTTAAAAAACATTATTTACTAGTACATCACTTAGTTATTGTTTTTTTGGATGTAATTACTATATTTTTATCATCAGCAAAAAGAACTAACTTTGCAGCTTCATCAATGTAGAATGGCAAGTCATTTATGTATATCAAGAACAGTAAAGGACCTAAGACCGAACCCTGTGGCACCCCATCCTTGTTAGTCCCCCAGGTTTAGGAATCGGCTGATGTTTTGACATTAGATGAACCATAAATTTATCCATGTTATGTGGATTGTTCTGAGGTCTGTGACTGTATTACAAACTTTTTTGGAATAATTAATGCTGCAGCAGTCACTTTTTACTAATATTTTTATTAGCACGACGCGTTTTGGCAGCAAGCTGACATCATCGGGTACATTTTTACAGTTGCATATCTACATGTGGTGAATATGTAACTGTGTTCTCGTGTTGCGTGTGCCAGACAACAAGATTATCAACAAAACTGTTAAAATGTCCAACCATAACCTCACTGGCACCCACAACATAAAACATAATAAAACAATAAAGAACCAGTAACTGTCAAAATGGACCCGATGATGGCAGCTTGCTGCCGAAATATTATAAATAAAAATATTAGTAAAAAGTGACTGCTGCAGCATTAATTATTCCAAAAAAAAAGATTACATGAACCACTTATCTCAACTTTCTGCATTCTTCCAGTTAAGTATGAATTAAACCATTTGTGCACTGCCCCATTCAAACCGTAATGATTAAGCTTATCTAGAAGAATTCCATGATTTACACAATCAAAGGCCTTTGAAAGATCACAAAAAATACCAATGGGTGATGCACTGCAGAAGAAGAGAATCTTCACGTGGTGAGTTAAACTGCGATTTGACTGTTTTTCGCTGGAACCAACCAGATTGCTGAGTTGCAAGCACATATATTCTCCCCAATCTATTTCAAATATAATTTACTGGAATCAGATAAAGGCTGTCGTCGAACACTAAATAAGTGGCGTAGGGCACGGTTGTCGCCGCAGCTACAAAAAATAAACGCAAGACTAAATATTTTTAATCCGAGTTATCGCGTAATCCGAATACACCGTCATAATTCAACAAACTCAATTAGTACGCGACGGTGCAGTTCATCACAGGGTAATTCTAGCTGATTAGAATTTGCGATTTGGATTCGGGGCGCGTGTAACAAAAGCGGCTGGGCCGTCGCTGGCATGCCGTCTGCAGGGGGTCGGGTGGCTCAAGCACAAGTGCGCCTCGCACTCGCGCGGTCCGCTCTTTGGAAACTCGACCCCCGCTCCCGCCTGCACGTTTCCACCATTTACAGCGCTCACTGTTCAAATTTCCACCCGAGCCAGCACCACTGAAGGGGGCCTTTTAGCTAGTTACCGCTCCACTTCCCACGTGCGCGATATTCAATGCTCGTTATAAAATTATAACAACTCTTGTTTTTCAGTGCTTCTTTTCTCACGTATCCGCATTGAACTCTTCTTTAGGAGATCTCCTGAAGATCTGTCACAAAAGACATATTTGCCGGCCGCGGTGGCCGAGGGGACTGAGGCGCTCCAGTCACGGTCTGCTCAGCCACTACGGTCGGGGGTTCGAATCCCCCCTCGGGCATGGATATTTGTGCCGTCCTTAATATCAGGTAGTTGATAATTAGTTTGTAAGTTTAGGGACTGATGACCCCGTAGTTAAGTCTCATAAGCTTAACAAACATTTGTACATTGGTATTTGACATATTTGAGCTAGAAAGCTCGGAACTACACGAAACCATCTACGACGGCTATTCAAAAAGATCGATGCGCGATGCATAGGGTAAGGTGGTACAATTTCGATCATTTCGGAGAAATGTTGTTGTTACTGGAAATATGTTGAGAAAACAAGTAATTTTAACTATGGCACTTGTTCTTGGATGTTTAACGAATATGTAACACAAATATTAGAGCATTAGAAATGTTAGTTCAAATGTTCAAATGTTTGTAGAACTTATGGGACTAGGGGACTGATGACCTAGCTGTTTAGTCCCCTCAAAAACCAACGACAACAACTTATGGGACTTAAGTACGGGGTCATCAGTCCCTAAGCTTACAAACTACTTATGAACTAGCTAAGACTAAGGACGGCACAAATATCCATGCCCGAGGGGGGATTCGAACTCCCGACCGTAGTGGCCGTGCAGATCGTGACTGGAGCGCCTCAGTCCCCTCGGCCACCGCGGCCGGCTAGAAATGTTAGTGTAAACACAAAAAAAAGGTTACAGAACTGTGAAAAATCGATCGAAAATGTACCACACTAGGTACAATTATGATCACTTCCTCGTAAAATTTTTATCACTGGCTTCTTCCACATAAAAAGCACTTGTTCCCTCGTGCACCAACGCATACTTCGTAGTACCAAACATTGCATAACATAAAATTTGCAATCTCGTGGAAATTAGAAAATTTATAAGAGTGCGTTAGACGAAGTTGCTGCACGTGCCTCTTAACAGAAAAAAAATTATATCTCCGTAGCACAAAGTGGTGTATTCTTGGAAAAGACAGGAGGAGCTGCAGAAACCTGCTACACTACAACGCCACACAAAGGCAAGTGCTACCAACACTACGAGACTCACAAATTATGTTGATCGGAATTTTACCTATATCGAATTTGTACCACCTTACCCTACAATAATTATCACAGCCATACCTTACCAAAAGATCTTTCCGAGAACCCGAAAAAATTCTGGTCCTACGTAAAATCGATAAGCGGGTCAAAGCCCACTGTCCAGTCACTCGTTGATCATTCCGGGGCAGTAATAGAAGAAAGCAAACGGAAAGCTGAAGTTCTAAATTTAACCATTAAGGAATCTCTCACGCAAGAGGACCGCACAAATGTACCATCATTTGATCAACGTACTAATTCCGAAATGGGGGACATAGTAATAGGTATTTACGGTGTAGAGAAGCAGCTGAGAGAGCTAAATACGAAAAAGTCTGCTGGTCCGGATGGAATACCAGTTCGGTTTTACAAAGACTATTCTGCGGCGTTGGCCCCCTACGTAGCTTGCATTTATCGCGAATCTTTAATTCAGCGCAAAGCTCCTAGTGACTGGAAAAAAGCGCAGGTGACTCCCGTTTATAAGAAAGGAAAGAGAACTGACCCACACAATTACAGGCCAATATCGTTGACATCAGTTTCATGTAGTTCTTCATCTAGGGAAATAATTGGAAGTAACTTGGTGCAAGATCGGGGCTGTAGGGCGCCGGATGAGGGAAAATTTCCCACCTAAATGAATTAAGGCGTTCACTGATGCGGTTTGCCGTGTGAAGTTGGACACTGTCGTGCAGAAACAAAATTTTTGATCTCAGTTCTCTTCAGCGTTTGTTTCGAACTGCTCTTCTAAGGCTGTTCAAAGTTTGGCAGTACCGGGCAGAATTTATGGTTGCCCCACGTTCGAGAAAATCAATAAGAAGCACAACTTGCATATCCCAAAACACTGTCGCCATCATCCTCCTTGCTGACAAGGTTTGCAAACATTTTCTTGGATTTTTGAGGGGAGCTAGTGTGCCCCCACTCCATGAAAAAATGTTCTAATGTTTGTAAATCTAAGGGCCTTAACTACGTTGGTTGTCAGTTCCTATGCTTACAAACTACTTACACTAACTTAAAGTAACTTATGCTAAGGACAACACAAACACCCATGCCCGAGGAAGGACTCCAACCCCCGAGGGCGAACGGCCGTCGGCACCGTAGCAGGGTGCCTTAGTGAGCACGGCCATTCTGCCGCGGCCCCGTCCTTGAACTGTAATTTTGTCTCGCAATTGACGTGTTTCACCCATTCTCGTCACCAGTTACGATTACACCCAGTAATGAATCACCATGTTTGTGGTAGGCTTCCAGAAATGTCAAACTTGCCCCCATTCGCTGTTCTTTATGGTGCTCTGTAAGCATTTTACGCACCCATCGTGCACAAAATTTGAGGTAGCCTACATTTTGAGTGACAATGTCCTTGAAACTTGTGGAAAAGAAAGCGTAAGCTCCGTTAATGTGATGAGACGGTTTTCACAAATCGTTTCATGAACTTTAGCGACAAGATCGCCAGTGACAATGCTCGGGCGTCCACTAATTATCGTGAACCTTTGTTCGGTCTCTATTAAACTGAATGCACCATTTCCGAAAGAACATTCACTCATTACATTGTTTCAGTATACTTCGCACAGTTCACGATAAGTTGCTATAGGTTTTAGGCTATGCTTCTTTTTTTTTTTTTTTTTTTTTTTTTTTTTTTTTTTTTTTTTACCAACAAAAACCGTATCACAATATTTCAAATTCGAATATCGAAAAAACCAGAAGCGCAGAGACGTTCCAGTGGTTACGACTGTATGTCGTATACGCGATAGGCGCGTGCCTAGAGGTGTCAGACGGAAACGTTCCCTACTTTCTGAATAGCACTCATACATACATACACCGCAATCCACAGTAAGGTAAGTGATGGAGGGTATCTCGTACCACTAGTACTCATTTCCCTGATAGCATCGGTCTCCCGGAATGTCTTGCGCCGCCTACCACGCACTGGAGCAAACTCCCACGCAACCACGGGTAGGGTGTCTACCTCACTGCTGGCAGTAACAGGGCATGTCGCTGCCGCAGGTCTATCGGTGGAGACGACGGGAGTCCGTTCGTTCCCCGCTACCGGCCAACAACAACGACGCCCTTCGATCGCAGCCTCCAGCTGTGCAACCGAGGCTAACACAGCTTGAAGCTGGGAGCGAAGTGTCACCAACTCAGACTGCATCCGTACACAGTTGTCACAGACCGAATTCATGATTACAGTGCCGAGAAAACAAAAGCGACTGTCGTTACACTCAAAGGAAGACTACACCGTTTCTTAAAACGCGAATTTGAATCTAATATGCACGAGATCACAGCATAAATTTACAAAATGAAACGAAAATGCGCAGACAAACATCAAAATACTATATGTCGATTCTAATCAGAAGCCAGCTTCACTTACGAAATATGAAGGCGGCGTCTGCTGCGGATCAGCCGAAGCTTAAATAGACTGACTGCCGAGGAAAGGACGCCCCTCTACAAATTCGGTTATTCAATTACCGCGTCAGATGCACGGTTAAGGAGCTATTTTCGTTTAAATTTCGAGCTGTCAAAAGGCGATCGAAAAGGCCCACTTCTAGTGTTACTACCGTAACCTACAGTGGGCCAACATGCTTACAGATGGCAGATTTGCAGATTGGTGGAGCATGTATCAACTTCAAAGGCATTAATCTCTCCGACTTGTAAGTCGTGTTACGCTGCAGTCTGTGTTCGGCCATGAGTGTCAGTGTGCATATGGCTCGTGTTATTTTATTTCAGAAGCGAATTGCCTTGTATTTGGTGCTGTGGTGAAGATTATGCTAGCATTATTAATCTGATAGTGCTAAAAATCAACATCTTCCGAAGTAATAATATAACTGTAAACAAATGGGTGTTGTGCATGAAAAAAATACATTTACATTATAACTGTTCGATCAAAAATATTAAAGAACATTATTTTGTGTTTAGGGCATTGTATTAGAACAAAAAGTACTGAATTTTATTTCTTCCAAAGCGGATTTCATGATGTGGGACTAAAGGGGTTAAAATTTATATAATATGGAGCTTACAATAATTTAGTTACTAACATCAGTAATTAGAAAGGGTAATTCAATGGATGCAAAACGGAAATGTAATTGTTTATGAACACGTACACGCTCAAATCCTACTTGCTTTATTATTAAGATCGCAATTCTGAATATACAAATGACACATGAAACTTATTACAGCCGTCTTATACTATCTGATTTCATTCATTATCAAAGTCGTCAATTTGAAAAATAGGCATTTTAGTTATATCAGAATATCCATTGTTATTTTGTACTCACGATAAGATCAGAAAGGTGTTCTTTGAGCCGGCCGCGGTGGCCGAGGAGACTGAGGCGCTTCAGTCACGGTCTGCACGGCTACTACGGTCGGGGGTTCGAATCCCCCATCGGGCATGGATATTTGTGCCGTCCTAGTTCGTAAGTAGTTCATAAGTAGTTTGTAAGTTTAGGGACTGATAGCCCCGTAGTTGAGTCCCATAGGCTTTACAAAAATTTGAACTTTTTTTTGTGTTCTTTCATTTTTCCCCACGTTTGCTAACAAGCGTGTTCCATAAGAAGTCCAAAATCTGTAACAGTACTCTAGAAATGGTCTCCAAATGTCTCATGTGTTGTTCCTCTTATATCTTTGCTCCCGTAACACACCTTTTTTACAACCCACAGTCCTCCAAAAGATCTTCCATCCACTTTCCTTACAATCGATTTCAGGTGTTCCTCTCACTTCAGATGTCTTCGAATTATATCTCTAAATACCGGGCGATCAAAAAGTCATTATAAATTTGAAAACTCAATAAATCACGGAATAATGTAGATCGAGAGGTAAAAATTGACACACATGCTTGGAATGAAATGGGGTTTTATTATTAAAAAAAAGTTCAAAAAATGTCCGACAGATAGCGGTTCATCTGATCAGAAAAGGAAATAATTAGCATAACAAATTAACACAAAGCAAAGATGATTTTCTTTACAGGAAATGCTCAATATGTTTGCCAACATTCCTCAACAATAGCTGTAGTCGAGGAATAACGTGAACAGCACTGTAAAGCATGTTCGGACTTATGGTGAGGCATTGGCGTCGGATGTTGTCTTTCAGAATCCCTAGAGATGTCGGTCGATCGCGATACACTTGCGATTTCAGGTAACCCCAAAGCCAATAATCGCGCGGACTGAGATCTGGGGACCTGGGAGGCCAAGCATGACGAAAATGGCGGCTGAGCACAGGATCATCACCAAACGACGCGCGCAAGAGATCTTTCACGCGTCTAGAAATACTTTGTTTTTTGTTCATTTTATTTTTATATATTTATTTTCATTTTTATTTATTTATTTATTTAATTAGTTTTTGATCACATAAAACCCTATGTCATTCCAAGCATGTGTGTCAATTTCTACCTTTCCATCTACATTATTCCGTGATTTATTAAGTTTTCAAATTTATACTGACTTTTTGATCACCCGGTACATACACTACCGGCCATTAAAATTGCTGCACCAAGAAGAAATGCAGATGATAAACGGATATTCATTGGACAAATATATTATACTAGAACTGACATGTGATTACATTTTCACGCAATTTGGGTGTCATCTCGACTGCTAGTGATACGAGGCCGTTGGAATCCAGCATGGCGTGTACAGGAACTGATGCCCATACAGCTTCAACACGATATCACAGTTCATCAAGTGTAGTGACTAGCGTATTGTGACGAGCCAGTTGCGCGGCCACCATTTTCCAGACGTTTTCGGTTGGTGAGAGATCTGGAAAATGTGTTGGCCAGGGCAGGAGTCTAACATTTTCAAAAATGTTCAAATGTTTGTATAGCTTAAGGGACTTAACTACGGGGTCATAAGTCCCTAAACTTACAAACTACTTATGAACTAACTAAGACTAAGGACGGTACAAATATTCATGCCCGAGGGGGGATTCGAACCCCCGACCGTAGTGGCCGTGCAGAACGTGACTGGAGCGCCTCAGTCCCCTTTGGCCACCGCGGCCGGCTAACATTTTCCGTATTCAGAAAGGCCCGTACAGGACCTGCAACATGCGGTCGTGCATTATCCTGCTGAAATGAAGGGTTTCGCAGGGATCGAATGACGGGTAGAGCCACGGGTCGTTACACATCTGAAATGTAACGGCCAATGTTCAAAGTGCCGTCGATGCGAACAAGAGGTGACCGAGACGTGTAACCAACTGCACCCCATACCATCACGTTATGGTAATACGCCAGTATGGTGATGACGAATACACGCTTCCAATGTGCGTTCACCGCGATGTCGCCAAACACTGTTGCGACCATCATGATGCTGTAAAAAAAAATTAAAAAAAAAAGCTGGATTCATCCGAAAACATAAAGTTTTGCCATTTGTTCTCCCAGGTTCGTCGTTGCTTACACCATCGCAGACGCTCCTGTTTGTTCAAATTTGTAAATTTATCGGACCAAACTGCGTGGTCAGCAGTCCGTAGCTTACAAACTACTTAAACCTAGGTAAACTAACCTAAGGACAACACACACACCCATGCCCCAGGGAGGACTCGAACCTCCACGGCGAGCAACCGCGCGCTCCGCAGCGAGACGCCTTAGACCGCTCGGCTACTCCACCGCGGCACCTGTTTGTAATGCAGCGTCAAGGGTAACCCCAGCCCCATGGTTTCCGAGCAAACGTCCCCATCTGTTGACTTAGTGATCGAGACGTGGCTGCACAATACTTTACAGTCATGCGGATAGATATCTGTCTTCTCGACTGCTAGTGATATGAGGCCGTTGGAATCCAGCACGGCGTTCCGAATTGGCCTCCTGAAGCCACCGATTACATAGTGTGCTAACAGTCATTGGATCGCGACCAACGCAAACAGCAATGTCCCGATACGATAAACCGCAATCGCGATAGGCTACAATCCGACCTTCATCAAAGTCGGAAACGTGATGGTACGCATTTCTCCTCCTTACACGAGGCCTCACACTACGCCGGTCAACTGCTGTTTATGTATGAGAAATCGGTTGGAAACTTTCTTCATGTCAGCACGTTGTAGGTGTCGCCACCGGCGCCAACCTTGTGTGAACGCTCTGAAAAGCTAATCATTTGCATATCACAGCATCTTCTTCCTGTCGGTTAAATTTCGCATCTGTAGCACGTCATCTTCGTGGTGTAGCAATTTTAATGGCCAGGAGTGTAGGTAAACAGCTGGTTCCAATAGTTGTAATATAATGCACTCTGTTTGGCGTTCCGAGAGATGTGAACCCTTTGGCGAAGGTAGCCAGCGGCCGCGTTAGATAACAGCTTGCTGAGAATCGTTGCGACCAGAAGAGAGGCCATGGGAGCCCCGGGATATCGTATGTGCAGTGGCAGAGGTAACTTGACCGCCGTCTGCGCGAAGTTAAAATAGTGGAGTGCGTGTCAAGTTATGAATACGGCACTTACCGGAATTGTAGAGATCTAGTTTCATAACGTAGAATAATACTACATAAATTCCAGATCCACAGAAATTCTTGACGCAATGAGATATATTCACTGTTGCTCATCCGATGTATGATGTGTATACACCGCAAAGATTGCGTAAAGCGATACATTTTTAAGAATAAAAAATTAAAAGCCCACACATGTGCAAGGTGGACCAATGGCAACAAGTGATTACAATATGAATGACGTACTTTTGTATTCATTTTTTCTTTTCTCATTTCTTTTGTTTCATTTTCTAACAGAAGAAGGATAGGAGACTGACCATAGAAGTACGCTGACTTCATTACGCATACCCACACTTAATACTGATTATCCATTTCTCCTAATTTATTATGTTTGTAGATGTTCTATCTGAAACCTTAACTTTTACCGGCGTAATGAATTTTCAAAAAATGTTCAAATGTGTGTAGAACTTATGGGACTACGGGGGTCATCAGTCCCTAAGCTTACATACTACTTATGAACTAGCTAAGACTAAAGACGGCACAAATATCTATGCCCGAGGGGGATTCAAGCCCCCGACCGCAGTGGCCGTGCAGAACGTGACTGCAGCGCCTCAGTCCCCTCGGCCACCCCGGCCGGCAATGAACTTTCAAACAACTTACGGGTATGCTGCCGGGTGACGTCGTCGGCAACCGCTGATATTTCGACAGGAGCACACCCTGCCATTCTCAAGGCACAACTGCACTCAACGAAGCAATGTGCAAGCGAATTTACTGTAATACCTCGGTTTGCAAAGGGTAAACAAGGAAGGTAAAAAAAAATGTTTCAAATGTTTGTATAGTCTATGGGACTTAACTACGGGATCATCAGTCCCTAAACTTACAAACTACTTATGAACTACTTACGAACTAGGACGGCACAAATATCCATGCCCGAGGGGGATTCGAGCCCCCGACCGCAGTGGCCGTGCAGAACGTGACTGGAGCGCCTCAGTCCCCTCGGCCACCGCGGCCGGCGCTTCCACACTCCTGATTGTCTGACCAATATATGGCATGCCACAACTGCAAGGAATACGATAGACAGCAGCCTTACACAAACTAAGAACGGACCCCAACAGGGCCTTTATCTTAAAAGGTGGTGTTGCAGAACACTCTCTTGGTGCCGGTCATCGTATGGAATACAACAACACAGAGATTCTTGCATGCACTTTGCACTTCCACCTTTGGGATAGTGTTATTAAGGAAACTGTTGAAATTAAACTAGCAAGCGATCTTATAAATAAAGATGGTGGTATTTGGGCTCACCTGTAGACGGGGATACCGCCAGTCAGCTTTCATCCTTGACGTCATCGCAGCTCGGTAGTTTTTAGGTGCGTGCGTGTTTGTAGAAGGCGTGAGTGATTATGTTCAAATGTTCAAATGTTTGTTAAGCTTATGGGACTTAACTAAGACTGGGACAGGGTCATCAGTCCCTAAACTTACAAACTACTTATGAACTACCTACAACTAAGGACGGCACAAATATTCATGCCCGAGGGGGGATTCGAACCCCCGACCGTAGTGGCCGTGCAGACCGTGACTGAAGCGCCTCAGTCTCCTCGGCCACCGCGGCCGGGAGTGATTATGTGGTAGTTGATTTAAAGTAGATAGCTTGTTTACAAAACAGATTAATATTTTGTGTTTAAAAAGTGATATGTAGCTTCTCTCTGATGGTTAGGCGTAGGTTAACCGAGAGATTTTTTTCGTACATATATATATATATATATATATATATATATATATATATATATATATATATATATATATATATATATATATATATATATATATATATATATATATATATATATATAATCGAATTTTCGGGCGAAGACCTGTGATCGATGGTACATTCTGTTATCTATAATAACTACAGATTATTTGTATCTACAATACATAAGTATTAAAATAACCCGTATACTGGTTTTCCGACATCTTGATGACGTCATGGGTCAAAGTAGACGGGTGGTATCCCAATCTACAGTTATGCCGGTATTTGTTTAAATTTTGCTTGGAATTCGGCACTGCCACTCGTAAAAAAGCAGAGGGACAGAATTAATGCTGCGTCACCTGTTGATTAATAGTAACTATCGATATTTATCATATTTGGTCATCTGTGGATGTGTTGACTCTGTAGTGACTTGCACTGTTTGTTAAATCCACTTTCACATTGCTTCCTTGAGTGCAGTTGTGCCTTGAGAATGGCAGGGTGTGCTTCTTTCGAAATATCGGCGGTGGTCGACGTCGTCACCCGGCAGCATACCCGTAAATATTTTTTTAGATGTTATATCTGTTTAGTATCTAAACGAGTATTGGGTCCATACACCATTAATAAGGGCGTGGCTTCTGAAAATATGTGGTAACGTATGTAAAACCTCAATAGAATTTTCTTAGGTTTTAAGAGAGAAAAGTTGTTAAAATACCACTAGCTTTCGAGCAGGCTCTCTCCGGTCAATGAAATGCGTGACAGCTGCTGGCTGCGACATCACTGAGACACCGTATATGTGCATACGTTGCCTTGGCGTTAAATGAGCCCGCTTCAACCTCGCTATATTTAAGATTCATCATAACGCTGCAGTTCTATTACGGGTGATGCCCGTAATTTAAATTCAATGCCTTCATTAGTACGAGACGCTCCAGAGGTACCGTCAGATGTGGTCCAGTGACCGTTTCCTACACACGCTCAACTACAGCGGATTTTTCGTGGTATCATAGACGGTATCATCTCTCGTATTCCTGCAGTGCACGGTGTTTTGCCGGACTAATATTTTCCCCACTCACGTAGTATTTCTTGAGCCTCTCGTGTTCTGAAACATCCCGAAACATTAACGTTCTCAGCAGTTCGTGGATTTGACGCTGGCTTTAAGATCGTTATAGTTTCGTGTCTAGTCGTGTGGGGTCAACAATGACGGTATGCGATGGGTTTGAGGCGCAGAAAGCACAGATTTTTCGTTGCATTACCCCTATATGAAGATGTGCTCTTCGCTCTGCTTGTGAAGAAATATTAAATACTTACGTCTGTTCGTAGCTAGAATAAAATCGGTAAAGATACCGGTTTCGAATCCCTGACACGAGAAATTAGCTTGTATCGTCATCTCATATTACAATATCATGACCATTTTTAATATGACATCTCATTTTGCTTAGTTAATCTACATCTACATAGATACTCTGCAAATCATATTCAAGTGCTTGGCAGAGGGTTCATTAACCACTATCACAACTTTTCTCTACCGTTCCATTCTCTAATAGCGCGCGGGGAGAAAGAACACCTAAATCGTTCTGTTTTCGATCTGATTTCTCTTATTTTATTGGGATGGCCATGTCTCCCTAAGTAGTTGGATGCTAGCAAAATATTTTCACATTCAGAACTAAAAGTCGGTTATTAAAACTTCGCAAACAGATCACGCCGCAATGAATAACGTCTTTATTTTAATGATTTCCACCCCAATTCGTGCAACATTTCCGTGACGCTTTCCCCCCCGTGACGTGATAAAACAAAACGAGCTGCCCTTCTCTGAACCTTCTCAATATCTTCCGTCAGTCCCACCTGGTGAGGGTCCCACAAGGGGCAACAGTACTCCAGGAGAGGACGCACAAGTGTGATGTAGGCAGTCTCTTTGGTGGAGCTGGTGCATCGTCTAAGCGTTCTGCCAATGAAACGTAACCTTCGGTTCGCCTTCCCCACAATATTTTCTATGTGTTCTCTCCAGTCAAAGTTGTTCGTAATTGTAACTCCTAGGTATTTGGTAGGATCTACGACTTTAAGGTTTGACTAATTTATTGCGTAATTGAAGTTCAGCGGATTTCTTGTAGTGGCCATGTGCATTACTTCACACTTTTCTTTATTTAGTGTCAATTGCCAATTTTCGCACCATGCAGAAACCTTGTCTAAATCGCTTTGCAGTTGCTTTTGATCCTGTGTTGACTTCACTAACCGATAAACGACAGCATCATCCGCGAACAATCCATGGTTGCTATTCAGATTGTCACCTAAATCGTTTATAAACAGGAGGAAGAGCAGGGGACCTATAACGCTTCCCTGTGGTACGCCAGATATCACTTCTGTTCTACTCGATGACTTACCGTCAATTACAACGAACTGTGTTCTTTCTGATAGGAAATCGTGAATCCAACCGCACAATTGGGGAGATATTCCATAAGCACGCAATTTCATAAGAAGCCTCTCGTGGGGTACAATGTCAAAAGCCTTTCTGAAATCCAGAAATATGGAATCGATTTAACGCTTCATGTGAATAAAGGGTAAGCTGTGTTTCGCAAGAGCGATACTTTCTGAATACGTGTTGACTACTGGTTAATAGGTCGTTCTCTTCGCGGTAGTTCATAATATTCGAACAAAGTATGTGTTCCAAAATCCTACTGCAAATCGACGTCAATGAGATAGGCCTGTAATTTTGGGGATCACTCCTATTGCCTTTCTTGAATATTGGAGTAACTTGTGCAACTTTCCAATCTTTGGGTACGGATCTTTCGCTGAGTGATCGGTTGTAAATTATAGCTAAATACGGAGCTATTGCATCAGCATATTCTGAGAGGAATCTAGTTGTTATACAATCTGGCCCGGAAGATTTATTTTTGTTAAGTGACTTAAGTTGTTTTACTACTCCAGGAACATCTACTTCTAAGTTTCGCATGCTGGCAGCTGTTCTTGGATTGAATACTGGAGTGTTCGCCTCGTCGTTAATAATTTATGTAGTGCCAATGGACACATGCCATTCCACAATTGCGAATTGCACTATATTACATACTTCTAGTCGTTACCTCTCAAGGCAAGAGATACCCGGTGCAGTGCTAAAATTATCGTCTTTGATTTTCAGGTTTAGACATTCGGCCTTGTAAACCGACATCGGTGAAAACGTCGACATTTTACGCGTCTCCATGGTTTGTCCTGTAAGCATTGTTTGGTTAACAGATCACGAAACAGAACTCGTTATGTGAGTTAATGAGAGTGATAAGACATCTGACGTGTCATTCATTGTACTGAAATTTAATTTGAAAATGTTAAGGAGTGTCTTACATCTAATAAGGTGCTTTCTAATATTTGTTGTACAACTATTTGTTGGCCTCTTGACTGACTGCTGTTAAGATAATTCTGTTGTGGTAGCCATTATGTATAGTCAAACGATTGTACGCCACATGGGTTGGATCTTTAGATGACTTGCGACACAGCTACGTCATATTAGATGCATTCAGCTATGGCACACATTTTTTTCCTGACAAGTGTGCATGATATGAGATGCTACGGATCGACTAGGTCTTCACTGGTGTCTTAAAGAGATATTAGTAATAATCATCATTATCCGCATGGGCCTTCAGCCTCTGCAATAGGCCAATGGGCCGCTTCAAGTGATTTGCTTGTTTATTACATTGTTCTAAACTCGTGATAACGCCTTTCGGTGACCATCGGTTCTTCCGGTGCAACTTCGCTACATGTTGTTGGAATCTACCTAGCACTTCTGGTTCCTCCGCTGCCTCAAGCAACTATCAACAGGGAAAATTGTATGAAAGATGCGAAGGAGCGCTTTATTCTGGGGACGTTGCAGTTTATCTGTGAACATTCTGACAGCAGTCCCCCACATAAGGCAGGCAAAATTTACGATGGTCCTGATTCAGAGCATGCACTTCACGGACCGTGTGGATCTTTATTCCGGCAGGGAGTAAATAGCTCCAAGCACAACTCGTTCTTTCTTCTATATTTCATTGACATGGTTCTATCATGTCATCTGCCGACCGAGGGTGATTCGACCTTCGGTATCTATGGGACTGGATTTCTATACAGCTTCATGTTGTCCACTATCACACTATGTGTTTTCCTGAGAAGGAGTGCTTTGCTCTTGGCAACGTTTAATAGGATCTTCCAGTTCGACGTTAATTCCTCATGTAACATGTAACTTGAAGACAGCACACTCCGGTGTCGGCAGATCAAATATATTTTTCAACTTGAAGTGTGGACGGAAGTTCCACGGTATAGGCAGCGGCCGGAGTGGAGTGGCCGAGCGCATTGAGGTGCTACGCTCCGCTGCGCGAGGCCGCTCCCCGTCGGTGGTTCGAATCCATCATTGGGCAAGGATGTTTGTGCTGTCTTTAGTGTAAGTTACTTTATAAGTAGTTTGTAAGTTTAGGAACTGATGACCCCGCAGTTAAGGACCCATAAGCTTAACAAACATTTGAACATAAATGCAGTGTATATGATATGGTCCAACACCGACCCCTGCGGGACCCCAGCAACATTACGACGATTCAAAGATGCGGTGCCCCCTCGAAGGTTTGGCCCTGCAAGTAACTAGCGAGAAGACCAAAGAGCTGTACATGTCGTGCGTGAACTGTCTGTTGATCAGTCCTCGATGCCACATGTAAGAAATGGAGAAGGATCATGTCACACAACTCCCCGCAGATGTAGGCCTCAATGACGTCCTCGACAACCTGTAACAGCACTAGAAGCGTATTATTGTTTCTCGAGAACTTATATTGTTCGCTACGCACCTCTGCTTTGATTACAGGCAACAAACCTTTTTAGTATTCCTTGCCGAGAGTTGTGAGAAACCTGATGATACCATAGCTAGGCGGATCAGCACAGTTCTTTCCCGCAACTACTACGGCGTTCTTCAAAGTCGTGGGAAACTTCTCCTGCGTCAATATAGTGTTAAATAGGCAAGTGACTTGCACATTGGCTGTTAGCGTTAACTCTTGAAGCATTTGGGCAGTGAGGAGGTCAAGCCCTGTCAGTTTCCAGCGTGGGAGACGTTGAAAGGTCCGCAGAACTTCTTCACTGATAGCTACCTCATTTTTCGTGTCGTCTCCCTTAGAATCAGTTGCACCATAGACCTGGAATCTGTCGTAAGGAATCTGGGTGCATGCCGGGTATATTGACTACTCCATTATATGAGTCTGTGCTCGAATGTGCCAGTGATGGAATTCGCCTTATCCTAGGATATATCAAACTTCCCGTTGGAGTTTGCAAACGGAGGTCTTTTGAGGCACCTCTTTGTAAACGTTTGGTCGAGGCCCTGAGGGATGATGGTTGGTGGAACTGATGCTAATATGTCAGCACACCGTTGATGTAGGCTGCCTTGATACATCATTAACAACTGACTTTGCGTGAGTCGTTAGTCAAGCGGTTTTTCTCCGGAGAGAAAGAAGGATATTCTATGGAGCTCTTCAGAATGGCGAATTTAATCCGAAATCAGCAGTTGGATTTTATGGATTTTATTATGCTCGTTGTTGAGTATAATGGACAGTTTACAGTAGTTTTCCTTGGTAATACACGAAATCTGTGAAAAAAACTTATTCACTGGAAATACTTTTAACAAAGTGCACTGAAAAAAAGAGATGTACTTAGAAAATTAGTGTATTTTTTACTCAGAGAATACCTTAATTTGTGGCCAGGCAGAATACTTTTCACCTGTAGCCGCATTTTTATATATCCCTGTTTTATGCTTTTGCTAATTTTTCGTTTATTATTATTATTATTATTATTATTTACTCCACGCCACCCAATAAGGGCGGACCACGCCGAGCGGGAATGGCCGTGTGGTCTGGAGCGCCACATTACGGACTGCCTGTCCGCTCGTGTCAGAGGTTCGAACCCTCCCTTGTGCATGCGTGTGTTTGTTGTTCTTAATATAAGTCTTTAAGTCTAGGAACCGATGACCACAGAAGTTTGGTCCCTTAGGATTACAAATATTTTAATATTTTTTTATCATTAAAAAAAGTTAAATAAATATAAGGGCAGACGGTAAGTGTCAGCAGGTAGAAATTTTCCATTCTCAAGCCAAAATATTTTACAAATTGATAACATATTAAAAACTTGACATGGTGATGTGAAAAATTATATCTTACACAATATAATAGACATGGTGTGTTGCATAATTTAAGAGATACGAAGCTATCTTGTTTAGTGATTAAAATATAGGAACTGATGGATGCGAGGTGAATATTTCAAAAAAAATATCAGAAGCAGATGATCAGTTGTATAAGTAAAAGTGATTAATTAAAATCTACAGATAATGACTGAAAAACCAAATGTGCTGCATAAAATCAAACACCCATTAATTATAATAGGTTTCCCGACTTATCCTGACTGCAATATGAGGTAAATTCTTCCCACAAAACGCGCTTCTCTGTTTATTTATAAAGTATCTTCTTTTATTCTGTAAATGTGGATACACAGCTTTTTAAATTTCTTTTGCATGTATCGATTTGAAACGGTTTTAAGTTTTCGTGTACTTTTTGTGTTTTTTAAGTTGGTATATGACATACTTACGGTGTTAATGCCTCTTCCACATCCTACTGCTGTTTTTAGGGTGTGAAGGGCAGGTATTAACACCGTAAGTAAATTATTTACCACTTTAAAAACACATAATATGCCCGCAAAGTTAAAACTATATCTAACCTATATATGCGAAACAAAATGTACAAAACTATGTAACGACATTTACAGTACCGCAGAAAATGCTTCATAAATAAAAGCGAGACGCATGTCTGTGGTAAAACTAAAAGAAAGAAAATTAAAAAAAGTTCAAATGTTTGTTAACCTTATGGTACCTAACTGCGGGGTTATCAGTCCCTAAACTTACAAACTACTAATAAATTAACTGATACTAAAGACAACACAAACATCCATGCCCGAGGGAGGATTCGAACCTCCGACGGTAAACGGCCTCGTGCATCAGAGCATAGTGCCTCAATGCGCTCGGCCACTCTGCCGCGGCTGGAAAAACTCCTAAAAGTAGTCACCATAAGACGAGAAATCTATTATAATTTTATCAGCTTCTGTGCAAGATGGCCACACAATAAGATATAGTAAGAGATCTATGGTCAATTTCATCAGTTAGAAACATCAAATGCAAATGTTGGTTACGTAAACGTGTGTACGCAGATGTGTGAACTGGTAAAATCGATATAAACTCCCACCAGAGATTAGGGTAGCATGGGGTTGTAAGACTTGTTGTGGCGTGAAGGAAGTGTATAACGTGAACGGAAGTGTTGGTGGAGGCATTTGGGAGGATGAGGAGGTATTACACTCTGTACCAAGTATTAAGAAGTGGGAGGAGAGAAGTAGGGGAAAATATACCATTTTTCCTCTTTATTGCTAACTAGCTTAAACCCGCGGCTCCGCTCGCGTGTTGGTTAATTATGATAGATAATGCGCGGAACGTCAAATCGATTTTTTTAAAGAGATGTATTATAAAAAAAATTCTTTTTTACTACTTTATTTATTTATTCTTATACTTCCTTATTCGTATGCTTATCCTTACAGAGAAAGAGCTGGACACATTGTAGCACGCATAGACCAAAGATATGATCTGGGGCATCACGTTTCGCTATAGAGTTTTGCTATAGAGTCGCAAACGTCATCGCTGGCCATCAGTCCGAATTTTTTTTTATCATTTGACGACTTTCAACCGCCATATCTTGCACCCCCTTATAGCTATCGGCATGGAACTACTATGGTGTACAACGGGAGACTTCGGACAACAATTAAACACAGACCATTCGTTTGCGTTCTGTAGTTTTCGCTGCAGAGCGAAATATTAACACACACACACATAGAATTTTATATACACCAATAACTTTCCATCCCAATATGCTCCACCCATCATTATCAACCCTCAAGCACCAATGCAAGCAATAAAACCATTTCCAAAGGCCGGCCGCGGTGGCCGACGGGACTGAGGCGCTCCAGTCACGGTGTGCACGGCCACTACGGTCGGGGGTTCGAATTCCTTCTCGGGCATTGATATTTGTGCCGTCCTTAGTATTAGTTAGATCATAAGTAGTTTGTAAGTTTAGGGACTGTTGACCCCGTAGTTAAGTCCCACAAGCTATACAAACATTTGAACATTTGAAACATTTCCAAAGAGTATTGTTCCACATTTCACCTTATAGTTTTCAAATTACTAAATATCTATCAGATCGCTATAAAACCGTGCCTAAAACCTTCCTCAGGTATAAATTAGTAACTGGACAAATATTTAAGTCTCTGCGTCTTGTCGTTCGGACGTAATAAGCGCAAACCGAATAGACATTCACACACACACACACACACACACACACATACACACACACACACACACATATATATATATATATATATATATATATATATATATATATATATATATATATATATATATATATCAATCCGATCGCCATAAAACCGTGCCTAAAGCCTTCCCCAGATAGACATTAGGAACTGTACAAATTTTTAGCTCTTTATGTCTTGTGGTTCAGACGTGAGAAACGTACACCGAACAGACATTCACATTTATAGATATAGATTTCAATTCCCCCTCCCCCCTTGGGGTGGGATGTCAGCGTAATTTACTAATTATACCGGCCACATTTCAGTGCAAAATCATCTGAGGTTAATTCGAAAACATTGCATTTTAAGGAAAGTTTTGTTCGTATTGATCATGCATCACGCCTCTAGATGTTTACTGTTGCCAGGGAAGCGACCTGTGACTCCGCCTAGCGAACTAAGGTCCTCACAGCGGCGTAAGGACGACGGCGGAATTGAATGGTGACGGCGGTTGGCGGAGTTGGTACAAGAGGCTCGCGTCGAGTGGTACGACAAGTTGCCGCGAGGGGCGCTGCTCTCGCCTTGGCCGGCAATTACTCGCGGATTAGCGCCACGCCACAACGACGCCCGCACTCGCTCAACTTTATTTTTCGAAGCCAAGTTGCAATCCCCGCTAATTCTTGGTCTGCACGTGGAATAAAGCCCACCCGTGTTTCTAACAATGTGCTAGACTCCAATCACACCGAACGGCAAATATTTTCACAGCGGCAAATTAGTACCAGGATATCGTAAGTTTTGATTAGTGTTGAAAGTACCAGATTTCGGCCTTTTTGTTTAAAAATATTTGTGCCAGATATTAAGTTGCTTGTTAGAAAACCGAATAAAAAAGAGAAATGAATTATGTTTCAAAATGAGTGCTACATATTCATGACTCTAAGTACTGATGAAAACTGAAGATATATTTTTGGTGTAGACAATGTTTTAACAAAATTATGTCGAAGTTGATAATATAACAAAACATATTTCATCCAATTACTGAGTAATAAATAGGTCTTCCGCATTCTCCAAATCGATGTAAGGATGAACGCCAGTAAATTTTTCGTAAAAGTATTGTGAACTATTGCAATTATTCCCAGGAAATGCTTCACGAGTGGTTCGTAGAGCTATACTATATCTCTACTATGAATAATACTATAAACGAAACTTCATTGTTCACAGCTCTAGGTCTATACTCAATAAGATTGTTGTTGTTGTTGGTTTTTGAGGGGACTAAACAGCTAGGTCATCAGTCCCACTCAATAAGAATTGTACACATATTATATGGCATTTTTATTGTAATTTGTGAATACTATTGGCACCTAAAATATTTAATATTCATCTTGAAGTATTCCGTATTGATTGCTCCCATATAGCGAAAAGAGTATGAGGGAAAAATTAGATTCGAGCCATGCGAAGGCTTATCTGCATTCGTTTTTCCCGCGAACCATACAAAAACTGGAAAAGGAACAAATGTTATTGGTCCGCAAAGTAACCAACGTCAGAAATCCTGAGGTGGCTTGCAGAGCATACATGTAGACGAACATTTAAGATTAAGGTTACTGTGTAAATTTGGTCCTTAATACTCAAAGATATTTCATAAAAATTGTATTCAGAGTTTTCTTTCGTAAAATAGTGAATAAATTACGGATCCATATTCCATGAGCTTGAAGTAATGCAGTTTTCAGTTGTAAATAAGATGGTATATCAACACACGCAAATGCTATGGAAAAGCATAAATCAATTTTTAGCGACAATTTCATGAAAATTATGTAGCGTAAGATACTACGAAGAAACCGTTACGGTACCATACGATGAGAAAACTGATTATTCAGGAAATGCCCTGCGGTGACTAACTTCCAATGACACCAACATTTCATTTTCGAATGACAAAATTAAAGTTACCTGTATTTATTTCTCTGTACATTGGCATTATCAGTAAAACATCATTTTTCAAAGTAAAAGACTGTAATTTAAATTTTTGTACCTTTTGAATAAATTGTGCACTGTTTCTTAATTAAAAGACAGCCACAATGAGTATTGTGCAATTTCTGCAATGCAGGCTGAATAATTAGCCACGGAGCATTGTTTGCCGGCCGCAGTGACCGAGGGGACTGAGGCGCTCCAGTCACGGTCTGCACGGCCACTAGGGTCGGGGGTTCGAATCCCCCCTCGGGTATGGATATTTGTGCCGTCCTAGTTCGTAAGTACTTCGTAAGTAGTTTGTAAGTTTAGGGACTGATGACCCCGTAGTCAAGTCCCATAAGCTATACAAACATTTGAAGATTTTTTGGAGCATTGTTTACGTTTGTGTTCTTTAATTTCTTCGTGTATTAGGCTTGAGTAAAATGTGAGTGTAGGTTCAGTTAAGTTTCATTATGTTACCTAATGTTTCTCACTGGGCATGTAAATTCCCATCTAGCATTCATATGAAAGTTTTACATACAATTTACAGCAACTCCTCGTATTTACTTAATCGAAATTATATTAGATCACTAGCTGAAAAACCGGTTCTACGTGTGTATTTATTTATTCCAAGCTTCCATTCTCACTCTGTTCTTCTCCTCCCCCATCTCTGCCCATTTCCTTCCCCCACCCCCTCGTTATCATTCTCCTCTTCCTCTCTCTGACCGTCTCCTACGCCTCGCCTATGGCCATCAGCTCCTCCTTCTGTCTATGAAAAATTACATACATCTTTCAACTTTCATGGTGATCGATGAAACGGTGGCGACGTTTATGTAAGAGCTCTGTGTCAACAACATACCGCGACTTGAGGAGTATAAAAACCTTCTCCATGAAATCATGCATACTGTTGTCAACTTTCATGGTGACGGTCAGTATGAGTCGAAGTCTGATGAGAGGTATCTTCCGCCATATCCCGTACGAAATCGTAAGGGGACAGTAAGCTTCCTTTCCTTTTAAGGATCAAGTGGACAAATTTCATTAAGATCGGAATACAGTTATAGATCTCTGACGCAGGCTGTTGTACACTCCGCTATGCACCGCCGAAATCTGTGTTAACCGTACTGTGCGTATAATCTTCGTGCTGAAGTGCTAGCAATAAGCTGATGAAGTTTTTTCGCAATCGAATAAACGGTATGATAGCGCACTAAACACGAACGAACAAACATAGATTTTTATATATAACATTATTATCTTATTCTATCTCGCATTCATTATATTGTACTGAAGTGCATTAGTAAACTATTGTTACCGAGTAGGTGCTGCCTGTGATGTTACTGTTTCAGGCACGATCCTCACGATCGGATTAAGAACTAATTAGCTGAAACGTAACGGTAGCATCGCGACCACATGAATCTTGCTCATGAGTAGGCCTTCTTTCCTGATTTTCAGTATTTCCAATATTTATTCATTCTTACACACGTTACGGTACGGACACATGAAAAGAAAACTTATTCATCTGTTCATATCATGTTGCACTTTCAAACCAAACTCTGAGAACCCCCCACAATTTTTACACGTCGAAGTGACGATAATTTCTGCTATTGCAACATTAATATCTGTTGTATCCTGTTTAACTACCTTGAACAAATAGATTCTCAATTTAGAATTTTTGCTGAAATGTTCAAATTCGTTTTAATAATTCTTTTTTAGGTTCATTCGACCAAAGTGGCCACAAAACGAAATTCTCGTTTCCTTGACAGCATCAGATAGTTTTTCATTTTGACTGTCAGAGTTCTATAATAACTTCAATTTTTCTTGGACACAGAAAGTTATGTAGTACCATCCTGTCCTCTTTCTTCATCTGTTACCATAATACACCCGTGTTCAGGAAGACGACAGTACAAGTCTGCGACAAGTCATCCAGATTTCTATTTTCCGTGATTTTCCTTAATTGCCCTAAGCAAATACCGGTACTGACATTAGGTAGGATACAATTTTTCAGGTTTTATTTCTTCTTACTTTATATGGTCCGTTTAGTTGTATTATTTCCCCTAAATACTTCAGTTTATTCACTCTGTTGATCCTACCGTACTTGTTGCTTAGTTCTGAATATTTTAATGTTAATTATGAATACTGTCTTCTTCCGATTATTTATTAGGTGAGCGTGTAGTTTTTTTTTTTTTTTTTTTTTTTTTTTTTTTTTTAACTTTACGCCCTACTTCAGTAATTCGTATTTGGAGACGATACTTCTTTTTCTCCCACAGCTTTCACTAGTGCTCTATTGGTACATGACTCGAAGTTTTCCCGTTTGTAAAATATCGTAATTTTGTCTTGTTCTTTGGAGAGCAGCACTATGTCGACTATTATTTTGAGTAGAACGTTCTTACCTTTTCAGTTGTGTAAGTCAGCTGTTGAAAAGGTAAGTTCAATTAGCTAGTTACATATTCTAGATATTCAAAGATACATGTTCGTCTGTTTGAAACTACCTGAGTGCATATAACTAAGAAAACTTCTGTAGTATGAACAAGCGAGGCGGAGTGGATAGCACACTGGACTCGCATTCGGGATGATGTCGGTTCAAAACCCTCCCCTGTGTTCCAGAGTTAGGTTTCCCGTGATTTCCCAAAATCACTCCAGACAAATGTCGGGACAGTACCTTTCACGGTTGGGCCAGTTTCCTTCCTCCATCCTTAATAAAAACAAACCGAGCTTCCGCCCTGTCTTTAACAATCACGTCTTCGGGGTTTTAAAATCTAACCTTCCTTCTCCTTCATCTCTGCACTGGGGTAGAGGGGAAGTTGTTAAAGAAGATACAGCTTTCAAATACATTTGAAAACAATTTTTATGCCTCTCGGATATTTAATTTTAATGGGCAAAAAATCTAAGAGTTTTTAAGCTGACTGTTATACTTCCAAATTTAGAATGGTTACGTTAATGAAAGCGTACGTCGTTTTCTTTAATCTCTCGATTTGGGTCTCCATTACTTTCATTCTAAGATTGATTGTTGATACCAAATTACGTACTGACACGTTGTGGTTAATATTCCCAACTGTTTAAACAGGATTATGCACGATATACGTATATGATCTCAACATACAAATATTTTTTCTTAGAGGCAATGACTACGTTTTACCTAAGTGAGTACTTATTCCAGAACTTTATTCTTTGGGACGCAAGTGAAATTAAGTTACTGCTGTCTATAACCTCAAGTGGTTACCTATTCTTACTGCAAAATAGGCAGATGCTAAATATTTTAGGTCTCGCTTGTGTGTTTCGCTCATACACTTATTTATTATTAATATATATGTTTTAAAATACCCCTGGAGTTGGTGCGGAATTTCTGCGGTACATATAATAACATTTTGGATATTTCACTGTAATTATGCTTCTTCCTTTATTTAATGTATGAAGTTAATATACCCTCAGAGCTGATGCAATATTATTTTGGTAAACATGATATTTTCTTTACTTGTCTGTGATTGTGCTGCTTATGCCCGGCACTAAAATTTATGCATTGGTGCCATTTTAGAATGCAAAAAATCATAATGGGCGCATTTGAATCATGTCATGCAAAAATCTGCAAATACATATCGTCGCCAAACATATAGCATTTGATTACTTAAGGACATATTGAACATTAAGCATAAGCTGCTCTTAAAATGTTTATTTACCGGTTCGTTATTCGTGTGTGTAACACCTCTTCATAGGCATATGATACGGTGGAAATAATTCTCTGTAGTTTAATTTTAACAACATAACATATTCATAGCAGTTGAATCAATTACGTGTGAAGAAATAACTGCATGTAAAACGACGTATACAACGTAACAATTTTCCATACATCACAAACATAAGTGTAATTTCATGACATCCCTGACGTGTAAGTTTAACGTCTTTAGGATATTCTACCTAATGTTTATCTAGACGGTAGGCAAGTATGTGGGCATGAGTGTGTGTGTTATCCTTAGTTTAGTTTACCTAGGTTTAAGTAGTTTGTAAGCTACGGACTGTTGACCACGCAGTTTGGTCCGATAGATTTACAAACATTTGAACATTTGAACTACCTCTTTATTAGTTAGGCGATCTACGCACATAATCTTCAACATTTTTCCGCAGCATAACATTACAAAAGTCTCTATCCTCCTCCAGTCTAAACTATTTATGGTCCAAATTTCACTTCCATACACTCGAAACAAATGCCTTCAGAAAAGACTTCCTTACACCTAAAGTAAAATTCGATGTTAGCAAATTTCTCTTTTTCAAAAACGCTTGTCTTCCCATTGCTATTCTTCATTTTATATCCTCTGTACTGCGACCGTCTTATATTATTTTACCGCACAAGTAAAAAAACTCATTCACCAACTTTATTGATTCGTTACCTAATTTAATTCCTTCAGCATCGCCCGATTTTCTAAGACTGCATTCCATTACCCTTGTTTTGCTCTTGTTAATTTTCATCTTATGCGTTCCTTTCAGCACACTGTCCATTCCGTTCAATTACTCTTCCAGGTCCTTTGCTGTCTATGACAGAATTACAATGTCATCAGCAAAACGCAATGGTTTTATTTCTTCCTTCTCCAAATTTCTCTTTGCTTTCTTTCACAGCTTGCGCAATGTACAAATTGAATAACATTGTAGAAAGGCTACAACCCTGTCTTACCCCCTTCCAAACCACAGCGACCCTTTTACGCCCTTCAACTCTAATAATGTTTCATTTACAAGTTGTAAATAAGCTTCTGTTTCCTTTATTTTATCCCTGCTGATGTCAGAATTTGAAAGCGTGTATTCCAAACAACTTGTCAAAAGCTTTCTCCAAAAATACAAAAGCTACAAATGTAGGTTTGCCTTGCCTTAATCTATCTTCTAAGATAAGTCGTAAGGTTAGTATTGCCTCCCGTGTTCATAAATTTCTCCTGAATCCGATCTCTTTCATTAATAATACTAAATTACGAGTAGATAATAGTATTTTTTAGGTTAGATTATTAGTAGTAAATGTCGAGTACATGTAAACATCGAATAAAAACGCGAAATAGCAGCGGAATATATATGATTTAATGGAGGTCGGTTCTAGATAGTTTCTCACTTTGCTGAAGTTTTCAGCTACTCCACGTTCGCAGACAGATTTGCCAGTTGTGCTCTGCTCGCAAAGGGCTAAGTCCGTTATGTCAAGGGCCTTCCAGCAGGCATAGGACTTATTAAGGCGAAAATCCGCACGGGCCCCCGCTGTCTGGTCGGGACGATGTAATAATCCCGCAATTTATGGTCAACTGGTGCTTCCGCGATGTTTTATTTTATGTGCATCAAAAATCTACGGCGCCATACATAATTCATGTCTAAATGAGCTTGCCCTTGTACCAGGGATTACACTGTGATTTACCTCTTCAAAACAGCTTCAACTTACCAAATTCTCGCAACTTTCTCGGCTCCAGATATTCTCCTCTCGTCGGCCTTTCTGTTCTTGTTATCTAAAGAAAAAATTGCTAATAAGAACGCTCAGAGTTGCATACATAGTTCAGATAAACGCAAGGCCACAAAAGCGGAATCTGGTCACTTTGCTTACAAACAGACTGTCGATGAAAAGTAAACATGTGAGCAGGGTATAATAGCGCACACATTCACCCCTGCAACTACAATGTGGAAAATATTCGAGCTTTCATTTTATGAACAGTTTTACAATATGGTCATGCGAGACGCATATGTACTTGTCGCAAACTATTAAACAGTGTATTCTACCAATAAAATACTAAAAGTATTACTACGTTTGCCGAATGTACCGAACAACAGAGTCCTGGTCTCTTTTGTACCATCATTTGGTAAGAACCCACTCTTACATCGGTGAGTTATTTATGAAACGTTCACGTTCAAAAATAAAAAAAATAAAAAATAAAAATAAAATAAAATAAAATAAACGTTCAAATGTTTGTAATTCTTATGGGACCAAATTACTTTGGTCGTAAGTCCCTAGACTTATATATTACTTAAACTAAGTTAAATTAACTTACGGACAACACCCACATCCATGCCCGAGGGGGGATTCGAACCCCCGACGCGGGAGGCGACGCGATCCGTAACGTGGCGCTCCAGACCGCTCAGCTACTCCCGCGCGGCTGTGCACGTTCTTGCTGCTGTTTATCCAAGAAGTGATTTATTCACATCTGATCTTTCAGTTCTAAGAAGGGTATGATGCATCCTCCACATCTCACTACCGCAGCCTACATTAGTTCAAAAGTTCTTAGTGTATTTGTCACTTGGTCTTTCTTTACAATTCTCCTCCCCCCTTTCCCAATTATTTCCTCTAGTACTAAACTGACGATTTCCAAATACCTAATAATCAACCTACACTTTATTTTCATCAGTTTACGTTACAAATCTTCCCAGTTTGCTTCAATACTTTCTCGATAGTTACGCAGTCTACGAATATAATATTCAGCTATCTTCTATAGCATCAGACTGACCACTACTCTCTTCTTGCTGTAACTACTTAAGATCCACGTTTTACGTCCTTAAAAGGCTATTAAGCAAACAGCTGTAAATCTAAGCCTCTAAATAAGGATCAAATTAACCACAAAAATGTAAATAAATGGGGAGAAAACATTCAGACCTCGTTATAGACGAAGTTAATAAGAGTATAATAGTACTAATCTACCCTGAAACTTCCTGGCAAATTAAAATTGTGTGCCGGACTCGAACCTGGGACCTTTTCGCGGGCAAGCGCTCTACCACCGAGTTATTCCGGCACGCTTCACGGTCCGTCCTCACAACTTTACTACTGCCAGTACCTCGTCTCCTACTTTGCAAACGTCACAGAACTTCACCTGTGAACCTTGCAGGACTAGCACTCCTGGAAGAAAGGATATGGTGGAGACATGGCTTAGCCACTGCCTAAGGGATGTTTCCAGAATGAAACTATCACTCTGCAGCGGAGCGTGCGCTGATGTGAAACTTCCTGGCAGATTAAAATTGCAAAGGTCCCAGGTTCGAATTCCGGTTCCGGCACACAATTTTAATCTGCCAGGAAGTTTCATATCAGGTCACACTCCGCTGCAGAGTGAAAGTTTCATTCTCATCTGCCCTGTTTACAAGCACGCAAGACGTACGTCCATGATAAAAGAATGTAAGCAGATTGATTTTTCCAGACAAGTACCTACGACAACTGGCCTCTACAGCGCTTCTAAGGAGAAGAACGTATAGTTGGTATCTTCAGTCATAATAAACTTCGAACCATATCGCTTTCCTAAGGAGTATAGTCACGGTTGTGCGACTGGGATCGTTATGTCCTGTCTCAAGGTAATAGTTTGCAGTAACTGACGAGGTATCACGTAGTGAAAAGACATAACGAGTGTAATTCTTCCAGAAAAGTGAAGTAGACTTCTCGTGTTTCGAATATATATTTGAAATATTTAATGAGCAATCAGAACATTGCTCTTAGATTTGAGGCAGTTAATGCTGCTGACTAGTAAACTCAGAAAAGCAAAGTCAATTGCGAAATGATTTTGAATTTGTATGTTCACGACGCAAATTGTGACAATTGGCCTTAAACATCAATATGCATTTGGCTCTGAACATTATTACTAAAAGAGTTTCGTCAGCATTCTAGATATCGAAAGGCAAAACAAATTTGAAAGTTATACATAAAACGAAATTCCTGGGGGTGCAATTAAAAACAACGTCAACGGGAAATAACACGTGTTTTGCGAAGGTGAAACAAACTGTCTGTTACTGACACAACCATTAGAAGATTTAAACCTCTCATAAGGAGACTACCAACAATACAATTGTTCCACCTCTTCTGCAGCATTGCTGATCAGTATGCGAGTTTTACCTCACAGTTTAGAGGGAGGAAGTCGAAGAAGTTGAACGAATATATCAAATTGTGAAGTATAGTGAATTAAGAGAAAGAAATTATCGGATATTTTCAGTTTTTTTTCCTTCACGTTGGAAGGAAGGGGAAGGGAAAGGGGTATGAGGTGCAGACGCAATACTACAACAAGAACATTTCCACTGCTGCCCGATTTTTCCACGAGATTTCAATCACCAACTTTCTCTTCGAATGCAAAGAACTTTTTCCCACTGCCGTACAGAGTATTGTATTACAACTGTAGGGATAACAGCAATTAGAACTCGCACACACGTTTTTTGGCACTTGTTTTTTTCCGAGCTTCGTATAAGCGTAGAACAGTCGATAAACTGGAGCGACTCTATAAACCCTTTACGAAACACTTAACTGTGAAGAATAACAAAACAATAGTAGGGCATCAGAATAAGGTATTTTCTGTCGTGCAGCACTTATTGTTTCAGAGACACTTTATAAGTGCACAATTATATACTACGTATATGCAGTTTGTGATGCTGCCACGAAAACTGTTTAGTCTAACAACTCGCTTGGTTATCTAGATTCAATACAGTTTCTTAAGTCTAGATCGCAAAGTGCTTACAGGAGAGAATAGTTTCCCACATCGTATCATTGTTAGCTAGGAGAAATATTATGTTGTAGCTACGATTATCGTCATTTTATTCTATAAATTCTACATCTACATCTACATGGAATACTCTGCAAATCACATTTAAGTGCCTGGCAGAGGGTTCATCGAACCACCGTTATACTATTTTATCTTCCATTCCATTCTCGAATACCGCGCGGGAAGAATGAACACCTGAATCTCTCCATTCGGGCTCTGATTTCTCGTATTTTATTCTGATGATCATTTCTACCTTTGTAAGTGGGAGTTAACAATATAGTTTCGCATTCGGAGGAGAATGTTGGGGATTGGAGCTTCGCAAATAGCCCACGCCGCAGCGATAAGCCCCGTTGTTGTAATGATTCCCATCCCAGATCCTGTATCATTTCCGTAACGCTGTCTCCCCTGTATCGTGACAATACGAAACGAGCTGCCCTTCTTTGGACTCTTTCGATGTCCTCCGTCAAACCCATCTGATAAGGACCCCACACTGGGCAGAAATACTCCATAAAAGAACGGACAAGCGTAGTGTATGCAGTTTCTTTAGTAGTTCTGTTGCATCTTTTAAGGGTTCTGTCAATAAAACGCAGTCTCTGGTTCGCCTTTCCCACCACATTATCTACGTGGTCTTTCCAATTTAAGTCTGAAGTAATAGTAATTCCTAGGTATTTTGTGGAGTTTACGGCCTTCACATTTGATTGATTTATCATGTAAACAAAGTTTAACGGATTTATTTTCGTACTCATGTGGACGACTTCACACTTCTCATTATTTAGAGTCAACTGCCAATTCTTACACCATACTGATCTCTTATTCAAATCGTTCTGCAGTTGGTTTTGATCTTCAGATGATTTTACTAGACGGTAAATGACGGCGTCATCTGCAAACAACCTATGAGAGCTACTTAGATTTTCTCCTAAATCGTTTATGTAAATAAGGAACAGCAGAGGACCAATAACACTACCCTGTGGAACGCCCGAAATCACCTCTGTTTTAGTAGATGCCTTACCATCGATTACTACGAACTGTGTCCTCTCTGACAGGAAAACCCCTATTCAGTCGCAAATTTTGTGCGATATATCATAACCACGCAATTTGATTAAAAGCCGTTTGTGAGATACAGTTACTAAGGCGAATGGTTACCAAGAAAACGTAGTTAATAACCTAATACGAAAGAAACAACGTGCGGAATCATATACAAATGGCACGGATAATATCAAGAGGGTAATGGTTCCATATTTTGGTAATCTGTCTCAGAAAGTGGCCAACATACTAAAACCTTTTAAAGTAGAAGCTGCTTTTAAAACTAATAACACGTTACATCATAAATTACGAAATAACTTAAACCAAAAGACTGATAAATATGACAAAGCAGGGGTTTATAAGATACAGTGTAGTAGTTGGTCAGACCGGTAGATCGTTTAAAGTTAGGTACAAGGAACACGTGGACGCCTTCCGACTTAACAATTTTGACAAGTCCGCTGTAGCTACACATATCCGCGAAACTGGCCACCCATTAAAGCAGATTGAAGATGACCTGAAGATTTTACATAAACGGGATAAGGGAAGAAAGTTAGATCTGCTAGAACAGCTAGAGATTGCAATACATAACGCAAAAAGCGACGTTGCATTAAAGGAACAAGTTCAAGGCAATGCATACAGCTATTTTAAAAACTTTGTGGACCTATTATAACAAAGGTTGTTTATTTTAAATTTCAACCTCTGTCTTCCTGTACACCCGAATGTACCCACTGCCTTGTGGATGATCTTTGGCATTTAGAGGTCTTTGTTTTCATGTTCATACGTGCGCCCCACTCGTGTTGTTGACTCCGTGCGCTTCACTAGTGCTATTCGCCGCCAGTACTGGGGACTGTTTTTAATATTGACGAAGCACAGTATGCTGAGGTGCTTTCTACGGAGACACGGTTACAAGGGAAGTAACCACGTTTTCTTTTATTACGTTAGGAGGAATCTCCATTTCTCGTGGATAATTTGCGACTTCTGTGAACCCTTTCAAACTGTATTTATCTTATTGCTATCTTGCTATTTATCTTATTGCTATCCTTCCTCAGCTAATTCATGTCACGCTGTTATACAAGACAATATTTCTCCGAATCGTGTGACTTACCTTCTGCATGTGTTTACAAAGGAGTATTATTAGTCTTTTATAACTATTTACTAATTTGTTCAACAGTAACATCGTATTTTGTCATTTTTCTAGTTTCATTTAGGCATCTGATTAATGCATCATTATGAACTGAATATCTTCCATCACTTACTTCAAAATGTTCAAATGTTTGTAGAGCTTATGAGACTTAAGTACGGGGTCATCAGTCCCTAAACTTACAAACTACTTATGAACTAACTAATACTAAGGACGGCACAAATATCCATGCCCGATGGGGGATTCGAACCCCCGACCGTAGTGGCCGTGTACACCGTGACTGGAGCGCCTCAGTCCCCTCGGCCACATCACTTACTAAATCGATGTTATATCCATATGTGAAACATAACGCTCTAACATAGTAAGACACTAGACGTTGCATGAAATCAAAATGCTGGTATAAATGACTAATTCTGGCATAAATGAATCTGTTAGACTTGGTGCTTGACGAATTGACGCCTCGTGTGGGATAGCGTGAATCATGCATCTCTTCCAAAGCCAGCTCCATAACCTAGGACACCATATAAACAACATGTTTAGGAACAAATAAACAATAAATCCTAGAAAACGACAGGGAGACGCAACTGCGCAATTATAAAACAAGACAAAATGTACGCACGGTAGGTACGGCCACTTTACGCTCGAGATATGTCGACTGTACTGAGCTCTAACAGAAAATGAAATAAAAGGACTCACCAGGTGGGATTTCTGCAAATTGCTACTAACTGACATTCATAAAGGTATCGAAGAAAATTACAAAATTATAAACTTTAGTGGCCGATGAATGAATGACTGACGTTGCAATGCAGTTTACCGCGCAGCTGGAAAGAGTAGTAAAAAGGTGACATGTCGATACAGACCACATAAAGTCTGCAAATTTCATTCCGTGTACTCAGCTGGACAGTAACTATATCTCGCATTAAGCTCCGTGAATAATATACGCTGAGATATGGCGGGTAGCTGAGCTGAAACAAGCAAGTGGGAGTAATAGGCGAAACGGTTGAACAAAAGGAGCGACGCCACTTTGGTTGGCAACAATGGGTAAACCATGACGAAACACAGCGACAATAAGGGAAGGCAGGTGGTCGACACAGAGGGATGACAAACCATGGAACCGAGCAATTGTCAGAGAGGCAGTTAGATCCAAAGATTCATCATTATCATTGATCCGACATGCGACTGGTGACTGACCACCTGGTAGCCTTGATGTACACTTGAAAGCAAAAGTTGTGAAAGGATGTTCCTGAGTCGTGCAAGGTTTAGCACAGCTGCCTACAAAGCAGAAGCCCGAACTCGATTCCCACAAATTTTCACGTTTCCTTGTTGTATGATAAAAATGTCTACCAGCAGCTGAGGCAAGTCTTAACTGATTCCACCTAGTTGAGGTGTGATACTTCTTTCAGTGCGGATGCACACGAGGACCGGACTCCTGCCGAGAACACGAGTTTAGTTGCGAGCTGTGGAGAACAGTGATCAAGGTATGACACATGGCATCTTGATCGGACAGCCGCGGTGGAGTAGCCGAGCGATCTAAAGCATCTCGCTGCGAAGCGCGCGGTTGCTCGCCGTGGAGGTTCGAGTCCTCCCTAGGTCATGGGTGTGTGTGTTGTCCTTAGGTTAGTTTACCTAGGTTTAAATAGTTTGTAAGCTACGGACTGATGACCACGCAGTTTGGTCCGATAGATTTACAAACATTGGTCGGACAGGATAAGTGCTTGAGTAATCCGCGTGGAGGCCGTGTGGCTGGAGGGTGCAACGGTTAGCACAGCAGCCTAGGCTGCCTTGTAAGCAGGAGACTCGGGTTCGATTCCCGATCACGGAATTAATTCTCATATGTTCATGTTGTTTGACTGAATCAGTTACAAGTAGCTGAGTCAAAAATACACCAATCAAATCTTAATTTAGTATGTTCCTGGTAAATTATTACTCTTTACACAGAAACCTTTCAGTTTCATCGATCTTCCAGTGCACGGAAGAATTGTTTCCTTCCGCTTTCCTACTGCATATCAGCCTCGTCAAGTATCCATCGTGACAGGTCCTACGTGCACACACTTCTCAATATTCCTTACTGCAGTGTTTTGAAGCGTCTTGCGACAGTACTGTATACAAATACAGCAGAAACAAATGCACAGTCTGTGGTTCTGTAGCGGCAGGAATACGCCTCAGGGGCCTACTGCAGTCTCGCTGGCGGCAGTCTGCACGTGGGAGTGAGGCCCACGCTCTGCCGCCTCCGGCGGACTCATTGCGGACATCGTGGCGGCCCGCCAAGGCTGCCGTCCAGGACGCTTCCAGGGAAACATCATTACCATCGCACAGGAACACTCTTACTACCGACCTTACCTCTAGCGCTCTCTTCTGCCTGGAATCACCTATCTCACCAACAAAATGTGTGTATCCACAATTTCTTTCTCAGTCTACAGTTGGCCACAGTAAAACTTCCTGGGACATGAGGACATTCCACTGCACCGTTCGCTGTCTCTATTCATTTATTTATTTATTCATGTCATAACATCCTACTTCAGTGTACATTACAAAGGAAGTCATAAAAGTCATAAATAATAATAACTATAAACTAGTGTTGTCAGGTTATAAATAATATCATAGTTTACATGGGTATACATTTACAAATGAAACAGGAATCTACAGAAAAGGAAAAATCGCTAACAAAGAGAGATAAGATAAAACAAAGATGTCAATCTAGGTGACTTTGGCGCAGTATTTGGCAATCCCAGAAGAACAGCAGTCAGCAACACCAAACTGCAATCATTATTCTTTAGTCCTTGCCAGGGCCAAAGATTAATTGAGTTTCAGGTAACAGTCTGAATGCTAAACAGAGAGCTAGAAACCACACAGTGCATACAGTAACTGTAAAATCCTGGTGTACAACGTAAAAAACGGTTGAGGCCACTGCTATCTCTCTCTCTCTCTCTCTCTCTCTCTGTCTCTCTCTGTGTGTGTGTGTGTGTGTGTGTGTGTGTGTGTGTGTGCGTGTGTGCGGGTGAATATGTCTTTCCCTGTTTGTTTTAACTCTGTCATTACTTAACAAGTGGACATCGTGCTCAATGAGTCATGCAGACTAATTCCAGACGTCTGAAACCTACATCACGGGATAAATTCTATCATCTAGCGGTTATTGCCTCTACAGACGTCAGTCGTGAGGTAGCCAAAGACAGAGCAAGACATGAGGTATGTGCCTCTGATAAGCAGCCGCTTTGTGGCCACAATTCTCCTCCTACAAGTTTTAATTCCTGGAAGAATTTTATGCGGACAACAAGTAACACGGCCAAACAGATGTGTTCACGGTTACATTTTTGGAACATGAGGTCAGACCAACACTAGCTGCATTATCTCTAGTAATGGCCTTACGTGATTATGCTGTTAAGGACTAATTGCAAACACCCTTCACACCTTTATATCTAATACAAAATGCGACTCAAAACTTCGATGAATGGTCACAGAATAAACAGGAATTACAAACAAAACATGTAAACGGACAATTACACATCGCCGCGGTGGAGTGGCCAAGCGCATTGAGGGGCTATGCTCCACTGCGGAGGCCGTTCCCCGTCGGGGGTTCGAATCGCCCCTCCGGCATGGATGTTTGTGTTGTCTTTAGTATATGGTAGTTCATAAGTAGTTTGTTAGTTTAGGGACTGATGACCCCGTAGCTAAGTCCCTTAAGGTTCACAAACATTTGAACATTTTATGAATTACACATTTTTGAAACTTTCTCGTGTTACAAATAGACTAGGACAGGGATGCTACACGAAAGAAATACATGACGACGGTGTTTTAGTTAAAGCTGTTATTTAACTATGGACAAATCACAACAGCAACAGTTAGATGACTTGGAAAGGAAGAATAAAATCAGGAAACATTGTATCAATGTTCAAATGTTTGTAAATCTATCGGACCAAACTGCGTGGTCATCAGTCCGTAGCTTCCATACTACTTAAACTAAGGTAAACTAACCTAAGGACAACACAGACACCCATGCCCCAGGGAGGACTCGAACCTCCACGGCGAGCAACCGCGCGCCTCGCAGCGAGATGCTTTAGACCGCTCGGCTACTCCACCGCGGCAAACATTGTATCCTCTAACTGAAGTTCACCAATTGTTTTAAGTGTCATTTCCCATGTACTGCTTTATTTCGTTAATGCGGCTGCTATATGCCACCAGAGAATAGAAAGCTATATGAACACCTACATAATCTGTGATGAAATTCAAACAAAAATGTACTGCTAATACTTTCCTAGATTTTCCAAGAAGGTAAACATTGAGCAATTTTGCTAGTCATATGATGTAATACTGACAAGAACTAATGATAACAACGAATGCTTCGATACACAGAAAAACTGGAGGATATACATAATCTATTACAAACCTACGTCACTTTTGCTGAAAAAACGCAGATTATTAATAACACTCTATGACTGTGACTGATACATTCATTGGAATTACTTTCATATATACACTCCTGGCAATTAAAATTGCTACACCACGAATATGATCTGCTACAGACGCAACAGGAAGAAGATGCTGTGATATGCAAATGATTAGCTTTTCAAAACATTCACACAAGTTTGGCGCCGGTGGCATGAGGGAAGTTTCCAACCGATTTTTCATACACAAACAGCAGTTGACCGGCGTTGCCTGGTGAAACGTTGTTGTGATGCCTCGTTTAAGGAGGAGAAACGCGTACCATCACGTTTCCGACTTTGATAAAGGTCGGATTGTAGCCTATCGCGATTCGGTTTATCGTATCGAGACATTGCTGCTCGCGTTGGTCGCGATCCAATGACTGTTAGCAGAATATAGAAACGGTGGGTTCAGGAGGGCAATACGGAACGCCGTGCTGGATCCCAATTAGCCTCGTATCACTAGCAGTCGAGATGACAGGCATCTTTTCCGCATGGCTATAATGGATCGTGCAGCCACATCTCGATCCCCGAGTCAACAGATGGGGACGTTTGCAAGACAACAACCATCTGCACGAACAGTTCGACGACGTTTGCAGCAGAATGGGCTATCAGCTCGGAGACCATGGCTGCGGTCACACTTGACGCTACATCACAGATAGGAGCGCCTGCGATGGTGTACACAGAGACGAACCTGGGTACACGAATGACAAAACGTCATTTTTTCGGATGAATCCAGGTTCTGTTTACAGCATCATGATGGTCGCATCCCTGTTTGGCGACTCCACGGTGAACGCAAATTGGAAGCGTGTATTCGTCATCGCCATACTGGCGTATTACCCAGCGTGATGGTATGGGGTGCCACTGGTTACTTGTTTGTATCGACGGCGCTTTGAACAGTGGCTCTACCCTTCATTCGATCCCTCCGAAACCCTACATTTCAGTTGGATAATGCACGACCGCACGTTACAGGTCCTGTACGGGCCTTTCTGGCTACGGAAAATGTTCGACTGCTGCCCTGGCCAGCACATTTTCCAGATCTCTCACCAACTGAAAACGTCTGGTCAATGGCTGGCTCGTCAAAATACGCTAGGCACTACTCTTGATGAACTGTGGTATCATGTTGAAGGTGCATGGGCATCTGTACCTGTACACGCCATCCAAGTTCTGTTTGACTCAATGCCCAGGCGTATCAAAGCCGTTATTACGGCTAGAGGTAGTTGTCCTGGGTACTGATTTCTCAGGATCTATGCACCCAAATTGCGTGAAAATGTGTTCACATGTGAGTTCTAGTATAATATATTTGTCCAATGAATACCCGTTTATCATCTGCATTTCTTCTGGGGGAAGCAATTTTAATGGCCAGTAGTGTAGTTAATGTACTGTAATTTGGTAATGCACGTGCTTTGTCCGTCTAGTTATATAATCCAATATACAGTTTAAGACTAGTAAGAGAGTTGAGCCGCGCGGGAGTTTCCGAGCGGTCTGAACTGCCACGTTACGGATCGCGCGGCCTCCCGCGTCGGAGGTTCGAAATTCAAATGTTTGTAAAACTTGTGGGACTTAACTGCGGGGTCATCAGTCCCTAAACTTACAGAGTACGTATGAACTAACTTGTACTAAAGACGACACAAACATCCATGCGCGAGAAAGGATTCGAACCTCCGACGCGGAAGGCCGCGCGATCCGCAATGTGGCGCTCCAGAACGCTCGGCTACTCGGAGGTTCGAATCCTCCCACGGGCATGGATGTGTGTGTTGTCCTTAGGTTAGATTATCTTAGTTTAACTAGTTTGTAAGTCTAAGGACTGATGACCGACGTAGTTTGATCCCATAGAATTACAAACATTTGAATATTTGAAGAGAGTTAAAAAACAATGTGACGCACATTGTACTCCTATACATAATGAATGGGGCACGGCCAGAAACTAAGGCCATTTACACCTTAACACCTCTACGGTGAATAAATGTTCTCAATAATTTTTAGTAGATGTAGACCCAGCTCAAAATACTGAAGGCATGTCAGCTAGTTTTGTTGTTGCTGTGGTCACAGTCCTTTGCACTCTACACTGTTATGTGCAAGCCTCTTTATCTCCGAATAACAGCGGCAACATACATCCATTTAAACATGCTTACAGTTCTCTACTCTTGGTCTCCCTCTGTCATTCCCCTTCCCCCGACACACACGTCTCTCCAATACTAAACTGACGTTGTCTTTATATGTATACTACCAATCTATCCCTTCTTTTAGTCAAGTTATGCCACAGATTTCTCATCTCCTCAGGTCTGTTCAGTACCTCCTCATTACTTACGCGATATGCTCAACTTACTTTCAACTTTCTCCTGTAACACCACTTTTCAAGAGCTAGCGTCCTCTTCTTGTACGGACTGCTTATCGTCTATGCATTTTATATTCTCTCTCCTCCGGCTATCAGAAGTGTTTTTTTCTTTTTTCTCTTATTTTTTCAAATGACAAAACTCATCCATTACTGTCTCATTTCCGAATCTAATTCCTTCTGCATCATCTGATTTATTCGGCTACATTCAATTCCCCTTGTTTCTCTACTCTTAATATTCATCTTATACCATCCTTTCAGGACGCTGTCCATTCCGTTAATTTTCTGTTCCAAGTCTTTTGCTGTCTCCGACATTATTATGACATCGGCAAGCCCCAAAGCTTTTATTTCCTCTCCCGTAACCTAAATACCGTTTCCAAATTTATCCTTGATATCCTTCACAGCTCTAACAGTGTACATTTGGGAATGATGTAACCTGTCTCACTCCCTTCTCAACCACCGCGACTCTATCATGTCCTTAGACTCCTGTAACTCGTCTCTTGTTTCGGTATAAATTGTAAATAACGTTTCGTTCTATATGTTTTATACATGCTACAGTCAGAATAGTGTGTATTTCAGTCAATATCGGCAGAAATTTTCTTCAAATCAACAAAAGGTATAAACGTACTTTTGTCTTTTCTTAAACTATCTTCCAAGATAAGACTTAAGTCAGCACTGCCTCACGTACTCGTACAATTCTCGCACACCCAAACTAATTTACCCGAAACCGACTTCCAGCATTCTATCTATTCTTCTGTAATTCGTATTTGTATTTTAGAACCATGACTTATTAAAGTGACATTTCTATAATTTTAATACTTTCCAGCATCGGCTTCCTTTGAAATTTGAATTATTACGTTTTTGATAATTCCGAGGGTATTTTTCACATCTTGCACATCAGGTGGAATAGTTTTGCATACTGAACGCCGTATACCAAAACTTTCAACAAGTTGCACGAGCGACAGGAAAACAAGGGATCATTCGCAACAAGAACACCTGATCACGGTAGAAGGCGAATGGTTCACGCGTTTAATATGCACGAATGAGTGTTTCGACGAGTTGAGTATCAGCCTGCAACAGGTGTGCGAAGACCGGAACTGCGCAGGTCGTAAACCACGACCGGTGTGTCCTCAACATTCATATGCCGTTATTCATTCTTATTTCTGACTATGAGGTCATTACAAGCAGTTGTGTGATCTACCCCCACCTGTTGTATAACAATGCCATCATAAACTAAGTATTACTTCAGATTCAAACTCTTAAGTATCCTTTCCCAAGGAACTGCGGGGAAAATGGTCAACGGTAATTGAGCGTAGCTTAATATTATCGATGACGCAGATTTTGAGCTGCTCCTCAGGATAACGCCACACCATTCATCAAATAGCCTATAACAGTTAATTCTTTGCTAACCAGTACTTTTAAAACATGGCGTTAGGGTGTATTACTGGGCGTCTGGAGAAGCTAACAAGGTAGAAAAGCCAGGGCAAATGATGTCATGATTTTCTAACGATTACACCCAGCAGTTCCAGCCTATAATGGCTTAGAGGCCAGGACTTCTCTCTTTTTAGAATCACTAGCTAGCGTAGCTCTAATATGTACCTCCTGTTTCTGATTATTAATTTCATTTATGTTAAGTCGCGGGAATTGGTTCACTTTGAATCAACGAACCACCACTGTCATACTTTGCTGCCAATAGCTGCAGGTTCCTTGTCAGTCAATCAGTATTCTGTCGACATGGCAGCTTCTCTAAATCTATCCATTTGTTGTATGACTATCCTCTGTCTATGAATACCTAAAAGATGGGACAAGGGGTTCTAGTCCGGCCAATTTAGCGGCTCAGACATCACTATCCGAACAGACATGCTATTGCTGTTTGTCGTCCAGGCAGGTATACACTGCTACTGTCCACCGCCTAGGACAGGCACACATCATCATTATTAGCGATGACAGAGTCCGCTCTTGGACCCCGCCTGTTCCAATGTTCAAATGTTCAAATGTTTGTTAAGCTTAAGGGACTTAACTACGGGGTCATCTGTCCCTAAACTTACAAACTACTTATGAACTACCTACAACTAAGGACGGCACAAATATCCAAGCCCGAGGGGGGATTCGAACCCCCGACCGTAGTGGCCGTGCAAACCGTGACTGAAGCGCCTCAGTCCCCTCGGCCACCGCGGCCGGCGACCCCGCCTGCCCAGTGTGCTTCCTGCTAAGATGCAGAAGCAGGCCAGCAGCCAGTGTTCACCAATGACAGCTAACTTGCGTCAGCTTTGCTGTGCTAACCACAGCACCCCCTCGACAGACCCCATTCCTTCTGGCAGTCTGCAGCTGAAGTCCACACACTTCGTAAACTTCGGCCTCCTACATTAAGGAGGCAGCTGCAACCCCCCCCCGTCTCGGAGTCCATTACAATAATTCTTGAATAATAAAAGACATACTCAACTACAAATGATTCCATGATGGGTCACTATCCAACGTCTGCCCCCACATGACTTGAGAGGCGAACCGCAATGCATTTCTTATACATCACAACCTGTTTCACCTGCCACCAAACAGGTTGTACATCCTGGCCTGCGGGGCTATGCTGCGATACGAGAAGCCGTTCCCCGTCGAGCATGGTTGTTTGTGTCGTCTTTAGTATAAGGTAGTTCATAAGCAGTTTGTAAGTTTAGGGATTGATGACCCCGAATTTAAGTCCCTTAAGCTTGGCAAACATTTGAACATCCTGTCCTCTACGTGTCTTATAGTCATCTTATAGCGGTGGCCGAGCTGTCTGAGGCGCGCCAGTCACGGTCTGCACGGCCACTACGGTCGGGGGTTCGAATCCCCCCTCGGGGGGGATTTTATGATACCTTTTGATTTGCCATCTAACAAAATATGAGATTTGCTAATCCGATTAATTTGGCGTCATATTTCTTTAACACTTTTTTTAATATATCGGACTATTGAATATCATTAGAATGAGGACAATTGTTATTTGTTCAGACTGGTGCTAAATAAGCTGTTGTGAAAGTTTTGCTACTTTGAAAGTGCAATGCTAGCGAAATTTTTTCAGTCTGTGAATAATATTATTTAATCTACTTATTTTATGTATCTTGTGAATATACAATAGAAAAGTATGTTTCCGTGCTCTCTTCAACTATTATGTCCCGTTAACTTTCTAGAATATTTAGCATTTCTGGTTTTCTTGAGAACAATCCCTTTTAGTTCATTAGTTGGTCAGTATAGTAGAAAGTCTGCACAGAGAATAATCTACTATGTCCGGGTTGAGGTCTTCAGTGTAGTAATAATTCTTTCTGAGTTTATTGCTTTCCATCTGTTTGCTTTTTTTTCGAAATCCTTTTATTACAAGATCATAAGGACAAGTTAAAAAGAAATCTTAATCCAAAGAAAATCGTATTCCCCATTAAGTTTGCTTCCATAGTCCCTGTAACACTTTGGTGTATTCAATATAAAAGGATGCAGCTTTCTTTCTATTCAGAAGTACTTAAATGTTGAAGCTAGTAGTAACAAGCCTCTAAAAACTTAATTTCGCCCAAGAATATGAGAATTTTGTATTTTTTCGTGTAGTGTTTTAGGATCCTCATGTACACGTTCTGAGAAAAGGGTCGTGTCTTAGAGATTTATTTTTAGTGATACGCAAAGAAATTCAAAGAGTGTAGATACAGCAATGCGATTGTGTAACGCTCTATCTTTTTCGAGTCAAACCTATACACTTACTGTTTCCTGCGTGATTTTTCGTTAAGAATGAGTGTACAAGAAACGAGACTAGACTAGTGTCAAATTTCCTCTCACAGATTCAATCAGAAGGAAATTTCCAAGTTACAGCAGTCCGTTATCGACAGAAAACGAGGTTTTATTGAAGCAGCCCGTACCTGCTACGTAACAAAATTAATTTACGGCATCTGCGGATCTGTCTACAGTTGCGAGCAAAATGACCTCACGCCACATTAGGCACAATTAATTGAATCAGTACTGGAAGGTGCGCATTTAACGGCTACAATGACATTCTGTAATTCAGTAACCGACGCTGCGCCTGCTACGGGTCGAGCTGCATCTGCTTGTCCTTCATCTTTTTAAGACCTGCAAGCTTCTCCGGCGACTTTTGCGATATTGCCGTGGCGTTTCATTTCACAAGTTAACTAAAGAGGCACAAAACGCATTGACTTCTGAAGTACTCTTTACAGCAGATTTATCGAGCAGTTTTGCGTGTCGATAATCACATCATACGCACATTTCCTTGTTCCCTTTACAGCAGATTTATCGAGCAGTTTTGCGTGTCGATAATCACATCATACGCACATTTCCTTGTTCAGAGCGTATGATAGTATTTGGATGTGGAACGTGAACCTGCATTCTGTAAAGGTAATGTTCACATCCCGGCTTGAATTTTCTGGTTTAATTTATTTGTGGTTTCCCATTTTACATAAAACTTTATCACTCATGATTGTCGATTTACATATACATTCTGTTGTAGAACGAAAAATGAAAATTACCATGTCTGTATAACATTTATTTGACACTAGCTGTAAACCAGGCGTTGCTCAGGTATTTACATATTCCAATATAATTGTTTCTGCTACTCCATCCCCTGTTCCCACCGTTATCTCTTCTTTCGTTCTGCCCCTCTCTTTGTCTACCTGCTACTCCGTTCCGCGCTCGGTGTACCTCCTCCTTCTACCCCTCTCTCTCCTCATTCACTCCATCCACCTTTCCCTCTCTGTCCGTCTTCTCCCCCCTTTTCAGTTGCTCCTCTCACTTGTCGGTCAGTTCCTCAACCCCCCCCCCCCCACCTCTCCGTCAATCTTTTCCTCTCATCTTCATCTGTTCATCTAGTCCTTGTTTTCTTTGGCCAAAACTGTTTGGCCCCATTACCTCCTCTCTCTCTCTCTCTCTCTCTCTCTCTCTCTCTCTCTCTCTACCACTCCGCATCCCTCACTCCATGGCTTCCTTGCCTTGGCTATGAAACGGTGTTGAAGTTTATTACAATACACCCTCCGCTATGCATCATACGGTGGGTTGCAGAGTATAAAAACCTGCACTACTCAAACATACTTACACGGGCTACCTTTCATGGTGATCAGTCGAACGTTGTGGATGTTAGTTGTAAGGTACCCTTCGTCATGCACCGTACGAATTTTTATGTAAACAGTGACTTATTTTCAAGGTCAAGTGTGCGAAATTAAAGATTACAAGAATATTATGGTAGACCATAAAATACGAACATACATACAATAGATTTTATATATTGCAGATTCACATAAAGTATTCGCTTTCTTATGTTTTTCTTGTATGTTCAAGCAATTATCAAGGTGAACGGTCACGGTAACTGTACTGAATATTACTTCAAGTTATAATTTGTATTGCTACACGCAATGAAACTTACAATAGGCTATGAGTCTTCTTTAAATTTTATTGATCTTCACATACCTGTGTCTTATATTTGTTAAAAGGTGGTCGGAATCTATCATTAATTTTTACAGTGGTTGAAACCAATAATATTTATGCTTTGGTGAGGCGAGTGTCAACAGCCGTAATATATTTCATAAAACACATTTTTAAAACCATCGGCAGTTTATTAAAAACCTTATATATCAACCAGTTTCGGTCAATAGACCATCTTCGTAGATAAAAAGGTGTTAAAACTGAATGGTAAAATGCAGTAAATAAAATATATCTAGTTGAGACAAAAAGGAGTTCTTACCTTTTATGTTTTGTGGACTGATAGGCTTTATCTAAGATGACCACTGTATTTTTAACATCTTTAATTATACTGACTTCTATTTATCTCAACTATGTGTATTTTATTTGATGCATTATATCATTCAGTTGTAAAACTTTTTTATCTATGAAGATGGCCTATTGACCTAAACTGGTAGATATATAAGGTTTGTAATAAACAGCCGATGGTTTTAAAAATGCATTTTATGCAATAATATTTACTGTCCAGAATGACCTCCCT
This sequence comes from Locusta migratoria, assembly GCA_026315105.1. NCBI lineage: Eukaryota > Metazoa > Arthropoda > Insecta > Orthoptera > Acrididae > Locusta > Locusta migratoria. Next base: position 214,075,844 of record CM048755.1, on the reverse strand, counting down.
ACAAGACAAATATTGAATGTGTTTGCTAAGCCGCGTGGTCTATGGCGTCATCTTACTGACTGGGCGGCGTTTTCGCCGGGGTTTCGAGTCCTGCCTCTGGCATGTGTGTGTGTGTGTATTGTCCTTGTTTTAAGTTACTAGTTTTAGTGGTTTGTAAGTCTAGGGACTGATGACCTAGCAGTACAATAGGTGTACAAACATTTGAACATTTGATTTCGCTAGAGGAACGTTCGCAACAACTTCCGCAATCGTCAAACGGGTCTCTGAAAACAAATCAAAACTTAGAATTTAAGCAAAGGCAGTGATCGGTTACCTAGTTATAATACTGATAATAATCATAATAATACGAGGCCGCGGCGGATTGGCCGTGCGTACTGGGGCGCCGTGCTGCGGTGCGCGCGGTCGATCGCCGTCGGGGGTTCGAGTCAAAAATGTTCAAATGTTTGTAAATCTATCGGACCAAACTGCGTGGTCATCAGTCCGTAGCTTATAAACTACTTAAACCTAGGTAAAATAACCTAAGGACCACACACACACCCATGCCTCAGGGAGGAATCGAATCTCCACGGCGAGCAACAGCGCGCTCCACAGCGAGATGCTTTAGACCGCTGGGTTCGAGTCCCCCCCCCCCCTCTTGGGCATGCGTGTATGTGTTGTTCTTAGGTTAGTTTACATTAGTTTAAGTATTTTGTAAGCTACGGACTAATCACCACGCAGATGAGTCCGATAGATTTACAAACATTTTAATAATACGAGCACAACAACTCTCAAGTTTACTGACTGCACCGATATTCCTTTCCTTTTGCTTTTATACCGCATCGATGCGGAGACGATAATGTTGCTATGGATTTTGGCATGCTAATTTAAGGGCTAACCGTATTCCCTTCCTGTCGCTACCCTACTAACCTCCGGCAATAAGGCTGTGTCCCCAAATTGCCTGCGTATGGTGTTATCAATGTGAAAGGGTGCGAAAGTTTTCTATATGTTTGCGAGTCGTGTGAGTGGAGCGGAACTTATGAATCAGCCCAGTATTCTTGCTAGAATCCATAACCAGGCGTTTCGAACCACGGCAGGCATACAGCGCCTTAAACCTTGTGGGTAACCGGGCTAGTCCTACTGACGAGACGAATGAGGATATACTTTCTTATACCACAAGAAGCAAAAAATGTGCAAATGTTTGTAGAGGTTATGGGACTTAACTACATGGTCATCAGTCCCTAAACTTACAAACTACTTATGAACCACCTAATACTAAGGACGGCACAAATATCCATGCCCGAGGGGGGATTCGAACCCCCGACCGTAGAGGCCGTGCAGACCGTGTCTGGCGCACCACAGATCGCTCGGCCACCGCGGCAGGCCCATAAGAAGCAATAACACTAATTGAAAAACGTGTCATATAATCTTGCACGGTGACCGTTATGGGTTCTCTCATGAACGGGAGAGACTTTCATTAGCTTTTATCTTAATCCAATAAACATCTTAGAATTTTCTTCACTTTGTCTTGTAAAGCTTTGGAAAAGATCAACACGAGTGACTGGACGAATGTTAGAGACTCACTAAACAGAGATCAGACTTAATAACTTTAACCACTACACTGCCGTGCTCCGTTCCAAACAAATATGGATTTCAGCGCCTATCGTACGAACACACTTCTATTCGTTGTGTCCCTTATTACGATAACTGAGATCATTAGGATAAGATGTCATGAATTATCGGATTCTCAATGGAAAGTAATAAGGGTCACTAGAGGACCGCTACGTTAATTTGCAATATTCACTAGGTGCTAAGTCTTCATCGGCACACGGTCACTTGTAAGTAGTAGGCATTCGCTACGAAAGACATAACTGTACACCGCAGTAGTACTCATCACTGACAATGATTGTCACGAACGGTCTCGTTAATGGCGGCCTAAAATGGCTACTGTGAGAGCATCACTCGGAATGACATCTGCACAGGCATTCATAAAGCGCGCCAGGCCTCGTGACCGCAGCCACAGTGGAGGACTGCAGCGAGCACCGCCGACCGCGCTAGTGAAGCGTAACACGCCAATTACGAGAGACAGGTCCCCGTCTCCCTATGATCGCCAGAGCACGAGCCGCCGCCCCTCCCCACGAACTTCGATGAAGGACTTCGCTGTCGAGTTCTTAGTTCAGTTCGTGCCTTCGTCAGCCTAGCGGAAACTCAGCAATGGAACACATAGTATTGCTACTCGCCGTCTGCTACAAACGAAGTTTGTTTCAAAGATTGTTTGTAGACCTAAAGGACCAAACGTCTTAGGTCATCGGTCCCTGGACTAACAAACGACCTGAACTAACTTCTACTAAGGGCAACACACACTATCATGCGACTAGAGGGAGGACTCGGGCCTCCGACGCACATAGAAAATATTGTAGGGAAAGCGAACCAAAGACTACGTTTCATGAGTCAGGACTTAGAAGATGCAACAGTACTACTAAAGAAACTGCACTCGTGTGTCCTATTTTGGAGTATTGCTGCGCATTGTGGGATCCACAACAGGTGGGACTGACTGACGATTTAGAGAAAGTTCAGAGAAGGGCAACTCGTTTTGTATTATCGCGACATAGGGGAGAGAGTGTCACGGAAATTATGCACGAGTTGGGATGGAAATCATTAAAAGAAAGGCGTTATTTGTTGCGGCGAGATCTGTTTGTTAAATGTGTCTCACCAACTTTCTCTCCCGAATGCGAAAGGATATTATTAGCACCGACCAACATAGGAAGACACGATCATCATAATAAAATAAGAGAAATCAGAAAGATTTAGGTGTTCCTTTTTCCCCGCGAGCTATTAGAGAACGGAACTAAAGATGATGATGATCGTGTGGCATTTATGACCGTTAGACCCCAACTGCGATCGTGTTCAGCCTGCCTGGTGCAAGTCTCTTTATCTGACGCCACTTCGGCGACTTGCATGTCAATGATGCTGGAATGATGATGAGGACGACACAACACCCAGTCCCCGAGTGGAGAAAACCTCCTACCCGACCGGGAATCGAACCCGGGCCCCCTGCGTGGCAACCAACCACGCTGTCCACTGGACTACGGAGGCGGACGGAACTAAAGAGAAATATCAAAAGTGGTACGATGAACCCTCTACTATGAACTTCAACGTGACTTGTAGAGTATCCATGTAGATGTAAATGCAGACGCGAACGGCCGTTCTATCCGTAACGTGGCGCTCCAGACCGCACGTCCATTTCCGCGCGGCGTGCATTAGGTACATTAGATGCATTTACTTTCTATTCACTGTTTGGTGTTGTTGCGTATCTTTGTCGACCCCCCATTCCATGCTTTACGGTATGCGAACCCATTTAATATAAATTTTTTCTACATTCCATAAAGTGTTAATTTTTCTGTTCAATTCACTGGTAAAAATTCGTTAAGCCTCCGAAAATCACACAAGCCAAATGACAGCGTTGTAGGTCAGTAGAGAATAAAAATTGCACACGTACTGTCATATCTTTGTCGAGCTGTAGATTCAGCAATTTTGAGAAATTTATTATTATATATTGAATGATTTTAGACGATACTTTCGACTATCCATGTAATTAAATTGGTATTGATATACTAAAAAGCTACAATTCAGATCGAAACAGTTCATAGTCATCTTTACTCAAAGTAAAGCTTAACCGTCGCAACTCATTTAATATCGCTAAATAGAATTGTTTCAAGGTCACTTTCACATTGGGCGCACTGGTCTTCCATAGTCAAACTCTTCTAAACAGGCACTCCTATATCTTTTTAAACGCTGTCTAAAATGACAACTTTGACGAATGTATGAATAAAACGGCAACACCCTTTCAAAGACCCAACACCCCGCAGTCACCACAGTTCAACAACGCCATTTGTGCTGCCCGTGCAAGTCTTTTCAGTACTGTCACCGCAGTGTATAATATATTACGCCTACTATGAAGCGCTGAAGATAATCTTCTCTAGAAACTGAAGATGATTTCCGTTTATCCCTCGAGAAAAGTTTCACGCAAAACCATATACTATCACTCTTTTTTCTATTATGAAGTCTTCTAATCAATGATCCGAATTTCTATGCATTTTTGGAATTTCAAACTGCGTAACATTTAACCTTCTCACTGAAGTATAGTGGCTACACGTGCAATCGACGGAAGTTTGCACAGAATTTGAAGATCACTACGTTTCCCTGTCAAAGTTAATAAAGAGTGACCTTAAATTTGTCGAAAGTCAATAAAAAGAACCTAAATCAGAAAACTGTAATGAAAAAATTTGCCGCACGGGAATGGGCTTGCAGTCTAAGGCGCCTTGACACGGATTGCACGGCCGCTCTCTATCGGAGGTTCGAGTCCTCCCTTGGGCTTGGGTGTGTGTGTTGTTTACAGCATAAGTTTAAGTAGTTTGTATATCTTGGAACCGATTACCTAAGCAGTTCGGTCTCTTAGCTTTACAAACATTTGAACATTTGGAACAGAATAAGGAAACGCAGAATATATCACAAACGGATCCCGTAAAGAACAAAAGCTCAAATAACGAAATATTCTCTAGTTGCATGATAGTAAAAACAACGTAGACCACTGAAAACATTTAGTGTTTTCACTTCTGGTGACATATTATTATGATACGCCAAGTATACATGTCAGCTGTGTCCGTTTAACAGATACAGAGGAATGATTACCTGGTGTAGTTATTCCTATTAAGATATCAGCGATTCACTGATGACGCAAAGAATTTTCAGAACAGGTACTGTTACAGGGTTGCCCTGTCGAAAGAAACAAGTTTATTAGAAGCGAAACGGTGCACGAGTCCCTAGTACGGGTTGCGTGCACGTCGAAGAGGCAGTAACCTCAAAACGTCAAAACTTGCACGAAATTTGTTTGGCGACCTCAGCAGGAAGAGTCCGTGACACTACGTTAGTAGTAGGCTATTACAGTAGTTTGCCTAACCCGCGCAAAATATTGCGAGGCTCTGTGGACACGCAAGTCGGCGACCAGTCTGGTTAGTTCGAGGTGATGATACCAGAGATTATCACCTTCATTTTATCGCCCTCCTTAGGAGTATGTATTATAAGGAAAATTAGACACATTCTTGTGCCGTACTTAGGCTTCAAATGTTTTATGTATTCCCCACAAGACAACAACTTCCGACCTTGTACTTAACGTCGAAGATAAGGCAGAACGTAATGACGGAAGGAAGTAACGAGGAATTGTGCAGTTTTATCTTACCGAAAATACGGTTGTTGTCTTGTTCACCGGACTTGGGTCTGGGTGGTGTAGAACTGGAGATACAATGACGAGTAACAAATGACCCTGGTTTTATCAGTGGAGTAAGACAAACAGGACTTCTGGGAGAGAATTTAAAGAATAGCACATTTAATCCATTGTGTAACATAATTTAGTGTCCGCCTCCATAGCTAAGTGGCAGCGGCGCTGACGTAATGCAAGGGTCCCGGGTTCGATTCCAGGACTGGGTGTTGTGAGTTTATACCAATAATCACTTTCATCAGAGTCGACACGCAAATCGCTGAAGTGGCGGGAGTAAAAAAGACTCAAACTAGACGGCCGAACCTCGATGGGAATATTCCGCCCTCTAAAATCCATAAGATCGTTTCCTTTCACCTCATATCGATCTTTATAAATTGTGATAACAACGCAGACGGGAATGATCCGCAACATGCTTCCATGCTGAGAACCAGGGTGGTAAGAAGTTCTTATCCCACGGCATATCGTTCTGTCACTGAAAACTGTTCAATGGTACATATGGACGTTAGCAATACAACTTACCAACGCATTCAACAATATCCTGATCTTCACTGATAACAGCCGCGCGAAACGGCCACGTACTCTAAGAAGATATCCCTTTTTTTTATTTCGAATAGATTTTATAAATCGCACTGCGTATTTATTTCAAATGTCTTCTGTACTACGCTGTAGCAGTTCTTTCTACAGCCAGCGTTCCGCAGACATTAACCGTGCGTTTTAACAAGCAAGATATCGGAAGAACAGGAAGGCCAGGACAGATGGGTGACGAAGAATCTTCAACAATGCATGCCACGAGTGGTCGCACATCCTGGCGTTGAAATGAGGTCGCCGGCAAACTCCAAATGTTTAGAAAGATAAATGGCTCCAACACTTCAGAGATGTACCACTAACTGGTTAAGTGTACCAGCAATGCAAACGAAATAGGTGTGGGAGTGGAATCCAATACCACCCCAAACCACAATACCGGGTGCACGATCTGTATGGCGATGCTTAAGGTAAAAGTTCAACAGACTTTCACTAATGTTTGCGCAAAATCAAATCAGACCGTTTTGGAGTGCAGACAGAATCAGGAATCTCCGATAAAACAATGTTATTCCAATCCCGACCCGCGGCAGAATAGCCATGCGCCCTAAGGCGCCCTGCTGCGTCCTCACGGCTGTTTGCCGTCGGGGATTCAAGTCCTCCCTCGTGCATGGGTGTTTGTGTTGTCCTTAGCGTAAGTTACTTTAAGCTAGTATGAGTAGTTTGTAAGCCTAGGGACTGATAACCAACGTCGTTAAGTCCCTTAGATGTACAAACATTTGAACGTTTTTTATTTCAATCCCGATCCTGCTTGCGCCACCACAGTGGTCGTATTTGACTCTGAAGACACTGTGGTCAGAGACGGTTGTATTATTGCCTCACTCATCCCCATATTGCTCCTACAATCGATATTATAGCTCGGGGTAATATGGGAACCTCTTAGTACGCATTGCTGGTATACTAACGGGCCAGCGATTATCTTCAAGCATCTTCGTCACCCATCGTATTCTATTAATACTGTGGCCTCCATGTTCTCCTGATATCTCGCCTAACTGGTCTATGATTATGGAACGACTGGCCCGAGGTACACCACTGGCTGCTGCACCTGATCAACTTTGAAATATGAGGAAGAAGCATGAGTTTCTTTAACCAAATATCATATTCAGAGCCTCTCTGTTTTAATGTCGAGGTATGCAGTATAGGTTACAGCCAATAATGGCGTCAACTGATTTCATTATAAGCCTCACTTCACATGGTACTGTATTGTTAATAATGCGATTTCGGTATGTGTTATCTAGCAAAAACATTTGGCCTTAATATCTCGGGTCCCTCTTGGTGTTGCATTTTGAATGGTCAACTGTGTATGTTCCAAGTTTCACAGAGCTATTTCAATAGCAGTGACACCACAAGCGAAAGTTACTTTCGTTCTTGAGTTTTATAGAACATATTAATATTAGTTTGTCTCACAACAGCATCTGTGGAATGAAAAATCAAATTTTAGGCGCGTCGTAGATGTTCAGATGAATTAGAAAATTATTTAAATGGTTGATGATATGTATTTGTCTGAGCACCATTCAGATACTGGCTTAAAGGAAAAAATATTGTTTTGTACAGTGCCTGGCAAAGAATGTGAATCATCCAGAATACATGGTGGCATGTCAGTCTAACTAGGTACACGCAGTCAGCCGCAGAGAGTATTTAAATGTTTACAGCTGCAGTTCTTTGTGGCATGTGGAATATCTACCAGAGATGTATCTATGAGACGGTGTTATCAGCCCTAACTGAGATTGAAAAAGGCCTCATTGTGACACTTCATTTCTTTGTCTTCTCGAATCATGGATATCTATATTAGTGGAGAATTTGGATTAGGCAGTCACCCAATGTTTGTCTACATGCAATGTGAGGCAAGACGTATTCGTCATGAAGAGATCGGTCAGCCCCTTTTCGCCGCCACAAGGGAGGATGCCCATATTGTGCACGAAAAGCACATCGTAGCTGCTTCAGACCCGTGCCTACCATCTGAAAGCAGGTGATGGACACACTGCAGTAATCAGCATCGTACTAGAAAATCATCGTCCCATGCATAGAATGCCGTTAACACCACAACACAAAGGCCTCCTTTTGAATAGTGCCGTGACCGCGATGCAAGAACTATTAATGAATGGCGTCGCATTTTCTCAGCGATGATTAACGGTTCTGTACTTCCTGGCTGACCATTGTATGTGGATATCGTAATAATAATTAAAACAATCGTTTGCCCAATATCGCTTCAAAAATCTTTATTTTTGACCTGTTTCGGCAGACCTTTGCTGCCATGATAAGATCTTCCATATATTGCAAAAAGTTATTGATTCACAGGTTACACGTCGGCACTGCGTCTTTTTACAGATGCAGCATTGCAAAGAAATCAGTCTAGCGTTACTAATCCCTCCATCTTGGTGTGGTAAATGATTGGGCATGACTTTAGGTCACAGCAGACAGTTATTATGGGAAATCGGACGTCATGATGGTAGGTCGTAAACATCCTACTTCCTTAACTGTTACTTCTCATGTGATAGTAAAAGCTCTTGGCCAGCAACACTCTCAGCTCTTACCCCAAAATAATATACTATATGACGTCCAACTCCTTACCGGTGCCATTATCCATGATAACCAGTCACAAAGGTTGTTGGTTAGGATAAGATACAACAGTTCTGTGGAAGCTTAATCATTTAATGCAGCTATGCCGAAATGTCACATTGTTATTTGGGTTCATACCTCCAAGTTCTTTGTAAATTTCATATGCTATTTTAATATCTGAAATATCATGACAGGTACTCTCAAAGAAGAAACCTTCGAATAGTTTCATGTTTCTTTTCTGGGTGTGTAATATTTTTCTCGGGCAGCGTATAAGCTTTACTTAAGAATCAATAACTAATAGAAACAAGTTGTCACATCCTTATAAACTGAGAATTGAGTCAAGTTTTTCTTAAAAACAGCATTTGAGTAAACAATATCCATGAGGTAAGAAAGGGAAGCAGATTATAGTTTAAGGTAGCGTCGACATCGTGGTCATTAGAGACGGAGCACAAGCTCGGATAGCATGGACAGAAATTTGCTGTGAAGTGGGAAAGGAACTATCCCGGCATTCAATTTAGGGAAATCAGGATGTCTGGAAGCTGGTTTGAGCCGTCCTCGTAAATGCGAGGCCAGTGTGTTACCAATGTGCCACCTCGCTCGGTTATATCCTAGAGCCAATTGTTCTTGCGTTGTTACTGAAGAATACGCCTCTCATAACTGCAACACCGTAAAAGTTCCTAATCGGTAACTAAGGGATAGCTATGATAAATCCACGTTCATTATTGAGATGGCTATGGAGACTTCAGTGTAGATTTTCCGAATGATATGACTAGACAAAATAAACCTTCTGTCATTATAAACCAAAACAGCAAAATAAATGAATAAATCTTGTTTGTAACTCTAAGGGACCTAACTACTTTGCCAATCGGTCCTTAGAGTTACAAACTACTTAAACTACCTTGTACTAAGGACTACACCCAAACCCATTCCCGAAGCCGGCTGCAGTGGCCGAGCAGTCTGCGGCGCGCCAGTCACAGCCAGCACGGCCGCTACGGTCGGCGGTTCGAATCCCCCCTCGGGCATGGATGTTTCTGTCGTCTTTAGTATAAGGTAGTTCATAAGTAGTTTGTAAGTTTAGGGAGTGATGACCCCGGAGTTAAGTCCATTAAGCTTAACAAACATTTGAACAAACCCATGCCCGAGCGAGGACTCGAAGCTCTGACGCAAGCGACCGAGCGATCCATAACGTCAGGCTCCAGACTGCAAGTCCATACCGCGCGGCACTCATTTTCTACATTTGTGATTACTTTAGTATTTATTCAGTATGATGACTCGAATGAGGCAGCTTACTAAACTAATCTATTTTGTGCACACCTCTTAACCGCGCGCGACACGAACGCACGCCCACACACATACATACATACTTCCTTGCTGCCGCGCGATAAGTACCGGACTGCGTGGTAGCTTCCGTCGGTGGTTCAAGACCTCCATCGGTCAAGGGTATATGTAGTCTCCATCGCATAAGTTAGTTTAACAAAGGGAGGCCGCCAATTGTGAAATTCAGATTCGATACATACTGCGCATAATGAAAGCTCATGGCCAGAGGTAATTTGGCAAAGCACCATGATGCACTTCTCAGCCGTTGTCGAGAAAATCGACAATTAAAAAAAGCCGTTGCGGTGAAATACTCTCTACGATCTGTACGATTAGTAATATTGTACAGAGGTGCGGCGTAGCGGTAAGCGCTCGGGTTTGTAATCCGAAGGTCCCCCGATCGAATCTCGCGGCATGCAATTTTTTTATTAGTTTTTTTTTGTAATTCAAATGTAAGTTTTTCTACGACAAACGACTTTCAAACAACTTATTATATGCAACTGGCGACTTCGAACATCATTATGTTTTCCACAAACAAAGTTATTTCACAAATGTTATTGATTGTCTTCATAATGTTTACCACGTATAGTTAACGGAAGAAGTATAAACGAATGCGCATAGTGTAAGTCAAACCTGACGAACGATAGAGCAATTTTTCAGAATGTCAATCAGATGTGTTTCGCAGCAGATAATTAAAAAAAAACAATTGTTTTTGTAAAAACGCATCGTTTATCACATGTGCTCGATGTCGTGCTGTTTCCTGCTTTCCATACTTCTATGATAACTATCCTTCGTACGATATATATATATATATATATATATATATATATATATATATATATATATATATATATTACAAAAAAACGAATAATAAAAAAAAGTTGCATCCCGCGAGATTCGATCCGGCGACCTTTGGATTACCAACCCGAGTGCTTACCGCTGTAGAACATTATTAATCGTAAAGAGTATTTCACCGCAACGGTTTTTTTTTTATTGTCTATTTTCTCGACAACGGCTGAGAAGTGCATCTTGGTGCTTTGCCATATTACACCTCTGGCCATGAGCTTTTATTATGTGCAGTATGAATCGAATCTGAATTTCACAATTGGCGGCCTCCTCCTGTAAGTTAAAGTAGTTTGTGTGCATACCTATCGTATCGACTGCACACCGATCAGCGCAGCAAAAAGGGAGGAAAGTGTAGCAGGCGCCATGACACGCGCCAATTACGACAGGGCACGCGGCCACGCTTACGGACGCCGCGGCGAGCAGCCCTCCACATCAGACTGTTCCATCAGGCTACTCCGCGAGCAGGAGCGCACACGAGCGCTCACTTCCTCAGCGCGGAGCTGCGGTGGAGGGACTAGCTGACGTCACGCACGCTAGCACTCGGCAGGCATAAGTAATCAAACGCGCTCGTTTAGTGGTGGTAGCAGAATGCATAGTTCGACTTGAACTAGCGCCTTTTGCAGGCTTTTGTCTCTCAAAGCAAACGATGTCTCATATAATTCTTGACGCCGGCCGCGGTGGCCGAGGGGACTGAGGCGCTCGAGTCACGGTCTGCACGGCCACTACGGATGTGGGTTCACATCCCCCCTCGGGCATGGATATTTGTGCCGTCCTTAGATTAGCTAGTTTGTAAATTGTAAGTTTAGGAACTTATGACCCCGTAGTTAAGTCCCATAAGCTATACAAACATTTGGACATTTTTTTAAATTCTTGACATGGGTGCTGCTTTAGAGGCTGTAAAATGCGAATTGCCGTATTTACGATTAAAACGATGGAAACTGAGATGCGACATAATCTGTTTTTAATACTTCTGCAATAAATTCTAAAATCAATGACTACTTCATTAAAAAATGATGGTAAAATTCGTTATATAGTTTATAAGAAGTTGCATGAAACAGGCATTCAAAGATGTAAAATAATGCCACCATAAAAATTATTTACTAAATTCCAACTATGAAATCAAATCGTTGATATTCACGATCACGGAGCTTTTACAGTAATTATAATAACGAAAGACATAATACTATTGCTGAGGACCGACCTGGTGTCATGTGTCCGGCATTTTCTTGGAGAAAGCCGCGGTGGAGTAGCCGAGCGGTCTAAAGGCGCCTCGCTGCTGAGCGCGCGGTTTCTCGCCGTCGGAGGTTCGAGTCCTCCCTGGGGCATGGGTGTATGTGTGTTGTCCTTAGGTTAGTTTACCTTAGTTTGTAAGCTACGTACTGATGACCACCCAGTTTGCTCCGACAGATTTACAAACATTTGAAGATTTTTTCTTGGAGAAAAATGGCAGTCTCAATAAAATTATAGCTTTCTGAGAAACTGTTGCACGTAACAATCGTCGTAGCTGTGTACCCCATGCGACAACAGCTTGGCCAAGAAACGGTGCCCCGCGAATAAGTGAGCGCCCCCTAGCTCACAGGCAAGCGCGCGAATTTGAACGTTCAAATGTTTGTAAGGCTTATGGGACTTAACTACGGGGTCATCAGTCCCTAAACTTACAAACTACTTATGAACTACCTTATACTAAAGACGGCATAAACACCCATGCCCGAGGGGGGATTCAAACCCCCGACCGCAGCGGCCGTGCAGACAGTGACTGGCACACCGCAGACAGCTCGGCCACTGCGGCCAGCGCGAGAGCTGGAACAGCCTGCTCTACATCGTTGACTTACCAGCCGCATGACATTCTGCAACTGGACGCACGAGCAGCCAGAAGAATCTAGCGTACCTTCGTTTACGTTTGTTACTTAGCAGTCTTCCTTCTTCACGACTCGAGGCAAGTTTAGTATTTGTTCTTGTTCTGTGAATAAATTTATCCGTTAATTAGTATGGCTGTTTTAGTAATGTGCCTACATCAGCATCCATATATGTGTTCTGTATGTTGTTACATGCCGCGGCGGAGTGGCCGAGCGCATTGAGGCGCTATGCTGCGATGTGCGAGGCCGTTCCCCGTCGGGGATTCGAATCCTCCCTCGGGCATGGATGTTTATGTTCTTTAGTACAAGTTAGTTTCTTAGTAGTTTGTAAGTTTAGGGACTGATGACCCCGCAGTTAAGTCCCTTAAGCTTAACAAACATTTCAACATTTTGTTGTTACATCCCGCAGTAGTCGATACTACACATGTCGACGGGAATATATAACACATGATGACAAGGTGACTCCATCATTCGCAGCGAACAACAGCGGACCAACGTAGCCGTTGTAGCCAACATATTTGCGGCACTGCGCTCGATAACTAAGTTTTCGTTCATTTATTCAGTGCAACGCTTTACGATTAAATTTTGTCTTTATGCTTGCTTTGTATCCTGATTTAGACATGACTACCACATATTCCGCACTAAATGCGCAAATCTCATGCTCCGGCTGGAATTGATCTAATGCAGTTTATTCAGTTTCACAACCAACAAATGAATCAATGACTGACGGCGGTGCAGAATCTAATCACCGCGCGAATTGCTGACGATTCAGCTGCGCTGCCTACGCATCAACCGCGACCGAACCTGGATACATAACAACCTTCAGAGCAATAAACAAGCAAAATGAAGACTTCAACAAGTGGCACCCAAAGTTCTAAGCGCATTGCGTCACACACCAGCTGCTAGGTACTGTAAAATCCATTATTTCCTCTCAGTAGCCGGAACCCACAATTTATAGGTTTGCACAGAAATTGTTCCCGACATCACGTCCCGAGCTGCTTCCCTGTAATCAACTAATTAGGGCCCTTACTAAACACTTTAGGATCAGTTTATATTAGTGGCTGCTCGCTATAACATTTTTCGTTTTCGTAAGAGGACTGAACAGTTATATCATCAATGGGTAACAAAACTGCATGGCTTAACTAGCCCTTACCGGCGTTTGTGGGCAGTATTACACACGCGGAATGATCCATGAAGCAATTTACTATACATGCAGTGTGCCAGACTGTAGTATCCGCGAGAAGATTCTCAAACATTCAGATCCGACATTGCAACAAGGTAGAACACCAGCTGGTAAACCCGGTATTGCCCGGTTATATATGTATTTTTCCATTCTTATTTTAGAAATGAAATAAAAATTCGTAAAAGATTTCATCTTCATGTAGTCATGAAAACAGCTTAGAAATTATGAAACAGTAAAACAAAGACTATGCATAATCTACAAAATTATAAGTGCAGTAGCGAAAGAAAGAAAAATAATAAAATATAAATAATGTAAGACATTTATTCAAAACTTGACTATAAACAATATTTCTTGTACTTGTCTATGAGCTAGTATGAATAAATTCTTTGGTGAACCCACCTTTTGTAGGTGAGATGACAAATCCACTCCACAGTAATCAACAGAGTGTCCCTGTGATTTGTTAATCGTATTGAAAAATGCAAGTCTCCATGGAAGCAGCAGTCTCTTGAAATTAAAAGGTAAATCTGTCGGAGTAAGGGGCACTCGTGGGAAAGTTTTTGTGACTCATCGTTGACGAAGTCATACTAGGTATTATATAAAATGTACAAAAGTTTGTAGAGCTTATGGGAATTAACTACGGGGTCATCAGTCCCTAAACTTACAAACTACTTATGAACTAACTACTAATGAGGAAGGCACAAATATCCATGCCCGAGGTGGGATTCGAACCTCCGACCGTAGTGGCCGTGCAGACCGTGACTGGCGCGCTGCAGTCCCCTCGGCCACCGCGGCCGGCAGGTATTTTGTAACCCAACAGCTGTTGATAGTAAGCAACATTTGTACCAAGTTTAGTTGCAATCGGTCCATTATTTTAGGAGGAGATGATGTAGCAGTTGGCCGGCCGCGGTGGCCGAGGGGACTGAGGCGCTTCAGTCACGGTCTGCACGGCCACTACGGTCGGGGGTTCGAATCCCCCCTCGGGCATGGATATTTGTGACGTCCTTAGTTTTAGCTAGTTCATAAGTAGTTTGTAAGTTTAGGGACTGATGACCCCTTAGTTAAGTCCCATAAGCTATACAAACATTTGAACATTTTTGTTTATTGCAAGTTGCTAACTGCTCTCATCCTAAAATAGTTTACGAATAAAATCACGCTATCTCAAGCCGCAAAAGAGGGCATATTTTATTGTTTACGACGTGATATCGCATGAATTATGTATGTTAGGTGGTTTTTGCTACCATAACTAATGATTCCTGACCGTAAAGAATATTTGTAACAAATTTGGTTGAAATTGGTCCACTAGTTTAGGAGCAGATGTAGAATATTATCGCATAATGGGTCTGTTTTTCACGAATGTCGTTGTTTATGACGTCTTATCTCCTCACGTATGTGACGTAGGTAGTTCTTATCTCGATAGAGATTGTTGCCTGATAGTAAGGAACATGCGTACCAAGTTTGGTTGAAATCGGCACAGTAGTTTAAGAAGTGATGTGGAACATAGATATACACATACAGTCAATTTTATAGATGTATAGATTAGGATCCGTGTGCGGAAAATTGATGCAGCTCCTATTTGCAGTATTGCAGGCAGCAGTAAACAAAAACGACCGAGTGGTCGGCGACGCTCCGTTCCCAGCCAGTGCGCCGCGTCAAAAGTAATCAACACTCGCAGCGTGTGAAATCTTGACCCGTTGCTTTTCCAGATATATCAGACAACTGTCCGCCGCGGAATGCAACTTGCTTTTCTTGCGGGTACTCTCGACATGAGCAATCTGTGTGTGTGCAACAGACACAGAACGCTATCGCCACCCGCTCTGGTAGACTGCCTATTCTGTACAGATCGTTTATTCAAAGCCGATGACCCGGCCTGGTGATGTAAGCGCACAGGCGGTTTCTTCATCCATACCCAGTGCAGTGCAGACACAATCTAATAAACTGCTTGTGGCATTGGACACCGCGTGCGCCTTCAATTAGACACTGGCACGTCTGCTCAATCGCGATACTTATAGGCTGTTAGGCTTAATAAGATTGACAAAATCTAGTACGCAACTTACTGCGTTTAACGGTGAAACCATGTAAGTCCTTGGAACCTGTTGATTGCCTGCCACATTTCAGTCAAATACCAGAAAAGTGACTATGCGTGTGCGAAACTATGAATATACTTTTGGATTAGATTGTTTTCATTTGTTTGGACTTCGTAATCAGCACAATGTACTTTATGTTTCTGCTTTTGACCAAAGGGCAGTATTACTTAATTGCTTGCTGAGTTTCAGGACTTGTTTTCTTAACGCCTAGGCAAGGTAAATAATTTCGAAGTGCATATGAGACTGAAGGACAACAGGCAACCTGTTTCTTCGGCCACAGCCACATCCCTCACGAACTTACAAGTAAACCAACGAAAGTGTCTCCGATTTTTCTGATATTCGGATATGTTATAATACATAAAAAACTAAGAGAGGTATATTTTTTAAGCGGCGATAAAACACATTTAAGTGGTTAAAAGGTCCCTCCAAACTGGGGGCTAAAAAGGACAACCTAATATATAAAGCAGAGTGTCCGTATGTATGAACGTGTTGCATACAAAGCTACAGTTTTGTTCCAATCTTTATGAAATTTTGTACACGTAAGCTTCAATCCATGAGGACGGTCGCCGTAAGTGTAAGAATCACATACGATATATAGTTCACGAGATATGACGTCATAAACAATGAGATACGCGGAAAACTGCTGCATTTAGCGACAATTCTGCTCATTTTCTCCTAAACCACTGGACCGATTTCAACCAAATTTGGTACACATATTCCTTACGTGAGATAACATCTTCTGTAGGAGTACGATCCACATACGACACATGGTTCAAGAGATATAACTCCATAAACAATAGGAGTTGCAAGGAAGTTCCATAATACGATGAGACTTTACGAATACACTATATGAGAATGACAATACTTAGTGACTTGCAACAAACTTTAAAGATAATTTCAAACCTTTATTAAACTTTTTCTCGCTGGCAACCATAGTAAAATGATGAAAGGATAAAAGTTTCTCGCTTACTCCTTCCCGCTGTTTATGGAGTAAAACGGCTCTCGGTATGACGTTACAATTTATAATTTGTACACTACAAATTGTAACATTGTAGTTTTGTCAAGGCTGGCTCTTCCATATACTTCAGTAGCTCTGATTATATAACCTCCTTTCAAGACTTTTCCATTCCGTTTAACTGTTCTTCCAGGTCCTTTTGCTGTCTCTAACAGAATTTCAATGTCAGCAACAAACATTTAAGTGCTTTCCCTGAACTTTAATTCCTTCTCCAAATTTTTCCTTGCTTTCCTTCACAGATTGCTCAATGTAAAAATTGAATAACATTGGGTTACGGCTGGTACCAGAATTAAAATAAAGGAACAGAAAGTCATACACAATTTGCACAAAAACCAGACGGCAGTTATAATTGTCGAAAGGCATAAAAAGAGACGAAGTGGTTCGGAAGGGAGTGAGATACGGTTATAGCCTTTACCCAATGTTATTCAATTTGTACTTTGAGAAAGCATTTAAGGAAAGCAAGGAAAAATTTGGAGAAGGAATTGAAGTTCGGGGAAAGGATTTAAATGTTGGCGGCTGTCACTGTATTACTGCGACATCAAAATTACCTGGAAGAACAATTAAAGGGAATCGACAGTGTCTTGAAAGGGGGTATATAATTTTGTGTGGTATAATATGAACAGTAACAAGAGCAAAATAAGAGTATTCGAATATAATCTAATAAAATCAGGCGATGCTGAAGAAATTAGATTATATAAGTAGACAATAGAAGTAGTAGATGAGATTTTTTATTTGACTAACAAAGTAACCTATAATGGCCGAAGTAGAGAAGATTTTTAAATATTAGTCCTTTTCAAAGAACTTCTCTTAAGTGTATCATTGAACGGGAATGAAAAGTGGACGATAAGGAATTCAGACAAAAAAACGATTGAAGCTTTTGATATGTGGTTTTACAGACTAATGCTGAAGATTAATTGGGAAGGTCTCGTAACTAATGAACAGGTGCTAAAAAGAATCGGAGAGAAAAGAAATTTCTGGCATATCTTGACTAAATGAAAGCATCTATTGGTGGTGCACATAGACACCAAGCAATCGTCAATCTAGCATTGGACTGAAGTGTGCTCGATAAAAATCGTAGATGGAGACCGAGAGACAAATACAGAAAGCAATGATAGGGAGCTACGTTAAGCCAGTCGTTTGACTGAAGACCACAATAACACTTGATCAACAACATTGATGAAAATACAATAACGGAATTGATCGTGTTCTGAACAAATCATTTGATTGTGTAGGTCTTGTTACACTACCAGAAAATATTAAACTTTGTAAAATAACGTCACTGCAAACAACTAGTTTGAGTCATAATTAACAAGAAAATTATAACATTTTTCTCGGTTATTCAAACAACGGTGGAAGAAGAGAATATTTCATTCAGTGAAGGAAAATTAGCAGAGTAGATTTCGTGCCTTGACTGAAATAATTTCCTTATTTCCTGCTTTCTGGATAGCACAGGCAGAATTTCAATCATTTTACCATTTTTAAATAAATAACCGTCAAAGCTGTGCGCATAAGTTGGAGTTATAGCTGAAGACAGTTTCGTGTAAACAAGAATTTTTTCATTAAACATGTGAATACATTTACTTATATTCTTCAAGGAAGTCAGTGATTTTAAAAGGCAAGTAATAGGTTAATTTTTAAAATTTAAATGATTGCACAATTTGGTAACTTGTAAACGGTTACCATTTACGGTCACACACAAACATAATAATAAATCTGGTCTCTAAATGTAATTTAGACGTACAAGGCGTGCCACTGAATGATAAAATTTGAATTAGGATATTAAATACATTATCTTACAAAATTATTTTTATTTCAGTTTGAAATTGAGAGGAAACCTTTGTAACGGATCACTTACGACTTGCATGATACGCATCAACCAACCATATTATTTATCAAACAAAAATACATCAAAATAATGTATTGGCCAAATAGTGACTGTGTACTGGCGAGTATTTTTGAGGAACTTCAAAATCTTTTAGCGATTAAATTATAATTTGGATATGAGTTTCGAAATTCATACACAAATACGCCAATATTTTATGATATAAAAGGCAAGATAGTGAAGTATATAACAAACAGTACACAAGACAAACGTTCCTTATTTTTCTCTTTATGAAGAATTTGGAAGGTTATTAATTTTCATTCGACACTGCGACTTCGGTATTTTTTCTTCAGTAGATGTAAGTTTGTATTTTTAATAAAATCTTGTTACCGTGTCCGAAACATTGGCTGTTTTAGTAATCATAATTTTTCACAATATGACGCGGTGCAACACCCAGAAAACAATTACATCGACTATGTAAATCATGATGCTGTGACTAAAAGTAAGCCGGCCGCGGTGGCCGAGGGGACTAAGGCGCTTCAGTCACGGTCCGCACGGCCACTATGGTCGGGGGTTCGAATCCCCCCTCGGGCATGGATATTTGTGCCGTCCTTAGTTGTAGGTAGTTCATAAGTAGTTTGTAAGTTTAGGGACTGATGACCCCGTAGTTAAGTCCCATAAGCTTAACAAACATTTGATTTGAACTAAAAGTAAACCACATTCCACCTTAATAGTGGCAGTGCTGGGGTGACTTGGCTTATGCGTGTGTCTATTGCAACTGCTGAGACAATGCAGTTTTAGATATATTCCGTTTCAGGTTGATCGTGCGACCAATATATGCGTACTTTAGTAAAATAGCTCCACATTGCAGTTAGTACAAGGATAAATGTTGCATTCAAAAGGAAAAATAGAATACTGTATATAAATCGCTACAACGAAAATCGTAGATTTAAAAAACGTCGAGAATAGGTGCTTAAAAACTGGTTGTATTTCAGTAATATTCCAAATTCCTGGGCACTTCTTTATACTTCTTTTATGCAACAATAATTCGATACCAAACGGGCTAGAACACAGTAGGTTCAAAAATACGAAACAGTTCAATAAATGTGTTCCCAAATGCGAATATGAATCAGCAACAGCTGTACGATTTACTGATAACATGAAAATAGTGCCGGAGTGGGATTCGAACCCGACGTTCCCACGTTTCGCGTGCAGTCTCGTTAACCATTGCACTATCCGTGCACGCCTCCCGTACCGACTGCATCTTCCGTTTGCTACACGTCGCCTACTACCCATGAGTGTTCGCATAGTCCATTATGTAATCCGTGCAGAGGGAGTAATATTTGCAACGCGGAAGTGGCAGCGCGCTCTAAGGCGCCTTTCGCGGAGTGCTCGTCTGCTTCCTATCGGAGGTACGAGTCCTCCCTCGGGCATGGGTGAACTTGTAGACCTTAGCAAAAGTTAGTTTAAGTAGTTTGTAAGCCTAAGGAGTGATGACCAGAGTAGCTATGTCCCATAGATTTACAAACATTTTAACATTTTTGAATTTGGAAGCGTGCACCGATAGCGTAATGTTTAACGCGACTGCTCGCGAAATGAGGAAAATCCGTGATCGAATCTCAGTTCGGCACAAATTTTCAGGTATCAGCAATGAATCACACATCTGATCCTGATTCATATTCGCAATTTCGAATACTTTTCTTGTAATCCTGACAGCAGCAGTCACCCAAATGCACGTTTCTTCAGGCACGATTGTATGTCTGATAGACATTTTCGTTAGATCGTTAAACACGGGCACGGCACATAGCACAAAAAATTTTTGCTAACTTCTCCTTGCAGTGAATACATTTCTAATCCACCTACAACGTAACAACGAAATGACATTGCAGACCTAAACTTTGACAAATTAATGTGTCACGTAACAGTCTTTGTAAATTGATATTGGCGATATTCTGATGGAATTTCAGAAGCTCAAATTGTATAAGGCATTCATTATTGCTAACTTTTCCTTAATAAACGTAATTTCGCTTCAGAGGACAAAGTACATTTAAATCTTGTCTGTGAATCAGTGATCCAGTGTCTGAATTCGTATTACTGTATATTTATGACAACAGGTATTTTAATATTTCATCATTCTCCTGAAATCATCAATGTTTATTCTGCAAATTAAGGACGTTTCTCATGGAAAAGTTTACTCGAGGCCACTATATTAATCTAAAAGACTATGTACACGTTCTATGCTTCACTTATGGCGATATGTAGCGTTTCACAGCGTAAGTAGCTGTTGCAAAGATGATATACAATTTTTTTCCATAGTATAGTTTATGTCATCATAGTATGCATCTATCCATAAAGGGGTAAAATAATAAAAAAGGGCTTATCCGCGTAATGTATAACTGCGTAGACATCTATAGAAAATTATTCATATGAGACATTATTAATAGGCATAGATAATCCAATTCAGGTGCGTGTCCGATTACGTACCTATCAGTTTAACTAGTAAAAAATATTAATAGCATTTACTAGCTTATGTGTTAAGAGCAGTTGTTGTCTGGAGATTGAAGGCTATATCACAACAAAATTTTATACTGATTAAAGAAATAAATCATTACATAAAACACAAAAAGGAACTTTTAATTTATATATAAAATAAATGAGATGCCTGATTAAAGGGTTATCTTGATAGGATAAATAAAGTAAAAATATTACTCTCATTATATAAGATAGTTTAATTCTATCACCTTTAGTATCAAAAAGTAATGTGCATCTTACACCTCAATATAAATGAGAATTAGAAAATGACAATTTCAACCATCAGCTGACAAGAGCATCCCTGAAGAGGGAACACAAACTCGGATTTAGAAATGATAGGGAACGATATTAATGACTTCTTTCTTCAAAGAAACCATCCAGGCATTTGTTGTAAACGATTTAGTGAATCCACATGTTCACACATGTTTGTATAGCTTATGAGACTT
Organism: Locusta migratoria; assembly: GCA_026315105.1. Classification (NCBI taxonomy): domain Eukaryota; kingdom Metazoa; phylum Arthropoda; class Insecta; order Orthoptera; family Acrididae; genus Locusta; species Locusta migratoria. The sequence continues at coordinate 214,054,354 of CM048755.1, read as the reverse complement.
AACTACGGGGTCATCAGTCCCTAAACTTACAATCTACTTATGAACTAACTAATTCTAAGGACGGCACAAATATCCATGCCCGAGGGGGAATTCGAACCCCCGACCGTAGTGGCCGTGCAGACCGTGACTGGAGCGCCTCAGTCCCCTCGACCACCGCGGCCGGCATTTAGTGAATCTCGGAAAACCTAGAATACTTCTCTGAATCGCCGTCTACCCGACTACGAGTTCACAGTCTTACCAATCCAATGCTATATCATCATTTGAGTATATATTTATGACACAAATGTCAAATGTATGAAAAAAGTGTTTGAAAAGTCTTGGTCGCAATTAGCTTTATTTCATGACGCGTTTCGAGAACATCATCATCAGAAAAAGATTTTAAAAAACGATGAGAAATACAACCATCTTGGTATAGATGCCTGATTACAATTTTAAAATATAATCATGGATGTCTGGTGAAGATGTTGAACCAGACTTACATGCTCAACATGTTGAGTTGACAGTTGACCATGTAAGTCTGGTTCAACACCTTCACCAGACATCCATGATTATATTTTAAAATTGTAATCAGGCATCTATACCAAGATGGTTGTATTTCCCACCGTTTTTTAAAATCTTTTTCTGATGATGATGTTCTCGAAACGCGTCATGAAATAAAGCTAATTGCGACCAAGACTTTTCAAACAATTTTTTTCATACATGCCAACGTATGGTCGCGTGTCCACCAGAATGGATGGTTTTATGAACCAAGTGATAAACAAATGTCAAAGTTGGCCTTTCGTTCAATTTCAACTATCGAGAGGATTCCAAAATTCTGTCATCGTAGACCATCCATGAAACAAGTGCTGAGCAGAAAGAAACAAGAACAAATAGACTCCTTGGAAAAATATTGCAGCATTATAATAGTTCACAAGGAAATAAAATTTTACATTTACAGCTAAGAGGGTAGCATGATTTAATATTTTAAGTAAATATAATCAAAAGAAAATGAAGGAAAATATCGTAGAACGTTGAGCGAAAAATTAAAAGAATACACAAAATCTGTAAGCAACAAGTCAAAACTGGAACACAAGATTACGACCTCATACAGTTGAGAATTCCTTTATTCGAAAGCAATAAGAATAGTCGTCCATCTAGGTGTAATAACAGGTTTTAAAAATTGAAAATCATATATATTTGGGTGTGTTAATTACCTCAGAAAGGTAGACTGCGTTATATATTTTTCGGAAATATATTGATATTATTAGTCACCGAACTTCCATAATCAAAAGAATAAGTACTAATTAAGATTTATATTTGTTAAGTGAACTGTTTATACAACAAGAAAATATCTGTCTGCCCACGCGGTGAAGCAAGCGTCCTGAAAACGTTACACGTGATACGTTACGCCGCTACAGCATATTTAGTCAACGCCGATGAGTTTCGAAATGAAAACAAAAGAAACAAAACGATGGCTGGCACTTTAGTTTGCACAAAGGCGAAAACAAGTACTTCTTATGAGGTTATTTTTACAACAATGCTACCTCAAATTCATATAAATACTTACTTCCTCACAGAAATCTGCAGTAGCTCTAAAAGGACACTGATCTATGCGGCTGCTGTTTTTCTTATAAATGTCTCCATGCCTTTAAAAAAAGCAGAATGTCACATATACAACAAGCTACGATAGTGTAGGCTACAAACATATTAAACACTCTTTCGGAACTAAGAGCCATTAAAAAAATGTTGAGTGCCAGGGCATTCAATTCCTTTAACACAAAATACTGAATGCCACGTAACACTTACGATTTGGAGACTGTTTTAGTTGTATTTCTGCAGGTGAAACTAAGAACCTTCGCTTTTCGTAGGCAAGGCACCCGGCGATAACGTACTTCAGCGTATCACGGCCAGTAAAATTGTGCATTTACATTATCCTTTTTCAGGTTAAATCCTCCCGGTCATCAACAAGATTGAGAACAATTACAAATTCAAAGTTTTTTACTTATTTCCGAACGATCCCAACAATCTACAGTTCATCCCTCGGCGTCTGTCTCTTCCTGATATAATCACTAAGCTAGTTAATGAGGAAACATCGTCTGTCCTTTCCTGTGTGTCATCAGACGATTTACACCCACATTCTGAGAAACGTTAAATAGCGACACTCCTCTAATTTCCTCGAGTTTGAACGCTCTAAGTACCTACATTCAAATCAACCACCCAGAAAACCTTCGTGCCCTTCCATAATAGAAGCAAGACTTACACGAGAAAACAAGTAAACTACCTCCAATTTCAATAGCTAAATTTCATTGTGAGAAGCAATAAAACACTTATTAAAACCTATAGAGCTGAAAGAAACTGGCAAAGAATGTCATCATTCTGCGTCCGTCAAGCTAGTGACAGTTTCATTCACAAACTAATCGTTTAATAAGTATCAGCAGCTATATCAGCCACGAAAAAAACTGTAGTTTATCGAGCTCTGATCCTGTAAGAGTAATTTTTGTAATTAAAGGCAATATGTAAGTTTATTTACAACAGAATATATTCTTTAATAGGCTGGCGAGGAAACGAATGAACGTTACAGCACTGAAATTTCCAGAAAAGTGAGTATATTGCAATTAAATGAAGTCTTATTTGCATTACTACTACTTCCTCTGAATGAAGATCGTTTGCTTTGAAGATGATCAGTGCAAATAAATAACAATCGAAAGCGACCAATGTCCAAATGTTTGTAATTCTATGGGACCAAACTACGTTGGTCATCAGTCCCTAGACTTACTAACTGCTTAAACTAAGTTAAACTAACCTAAGTACAACACACATATACATGCCCGAGGGAGGATTCCAACCCCCGACGCGGGAGGCCGATCCCTAACGGGGCGCTCCGGACCGCTCGGCTACTCCCGCGCGGCACCAATTTGTACATCTAATATATAAAGCAGAGTGTCCGTATGTTTCTACGTGTTGCATACAAATCTACAGTTTTGTTCCAATCTTTATGAAATTTTGTACACGTAAGCTTCAATCCATGAGGACGGTCGCCGTAAGTGTAAGAATCACATACGATATATATTTCACGAGATATGACGTAATAAACAATGAGATACGCGAAAAACTACTTCATTTTGCGGCAATGCTGCTCATTTCCTCCTAAACCATTGGACCGCTTTCAACCAAATTTGGTACACACATTCCATACCGTGAGGTAACAATTGCTGCATGGTTAAGAATCACATACGGCACATGGTTCAAAAGATATTACGTCATAACCAATAGAAATTGCAAAAAATGCCATATAATGCGGCGAGACTTTCGAAATACACTATATGAGAATGACAGTACTTAGAGACACGCAGCAAACTTTAAACATTATTTCAAACCTTTATTAAACTTTTTCTCACTGGCAACCATAGTAAAATAATGAAAGGAAAAACGTTTCTCGCTTACTTGTTTTCCGCTGTTTATGGAGTAAAACTATGGCTCTCGGTATGACGTTACAATTTATAATTTGAACACTACTAATTGTAGCGATAGGAAATTTTACAGGCAGTATACACATATATAGTTGAATGTAGCTTCTAAATTGTATCACATTCCGACACGTAGTTCATGAGATATGAGCACATAAACAGTAACGTTCATGGAAAACCGCCCCTTCCCGCACCAAGTTTTAATCTATTACTTCTTTACTACTAATGGTATTCCCAAGAGATTTTACAGACATTCAGCCCTTATACAAACGAAGATGTACCTGAAAAATGGAAGAAATAAATAAATAAATATCCGGGCAAAGCCGGGTTTTCAGCTAGTTGTGTTATAAAATAGCTGTAAATTTCAGAACTCTTACAGCAATTATAACACGAGAAAGGCTATTTTGTGTGACGGTACGCATAGCATATTAACGTATGGCTCTTTTTCCGCAATACATACAAATTACGAAATCCAAACAACAATGTTTGTTTTCATTTAATTAAATTAATGGGTGTCGGATAGTAACTACTAAAATTTGTTGGTCCGGAATGGAAGGCGGACCGGGCAAAGCATGAAAGCAGTGCAGACGAGATAGGAGAGAAGAAGAAGCGAGCACGTGTGGCGCGCTACGTGCCTGTGCGGTGGTGCCGGTGCCGGTGCCGGCCCCGCGCTGTGACGCTAGCGGCGTCGCTGCTCACCGCCGACTGCCGCTGCCACGCAGCGCGCGACGCCGCCCCCCTCCCCTCCCTTCCGGCCGCAGCCAATCAGCGCGCGCCGCACCTCGCCGTGCCACGGCGCCGGCTAAGACAGCTATGCCAAATTAGATGCCGCGGACGCTAACTAGGAGAGGACAGCGCTGATGACGACCAGATGCGAATTATGAAGAGCTCCTGACGGAGAGGTAGTTACCCTCGCAACACTGAAGTAACTTTAACTTGCTTAACGCTTAATAAAATAACTCAGCCGGTCCAGATTGTAATCCGACGATGTTCCTATTAATATATGCTGATGCGGAAGCTCCATACGTAACAGTGATACACAACCGATCGGTGAACGAAAGATCTCTACCGAAATTATAGAAATTTGCGCGGGTTACAATCACATTTAAGAAAGCCAATAGGAGTTATATACTAAATTACGGGTCTTTATCAATGACGCCGATCTGCAGCTGGGTTTTGTAACATATCCTGTCCTCAAACGTTAGGAATTATTCACACATACATGGTGTTTCATTAAGTTCAAAAATGTTCAAATGTTTGTAAATCTATCGGACCAAACTGCGTGGTCATCAGTCCGTAGCTTACAAACTACTTAAACCTAGGTAAACTAACCTAAGGACAAACACACACACACCCATGCCCCAGGGAGGACTCCAACCTCCACGGCTAGCAACCGCGCGCTCCGCAGCGAGGCGCTTTAGACCGCTCGGCTACTCCACCGCGATATAATTTTTTAAATGGAACAATAGTATTTTTTTCTATCGCGCATTGGAATCGTTGAAACCAGCTGCGTCCAAATCAATTTAAACTACATTCCTATCACTGATAGTTTGGTAGCTACAACCCTTCTAAGTTTCAGGGGCAGATACCACAAGCGCTGCGCATAATGCAATGCGCCTTCTAAATGTGGTGCGGCCGAGTTGTAACGTCGCCGGTGTCACGGAGCGAGAAGCTTCCTCGATGCGCTGTAAGACTGCCGACTGTCGCCGCACACGGCCGTATACCCGACAGTTGGAGTCACACAAACAACCGGGGCTGAATATACCACAGTTACTGACATCGAATGACGATGGTATACACGAATAACGAGTACGATGACATGTTGCTGATGCTCGGCGAGTGCCGACACGATGCCACTGAAGCTTCTCGCTCCGTGATACCGGCGACGTTACAACTCGGCCGCACCACATTTAGAAGGCGCATTGCATTATGCGCAGCGCTTGTGGTATCTGCCCCTGAAACTTTGAAGGGTTGTAGCTCCCAAACTAACAGTGATAGGAATGTAGTTTAAATTGATTTGGACGCAGCTGCTTTCAACGAATTCAATGCACGATAGAAAAAACTAGTGTTCCATTTAAAAAAAATGATATCTTTGTGCTGGAACTCTTTGGAAAATGATACAATAAGCTATGTTCATAGCTTCGCAGAAAGTGTAACATTTCTTGTGTTGACCTACCGCATTAAAATTTCCCGTCACCTATTATTTTATAAGTTACAGAGGCAAACACACTTAGTGAAACACCCTGTATATTCGCAAATTCGAAATCGTACGACTGCCGTTATTCTTCTTAACATGGACTACCGTTTTGTGACACTTGAAAATTTGTTCCAGAGTGGGGCTCGAACCTGGGTCTACCGGCATTAAAATGTTCAAATAGTTGTAAGCTGCTCGAATCATCGGTCGTTACTTAAACTAACTTACACTAAGGACGTCACACAAACACACACACACACACACACACACACACACACACACACACACACACACACACATACACACACATACCCGAGGGAGGACTCGATCCTCCTACGGGATGCGGCCCTGCACGTCACACACACACACACACACACACACACACACACACACACACACACACACATGCCCGAGGGAGGACTCGATCCTCCTACAGGATGCGGCCCTGCAGTCCGTAACATAACGCCTTAGACTACGTGGTCATTCACGGGAGCGGCTCCCGGTTTCCGCAAGTGCTCTTCTTACCTCTTGGCCACCCGTGCACGCTTCCCGCCCAAATCCAAACTGCCATGTGTCACATTCGCATCTATCCCCAAATGCTAGCGCACGAATTGTGTAATTTCCCCGAGAGGGGGAGAGACATTTCTGTCACCCAAAACCTGTCATGACAGGAAATACGTTGGAGCTGATCAGCAGTAGAACTAAATATTCACATCTATTTCCGTTCTCTGGGGCCCGCAGTGTAGAGTATGTCTTTGATAGACATGTTCAATAGCACAATAATTATAAATTATTTTTACACTGCTTTCGAACCTTATCTCACTATAAGCTTATTTCGGCCTTAGGCCATCATGAGGTGTTATTACTCATAATATTGTTGTCGTTTATTTTCTGCCCAATTGATTGTAAAAGCTGATGTAATGCTTATCTAATGCTGCTTATCAATATATGTGCAGCAGCACTGGTTATATTATTAGATTTTTTATCAGTGGACGCTGCCACTACAGACATTGCTAAGCTGGCACTATAAAAAACTGATAAAAAATCTAATAATATAACCAGTGCTGCTGCACATATACTGATAAGCAGCAATAGGTAAGCATTACATCAGCTTTTACAATCAATTGGGTAGGAAATAAACGATAACAATATTATAAGTAATAACACCTGATGATGGCCTAAGGCCGAAATAAGCTTATAGTGAGATAAGTTCTAAAGCAGTGTAAAATAATTTATAATTATTTTGGTATTCACATCTATATTCGTAAATTGTTAAATTTTACCAATTCTCCTGCTTTTCTTAAGATGGACTGTCGTTTTGTGACATTTGAAAGTTTGTAGCGCACCGGAACTCGAACCCGACCCACAGTTTTTCGTGAACGATCAACTTAACGTGTCGGCGACCATTTCACGCTTCCTCGCTAGAACTAAATTTCCATGTGTCACACTCGCCTCTATCCCCAAAATAAATTTCCTTGAACAAAACGATCTATTGACCCAAGTCAACAAGAGTTTAGAAAAAATGGCAGTTTACTCACACGAAGTGATGAATGCTATTGAAAAGGGATCTGGAATTGATTCCATATTTCCAGACGTCCAGAAGACATTTGGCAGTGGGCCTCATAAATGGTATTCAATCAAATTTCGTGATAACAGAAGACCGTCTCAAATATGTGACTGGATTGGATATTTCCTGTAAGAGAGGACACAGTTCGTAGTAAGTGATGGAAAGGCATTAATTTAAACAGAGGTGATATCAACCTTTCCACAGGGTCGTGTTATAGATCTTCCGATGTTCCTTATCTATGTAAACGGTATGGACAAAAATATGAAGAGTCCTTTTAGGCAGTGTATAGATGGAGCTGTGATTTATCGTCCAGTAAAGTCACCAGGAGATCAAAAATAACTGCAGAACCATTTAGATACGACATCTGTAAAGTGCAAATTTTAGCAATTGACCCGAAATAATACAAAGTGTAAAGTCGTCCACGTCAGCACCAAAACAAATCCCTTAAAATATGTTTACAAGATAAATTAATGAAAACTTAAGGCCACAAATGCAAGTAAATACATAGGAATTACTATTACAGCAAGAACACAGAAAATGCTGTGGAGAAATTGAGCCAAAGACTGCGTTTTATTGGCAGAACACTTAGAATATGTATCAGAATTGCTAAAGAGACTGCCTGCGCTATGCTCATCTGTCCTCATTTGGAGTATTGCTGCGCATTGTGGTATCATTATCAGGTAAGATTGCCGGAGGACATGGAAAGAGTGCAAGAAACGGCAGCTCGATTTGTACTGTTCCGATACAGTGGGGATGGTGTCACATAAATGATACCCGAGTTTCATTACAACAACGGCGTTTATCGTTGTGGCGAGATCTAGCTACAAAATGTAATCGCCGACTTTATCCTCAAAATGCGATAAATGGTGTTTACTCCCACCTACATAGAGAAAAAAGATTATATATAGAGGGTGAATCATAAAAGAGGAAAAATATTTCGTGCAAATTGTCACACACTGAGCTACAAACATAAATTCGTTTTTTCGCATGTTCCTATGTCAATTAATGACAATGCAATTGAATGGTAAAAGTCTGGTGATATGAAGTCGAGTTTTGAGTTTTACTGTGCGCTGACACTGGCCAAGAGACAGATCAGTAACAAGGCAACAGGACACAATTTCCTTTCCCTATGCCATCTAGCCACGATACATAATACCGGCCAGCGGAAACGGTACGAGATAGATGTGAGCGTTGTTATTGCTCGCAGTGTCACTCAGACCGTCGCTCGACGCCGTATGCCTCGCCTTCTCGTGAGCGGCTAGACTACTTACAGCACTCTCGTGTCTCCTAGACTTAACAACTACTTTAAATTACGCTAATAACAATACACACATACCAATGCCCGAGCGAGGACTCGAACCTCCAACAGGGAACAGACGCTCATTTCGGAGCAAATGGCATCCAAGCTACTCCAAGCGATTCGCTGGCCGGCCGCCGTGGCCGAGCGATCTGCGGAGTGCTAGTCACGGTCTGCACGGCCGCTGCGGTCGGGGGTTTGAATCCCCCCTCGGGCATGGATGTTTATGCCGTCTTTAGTATAAGCTAGTTCGTAGGTAGTTTGTAAGTTTAGGGACTGATGACCCCGTAGTTAAGTCCCATAAGCTCTACAAACATTTGAACATTTTAGATTCGCTGTGCCCTCTACTAGGCACTGACGTGTGATTTGCAAAGTGACTATGTTAAAACCATGTTAATACCGGTTCACTGGAAGACGTTGTGCTGTAGTTCATCGTTTCTCTGTTCTCTTCAGTCTACATCTACATAACCACTCTGCAAATCACACTTACGTGCTTGCCAGAGGGTTCACACCATTTTCCTATCACGCAATAAGTCTGGATGGGTGAATGAGATAGTGTAGCTAATTTCCTCTTGGACCTGCAAAAGTCTGTAAAAATTCCATGACTCAGAACGTTTAGTACTAGCACCTACCTTTCATGTTATGTTTTGCTAATCTGTTGATAAATATCGAGAATTTGTGGCTACAGAGAGACCTAATATTTCCTTAAAACAGAAAACCAAGTTCTGTTGGGACAATTGAGACTGAACGGCCGCCACGTCACCTCCTGCCTAATGTAGACACTGGATGCGGCGTGGTAGGGTGTGCTGTTAGAACGTCGCTCTCCTGCCTTTTGTGGTCTTTATAAACGCCGAAGCCGATACGTCTCAGGTGTCATTACTAAGCTAAGTACACTCTGCTTCTACCAAATTAGAAACGAAAATTTCATGGCATTGAAGTCGGGTCCTCCACATAAGAGTCAGACAGGCTCTCAGCTATGAAGAGAGCCTAAGCCTTATGGTAAGGCATAGGATTACCTGAAATACTCCATGCACAGTAAGAAGAACGCCTAGAAGTTCTGAAACAAATTATGTAAGGAGGGAAACATATAATGTAACTGGACATTAATTCAATCTTTATGCGTTCATTGCTAACGCTTTACCCATTGAAGGTAAAGGTTTCGGATTCAGTACCACATTCAATATTAACATGAAAAATGTTACAGCAGTACCTGTTCGACAGGATTGTCAATAAGCCTAAAATTCGTCTGTTAATTGCACCACGAAACATAAAATTTAAACCAATCCGTCCTGTAATATTACACTGTAGCTAATTATTCCCTCGGTCCACATTTTTTTTAATTGTCTCTTTGTAAGCGTTATTATCGTTGACGACTGCCGTCCATAAAATCAATGGCAGACGAACTGTGAACGCCCTCAAAGAAGGCACTCCAAATGCACGGATACAATATGTATTTTCGCTAGTATGTGGCACTCTACCTGAGAGCTGCAGCTAGATGATAAATTGAAAGAACTGCGGAAGCATATAGAATCTAAGGTTATAGTACATTAAGCAACAGGAATAAAGATTGTAAGATGTCAAATCGGTACTCTTCTTAGGTCGGTATACTCTTTGGGACTGACAAATAGTAGCATCAGTTACAGAGGAGAGAGGGAAAGGAAGGCAGAGCCGTGACGACGTGAGGAGCAGCGGTATGAGCGGCGCCCTGCCCTGTTAGGAGGGGCGCGAGCCGCGCTGGGGCTGCGAGATGACGCATCCCCGGTAAACGTGCGGGATCTGCCACCTAAGACCCCACTCTTCAACCGAGTGCCGTCCAGATGGCTGGTGTGACTGAGTCTTCAGGCGGCGAACACCTACGCCTCAGCGGCAGGGAGGCAAAAATGTCGTGCGCTCTCTGCAAGCTAAAGATGAATTCCGAATATTCTCATGAACATCTACATCTATAAATGTGAATGTCTGTACGGTGTACGTTTATCACGTCTGAACCACAAGACATAAAGACTTAGATATTTGTACAGTCACTAATTTATACCTGACAAAGGTTTTAGGCGCGGTTTTGTAGCGATCTGATAGATATTTAGTTATCTGAAGAATATAACGCGAAATGTGGAACAATAATCACTCTTTGAAAATTATATTTACTCTTTGAAAATGGTTTTATTGGTTGCATTGTTGCTTCAGGGTTGATAAAGATAAAAGGGTGGAGTATATTGGGATGGAAAGTTATCGGTGTATATAAAATTCTACGTGTGTGTGTGTGTGTGTGTGTGTGTGTGTGTGTGTGTGTGTGTGTGTGTGTTAATATTTCGCTCTGCAGCGAAAACTACAGAACGCAAACGAATGGTGTGTGTGTAATTGTTGTCCGAAGTGTCCTGTTGTACACCGTAGCAGTTCCATGCCGATAGCTATAAGGGGGTGGAAGATATAGTGGTTGTAAGTCGTCGAATTATAAAAAATTCTGACTGAAGGCCAGCGATGACGTTTGCGACGCTATAGCAAGGAGGTTACATACAGCGAAACATGATGCCACAGACCATATCTTTGGTCTATGCGTGCTACAATGTCTTCAGCTCTTTCTCTGTAAGGATAAGAAAACGAATAAGGAAATATAAGAATAAATAAATAAAGCAGAAAAAAATTTCTTTTAATACATCTCTTTAAAAAAAATCGATTTGACGTTTCGCGCATTACATCCAGTGATCGATCTGTGATATTATTACAATCATTATTGTTGAATTTCGTGATTGGATAGCGACATTTCCTCAAAAACGAGTGAAATTAATTACATTAATTATTTGTTATTTAAACTTCGTAGATAAATGCGCATTGCGTTACTTTACACATATTACAACAGTGCCAGCCGCGGTGGCCGCGGGGACTGAGGCGCTTCCGTCCTAGTTCGTAAGTAGTTCATAAGTAGTTTGTAAGTTTAAGGACTGATGACCCCGTAGTTAAGTCCCATAGACTATACAAACATTTGAACATTTTATTACAACAGTACGTTACTTTTAATAGATCACATTCAGACAACATGCCTCGGAAAAGGAAAACATCATTATCAAGAAACACTGTTGGAGCAAAATGTATTAAAACATTAAGAGCAAACGAAAATGAAGAACAGCGCGAGATAAAACTTTCACAAAGGAGGGACAAGAGGACAGCAATGGCGAACGTTGAATCACCATTACAACGTGACAATAGGCAACGTGAGGACCGAGAGCGAGCGGAGCCGCGGGTTTAAGCTAGTGCTGTATAAAAATTATACCTGTTATCATAATGTACCTCAAACATGATTATATTACTGAGTGGTGTTACGGAAATTATTATATCTCCTCATGTTAATACCGTAAACAGCAACGAGATGTGTTTCTGAGTGTATGAGGTAGCAGCAGAGAAGTTAATAATTGTATTGGTGATTAGAATGCACAAGAAGAAATTGAATAACTATCAGCTGGATCTGGGAGATCGCTATGTTATGTTTCTGTAAAATATATCAAGATAAATGTTCGAGGTATTAGAAAACTAACGCAGAAATTTAAGAAAAAAGTTCCGCTTCCATTAGTTTCAGAATTTAAAAAAAATGTTATTATGGCACGCCGGCCGCGGTGGCCGAGGGGACTGAGGCGCTCCAGTTACGGTCTGCACGACCACTACGGTCGGGGGTTCGAATCCCCCCTCGGGCATGGATATTTGTGCCGTGCTTAGTATTAGATAGTTCGTAAGTAGTTTGTAAGCTTAGGGACTGATGACCCCGTAGTTAAGTCCCATAAACTATACAAACATTTTAACATTTGAATTTGATTATTGTGGCACAAATGCAGTAAGAAACGATTGATGAGGAAAAACTTCAGTCTAAAAAAACAGAGTATAATAATGGAAGCGTCACTAACAAAAATACACGTGACGTCGGAAGAACTGTAAGTCAGGATGTCAAAGGATCCAACGTACGGTTAAATAGAAAACTTGGAATATCTGTTACGAAAAATAGGAGAGGTAAAATGAGAGAGAGGACAAATATTAGGTGAGATACGAAGCAGGCAAATCAAAAAGCACTACCGAGTCAAGGTCTCTGTTCTGAAAAAATGCAAATGTAATCATTAGTTCCCATTAATGAGTTCTACCATGTACATAATGCTATACCCCCTACACCACATCCGGAAGTGTGTGAAGGGGGAGTGACTTCGAAATCTCAAGTAGAAAACCTTATTTCTATTGTGGGTTAGAATACTCCATAAAAAAATTTTTAACTTTTGTACCACATATTTTTTTCGCCTCATGATATATGGCTCTGTAATCGGCAAAAATTCAAATGAGTTGAAAATTTTTGAAAAACCATAATATCTCAAGCAATTACACATCAGATTAGGATAATCAATGATATCGTGCGACACCTCCCACAATCTAATGAAACAGACTGTGACCATGCTCCCGGGCCGTGGTCAGACTGTTCATTGTATTTCAGTGATTCGGACTGTATTCATCTCTACTCAATTGTTCCACGATTTTAACGCCAGCAAAGAGAGAGAGAGAGAGAGAATATGTTCTCTGACAGCAATTTTACTACTGCAACATCTTTTCGGAGTATTGTCCATCTGTTTACTAAAACAGGATGTGTTAAACCTATAGAAAGAGTCCGATGTGTATTTGATAGATTACCGGTTTTCAACAATTTTCAGTTATAGCGCCATCCATTATGAACTGAAAAAAAATTTCTTACAAAAGTTACATATTTTTTCAGGGAGCATTCAAATTTGAAATAAAAACTAGGGGTTCCTATTTAATGTTTCGATGTCAGCCCTCCTCCCGACGCTGGGGTCGTGCAAGGGTTCAAGCTTTATGTTAATGGATGTACCTCTTCGAGGTGAACGAGTTTTATTGCAATTTTTTTAATCCGATCTGTATTTTTCCAAATATTCCTAAAAACAGTTTTAAGTGCCTCATCTAGCATACCGTGTATGTAATTACTAATATGGTATATGTTCTTTGGGACCATTTTGGAGATACATACACGCGTAATGTCTATATCGGGTATTTTTGGTATATTTACGCATAGAATATGCATTATTTTTAGTTAAAATGGGTGTCTAATTCGTTAAGAGTAAATATGTCAATTATTCGAATTTCACTGTACTTATTTTTGTTGCAGAAATCAGTAGTGAAGATAACAAAGAAGGGAATACCAGAACCAGGAAGATGAAATTTCTACAATACAATGACTTTTCTAGCAATTTACTGAAAGCCCTTTGCAGAGTACTTGTGATAAGCCGCGCGGGAATGGCCGTGAGGTCTGGAGCGTCACCTTTCGAATCGCGAGGTCGCTCGCTTCGGAGGTAGAGTAGTTTGGTTCCATAGAATTATAAACATTTGAATTTGCACTTGTGATAAACAAGTTTCGGGAATAACGAGATACAAGCCTTTAATTTCGTGACAATCTAAATTTATCTTTCGAAACAACGTACCGTGGTTAGCACGATAATGACAAAGTTGCAGAGCTAGCAAGTAGTCTTTAGGAATTTGAACGAAGCTCACTGGCAATTTGGGTTCATTAAATTCTCACGTGGGAGTAAATGCAAAAAACAAACTGGACCTAACGAACTATAACCACTAATACGAATTCTTTTGTTCAACGTGGATGTTATTTGGTAGCGAAAGCAGGCTGTCAAGAAGACTTTACACTGTCAGAAATACAAGACCAGGAAAAGGAAACTGACAGGAAAATATTGAGAACTGTTGTCAAATGTTAACTGTGCAAAAAGAGAAGTGAATAAATGTATTACGAACATAAGTGATGAATGCACAATCGAATGGATGAAGGTGATGAGCCAGGCGCGTAAGTACGTGTTACCTTTCAGAGTCATATCTGGAAGTATCTAGGCGTCTCATATTACTCCAACAGCACACTCTCTACACCACTACAGAGCCTCCACAGGCTTGAGCCGTCCCCTGCAGTGTCCATGGATTCACGAGGTTGTCTCCATACCGATACACGTCCATCCGCTCAATACAATTGCAGTCTGAGACTCGTCAGACAAGGAAACATGGTTCCCGTCATCATAAGTCCAATATCGGCGTTGATTGACCCAGGCGAGGCGTAAAGCTTTAATGTCTACCCCAGACACCTGTTGTCTAACATAGGCATTGCCGATTGCAGCGCCGGCTCCTGTGTGTTTACATATCTACACACCTATACCAGTTTAATATTTATTTCCGGCAATGTAGTATAGCAACCATAGTAATCTGCGCTAAAAGTATAAGAAATTGCTCTATACATCGCAATGTTGGAACAAACTGTGTCGATGGGGAATACATTGTACATTAAAAACCGGATGAAAGCAGGAACGCCGCGGTGGAGTAGCCGAGCGGTCTAAGGCGCCTCGCTGTTGAGCGCGCGGTTGCTCGCCGTCGGAGGTTCGAGTCCTCCTTGGGGCATGGGTGTGTGTGTGTGTGTTGTCCTTAGGTTAGTTTACCCTAGATTAAGTAGTGTGTAAGCTACGGACTGATGACAACGCAGTTTGGTCCGATATATTTACAAACATCTGAACATTTGAAAGCAGGAAAAACATCTTGTATGTAGTTTCCTATGATGACGGTTTTAATTTCTTTAGTATTCTACGTCTGAGCTAAGGATGCCAATCTAATTTACATAAACATCATTGACTTCCTGTTATTACAATCATAGAATGGTACTTGTTTCGTTTTCTGAGGTGAAAAACTTTAAATTAATGAATATTCAAATCAAGTTGCAATTCTGAGCTTCACTTTGAAATCTCTCAATGACTGTCTGAATATCAGCATATCTATTGCCATAGAAAACTTTATTTAAAACAACAATCTTCTGTTTTAAATCATTAAAATTACTTCAACAACTGTTAGTGACTCTCTCCATTCCAGAAAACTCACCTTGCCTTCTCAAAAATCATCAATCCAGTCACAAATTTCACGTCATTCAAATTTATTTTCAGCAAATACAGGAATTCTTAATTTACCTTACTTGAGCAGCTACTTTCAGTTTACTATAGAACGAAAGTGCAATTTGTACTTTACAATTATGAACTCTGTTTTCAGAATACATGTTCATAGACGTGGAGTGGGTCATTCAGTTCGAGATACCTCATTACATTTCAACTCATAATGTGTTTTAAGAATCTGCATTCTAAAGCAAATCATACTTTAGGCTATGAAATTGCTAGAGATACAACAGCGACAATAAAAACGGCAATATTGCTGCAGATTCTGATGTTGCAATTTTTGTTAAATGGATAAAATAAAAAGTGTGTAGGCAAATTAATTTTTGTAATTTGTAAGACATTTGGAGAGGAATTTTATAATACGTATTGCATTGACCTTTTTTTCTAAAACAGCTGTTGCCGCGGAGGAGTGACCGAGCGCACTGAGGCGCTATGCTGCGATGCGCGAGGTCGTTCCCCCTCGGGGGTTCGAATCCTTTCTCGGGCATGGATGTTTGTGTTGTCTTTAGTATAATTTAGTTTATAATAGTTTGTAAGTTTAGGGAGTGATGACCCCGCCGTTCAGTTCCATAAGCTTAACAAACATTTGAACCTTTTTTAAAACAACTGTTACCATGTTTATGTTGTATTTTACACAGCTCTCAAAGACTGCCTTTCATATTTCACTCTCATGACATTACCTCTAAATATCGATAGTGTTATGATATTTACAGCACGAATGTAAATTATCATACTAATGGACCACCTTCAACTTAATTTACTTCTATAGGCTGTAAAAGAAATAATTTGACGAAAATCAGAGAACAACATTAAATAACATGTGTTTATTTTTTACAGAGCGAAATCAAATTTGATAGATTTGTTTCTTTTTAATTATAATGACCACATTGTAGGGAATTATTTTTATCTTTCACTAAAATTTCTTTATCATCTTATACCGTCAACACTAATTTACACTGCGACTTGCTGATGTCCACACATGAACCCTGATGCAGTCTACAAGAATGTCTCATTTTGCTGAGTACAAGTAAATAAATATATGAGCATAGCCCTAATGAAAATAATGTCAATTGTTGCTATGACATGGGTTCCATTTATTGCAGTTTTTGTAACATAAGCATATGGTTGTGGTTTTTATTGTCACATAGAGGGCAATTTGTTTCATGGACTACTTGTGATATAATCAGACTGGTCGGGTGGGGTGGAGGGGATTTTGCTATAAAATGATGTTGCATATGGCAGATTTTTTATATTTTTGCTGTAATCAATTTTAGCATGTATTTACCAGGTATTTGATATATAATCTGACCATCGCGGACCCAGCTGGTTAAGATCTTAGGGTACATGGGGCAAATGGTTACAATTTTGCTATACAGTGGTCATTTATGGGAGCTGGAATCTCTTGTTACATCCACTGTGTGACAGCATGATTTAACATTATCATGTGAAGCTAACAAACGTTCAAGCTACAAGTTAAAGTTAATAACCTAGCGTATGGTTGCTATGATATATGACCAACTTCGAAAGCGAGTAGCTGTTAGAACATAGTAAGACTTGTTTTTCACATATACGAACGTATGTTACTACTGTTAACTATACAGTTTAATACAAGTAGTACCTAGTTTCCACAGTCATACAGTGGAAGTTGATACACAAGATGAAGTTAGTATCCCGGAAAACAGTCACCACAGTCTGTGGCTGATTTACATTCAGTTGAATTCATGCCGAATTTAGACGTGGTAGTCATAGCGTTGACTTTGTTTATTCTCGTATTTTACAGTGTTACAGAATCAATTTTTGTAGCTCTTGATTGCTTCAATACGTAGTAAAAATACTGATTTATAGTCAATAACTAACTTACAATTTATCCCAGTTGTTTCAATATCTGAACCGTGCTTATCTTGACAAAAAATAAATATAATTTAGATGTGTGAATATTTAAGAGTCAATTTTGCTTTCATAGAGTACTACAAAAAACTTGGTAATTAAGGTTGTCTACAAGTGCTGTCTAGCCTGTAAGTTTCATCGGTCTGATTCAGCTATGAAAAAGAAGTTCCAAGACAAACGGAATCCTGATATTCTGACCAAACAGAGCACGCAATCGTCAGTTCGTACATTCAAGGTGGTCCAGGATCTCTGAATAATCCATAGTTAAGACCTTACAAAATATTTGCGTTTGAAATTATTAACTTTTGTCGCTTAGAAACCCTACTTAACGGCGAAATTTCAAAATTTTAGTTCGACCCTAAAATTATGCATGTTGTGGTGATGAAGTTTGGCCCTACTGAAAACTGTAAACGGCATAATTAGCATTCTATATTCATCATTTTCTCGATTTAAAGCTCTTGTTCTTACCGTGTTTGCACTAAAAAAAATTTCTGGGTATGAGGTCCGTCTGATATGCAAAACACTGATTTATTACACACCCAAACTAGTTTCAGCACCTCTGTGCCATCATCAGTGGGTTTTCCATTTATTTAATGCTGTGAAAACAAATACATTGATTTTACTTTGTACTAGCGTAAATTTAGGCCTAAAAAGTCGTAAGTCGTAATTTGGTTTTTACCTTATTTCACATTTTGTGGTCATGTGGGACCCTTCCTACATATTTATTTAGTGGTAGCGTTGTCATCTGCAACCAAAATTATCTCTTTGAATCTTGTGAGGATTTTAAAAAACGCTACTTATAGTGTTAAAACGTAAAATTTTGATCGTCTACCTACTGTCTATTACTTACAGTTTCTTTTGGCGTGTACTTTCTCTTCCGCGTTTTTGTAGATAGCACACATGCACATGTAATAAACATAATCTGCGGATTTTTTCGTCACAATCACTTCTCACTTTAGAAATTCACCTGTGTATACTGTGTTGATATGCGTATCTTTTGGTTGACTTTCAGTTGTTTCCGAGTTGAATGGCGGTGGATTTGAATAGTGTTTGTGTTGTCTCTGTGTCTGTGTGTTATGCGTGCGTGTGTGTGTGTGTGTGTGTGTGTGTGTGTGTGTGTGTGTGTGAGTGAGTGTGTTAGCTGTCTGTGTCATCCTTTCTGTACAGCTCATTTAATGGGTTAAATAATGTATTTATGCTATATGTGTTTTGTACTGTTATGCAAATATAAAGAAAGTAATTTAGAGATTTAAATGGCATATAGGTGCTCAAATTACGTGTTGAGAACGTTTCTGTCATCGTTCACACACACACACGCGCGCGTGATTTCAACGCTGAGTGTCGTGGTTCAGTGCAATTAAGAGATACGGTTATGAACCGAATTATCCATCTGCAAGTCATATCTCTTGCTGTTCCCTATGTATTTTCTGCGTGTTTATAGTGAGAGGACTCTATGTAATCATTGAAATAGCAAAACAGAAAACAAGATATTTGAAATAATAGTCAACTGTGTTGCTTTCTCAGCTACCTACAAGCCGTTCACAATGATAAAGAGAGTTCCATATGATAGCACACAAATATAGTTAGAAGGCCACGCGGGAATGGCCAAGCGATTCGAGGCGCCATGTCAGGGCCTGCGAGGCCGCTACCGCCGGAGTTTAAAGTCCTCCTAGCACTCGCACATGCATATTTTTTTCTTAGATTAGTCTAAGTTAGTTTAAATAGTTTGTAAGTCTAGGGATTGATGACCACAGTAGTTTCGTGCCATAGATTTACAAACATTCGAACATTTGAATTTTATAGTTGGAAGCAGGAATATTTGATAGATTGACCGGACCAATTATGTTACTAAAAAATTAAAAGGAGGAATATAACAAACATTTTCAAATGAATTCACTGCCTGATAATTTTTTAATTCTCTGATAGACACTACTTTCTGGAAAATTGAAAATAGTAAAAAATGTTCAAATGTTTGTAAAGTTTATGGGACTTAACTACGGGGTCATCAGTCCTTAAACTTACAAACTACTTATGAACTACTTACGAACTAGGACGCCACAAATATCCATGCCCGAGGGGGGATTCGAACCCCCGACCGTAGTGGCCGTGCAGACCGTGACTGAAGCGCCTCAGTCTCCTCGGCCACCGCGGCCGGCTGAAAATAGTAGTGTAGAAAAATAGCGAAAAAAATTGTAAGATTCCCGTAATTAATAGCAACATATAAGATGATTAGAATAATACTGAAAACTGTTATGATTCATGTTTTTAAATATTTGCTGGCCAGTTTGTTAGTTTAGAAGGGAAGACAAGGAAAATAGCTCCACGGGCAACTAATTTTAATGTATGGAAATAAAATTAGAAAAACACATTTAAAATTATATCTGTTCAAAAAAGTGGACAGCTGAATACTAAACATCTATCAACAATCGTAGTCTTACGAAACGTTACAGGATTAGTAGTAAGAGTTGTCATATGTAACTGAGAGTATAGACGGGATTCTGTAAACCCCTCACTTTAAAGGCACGCCCATTGTTCAACCAGGTAGCACGTCAGTCGGAGAGCGCAACCAATCTGTATTAATAACAGCTTCCTAATTGCTCTGACTCATTAAAGTTACTGCTACAGTTGACTCAGTTATTATTATTCTAAGTAATTTTGTCAATTAGGTCTATCACTCCCGTGACTTTCTGCAGGGTAGATGAAATGGATAAACACTATTCTTTAGCAAATCTGAAACCCAGTCCGTTGCCACTACAGACCAACTATCTCATCATTTAGTGTATAATAATTTAATAATGGCAGAACCCGCTGAAGAGTCAGGTTTACCAGTCGAACTGAATTCTACCATCTTTGAAGATTGGTAACTAGGTATCGCTGTACAACTGATACATCATCAAATGGACATTGTGCGTTTTCAGTCAAATCTGTCAATCAGGAAGGTTTAGTACTGATTTTGAATTTTTAAACGATGGATTGAGGCACGGTGCTTCATTCTTAACATTTGATCGTAAGGAATTATGTGATATCTCAAATAACTGTGGAAAGAAACAGTCATTGATCTATTATTTCCACGTTTTCCTTCAACCATTCCTGGTGGTTTTTCCAATCTCTGCTTCTACTAGGCCGAGTTCAGAGTATCCAGGAACTTGAATTAAGGCCCCTCTACTTACTCTGTGTCTGCAGCCTGTCATGTTTCTCAATTTAGCAGGCTGTCTTCCAGTGCCAAAAGACTTTGGAACTATAGGCCACTTATTCGATCAGGATCTACATCCTTATTTCTCAACCTCTGAAATGTATCCTCTACTCGAATAACATCAACCACGTCCATTCTCAATCATCTAACACGTGTGACTTCCACGTAGTTAATGCTTATTTTAATGAATTCGCTTCAACGGAACATAATTTTTTAAGACGCACAGGAAGTACTGGAAAAGTAATCGAAAACGAGCGGGTCCGTGAGATTCACAATGAAGTACAATTAATTACTGAAAATGTCAAAGATACTATTATTGTTTGAAAATTATTTCGTCAGGCAATAATTAACTGTGAGAACACAACATAAGACAGAGCGTAGAGTGCACGACAAAATTAATGATTTCTTATTTGAACAAAATAATTTCGCCGAGGAACACGCAGTTTACGTAGATCAAGGTAGGAAAGGTAGAGACAACGTATTAGGTATACTTCAAGTAGACAAACTGCAGCATACCTCCTCGTGGCAGATATCTGCATCAGCTTAGTTCCCCTAAGAAGGAGAGTCTGCTTGTAGTGATCTCTGTGAAACAGCTTGAAAGTGCTTTTGCGGAAGTGTAAAGACGATAAACATAAAAACTAAAGTTAATCAAGATTCTGATTAGACACTTGTACATCTGCGTCTACATCGGCACACCACGTCACGGTGTGTGGCGGAGGGTATCCGAAGCTTAAAGACTTTCAGGCGGGAAAAAGATTTGACAGCGATTAAGAATTTAAACGAGGCGTGACTACGTATCTCAATACGCTGGCGGAGGACTATGACGCTGAGATACAAAAACTCGTCACACATGATGAGAAATGCCTAAATTTGCTTGGAGATTATGTGGAGAAGTAGTGTAATGTATCCTCTTTCCAATAAAAATGTTTGTATGTGTTATTATTTAAGCCTGTGTCTTTATTGCACAAACGAGTACCACTTTCCGGATGGCCCTCGTATATAGGAATTACAATTATAAACAACTTTAATCGCAAAGAACGCTTGCTAAAGATTGTAAGGAAGGCGAACCAAAGGCTACGTTCAATGACAGAACAGTTTTACTAAAGTAACTCCCTACACTACACCTGTTCGTCGTGTTTTGGAATATTGCTGTGCATTTGTGATGGCACTGTCGGAGCATATAGAGAAAGTTCAGCGGAGGTCAACTCGTTCCGTATTATTGCGACACAGAGGAGAGAGTGTAACTGAACTGTGCACCAGTTGGACTGTAAATCATTAACTGAAAGGCGCTATTTACTGCGACGAGTTTTGTTAGCGAAATTTCTTTCACCAACTTCCGCCCTCGAATGCGAACATATCTTGTTACCACACACCTGCACATGAAGACTGGATCATCATAATAAATAAATACCAGATCGAAAAGGGAAAGATGTTTATTATGTAATTCTAATAAGTCGACGTGTAGCATTGTGTAACTCCAGATATTGACGTTTGGGGCGCTATTGTAAAGGTTTACGCCTGAGGTTTGTCGTTTAATTGGGGCTTGTAGAACATCTAGGCTGCGTACACCGCACAGTAGCTCTAAAAGTGGCTATAGGTTCTCACTTCGAAGTCAGTTGAATCAGGATGGGTGTGAGAATGTACCGAGACGTGAGAATCGCTGTTGCTGTCATCAGAAGTATGGATGGGAAATGTACTCACAAACTGCAATGTCAAACAAAACACTGCTTGAAAATAAGCACCATTCACTGTTAGATCGCAAAAATCTGAAGCCATGGCAACTTATACTCCAAACTACAACACCAGAAAGGCAGGCAAGTCCCTGTCTTTGGTGGATAAGTCATACACTCTGTTCTGGAAGTGGGAGAAATATTTGTGATTTTAGTTCGTACGGTCCGAGATTTGTTGGTCAGCGTCCAAACAGTGAAATTTTTAAAATTCTTGACTGAGGTAAATTTTTCAACCGACCGGGAAGGGACGCGCGGTCTGAGGCACCATGCTAAGGTTCACGAGGCCGCCCCGCTGGGGGTACGAGTCATTCCTTGGGAATGAATGTTGTGTTTGTCCTTGCGTTAAGTTAGATGTCGATAGTCGCAACGCAAACCTGGCAGTATCACAGCGACGTAAGACATATAGTATAAAAAAAGGAAAGAAATTAAAAATAATCTTTTTCAAATGTTTGTAAATCCGTGGACTTAACTACTCTGGTCATCAGTCCCTAGGCTTACAAACTACTTAAACTAATATAAGTTCGTAGGCTTCCACGGCCGGTGTCATTCTGAATAAAACAATTCTGCGTATTAGGACGCGTCATATTTAAACACTTAGCAAATTAATTGCCGACGTTTCGACCACTGTGTAGTGGTACTCTTCAGGGTGGTTAACTGTTAACTGCTGCTGAATGTACACTCTTATATTATGTGAAATTTTCGGTTATCTAATACCGAAGCCAACAGCCGTGTCGCAGTGGATACACCCGTTCCCGTCATATTACCGAAGTTATGCGCTGTCGGACTTGGCAAGCACTTGCATGGGTTAAAGGCCGGGTCTGCAGAGTGCTGTTGGCATGCGGGGCGCTCTCAGCCCTTGTGAGACAAAACGGAGGAGCTACCTGAGGGAGAAGTAGCGGCTCCGGACTGGAAAACCGACGCAGCGGCCGGTAGTGCGAGGCGCTGACCACGCCCTCCTCCCTACCGCATCCCGTGACGCCTGCGGGCAGAGGATGACACGGCGGCCGGTCGGTACTCCTTGGGCCCTCGCTGCCTGTATGGGCGGAGTGAATACCGAAGTCATACATCTAAGATGGTGATTGACTGGCAATGGCGTATCATCAGGCTCTTACGTTTGCTACCCTGTAAGTCATTGCTAGGCAAAATCTTATGTCTGATTGGAAAGCAACAGCAGTATACTGCAGTATAAACAGCGACCACAGTAGAACCGACGCGCGGCCTGAATGTTCGGCCGGCCGCGGTGGCCGAGGGGACTGAGACGCTCCAGTCACGGTCTGCACGGCCACTACGTTCGGGGGTTAGAATTCCCCCTCGGGCGTGGATATTTGTACCGTCCTTAGTATTAGGTAGATCATAAGTAGTTTGTAAGTTTAGGGACGACTCCGTAGTTAAGTCCCATAAGCAGTACAAACATTTCATTTCAACATTTCATTTCCTGAACGTTCGCAGCAGGAAACACCATCCCCTGGATTCTGGTTGCTGATTGGCTGTTGCCTTCCAATCAGACATAAGATTTTGCCTACCAATGACTTACAGGGTAGCAAACGTAATAGCCTGCTGATACGTTACTGCCAGCCAATCACCATCTTAGATGTATGACGTCGGTATTAGATAACTGAAAATTTCACAGTATATAAGCCTAAGGGTCTACATTCAACAGCAGCTAACAGTTAACCGACCTGAAGAGGACCACTGCACAGTGGTCGAAAAGTCGGCAATTCATTTGCTAAGTGTTTATTGTTTTATACTTAAACTAACTTACGCTACTGCCATCAGGGCATGTGTCGAGGAGAATTTGCGTAAGTGCTACAAAGATCGTAGCATCTATATCTATTCAGACAGCCAGGCAGCCCTGAGATCACTGGCAGCTCCTGCAACAAGGTCTAAAACTGTTACAGAATGTCACAGGGTTCTGGTGGAGCTAGGGGAAAGCAATAGAGTAAACCTATTGTGGGTCCCTGACCACTCGGGGATCAGTGGCAACGAACATGCCTACAGATTAGCCAAGATGGGGGCAGAGACTCAATTTATTGGACCGGAACCTGTCCTGATAATCGCCAAGGCAATGATCAAATTGGAGCTACGTAACTGGCTCAGAAGACAGCACGTAGAATATTGGACCAAAGTCTACCAACAAAAACATGGCAAGGTAATGATGCCAAAGCCATGTTTTAAAAGAAGTTCTGCAATCCTGGGCCTAAACAGGAGGGAGATTAGACTAATGCTTGGATTGCTGACAGGCCATGGGAATTTCAAAAAACACCTACATACAATGGGAATAACAGAAGAGGACCCTAAATGTAGGATCTGTGATGACGGTGATGAAACTGCATCATATCTTATCTTCGAATGCATTGCATTGGAGAGTAAAAGGCACAGAACATTTGGGACAACCAGACCCGAAGAAATTGTGTTTAATAAAGACATGGTAAAGGGACTCCTTGCACTGTTCAAGGGCATTGGTTGGCTTTACTAGATATACAGGGAGCGATACCGCACAATAAACTTAGTTTCGGTGCGGGCAGTGGCGGGTTGGACCAAGACTGTTTTGGCTTCCCTGGAAAAATCAAATCAAATCAATCAAACTTACGCTAAGGACAATCCATGCCCGAGGGAGGACTCGAACCTCCGACGAGGAGCAGCGACGCGCTCCGCAGCTAGGCGCCTTGACACGCTCGGCCATTCCACCGTGCCAAAGTCTTCTTCCTGTGTCGTTCATGGAGACCAAATAGCTCCTTGAGCTTGAGGGCCAAGAGCACTGCCCCACGTAGCCCTATGTGCGTGTAATCGAACTGCAGTTTCCGCTACTGAAGGACTGTCGTCTGATCCAGGAGTCTTGTTTCGACATACGTCTATAGTGCACATTGCAGCACCGTACTTTGAAAATTTAACTTTTAACAATACAAAAATTTTGTAGTTTCACTCATCTTTCATTCATTTGGAAACAACGCAGTAGATTGAGATCATTGCTTTCGTCGATAAATGTATTAGAATGCATTAGAAACACGCGCTATTTTCATTTGCAGACATGAGGTAGGGCAAGGACGCGTTCCTGGACTCTTGTCTAGAGAGCTGCCCCCAGCAGGCTAACTCAGCACGACCGCACAAGTTGCAAACCCGTAAATAAAACTGCAGGACAGCGTGCGTTGCACGCCATCTACCTCCAAGTAGCGAACACTGCCGCAGCGTTTCCTGGGGTGCGAAGTTCCCGAGACACACGCAACGGAACACTGCCACAAACGCGCAAACCACCACTCTTTCACCTGTTCCTGTAAGCACGCCTATTCACATTTTTACTTTGCGTGGCATTTTCAAAACACCTTCACTTCTTCTGTTAAGAATCTGGCCATTACCTTACAATGGCGCAGCTCACCGAAAATCTGCAAGGGCGACATTTCTAGTAGAGCCCACAAATATAATGCTTCGACTTACGTATACCTGGCGAAAAGAGCATGAGAATAAAACCAGAGAGATTCACGTCCACATGGAGGCCTGCCGCCAGCCGTTCTTCCATAATTGCCCGGAATTAAAAAAAAAGGTGTAAATGATAGTGGTACACACACTGAGAGGGGACTTTCAATAGTGTAGATACAACCCTAACAAGTCCTAACGAAACAGAGAGAAATTATAATATTATTTATTAGTATTATTTTCCTCAGTTTTGTTAGAATTCTGTTTACAAATATACACCGCAAATCACCTGACAGTATGTCACACATGGAATTTTGCGTACTTCTTCAGTGGCCATATGCACACTTTGACACAGCTGGGCATTCAAAATTTAACAACCAGAAAGATCACAGAATCGCAGCCAAATTTATTTTGGGATAACATGTTGTACTGACATCGTATGATGGGTAGTATAGCCCTATGGAAAATGAGGTGGAGGATGAAATCAGTACTGAGTGATACCGCCACTGCTGGCTATAACCGATACTACGCGTCTCTGCGTTGAATCAGAGGCTCTGGATGTGTTGTGATCCCGCGCGAGAGTATTGATGTTTGTGTTGTCTTTAGTATAAGGTAGTTCATAAGTAGTTTGTAAGTTTAGGGACTGATGACCCCGCAGTTAAGTCCCATAAGCTTTACAAACATTTGAACATTTTTGTAAACCTGTATAAATTGCAAACACTTACCCGACTCACACAGTGATGGTAGGCGGTTATTTTAATTTACACTCAATCTATTGGCGAGATTATGTTTACAAATCAGGAGGTACGCATAAAACATCGTGCGAAATTGTATTCAACGCATTCCCTGAGAATTACTTCGAACAATTAGTTCACGAGCCACCTATAAATGTAAACTGATGTCAAAAACACACTTGATCTCTTAGCAACAAGTAACCCTGAGCTCATAACGAGCATCAAAACGGATACAGGTATTAATGAATACAAAGCTGTGGTAGCGAGACTGAATATCGAAAGTCCCAAAGTTACCAAAAATAGACGAAAAGTATATTTGTTCAGGAAAGCAGATAGAAATACAATACATTGCTTCTTGAAATACAGTTTCCACTCATTCCGAACACTAAACGGAACTGTAGACCACATGTGGCTTAAATTCAAAGAAGTGGTATCGACAGCAATTGACAGTTTTATACTAAATAAATTAATAAAAGAAGGAGGTGATCCCCCTTGGTACACAAAACAGGTCAGAACACCGATGCAAAAGCAACGGAAAAAGCATGCTAAATTTAAACGAACACAAAATCCCCAGGATTGGCGATCCTACAAACAAGCTCGAAATTTAACGAGGACTTCAACGCGAGATGC
Organism: Locusta migratoria; assembly: GCA_026315105.1. Taxonomy (NCBI): domain Eukaryota; kingdom Metazoa; phylum Arthropoda; class Insecta; order Orthoptera; family Acrididae; genus Locusta; species Locusta migratoria. Next base: position 214,027,297 of record CM048755.1, on the reverse strand, counting down.
CTACAATACTTTTCACAACGAAACTTTTTCTCGAAATTTGACTGAGAACCCACAGAGATTTTGGTCATATGTTAAATATACCAGAGGCAAAACAGAAACAATACCCTCACCGCCTCGGCGGATTAGCCGCGCGTGCTGGAGCGTCGTGTTGCGGTGCGCGCGTCAGTCCGCTGTCGGAGGTTCGAATCCCCCCTCGGGCATGGATGTTTGTGTCGTCTGTAGTATAAGGTAGTTTATAAGTAGTTTGTATGTTTAGGGACTGATAACCCCGCTGTTGAGTCCCTTAACCCTTTCGCTACGGCGAACTTCTGCAGAAGTCGGGAGCGAATGTGCTCCACAGCTGGTGGACTGCTGCAGCAGTCGAGTTCTGCCCGTGCCGCTCAATCGGTAGACAGCTGTAGCAGTTCGGCCTCGCGTCATATTTCTCCGCTTCACTAAGCTCGATTCGTGTGAAAGTTTGACTTATGCACCATCTAGCGGCTTTGTTGATATTCTTTAGTTAACTAGATGGCAGTTGCTACAGTTTCAAAGCGTTGTTTTCGCTTGAGTTGTACTGCTCGTTTCCCTCCTTGTTTATATCTGACGTGTTGTTAACCTCAGTTTCTACTAGAAGTGATATCATCGTCCGAATCTGACGATGAACATAAAACGCCTGTTGTAGCTGCTTCTACATCACGTAAATGAGCTACTCCTGCTGTTCCATTGACATCCGCAGAGTTGGATTTGTGCACAGAAGACGAATCTACATATAATGAGATAGACGAAGAGGCAGCAGAACCACCGAACATGGAAAAATAAAGTGGAAAAATGACAACTTGAATCCGAATAAACACGCGTTTGACGCAGCTACCTCTGGACTGAAAGGTATCGTAGACAGTGACAGCATGCTAAGTTTCTATCAGTTGTTCTTTAGCACAGATTTCATAAACATTTTGTGTGAGGAAACTAACAGATACTTCTCCGAAATCGTGGCTGGTGGTCGCGTTCCAGAAAGTATCCAAAGAGCATGGAGCGACGTGAATGAAAATGATATTTACATCTTTATTGCCACTATGTTTGTCATGACAAGAGTAAGAAACTGAGCCTGTCTGAACATTGGTCTGAGAATCCAGTTATTCATACACCAATATTTCCTAAACTGCTTCCTAGAGACCGATTTCAACATATCTTGCGGTTTTTACATTTCACCAATAACGAAGAGCCTCACGACAGTGACTATTTGTATAAGCTAAGGCCAGTAATTGACCACTTCAGAAAACAATATAAGGAAAATTTCTATCCTTATGAAAAATTATGCATAGATGAAAGTCTTGTTTTATTCAAAGGCAGGCTAAAAATCAAGCAGTGTATACATGCTAAACGTAGCTGTTTTGGAGTAAAGATATTCATTATTTGCGACGTTCAGACAAATTATATTTTAGATTTTATTGTCTTACTGTGGCTCACATACAGATATTGAGAACTTTGATCTCGGTATCTCAGGAAATGTTGTAGCGACATTGGTAGAGCCATATTTGCAGAAGGGACACACGCTGTACTGTGACAATTGGTACACAAGTCCTGCCCTGTTTTGTTGGTTGTATGACCGGGCAACAAATGCTTGTGATACAGTCAGGCACACAAGAAAAGATATGCCTAACATGCCTGAGAAACTAAAGAAAGGAAAACTTACTTTCCGTTCTGCATCGGAATATCTGTTGGCACTGAAATGGCGTGACAAAAAAGATGTATACAAGCTTTCAACAGTCCACTCTGCAGAAATGGTGGAAACGTCGTAGATGGATCGTCAGACAGGCGCGAAGCAATTGAAACGTTCAGCAGTATTAGACTACAATAAATCAATGGGCTCTGTCGGTAAAAGTGACATGGTAATAAAGACCGTGGAAAGCATAAGAAAATCCGCTAAATGGTATCGCAAGATGTTCATTCACATGGTGGACATGTCGCTTTTCAACGCATACTGCCTGTATAAGAAATTTTTAAGAAACATTAACTATGCCAACTTTCAAATGGGAGTCATACAGGAAATCCTGCAAAAATATAAAGCGGTAAAAAGAAGATCGAGCGGAGGAAAAATCAGAATGTCCGTCGAAACTGACAGCAGGGCCTCACCTACCTGATGAGTGGAGCAGCTACAGAACTTGCGTCGTCTGTAGAGCGCAGAAGAAGCGGAAGCAGACTAAAACGTGTTTTAAGGAATGCAATACGACATTTTGCACTTTTCATTGCTTTAAAATTTACCACAAACAAAAGAATTTTTGAAATGTAAAACTGTGAAATGATATTCTCGTAATGTAATGCTACTGAACTGTAACGTAAAGCAATTGTAAATAAATATTATTTAACAAGCGAAATATGCGTTTATAATAATAAAGTCCACACCCCACCAGAGCTGAATCAAAATCTTGGATCTTTTATAATTTACGAAAAAATTACGCGTATTATCTGAAAGAAGTAAGAAAACTGTTTCTATTCCAAATGAATTATCCCTAATAAATATATAGTATAAAGTCCAATAATTGCGATAACACTGAGAGTGTGAAAGCAGGACAGAGTAGCGCCGTGGGGAGTGCGGAAAATGCGCCGTACAGCGGGCGGCCGGGCGCGACTGGCGCTCGTCCACAGCGCACGACGCAACAATCACGGCGCCGGAGTGAAAGGGTTAGTCTTACAAACAAACAATACCCTCACTACTTGATAGGAATGGCGATCCTGCCGATGATAGTGCTACTAATGCAGAGTTACTAAACACTGCTTTTCGAAACTCTTTCCCCAAAGAAGACGAAACTAATATTCCACATTTCGAATTACAAACAAAGGCCAGAATGAGTATAACGTTGAAGTAGATATCCTCGGAGTAGTGAAGCAACTTAAATGTTGTTTGTAGAGCTTATGGGACTTAACTGCGGTGTCATCAGTCCCTAAATTTACAAACTACTTAGGAACTAACCTATAATAAAAACAACACAAACATCCATGCCCGAGGAAGGATTCGAACCTCCGACGCTGGAGGCCCCGCGATCCGCAACGCGGTGCTCCAGACCGCTCAGCTACTCCCGCGCGGCGCAACTTAAATCACTTAACAAGAACAAGTCTACTAGACGGTAAATGACGGCGTCATCTGCATACAACCTAAGGTAGCTGCTAAGATTTTCTCGCAAATCGTTTATGTAAATAAGAAACAGCAGAGGACCAATAACACTACCCTGTGGAACGCCCGATATCACCTCTGTTTCAGTCTATGCCTCAACATCGATTACTACAAACTGTGTCCATTCTGACAGGAAATCCCCTATCCAGTCTCAAATTTGGGGCGATATACCATGACCACGCAATTTGATTAAAAGCCGTTTGTGAGGTACGGTGTCAAATCAAGATTTACGGAAACAAATTGAGAACCCTTGTCGATAGCAGTCATCACTTTGTGTGGGTAAAGAGCTAGTTCTGTGTCGCATGAACGATATTTTCTAAATCCGTGTTGACGTTGGGTCAATAGATCAATCTATTCGAGATAATTTATGGTTCTTGAATACAGGATATGTTCCAAAAGCCTTCTACAAATTGACGTCAATGAAATAGGCATGTAGTTTAGTGGGTTTCTCCTACTGCCTTTCTTGAATATAGGTGTGACCTGTGCAACTTTTCAGTCTTTTGTTACACATCCTTCTTTGAGCGAGCTGTTGTATATGGTTGTTAAGTAAGGAGGTGTCGCTTCACCATAATCAAATAGAAACATTATGGGTGTACGTCTGGACCAGAAGACTTGTTCTTGTTAAGTGATTTAAATTGCTTCAGTACTCCGAGGATATCTACTTCAACGTTACTCACTGTGGCCTTTGTTTGTAATTCGAAATCTGGAATATTGGTTTCGTCTTCTTTGGTGAAAGAGTTTCGAAAAGCTGTGTTTAGTAACTCTGCTTTAGTAGCACTATCTTCGGCATCGCGTAGTGAGGGTAGTGTTTGTGTTTGTCTCTAGTATATTTGGCATATGATCGAAATCTCTTTGAATTCTCAGTCAAATTTCGAGTAAGAATTTCGTTGTGTAAAGTATTGTAGGCATCTCGCATTGAAGTCCTCGTTAAATTTCGAGCTTGTGTGTAGGATCGCCAATCCTGGGGATTTTGTGTTCGTTTAAATTTAGCATTCTTTTTTCGTTGCTTTTGCAACAGTGTCCTGACCTGTTTTGTGTACCAAGGGGGATCACCTTCTTTTATTAATTTATTTGGTATAAATCTGTCAATTGCTGTCGATACCACATCTTTGAATTTGAGCCACATCTGGTCTACACCTACGTTAAATGTTAGAAACGAGTGGAAACTGTCTTTCAAGTAGCAATGTATTTTATTTCTATCTGCTTTTCTGAACAAATATACTTTTCGTCTATTTTTGGTAACTTTGGGACTTTCGACATTCATTCTCGCTACGACAGCTCTGTGTTCACTAATATCTGTTTCCGTTTTGATGCTCGTTATGAGCTTAGAATTATTTGTTGCTAAGAGATCAAGTGTGTTTTGACATCCATTTACAATTCTAGTTGGCTCATGAACTGATTGTTCAAAGTAATTCTCGGAGAATGCGTTGAGTACATTTTCGCACGATGTTTTATGCGTACCTCCTGATTTGTAAATATAATTTCGCCAACAGATTGAGGGTAAATTAAAATCACCACCTACTATTATTGTGTGAGTCGAGTACATATTATCAATTTGACACAGGTTTTCTTTGAAACTTTCTGCTATTGTATCGTCAGAGTCGGGGGGGGGGGGCAGTAAAAGGAACCAATTATTAACTTTATACGATTTTCGAGTACAACCTCTACCCATAATAACTCACAACAACTATTAACGTCGACTTCACTACACGATAGACTACTTTTGATGGTGACTCACACGACCCCAACTATTTTGTTTAATCTGTCCTTTCTGAACACAGTTAGGTCTTTTGCAAAAACAGCTGAACTTATTTCCGACTTTAGCCAACTTTCACTACCTATTATGATATCTGTTTCGGTGCTTTCCATTAACGTTTGGAGTTTTGGTACTTTCCCGGCACATCTGCGACAATTTACAACTGTTATACCGATAGTTCTTACATCTATATTTCTCTTGTGACCGACCCTTTAACCCGCATAACGTTGGTGATCCCAACTACAAGCAAACCCACCCTCTGTGAAAGCCCGGATCTTGGGGACTGTGCTGTGGCTTCAGTATGAGAGACACCATCCGGCTCAGGAACATTGTCCTGAACAGATAGCGCCTCAAACCCGTTCGCAAGACGAACCGGGGAAGCCTCACGATCGGTCCCCCGGAATGTCTTGCGCCGCCTGCCACGCACTAGAGCGACCTCCCACGCAACTATTGGTACGGTGTCTGCATCATTACTGGCAGTGTCAGGTCATGCCGCTGCCGCAGGCCGATCGGTGGACACGACGGGAGTCCGTTCGGTCCCCACGACCGGCCAACAACAACGACGCCTCTCGATCGCAGCCTCCAGCTGTGCAACCGAGGTTAACACAGCTTGGAGCTGGTGGCGAAGTGTTACCAACTCAGACTGCATCTGCACATAGCAATCCGTATTCATGATTACAGTGCCGAGAAAACAAAAACTAGTCTCGCGATGCACTGAAAGGAATACTACATTGTTTCTTAAAACGCGAATTTGAATCTAATATGTACGAAATTTACAAATGAAACGAAAACGCGCAGACAAAAATCAAAATACTATATGTCGCTTCTAATCAGAAGCCGGTTTCACTTACGAAATATGAAGGCGGCGTCTGCTGCGTATCGGCCGGCGGCTAAATAGACTCGGTACTGTACGCGACCCTACACGTTTCCACTTCACCATCACATCAGACACAGTGGAACTACGGATATTTAGGAGTGTGGTAATCTCGGGTACAGACGTCTGACATAAGTGACATCGAATCACCTGAACACGTTCGAAGTCCGTGAGTTATGTGGAGCGCCCCAGTCTACTCTCTCACGACGTCTAAAGACGATTAAGGTCGCTGATATGGAGTACTTGTCAGTAGGTGGCAACACAATGCACCTAATATGAATAATATGAAATACGTATGCTTTGAGGGGTTTCAGAATACTTGATACTTTAGATCACATAGTGTAGTAGGCTAAGAAATAAAAAAAGAAAAAATCTGAATGAAAGGACAGTTTATCCACAACGGTAAAGTAATGCTTCTCATAGCATAATAGTGATATTCAGAACGAGCTGCTATCAAAGGAATCTCTACGGTAATTAATGTCTGTTACATATATCTGAGATGCCCTGCGATCAAACTACAAGATAATATCATCAAGAAGGTTTTATGTGGTGTTGCCACTGCATCAGAAATGCCGCTTCCGCTTCACAAAATACGAGGTATGTCCACAAAGTAAGTTCCATTTAGTTATATCAAACAAACGTATACAGATACAGAAAAAAAATATTTATTGTACAAAATTCTACAACTGTTAAACTACTTTTCGGCATAGCTTCCGAATAATGTAGGCGCTTCTTACACCGTGGCACAAGTTTTCGTATGCCTTCTTCATAGAAGGTTGCCACCCGTGTATTCACCCATGTGGTAACATGTTCTTTCAGCTTGTCATCATCGTTGGAGTGTTGACTATCAAGGACAGATTTAGATACAAGAAGAGATGAAAGTCGTTAGGAAGGAGGTCCGGGCTGTACTGAGGATGATCAAACACGTCCCAGTGAAATTCCCGTAAGAGCTTTCCTGGTCACATTCGCCGTGTGAGGTCGGGAATTCTCGTGAAAAAAACACCTTTTGACAGTAATCCTCAGCGGGTGTTCTGTACTGCGCAGCGCAATTTCTTAATAGTCTCGCAGTAACTATGTGCATTGATTGTTTGGTCTCATGGTAAGAAATAAATCAGCAAAATGCCTTTTCTATGCCATAAACCGTGCACATGACTTTTCGAGGTGCCAAGGTTTGCTTAGGCTTAACATTCATTTGGGATAAAATGAGTCTCCATTGCATTGATTGCCGTTGTTTTTTTTTCAGGGAGGCGTATGATACCCAAGTTTCATCCCCCGTGACTAGTCGAGAAAGAAAACCATGGCCTTCTTCATTGTAACGTGTCAAAAAATGAAGTCCATTGGCCATCCGCTGTTTTTTGTGCTGTTGGGTACTCACCGTGAGCAAAGTTTTAGAAATTTCAGTTTTCCAGTAACAATTTAGTGAATTATTCATCGTGAGATTTGTGTAACTTCCATAGCAAGTGCACTAAGTGCAAACTTACAGTTGTGCTCAATCTTCTCTCCAATTGTGTGAACCAGTTCATCAGAAACCAGAGACGGGAGTCCAGGCCATTCTTCATCGTGTACTTGATCACGTGCTTCATTGAATAGTCTGACCCATCTTCTAACCATTGAATCACTCATAGTATTTTGTTCGTAAATCTCTCAAATTTGCTGATGAATTTCCTTTCATTTAACGTTCTTTGCATTTAGAAAACGAATCACTGATCGGAATTCACACGCAGCGGCATTTTCAATTACGGCTGACATTATAAAGGAGCACTACAAAGCACACGTCGGCAGCACCGATCTGATAATGGCGTACATGTCTTCTCCTTGAGTCAGAGTAAATGCCGCGCATACTCGGAACTGTTATTCGTAGCGCCGCCGCGCATACAAACAGAAACGGAACTTACTCTGCGGACGACCCTAGTCAATTACACAGGTCGACAAATTTTGACTTTTTGTCTGGGGTTTGCATGAAAATATGAATTTCTGACTAAATTGACCCTGCTGATCACAAATCTGCAGCCTGTTTCTCTGTAGCTCTGTAGCACGTCAGGTTTTTGCACCACCACTATCATCAACATATTCACCATTGTCTCTGTACCCAACGAAATTGGAAAATAATTACGGGACAATGGAAATGAAATGGAACAGTAAAGTGGTTAAAAAAGAATTGGAAGAAAGGCATATGAATTATAAGAAGCAAATATTATGGTGGGCACTTACCAGGTAGAGGTATTACTTCCGTTTTCGTTTGCCCGTGAATGAACGCTTGATATCCTCCCTCTTGTGTGTCACTTCTCCTTCACGTATTATGCACTAACAGTAGTCAGCCATCATGTTTATTCCCCAACGACCTTGATGTCCTAATTTGATGTGCAGTGGAGGCAATAAAATATGATCTGGATTAACCAAATGTTCATTCACTATGTTCTTTGATCCCACTGTCAGATTTTGCCTCTTAGGCCACTCTCTCCTACTCCAATGCTCATGATAAGCTCTACTGTCCCATTCACACATATAGCAAGGCATCTTAGTGTACCCTGCTTGCTGACCAAGAAGAATGCCAATCACTTTAAAGTCACCACACACAAGCCACTGGTGTTCTTCGTACTTCACATTTTGTAGAAGTATTTTCATGGTATTGTAAGTCTCTTTTAAATGTACTGAATACGCAATTGGAATTGATCCTAGGTCATTTCCCATATGTGGCAACACTGCTTTCAAACTTCGCTTTGAAGAATCTATAAACAATCTCCATTCCTTACTCTCATACTTCTGAGCTCCCATTTTCATTAATCCGGCGATGTCTTTGCAGAACACCATTAAACCACCTTCAACAAAAAAATCCCTGAAATCTTTATCATGATTTCTGTACAATGAATATGATGTACCATGCGCAAGTAAGTTATTTTCACTGAGACGTGATCCCAGTAGTTGTGCTGCATCTTTTGAGAGTCCTAAGTCTTTCACCAAATTGCCAAGTTCTGTTTGAGTAAGAGGTTTTGGGCTACTATCGGTACCACACTCAGAATAGTCGGATTCACTGCTTTCTTGACTTATATCTGGTTCAGAGAATTCAAGAGAATCCACTGATGTTGGTGGAGAGGGGATTGGTAGCCCTGGGCCATGAGGAACAGGTCTAATTGCCGAATCTAAGTTTGGATACGATATGTTTTTCATGTTTCTTCTGTTGTATCCAGTTACATTCGTCATACAGAAGTAGGTCATCAACATGATTCTTCTGTTCACGCCATACCATAGGAATTGCGAAGTTCAAGCACTTGATTTTACCTTCACTCCATTTCCTTAACTGCTCCACACATGTATGGCACACAATGTGTGGAGCAAATGACTTGTCCTGATCGCCGAGCTTCATGCCGAAATATGCAAAATATGACTTCTGCACAAATTTTGTTATTTGTCGACATCTTGCACATATCACATAATTTCCACAGATATAACAAAATGTATCTGGGCTATTCACACACTGCCTTCCTGACTTTTTAACACACCTTCAGTGAAATACCACCACTCACAACAAAGCGCGAAAGCACCTTCTTGTAGCTGAAGCACTCACTCACTGATTTCTGTGGCGATAATGGAACATCAGCTCCAAGCTCATTAGCCCCCTCTGCCTCACCTTCACACAAAAGTTGCAGTGTTGCCACATTTCTGTAGTTGCGGACACTGCATAACATAGATTTCGCAGCCAATGGTAGGTTTGGAGGGGAGGGGGGTAGCTGTGCAGAAAAAACTGGGGGTGATGGAAAAAAACTGATATGATTTTCATATTCAGGGGTGCAAATTTAGTAAAGAACACCACTTACTTTCCAAACCCCAGAATCCATGTCGACCTGTGTTATCGATTATGATGATTATGACGTGGTTCGTCACTACTCTTCTTCTCACATCGATTACTCATTCACGTTCTTTGTAGAACAACCATTAGACAGTACAATTAAGACTTGGCTTGGCGACATTCTTAACTTTAAATTGATAGGTTTCAAGTCATGAAATAGAAAAAGGAAAGAATATTAGGGTTTAAAGTTCCGTCGACATCGGCATCATTACAAACGTAGTACAATTTTAGAATATATTCCGGGATTGTAAAGACAATCGTTCGTGTCTTTGAAAGGAATCGTCAGGTCATTGGCCTGAATCAATGTAGTCGAAACACGGAAAACCTAAATTTAAATGGCCGGGCGCGGATTTGAGCCCCCGTCCTCCAGAACGGGAGTTCGTTGTGCCAACGTCAACCACCGTACCCAGGTGGGTTCACCAGTTCCCGTCGGTCACCACAGTTGAACACTATTGGGCGTGAGCACTGTTTCGACAGGTGTCCGTCCGAGCATGCTGCGAGCTGTTGACAGTTCTCCCCTTTGCCTTTAAGGCTGAAGGAACGGGAGGGGTGGTGGCGTAAAGCCCCTGATCTCCAGTCTCGAGGCCATTGTCTTGGATTAAATTCAAGACTTCCCCTTAGTTTCTGGTGAAGTGAGAGCAAGTGGCACTGTTGATGGTGATCCGTCCGCCGTAAGTGGACGTTAAGCTTGGCGGCGTCCCCCTTGCTGCTCTTCGAGAGGAGGAGGCTATGTGCCGGCATCGCGTTTCACCCTCTCCCTTCTCACATTATCTCCACCACGTGCGTGACATAAAATTACACACACAATTACAGTCACTTGCAGTTAGCAGATACACTTTCCCACACAACACTCATTCTTCACGAAGGAAAGAGGCCTGATGGCGAGGAGGATAGATAAAACATTTCTAATTACATTTACAGAATATTCCGTCAGTACTTGGAGGAACACAGATATATTAAAACTTCAACACTTCTTGTTTGTTCTACAATATTTATTTATTTGTTATGAAACGGCTTTCGGCTTCTTACACCATCATCAGGTAACTTGATACTAAGCCGGTTCATAATCAATAAATATAGTGGAACAGAAACGCAAAGTGTTGAAGTCCTTAATATTTCTAATTACGCTGTTGAAGCAAACTTTCGGAATTTCCGAGCCATTCAGGCGCCTTACGACTTTACTTTACTTCACTTGTCTTCGCTTTGTCTTCGCTAGTCTGCTGTCACTGCACCATATACCTTAAAAGCTGTGTGTGTGTTGTGGATGTTGAACCTATCGTTAAATCAGACAACAAATTGTTCATTAACACAGCAATTTGGTTTAATTATGGCCCTGATATTGATGTATATACTATTAAATAAGAAACAGTGCATTAAACTATCCCATGTGTTGTGTCGTCGGTAGCAATACTGCCTACAAAGTTTTCCAAGCTCTTTCATCACCCGTTCACAAGGGTTAGAGGCAGCATGATAGAGTGATATGAACACGGGTTTGATGTTTCTGCGCCGCAACATCCGTGCCCAATCATGAGAACGGAATTGAGGTCCATTATCGCAGATGACTTTATCTATATGGCCAACATCTTTTAGGAAATTTCTGACAAAGGCGTTAGTTACTGTCTTCGCCGTGGCACGGCGGAGCGGAGCAAAAGATACAAATTTTGATGTGAGCTCAATAGCAACGAAGACAAAAGAGAAACCATTGTTAGTTCTCGGAAGATCAACGGCTGCTAACTGCTTTAATTTTGAAGGTATAATCGGAAAACGTGGAGCAGAATGCGATATGGTCGGCGGCTTTGTTTCAATATCATTCTTGCATCGTGCCGCAATGGCAATTTGACGCAAGTGTAGAGGCAATTTGTTCAAACAAATTCTAATTAATTCAGCAGGGTAGTAAGGTGCCGATAAAAATTGATTTTTATATACTAAATGTTGGAAATATTCCACCGGGCTCGAGAAATTTGATCGTTCAAAAGTTTTGAACGTCGCAATACTGTTTTTAACGCGATCTTGTGCCGCTTCCGACTAGTATGCGGATAGAAATGAGCGTCGGAACTGATGCTCGCTATGGCACTCTTGTGCAATAGCTCTCATTCTGGTGGCTCGCCTTCCAGATAACCACATATAAATTCTAGTCTGTGCTCAAGTGGCCAATTCGGGGGAAGACAATATTCGAATTGTTGCAACCACTCTTTAGGGTGCAAGTCGTTCGGAGAGTTTTTGAATATTTTGAATTTACGTACAGTCAGGAAATGCTTGTAGTCAAACGCTTCCCTTCGTCCGTACGGCGTAAGTGGGCGTAAACTACGCATCGCGCCTTCATTGTTGTTACTATGAGGTACACTTCGTTCACGTACCAAGCGACCTACTTGAGTCGAATCATCATTGTCATTTTCGTTCAAATTTTCTTCTACGTCTTCGTATGGATTTCCACAAGTGTGGCCAAATTTCCTCTCTATTCGCGCCATGCGATCATCTAATTTCCTGACCTCAGCCTTGTATTGCTGATTAATGGTCATTTGACCTTGTTTGCAACGGTCAAGGGCGAGATATACATTAGTTTCATTAGACGGGGTAGGATGCGTTGCATCAGACCTTTTGTCAGTGTTATCACTGATTTGGGTAATCTTAACAGTAATATCCTCAAACTGTTTATTAATTTTATTGATGTGTTCAGTCGTGACTGACTGGAAGTTCTGCAACTTTTCATCAACTAGATTACTCTGCTGCTTCAATTGAGCGAGTTCAGTGGTTTCTATATTTTCGACTCGTGACGCAAGGCTTTCCAGGTTTCCGACTCGTGACGCAAGGCTTTCCATAACCGGATTAATCTCGTCGAGAATATCTTGTCTTATTTGCCGAGATTCAGGTTTGAAAGTATTGAGCAGTTGTTCTCTGAACCGATTGTTGTCCTCATTTATTTTATTAAAACTACTTTGAATACTCACAAACCTCGAATCGCACGTCTGTTCTATTTTCTCAAGTTTTTCACCTTGTTTCTCAAGTTTTTCATTTAATTCCTGAGATTGTTTCTCAAGTTTTTCACTTAATTTCTGAGATTCCTGAGATTGTAATTGACTATTCTCATTTAACTTAGAGAGGTGTGAGAGTAACATCTGCATGAAGTCATTTGGTAATTCGTTTTCCATAACTGTCGAACATGTATTTTTTGTAGCAGAGAACCGATGAATTATTTTCCCCAACCACGTTACAAGAATCGGAATTCTGTATTGTCGAATCCTGTACTTTATCATTATCCATATTGTCAATTCCTGAACTAATCTGTTCCGCGTTTTCGAACACGGTATTTACTGTCGTATTTGTATTAGTGCAGTGAGAAGACTCTTGTAAAAATTCTTCTTCTCTCCTTGCATCATTCAAGGTCTCATTTTGGAAAGCAGTTTTAGCATCAGCGCGGGCTCTCCTATTCTTCGACATTGTTGACAGAATTTTGCAGTAAAGTGACCAGTAATATTTATTTTCACCTACTGCAAATTTTTGAAAATTACACACGGTAATTATGAGAGAATAATAGGCTGAATCGGGCTAGTGCAACATACAGTCACAATCGAGATTACGCGAACCGTTAATTATCACACGAGTTCCGCGGTACTAGAACTTTCGACACAACAAACATCAGACAATGTAAATGAGACTTTTTCAGTAGTATTGCAATTATTTGTATATTCAATTAATCTACAATAAACAATGCTACACACTATCAAGAATGGTAAGTAACAAACTACAGAAACAATTACTATGCTACTGTTGCTATAACAGAGGATGGTGCTACAAAAATTAAATTAAGAGCCAAAAGGTAAGTTGGTTAGTGGAAAAGACAGACTAACTTAAATAAGGCTACGTATCTAACTACGTCACGATCCTGTTTGTCAACTATCCTGGCAGAAAGGGCGCCAGATAAAAGCTGTGTGTGTGTTGTGGATGTTGAACCTATCGTTAAATCAGACAACAAATTGTTCATTAACACAGAAATTTGGTTTAATTATGGCCCTGATATTGATGTATATACTATTAAATAAGAAACAGTGCATTAAACTGATTATGTGCGCAACGGATATTTTAAACACAAAACAACTGTGGCAAGTCACCATTTGAAACAGACACTGACTATACCAAAAAATTTGGACTGCGAGAAAGATATTAAAAAACCACAAACCACTTTCTTAATGTTTGACTGTGAGAATTTTATGCAGATCAGTTTCTGATTATTGAAATTTAGTATCATAGTCAATTAACTATCATTTACTATGGCACCAATAACGAAATCTGTTCAACAATATTATCAAAATCAATACTGCACTTTAAATCCACTAATAACTAATTATCAAATGAAGGAAGTAGGTTAATCTTCTAACTGCGTAAATGAAACAGGCAAGAAAGGTCAACTTTGTTACTTATTATTAATAATCAGCATTACATTACCTGCATAATACAACTTCTTCCTAATGACATCAAATGCAATTACCTTCATTCCAGCGATGTTACCATACAATACAATATATATTCTAAATACAATGAAATAGACATGCTGGCACAGCGGCCTCTGCTCTACATCGGAGCCATACACACAACTCAACCGCTCTCTAAGCGAGCTGAACCACAAGTGCTGCTCTCTCTCTGCGCGAGTTACAATGCTATGCAATACATGATCTTTGCCAAAGATGAAACTTCACAGAGTTAAGTACACATATCGATACACACAGTAGAAGCGATATTATACATTTTATTGCAAGCAAGTTACTCGACACAAAACAGGAGGCACAATATTATACATTTTCTTACAAAAATATTTTTATGGACACGTTTCGACCTTGGTTGAGAGACTGTCTTAACGTTGTCAGCATGTTTAAGAAGATTTTGTAGAATATATTGTTCGTGATTAATTTAAGTTTTAATTTTAGCTGTTTTATGAATAAACTACAGAAAAATCGCTGTGAAGTATACACTGTGTAAATAAAAATACAGTGTATAATGCAAACATTAGGACGAAAATATTTTATAGTGCTGACATTGGCTAAACATCTTTTTATCTCAATAAAATGTTTGAACACGACAGTAGTGACCTTACGAACAAACTCAGTAGATAGGTTAAAGAATTGGGCCCATTACTCCTACGCAAGCGTGGTGACCAATTCAGAAGTTCTACTGTCACTTCTGTATTTGTTAGTGGGAACCTCGATGTTTTCCGTGCGTGTTTGTTCACCCATTAATACGGTGACATCTAGAGACAGAAATGGTCGGAAGGTACATGAAGAAGAGAAGGTCAGAGAAAAAAATTTTACTAAAGCAAGAGAGAAGGGAAAGAGAAAACTCTGCGACAGTCAGGTGTTAGGTAGTAAAGTAAGTAATAGTTTGCTTGCCATCTGTGACAGATCATACAAGGGTAAAGTAGTGTTAGTAGTTGTTTCTTTCGTTAACAGTGTCATAACTTGTCGCACGGAAATGGCTGCGTGCGCACCGATTACGCGGCCACTGCCGTCGGAGGATAGAGTCCTCTCTCGTTCATGGAAGTGTGTGCTATCTTTTGCGTATGTTAGTTTAAGTAGTTTTTAAGGACGAGGACCTTAGCAGTTTGGTCCCATAGATTCACAAACATATGACATTTTTGTCATAGATAGATTCGTCATAAAGAGTCAAACTGATTTGATGCGAGATACTGCTGCATCTGAACACATATGATATAATCTGGGTCTGCGGCGACTGCGTATCTGTAATATAGCCAAGTTGTCATAGTCATTAGTCAGTTCTACATCTACAGTCACAATCCGAAAACCACCATACAGTGAATGGCGGACGGTATATCGCGCACCATTTTGAGAAGATGTGTTTTGTCTGTAAAGGAGACCGAATATGATACGCTTGTACGACGCCGACTTGAGTATTGCTCAAGTGTTTGGGACCCCCACCAAATCGGTTCCAGAACCATTTCAGGTGCGGCGGATAGGATTTTTACTGGTAGTTTCGGTCAATGTGCGAGTGTTACTGAAATGCTTCGTAAACTCAAAATGGGAGTCACTGGCAGAAAGGCGACATTCTTTTCGAGAAATATTGTTGTAGAAATTTAGAGGGCTGGAATTTGAAGCAGAACAATTATACTGCCGCAAACCTACATTTCTCGTAAAGACCACAAAGATAAGATCAGAGAGATGAGGACTCGTACAAGTGCATACAATCAGTCGTAGTAGTAGTACGGGAGTACCCTACGCTACACATTTTTGAGTGAATTGCGGAGTATGTATGTAGATGTAGATTTAAGGTGCCACTTCCTCCTATTCTAGTAGAGTACGGTTCGCGGAAAAAAAAATGGTTGCCTATATGCCTCCGTGTGGGCAATGAAGAGGTGAAGCAGCAATATATTGGTTGACTCTTCATGAAACATTTCTACAGAAAGCCGGTATTGCGATAAAGAACGTCTCTCTAGCAGAGTCTGCCTGCGGAGTTTTCTTAATCATTTCCCTGACGCTTTCGAGCTTACTTAATGGGCCCATAACGAAGCGCGCTGCTCTCCGTTGGATTTCCTCTATATCTTCTATTAACGTTACCTGGTAAGGATCCCACACTGATGAGTAATACTCGAGCGCTGATCGAACGAGAGTTTTGTAACATAATTCCTTCGTTGATGGACTACACTTCCTGAGGCTTCATCTGCCTTCCCCACGACTGATTTTATATGGTCGTTCCATTTCAGATCACCCCTTCTGTCTACTCATTCATATGATATTGAAGTAACTGCTACCAGCGATTATCCTGCCATTACGTTGTTGTATAATAGAGGATTTGTCTTCCTATGTAAACGCACCAATTCACACTTGTTTACGATGGTGTTCAATCGCCATTCCCTGCACCTATCATAGATACATTGCAGATCATCCTTTATTTCGTCATCAGTTCCCAGTGTTGCAACATCTCTATAAATTTCAGCGTCATTCATAAAACCTCATTGAAATTTCGATGTTATCTATGAAGTATTTTAGATATATTGTGAAAAGCAATAGTCCTAAAATACGAGGCGCGTCCAGAAAGTAAGTTCCGTTTCAATTTAACTCCGCTGCAGCGCTGCGATTGCAGTTCCGCACATGCGCTTTAGACGATGTGTATCAAGGAGAAGAACGTGTGCCATTTGGAGATCGCTGTCAGTTACGTACGCCTTGTTGTGCTTGTTTGAAATGTCGGCGTTGATTTAAAATCCTGCCGCCTGTGAAATTAGGTCGGTGATTCGGTTTCTGAATGCGAGGAAAGTGAAACCAAGTGAAATTTATCGGCAAATTTGCGATGTTTACGGACCAAATGCGATGAGTGATTCGATGGTGAGAAGATGGGTCCAACAGTTCAATGGCGGGCGTAGTGATGTGCACGATGAAGAACGAAGTGGGCGTCCACCTTTGGTTACAGAAGAACTGGTTCACGCGATTGATGACAAGATCCAGGAAAACCGTAGGTTTACAATTAGTGCTCTCGCTATGGACTTCCCCCAAATTTCACCATCACTGATGCATGAAATTGTTACTAAACAATTGAAGACACAGGCGGCAGATTTCTATGAAGAAGGTATAAAAACCTGGTGCCTCGCTATGACAAATGCCTGCAAAGTTTCGGCAGTTATGTGGAAAAGTAGTTTAAGAGTTGTAGAATTTTGTGCAATAAAAATTTCTTCTGTATCTATGTACAATTTCATTTTATCACCAAACGGAACTTACTTTCTAGACGTGCCTCGTACTTTCCTGCGGCACGCCTGATATCACATTAATGTCTGACTACTTCTGCCCGTTGAGAATGACATGCAGATTTCTTTTAGCCAAGAACGCCTCAACTCAGTCACACAGTTGTTCTGATATTCCATATGCTCGAACTTTATCAGACGATGGTGTGGAACGGTATCAAATGCCTTTGTGAAAGTCAAGAAACAAGGCATCTACCTGTGATCCTGTATCTAATGCCCTTTGAATCTTGTGGACGAATAGCGCGAGTTGTGTTTCGCATGATCGTTGCTTTTGGAAACCATGTCCATTCTTAGAAAGTACGAGGGGTGCTCAAGTGAAAAGGTACGACACATCTTAACAACCAAACAGGTTGAAATCTGAGTAAGCCGCTTTGGAATAACGTAGTGTGACATCTATGTACGTCACCTCCCTATAAGAAATTAAAGGCTGTGGCATTAGCAGGCAAAGTGATGCTCACCGTCTTTTCCGACGTCCCAGAATCGATACTCATCTAATTCCTCGGACACCAAAAAACTAGTAACAGTGTTGTGTACTGTGAGACACTCCGTAGCCTAAGCACGTCTATCAAGAGTAAATGGCCTGGGCAACTCACGGGGGGGGACTAATTCTCCTCTTGGTGCGGTGGAGTGGCCGAGCGGTCTAAGGAGCCTTGCTGCGTAGCGAGCGGTTGTTCGTCGTCGGAGTTTCGAGTGCCCCCTTGGGCATGGGTGTGTGTGTTTTCCTTAGTGTAAGTTACTTTGACTAGTTTGTAGGTGTAGGGACTGATGACCATAGGAGTTTGGTCCAATACGTTTAAAAATTAAACATTTGATTTGAATTCTCCTCCATGATAACACGCGCCCACACGTGTCCCGGGTCACAAAAAAACCACAGGAATTCTGTAAATAGAGATTCCTTCGGCTCGTTAAGCAGTGGGTGGTTGTGCTCGTGATACTTTTTGAATAAAAACTTGAATTATACCCACAGTGTCGTATCGTACCTTTTAATTCGAACACCCCTCGTAGATTTCCGTTCTTCAGAATTAATATTCGAACTTAAATTGTATTCCAAAATTCTTCAACTGACCAGTGTCAGAGATATAGACCTATAGGTTTGGGCATCTGATTGACAATCCTCTAAAAACCTCCGTTACACTGATGCTTGAAGGCGGGCAAGATCTTTCGCACACTGTGTGTAAAATCGAATTGGTATTCCATCAGGTACAGCGACCTTTCCTCTGTTGAGCGATGTCACTTGCTTTCCTATGTCTCAAAGACTTATTTCAATATGTTCCATTTTGTCGTTCGTTCAATAGTTTAAAGGGGGCACTACAGTGTAATATTACTCTGTGAAGCAGCTTTGGAAAACGACATTTAATATTTCGGACTTTTTTGTGTCATCCTTTGTTTCAACCCCATTAGAGTTACAAAGTGTCTGGATATCAGGTTTCGACCCGTTTACCGATTAAATGTAGGACGAACATTTCTTAGTGTTCAGTATCAAATCGGTACGATATACAAAACATTGCTCTTAAAGTCGTTTAATGCCTTTCGCATAGCATCCCTTACGCTAATTTTTTTTGTCATCTGTAAGACGTTTGTATTTGCAGTGAATTTCTCCTGGGTTTCGTAACAGTTTCCTAACTCGTTTGTTGAACTACGGTGGATCTTTCCCATCTGTGATAGTTTTAATTGGCACATACTGATCTAAACCGTATTGTACAACTCACTTGAACAACGTTCACAGTTGCTCAACACGGTAAGTGTTAGAGACGAATCTATAGTGTTGAGCAGTCATGTACTCTGAAATATAACCATTTTCACTTTAGCTAAATAAGAAGATCTTCCTACCTTACTTGGTGTTTCTATTTACATCTTTATTCATTGATGTTGAAATGGCCTTATGATCGCTGATACCTTCATCTACGCTAACTGAATCGAAAAGTTCGGGTATATTTGTCAGTAGCAGGTCTAGCACGTTATCTCCACGAGTCGGCTCTTTAGTTAACTGATCGAAGTAATTTTCAGTTGTTTGTTGTTGTTGTTTGTTAAGCTTATGGGACTTAACTGCGGGGTCATCAGTCCCTAAACCTACAAACTACTTATAATCTAGAATGAAACTTTCACTCTACAGCGGAGCGTGCGCTGATATGAAACTTCCTGGCAGATTAAAATTGTGTGCCGGAACCGGGACACGAACCTGGGACCTTTGTCTTTCGCGGGCAAGAGCTCTACCACTGAGCTATCCCGACACGACTAACTGTCCGTCCTCGCAACTTTAATTCTACCAGTACCTCACCTCCTACTGTATAATCTAACTTATGCTAAAGAGGGAGGATTTGAACTCCCGACGGGGAACTGCCTCGCGCATCGGAGCATAGCGCCTCAATGCGCTCGGCCACTCCGCCGCGGCGGTAATTTTTGGACACAGTACTTAGAACAATTCGGTCATGGAACTGTCTAAGTGTGCGGGAATGTGTAGGTCTTATTTGTGTTTTGCGTTCTGAATCTGGTTGCCCTCCCTTGCCTGTTTGTATGCTCTGGCTGGCGTTTCCAGCTACGAAAATGAACCTACGTTTATAGTATTTGTAGATTTAGTTAAAAATGTTGACGTTGTAGGCTAGAAAACAGTCTTCGAAATCCTCAAGGTAATAGGAGTTTCTGAACTCGTTATTCTAAATTTCACATTATCCTATTGTGGTGTTTTTTCTCTTTTTTTTTTTTTTTTTTTTTTTTTTTTTTTTTTTTTTTTTTTTTTTTTTTTTGGTAAATGAAATGAAAATATCCTTATCAAAAGCGAGACATAGAAACACAATAACTGTTTCTTTTTTTTTTTCTATAACTTATTACAATCTTATGAGAACTTTCTCGTGTGAAAAATTTTATCGTTAACTGTAATTCTTTCAGCTTTCTAATTAGGTATGGTAATATTTAAAAGTACACCATCCCACTACATCTGTTACTTTAGGAAGTACAGAACAATTAATGCATCGTTATTGACAATATGACTTTAAGACATGACAGCCGTATTCAATAGTTTTTTCATTAAATCTGCTTCATTTCTTTTGCCAGAAATTCTATAAAGTTTATCAAGAAACGAAGTTGTAGACTGTTTCTCAATACGTGATTCTTTGCTACCTGTATTCTTCCCTCTACGTACCATATGAAATACTTTTCCTGGAAGTTGGCAACCGGTGCCGCAAAGCCGTGGTTTGTAAACTGACGTCGCCACCGCAAGGGAAACCGGAAACCGGCGTAGCAACTCCACGAAGCCAGCTCAGCCTGCGGGCTCTTGGTGATCCGAGCTGCAGCCATTCCTGCCCCATCACCTGAAACTTTCTGCAAAACATTTCTGCTACGAGAACTATACGCATTCTTTTATTTTAAAATAATGTATGATGTTGACAGGCGAAATATGCTTTGTACCTTATTAAATATTTGTTCGTATTTTATTTATTTTATATTAACACTCATTTTGTTGTACATTGCCTCGTAGCATAGATACCAGATGCTGGCACAACCTCATCTTATTGCAGTCACAGTCAACCTGCTCGAAAACCTCAATTCCGAAACTCCATTTAATCACGTCACTAACTGGCATTCTGCCGATTGCCACCAAGTTGCACGCTGGGCCACTTTATTTACAATCACCGCGGGTTTTGTCCGCGCGAGCAGCTGTGAGAGCTTACATCTTTGACATTTCGAAGGTTTCACCTCTGGGCTGTAAGCATTAAAGTCTGTCGCGCTAACTACGCCATTTGTGTTGCATGTCCATTGATTCCGAGTTATGTGGTTGTGGTGTCTCATATAATAAATAGGTATTCTTTTGCATGGAGAATTCTAACAATGAATCGCATCGAAAATGGTTTGAAAGTTCTCAGCGAAAACATAGGAACGTGAACTAACGATGTCCACAATGTACCGTCAAACAGATAATCACCTGACAATATATATAGTCATTATATCAAATACAGCCAGCTTTAACTAAATCCGTTCTACAAGATATTTTGCGATGTACTTTCCTGATGTACTTCAGAACATTATGATCACCTACCTAATACGCTAGCCGGCCGCGGTGGCCGAGGAGACTTAGGCGCTCCAGTCACGGTCTGCACGGTCACTACGGTCGGGAATTCGAACCCCCCCTCGAGCATGGATATTTGTGCCGTCCTTAGTATTAGCTAGATCGTAAGTAGTTTTTAAGTTCAGGGACTGATGACTCCGTAGTTAAGTCCCATAAGCTATACAAACATTTGAATCTAATACGTTATGTCCACGTTTGGCAAGCGGTGACGCGTATTCACATGGGGATAATGAGGCCCGTAAATTACGGGGAGGGGTGCGAAGAACTCTGACGCCACGTTCATTCACATCTCAAATGTTTAGATTGAATTCCGATTCAGCGAGCTGGGGGACCAGCACGTTATCTGCGACTTGCCACAGTGTTCCTCGAAACACTCCATCACACTCTTGTCAAATGTTCCCACTGCCGTTGTGAAAAATTTTCAAATGTTTGTAAATCTATGAGACTTAACAGCGTTGGTTATTAGTCCCGAGGCTTGCAAACTACTGAAAATAAGTTAAACTAACCTAAGGACAACACACACAGCCATGGCCTACGGAGGACTCGAACCTCCAACGGCGAGCAACCGCGTGCTCCGCAGCGAGGCGCCTTAGACCTCTCGGCTACTCCACCGCGGCGAAAAACGTTTGTCATGAAAGTGTGTACAAGCTCTGCTACCAGGATACGATACTTCTTCACCGTAATGGTGCCTTGCACGAGCTGCCGCTAGTCCACCGATGCCCTCGTGATGTGTTAGAGAGTACAACTGAGCTTCTCTCCGTCCCGCAGTATAGGTGTCACGGATGTGTTCTGCAAGACGAACGATTCACACCCTCCCATCGCAACAATAAAGGTTTCGTGATTCATCAGACCATGAACTGCTATGCCACCGCGCCAACGTTCAGTGACGATGGACACGTACATATTTCTGTCCTAGTTACCGATCTCGCGGTGTTACTATTGGCACATGCACGGGTATTTAGCAGCGGGGGCCCATCGCTACGAGTGTTCCATGCAATGTGTGTTCAGACACATTTATATCTGCGCAGAATAAAATGTTGATGATAGTTCCACCACAGTTAGCTGCATATACTATTTTAACTGTCTACCCAGAGTACCACTTCCGACCTGACGCGGTGGAGTATCCGAGCGTTACAAGGCTCCTAGATGCGGAGCGCGCCGCTGCTCGCCGTCGGAGGTTCGAGTCCTCCATCGAGCATGGGTGTATTTGTTGTCCTTAGCACATGTTACTTTAAGTAGTTTGTAATCTTAGGGACTGATGACCAGAGTAGTTAAGTCCCATAGATTTACAAACATATGAACTTGCGACCTCGTGTCGAGTTTCTGAGCCATCACAATCTGCCTTCGGTCAAACTCCCCTCCCCATTCTACACATGCAACAGCACGGTCACTGATAATGTATGCTCACGCGTGTATCTGACTAGGAATCATTCATCGTCAGGTGACGCTGCCATCACTTGACGGGTTTATATAGATTGTTGGTAGGATAGGATAATGTTCTTGCTGGTCACTGTAAATCGTGCAAATAAATATATTATTTAAGGTAAATATTATATGTCAACCGATAGAAGGGTCCCAAATGTGTCTAGAAATATATTTGACTTAGCAAGATGTATTACTAGGCACAGTAACAGTGAAAGAACAAACAATAGCCGGCCGCGGTGGCCGAGGAGACTGAGGCGCTCCAGTCACGGTCTGCACGGCCACTACGGGCGGGGGTTCGAATCCCCCCTCGGGCATGGATATTTGTGTCGTCCTAGTTCGTAAGTAGTTCATAAGTAGTTTGTAAGTTTAGGGACTGATGACCCCGTAGTTAAGTCCCATAGACTATACAAACAAACAAAAAAAAACAATACTCGAAGAAAAATGCTACAATACGTCAATAGACAACCCAGGGAGAAGCAGGGCATAAGACAGAGCAATTTATTTGTTTTAAAGTGCTTGTATGACTTAAGTGAATATCATAAGACTCTACGATGAGAGCTTTCTATCGAAGAGACACCCAAATTTTCGCATTAAAAATAATTTTGTCTTTAAATGGAAACTCACCAACGCTTTCCGTTTACACTGGGCGTCAAGTGAAACAAACTGTAAAAGATATTGTAAAGTTGCATCCGGAACCCGGAGAAAATATATATCCGTAAAGACATGTAGAATTTTTTAACCGGGCGCAGAAAAGTAAGAAAACAAGTTGTAAATGTGAAACCTTCACCAAATGAGATAAAAACTTCCCAAGTTTGCATATATGTTCAGTGCAGTTTGTCGCTCTACAGTCTACACAAATGTAAACGATGTTCTAGTTCATTCCACACACGTTGAATGACATCACATGTAACGGAGTGAATAACGTCTCTGATTTTCTCCTTTAAATGGCCTATGTCAAAAATTTTTGTTAAGTCTTATGGGACTTAACTGCGGGGTCATCAGTCCCTAAACTTAAACTACTTATAAACTAACTTATACTAAAGACACCACAAACATTCATGCCCAAGGTAGTATTCGAACCCCGACGGGGAACGGCCTCGCGCATCGTAGCATAGCGCCTCAATGCGCTCAGCCACTCCGCCGTGGCTAGCCTATGTCGTTAATAGGAACAACACACACACACACACGTTCTTTATATAACACCACAAGAAAAAGAGTGAGACAGAGAGAGGCGGAGGAGGAAGAGGAGGAGGAGGAGGAGGAGGAGGAGAAGGAGAGTGAGTGCTTCACCGTAAGATAGTTTATCTACGAACACATGATGTTTCCTGAAATGAGTTTCCATCTCATCATATACGAAAATGCGTCATTTCCTTCTTCAGTGCTTTTGATTCTACTTTTCTTCGCAATATCAAATCGTAAGACTTCGGTTTTCATTTCTCAGTATTTTTTTTTTTTTTTTTTTTTTTTTTTTTTTTTTTTTTTTTTTTTTTTTTTTTTTTGTAGCAGATACTATCTGAAACTATCTGAAACTTTAAGGATTTTTATCTGCTCTGTTAATACATTTTTTTTTACTTGTTCATTGAGAGTTGAACTTTCCAGTCGTTTAATGTAAATTATGGGTAAATATTTTTCTTGGAAGTTTCTGGGCCTGTTTCTAAAATTTCAATCTTTTGTTGAATGTCTTTATTAGGGCTGAAAATTTTATCTCTTTCCCAATATTTCACTCTATAACCTTCTTCTGTTTTGTTAGGCCGATAACTTTTCTTGTAGTTTTATGTAGCTCTTTCAGAATGGTTAAAATGTTATATTTTGCGTATGAAATGCGAGAGATTCACTGTTATACATCTACCTACACATCTACATAAATGCTCCACATATCACATTTTCAGTTACTGGCAGAAGGTTTATCCGACGGCATTTATATTTTTCTACCCTTCATTTCTCTAATAGAGCCAGGGAAAACGAACACTGGAGTCTTTCCGTTTTCGATCTGATTTCTCTTATTTTATGATGATGATCATGTCACCAGATGTAGGTGGGTGCTAACAAAATATGTACGCAGTCTGAAGAGAAACTTAGTGACGGAAATTTCGCAAATAAATCTCGCCGGAACGAATAATGCCTTTCTTTTAATTATTTTCACGCCAACTCGTGCATCATTTCTGTGACACTCTCTCCCATATATCGCGATAATACAAGAAGAGCCTGCATTTTCCTAAACTTTCTCTGTATAATCCGCCAGCCCCACTTGGTGGGTATCAAAACAAATTCAAATGTTTGTTAAGCTTAAGGGGTCATCAGTCGCTAAACTTACAAACTACTTATGAACTATCTTACACTAAAGACGAAACAAACATCCATGGCCGAGGGGGGATTAGAACCCCCGATGGCGGACGGCGCTCCATTGCGCGCGGCTAATCCGCCGCGGCGGTGGGTATCCCACAATGCGACGAGCAATACTCCAAATTAGGATGTACAAGTGTAGTGTACGCAGTTTCCTGTTGTGTTCTACCAATGAAACGTCTTTGGTTCGCCTTCCCTACAATATTTCTACGTGTTCTTTCCAATTTAAGTTTTTGTGCTTGAAATTCTTAGGTATTTATTGGAATTTACGGCCTTTAGAGTCGACTGATTTACCTTGTAAATGTAGTTAAACGGATTTCGTTTGCATCTCATATGGATGACTTCACACTTTTGATTGTTTAGGGTCAATTTCTAATTTTTGGACCTTGCGGATATCTTATTAAGTTATATTGCTGCTGCTTTTGATCTTCTGGTGACTTTAGTAACCGATAAACGAGAGCATCATCCATGAATAGTCTGAGAACTGCTCAGATTGTCTCCTAAACTGTTTATGAAGATAAGGAAGAGTAAAGGTCCCATAAATCTTCCCTGGGGAACGCCAAATATTACTCGATGACTTTCCGCCACATACTACTTACTTTGTACTTTCTGACAGGAAATCACGAATCCAATCGCACAACTGTGGCGAAATCCCGTAAGCACGCAATTTGATTTGAAGACTCTTGTGAGGTACAGTGTCAGATCCTTCCGAAAATCTGGAAGTATGTAATTGATCTGAGGCTCTTGTCTATCACACTCATCACTTCAAGTGAGTGAAGTACTAGCAGTGTTTCACAAGAACGAAACTTTCTGTATCCATGTTGACTATTTGTCAATAGGTCGTTCTCTTCTAGGTAGTAGATAATGTTTGAGGAAAGTACAGGTTCTAAAATACTGCAGCAAACCAACGTCAGTGACATAGGCCTGGAATTTTGCGGATCACTACCATGGCCTTTCTTGAATACTGGAGTGACCTGTGCAACTTTCCAGTCGTTGGGTACGGAACTTACGCTAAGCGAGCGGTTGTATATGATAGGTACTGAGCTATTTCATCAAATGTTCAAAAATGTTCAAATGTTTGTAAATCTATCGGACCAAACTGCGTGGTCATCAGTCCGTAGCTTACAAACTACTTAAACCTATGTAAACTAACCCAAGGACAACACACACACCCATGCCCCAGGGAGGACTCGAACCTCCACGGCGAGCAACCGCGAGCTCCGCAGCGAGACGCTTTAGACCGCTCGGCTACTCCACCGCGGCAGCTATTTCATCTGCATATTCTAGAAGGACTGTAGAGTAAGGTGGTACAATTTCGATCATTTCGGCCAAATGTAATTATAACTGCAAATATATTGAGAAAAGAAATAATTTTAACTATGGCACTTGTTCTTGAATGTTTAATGAATATGTAACACAAATGTTAGACAATTACAAATGTTGGTATGAACACAAAAAAAAGGTTACGGAATTGAGAAAAATCGATAGGAAATGTACCACACTAGGTACAATTATGATCACTTCCTCGTACAATTTTGATCACTGACTTTTCCCACATAAAAAGCACTTTTTCTTCGGGCACCAGCGCATACTTCGCGGTACCAAACGTTGCACAATAATGAATTTCCAAGCGCGTGGAAACTAGAAAATTTATAAGAGCGCGTTCGACGAAGTAGCTCCACGTCCATCTTAACAGGAAGAAATGCATATCTCCGTAGCACAAAATGGTGTATTCTTGGAAAAGACAGGAGCAGCTGTGGAAACCTGTTACACTACAACGCCACACAAAGGCAAGTGCTACGAGTGAAAAATGGGGCGAAAATTTATGTTGATCGGAATTGTACCTATATCGAATTTGTACCACGTTACCTTAACTGGTATACAGTCAGGACCGGGAGATTTGCATTTGTCAAATGATTAAGTTGCTTTAATACTCCAGGGATATCAACATCTAAATTATGCATACTGGTGGTTGTTCTTGATTTTAAGTCTGGAGTATTCGGTTTCATAATATTGTTATAGTGTATGGAGCGACATTTTCTGTTTCAGATGTCAGGAGTTCTTTCGGATTCCGTGTTATTCATTTTTAACGATTTTTACACTTCGAGCTTTGGGCAAATATTATGTTTTCGAGAAGAGAATTTATAATTATCTTTCTCAACAAGTGCTTGTGGGCTTCTATGTATTTCATTATAGTGATATCTTTCTCAGTCATTTGAAATTCGGTTTAGACACAGACCAATGTAATTGCATTTGTAGTCGTCAGTACTGTGCATCGAAGTAGCTCGTGCAAGCTTTTAAATGTCTTATACCAATCTTCTTTTGTTTCTTCGTACCTGTCTTTTCTTATATCTTGGAATAAAGCAAAGAACATCGTAGTGCATGTATGACCCATAGACTCTGTTAAATTCCCCACACATTTGTATTTCGTTTTCATTACAGTCGTAATTGTCTCTCGAACTCCAGCCTCTAAGCTGATCCTTTTTTGTCTGTACTGGCAGAAAATCCTATTGCTCATTTTCCCACAGTTCTCTTAGAAGTATTTGGATTTTTATGTTTTTCGCATTAAATGTTAAAAACCAGTCTTGATAATGCACACTAATTATAACTTTCAGTTTCACATAAATGTTATAATTGCAAACGAAGGTCGTTATATACGTTTCATTGGTATATATTATCCTGTTCAGAGTCCTGAAGACAGCCTACAGGTCGGCTGGTAAATTTTTTTGTAGTATCTAACCTACTTTCCAGAATCCTCTTCAGTTCTGAGTTTTCCTACATCGTGGTTAAATGTATCGCACTGCACTCAATGTTCTACTTTAGCACCAGCAGACGGATCCTATAATCAAACACAAAACTGACGGTGGCTCTCAACATCCTAAAATCGTAAACTGAAATATCTCAAAAGCCGGACTCAACCACTGCTGACCATTGTGGAGTATTGTCAATTCTGATAATTACACTAGTTATATATAGCCTAATACTATGCGAAAAAGGATAAGTTTTTATTGTCATTTTCTCACAATGAACCCTAATAGACTAAAGAAACAAATCTATGGCTTCTAAACAAAAACCCAATTGGTTTAAAGAAACTGAAAAAGATGTGATAGAATTAAAATGTATAGAAAATCTACTACTCGTTCGAACAGTTAAAGTAATAATTATAGACAAAAATATAAGATTCCAAGAAAAATCTACACTGAAAGCTAAACGTATTATCTCAGAAGTCGCGCCGCGCGGGAGTAGCCGAGTGCTCTGGAGCACCACGTTACGGATCGCGCGGCCTCCCGCGTCAAAGGTTATAATTCTCCCTCTGGCATGGATGTGTGTGTTGTCCTTAGGTTAGTTTAACTTAGTTTAATTAGTTTGTAAGACTAGGGACTAATGACCAACGTAGTTTGGTCCCATAGAATTACAAATATTTGAACATTTCAGAAGACAAGAACAAACGAAGTTTAGAAAGAATGAAGAAATACTAGGCAATGTTTCTGGTTAAGACTTGTCAGTCGATATGCAAATAGTGAAATCACGCCGCATTCAGAAGGACTCTTCGACTGTCAAAATATTAGCAGGAAATTTTTATAGTATTAGAAACAAATTTCCCGAATTTTTTTATCTTAAACATATCGTTTCGAAAATGTAACAAAACTCAAAAATTCTCTATGGCAACACTTAAACACTGAAGACCAAAAAAAAAAAAAAAAAATGTTGAAATGTTTGTTAAGCTTATGGGACTTAGCTACGGGGTCATCAGTCCCTAAACTTACAAAATACTTACGAACTACCTTATACTAAGGACGGCACAAATATCCATGCCCGAGGGGGGATTCGAACCCCCGACCGTAGTTACCGTGCAGACCGTGACTGGAGCGCCTCAGTCCCCTCGGCCACCGCGGCCGACCACTGAAGACCACGCATTGCTAAACACAAAAGTGTAAACATAATTAAGACACTCCTGGTTCAATGCATTGCTTCAGTTAGCTGTTAGTCATTAGATTAATTGATACATAGACTAATGTTACTCCGATTGGCAAGGAAATATCAAAATGTTCAAATGTTTGTATGTTTACGGGACTTAACTACGGGGTCATCAGTCCCTAAACTTACAAACTACTTACGAACTACTTACGAACTAGGACGGCACAAATATCCATGCCCGAGGGGGGATTCGAACCCCCGACCGTAGTGGCCGTGCAGAACATGACTGGAGCGCCTCAGTCCCCTCGGCCACCGCGGCCGGCAAGGAAATATCGATTGTCCCTGGCAGTCATTCTTCACCCCTCCTCTTTACATTTTCCTCTTCTTCAGATTACATGCAAATTTTTCACATTTTCACAATATAGAAATCTAGCTGAAGTAACGTTGTAACCGATACCTAGAAATTATTTCCTTTGTACGTATCGCGTATTTGTGTGTGTGTGTGTGTGTGTGTGTGTGTGTGTGTGTGTGAAGGGAGAGAGGGTTTTTTTCGTGTGTTGCTGCTGATTTACATTTTTCCCCTTTATTTCTAGTAGCAGTGCTCGTAAACATCCGCGAGATGAAGATTAATTTCTAAAACACTGTTTCCAGACTATCTTGTTTCGTCTACATGAAATTCAGATTCTGTTTTGTTGTCCGTTGTAATGGTTTTCCCACAAATGTTCCCCAAAGTTCACCAACAATTCTAATTTATCAGGTGTTTCAATGAAATCGGATATTGCAGGAATAGATTGTTTACTTCATCTCACTTTTATCTACCAGTTGGAGAATTTCATATTTTGCCATTTCCTTACAGTATGATAAAAAAAGTCAGTATAAATTTGAAAACTTAATAAATCTCGGAATAATGTAGATAGAGAGGTAAAAATTGACACGCATGCTTGGTATGACATGTGGTTTTATTAGAACCAAAAAAGAAACAAAAGTTCAAAAAATGTCCGACAGATGATCAGAAAAGCAATAATTAGCATAACAAATTAAGACAAAGCAAAGATGATATTCTTTACAGGAAATGCTCAATATGTTCACTATCATTCCTCAACAATAGCTGTAGTCAAGGAATAATGTTGTGAACAGTACTGTAAAGCATGTCCGGAGTTATGGAGAGGCATTGTCGTCGGATGTTGTATTTCAGCGTCCCTAGAGATGTCGGTCGATCACGATACACTTGCGACTTCAGGTTACCCCAAAGCCAATCATGGCACGGACTGAGGTCTGGGGACCTGGGAGACCAAGCATTACAAAAGTGGCGGCTTAGCACACGATCATCACCAAACGACGCGCGCAAGAGATCTTTCACGCGTCTAGCAATATCGGGTGGAGCGCCATCCTGCATAAAAATCGTACGTTCCAGCAAGTGTTTATCAGCCAGGCTGGGGATGATGCTATTCTGTAACATATCGGCGTACCTCTCACCCGTCACGTAGCAGTTAAGAAACCAGAATCACGCAGTTCCTCTAAGAAAAAAAAAGCCCGATAACGGTAGATGCGGTAAATCCAACCCATACCGTGACTTTCTCGTCGTGCAATGGAGTATCCACGACAGTTCTAGGATTTTCGGTAGCCCAATTTCTGCAGTTGTGGGCGTTGACAGACCCTAGGAGCGTGAAATGAGCTTTGTCGGTCCACAACACGTTAATCAACCAGTCGTCATCTTCCGCCATCTTTTGAAACGCCAACACCGCAAATCCCCTTCCTACGGCGATAGGATCGTAACGCTGAACTAGCATGTTCCCCATTCTGATAATACAGCTTCACTACAAGCGCCTTTTCAGGCGATTACACCATATCCTCTCTCTCATTACAGCACCTTTTATACACGATTTTCATGCGCAGTCACTGACGTTTTGCTGTCCAGCGCCATCTGCCGGACATTTTTTGAACTCTTTTTTGCTTTTTGTTCTAATAAAACCCCATGTCATTCTTTATACTGACGTTCTGATCACCCGGTATATTGGACGACATTCTCTATTTAATAATGTTTTTTAGTGGAAGCTAAAACTATAAATAATGTTTGTAGGCATTTAAATCAGGTCACATTTAGCTACCTGTTGTGTTGACAATATATCCTGCTTTATACCAAGAAAAATAAAAATTTAGAAAAAGGATCGTGATAATTATTACATGTCTTAATCTAGTTGCTATTATTAGGCGTAAAATGGTACATTAGGGATGCCTGTGTTAGAATAAACTACATAGAAACTGGGTATCGCAGTCATAGCACGCTGTACTTCTTACTTCTGAATCCTGATTACCTGCTTGTATATACTTTGAGTGATTCTCCCTATGGTGATTAAGGATCCCGGAAATTGTACCAATTAACGCGATAAAATGTTGACGCCCCAAACTTTTAGGGAAACTCATTCGATAGAAGAGCAGAAGAATTTCAGAAAACTGGCGCGTGATGCATATTTAAAATGTTAGTCAAGTTATCCCTAAGGTGGAAAGTTTGCTGCCATTGGGAGGCTTCATGGCGGCAGCTCGCACATAGCAACTTCTCCTTCACGCGCGGAAGGCGGAGCACTCAGCAGCGTTCAAGTGGTCTACAGGCAGTACAAGTCTTTGTAGCTACTGCAAGATTATGCAGCTGCAGTCCACATCAAGCTATGACAATACATTACACAAAACTAACTCTTTCTTCTTATTTCTTCACCTACACCTACATCTACATCTAC
Source organism: Locusta migratoria (assembly GCA_026315105.1). Classification (NCBI taxonomy): domain Eukaryota; kingdom Metazoa; phylum Arthropoda; class Insecta; order Orthoptera; family Acrididae; genus Locusta; species Locusta migratoria. The sequence continues at coordinate 213,995,444 of CM048755.1, read as the reverse complement.
ATAGATACTCTGCAAATCACATTCAAGTGCCTGGCAGAGGGTTCATTAACAACTTTCATAACTTTTCTCTACCGTTCCATTCTCTAATATCGCGTGGGAAGAAAGAACACCTAAATCGTTCCGTTTTCGATTTGATTTCTCTTATCTTATTGGGATGGTCATGTCTCCCTAAGTAGGTGGGTGCTAGCAAAATATTTTCACATTCAGAACTAAAAGTCGGTGATTGAAACTTCGCAAACAGATCACGCCGTAATGAATTACGTCTTTCTTTTAATGATTTCCACCCCAATTCGTGCAACATTTCCGTGACGCTTTCCCCCCAGTAACGTGATAGAACAAAACGAGCTGCCCTTCTCTGTACCTTCTCAATGTCTTCCGTCAGTCCCACCTGGTGAGGGTCCCACAAGGCGCAACAGTACTCCAGCAGAGGACGCACAAGTGTGATGTATCCAGTCTCTTTGGTGGAATTGGTGCATCTTCGAAGCGTTCTGCCGATGTAACGTAACCTTTGGTTCGCCTTCCCCACTATATTTTCTATGTGTTCTCTCCAGTCAAGCCGGCCGCGGTGGCCGAGGGGACTGAGGCGCTCCAGTCACGGCCTGCACGGCCACTACGGTCGGGGGTTCGAATCCCCCCTCGGGCATGGATATTTGTGTCGTCCTTAGTATAAGGTAGTAGATAAGTAGTTTGTAAGTTTAGGGACTGATGACCCCGTAGTTAAGTCCCATAAGCTTAACAAACATTCGAACATTCTCCAGTCAAAGTTGTTCGTAATTTTAACTCCTAGGTATGTGGTAGAATCTACGACCTTAAGGTTTGACTGATTTATCGCGTAATTGAAGTTCAGCGGATTTCTTTTAGTAGTCATGTGTATTACTTCACACCTTTCTTTATTTAGTGTCAATTGCCAATTTTCGCACCATGCAGAAATTTTGTCTAAATCGCTTTGCAGTTGCTTTTGATCCTCTGTTGACTTCACTAACCGATAAACGACAGCATCATTCGCGAACAATCTAAGGGAGCCATTCCGATTGTCTCCTAAATCGTTTATAAACACGAGGAAGAGTAGGGGACCTATAACGCTTCCCTGTGGAACGCCAGATATCACTTCTGTTTTACTCGATGACTTACCATCAATTACAACGAACTGTGTCCTGTCTGATAGGAAATCGTGAATCCAACTGCACAACTGGGGAGATATTCCATAAGCACGCAATTTCATAAGAAGCCGCTTGTGGGGTACATAGTCAAAAGCCTTCCTGAAATCCTCCCTTAGCCTCGGAATACTGATGTTTTATTGGGGACTAAAATGAGAATACTGTCACTATCTCTAATCTTTAAGACCATAGCTCTACTCCCGCTTACGTCGTAGATACGGAAAGTGTTTGTGTACACACAGATCTTGAAATTACAATTTAGACTGGAGAGTCGATATCCAGGGTGAGTCAAAATTACATCAACAAGCTTCAATGGAATGTAGGTGGTTTCCTGTGGAAGAGAAACGAGGATGGGAAACCGTGTCCCGAAATATCATCAGGCAACGCTATGACTACTACGTTGTCGTTGAAATTGTGAAACAGGTCTCTTTTGCTGCAAGCTCGTTGCCTGTTTTATTTTGGAAGAAGGTGGTATGAAACTAAACAAGAAAAATTTTGGAAATAATGACTCTAAACTGCATACCTTAACAGCTATGAGCGCGTCTGTATCTTCGATTCTATGAATACTCTCTTCTACTGATCAAGTGTTCAAAGCACTTAAGGTATGCATTTTAAAGTCCATGTTTATTACACTCTTTTTTTTCTTTAGGCCACACTAAATCCCCCAAAGTCTGTTCAAAATGTTCAAATGTTTGTAAATCTATGGAACTGAACTACTCTGGTCATCAGTCTCTAGATTTACAACCTACTTAAACTACCTTATATTAAGGACAAAAAGTACACCCATGTCCGAGGGAGGACTCGAACCTCCGACGGTGGGCAGCGGCACGCTCCGCAGCTAGGTGACTTTGAACGCTCGGCTATTCCACCGCGGACACAAAATATGTAAAGCAAAGTGCTTGCAGCAGAAGAGATTTGTTTCACAGTGACAAAGATAAAAACATGTTCATAGCGTCACCAGACGACTTTTCCGGACACGGGTTCCTCCCCTCATTTTGTTCCTCAGGGCACCTTCTACATTCTCTTGAAGTTTGGCGGCGGAATTCTGAATAATCCTGTTTATCTTCGTAACCAGATGTGTGTAAAATGGCTTAGAGAACACTGAAACTAAAAATGTCAGTGACCCATCGTGTAATCCTTTACCAAAATCAGTTGTTTAAAACTTTTTCTAATCTAGCGGCACCCCATTTCCTCATCCTCATGTGAAATGTAAAACTAGTGGTAGTAGCAATCTTTTTCTAAAGATTATGGATGCATTTTCCCTTAAATATTCGTACTGTTAGGTTGGAGCAAATATGGAAAGCTTGTTAGATTATTTGAATAACGTAAAAGGGTAAAACCTGTAAAGTAAGAACTAGAAAATTCGGACTGCCTGTAGAATAAGTGTTTATCATAATCATACGAAAGATTATCGCCTGGATACGTGTAATATGCATATATCAGACAGTCGAACAGCACGATGATTAAAATAAGATTGTTTCTCACAACAATATATTTGTATTATCCTCAAATACGTTTTACGATATATCGTGTTAGATACTCGTCAAATGTAGATGTAATACTTAACTGGGTACGTTGTCACTATGAACAGCAGACGTTGTCTAGTATGAGATAAAAAAAAGTTCTCGCCGATGATTCTGCAACTGGAGTGAAACACAGTTTGAGAAAAAATAAAAATATTTCAACTTCTTGCAGTAATATATTTTAATTACTATTTTCTTATATAACAGGAGCAGGGTCTACAAACCGAGGCGACTGAAAAGATGGGATGTTCATGGATTCATCTGTTATTCCTCTGAGGATATTTAAGATGAAAAATCAAACTTGTGTGTATGCCACAAAAGCTAGTGATCGGCTTAAAACCCTTCTACCGACAGGAACATACTGTCATCTCTGGAAGATAAACTCCATTAAAAATGTCAAAATATCATACATTTGAAACCTGAGCTTGTCCTGACGTTTTGAATATTCTAAACATTTATGGGTATATAGCCGGGTCACAGGATTGACTGACGCTGATATTTTGGTTGGATCACACCCAGCCATTTTTAAAGAAACTGCAGAGAGGAATCACAGTGCATGGTCAATTAAAACCTCAGTTTTCGACGAGAGTAGGAAAGATACCACACAACGAACATTTAAGCAACGGCGCCATCACACAATCAACGATGATAAATGTCAGAAGCATCGATAGTAAATATCACTGGTTAACGTGTTAGACGCCAATAAATGTATCGAACTGTAATTTGATTATATATATATATATATATATATATATATATATATATATATATATATATATATCAGAATTAAACTCAGAAGTTAAGTAAAAACAAACTTCTCTGTTTTTGACGATATTCGCTGGTTTAACTTCAAATGATTCCTTAATAACACAATTCAAATAGTTGCAAGTGGATGCCAGGATCTCCTTGTTGTTATAATTCATAGGTTGATCTGTGTCTATGCAATATTCTGCAATAGCAGATTTACTAGATTGCTGTAAACTTAGATGATGCTTACGTTCAGTATAGCAGGTCTCCACACTCCTGATAGTCTGAGCAATATATGACCTGCCACAACTGCATGGAATACGATAGACATCCGCCTTAACGCAAACCAAGATCCTTCTTTAAGGACCTAAAAGTGCCTGCATCTTAGGTCAGCGTACCTTGGTGCACCTTAAGCTTTTAAATTTTTTGGGGGTGACATGTTCCAAATTCCTTTCGGACAAGGTATAATAAATCCTCTCATTTGCGTGAAGTTCAGTACAGTTTTTCTATTCACAGTTTGATTACAGACTTTTGTATTCTCGATCTACGCAGTCCAAAGATGCGAAAACCAATTTCACCAGCTGAATAAAATATATGAAATATGACTTAAAGTGCCTGTATTATCCAATCCTGTACCTTTTAATACCAATATGTTACTTATAAGAGTCGCACGATCTAACATTTGATTGGAGCGTGTAATCTTCGGTTTTGTACGTATTGTTACCACATACGGAGCTACACAAGAAACGAATGTGTATTAGATTACAATCTTAAGTGTTAGCTTCCTGAGATATTGTTATTTAATATAGCAACTTGTAGCAAGTCCTGCTTTTTCTCTACAGCTTGGTAAGCTTATACTGACAATTTAGTATCCCAAAATTGGATAAAGAAAACACAAGCAGTGGGAAATTATGGAAACTGAAGAACTGGGTTGGTCCTGAATGCATTATTTTAGTGGAAGTGTTTTATAATATGTACAGCCTGTATACAGGTTATTCCTGAACAAAAGAGGTATATATAGCCCGTAACTTTTACACAACGAAAGAGAAGTACTGAAGTAATGCAAGCTAACTTTGTGTTTAACACCTCTCAACAAAGGTATTAATGTGTTGTAAAGCACATACTCAAGATTTAACTTAGATATTTCGATGCGTATAAACAGTTTGAACTTTTGCCCTCTCAATGTGATGCTCCATCTTTCTTTTAATTGCATTTCCCACATATTGGAACATTCGATTCCTTTATTACTAAACTTAACCGTGCATAGAAGATAGTATATCACGAAAACTGTATATTGAACTTGAATACAGTACGAGATGCATGTCTATTTGAGATGAAACTGCCTGTAAATTGTTACGGGGAGTCTATAAACCCCTTAATAGCTTCCAGCGTCTGATACCAGATTGATGGCTGTAATAAATGTTGACGAACTCTACAGCAGGAAAGAGTGTTACTCGTATCTCTCAGGGATCTCCGAGAAATCCGTGCGAAAAGCCTGAGATTGCTTGAATCCCCTACGAAATTGCTTCGTGAAGACGCTCTAGGTGCAGCACTCACCTCTGTTTACACTTTCAGGACGCGAAAATTCTTGGAAGCACTTCGTCACCACGAAAATTGTGTTGTTTTACTATAGCTATAAGTTTCTCACATCGTTCAAGTCAGCTTTCTGCTTCCTCCCCAGATATACCGTACTCAACATTTCATGTGTACTAGTGTGCACTTCCTTGTAGCAAGGCCGGCTTTTTCTCTACAGCATGGTAAGCTTATACTGGCAATTTAGTAACCCAAAATTGGATAATGTGGTTTCTAGTTTTTACGCAACAACCGTTCTAAGCGCTTTCCAATAAAAAATTCCTATTCTGAATACCATAGCATCATTCACGTTTTTTCAGTAGTCCAGTCATATCTAAAAATACGTCACCTTTAATTTTCGTCTTCCCTCAATAAAGGAAGTAGTAATTATATATTCCTGAATCATGAATAAATCTGTTTTTTCCTTATATAATCCTAAGGAACGAAATTGCCCAGGTGATCGGTCCCTAAACTTCCACACTACTTAAACCAACTTAGGTTAACGACAAGAAACGCACCCATGCCCCAGGGAGTTCTCGAACTTCCGGCGGGAGCGGCAACGTAATCAGGTGTCTGTCTCGTCAGTATTCAGCGTACTACAAACAAAAATATCACTACCATTATTTCAAACTGTTATTCTCATTTACTTCAAATAAACACACATCTTCTTCTTTCTCATATATTAGGCAGAGTGTCCGTGTGTTTGTTCGTATCTACGTATTGCATACAAATCTAGTTTTGTTCCAATCTTTCTGAAATTTTGTACACGTACGCTTCATTCCATGAGAACGGTCGCCGTAAGTGTAAGAATCACGTATAACACATAGTTCACGAGATATGACGTCATAAACAATGTGCTGCGCGAAAAACTGCTGCATTAAGCGACAACGTTGCTCATTTTCTCCTAAACCACAGAACCGGTACACATATTCCTTATCGTGAGGTAACAATTGCTGTAGGGGTAAGAACCACAGTCACACATGGTTCAGAAGATTATGACGTCATAAACAATAGGAATCAAAAAAGCTGCCACATCATGTGATGAGACTTTATTCATACACTGTATGAGAATGAGAGTACTTAGCGACTTTCAACACACATTAAACAAAGTTTCAAACCGTTATTACACTTTTTCTCGCTGGCAACCACAGTAAAATGATGGAAGGAAAAGAGATTCTCGCTTACAATTTTTCCGCTGTTCATAGACTAAACTACGTCATGAGGTATGACGTTACAATATTTAATTTCTATACTAGAAATTGCAGGCGCAGGAAATTTTTCAGATAGTATACACACATATAGCTTAATGTGCCTTCGAAATTGTATCACAGTACGATACATGGTTCATGAGATATGATGACATAAACAGTAACGGTCATGGAAAACCGCCCCATCACGCACGAGGTTTTAATATATTACATCTTTACTAGCTACTAACTGTATTCGTAACAGATTTCACCGACATGCAGCGTTGATACAAATGAATATATACCTACAAAATTATAGAATTTTACAACATATAATTCAATAAATATGAGATCGCATATACTGCGATGGGTAAAAACCTTTCACATCATACACCACGTTCTAATACATTTACGTATTTGTGCAACTGAGACGTTCCTGTATCCCAGCCAGCTGAAAAAAATTCCTGAAAGCTGACAGTGCTGTTTACAACTGTGAAGCGTACTCGGTAGTAGACGAAAGCAAGAGACTTATATAGAGCTACATGGAAAGGAAGAGAATGAAACAGTGTACATACAACGGATACTCATTATTTCTGCCAGATCTGCGTTATAACTTCAAGAGATTGTAGTGTCCAGTGAGACTTGCATTTTCTATTACGATTAATAAAGCACAGGGCAACCTATTAGATACTGCAGAGAGATTTTAACATATCCTTGTTTCTCACACGGACAAATACATGTCGCTTGCTCAGGGATGGGCGCCCCAAAGAATTTATTCATATTAGATTTTGTACAAGTAACCAGAAATGTTCATAATAAAGTTTTGAATTAAATGAATGTATTAAGGTTACATATGATTTTCATCTTGAGTACTACCTTTCTTTGTTTGGAAACTGCAGTTATTATTTTGTACATTACGCAAGACAGCCTTATTTCTTGAATAATCTCCCATAAATATGACATGTTATTTAAAAAAAAAAAAAAAAAAAAAAAAAAAAAAAAAAAAAGGGAGATGGACAGAGAGAGAGAGAAGGGATATGAAAAATACTAACTCCAAGCTTGAATAAATAAATAAATACCCGGGCAACGCCGGGATTTCAGCTAATACCGTATATTTGTACATCACCTTATTCACAACACATAAATCACATCACTTAATTCATGTTTTCCTTTGAACCAGTGATTGAATTAGTAGGCTGCGGGGGACTTTGAGATAGATTTCTGGAAATAGAAGGAATATCAGCAGGCGTGAACTATTCGTTTTTAAAAACATACCATTCACATGCTTAAATTTTTCTTTACTTCGCTACCTCAACCGATAAAAATGTTACTGATTGTAAATTGTACTTCTCGAATAAGAGATTTCATGACTATTGTGTTGAAACAATTTCGTCATGACCATTAAGAACTCCCTCTCTCTCCTATGTTTATGTTTTAGGTCATAACTGCTATTAACACTTTCATTCCCACATTATGGATTCAGATTGCGAAAAAAAAAATTCAGTGTTTCCTGTATTAATACAGCGCACTAAACATAAAAAAAAGTGTTTTAAATTTTTTTATTGAACTATTATTCTTTTTATGTGATATATTTCATCCACAACACAGACGTTTGTATTGAGGTATTTTATTACTTGAGACGTTATTTTGTTGATAGTTAACACTGTCTCATCGATAATGCTAGCCTTATCTTCGCCACAGCACCAAAGACTGCTGAAATAAATGCACCACACTCACGCTCACACTCACAGCCACATACAGACGGCAATGTAACACAACCTCCAAGACAGATAAATTAATGCCTCGGAAGTGGCTACACGCCATACCAAGCGGTAAAATGTACTAGAAGCATGTTGTTCACCAACAACAATTGACTTTAAGGAATACGGTATAAATGAGCTTTTAATACGTTGTTCTTGAGGAACAACATGGAATGACATGGTTAATACTGCACAAATTTTTATGTAATACAGTTAACTGTGAGCAAAAAATTATGTGACATCATATGAAATGAAATATTATCTACGTCAATTAATAATCTAATCACGTGTAAATTCACACATCAGAATTATCAAAATAAGAACTACAAACTACAGTGGCTACACTCGTGTGTATTCCATATAAATAGAGTTGCTATACTCATTGTCAGCCCGACTCTTCAATACTGACATTCAATCCCGTTGTAAGATCTTGTTCTGCCAGAGTTCAGTGACTGGACATAAATACCAAACTCTCAAACTATTAACGATAGCTGCTTACGCAAATTAAGGTTCGAGGAATGACAATTATCGTAATCTCATGGCTTCTGATAAACATTGCTGCGATCGTTACCGTCTTGCATCTAGAGAACGAGCTGTTTGACCCCGTTGAATGTGTTGAGTGCTGTGTGATAGAGCTGGGGGTCCTGAAGACCGCAAGGAATCCAGTCTGTACCGAATAAATTAATACGCTTGTCACGTTTCCGTGACCGATTTTGAAAATCACAATCTGTTGTTGTTGTGGTCTTCAGTCCGGAGACTGGTTCGATGCAGCTTTCCACCCTACTCTATCCTGAGCAAGCCTCTTCATCTCCTCATAAGACGTGCAACCTACACCCATTTGAATCTGCTTACTGTATTCATCTCTTGGTCTCCCTCTGCGATTTTTAACCCACACACTTCCATCCATTGCTGAATTTAGGATTCCTTGATGTCTAAGAATTTGTCCTACCAATTGATCCCTTCTTTTAGTCAAGGTATACCAGAAATTCCTTTTCTCCCCAATTCTATTCAGTACCTCTTCACTATTGACATAATGTGGAAGGACTGTCCAAACACTGTAATTAATTATATATTTATTTCTCACACAGGATATCTTTCGGCTTTTAATGCCATCGTCAGGTGTTTCTGCAAAAACATTTGCTTATATACGTAGATATCCAAATGCAACATCAATAAATTTTCGTAAATAACATTTTACAAATTTCACTTGGAAAGTGTGCAGTACGTACCGTATTTAGAGGTTGTAAATGCTTCAACTGACTATTTATAAGGTGACAATTGGTGACAATTTATATCTGAATTGTAGCCAGTTACAGCATCTGTCAATGCCTCAGAATACTATACGTTTACAAATATTTATAATTTTTCTTTCAGAGAGAAACTTATAAGTTATTAGATATGGCATTATTTACTTTATTATTTCTGTCGTCTATGTTGTTATTAGCAATTATGGTCTAAAAATTTTATTATAAATTTTGGAGTATATTATACATTATAGATTTATATTTGAGATGGTTATCTTTATTTCGTCTTTGGTTGATTTTAAGATTATAATACGATCTCTGATTTATGTAAGCTCCGTTACCCTTTATCCAGCATTAATTGATCAATAAAATTATCGATGTAATTTTTGTGTTTAAAATCGGTTTGATCGTTTAATAAATTGCTTGGGTCCATAGTTGCGTGGATACATACTTCAATTTCTTCTAGAATGTTCATTTCATATCCCTTCTGTAATACATGTAAAATTTTGAGTGAATTTTCTGTAGTGCCTACTGAGTGATTTTCGGATTGCAGGTGCTGGTAAAATGTAGATGGGTTTTTCTCACTCTCCCTAGTGTGTTCTTTATAACGGATGGTGAAATTACGTCCAGTTTAGCCTATATAGTATTTATTACATGAGTTGCAAGAGATTTTGTATATACCAGTATTTAGAAATTTAGAAGATTTTATCACGTGTGTGACGATTTTGCTTTTTATGGTGTGTCTGTTTTGGTACGAAAAAGTGATGTTAGTATTTCTAAAAAATTTTTTCATTTCATTTGTGATTTTTCCTAGGTATGTTGTACTGATATACGTCAATTTTTTTCTTTGAGGTGTTTCTCTTTGTAATGTGATTCCTGTACATGTTATAAAGCTTTACAATAAGAAAACGAGTCATGATCCATTAACAACATGTACAGGAATCACATATCTGCCCCTGGATATGTCTTACAGTTGAAAACCAGGTTCCGAAATCAATGTCTTACAATTACAAAATCTATCTGGTACTTTCCGGTGTCTCTTGTTATAACTAAATTATGTTCCGTGCAAAATTCTACCAGGCGGCTTCCTCTTTGATTTCTTTTGCCCAGTCCATATACACCTACTATCTTCCCTTCCCTTCCTTTTCCTACTGCCTAATTCTAGTCTCCCATAACAATTAAGTTTTCCTCTCCCTTAATTGTCTGAATAATTTCCTTTACGTCCTAGTACATTTCTTCGATCTCCTCATCATCGGCAGAGCTAGTTGGCATGTAAACCTGTACTACTGTGGTCGGTGTTACCTTCGTGTCTATCTTGAATACAATAATTCGATCACTGCGCTGCTCATAGTAGTTTACCCGCATTCCTATTTTTTTATTCATTTTCAGACTTACTCCTGTAATACCTCCAACTGATGTTGTATTTATAATCCTGTACTCGCCTGACCAGAAATCCTTTTCCTCTTTCCACCGAACTTCACTAATCCCCACTACATCTAAATCAACCTATTCATTTCTCTTTGTAAATTATCTAACTTTCCTACCCGATTAAGGGATCTGACATTCCACGCTCCTATCTGTAGAATGCCAGTGTTGTTTTTCCTGATTATGATATTCTCCTGAGTAGTCCCCGCCCGGAGATCCGAATGGGGGACTCTTTTACCTCCGGAATATTTTACCCGAGAGGATGCCATCATCATATATTCATACTGTAGAGCTACATGTCCTCGGGAAAAGTAACGGCTGTAGTTTCCCCTTGCTTTCAGCTGTTCGCAGTAACTGTGTGTCAAAGTCACATTACCTGATGTTACAAGGCCAGCTCAATCATCCAGACTGTTGCCCCTGTAACTACTGTAAAGGCTTCTGCCCCTCTTCAGGAACCACATGTTTATCTGGCCTCTCCACAGATACCCCTCCGCTATGCTTGCACCTACGATAGGGTTATCTGTACCGTTGAGGCACGAAAGCCACCCCACCTCGACGATGTCTGTGGTTCATAGAGGTGAAACCGCAATCTATGCGGTTCCCAACCGGCGTTTTCCAAACTGAACGCTATGAGCTCGATATACGTAGTCTCCGCAACCGAATGATACAGAGCCCCATTCCGGAGTCCACAAAACCGAAGTCTACGGATTCCCAAACCTGAGTCTACTCACACCGAACGCTACAGGTTCCCAAACCGGAGTGCCAGTCTTCCCAACTTCTAGCCACCAACCGGTGACAGTTTCGTGCCGACGCCATCCCGCCAAATTTGTGCGCGGTAGTGCAAAAACGAAGCCAAAGAAAAAGACTTTCTCACTGGCCGGTCGCTATGAGACAGTGGTCTTTGCCCAAGTGGCCTGACAGTCAGCTAGCGATCGCGTTGTCTCAAGATTTCTCTGATCACGTGACGTGACGTACGCACCGCGGGCTGTCTTTCTCGTTGGTCCCGGAAAAACCAATAATGTTTTCACTTCTATCTACTGAAATGTTTGGGGTAGAGAAAAATGACGTGTGACGTCCCACGCCACTGGCCAATGATGCCTATTTCTTTAAATTTAGCGTCCTAGCTGACGCCCGTTTATACAGTATGCGATGGCCTCCCAGAAGACTTGGTAGGTTCCAGTTCTGCCCTTCTTTCTCTTCCCACACTTTGGACAACACATAACGTTGACAACGCGACCGTCGTCGTTCGGTCGCAGCCTCGCTAACTTTGGTAAGCTAGTCCCCACCGTGCAATTACAAATGGCGGCACCAGCGCGACGCCAATCGCTGGCTTCCCGCGCCGACGATCATAATTCTAAATTCCGCTTCAGTTTGTTTTTTGTCATTCTTCGCATCATCCTTCTCGTGAGATATACGATACGCTCCATTCCCATACGCAAAATACACCATCGCAAGATTTGCTCCGTCACCATGACAGAGAAAACACAAATATCAGAATTACTGCTACTGGTACAGCACCTGAAACTTTTTATACTATCATAAATGTAATTAGATTATCATATTGTCTCCCAGTTTCCATGTCAGCAACGTCTGAAAATAAAAACACGAATCTCGACAGGTAAAGAGCCGATGTGTTTCAGTGTTATACTACGTGGACTATGTCAGATAACTTTTTTAACATTTATTTCTGACTTCATATTTAGTTTATGTTCTTTTGATTCTATGTTTGTTGTACATTACAGACAAAAAAGTAATGCATCCAGAAGGAATGGCTGAAAAATAATGAATGTACAAGTGATAATAGCCCATGTGACGTTATTGAACTGATTACAGTATGGGATGAAAGAGACAACGTTCCGTGATAGTGAAAGGTGGGTCAATGGAGCTAGGTGAGTAGGGTGTTGAAACCTCTGGCTGCATTTCATGTTCTTATGTGGTTCAGAATGCTATAAAACACCCTTTGGATCCTTCCCAAAGTCAACATTGTCCTTAATCATTGCAACTGTCCTTCCAGATCCCGCGGGTTGGTACTGGGACCTAGGCCATTTTAATGACACCCCACACATGCTCAATGATGGACAGGTCAACGGATCTTGACGGCTACGGGAGACCTCAACATGCTGCAGGCAGTTCGTGAATACACGTATTGTGTGTGGGCGTGTATTGCCTTGTTGTAATACTTTCCGAGGCTGCAGTTCCATTAGGCGTACGGAGTGCAGACGTAGAATGTCCGTGGCGTATCACAGTGCATCAACGTCTGCGGAAACACGTCTAGAGGTCAACACCACGATACCACGATACCACGAATTACGCCGAACCCGAACACGATGGTCATGGGAGGTTATGGAGAAGCGTCACTTAACGTGATGCGACACCATTCATCCTCTGACCATGCCTTCAGCGCTCGGCACCAGTTCCAACCGGCGTTGGTTTTCTGGTGACTATGTTAACTGACGAAGGGGATGGTAGAATCCCAGCTAGGCACATGCAAATGATGGAGACACACTGTGGGAGCTCACAGGATGTCGTAGGTTCTCCAGTACATGTTCGCTGATGGCGGATGTCGAGGTCATGGGATTCCACATTGCTTGGTGGTCCATCCGACTGTCGTCCCTTGGGGTGGTCTTCCTTGGCCGACCCGAACCTGCACGATGTGACTGAATGCCCTCATGTACCTAATGATTTCAACATCAGGCTACTGTGAGATCTGAGTGGACCATATGTCTGCCAACTGCACGATACTACTATCCCACTTCATGTAGTCTAACAATGCGGCCTCTGTTAAATGCATTCACTTGGTGGATAGGCATAGCGTGTGCTCTGAGCTGTACGTGAACGCCTTCCTTCATTCTTTGATTCAAGGCAGTTGACTAGTACCAACTTCGCAACAACAGGGCGGCGACATCACGAACGCTCTCTGGGAGGCGTTCTAGCCTTTACAGATTCGTGTAAATTGAATCATTTACTCATACATCAATGCTATGAGTGTTGGCCCACTTCTTCTAGGTGTATTACTTTTCCCGTTAGGTAGTATGTATAGTAGGTCCATCATTTATGCTACCTTTTTCAGTTGAACTCTTTGATGTTTTTTCTTGGTTTTAGGCCTCTTTCTCTGCAATTTCAGTTATACAATATGTGGAGAACAATTAGCCGTCTTTGAAACTGTAAATAATAGAGTAACTAAGAAAAGGCGCGTTTCACTTTATTTAAAAGTATCTTCAGTGGTCAGTTTTTCCTCTACGTCGCTCTCCTCAAACTTGCTTTGTTAAGCCAGTGCTGGCTTTTAAACGAAGAATAATACAAAATATTTAGTGTCAGTATAATTGCCACTGTTAGTTCAATACAAAAAGTACGAGGAGGACGACATATGGAAAAAAAATTCACTACTGAAGAGCATTTTAAATAAATCGAAACGCTTCCTGTGTTAATTAGACTATTCCTTACATTTCCAAGAGACGGCTAATTGTCTCTACAAAATGTAAACTGTTTACTTTCAAGATATTTATCATCACTGTTTTGTGATTCGCGGCTCAGAGATAAAGCGTCACACTTGATGATCTAAAGTTCTCGATTTCTTCCTTTGTCAATACTAGGATTTTTGTCAGTCACTTATCAAATTTTTCATCTCTGGTAATGTTTCTTAATGAAAAAATGTGGAATTTCATCTTGGCTGTAATTCACGTTGAGCGACAAGTTTCTCTAAAACTAGCTGCATCAGTCAGTTCTACGTTCGGCGGAGGACCATGTCCAGCCAATAACTGTAGTGTTCAGAAAATTCCACGGATAGATGATAGTTCAATTACCTATACCTATGTTTCACATTATTGTTAAAGTGTTATGTACACAGTTGGTTCATTTACATATACTTCTTTTTCCATAAATATTTTGGTGATATATTTGAAATGTTCGAAATTTTCTTTTCCTCCGGTTTCATTAACCTCACTCTGTGTGGGTGGCCTTGAATTACCCTTGTCACGAGGCAATATGCTAAATGATCTTTTATTAGTAGACTTACACCTCTCTGGGAAGATACCGGTATATCGTTCGAAAATGCTACTATCTTGGAGAAATGATAGAATATATCTGTCACTTTTATCACTTATCTGACATTGAAGACAGCAATATAGTTTACATATTCGACTTTTATATCTACAGTGAGGCATTCAATGCTATATTACGTTTGTTGCAAATAGTTTCTCTCAACTACTGTAACTTATAGTACCTTGCCCCATTATCAGATTACCATTCATTTATTGTGTAATTTCAGGGAATAACGTGTAATTTACATTTTTGAACCATCAACGACGGATAAAGCCCAGAAAACGATGTTAACACGTCATTTGGTGTGGTAGGATATGAAAAATTGTGATACATTGGCTGCATGTCATCAATGTTAATAGCAAACGCTAATACACTGGTGACACCTGCGTTTTCTCAAAGTTTTAACAAAACATTGATTTATATCCAAATCGTGTATTTTGGTAATTAAAAAAATATATATCAGGAAGGTAATTTTTTTCATTCTATGTATGGTACTCATGTTTTTAGGCATAATTGTGGGATTATTCGAAAAGTAAAACACAGAATACCCCTTGCACCATAATATGACTTGTGGAATATAGGCGCTACTGTAGATGTGAAAATTACGATTTTTCAGTTCCCTTAGATGATACTTGATCAAAACCACATTGGTCAAATCAATTAGGGAATCAGTTGAGCTATCAAGGTTCTACAGTACTGTCATCGGCAGAACAAACTAAAATGGTTCGACGTCTTTCTGTCGGGTCTACGGAATGGACATAATAACATTACGGCAACCGAAACAATGGTAATCTACATCTACATCTACATGGGATACTCTGCAAATCACATTTAAATGCCTGGCAGAGGGTTCATCGAACCACCGTTATAATATTTATCTCCCATTCCATTCTCGAATAGCGCGCAGGAAGAAAGAACACCTGAATCTCTCCGTTCGAGCTCTGATTTCTCGTATTTTATTCTGATGATCATTTCTACCTATGTAAGTGGGACTCAAAAATATATTTCCGCATTCGGAGGAGAATGTTGGCGATTGGAGTTTCGTAAGTAGACCACGCCGCAGCGATAAGCGCCGTTGTTGTAATGATTCCCATCCTATATCCTGTATCATTTCCGTAACGCTGTCTCCCCTGTATCTTGACAATACGAAACGAGCAATACTCCAAAGAAGGACGGACAAGCATAGTGTTTGCAGTTTCTTTTGTAGTTCTGTTGCATCTTTTAAGGATTCTGCCAATAAAACGCAGTCTTTGCTTCGCCTTTCCCACGACATTATTTACGTGTTCTTTCCAGTTTAAGAATAAAGTAATAGTAATTCCTAGGTATTTTGCGGAGTTTAAGGCCTTCACTTTTGATTCATTTATCTTGTAAACAAAGTTTAAAGGATTTCTTTTCGTGCTCATGTGGACTACTTCATACTTCTCATTATATAGAGT
This sequence comes from Locusta migratoria, assembly GCA_026315105.1. Classification (NCBI taxonomy): domain Eukaryota; kingdom Metazoa; phylum Arthropoda; class Insecta; order Orthoptera; family Acrididae; genus Locusta; species Locusta migratoria. The sequence continues at coordinate 213,979,352 of CM048755.1, read as the reverse complement.
CTATTGCCAATTTTTACACCATAGTGATATCTTATTCAGATCGTTCTGCGGTTGGTTTTGATCTTCATATGATTTTACCAGACGGTAAATGACGGTGTCATCTGCAAACAACCTAAGAGAACTACTTAGATTTTTCCCTAAATCGTTTAAGTAAATAAGGAATAGCAGAGGAGCAATAACACTACCATGTGGAACGGCCCCTCTGTTTTAGTCGATACCTTACCATCGATTACTACGAACTGTGGCCTCTCTGACAGGAAATCCGCTATCCAATAGCAAATTTGGGGTGATATACCATAACCACGCAATTTGATTAAAAGCCGTTTGTGTGGTACAGTGTCAAAAGCCTTCTGGAAATCAAGAAATACGGAATCGATTTGCGAACCCTTGTCGATAGCACCCATCACTTCGTGTGAATAAAGAGCTAGTTGTGTGAACGATATTTTCTAAATCCGTGTTGGCCTTTGGTCAATAGATAATTCTGTTCGAGATAATTCATAATATTTGAATACAGGATATGTTCTAAAATCATGTTGCAAATTGACGTCAGTGAAATAGGCCTGTAGTTTAGTGGGTTACTCCTACTGCGTTTCTTAAATATAGGTGTTACATGTGCAACTTTCCAATCTTTTGGTACAGATCCTTCTATGAGAGAGCGGTTGTATATGGCTGTTAAGTAAGGAGCTATCGCTTCAAGATAATCGGATAGAAATCTAATGGGTATACAGTCCTGACCAGAAGACTTGTTCTTGTTAAGTGATTTTAGTTGTTGAAATACTCCGATGATATCTACTTCTACTTTACTCATTACGGCCTCTGTTCGTAAATCGAAATCTGGAATATTGGTTGCGTCTTCTTTGGTGAATGAGTTTCTAAAAGTTATGTTTAGTAACTCTGCTTTAGTAGCGCTGTCATCGGCAGGATCGCCATTACTATCACGTAGTGAGGGTATTGTTTGTGTTTTGCCCCTAGTATATTTAAGATATGACCAAAATCTCTTTGGGTTTTCAGTCAAATTTCAAGAAAGAGTTTCGTTGTGATAAATATTGTAAGCATCTCGCATTGAAATGCTCGCTAAATTTCGAGCTTCCGTGTAGGATCGCCATTCCTGGGGATTTTGTGTTCGTTTAAATTTAGCAAGCCTTTTCCTTTGCTTTGCATCAGTGTCCTGACCTGTTTTGTGTACCAAGGGGGAGCACCTCCTTTTATTAATTTATTTGGTATAAACTGTCAATTGCTGTCGATACCACTTCTTTGAATTTAAGCCACATCTGGTCTGCACCTACGTTTAGTGTTAGAAACTATTGGCAGCTGTCTTTCAAGAAGCAATGTATTTTTTTTCTATCTGCTTTCCTGAAAAAATATACTTTTTGTTTATTTTTAGTAACTTTGGGACTTTCGATATTCAATCTCGCTACCACAGCTCTCTGTTCACTAATACCGTTTTGATGCTCGTTATGTGCTCAGGATTATTTGTTGCTAAGAGATCAAGTGTGTTTTGACATCCGTTTACAATTCTAGTGGGCTCATGAACTAATTGTTCGAAGTAATTCTCAGAGAATGTGTTGAGTACAATTTCGCACGATGTTTTATGCGTACATCCTGATTTGAAAATATAATTTCGCCAACAGATTGAGGGTAAATTAAAATCACCGCCTACTATTATCGTGTGAGTCGGGTACGTTTTTGTAATTAGGCTCAGGTTTTCTTTGAACCTTTCTGCTATTGTATCGTCAGAGTCGGGAGACCGGTAAAAGGAACCAATTATTAACTTCTTACGATTTTCAGGTACAACCTCTACCCATAATAGTTCACAGGAACTAACAACTTCAACTTCGCTACACGAAATACTACTTTTGACGGCGACAAACACGCCTCCACTTATTTTGATTAATCTATCCTTTCTGAACACACTTAGATCTTTTGCAAATACTTCTGCAGAACGTATTTCCGGCTTGAGCCAACTTTCACTGCCTACAAGGATGTGTATTTCTGTGCTTTATAGTAACTGTTGGAGTTCTGATACTTTCCCGACTCAGCTACGACAATTTACAACCGTCATACCAATAGTTCCCAGATCTACTTTTCTGGTGTGATCTACCTGCACCCTTTGAGATTGCCCATTTTGTTCTTTCCCGAAGCCCTTTATCCTAAAAAAGCGACCAGTCATCGCCACACAGCCCCCGCTACCCGTATATCCGCTTCCTGCGTATAGTGGACTCCTGACCTAATCAGCGGAACCCGGAAACCCACCACCCGATGGCGCAAGTCAAGGAATCTGCAGTCTGCACTGTCGCAGAACCGTCTGAGCCTCTGATTCAGACCCTCCACTCGGCTCTGTACCAGAGGTCCACAGTCGGTCCTGCTGCAGATGGTGACCTCTGCTTTCATCTTGCAAGCGAGACTGGCAGTGTTTACCACTTCAGATAGCCCCTCCAAACCTGAGAGGATCTTTTCAGACCCAAAGCGACTCACATCATTGGTACCAATGGTACCTGCAGTTGACTGCACCCCGTACCCTTCATGGCATCTGGATGAACTCTTTCCACATCTGGAATAACTCCACCCGGTATGCACACGGAGTGCACGTTGGCCTTCTTCCCTTCATTGGTAGCCATCTCTCTAAGGGGCTCCATCACCCACCTAACGTTGGCGCTCCCGACTACAAGCAAACCCACGCTCTGTGAAAGCCCGGATCTTGCACGTTGGGTGGTGACCTCAGGATGAGAGACACCACCCAACTCAGGAACGTTGTCCTGAACAGATAGCGTCTCAAACCTGTTCGCAAGACGAACCGGAGAGGTCTCACGATCGGTGCCCTGGAATATCTTGCGCCTCCTGCACGCAATGGAACAACCTCCCACGCAAACACGGGTGGCGTTTCTGCCTCACTGCTAGTTCAGACTGCATCCGCAAACAGCAGTCACAGTCCCTATTCATGATTACAGCGCTCAAAGGAAGACTACACTGTTTGTTAAAACGAGGATTTGAATATAATATGCACGAGAGCACAGTATAAATTTACAAACTGAAACGAAAACGCGCAGACAAAAATCAAAATACTATATGTCGCTTCTAATCAGAAGCCGGTTTCACTTACAGAAGGTTGCGTCTCTGTTTCTAAAAACGCTGATTTGAATTTAATATGCACGAGAGCACGGTATAAATTTACGAACTGAAACGAAAACGCGCAGACAAAAATCAAAATATTGTATGTCGCTTCTAATCAGAAAACAAAGACAGACGACTGTCGCGACGCGATTCACACGGCGGAATAATACACTAACTAGATATTTAACATGAATATGAATCAAATAAAAATGCGAGCACACAATAAATTTAATGAACTGAAGGGAAAGCGCACTGAAAAGTCAAAATATGTAGCTTCTAGAGAGAAGCCGGTTGCACTTACAACTGAAAATTTGCTGTCGCTGGACAGGTGTGCAATATTAGATTGCTAAACAGATCAGCTTCCTCCACACATTTACTTTACACAATGGTGAATTAATGCAACACATTAACTCTCATTCTTTATCTCCAGCAGACACAGGTGAAGATAACTCTTACCGCAAATTTCTAGATAAAATTAAATTCTGTACTCCTTTATTATACGCCTAGGAGAAACCAGTATGTTTCACTCAACTACTCACTTCAGACGGATGGTGCACAATAGAAGGCTCTCAGACTCACAAGGGGCACCTTTGACCTCGAACGCTCGAAACTCCACAAAACCATGCTTGGAATAGCATGCAATCATGAACAGTACTGTGGTGTGCGCCATTTCCATGCAAAACGTTGCATTGTACCTCAAGTATCATTTTAACAGAGAGAAACTAACTAACAAGTTATCAATACCATAGAACGGAGAGTATATGTAATTTAATTGCGTCAATGTATCATTACATATTCAATCAGCAGTGCCAGAAACTCTCTGCTTTAAGTACTTATAATAGCGCAAAACACACATACACAGCAGTACCATACACCTGAAAGTGCTTATATTAATCCTCAAAGTGCAAATGCGAGAATTCGATGAAGTGGTTAAAACAAAATGTGCACACCTCACTAAAGCCGAGTTATCACATTCCAAATCACTTTCGTATTCACGCAGTCCAATATCAAAAGCCACACTAATTACATTTTCAAATGTGATATTGGTATCTCAATGTCATACCCTGGCTTTCGCCAAGCATATTTCAACATAGGCTTATAGGTAGGCGCAGAAAATTAACTGTAAGTCAAATAGTGAAGTTTCACTTGTGGTTTTGCACTTTGTAGTTTTCAAAATCAGTAATCCTTCTGATATAGAGTTTATATTGCCGACAGACGTAAACACCAAAGGGTTGGCAATATTTTATTGTTTAGCGTAACATCTTTGTTTGGAAATGTTGCATTTAGAAGGGTACGATCTGTATGACCCGCCCAGGAATCATCAATAGTAAGCTCTTCTCATTTGTTACATGTTCGTAACCGAAGTTAGAAAACGTTTCATGTGTTCTTTAGTCATTTTTCCACTTTTGATTGCCTCCACATGAATATTTCGAGGCCAGGTTGTTTCAAGTTCCTTTCAAATATTTGGACCGAAAGCGCTTTATGTCTCTTGAAAAGAAACACTTGTTTACTAATATGCCTACCACTGAAAAAGCCACATCAATTGTGTACCTGTGGGTAGAGCTGTGTACAGACTGCAACACACTACTTGTAGTTTTCTCTCCTCTGTAGGAAGGTGTTAATGCTGAAGAATTTCATACTGGATATTGATTCTGATCACTATTCCAAACATTACCACACCCTCCTCTGTTATAAACATGTTCGCCGTAGTGGTGTGGCCGAGCGTTCTAAGGCGCCTTGATCCGGAGCGTGCGGTTGCTCGCCATCGGGGCTTCGAGTCCTCCCTCGGGCATGGATGTTTGTGTTGTCCTTAGCATAAGTTACTTCAAGTTTTTTTTTAATAGTTTGTAAGCCTAGGGACTGATGACTAACGTAGGTAAGTCCCTTAGATTTACAAACATCTGAACATTTTATAAACATGTTCACTTCCTTCACAGACTGTTGTGCCTTCTGACGTACAACGTTATCGTCTTCTATGTCCGTACGTGTTACAAATGTAGTCATATGCTGGGAGGAAATGCCATATTCAGCCTTGAGATGGTTGATAAAGGAAATGGACGCTATGAAGCCGCGCGAAAGTAGCCGAGCGGTCTGGAGCGCCACGTTGCGGATCGCGCGGCGTCTCGTGTCGGAGGTTCGAATCCTCCCTCGGGCATAGATGTTTGTGTCGTTTTTAGTATAAGTTAGATCATAAGTAGTTTGTAAGTTAAGTCCCATCAGCTTTACAAGCATTTGAACATTTGGACGCTTTGAAATTGACCAAACCATTTTAGCTCCTTCTAATGCCCATTTGCAGATGCCAGTAGTGAACTGTAAATCCATACCTCCATGCGGCATCAAATTGCGATATTACCTACTCTTTTATGGTTTGTAATTGCGAATGACTGTTTCGTTTGAAACGAGCACCTGCACCCCGTTTCCTAGACACATAGGCACTTATAGCTCTTCATTAGTTTGCTATATGACTTGATACCGCAATTGTAATAGTCCTCATAAATGTTTTCTAGTACGCTGTCATCAATATCTTTTAATTCACTTGACCTCATCTTTTGGGTGTCGAGGTTTCGTACAAACTGTGACTTGACTGTTGCTATACCATGGAGATGAATGTCATGTACTGCTTGAAGAGCCGCCTTCAGGTTCAGGTTCCTTCTGTCCTACAAATTCCGTAAATCAATCCAGCGTAACCTCGTGTATTTCTGAGTCGTCGCCATTATATTACTGAATTATTATGTTATATTATACATCCCCGATCTCCATATCCTCGCCCCAGATGTCATTTCCATAGTCAGCCCGTCGCAACTTGGTCCCTAATATGTACCACATCGTAGGATTAATTCTCTTCGTGATATCACTGCACGGTACACAGTTTACGCAGTAACTCGCTTTAGAACACTCCAAGAGACAAATAGGTACAGCAGCTCAACTGGAGCACTGGTTAGTGCAGCTACACTATGACACCATCTAGTGGCACTAGCAGACATGGAAATGACAAACACCACTGTTTTGTTTATGATTGCTTGTTATTCTAAGCATGGTTTCGTGCGCTTTCCGACCGTTCAAGGTCAAAGATGTCCCTTGTCAGAATAGGAAATAACTTTGTAGGATGATTATGAGTTACCTTTAAACTATAATAATTTTATCAATACTATACTGCAAAAGTATATTCTAAACAATAAAGGTACCTCTGGGTTTTAAATATCATATCACTTTTTAAGCCGCGGTGGAGTGAGGGCGCTTTAAGGCGCGTTGCTGCGGAGAGCGCAGTTGCACGCCGTTGGAGGTTCGAGTCCTCCCTCGTGCATGGGTGTATGTGTTGTCCTTAGGGAAGTTTAACTTAGTTTAAGATGTTTGTAAGCAGGGGACTGACAACCAACCAGTTGAGTCCCATAGATTTACAAACATTTGATTTGTAACTGCCGGCCACGGTGGCCGAGCGCCAGTCACAGTCTGCACGGCCACTACGGTCGGGGGGTTTGAATCCCCCCTCGGGGCATGGATATTTGTGCCATCTTTAGTATTAGCTAATTCATAAGTAGTTTGTAAGTTTAGGGACTGATGACCCCATAAGCTCTACAAACATCTGAACATTTATAACTTCAGTATCGACATCACATCATAGATACAGAAGAATACACATTATCACAAGATGCTGTAAGGTAGCAGCCTGCTCATGTAACTATTCCTATCACAATTTTAATATTTGCATCTATTTAACATTAGTTAATTGAAGTGCAATATAAGCGATCAATCATACACCAAGGCATGGTGCGTACTAAGTATCTGTAGCAATTGGTTAGATTTTTATTTTACTTTGCGCAAGGAATTTCTTAGTTTGGGCTCTAGCAGTCTGTGAGAGAAATTGCCTGCGATAGCGCTCGCAAAGTCATTTATGAGCCATTGCGATTTGGCCAGTTTTCTCAGGCAAACGCGACATAGCCTTCGAATTTGGGATGCAGGAAGTAGAATGAACTAACGGCGTGTTCCGCTATAGGGGACTGACATGTACGCACAAAATGCAGATTGGCGCAGAATCGCGTTAGTGGAAGGCCACTAGGAGGACGAACAATGATCGAGTCTGACGCCTGACTCCGAAAGCAGGGCAGCTCCATTGTTGAGGACATTCCGCTGAAGGTGCAAACTAGTATTACAAGATACATTCACAAAGTATTTCACCGACACTGAAGTAATATTAATTTAGCGGAAATTGAAAGTGTAATCAATCATTACTACACCATCTTTAGCTGCCCATAGCGGTAATTATACATGCTGGCAGCTTTATAGTTGGTGGTGTAATAAGGAACAGAACAGCAAACACAGGAAACACTACAACATAATGATTGTTATTATTTACTTATTCCATTTAGCTGAATGTACCTATTATAAATCAGATTTTATGGGTCTTGGTATATAAATCTGTTAAACACAAATTCAATCTGCAATATACACTCTCGATAAAATTAATGATGCAGTTCTGCAGTTGGGTGTTGAGCAACTTCTATCTTCCGTATTCGAAAACAGCAGTGGCACGAGTATCAAAAGCATTACATGCAACTGGAAATGTATCTTTCCTCCAGGCTTGCTTGGTCATGTTGTTGAATGTGGGTGCACTGAACTGATTATGGGTAAGTGCCTGAAGACTGATGACAGCGTAGTGGAGTTCAATATTAATGTTGTCGAGTAAAATCCGCTCATAAAAAGGTTTAGCGAATCTTTTCCACTAGCGAGGGAATCATACGTCCAAAGGTTGAACAAGACACATTGAGCCAGATGGTTGTGTTTATCTGAAATTACGAACAAATTCTGTTGATAGAATGGAAATGAACCCAGAACCAGACAAAATTTTGTTCCGACATTGGGAGCTCACCATTATTCAAGACTTTGAAGCTGTCATATATACGTTATTTCGCGCAAGGGGACCAAATGTACCAATTGGTTGACGGAAGACAATGACTATTGGCGAAAGTAGTCTACCTTCCAAGGAAATAATAGGCTGAATTTTATTTGAAAACACTTCACCAGCACTAACAAGGCAGTAGGCTGCTGCGCGAACGGATTACATACGAGTGACGGTCTCACTGGTCAGCCTGAGCAACTAAAATGTGCGTTACTCCCATCTAGTGGTTATGCCTTCGTACCAAATATGGGATAAATGTCCGTGAGCCGCGGTGGAGTGGCAGAGCGTTCTAAGGTGCCTTGCGGTGTAGCGCATGTTTGCTCACCATCGGAGGTTCGAGTCCTCCCTTGGACATCGGTGTGAATGTTTGTCCTTAGGTTAGTTTAAGTTAGTTTAAATAGTTTGTAAGCCTAAGGACTGATAACCAGAGTAGCTAAGTCCCATAAAATTACAAGCCTTTGAAGATTTTGATGTCCGCGAGACACTTCGCGCAAGTACCTTGTAAGACCGCTGCAGTAGAAAATCAGTGAATGAAGCCATAAACGGAAATCATAGTGTGAGAAATTAGCTGGTCGATATCTTGGGACAGGAGAAAGCCAGAAGGTTCGTTGCCTGGACTCTGTGGCTCAGGTTGAGGTGGAAGAAAAAGACTGGAGTAGTGCGTGTGCATTGGCTAGTCATTTGTGATTGCAGGCCATATTTCTTCAACCATTCAGGCACCAGGCAGAAATGTTTGCTACTTGCGTAATGCCGCTCTTTCATTGCGGGAGCTATTTCTGACTGCCCAAAACGAATGTCGTTGACAACAGAAAATTCATACAATTGTTCGTATTCGACGAGGATATTTTTTGGGGCCGACTCTAAGTGGGGTGCCCGAAAACTTTGTAGAAGAGAGAATACGGAGATACTTGTCGTCCAGACCCCGAGGAATGCTAGGCTTCCTTGGGAAGCAGAAACCTGGTGATAGCGGCTGTGTGTTATGAAATTGGAGCTAGGAGACCGGTGGAGAAGCAATGTGTTGGTCACAGTAAGTGCTGAAGGTGATTTGGTGCTCTACTCGAAGAAATAAAGCTATTGCGCCTTGGAGCGCTCGGCCACTCCACGGCTGCAGGTGTTTTCATTTACATAATGTGCCACACATGGGACTGAAAGACGATTTAGAGAAAGTTCAGAGATGGGCAGCTCGTTTTATACTATTGCGATATAGGGGAGAGAGTGTCACAGAAATAATTGTAGAGTTGAGGTGGAAAGCCGCGACGGAGTGGCCGAGTGCATTGAGGCGCTATGCTCCGATGTGCGAGGCCTTTCCCCGTCGGAGGTTCGAATACTCCGTCTGGGATGGATGTTTGTGTTGTCGTTATTGTAAGTTAGTAAGTTTAGGGACTTATGACCCCTCAGTTAAGTCTCATAAGATTAAAAAACATTTGAATATTTTTGAGGTGGAAATCATTAAAATAAAGGCGTAATTGGTTGCGACGAGATCTATTTGCGAAATTTCTTTCATCAACTTTCTCTTCCAAATGCGAACGTATTTTGTTATCACCCACCTACATAAAAAGACATGATCATGAAAATTAAAATAAGAGAAATCATATTGAAAACGGAAAGATTTGTGTGTTCCTTTTTCCCGCTAGCTATTAGAGAATGAAACTTTAGAGAAACATCATAAAAGCGGTTCGGTGAACCTTATGCCATGCACTTCAATGTGACTTGCAGAGAGATTATTTATGTAGGTGTAGATGAATATGTTCCACTGGTCTATAAAGCTTCTAAATTCAGAGACTTTAACGGTAAAGAGAGGACTGGAGTGACTATGTTGTGCAGTTGATGGTACACTTCAACGGCTACGACAGAGAATTTTTCATTTTCTGTTCTGTATAAGAGCCGATGTGGTACATGTTGTAAGTGAAACAGTTCTAGAAATGCCGTATAATGATCTAATAGCAAAATTAACTGATCATTTTGAATCTGAGGTACATGTGGCAGTTACCAAGTACAATTGTTTCCATTTAAAGCAACAGCTTGGCGACAATTATAAGCAGTGGATCACTGAGTTGCGTGGGCTGGCGTCGTCTATTGATCAATTTTCACACTACTTATTTGATTATTCTTTTTTTTTTTTTTTTTTTTTTTTTTTTTTTTTTTTTTTTTTTTTTTTTTTTTTTGTGACATATGTTTTCCACCTTCTCCGACAATATTCCGTTGCAGTTTGACGTCATTCTAACCAGTGGTGGTATCTTTACAGCGTTTTGAAAGTTTAATTATTATAACCCTGTATGTACGAATGTTTCTTCAGACACTGGAATACACACACAGCTATGCACAATGCTGCTAAGCACTTCACGTAGTATTTTAAGACGTAACAATTTCCATGGAAGTGACGTTGTTTTTTCCCTGCACTTGCACGCTACTGGCGCTCTGGTTGCGAGCGTTGAGCGGGCCGCTTGTAGGCAGGAAGATTCTGCGGAGGGGCTGGCGCCGGCGCTGCGGCCGATAAATCGTTGAGACGATTAACCGCGTGATTTAGGGGCTGCTCCAATTACACCTGTGGCCGCCTGTCACCGAGCTCCCTCTCCCACCGCAATTCTCATACGCCTTTTCGGGTACTGGGGTCAAGAAAATGCACTCCCCTTCAGGGGATCGGAGTTCAAATCCGCACATGAATGTCAGGATTCAGATTTATACTGTCTTTTTTTTTTTTTTTTTTTTTCACTTCAAGCGAATACCGGAGGGGCCCTCTCAACATTTCTGCATCCAACTCCATAGCAACACGCCCTCCCGCTTCAGTTACCTAGACGCTGATTGTACGTTGAAATTTAGATTCCTTTCCATGATACAGTCTTGCGATTCAACAGAAAAAGACGAAATAACTTAATCCTTTTTGTTAGATAAGCAACTGATAATCTTCTGGTAAACAGTACGTACTGTCCAGCGCAGTATGACTGCAGTTTTACCGTCTGATAAAATCATCTGAAGATCAAAGCCAACAGCAGAACGATCTAAATAAGATATCACTATGAAGTAAAAATTGGCAATTTACTCTAAATAATGAGAAGTGTGAAGTCGTCCACATGAGTACGAAAAGAAATCCGTTAAACTTCGTTTACAAGATAAATCAATCAAACATGAAGGCCGTAAACTCCACTAAATACCTAGAAATTACTATTCTACATCTACATCTACATGGGATACTCTGCAAGTCACATTTAAGTGCCTGGCAGGGGGTTCATCGAACCACAATTATGCTATTCATCTCCCATTTTATTCTCGAATAGCGCGTGGGAAGAAAGAACACCTGAATCTCTCTGTTCGAGCTCTGATTTCTCTTATTTTATTCTGATGATCATTTCTACCTATGTAAGTGGGAGTCAACAATATATTTTCGCATTCGGAGGAGAATGTTGGCGATTGGAGTTTCGCAAGTAGCCCACGCCGCAGCGATAAGCGCCGTTGTTGTAATGATTCCCATCCCCGATCCTGTATCATTTCCGTAACGCTGTCTCCCCTGTATCGTGACAATACGAAACGAGCTGCCCTTCTTTGGACTCTTTCGATATCCTCCGTCAAACCCACCTGATAAGGATTCCACACTGGGCTGCAATACTCCAAAAATGGACGGACAAGTGTATGCAGTTTCTTTAGTAGTTTTGTTGCATCTTTTAAGGGTTCTGCCAATAAAACGCAGTCTCTGGTTCGCCTTTCCCACGATATTATCTACGTGTTCTTTCCAGTTTAAGTCTGAAGTAATAGTAATTCCTAGGTATTTTGTGGAGTTTACGGCCTTCACATTTGATTGATTTATCATGTAAACAAATTTAACGGATTTCTTTTCGTACTCATGTGGACGACTTCACACTTCTCATTATTTAGAGCCAATTGCCAATTTTTACACCATACTGATATCTTATTCATATAGTTCTGCAGTTGGTTTTGATCTTCAGATGATTTTACTAGACGGTAAATGACGGCGTCATCTGCAAACAACCTAAGAGAGCTACTTAGATTTTCCCCTAAATCGTTTATGTAAATAAGGAATAGCAGAGGACCAATAACATTACCCTGTGGAACGCCCGATATCACCTCTGTTTTAGTCGATGCCTTACCATCGATTACTACGAACTGTGTCCTCTCTGACAAGAAATCCCCTATCCAATCGCAAATTTGTGGCGATATACCATAACCACGTAGTTTGATTAAAAGCCGTTTGTGAGGTACGGTGTCGAAAGCTTTCTGGAAATCAAGAAATACGGAATCGATTTGCGAACCTTTGTCGATAGCACCCATCACTTCGTGTGAATAAAGAGCTAGTTGTGTTTCGCATGAACGATATTTTCTAAATCCGTGTTGACCTTGGGTCAATAGATCGTTCTGTTCGAGATAATTCATAATATTTGAATACAGGATATGTTCCAAAACCCTGCTGCAAATTGACGTCAATGAAATAGGCCTGTAGTTTAGTGGGTTACTCCTACTGCCTTTCTTGAATATAGGTGTGACCTGTGCAACTTTCCAATCTTTTGGTACAGATCCTTCTATGAGAGAGCGGTTGTATATGACTGTTAAGTAAGGAGCTATCGCTTCAGCATAATCAGATAGAAATCTAGTGGGTATACAATCCGGACCAGAAGACTTGTTCTTGTTAAGTGATTTTAGTTGCTGCACTACTCCGATGATATCTACTTCTATCTACTTCTACTGGAAAAAACAAGTAGATAATGTCGGGGAAAGGCGAAACAGATACTGTTTTTTCTTTTCTTTTCTTTTCTTTTTTTTCTTTTTTGGCAGAACCCTTAGAAGATGCAACAGAAGTACTAAAGAAACTGCACACACTACGCTTGTCCGTCATTTTTGAGGTATTGCTGCAAGTGTGGGATCCTTATCAGGTGGGTTTCATGAAGGACATAGAAAGAGTCCAAAGAAGGGTAGATCGTTTTGTATTGTCACGATACAGGGGAGACAGCGTGACGGAAGTGATACAGGATGTGGGATGTGGGATGTGAATAATTACAACGGCGTTTATCGCTGCGGCGTGGGCTACTTACGAAACTACAACTGCCAACATTCTTCTCCGAATGCGAAAATATATTGTTGACTCCCACATACATAGGTAGAAATGATCATCAGAATAAAATACGAGAAATCAGAACTCGAACGGAGAGTTTCAGCTTTTCTTTCTTCCCGCGCGCTATTCGAGAATGGAATGGGAGATAAATAGTATAAAGGTGGTTCGATGAAACCTCTGCCAGGCACTTAAATGTAATTTGCAAAGTATCCCATGGAGATGTAGATGCAGACCTTTAATTTGATCGTCAAGATCATGACTCATCACTTTTTCTCAGTGTCATAGTACAGCTGACGTAATTGCGCATGTCAGGATCAATGACTTGGTGACATGTGTCAAGGTCACCCCTCCCTCTTGCTCTCCCCTCCATACTCCAACCCTCCCATTCCCAACCCCTGTGCCGCACATCTGCTCTGTCTCTCCTCCACCTCCCCTCCTCTCCTCATCCCTTATGGCGTATGAAATGCCAGCTCACTTCCTCCACCCCTGGGCCACATTAAATTTTTATAGTTTGTATCAATATGATACATCATTTGATTTCTGTACCTTGTGTTCAGAATAGCTGGCTCAAAAGTATTCGAACAGTCTAACAACATCACACACAGATAAGAGAAAAATAACTACATCAAAATCCAAATTGCAGTCGAAGACATTAAGATATTAGTGAATAAAAAAATAGGAATACTTTCAGCTACTGTGAACAACTTAGTGACCGCATTATCGTAGCCAAGGCAAATGTTCAAATATTTGTAAATCTAAAGGACTTAACTACGTTGGTTATCAGCCCCTAGGCTTACAAAGTACTGGAACTAACGTAAAGTATGTTATGCTAGGGCAACACAAACACCCATGCCCGAGGGAGGAGTCGAACCTCGACAGCGTGGCGCCTTAGAACGCTCGGCCGCTTCTCCGCTTCGTAGCCAAGGTAGACACGAAACCAATGCCGACTGCTGTACTACTCTTTTATACGCCAACTGACTCGGCCGCTGATTAGATAACTGGAGAAATATATAAGGAGGCGGAAACAAATTATTCAGACAGATAAGGAAGAGAAAAACTAGCTTGTCATGGGGGACTGTAATTCAGTAGTAGGAAAAGGTATAGAGGGAAAAATTGTACGTGAATATGGATTGTAGATAAGGAATAAAAAGTAATTTTGACAGAGCACAGATTAAGCATCACAAATAGTTTGTGTAAGGACCATGAAAGACAGTTGTATACGTGGAAGAGACTAGGAGACCAAGGTAGATATTAGACTGATTTTATAATGGTAAGACGTCGATTTAGCAACCAGGTTTTGAACTGTAATACATGCTCAGGGGCAGATATAGACTCCGACTATATCACACTGGTTATTATCTGTAGATTATAATTGAAGAAAAACCATTAAGGTAGAAAAATAGAGTGATGTAACGTAGATAAATTGAAGGAATGTGAGGTTCTTGAGAGTTTCAGGGGTAGCTTTAAGCTTCGATTGACGGAAATGGGGGTGGGGGTAACACTATGGAAAACGACTGGGTAACTTCGAGAAATGAAATGGTGAGATAAAGAATTTAATGTATGACACGAAAAAATATAAATTGCAGTAAACAAAGCAGATAAAATGTAGTAGAGACAACTAAAAAATTAGATTTACAGGAAGTGAAAATTGGCTAAACAGAAGTGCCTAGAGGACAAATGCAAATCTGTAGAAGAATATACGGCTAGGGAAAAAATAGACACCGCCTACATAAAAATGAAAGAGGCATTTGGATAAAATAAAAGCAGCAGTATGAATATCTAGAGCTCAGATGTAATACCTGTACTTAGTAAAGAAGGGAAAAATGAAAGGCGGAAGTGATATATAGAGGGCTCTACGTGGGAATTGAAATACAAGGCCTCATTGTAGAAATGGAAGAGGAAGTACATGAAGATTAGCTAGGAGATACGATATTGCCAAAGGAATTTGAGAGCGCTCTGAAAGACCTAAGTCGAAACAATGAGTAGACAACATTCCCTCTGAGCTGCTGAAGTCTCTGGGAGACCAGCCATGATAAAAGTAGTCCACCTCATGTTCAAGATATATGAGACCGACGAAATACCCTCAGACTTCAAGAAAAATTTAATAGACTTACAAAGATATCAAGCGCGAGAACTATCACTGTGGTAAGTCATGGTCGCAAAACTATGACACTAATTATTTACAAATATTGGAGAAACCCTGTAGAAGACGACCTCGTGGAAGATCGGTTTGGATTTAGGAGAAATTCAGGATCACTCAAGACAATAAGTAAGGAAAAGTAAGGAAAGGCAAGCCTCCATTAATAAATTTGTAGAAATGGAGATAAAGTTTGACAGTGGTTAGTCCAATAAACGCTTTCAAATTCAAAGTCAACGGGAGTAAACTACGGAGAACGGAAATTTGTATACAATTTGCACAAAGAGCAGTTATAAGGATCGAAAAGCATGAAAGATGGGAATTGGTTGGGAAGGGAGTAACACGGGATTGTAGCCTTTCCCCAATGCTCTTAAGTCTGTACAATCAGCGAGCTGCGAAAGAAAGCAAGGAGAAATTTGAAATGGGAATTAAAGTTCATTGTCGTTTCCAATGACATAGTAATTCCATCAGAGACAGCAAAGGGCCTGGGAAAGCAATTGAACGGAATGGACAGTGTCTAGAAATGAGGAAATAACATGAACGTTCAGAACCGAATGAGGGTAATGGAATGTGGTTGTGGTTGTTGTTGTTGTGGTCTCCAATCTGGAGACTGATTTGACGCAGCTCTCCATCGTAATCAACCGTAAGCACGCTTCTCCATCTCCTCATAAGATCGGCAAGCCTTTCCGTTTCATTCTGCTAAATGTATTCGGCTCTTGGCCTCCCTATCCCACCATTTTTACCCCACACGCTTCGCCTCCAATACTACATTCACGATTTCTTGATGTCTAAGAACATATCCTACCTATCGATCCCTTCCTTTAGTCAACGTATGCCAGAAATTCTTTTTCTCTCCAGTTCTCTTCAGCACTTCATCATTCGTTACGCGATATAATTTCAAAAGCTTTTATCCTTTCCCTGTCTAAACTATTTATCGTCCATGTTTCACTTCCGCACAAGGCAACACGCCACACAAATGTCTTAACAAAAAGACTTCCTAACACTTAATGTTCGATATTAACAAATTTCTCTCTTTCAGAGACGATTTTGTTCCCATTGCCATTCTGTATTTCATGTCGTCTGTACTGCGACCATCGTACGTTATTTTACTGCTAAAATACATTTTAAAAAACACACACATTTACCACCTTTATTGTTTCGTTACCTAATGTAATATTAATCTTGTACGCTCCTTTCAAGATACTGTCCATTCCGTTTAATTGCTCTTACAGGTCCTTTGCTGTCTCTGACAGAATTGCGATGTCACCGGTAAACCGCAAAGTTTTTAATTCTTCACCCTGAATGTTCATCCCTTCTCCAAATTTCTCCTTGCTTTCCTTCGTAGCTTAATCGATGTACACATTGAATAACATTGGGGAAAGACTACAACCCTGTCTTACCCCCTTCCCAATCAATGCTTCCCTTCCATGCACTTCGACTCATAACTGCTATTTGGTTTACATTCTCTATATTTTACCACTGCTCGCTTCAGGATTTGAAAGAGTATATTCCAGTCAATATTGTGAAAAATTTTCTCCAAATCTACAGAATATAGAAATGTAAGTTTGTCTTTCTTTAACCTGTTTTATAAGATATGTCATAATGTTTGTGTTCCTAGATACAAAGTGATCTTCCCCAAGGTCGGATTCTACCAGTTTTTCCATTCTTCCGTAAATAATTCGTTTTAGAATTTTCAGCCATTACTTATTAAACTGGTGGTTCTGTAATTTTGACGCCTGTCTGTGCCTGCTTTCTTTGGAATTGCGATTCTTGCAGTCTGATGTTATTCCGCCTGTTTCATACATGTTTCACACCAGGTGGAACAGTTTTGTCATGGTTTGCTTTCCTGGAGACTTTAGAAGCTCCACGGGCCTCGTTTCGACTCTCAAATTTTTCTCATAGTATAGTATCTCCTATTTCATCTGCTTTCCTGGAGGTTGGCATCTCCGAGCCCACGTGAAGGTTTTGAGTATTTGCTGCAGTACATTGCGAGGGTGAAAGGTCGGGGTGAGAGTTTAAATTTGGGAAAGTTTAATTTTTAAAACTCACAACCACCAACTGCGAACCAAATTCCTAAACATGCAAAAACACTGGAACTGTGATTGCTACTGTTTGACTCGTTTTCTAAGGGATGATATCACACGTTCGCAGCTTTCCTTCCCTGCATATGATTAACAAAAAAATTCATAATAAAGTCAAGTTCATGAGAGAAAAGGGTGTACTAACTACTATTTTTGAAAACACATGAAAGTTCACTTTATGTTGTTTATTTCACAATATTAGAACCCTGTGGCTGATATGTCTGTACGTCGACACATTTATTAAATAAAGTTATAGCTCGTGAGCCCCAAGAAAAAATGAATATTTGTCGCAAATTGTTTTCACACCATGTGCCTGTCTCAAACACCGTTTATGTTCATGCCTATCCGACGACACGTGTTACATTAACAAATCACAGTCACTTTAATTCAATGCGATGCACACCTTGTTCCACCGGCTAAATATTCACAACACACAGTAGCACTCGATTCAACTTGGTGCAGTCTACGACGAGCAACCACACCTAGCAATTGCCACACCAAAATCTATAGTCTCCACCTGGAGATCCACATGCCGACTGATGCAGAACGACGCCGCCCGGCCAGCTACCCCACTTGCTCCCGACTCCTCACTTCCTGCCCTCGCGCGCGCGCGCCAAAAGCTCAACCGCCGGGTTTTTTCCCCGACGTCAACAACTTCCCCATGTGAGCTGTTCTAACCGATTTGCCAACGTACAGCGGTCAGCCAATACATTTCTAAAACTTTAATTAGAATCAAAATAATTACACTACACATTAAACAAATGTCTTCTTAGGTTTTTATATTAGTATAAAAATCCTTTGTACTATTTATTATAATCGTGCAATTTCATATATCACAGATAAGTGATTTAACTGAATATTTCAAGATAAAATACACAAGATTAATTGAAAATAAAATGAGAAATAGTTAATATATTGTTTTTATAAACAAACATAGCCATGCTAGTTGTGTGACTGTCTTGTATTCATTGGTAATTTATTACTTTTCATTGTCAATTAAACATATTACGCCAGATGTGACTATATCAGCTAATGTATTGTTTATTTATCAACAGGCTATTTTGTAATGAGGGCGTTAAAGGTTCCTAACTGCATCGTATTACTTCAAATGCAAGTAGTATTCGAATATTTTATTTCACGCTGTGCACTGCACTGCACCTGGCACTCGCCATTGTCCCTCTCTCCCCTCACCGGAAACGAACCTGGAAAATCCTAAGCTGGAACAAGCCACCAACGTCGGCCTGCTCGCTGGCCTTCCGTCAGCTACAAGCACACAGCAAATCTCAGCGTGGAGAATTGCTACCTATGGCCTAACTATAAATGTTGTCACCCAACTGCGTACATACATTGCTACCGTAATTAATAAGATTAAAATTGTGTAACATTTAGTGCATTGGCATGGTCAATGTTTGCAGTGAACTTCATACTGTTTAATTATCAAATGCTATTAATTACCAATATTTCTATTGGGCAGTAATCTCACAACATAATTATGAAAATGGTTGTTTTTAAGCTATTTTTGAACGTCTCCTGTTGCTACAAATGAAATATAAGTGTTGTTATATTAGTGGAAGTGTTAGTGCAGTGTTAAATAGGATAAAACGGTGTAAAAAGTGTATTTTTCTTTTCGTGCCTACAACCAATATTTCTAGGCTAATTTGACGCGCGCGAATAGTTGTAAATAGTAACTAAAACTTGTATCTAATTACCCATTCTCCTATTTTTCTCTCATTGCAAATAGTACTTAATGTTTATAAAGTTTATCAACTACAAATAAGCGGAAAACAGCTTAGATTAAAATTTCGGATTTAGCAAAAGTGTGTAGTAATCCGTTTTCATAACCCTATTTTTTAGTGAACGAGTTTCTTTTATTGAATATCCTTTCAGTTTACTCTATTTACATTTTTGTGAATAGATTTTAGTGTCTCTTGGTGTAACATTCACGTTTCAGTGAGTACTTAATCAAGTTTCTACGATTTCTGTTATGGCCATGTGTGAGAAGTGTGAAAAACTGCCGTGGGATTGCTAGTTTCGGGGTGTGGTGTGATAGTTGCAGTGTTTTCTTTCATTGGGGCGAATGTACTGGTGTAGGAAATGGCGACATAAATGAAGCTCACCTGTGGTTTTGTAAGATCTGCGATGTAGAAAGGGAAAATGGAACAGGAGGGGAAAATTACAGTTCTTCAAGCTGAAAAGAGAATCTCAGCATGTTAAAGAAGAAGATGCGTGAACAGAGGTGAGAAGTGGCAACAGGTAACAGGATAAACAGATTTAGGACAGTGTCTTATTATGACGTATGAACGCTGGGGGCCAGCGCAGAAGAAGTAAAACTGTCAAGTGTAATGAACTAGTTTGACTGTCTTTCGGGAGCCGTCTGGCCACCGGTTAGTCAAAATGCAAATGGAAACTCTTATCCTTATAGTAATTAGAAAATTAGGAAAAAAGATATATATGTGTGCATATAAACAACACACTCGTAGGACCATATTGTTTTGGCGGAAATAAACCCTTCAAATTTACTTAGTATCTCATGTGGAAAATAGACTGTGTAACCTAATGAATTTTTTAAATACCCCGTATGAAAAATCCAGTTTCCAGAAATCAAATATGGTGACCTTTCGTATAATATACGAACGCACTCTTATTTTGCCGTCTGAAATAGACCATTCTGACAGTTGCATTATTATTTACACTTCATTTAACGAATATTTTCTGAACAATGAAATCCCCAGGTACGCTTAGGACATTGTCGACTCCAATGTATGCCACATATACGCGATATTAACTATTTGTTGCTACTGTACTATTAGACACATCCTCTTAATCTATATTAATATAGTCTATCCATTTTGGTCTCCGTAATTTATGCAAAAATGAGTTTACTTCATGTTATAAAGCGACAACAACCCGTTGCCTTCAACATTATAGTTGCTTATTCAACTGTTCGTCAATGCAATAACAAATAGTTATCTACCATTTTTTGTTTCAATCATTTAACCTTCAAAAAGCTTTTTATTATTCTGCTATAATTTTGTACTTTTAATTATTATTTAACTTTGTATTAGTCTTCTTAGATTTTATTCGATTTTTTTCTGTAAGTGTTTTTATTTAGAATCTACTTTGGAGGCCGGCCGCGGTGGCCGAGGGGATTGAGGCGCTTCAGTCACGGTCCGCATGGCCACTACGGTTGGGGGTTCGAATCCCCCCTCGGGCATGGATATTTGTGCCGTCCTTAGTTGTAAGTAGTTCATAAGTAGTTTGTAGGTTTAGGGACTGATGACCCCGTAGTTAAGTCCCATAGACTCTACAAACATTTGAACATTTTCTACTTTGGAATTTCGAAAATTTGATTTTCTGTATCACATCCAGTAAATGTTTTTTTTTTTCACTTTTGAATTGGAATGGCTACTCTGAATTTTAAATAAAGACTTCTCTTCAATTTATCTTTATAACGCTTTTTATCAATAGATTTATACCACCGCAAATCTTGACCATAAACATATACTCGCGAACCTGGCAAAGCTTCATAATTGCTAAATATACATACACACTTTCCTTAATCACTCTGTCCATCACTTCCTCCACCCCTATGCCTGTTTCTTACCTCCTTGTCTCCTTAGGTACCCGAAAACCCAGCGATGGTTGCGTATTTATTTATTCATTCCAGTTAGTTTATGCTCCTCACTTCTCTCTCTGTCCAACTCCTCCCTCCTCTCTCTCTCTCTCTCTCTCTCTCTCTCTCTCTCTCTCTCTCTCTCTCTCTCTGTCTACCTACATATGCCATCTCCTCCTCCTCCTCTTACTGCCTTCTCTCCACCCACCCATCCCACTACCTCTGTCGTTACCTCCCCAGCTCTCCTCCTGTCGCCTCCCTCTGTTCATCCACTCCCGCTTCAGTCCAAGGAAATGTTTTATGCCGTTCTCTACGATACCCAGTCTTATGCAAGCCTCTTCATTCCTTAATAAGAACGGCAACCTACATCCCTTAAAACCGGCTTACTGTATTCGTCATTCAAGCAATGGATCTTATAGCTCTTCCTTAATAGTCTGGAACGATGCCAAATCCCTAAAATCTGGAGTAAAACTAAAGTTGTTGGCCTCCTGAAACCTGGTAAGCAACCTAAGAATCAAAAGAACTTTGGGGCAATCTCTCTTCTGTGCCACCTTTATAAAGTTTTTGAAAGACTGCTACTGAGCCGTATAACACCATTAATCGATCCCATTCTGAACCCAGAGAAAGCTGGATTTAGGCCAGGAAAGAACTACTGCACACAGATCCATAACCTAACACAGCGCATAGAAGATTGTTTTCAACGTGTCAGTATCACTGGTGTGGCTTTTATTGATCTTCCTGAGCCTAAGACACCGTACAACATCAGATCGTTATAAAGAAGATTTACCACCTACTAACAACGAGGGACAAAAAGCCTCCAATAACCCAGCCCAACCACTACACGAACATCAGCACCCACCATCCCGACTGAATCCAGGAAGAACTTTTTACAGTCGTCTTCTCCAAATAACATAGATCCCGGCATAGCCAGGATTGAACTATGGAAAAAAAAGACATCTAGTCCATCCGGAACGACTCAGAATAGAGGAAACTCTTCCACCTGGTCACAAAGAAGAATGGTTCACCTGGAAGTCCTTAAACAGATTGCGCTCCGGCGTCGCAAGATCGAAGGACAACCTGAAGAAATGCGGCACTGCACAAGGAGAAGACACATCGTGTGCGTGTGGTGAAGAACAAACCACAAGCCATTTACTGAATTGCCGTCTCTGTCCAGATACCTATACAGAGCTAGATCTGGCCCTGGCTCACAGTAACACAGTCAGTGTAGCCAAATACTGGTCACAACTGGCTTAAACAACGTATATTATGTAAATACTGATTATGTTACACTTTTGCTTTTACCTATGTATGCATTTTATTGTATGTGCTTTGACTTATACTCGTACATAGGAATATGTAGCCGGCCGCGGTGACCGAGGGGACTGAGGCGCTCAGTCACGGTCTGCACGGCCACTACGGTCGGGGGTTCGAATCCCCCCTCGGGCATGGATATTTGTGCCGCCCTTAGTGTAGGCTAGTTCATAATTAGTTTGTAAGTTTAGGGACTGATGACCCCGTAGTTAAGTCCCATAAGCTCTACAAACATTTGAACATTTGAACGAATATGTATATTTTTCAGTTTATATAATCTGTATCTCTCTTGGTACTTCTGACACGGATAAATAGTGTCACTCTGTGATTTTACCCCACACACCTCCCACCAATGCTAATTTGATTCCTTAATGATTCAGAATGTGTCTCGCCAATCGATTCCTTCTCTTACTGAAGATACGCCAAAATTTCTTTCTCCCCAATTCTGTTCAGAACCTCCTTATTAGTTTCTCGATCCACCCACCTAATCTTCAGCATTCGTCAGTAACACCATATTTCGAAAGCATCTATCATATTTCTGTCTGAATTACTTAACGTCCACGTTTCTCTTTCCATGTAAATGCTTTCAGAAAGCACTACCTAAAATTATAGTAATTTTGGATGTCAACGAATTTGGCTTCTTCAGAAATGCTTCTTTTTCCAAAGTCATTTTGGATTTTATATCTTATTTCCTACGGAGATCAGAAATTATTTGGCTACCCAAATTACGAAACTCATGTACTATTTTTATGCTGCGATGGAGTGGCCGAGCGGTTTCGGGCGCCAAGACGCGGATACAGCGACCCCTCGCGCCGGAGGTTCGAATTCTCTCTCAGGCATGGGTGTGTGTGTGTGTGTGTGTTTGTGTGTGTGTGTGTTGTTCTTAGCATAAGCACAGGTGCCGCGGCGGAGCGGCCGAGCGCATTGAGGCGCTATGCTACTATGAGCGAGGCCGTTCCCCGTCGGGGGTTCGAATCCCCCCCCCCTCGCACATGGATGCTTGTGCCGTCTTTAGTATGGGCTAGTTCATAAGTAGTTTGTAAGTTTAGGGACTGATGACCCCGCAGTTAAGTCCCGTAAGCTTTACAAACATTTGAACATAAGTCTACGTAGCGATGGCCTTAGCAGTTTTGTCCCTTAGGATTACGTACATTTGGACTACTTTTGTTGCCCCGTTACCTAATCTAATTCAAACAGCATCGCCTGATTTTTTAAACTACATTGCATTACCCTTGTTTTGCTCTTGTTAATGTTCAGCTTATAACCTCCTTTCCAGAGACTATTTCGTTAAACTCTTCTTCCAGGTCCTCTGCTGTCTCTGACAGAATTAAAATGATATCAGCAAACATCAAAATTTTTATTTCTTCTGCCTGAACTTTAATTTCTTCTATAAAATTCTCCTTGCAACCCTTCACAGCTCGAGTAAAATACCTTTGACCATGCATCGTACGAATCCTTATTTAGACAGAAACGTTTAAGTAGTTTTGAGCATCAAGTGTGTAAAATTTCATCAATAGAGGAATAAAACTGTAAATTGCTGTCTAAGTCTGTTGTAAACTACCTCCCTCCATGAACTTTGCGAATTATGTTGTCAGTAACCTTCCTCTTATTTTGAAGCTCATACGTGCAAAATTTTATCGCTTTCGGATGAACTGTATGTCAAAACATAGAATACGCAACTAAGCCGAAGTGGATCGACCACTTACAAAATTAGCAATTTCATCTCTTTTTGTTTTAGTCAGTTTTTACTTTGGGTTTTTCCTTTATTTTTTAACTACACTTGTATTAAAGTGGACAAAACAAATATATATACATATATATAGGTATGGATAATACGCAGCGAAATTATAATAAAATGATATACACGTAAAATTTAAAATGCGCGTTATGCTTCATGTAAATTTAGAAAAAATGTGTAATGTGAAATACATGGCAATATCACGTAAACGCCCTAAATCGAATATAGTAATAATGTCGAGTGTCTCAGTGAAGTGTAAGTCTTTCGATTGGACGCCACTTAAGCACCTAATATGTCACCATGCTGTTGTTGTTGTTGTTGGTTGATTTAAGGGGACTAAACAGCTAGGTTATCAGTCCCTGTCACCAAGCCACCCCAGTTATCCAACCGGGAAAAGGAAACCTACAGTTTAACGCGAAATCAGAATCATGTGTCGTTTCTGGCGACTCCTCACATCAGTAAGACGTGAAGGCTAGGGTATAAGTAAAAAAATAAATAAAAAAATTAATCTTTAACCTCATCTAGATTCGACTCTGCGAACTCTTGTTCTCTAAGCGAGAAATCTGTCGCTAGCCTAGATTGCAACACATCGCCAATTATTGGAAGGGGTCTCCCCATTTCATGGGCTAAATCCTTTTAAATGAATGCAACTCAAATGTACTATTCTTTGGAAGTCTGTTCAGAAAAGTCTTTACCTAAGTTTGATGAAAATATTTTGAAGGAAATTTTCGAAGATCAGATTTTCAGTTAATCAAGTCATGAATATATGTGAAAATTCATTAATCTTCACCTACATCCATACTCCGCAAACCACCTTACGATGTATGTCGAAGAGAGAAGAATGTCTTTCATTTTCATCTTACTTGAATGTGATCTGGTGCAAAACTTTGCAGCTTATTATTGAGTTTGTGCCACCTTTACCTGGCACTAATACTGCTACAGAAAGAGTGTTCTCCAAGACAAATAGTTTATGGACTGAAGAAAAGAACAATTTATTGTGCAAACTGCGAAGAAAATGATTACAATAAAAACTCATTTTCAGAATATTTCATTAGCTGATTTTTATGAAAATCTATGTGAAATTGCCAAATTCCTGAACGACATACAATCGCGCGGAATGGCCGTGTGGTCTAAGGCATCATCCTACGGACTGGACGGCCGTTCAAATGTTCAAATGTTTTTAATTCTATGGGACCAAACTACGTTGATCATCACTCCCTAGTCTTACAGACTACTTAAACTAAGTTAAACTAACCTAAGAACAACGCACTCATCAATGCCAGAGGGAGGATTCGAACCTCCGACGCGGGAGGCCCCGCCATCCGTAACGTTGCGCTCGAGACCGCTCGGCTACTCCCGCGCAGCGGAGGCCGTTCCTGACGGAACTTCCAGCTCTCCCTCGGGCATGGGTGCGTGTAGTGTTCTTACTGTTAGTTGGTTTAAGTACTTTGTAAGTCTAGGGACTGATGTTCAAAAGTTTGTTTAAGCTTAAGGGACTTAACTGCGGAGTCATCAGTCCCTAAACTTACATACTACTTATGAACTACCTTCACTAAAGACGACACAAACATCCATGCCCGAGGGGGGATACGAACCCCCGACCGTAGCGGCCGTGCAGACTGTGACTGGCGCCGCAGACCACTCGGCCACTGCGGACGGCAGGGACTGATGACCACAGCAGTTTGGAACAATAGGTTTACAAATATTTGAACTTTTTTTTTAACGACAGTTAGTTGAGAGAGAAATAAGCAATTTACGTAAGTAATAATGATAATTGTCTTTCCTACTTCGAATATTTTTGTTAAATTATTTTAGCACCTGACTTTCCGCGGTGGAGTGGCAGAGAGCTCTAAGTCGCATTGCTGCAAAGCGTGCGGCTGCTCGCCGTCGGAGGTTCGAGTCCTCCATCGGGCATGGCATGGGTGTGTGTTTTGTTCTTAGATTGGGTTAACTAGTTTGTAAGCCTAGGGACTGATAAACGCAGTAGTGAAGTCACATAAATTTACAAACATTTTAACACTTGCTTCGATAATGAGATTGCCGTATATTTATTTTGTCACATCCAAAAAGACCCATAATTCGAGCGCTTGTCCCGATAGTTCCGTGTTCTTGCAGCATTTAAATATTTTTCGTGATGTGTCAGTCAAATATAAGAAGCAGAGTGTCCGTATATATTTGTACGTGTTGCATCCAATCTACAGTTTTGTTCCAATCTTTATGAAATTTTGTACACGTAAGCTTCAATCCATGAGGACGGTCGTCGTAATTGTAAGAATCACATACGATATATAGTTCACGAGATATGACGTCATAAACAATGAGATGCGCGAAAAACTGCGGCATTTGCGACAATGCTGTTCATTTTCTCCTAAACCATTGGACCGATTTCAACCAAATTCGGTACACACATTCCTTACCGTGAGGTAACAATTGCTACATGGTTAAGAATCATATACGGCACATGTTCAAAAGATATTACGTCATAACCAATAGAAATCGCAAAAAATGCCATGTAATGCAGCGAGACTTTCGAAATACACTGTATGAGAATGACAGTATTTAGCGACTTGCAACAAACTTTAAACATAATTTCAAACCTTTATTAAACTTTTTCTCGCTGGCAACCATAGTAAAATGATGAAAGGAAAAAAGTTTCTCGCTTACTACTTTTCCGCTGTTTATGGAGTAAAACTACGACATTTGGTATGACGTTACAATTTATAATTTGTACACTACAAATTGTAGCCGCAAGAAATTTTACAGACAGTATGCACGCATATAGTTGAGTGTACCTTCTAAATTGTATCACAGTACGACACGTAGTTCATGAAATATGAGCACATAAACAGTAACGTTTCGCTGTTCATGGATTAAAACTACGCCTTTTGGTATGACGTTATAATTTGTACACTACAAATTGTAGCCTCGGGAAATTTTACAGACAATATACACGAATATAGTTGAGTGTACCTTCTAAATTGTACCACAGTACGACACGTAGTTCATGAGATATGAACACATAAGCAGTAACATTCATGGAAAACCGCCCATCACGGACCAAGTTTTAATCTGTTACTTCTTTAGTACTAATTGTATTCCCAAGAGATTTTACAGACATACAGCCCTTATAAAAATGAATACATTCCTGAAAAATAGCAGGAATAAACAACAAAATACCCGGGCAGCGCCGGGTTTTCAGCTAGTTGTTTTATATTCGGAAGTCGAATTTTCTGCCCATAACAAACAATACTAAAAAAAGAAGAGATTTCGAGAGAACCAAAAGTAAATACGGCAGTCGTGAAATACGACACGTTTCCTTTTGGGGGAAAGAGGGGAATGGGAAAGAGAAACACTAGCTTTGTTTCAAAAATGTTCAAATGTTTGTAAATCTATCGGACTCAACTGCGTGGTTATCAGTCCGTAGCTTACAAAGTACTTAAACTAAGTTAAACTAACCTAAAGACAAAAAATGTTCAAATGTTTGTATAGCTTGTGGGACTTAACTATGGGGTCATCAGTCCCTAAAGTTACAAACTACTTATGAACCAGCTAATCCTAAGGACAGCACAAATATCCATGCCCGAGGGGGGATTCGAACCCCCGACCGGAGTGGCCGTGCAGACCGTGACTGGAGCGCCTCAGTCCCCTCGGCCACTGCGGCCGGCTAACCTAAAGACAACACAAACACCCATGCCTGAGGGGGGACTCGAACCCACGACGACGAACGGCCGTGAGCACCGCATCACGACGCCCCAGTGCGCACGGCTAATCCGCCACGGCTAAGTTTGTTTCTTACTATATCACGTGTGCCTTAATTATTGTGTTTTTATCCGTTAATGAATGACGCCAAGGCCGTCATATTTTGTAAGCTTTAACGGATAAACCCGGCTGATAACGCCACAGGTAAATGCAATATTTGTTTTCACAATCTTTGGTACATGTGTGCCCCGAATTTTGATTTTGACAATCTGTTAACGCTACCGGAACTACGACTTCATTACACGGAAACCTGAATTGCCAAACGACGTAGATATTACTATATTGGTATAACTGCTTGTTTTAGGAAATAATAAGCTTTCGAGTAAATGTACAGGCTGGAGAAACTTGTCGTACAGGAACTGCGCCATTCTGGGAAACCATCATTTATAATTGGCTGTCAGATTATTAAAAGAGGAGCAAGGCATGTAGAAGAACTCCCGACAATCTCTGGTAATACGCTGCGCCTGGCGTGGCCAACTTTTAATGGTGTCTCGCAGAAGATTGAGAGCAGAAGCGTGTGGGATTTAGCGCCAGCTGAGGACAAAGGCGTGACGTGGGTCGTAGCCTCTTCCCAGCCGCCGCTTTCATCTCGCTGTCGGGAAGGGTTCGCAGCTCGCACAATGGCAAACACTCTTCTAAATTAAATACTTACACTGCTTGTTAAGAAAATAAATTTCCTTTACTAATCCTGCCACGACTGAAAATATGATGTCGTCTCCATATTCAAGAAGTAAATGTTTGTTTTCAAGGATTTTTTTTTCTCGTTAACACTCCCAGAACACGGGTCGAGTTATAGCTCCGTGTACATCGATATCACCTTGAAACTAAGGGTAAACCCAGTTGAAAGCGAGATGGGATGATTCAATTACGAACTTGTGGAAGGATCTATTCTATCAACTGCCTTACTTTAGAATATCCATGGATAAACTTTGATTTAAATAGTGTACGTGAATCTGAATTTACAAATGATAATATCTCTTTACTGCTGCACACTTTCACACAGTCTTTAATTTCTCTGAACTCTAGTACCACAACAGTAAAAAAAGATAATTTTGTGAAGCCATTCAAAATTTCCGGAAAGGTTAATTAAAATTAATAATTCGTTAGGGAGAAGACCTGAATTCCCGTATTTTATTATGTGGCGTGTGAAAGGGAGTGATCATTTTAGATAAATAAACAGGAAAATCACATGATATAGCATCTTCGTCGGCAGAGATATCTGTAACTATCAAGCTCTGGACTTCTGTTAGGATATTTTCTTGTACTTACAATTTTGATGATGTTATTGTTTAACACTCATTTAGATATAGATTATCATTGTTGTTTCATTGTCTGTATTAATGTACTTTATAAAGCCTGAGGATGGTTTTGTCTTTGACAAAAACTGTCACTTATATCAAAGTAACACACAGCTATTGGTCCAAGCTATGATTTTTAGAAAAAACATGTACTGAACGGCAGAAACGTTGTCACACATACACGGAAGTGGGAAAGCTATAGCAGATAGTAGTTTACATAAATGAAACATTGACAATAAAAATGACCTATATAGGACAAGTAACTGAGTATTGTTAATGATAGACGCTATGTACAACAGCTGTGAAGGCGCGAGATGTTTTTCGCATAATTGTTATTTTCGAAGCCGTAACGTTCAAAAATGTTCCAATGTTTGTAAATCTATGGAACTTAACTACTCTAGTCATCAGTCCCTAGGCTTACAAATTACTTAAACTAACTTTTTCTAAGGAAAAAAATACACAACTGCCCGAGGGAGGACTCCAAACTCAGACAGCGAGCAGTGACGCGCTTCGCAGCAAGGCGCCTTGGAACGCTCGGCCACTCCACGGCATGCAGTCTAAGGTTGAGGAGGTTATTGTATTCGTGGTACTTCATAAGGAGTAAATACAAAATATAATATTATACCTCAGATAGACGTGATACTGGACGGTAGTTTGGTAGTTTACTTCTGCTCCCTACCGACAGGTGTGAACTTTTTTTTCCCAACTACTGGGTACAGTGTTTTGCTGGCACGATCTACGTTATATAATTTTTAATGGAGTAGTTACCTCCGTTGCAACTTAACTTTGTCCGCGGAACCCGACAAACAATAGCTTCGCCAGTTATTTGACTTGAAACTCCGTCTGGGTTTGCAGCAATAGTTTCGCAGTGAGAAGAAATTTAAGTAAGGTATTTATCGTGTGAGATTTTGTGAAATTAACTGTACTTTCTTTGTAAAAGTATGGGATGATATAGCGATCAGCCACGAGGTGCTAGTGACTAAACAGAATGGGTTAGTCTTGTGGCCGGCCGCGGTGGCCGAGGGGACTGAGGCGCTCCAGTCACGGTCTGCACGGCCACTACGGTCGGGGGTTCGAATCCCCCCTTGGGCATGGATATTTGTGCCGTCCTTAGTATTAGTTAGTTCATAAGTAGTTTGTAAGTTTAGGGACTGATGACCCTGTAGTTAAGTCCCATAAGCTATACAAACATTTGAACATTTAGTCTTGTGTTCTCAGGTAATCTGTATAGTTCTGTCGATTTGTAATATTAAGCATTGCTTAGGTTGGTATTTCAGTTTAAATTATGGAATATTTTTGAGCTACTTTTCTTTCTAACTGAGGTGGCACCTTCGGTCACGACCACGTGCGGCCAGCCACACACTTTCCTGCTCAGCTGGTGATTTTGGATGTTTTAAAGTTTAATAATATTACACAAAACCAGTGTAACGAGACTGTACATTGTTTTGTTGGAATTATCGAAGTAGCCATACACGTGGGATTTCGGATTTTAATAAGCTATCTTAACATGCTTACTCTGTCTGTGCGCGTAGCTGTATTCAGCGAGATTTTTAATAACCGCCCTCTGCAACTAATCTACCAAATCCATTGGGAAATAATGTGCACTAACAGAAAACTGGACTCCGTACTTTTTCTTTGCTAGTCCCATCGCAAATTAACATATTTGTATTTAAATGGTTTTCTTTTGGATAGGTAGCGATGTGTGTGTGCTGTGTAGCGAGCTGTTACTGAAATCTATTTAACGAATGGAGGTATGTGTGGAAAAGATTCGCGTCCTGCCCTTCCAATCCGTGACATGGAATTTGCAAATAATGTTTAATACGATACCTACTTTTACATAGGATTTTGCACATTTAACATTTTTCACTCCTTTGTAACAAATTCAGTAGACTCAGTTTCTTGTTGTTGTTGTTGTTGGAGGATAAAACAATGAATAATTCATAATAAATCACCCTTTTTGAAAATGAAATATCCAATGTTTTAATCTTAGTCTGATCACTAGACATTGCACTTTCGTCTTGTGGTCATTTGCACCATGAATGGATAGCCACTAAATTAGGTCAATGGCATACACTGGGAGTAAATACCGAGACGATCCTTTACTATTGAGTAAGCGTATTGTTACCTCAATGAATTGGATGCGTTGTCAATTGCTTTTTGTCGCGGTGGAGTAGCGGAGTGGTCTAAATCGCCTCGCTGCGGAGCGCGCGGTTGCTCGCCGTCGGAGGTTCGAGTCCTCCCAGGGGCATGTATGTGTGTGTGTGTGTGTGTGTGTGTGTGTGTGTGTGTGTGTGTGTGTGTGTGTGTTGTCCTTAGGTTAGTTTACCTTAGTTTAAGTAGTTTGTAAGCTATAGGACTTTTGTCGATGATGATGCTCAACCGACTCCAATGTTAGAGTGATCCCACCGAAATGTACCTTCCTTTGTTAGCCTTGTGACGTTTACTTCTTTTGTAAGGTTAAGAATTTCATCGCAAGACTTCAAAATAATGCCACATTATACGAGAGCAGAGAAATTAGTGATAGAGCCGATGCTATTAAAATTCGTGCCTTGGTCCATAATCAGTATGTTGTCCACGCCTGTTTTTCAAGATATGCTTTTATACTCTTGGTACTTATCGAAATTAATATCTGATAGAGCTGATTTCAGCAATATAAATCACGTATTCTTTCCACGAATGATGTCTCCGAGAACATGTGAATGTAGTAATATGTCGTAGGTGTGTTGTGCATGGTGTTCAAATGTTCAAATCTCTGTAAATCTATCGGACCAAACTGCGTGGTCATCAGTCCGTAGCTTACAAACTACTTAAACCTAGGTAAACTAACCTAAGGACAAACACACACACCCATGCCCCAGGGAGTACTCGAACCTCCACGGCGAGCAACCGCGCGCTCCGCAGCGAGACGCTTTAGACCGCTCGGCTACTCCACCGCGGCTGTGCATGGTGTGAGAAATATTTTATTGTGGTTGATATTATGATAAGTATCAACCTGCTGGCTGTGAGAACGCTGACGAACAGTAACTGGAATTACGTAATAATGTACTTTAGAAGCTTTTTTATTTTATTTATTACTTATTTGTATTTTTGCTCTGTGTATTACGAATAAAACAGCTGTAAAAAGATAATACACTTAACTGAATATTAGTCACTCTACCCGATGCTCTACTTCAAAATAAAGCAGCTTGAGAATCCACCCTACAGCTCTAACATGTCGCCCTGTGACTTCCATCTGTTTAGTCAGCTAAAAACAACAACTCATAGAGAAGCGCTTCAACTCGGACGACGAACTGAAGGACACAGCCACAGGTATTCTGGGAACTCGGAATCCTTCTAAGGCGCCTCGCTGCGGAGCGCGCGGTTGCTCGCCGTCGGAGGTTCGAGTCCTCCCAAGGGCATGGGTGTGTGTGTGTGTGTGTGTGTGTGTGTGTGTGTGTGTGTGTGTGTTTGTCCTTAGGTTAGTTTACCTTAGTTTAAGTAGTTTGTAAGCTACGGACTGATGACCACGCAGTTTGGTCCGATAGATTTACAAACATTTGAACGGAATCCTTCGGCTCGTTAAACAATGGGATAGTAGTGCACAGGCCTCTGGTGACCACTTTTGAATAAGGACGTCAGTTACACCCACACTGTCGTTCCATACCTTTTCATTTGAACATCCCTCGTATAGAAACTGTTCTGCAGGTAGATGATGTTACTTCAGGTGTCCGTGAGAGATGCTCCTTTAAGTCAACAAAATTGGTCGTAGGATCTCGTCAACGTAACACTGTGCTGTAAAAGAGCTGCAGGTGCCACCCAAAGTGGTCTTGCTATGAGATAAAATGACATCCCAGATTATCATTTCCGGTAGTCGGGGGCAACTGTTAGTTTGGTATCCTACCGCTATCCAAGACGTTTTCAGACACATCCACGTGGTCATCGAAGTTCACTTCAAAGCGGGACTCATCACTAAAGACCATTCTGCCTGCGTCATTAAGATTTCAGACCGACTGTGGCCGACACTACTGAAAACAGGCTCGTTGGCGAACAGTCAGCGCACATGAGTACAGCCCCTTTTTGTGAGATATTAACGGTCCTTGTAGTCACTGAAGCTTTAGTTACATATGTAAATGCTGGTTAATAATGAATACCTGGTTCGTAGTGCGTCTATGAATAATGCTCGGTCTTAAATTTCTTTCGTCTCTCTAGGTCAAGGTCTTCCTTCTTGACGCTGTTTTTGGCCAGGGCTGAATCATTCCTGCAAACGTCGCCGTATAGTGCCATAGCTCGTATTCGATTTACGAGTGATTCGCCGATTACTCCAACTACACTGGTCAAAACAATTAGGGGATCATTTGAGTCATTTGGTTTCTGAAATACTGTCATCGGCAGAATGAACTAAAATATTTCGATGTTTTTCTGTCGGTTCTACGGAGTAGGGACAGAAAAATTACGGCAACAGAGATATTGGTAATGATAGAAAATTTCTGCAAAGTGGGTTGGTGTTGACTTCTGTTTATTCTACAAACAAATTACTCAAACATTTGGGTTCAGATGCTGTAGTGAGTAGGCAGTGCAATGCAACACAGCGTCACTTACCTGAAATTATGGCATGGAAATGCATAGAGGGAGGCACACAGGGAGGTGGCTACGGCTATCGGAGTTTCTCAAAATGTCATATCCAGGACCTGAAAGCCATTTCAGACAATATGAACCGTTAAAAAAAGACAAGGCATTTTGGAGAAGAATTCATGTTCATGGACGACTTCCGCGTCCACCGTGCAGGCATCATCATCGCTTTCCTCAATATTGCAGGTATTGCACGACTGGATTGGCTTTCATATTCCCCCAACTTGAATCAAATCCAACAAAACAGGATTGGGTTAAATTTTAGAGGGCTATGTGATGACGTTCTGAGCAATTAAGAAATCTATGAGATTTAAGCAGTATTATCATTGTAGAATATGCTAAATTAGACCAGTAGAAATCTATGAGATTTAAGCAGTATTATCATTCTAGAATATGCTAAATTAGACCAGTAGTGGATACATGAACTCGTAAGCAGTATGCCACGCAGGGTGCGGGCTCGTATTCATGCAAGGAGCCATGCAACTCTTTACTGAATGAGGTTTCTGCACAATAGCTTACCTCAAAAATGATTTTATATTATGTCTGAATACGAAAGAAGTAATTTGTTAGGTTTTGTTTGTCAATAAATCGGGACACTCGTTACTCCATATATACCAATCACCATAGTATCGTCATGTAACTGTTATCGATGTGCAAATTTTTAACCTTATATTCAGCTTACGAATTTCTTTTCAATTATTCCATGTTATTGGCAGCAAAATATCTGTTTTATTGACTTTGGCTATTATTTTTACAATCATAACTAAGTTATGGAAATTTGTGCTGAATGATATGGTTTTCCATGATGATACGAAGCTTTGCGTCTACCCTCCCCTGCCTGCCTGGCGCACAGCCTTCATCTAATCTCCTAATTCATTATGCAAACGTGTGAACTTTCTGCGAAAGTCGGAAGAGCGTCATGAAAATTACTGCGGTAGAACATCCAGGGCCTCTGTATAAGGTATTTCAAGAGAAACAGCAAACATTGGTGAGTTTCAGGGATACCTAATTTAAAGAAAAAAGTTAATACAAGTAGCTTTTGAATTTCCAGTAGTAGTAGTAAGGAAACCTAAAGAAAAACACAAATAAACAGAAGATATTTGACAGATTTTATTCTAAACAAAGATGTTATTTCTACGTATTTAATTTAACCTTTCGGTAAACTCACGATAGTGCCGCGGCGGAGTGGCCGAGCGTTGTAAGGCGCCTTGCCGCGGAGCGCGCAGTTAATCGCCGTCGGAGGTTGAGTTCTCCCTCGGGCATGTGTGTGTCTGTTGGCTTTTGGGTTAGTTTAAGTCTTTTAAGTAGTTTGTAAGCCTAGGGACTGATAACTAGAGTAGTTAAGTGCCATAGATTTACAAACATTCGATCATTTGATTTAACGCTATAGTGCTCTTCCGGTAATCGGCGTTTTAAAAAGGTATCCATCGAAAGCCGCTCAATATTGAAGGAATAAATGTTATGGTCACAGCAAATGTCCTACTTTCTACAGTCGTACTGATTCTAACAACATAACAAATTATACATATTTGAATCAATGTTTGGACCATTGTGCAGCAGCGACCGTAGATAATTTGTGAGAAAAAGACATCGATCGCTCGCAAAATAAATTGTTTATGACAAACAGATTTCGGTTGTTTCCTAGCCATCATCCTTATTTCAGCTTATGTCTATTATAATCACTGCTGTCCACATAACTAGCCTAAATCGATTGTAATAAACAATTTATGTTGTGACAGTTTGCTAATTTCTTCTGGCAAAATATAACAGATCTAAAAACAAGTCAGCGCAGGACTAAAAAAACAACTGAAGTCTGTCTCTAGAAGAAAGAGTACTAGGACGTCCTCGTCTATACTTCTGAGGCAACCATACGGTATGAGGAGGAGGATACTTTGTGGCCAATGAAACGTCCTCTTTTCCCCGCGTTCGTGTCTCGTATGATTCGCAGAAATAACAATTGCTTTTATCTCTTCAAGTGAGCTCTAATCTCTCCAGTTTTATCCTCCTCTAGAAAAAAACGCTCCTGGAAGTTGGATCATACTCTCCCTTGCAGCGCCTGCCATCGGAGTGGGCCGATCACCTCCGTGACACTAAACGCTCACCAGAACTTCTTGATTTACACTGCCAATTCTGTTTGGCACGGATCCACAACAACGAGAAATATTCAAGTAATGGACGAATGAGAGTTTTGTAGGCTGTGCCCTTTGTTGAATCACTATATTTTCAGTGGATTCTTCCGATAAATCACAGTAAGGCATCTGTCCTACCCATGACCAATTTACGTAACCGACTTCAAATCATTACGTACACATACTTCCCGATATTTCATGGGGAACGAAAGTAAGTATCGCCGTCAGTTGGTAAGTGCTTCTTAGTTGATTATATTCACCAACTGTGGTCGCTTAAGCAGAGTATCAGTGTCAAGTTTAGAGAATTTAGACTGCCAATAGTTCTACATCTACTTAAATATTCCGCTTATCACATTTAAGCGCATGGCAGAGGGTCCATCGAACCGCTTTTATATTTCTCTACGGTACCATTCTGTAATAGCGCGCGGGAAAAAGGAACACTGAATCTTTCCGTTTTCGATCTGATTTCTCTTATTTTATTATGATGACCGTGTCTCCCTAACAAGGTGGATAGT
Source organism: Locusta migratoria (assembly GCA_026315105.1). Classification (NCBI taxonomy): domain Eukaryota; kingdom Metazoa; phylum Arthropoda; class Insecta; order Orthoptera; family Acrididae; genus Locusta; species Locusta migratoria. The sequence continues at coordinate 213,943,093 of CM048755.1, read as the reverse complement.
GACAAAATATGTTCGCATGCGGAAGAGAAAGATGATGTAAGAAATTTCGCAAATAAATCTCGCAGCAATTAATAATGTCTTTCTTTTAATGATCTCCACTCCAACTCCTGCATCATTTCAGTGATACCCTCTCCACTTAACTTTCTCTATAACAGTCGTCATTCCCGGTTAGTAGGGATTGCACAATAGGCACCAATTCTCCAAAACAGGACGCACAAGTGTAGTGTAGGCAGTTTCTTTAGCAAAACTGTTGCATCTTCCCTGTGTTCTGTCAACGAAGCGTAGCCTTTGAGTCGCGTGATCTGCGATATTTTTCGTGAGTTCTTTCCAGTTAAGGTTGTTCGTAATTGTAATTCCTAGGTATTTAGTTGAACTTACGATCCTTGTATTTGACTGCTTTCTCTTGTAAATAAAGTTTAACGGGTTTCTTTTAGTGTTCATAAGGATAACTCTAGACTTTTCATTGTTTTGGTTTATTTGCCAATTTTTTTATCATGGACATATCTTATCTAAATCATTTTGTAGTTGCTTTTGATCTTCTGGTGACTTTACTAACCGATGAACAACAGCATGATCGGAGAATAGTCTAAGAGAAATGCTCCAAATGTCTCCTAAATCGCCTGTAAAGATAAGGAACACTAGTGGTTCTATAACGCTTCCCTGGGGAACGCCAATATTACTTTCGTTTTACTCGATGACTTTCCGCCAGTTTCTGCGTACTGTATCCTCCGGTAATTTTAATGATCACTCCTTTCTTTAATACTGGACTGACCTGTGCAGCTGGCCGCGGTGGCCGAGGGGGCTGAGGCACTCCAGTCACGGTCTGCACGGCCACTACGGTCGGGGGTTCGAATCCCCCCTCGGGCATGGATATTTGTGCCGTCCTTAGTCTTAGTCCATAAGTAGTTTGTAAGTTGAGGGACTGTCCCATAAACTATACAAACATTTGACTTGTGCAAGTTTCCGGTCTTTGGATAGAGATATCTCGCGGAAGTTAAATGGAACAGCACGAGCTTGCGGTATCACGTCCCTTCGTTACGTGAAGAAACAATGTCTGAGTCTAACGCAACAACGCAGATCAAAATCAAATGTTTGTAAATCTATCGGACCAAACTGCGTGGTCATCAGCCCGTAGCTTACAAACTACTTAAACCTAGGTAAACTAACCTGCGGACAAACACACACACCCATGCCCCAGGGAGGACTCGAACCTCCACGGCGAGCAACCGCGCGCTCCGCAGCGAAATGCTTTAGGCCGCTCGGCTACTCCACCGCGGCTCAAAGCATATCCGGAGCCCTCTGGAACCACCAGCTAACCTGTTAAGTGAACACGGCAAGATGTAAAACGCCGACATATTCGTTCGACAGGTCCGATGTGTTCATGGCAGAGCACGTAGGGGGAAATATCAGCCGCTCCACACACACTATATGTACTCCAGCACTTGAATTATAGGCAGTCAGTCAGATGAATCGATAGCTTACACTTCGTAGCACTCGATTCCCTGACATGTTATAACGTCGGCACAAGTCTGTTATAGAACTCCAGCACTTTTATACATCAGCGAGATGTCGACTCCTGCGTAGCTCCTAGTTCGACTTCTGCTCTACAAACAACTACGGACGTAGAGGAAATATCTAGGAGGACTTCCATGTCCTGCACACCGGAAGTCTAGCGTCCCTAGGGAAGACGCCTACCTGCCGGTAGGCCATGAGTCGGCGCACATCACGACCACACGACAACCGTCAACGCGGTCCAATATGAAGACGATGCGAGACAGCAATTAGGGTGGGGACCGAGTACTACATGTCCAGACATGTGAATCTCTCGTTCACACGTTGCACTGTACTGCCGTACGGTTCCACAACAAACGGTGCGGCAGAGGGGTCGCCTACCTCCGCACGCCGAGCTAGTGCGGACGCAGCCGCACTGTCAGCGCACAGTACGGAAGGAGGCTGCTGACGCCATCGACCCAGTCGCCTGGAGTACGCAGCAATGTGTACCACTTCAGAATAAATGTTTTATTGAACAATATTCTTTCATTACGCCAACGGTGACACCTGGAACTACCCCACCTCTTTCTTCAGGGCATACCGTGGCGGTTAGGAGTCTGGCCCCCTGACAAGTAACCAGCTCTCCAGCGCCACCTAAGTGGACGCCCTCCAAGGGGTGCGCCAGCAACCGCCCGACCCCCTGTACTATTATAAGCTTCACGATCTAAATTTTGAATTTCAGTAAAATATTGCCAGTATTGGGGCTTATGTGTCTGTTTAAATTTGGCCTCCGTTTTTTCTTTGCTTTTGCGAGAGTGATCTAACCTGTACCATGGAGGATCAGCCCCCTCTTTTGTTAATTTATAGGTATAAATCTCTCAAAAACTGTCTATATTATTTCTATGAATGTAAACGACTTCTGAGCTACACTCACGTTGTTAGTTTCCAAGGACTGTAAATTCTCACTCCCAGATGTGTTACTCGAATTTGTATCTGCTTTTTTGAATAAATATATTTTTCGAATCGTTTTCTTGGATTTGGAAATTCCGATATTCAGTCTCGCTTCGACCGCTCTGTGTCCATTAGTCAAAAAAATGTTCAAATGTTTGTTAAGCTTATGGGACTTAACTACTGGGTCATCAGTCCCTAAACTTACAAACTACTTATGAACTACTTACGAACTAGGACGGCACAAATATCCATGCCCGAGGGGGGATTCGAACCCCCGACCGTAGTGGCCGTGCTGACCGTGACTGGAGCGCCTCAGTCACCTCGGCCACCGCGGCCGGCTCCATTAGTCCCTGTGTCAGTTTTGATAATCTTTATTAGCTTCGGATTATTTGTTACTAAGAGGTCAAGTATGTTTTCACAACCATTTACTATTCTAGAGGGTTCATTAACTAATTGCTCGAGATACTTTTCGGAGAATGCGCGTAGAACAATTTGGACGATGGTTTATGCTTGCCTTGGGTTTTGAACATGGATTTTTGGCAACACATCGTGGGTAAGTTAAAGTCATCATCAATTAAAATTGCATGCTTTGAGTACGTTTTCGAAGTTTGATCCAAGCTTTCATTGAACATTTCTGCAATTACTTTAGTCCGGTTGTCAAGTATAACCTCTATCCATATCAACTCACAGGACCTACATACTTCAATTTCGCTACAACATAAACCGCTTGTAAAAGCAATAAATACGCCACCAGGTATTTTATTCAGTCAATCCTTTCTGAAAACCGTTTGTCCCTTTGTAAAAATTTCAGCTGAATTTGGCTCTGGCTTTAGCCAGCTTTCGCAACCTATAATTATTTGAGTTTCAGTACTTTCTATTAGCGCTTGGAGCTCTGGTTGTTTTTGTTGTGGTCTTCAGTCCGCAGACTGGTTTGATGCAGCTCTCCATGCTACCCTGTCCTGTGCAAGTCTCTTCATCTGAGAATACGTTCGGCAACCTACATCCTTTTGAATCTGCTTACTATATTCGTCCCTCGGTCTCCCTCTACGATTTTTACCCCACACGCTTCCTTCTAATGCTAAGTTGACAATTCCTTGATGTCTCAGAATGTGTCCAACCAATCTTCTCTGAGTCAGGATATGCCAGAAACTCCTTTTCGCCCCGGCTCGGTTAAGCACCTCCTCAAAAAATAAATAAATAGATAAAAATGCTCAGTTCACGCCACACAGCCCCCGCTGCCCGTGTAAATTATAAGGTATTAATAGGAGGTAATTTGCCAATATAATAGTTGTAGTATGTGAAGGCCCGCATATATGGTGTGAGAATTTCCATTGGAAATAGTTCGTAAATTATAAAGCATTAATAGCGGTAATTTGCCAATATATCTAGTTGTAGTATGTCAAGGCCTCCACGCAGAGACTGGGAGGGGGAGGGGGGAGAGGAAGAGGGTATACGTTCCTCTCTCCCTCAGAAATGGTTCATCATCGTTATTTGCGTTCTGCCCAGAGGCAGGTTTTAACATGGTAAATCCCCATGCTGTCCTGTCTTCCGACATCTTCTTCAGGTCTCCGTATTTTCTATTTCTCTTTATGTCGTCTATCTCCCTCCTTTCTCTCAGTCACGCCCACGTATTAGTCGTTCTAAAGTATCTGTTATCAAAAAATGTCGTCTCAACAGATGTCCCGTTCAGTTCTTCTTCCTTTCTCTTATAACCTGCAGCTGTCTTCTCCTCTCATCATCCCTTTCCAACACTCTTTCGTTACTCGTTCTTTTCATCCAGCTTATCCTCTCCATTCTCGTCCACGTCCACATCTAAAATGCTTCTAGCCTTTTTTCATCATTTCTTCTCAGTGTCAATGTTTCTGCCCCATAGAGTTCCACAATCCAAACAAAACAACTGCCAACACTTTTCCTCAGTTCTTTATCCAGTTTTCCACATAATAATCTTCTCTTTCTGTTGAATGCCTCCTTCGCTATAAAAAAATGCTGTTTTTGAATTCCTAATGACATCTCAGATATTCAGTAATCATACACCCAAGATATTAAAAAGTTCTGACTTGGTTTATGACTATTCGATCGCTCTCAATACTTACCGATTTCCTTCTTTTGCTGGTTTCCATACTCTTTGTTTTTGCTATGTTGAACCTAATCTCTTATTTAACACAGCATCATTCCGATATTTTAGCATATCATTTGCAGTTTTCTTTCTTTCTGCCACTAACGCCATGTCATCAGCAAGTATTAGGCATTCTATTCTCTTCCCACTAATATGTACTCCTCTTTTTCAGTCTAATCATTTAGCAATAACCTCTTCGAAATATAACTTATACAACAATGGTGAGAGGCAACAACGTTGTCTAACGCCGCTTTTCAATGCTGCTTTCTTTCGACATTGAATTTTCCAATCCTTACTTTTACTTTATGCTGTAAATGTAGATTCTGTATGAGTCGTCTCTCCTTCTTCTTCAACATATCCTTCAGCTTGTTCCAATGAACTCTATCGAAAGCTTTCTTCAGATAAATAAAAAAAGCATAAAATTCTCTACCTTTTGTAATCTCTCTTTCCACAATGATTCGTAACAGGCCAATGGCATCTCTGTTCCTTTGTCTCTTCTAAATCCGAACTGTTCCTCTCCGGTCCATCTATCCGATTGACATATAAGCTTCAATTGAGTACTCTCAGCGATCCATTATCTTTCAAACAACTTACGCGTGTGCTGCCGGATGACGTCATCGACCACCGCCGATATTTCTACAGGAACACACCCTGCCATTTTCAAAGAATAACTGCACTCAAGGAAACAATCTGCAAGCGAATCGGTACCTCGTTTTGCAAAGGGTAAACAAGGAAGATGATTCACATAGTACAACTAAACGCAGAGTCAATACAAACAAAGATGAAATTAAAAGAGCAAGCGACCTTATAAATAGAGATGGTGGTTTTTGTTTAATTTCGGCTTGGAATCCGGCACTGTCTCTGGTCAAAAAACAGAGGGACAGAATTAATGCTGCCTCACCTGTTGATTAATAGTCACTATCGATATTTCTGATGTTGGTCATTTTTAGTTGTGTTGACTCTGCGGTTACTTGTACTGTGTTATCTTCCTTGTTTGCCCTTTGCAAACCGAGGTGTTAAATTCGCTTGCACACTGCTTCCTCGAGTGCAGTTGTGCCTTGAGAACGGCAGGGTGTGCTCCTGCATATTTATTTTATTTATTTATTTTTAAATGCCTTGGTCGTAATATACTTTATTTAGCATTACGCGTTTCAATAACATCGTCAGATCTGTGGCATAAATAATAGAAGAACATTACATTTCGGATGTTTACAGTTCATAATCACAATATTCACAAGAACAAACACATTGTATGCACATATACTTACAAAATTTTCTTTAAAAACGATGGGAATTAAAATACATCTCAGTGGAGATGCATAAACCACCATCGGTGATGTCTAGTGAAGGAGTTCAACTAGATTCACATGTCAAACTGTGGTGAGAGGGGGGAAACATCGTAACAGGTAAAGTAGGCCCAATAGCCGCCAAATAGCGCAGGGTTAAAATTAAAAGTTATTTGAATAAAATTATAATAACATCATCTTGGGCACTCTGCACTGCTTGCTGACATAGAAGCTATGAAAAACATTGCTGCAAGATGTAGCATATTATAAGAACATTAAAACATACTACTAGGATTGGACGTACGAAAAGGGAGGAATGGGTGGGTAGAAGAATGGGATTGGGCGTGGATAAATACAGCATAAAGTCCACACGAAAATAAATTATTAAATAGCTGCTCACCTTACATTACAAGTCAACATTGTAACGGATTATTATACACTCCTGCAAAATGAAAAAGAACACCATCAATTCGTCAACCCAGCAGAGCGAAATTTTATTGACTTATTCTTGAGAATGTATACAACACACAGTCACGCAGTCAGAACCATTTGCACGTCAGTACAGTCACCAGCGCGTGCACAATGTCGACGCTAGTAACGTGTATACCCTGCTTTGCAGCAATTCAGGGTGCAACTTTCTCATTAAGACGATCATAGAGGTGCCGATTGAAGTCTTAAAGTATAGCCTGCCTGCAATTTCCATCAGATGCCTCAGTTAGACCAGATCTCGTGCCAGTCATGTTGACTGCACCAAAATGAAGTTTCATCTGGTCCCAGACATGCTTAATGGGGGACAGATCTGGGGATAATGATGGACAGGGTAATTTACGTACACCTAGAAGAGCACGCTGGGTTGTATGGGATACGTGTGTACGTGCATTGTCTTGTTGAAAAAGCACATCGCCTTGTTGGTGCACGAATAGAGGCAAGATGGGCTGAATGATGGTTTCAGTGTACCGTGTACTCTTCAATTTTCCGACAACGAAAACCAGAGGAGAACGGCCAGTGTAGGATATGGCTTCCACACCATGATCCGAGGTGTAGGCCTCGTTTGCCTTAAGTCGCATACACTCCAGATTTTCGCACTTCCCTGCATGACACCATACACACGTACGACCATCATTGGCACAGAGACTGCGACGGCTCTCATCACTGAAGATAACACGTCTCCATTCGTCCCTTCATAAGCGCCTACCATGACACCATTGGAGGTGGGTACATAATATCGTGCATTGTTGTGCAGGAAGCAATGTTCTACACTCGCCATTCTCCTTTAGAGATCGTCTAGAGAACATTGAACAGTTCACGGTACACTGAAAACATCATTTAACCTGTCTTGCTACCACTCATGCACCAAAAAGTTTATATGCTTTTGCAACAGGACAATATAGATCCACAAGTATCCTTTACCACCCAACGTGCTCTTCAAAGTGTACGTCAACTACCATGGCCAGCACAATCCCTCGATGCCTCCCCCATTGAGCATGTTTGGAACCACATGAAACGTCATGTTGGGTGGTCTGCATGAGCGGCACGAAATCTGACCCAACTGAGACACCAGGTGGAAATTGCATGGTAGGCCACTCCACATAACTACCTTCGGAACCTCTACGATAGTTTTCATGAAAGAATTACAGCTTGCATTGCTGCAAAAGGAGGGTATACACGGCACTAACGCCAACATTGCGGACGCTATGGTGACTGTACTCATGTGCATACGGCTCTGCCGTGTGTGGTTGTGTGTTCCATACAACCTCAAGAATGCGACAATAAAATTTCCCTCTGCTGGGAATTCATGGTGTTCTTTTTTCATTTTCCAGAAGTATGTGTCCTTAAACAATGTCAGCTAATTATATTTAAGTTAGCGATAAAATAATTAATGGGATAACCAGGTAAATGTCTGTATTGTGTCTAAAATTAAAGCATGTTCAGATACACTAGGATATGTACCTTATGTGATTCAATACCCTTTCCTCCCCATTATTTTCCTTGTATTATCCTCCTTTAATTTTAGACACAATACAGGCAGTTACCTGGTAATCCCATTAATTATTTTATCGCTAACTTAACTATAATTAGCTGACATTGTTTAAGGGCATATAATAATCCGTTACAATGTTGACTTGTAAGGTGAACAGCTATGTGACTGTCACGTCACAATGGTCTAGCATGCTTGCTCTTTAATATTTAAGTGTGGACTTTATGCTGTATTTAGCCACGCCCAATGCCATCCTTCTGCCCTCCCATTCCTCCCTTGTCGTACGCCCAATCCTAGTAGTATTTTTAATGAACTTATAATATGGTATCTGATATTTTTCATACGACTTAACACATCTTGTAGCAATGTTTTTCATAGCTTCTATGTCAGCAAGCAGTACAGAGTGCCCAAGATCATGTTATTGTAATTTTATTCAAATAACTTTAAATTTTCACTCTGCGCCATCTGGCTGCTATTGGGCCTACTTTACCTGTTACGGTGTTTATCGACTAACTGTCCTAATGTTCTTATTTCTGGAGTTTATTACTTGAAAATAGCAATATTGAAGACATATCTTTCTTGTAAAAAGCTACTTAGAAATACATCAGTAAAATGTGAAGATGATATTTAATAACACATGTAGCTTTGTGCATTGCGATAAAAAATATTGATCATAAAGTTTCTGCATTTTACTAGTTTCACACATCTAGACGACGAGAAAATCAAGCCTGTGGATTTGTAAAACTAAACTTGGTGCTCAATCACTGAGCTAAAGAAAGGAAGAAAACTTACAGTATATTACGGACCGACGAAGGAATACTTACTTCCACAAAATGAGAAGAAAATGTACGTTTTCTTTGTAGAGTATATCTCTAAACACTGATGCTCTTGTAACTATAGCTTAACTCTTTCCTAAGTAATTTCTGTGTTAAAACAAAGTTTGAGAATAAAATTGAATGTAAGGTAGGTAGGCCACAAAAAGAACAGATTAAAACCAGGGTTGTGTTGAAGGAACGATTAGCGTTTCATTGGTGCATTTTCGACGGTTATAGCAGGCTCAATTGACGAGGTGCAGCTCTGGTAACAGAGTTTGTGTCTTGCGGTAGATGTCGCTACAGGGAGAGCAGATTGAGGCTGAACAGCCGCAATCACATTACACGCCGTGCGTAGTGAGGAGAGACTGTGATAATCGCTGAGGCGACAGCCTCTGAGACACACCTCAGCCACGTCAACGTAGCTAGCCGGCTGCTGTTGAACTGGAAACTCCTACTCTTCAGTGGTTGGCATTATCAGTGCTCCGTGGTTGTGAGCTGAAATGCCTCTTCAACAGCTACCGTAAACTCTCTAAGATCAGTATTTTAACCCTTAGCGCACGGAAATGGTAGCGGTAAGGCGGCGGCCATATTGTCGCGCCAGCCTACCGGTACGTTTTCGCTTTTCTGTCATCTGTATCTGAACCCGTATCGCAACGATTGATGCCTTTTGTGACTGAATAGTGTTGTCATGCGGATCTAATTCCGTTTTTAGGAGATCTTGTACGTAATCGATCTCAGAGGCACTTTCCTTGCCCAGTACAACAGATAGTGGCGTAAGGGTCAAGGACTCAAAGAACTTGCCATGTGTCCAGTCATACGTCAGGATGATACCAAAACAGAGGATACTAGGTTTGCGTGTCTAGAATGCTATATACTTTTATGTGTAACTCCATGTTTTATGCAGTACTAGAAACAAAAAATATTTTTAATTGAAGTTACCCATTGATGTAATACCAATCAAGTAATAATATTTCCAAATGTTGCTTTAAATATAATTATCCTTTAATACTATAATACCTATTTCGGCAAAACTGCCATCTTCATGTAATCTGTGAAAATGTGACATTGTCAATTATATATCGAATTTCATGAGTATCGTAATTACAGCTTACATTTCTAAATATACATAGGTCAGATGGTCGTTACATCCATATATATCGTCGTTTTAGTGCTGTCAATTGATTTTGTTGTTCAGAAGTTTTATGAGAGCAATATTTGTTCTCAAAAAGTTTTAAGCTTTTCTTACTGACGTTTGCAGGTCCTTGAAGATAGCCAACTATATAATATGGCTCCAAGCTATTTGGGTAGTTGGTGGAATGTATGATCTTTGTATGTGTCGGAAAATTTAGTGATCTTTTTTAGCCGAATCGTTATTAACATGTATGATCTTAGTATCGTAAATTTTAATTTTCTTTGCTACTGAAATCTTTATTGGTGTGTAATCTGACTTTCTCGTATTTATTTCCATTTTCGTGGTGGACGACTTCAATAAAAATTTTCTACGTATTTTTTGTGTTGCAAGTCAACTTGTTCCTTCATTATTTCAAAGGGGTGGCGAAGTGAGTGTAAATATATTTCGATTTCCTCCAGAATGTTCATGAGTTGTTCTTTAGGTGTTCTAAGTAAAATTCAGAATGCCTGTTCTAAATTATCTACTGTGTGCTTCTCTGTTTCTAAATGATGGTAAAAAGTAGATGGGCTATTTTCGCTTTGTCTTATGTGCTCCCGATATCTAATACTGTAATTTCTGCGTGTCTGGCCTATGTAAAACTTACTACAGTTGTTGCATGTATTTTTTTTATGTTCCCCAGTTCGAAAATAGTGGGAAATGTGTTTTACCTGATTTTAACTGTGACGAAAGGTTGTGACGTGCCTGATAAGCGAATCATGCGCATTACTAAAAATACAAAATACAAAAGTCTTTCCACAAGGCATTTTACTTCTCTAAAGTGAAACGCATCTAACGGTTGCACAAGACGTTTCAAAGGTCTATGAGGCATCTCATCTATTCTCACTCTTCGCTGCATTTACTTGCGACTGTAATACATTCTTACCACATGACTCCTGTTCTACAGGCAATTAAAGTATGACAACTACCAAGACCAGGTATAAGAACAGCCACATCAGTGACTGAAAAGGCGTGGCGGAGCGGCCGAGCGCACGCGCCCGTTCAGAGAGCACAAAAAATAAAAAAAAAAAATAAATAAATAAATAAATAAATAAATAAAAAAAAAACAACCTGAGCCAACAACATATCGAACAAGAATGAAGAAACACGAACAGCGTCCGCACGGACAGAAATACCCATAGAGCACAAAAAGAAAAAAAAAAAAAGCTAATTGAGACGCTATGCTACGATGCGCGAGGTCGTTCCCCGTCGGGGGTTCGATTCCCCCTTCGAGCATGGATGTTTGTGCCGTCCTTAAGATTAGCTAGTTGATAAGTAATTTGTAATTTTAGGGACTGATGACCCCGTAGTTAAGTCCCATAAGCTATACAAACATTTGAACTCCGCAATTACGTCACATAAGCTTTACAAACATTTTTAGTGACTGTAGAGAAAGTTCATAATTTTGTGAAAAAATGGAGAATGAAGGAGATTTGACCAGGGATTTCCCATTTCGAAGTCCAACACTGTGACCACACTAACACGATCCGTGAATCCTCTAGTTCGGTTGATGTTGGATATCCTGTGCAGAGACGGTTGACTGTTTCTATTTTGCTTTCTTTTTTCGCAGTTCTGTACACTTCTCATTTTCATTCTTAATCCGTGTTCACTGTTTGATGCGCTGTGAACTGTTTCATCTTACTACTATGTGCGGGGGGCGGGGAGGGGGGGAGGCGATGGGGAAGTCTTTGAAATAATGCTGGAGAAGGCGCATTACCGAAAGTAGCCTTCTAAATTGAAACAGAACTGCTGAGGGTTTATCACAAAAATATTGTACTGCTAATCCAACGGCAGTTGCAAATGTGCAACACAAAGGTTAGTATTTGATTAAAAGTGACGTTGACCAAATTTATCCATTTGTTATCCTGGGTAGGATAACGGCAACTTCATCGTGACATGAGGTCATTTCCGTTAAGAGCATAAGGTAGTAATGTTTATTTTTGGTCATGTTGGACTAATTTCACTTTTACGTACTATTTACGAAGCTGTTTTTAGGTTATAAAAGATTCACGACCTAAAAAGTCACACTATATTTGTGATACATCCAATAGGGACCTCTTTATACGAAACATCAACCAAACACAAGAACAAAGAAAAACGACATTGATAGTTTACTGTCATGCATTCTGCCTGTGTGTCACCATTTTCCTCACTACCTCATCGTGTGACTATAGCTTCCACGGCTTTACAAGAGCAAGCAGACGAAAGTGAACATTTATCTTTGAATATTAACTGTATAACCTTTTCATTGTAAATATTTCTTATATGCTGACGCACTGAATGAAATTAAAATCATATATTCAATAAATTTATTTTCTTTACTGTTTCCTTTATAAAACATGAAGTCTAGAATAAAGACGACGCTGTAAGTCCAAAACTTTACTTTTCAATTCAGGAAAGGATGGAACAGCACTTACATTTACCGTCCTCTAACTGTGAAAGTATTATGTAAAATATCTTTTGTAATTTGAACATTTTAACGTGATGCAAACGTTTAGCTGTAGTTGATTATAAAGCGTAAACCTTAGGTGTTACAGTAAGTGGAATAACTGATATTGCATTGAAAAAGCACTTTAGTGAAGAGAAACGGCCAGATCATTTCGTGAGATGAAAACTCGGCACCACAGTTTGAATAGAAAGATTAGAGCAGGCCTTTGCGGCGCCAAGCCCTACGCTAGAACACAGTGTCTACAATTTCGCAAATTACCCATGAATAGAAAAGGTTAGAGCTGAGAAGATTGGTTTAATAGCCTGGCCAGAGTAATGTTGGTACTTGCACATATAATGAAAGGAAAAGAATGACTGCCGGCCGCGGTGGCCGTGGAGACTGAGGCGCTCCAGTCAAGGTCTGCACGGCCACTACGGTCGGGGGTTCGAATCCCCCCTCGGGCATGGATATTTGTGCCGTCCTAGTTCGTAAGTAGTTCATAAGTAGTTTGTACGTTTAGGGACTGACGACCCCGTAGTTAATTCCCATAAACTATACAAACATTTGATCATTTGATTTGAAGAATGGCTTTAGTTGAACTAGGGCAACGGAATAACTCAATGGCGACAGTTGATAATGTGAGGCGGGCCAGGATTCAATCTAATTTGGACCAGCTGTCGTCTTATCCCCTCTTTTATTTTTATTGTTTTCATTTTTTATTGTTTATTTTAGGTGTGGGGGGAGAGCGGCCCTTTGCGGATCTCGGGTCGCTTTCGTTCTATGTTGATCAATGCGTGCGTGAGACGTGTTTTTTTTTTACTTGACTTGAATAAAAAAAAGGCTGTATGTACGAAAACCACGAATCTGAGAAAAAAAAGGAACTACATGAGGATAATGTGGATAAAGGTTCGGAACACAGGTTTCATATGTTAACTGCAGCTGGTGTTACACTGCCTGCCATGTGTTGAGTGCATTTGCTACTACTTTTACACAAAAAGTCAATGTTTTTTTATTGTCACGGTACTTAGAGCATATTTTATTTAAAGGCTGCAATTTGTATACGCACTGCCTTCATTTGTTACAAGAGGTGAAAATGAGCGCGGCATAAACACTAACATTCAGATTTGTTGTAATTATATGTCAGTTAAGCCGTGTTGGCAGTATCCGAGAATAATTTTGCAAATTCGAAAATAAAAAAGATATCAGTAACAAAGAAAAAACTACATATAACAGGACAAAAACAAATGCCCAACGTGATGGGTGTTTATTACACGCTTTAAGGGGAGTTAGAATGCCCTATCTCGCCATGTTAAATGTGCTAATTTCATATACCTTTTTAACTGGAACTGTTATTTACAGAACTTTGAAATGTCGGCAGCTATTTGCAGCATATATTGTTAGTTTACTGAACTAGAACGAGTGTTTTCTTTGTGTTGGTATAATATTTATGAATTTTTTCACAGTTAAGCCGTTTTTAACTGGAAAAAATTTAACATAAATTTTCCTGGTTCAGAGAATAAGCGTTATTTTTCTTCATTCTAGTCCAGTGATTCTTTTAACTGTCATATAGCGTTTCTGAAAATTTGAATGTTATATGTTTAGTGGTTTGTGAGATAAAGTTATATGTAACACTAAAAATGTCAAATGCCAGAAAATGCGATAAACTAATTTATTATGAAAATTGACAAATACTTCTTATTGCATTATCAAAAGTGTCTAGCAGAGTAATCAGAGTCATCTTCTAGTTCTTCTCCTTCACCTAGAAGCTTTATTCTCCTTGCCGCCTTTGTTGTTATTATTATTATTAGTATCAAATTCACCTGTATACTGAGCCCTCCTTACAATGTTGTCCAGAAGCCGAAGACCTCTGATGCTTCTGATACCAGGAACAATACAAGGCTTTCCAAAACCCTTGGCCTACCCATATGACCATCACTGAATGAAATAACAGAATCACTAATTCCGAGTTTCAAAGTGTTTATGGAACAAATACATTCTTAGGTACACGAGTCCATATGACGTTGTTGAACGACATATTTATATCACTCATCGACTTGTATTCAACGATAATTGTACAAACGGAAATATCAAAGATTCTATAACTGAAGAGCGAAATCCACAGCTTTATATAGGCTATCTAATATTTTCGGAAATATGGAGATTTAAATGTGTAAACATAACAAGTTGGGTAATTTTCTTGGACGCATATATAACTTTGAAAAATGAAATAAAATACTTCCTATTCGAATTTCATAACAAATTTTGCACAATTTTAAGCAGGAAACTTCAAATTACTTTAGAAGTTAAAAACGTAGAATATGATTTTTTTTACCTATTTCCAGTATTCAAACTCCCCTTAAACCGCAAACATGACGCATACTATGTAGCAAATAAATAATTTTTGTTACGGATTGTAGTGTTGATTGTATCGAAAGGTAATAAATGGAACTAAATCAGCGTAACAATTAGGAGAAAGGTTCGGAACACAGAACGCTTTATATGTTAACTACATTGGGTGTTACATCGGCTGCCATCTGTTGAGTGCATTTGCTGCTACTTGCGTTGCAGTTGGCGGAAGCTTCTTACAACCGTTACGTATTTATTTTCATATATTTCATATAAGTAACTTGTAAGTAGCCTGTTACCTTTCAGTTCTATACGGGTAACTGTCTAGATATTTAATTGATCTGGCCCATTAACTTTAATCAATATCGTCTTGGCTCAAAACAGGGGGAAACGAAAACTGTGATTATCGTTTTAGATAGCATGCAGCAATGTTCTTGACTCAATGACTATGGCAGCCTCTTGGGAAATATTCTGCAGTTGAAACAGACCCCATTCGGATCTCCTGGCGGGGATTACACAGGTGAATGTAGTCACCAAGAAAAACAATACTGTCATTCTACGGGTTAGATCATGGAATGTTAGATTCCTTAATCAGGTAGATAGGTTAATGGACTTAATTAAGGGGTCATCAGTCTCTAAACTTACAAACTACTTATGAACTAGCTAATACCAAGGACGGCACAAATATCCATGCCTGAGGGGAGATTCGAACCCCCGACCGTAGTGGCCGTGCAGACTCTGACTGGCGCGCCGCAGAACTCTCGGCCGGCGAAGCGGGTCAGAGTAGGGGAGTTTTTTTTTATTGCAGGTATTATTAAGTTGCAAGATTAAAAATTGAAACGAGGTTAGAAATAGAACTAGAATACTGTCTCATGTGGGTTATACACTGTGATTGGAACTTCACAAGCAATAATAAATCAGAGTGAATTAAAGAATAGCTAACACTCCATGAAAGTTTTCTGTGCCGAGATTGACTAAATAATTGATTGTTTCATAGTAGAGTAAATAATTGATAGTTTCATAGTTCGAAAGTCGATAACATACTGGGAGTGCTATTACATAGCTGTACTTTCTCTTACGCTTAACAAAAGCCTATGATGCTTAAAGAAATTTCTAGTCAAAAGGAAGCAGAGGTTTAAACTTTCCGTGATAGTGACTGATGACTGTAACAGATGTTGTACTATAAAAGTTGCATGTGTTTGGATGGTCATTGCAATCTAGCGTGTTTGTCGGAACAATATCGTGTCACTGTTTGTGTTGAATGACAGTGCCCGATAAAATGCACAAATAAGTTTTCTGTTGTGACTCTGGCTACAAAATAACTTGACTAAGCAATGAGATTCAGGGCCACTGGGTGCGGGCGTGCAAGGCGTGCGGCGCACGCGGGCGGCCTTCTTAGGGGGGGGGGGGGGGGAGGGGGCAAATTCATCCAAATCGCTTTGATCGGAATCGTCTCAGTGTCTCCATATCAGTATGGCACAATATTATAGTTTTAATCCTCTCCTAAGAATGCAATGTATATCTGACTGTTAGAACTAAAATACGAAACGTCTGTATGTTGAAACCACATTAACAGCGGCAGGTATTCCTACTTGCGAAGGAACATCCCCAATGGGGATTTCCCATATTACTGAGTAGTAGAGTTGTAGCGATTCGTGGATGAGTCGTTCATCTGAACGAATACAAATAAAGAATCGTAAGAATCGAATCGTGATGCGGACGAATCGTCGTTCAAAAGAATCGTCTGTTTCGTGAAGATTCATGATTCGAAGGCGACTGCCGAATCGTGCCGAATGATTCTGAATGCCGGAGAGAAGTCAAGAGGGGGGACGAATCGTCGTTCAAAAGAATCGCCTGTCTCGTGACGATTCTAAGATCCAACGGTTCATGATTCGAAAGCAAGTGGCGAATCGTGCCGAATAATTACGAAAGCCAGAAAGCATGTGAACAAAGGAAGCAAAGAACGAAGATCTTGAGCCGTTAATTATTAGCCTATTCACGAATTACAGATGACAGAAACAAAACGCAGCGAAATACACAGCTGCCAATACATACGAATATACGTCTTTTATACAGTTTACATATTATGTATTTAAACGAGCAATCCTTACACATTTATATTTCGCGTAGCCCAGAAATGGCTGTAACAATTTGGATTATATTTTCTGTTTAGAGAGGTTTAACCTTTTCGAGTTCATCTTCATAGTTCTATTTTTTGTAAAAAATCAACTTTACAAAAATATTCTTTTTATATAAAAACGCGATTTTAAATGTTTTTAAAGCCATCTCAAAAATCTATTTTACCATTTTGTTTTTTACGTTATCAGCTTCCCTGAAAGAAACCGATTTTACGAAAAAGAAACATTTTAATAAACGCGAATTTCTTATATCTCGAAAGAAATTTAATATTTAGAGACGGATTTTTATTTTTAATGTTTATTTATATAGACGTGTTTCCTTAAACCAATTGATTTTACATAATAAGTATTTTATAATGATTAGATATGTGTTAATTGCCACAGATTTAATTAAATTTATATTTAAATGGCCGAAGTATTCAAACAGAACGGAAAAAAATTTGTAAGGTTACAGCAGGATTCGAAATAAGTGACGTACGTTCGCTAAACCTACAACGCTACTAAATAAGCTATGATGACAACAGAAATAGTTGGTAGTGTAATATGTATTTATAACCGCTCGCAAAACTTGAAAGACTATTTTCTCGAGAATTTTTGAGATCTGAATCGAATGGCTTTGCCTCATTATTATTTTAAGTCTGAACTTTACGCACCACAAATATTAAAAAATCCGATACCCATACTGTCACCTTTTTGACATTCTGTAAGATTCGTGCCGTCGCAGACCAGAAAGAATCGTGAACGAATCGTAGCAACAGATGCAAAAGGCTAGGATTCCAACATCCATGACACAGACATGTATTGCCATCTATGAGCAAGATGTAGAAGTAAGAATTGTGCCAATGCAGACTAAAGAATCGTGAACGAATCGTAGGAATCGATTCACAATGTGGTATTTAATCGCAAGAATCGATTCCTAAAAAAGAATCGTGTTGCCCAACTCTACTGAGTAGAAGCAGGCCTCTGTATGGCGGGTCCCGTACAGAAAATCCCCGTGGCTTCTCGGCGCCGGCGGGTGCATTTGACTGACCAAACTCCGCTCTCCAGTCACTTGTTCCCAGCCGTTAGCGCGAAACACAAAGCCGCACATTGTCCGTTGATTGTTTACTGCAACGTTTTAGTTTTATAACATACAGGCGGAGAAAGAAGCGTCAATATGGTGAGTATGGTTTTCTATTTTAATTCTACTAATTTCTAATACTAAATATTCCCTGTTTTATAGTCGCTGTTTTAATAGGTTAATTGCGGACAGCAGTGTCTGTACAGAACTTTAAACCCTCAGTCGGACATAGCGTTCTCCCAAAGTGGCCACAACCCACAATTCACCTTTCACATTAGAAATTAAATTTGCGCTGAAGTTTGTAACATTTGTACAGCGATCAGTTAGGCTAATGTTACTCTAATACGCTTTACTAATGCCAATAATAGCACAGTTAATACTCAAAATAATGAAGGCATATTTATCTCTGTTTGAGGAAGGAGGACATAATTTTGTGCCAGTACGCATTTGAGTCTTGTGGTAAACTGATTTCATGAAATTTTGTCAGTAATATAATCATGATTTCAAGCTTTCTCATTTCTTACCTATCATAAATAGGTTCGTATACAACTTCAGTTGCCTTGACGAATTTTGCCGCCCTGTAGAATAAATTCAATGTTCCTGCCCCGCACACCTACATACTGTATATTGCCGCGAGAGTCCACGAACACCGACTGCCGGCGTGGCGCAGGGGATAGCGTCACGGACTGCGGTGCAGAAGTTCGCCGGTTCAATCCCGCGCACCGGCAAAAATTTATTTCTTTGTAATTAGCAATTCCAGAAGGTTCTACATCTTTCTTATGTTCAGTTGTAAATTCTACTTGTTTCTTATGTTAACTGTTCTTCTAATTTCTGGTAAATTCTGTCTGTGTATAAATAGCAGAGCACTCTGCCTGAGAGGCAGTCAGTGCTGCGTGTATGTTGAGTTCGTAATAAACGTGCTTTGAGTATAAGTGCTGGGTTCAGTTGCCTTCGAAGTCAAGCCTGCTTCCATTGCAACGCGACATTGTTTGGTGGAGGCGCCGGGTACACTGTGCGACAGCTGCATTACCGTGGCTCCGATTAGGCACCCGTCGGTGTTCTCTGGAGACGCTGGACAGGACCCAAACAAATGGCTAAAAGGGTTCGACCGAGTCGCCAAGTACAACAGGTGTGATCATACGATGTGCTTGGCCAACGTTTATTTCTATCTGGACGGAATAGCCCAGCAATGGTTCGAGAACAACGAAGACAAGTTGAATGACTGGGAGACGTTCCAGGAGGAACTGAAGAAGACTTTTGGAGACCGCCAGCGACAAATCCGCTCGGCGGAAGAACAACTGAAGAACCGGCCCCAACGACATGGTGAGCCGACACAATCATACATACAGAATGTTTTGGCTCTGTGTAACATAGTCAATCCGAACATGACTGAGGCGGACAAAATCACGTACCTGATGAAGGGAATTGCAGAAGATATGTACCAAGCTCTTCTGATAAAAGACGTCGCTACGACAGAAGAGTTCATCAAGTGGTGCCAGCGTATTGAAGAGATGCAACAAAGGAGGGTGGGGCGCAAGAAGTATGAAAGACTCCCAAATGTAGTCCCTATGGCCGTTGTGGAAGACCAGAATGACTTCGCTTCTCTCATACGACAAATCGTGAGAGAAGAATTACAACAGTGCATGGCAGCCGGGACTATTAGACCGAGCGCGCATCAGATTATGGCCATGGATGTGAGCCCTGTAAGTCACGAGGGCGCCGACGCCGCTGGGGACGAGGTACTTCAAACATTAGCTCCTGTCTGCCTCGTCAATCGCACCCGACGTGAAGAATGGCGTCGCCCTGCTATGACTTACGCTGCAGCTGCCAAACGGCAGCCCATGAACCGGCCGACGCGACCACAGCCAACTCCCCCGGTAACTATGACGCCCCGCAGAAGAACAGACGTCTGGAGGACAGAAGACAACACACCACTGTGTTTCCACTGTGGACGCCCTGGACATGTCGTACGCTACTGCAGAGAGAGGAAGCGAGTATTCGATGATTATTTTGCCGCAAGACGTCAGCCGTCGGAGCAGTTCTATCCAAGGCAGTCACCTGCTGATGAGTTCAGTCAACCTATGGGAAGAAGCCCATCGCCGTACCCTAGACGAGGTCGCTCCCCGACGCGCCGCAGCCGTTCACCGTCGCCGTACAGAGGTACCAGCCGCTCCCCTAGTCGCCGCGCCCAGGAAAACTAAGCGAGGCGACCATCTATGGAGGTGAGGCCGCCGCAGATGAAAATCCTCCATGGACGACAGTCGCTAAGATGTCGGGAAATCTCATCGACGTCATAATCGACGGCCAACCTGTCCGGGCACTTGTTGATTCAGGAGCCTCTTTTTCGGTATTATCGGATAATTACCGCCGCACACTAAAGAAGACAATGTTCTGTGATATGGGGACAACTGTGCTGAAGGTCGCGAATGGAAAGTACGTCCATCCAGCAGGAACTTGTGTCGCAAGAATAACCATCAACAACAGGACCCAGCCGTTTGAATTTGTCGTGTTAACAGAATGTAGTCACAATGTCATCCTCGGATGGGACTTCTTCCAGGCATCCCAAGCTATCATTGACTGTGGAAGATCTGAGCTGCACATTGAAGAAGTTATAGAGTGTCGCCAGCTGAAAGACGGATAATTCGGGAGGAAGTGGAGAAGATGTTGCGAGATGACATTATTCAACCTTCGGAGAGTCCTTGGTCGTCTCCGGTGGTCCTCGTAAAGAAGAAGGATGGCACGTGGCGATTCTGTGTCGACATCGGCGGCTGAACAGAATCAAAAAGAAAGATGTCTACCCATTGCCGCGCATTGACGACATCTTAGACTGCTTGAAAGGAGCTACATACTTCTCAACTATGGACATGCAGACAGGTTACTGGCAAATCGAGGTTGACGAAGCTGACAGAGAGAAGACGGCTTTTATTACACCTGACGGTCTCTATGAATTAAAATTAATGCCATTTGGATTATGTAATGCTCCAGCCACATTCGAACGCATGATGGACAACTTGCTTCGACATCTTAAGTGGACGACGTGTCTCTGCTATTTAGATGACATTGTCGTTTTCTCGAAAACATTTGAAGAACATCTGAGTCGCCTGTCAACTGTGTTGAAGTGTGTTCAGGCTGCAGGTCTCCGCCTCAATCCAAAGAAGTGCCTCTTCGTCGCCAAAGAGATAAAAATCCTGGGGCACCTAGTCAACGGAGATGGTGTCCGTCCTGATCCAGATAAAGTAAGGGCAGTCACAGAATTTCCAACTGCTCAGCACATTCGTGATGTGAGAAGTTTTCTCGCACTGTGCTCATACTACCGACGTTCCATAAAAGGATTTTGTAACAAGGCACGTCCATTACAAGAACTTCTGCAGGGAGACGCCAAATTTTACTGGGATGAGACAAAAGAAAGAGCTTTCCGGGAACTTAAGGAGGCTCTAACTTCCGCACCAGTGCTAGCCTTGTACGACGAGAATGCAGAAACGGAACTTCACACAGATGCCAGTGGTTATGGGATTGGTGCAGTTCTTGTACAAATTCAGGAGGGTGCTGAAAAAGTGATAGCCTACGCGTCAAGAGTACTCTCAAAGTCCGAGATAAACTACTCTACAACTGAAAAAGAATGTCTCGCGGCGTGGTACAGGGGATAGTGTCACGGACTGCGGTGCAGAAGGTCGCTGGTTCAATCCCGCCCACCGGCAAAAATTTATTTCTTTGTAATTAGCAATTCCAGAAGGTTCTACATCTTTCTTATGTTCAGTTGTAAATTCTACTTGTTTCTTATGTTAACTGTTCTTCTAATTTCTGGTAAATTCTGTCTGTGTATAAATAGCAGAGCACTCTGCCTGAGAGGCAGTCAGTGCTGCGTGTATGTTGAGTTCGTAATAAACGTGCTTTGAGTATAAGTGCTGGGTTCAGTTGCCTTCGAAGTCAAGCCTGCTTCCATTGCAACGTGACAATATAATTTAACCGAGTTGTTTGGTTTATGACGTAAGCAGTGCTGCATGGATCCGCTTTATCCATTTTTTTAATGTTACTCGTGTCTTCTGCTCAAAAACGTTTTCAGGCTTATCCCAGTATTTTTGCTAAGATTTTAATTACTACATGGCAATTGTTTAAGTGCAAGTACCAACTAAGCTTTTTGTTTTGATTGGGGCAGAAACCATTATCTTTCGTGGGGTGTAGGGGGGTGGTTTCGTGGGTTCAAACAATCGATTTTTTTTTAACTAGATCGAATGCAATCAGGTACAGCAGAGATTCATAGATTGCTGTTGTATACCGTGGTATCTGCTCTACAGTGTTTCTGTAGGCCTAACCTTCCAAATTATACATTTTATTTTATTTTATTTTATTTTATTTTGCAGGTTAGTAAGTCTTTAAATGCGTCCGTGTAAAGAAAATGTTTCCAATAAAGCAAGTTTTACACGCATAACACACATAACTCGCCCCACGGAAAGTAATAACAGGAATAAAAGAGCCTATGTGGATATAATTGCATGATGTACCAGCGCATTCAAAGGAGAGGTGACTTCCGTAACAAACGATTAACAACGGAGAAACATTATCCCGCGCTTTTGACTAGTTGCTTATTATCTGCAGTACATCACAGATATTCTCATTGTTAAACCCAAACGTCTATTATGGATACAAGGTCAGCCAAAACTGAATCCCCATTTTCAAATAAATTAGTTACACTATCTACCAATGTTAAAACAGTACAGTAAGTAGGTTTACATTCCGCATGACATTAAAATACATAAAACTGGTTTCGTATTTAAGTTCATTCCCTCCGTCTTACTAGCTCTGTTGCCAGTTGTAGCCTAAATTAATACACTCTTCGTAAAATTAAGAGACATTGCGTAGTGTTAACGACCACTTTCTGGATTCGACAGTCACTTATACGCCAGGAAAAAACGAGCGTGTCAAAAGTGGAAGGAAATATTTACACGCTCTAAAACGCCTACAGTAACACAAAATAAAATAACTGATATTACAAAATAAAATATAATAGCACAGAAGAGTGAGCATTTAATTTACCGCAAATTTCGGCTGAAAGATAAGACGAGGTATAAATTTTTGTCAAAGATACATAGTTTTACGTGATGTCCGTTATATAAGACGGACCCCAAACTATCAACGACCTGTAAATTTAGTTTAGAACAATGATCAACTGGGTAATAGTACGCGCAATGTTTCGTGTAATGACCTTGAGCGTCGTATCGGCTATTCAATTTTATGTTCAAATGTGTGTGCAATCTTTTGGGGCCAAACTGCTATGGTCATCGGTCCCAAAGCTTACACACTAATTAAACTAAATTATTCTAAGGACAACACAAACACCCATGCCCGAAGGAGGATTCGAACCTCCGGCGGAAGCAGCCACACAGTCCATAACAAGGCACAACCCAGTTATTCACGCGAGACTCAATTTTATACCCGCTGTGTACTTCTAAACAGTTGGTACGACTGCACACGTCATAATGCAAACGCCTGAAAAATGTTCTAATGTTTGTAGAGCTTATGGGACTTAACTGCGAGCTCATCAGTCCCTAAACTTACAAACTACTTATGAACTACCTTATACCAAAGACGGCACAAACAGCCATGCCCGAGGGGGGATTCGAACCCCCGACGGGTAACGGCCTCCGCGACTCAAACGCCTCCTTTAGCATTGTTGCGGTGTTGCCTATAGAAACACATGCCGAATACTAACCTTCTACGCACAGCTAATAAGTATTGTTGTAGGTTGTGTTGTGAGTAGTGTTTTTACTGGCCGTCTCACAGCTCTTGCTTCACGATAGTGGCCAAGCCTATTGGTTCAATTGGTCTGAAATTGTAAATTGAGATCGAAGCGGCGGCGATATGGATAAGCGAAAATTCAGCAAAAAATTTCGTAGATATATGGTAGAAAGGTTAAATTCTTTAGAGTTTGCAATGGTGAGAAGTTGTATATCCACACTTTCAAATCTAAGCAGTTGTATGACGCATAAAAGAGGAAATTTCTGCATTTTCTAAAAATCCACCCGGATCATTTTTAGAGTGCAAAAATGAGGACGTCTGGTAAACCCTAAATGTAGGCAAACGTTTAATATTTGGTGTGTAAGACGACCCAGATCTTGCGTAAAAAAATTTTATACTTTTACTATCGTCTTATCTGCCGAAATATACGGTACTTGTAAATTTGTTCAACCAAGTACCAACAACAGTTTTATTAGTTTCACCCAAAAATTGTTTCAGGAACCACAGAAAAGAAAAAACCTTCTGGGACGCAGTTTCGTAATCAGAAACGAGAGAAGGAAAGGCAAAAAGAAAAACTGGCAGGTTCTATTACGAAATTTTTGACCAAATCTGTGAATGACGGCCAAGAAATGTTCGACGTCTTGATCTGAAACTATGGAAGCAAGTGAAGACAAGACATGTTGCGCTCTTACTCCCTTTGGTGATCTCACCGAAGGCATTGACACACGTGATGTTGCTGCTGAAGAATCTTCAAGCAGTATAGTGGTAGTTTGCAAGAGTTTGACAATTAGCGAAGACCCAGGGCGGTGGCCTCTTAACATTAATAGTGATTCCGTTAATATTTTAGTCAAACGTGGTCCTGTTCAAGTACACAATCATAATTATCATATGAACGACGAAGGAAGAAAGTTTGCTGACACTGTTACAGAAATCTTTCTAACGGTGAAAAAGTTAAAAGAGACTGGCTTGTTTGAGCTTTATCAAATGATGCAGTGTATTGTATCTGTTGTAAAATGTTTCGCACGAGTGCAAGTAGTCTGTCTGATTTGAATGGATTTTCAGATTGGCAGCATTTATCATTGACTCCGAAAAGACACGAAACAAGCTATTCCCACAATGAAAACGTGAAGTCATGGGTACAATTGAATAATATGTTACAAACAAAGAACACTGTAAATCAGATGCAACTGATACTAACAGAGAAGGAAAAAACACTGGTGTGATGTATTAGAAAGGATTATTGCTGTTATTAAGTTTTTGTCGTGACAATGTCTGGCTTTTCGTGGTTCTTCCAAAAAAAAAAAAAAATAAATAAAATAAAATAAAATAAAAAAATAAAAATAAAAAAAAATTGTGAACATGATAATGGAATTTTTTTTAAAAGCAGTAGAGATGCGGGTATCATTTGATTCAGTTATGCGGGAACATATTCGCAGAATTGAATCAAATTCTGACTCAAGCCGGATGGATATGGCCCACTGTTTAAGAGATCACGTTCAAAATTAAGTTATTGATTTACTAGGCACAATGATAAAAAAACCATATTTTGAAGAAAGTTAGGGACTCTAAATATTTTTGCATCATATTAGACTGCACACCAGATGAAAGCCATACAGAACAAATAACAGTAATATTTAGGATGTTTATCTAAATCACGCAGACAAAAAAGTAGAGGTATGTGAACATTTCATTGGTTTCTGCCCGTTTTGAATTTATTTTCTGAATTGAACCTGGATATTCAAAATTTGCGCGGAAAAGGTTAGGACAATGGCTCTAACATGCGTGGAAAACACAACGGACTGCAGTAAAGAATTCTGTATATCAATAAGCGTGCATTTTACGTCCCATGCTTAGCTCACAGCTTAAAGTCAGTGGTAAATGACGCAGCAAATATTTCGTACGGGACCATCAATTTCTTCGAAGTAATTCAAGAAATTTACGTCTTCTTTTCATCATCAACAATTAGGTGGTCAATCATTTGCAAACATTTACCAGGGATAACGCTAAAAGCTTTAAGTGCTACGAGATGGTCTAGCAGAATTGAAGCAATCAAGCCATTACGTTTCTACACAGAATACGTATTTGATGCTCTGTTGGAAATTTCAGACGTTTCTTCTAGCTGGGATTGTACCACTACTCTCAAAGCGAAGTCACTTGCATTAAAAATTCAACATTATAAATTCACTTGTTCTGTTGTAATCTAGTACGACGTTCTGAGTGAAACTAATTCTTTAAGTAAAATTATGCAAAACCCGACAATTAATACTCAGATATGCATCAATTTGTTAAAGAGCTTGATTGATAAATTCACACAATATCGCACAGATGAAAACTTTGACATAGTTTTAAAGGAAGCTACCAATGTGGCAAACAAACTAAATATTGAAGCAAGTTTCCCTCCAGTAAATCTACTTTCTCCAAGAGAAAAACCGACTCAGTTTCAGTATGAACATCGTGATGAAGTTTTGTTAGACCCCAAATTAATTTCAAAGTGAAGTTTTTTTTTCGAATTTTAAATCAGACATTAATTTCCTTAACAAACAGATCTGAAGACTTATAAAATTAAGACGACTTTTTGGGTTTTTTCAGTAGTACATTATTTAGTTATCCTAAGGAAGAACTGCTGAAACGTTGTAAAGATTTGCATATGAAACTTAAAGACCATTCAAGGAATGAAACTGACATTGACGGTACTGATTTGTACAATGAAATTAACGCTTTAAGGCTGCATTTCCTAGAAAATCAGTCTTGTGATCTATATACAATTCTTCAAAATCTTATAAGAAATGATTTAATATCAACTTTTCCAAACACAGCAATAGCGATAAGAATATTTCTTACTCTGCCAGTCTCAGTTGCATCAGGTGAAAGATCATTTTCTGATTTAAAAATTATAAAAAATTATCTAAGATCAACAATGCATCAAAAGGGACTTAAAAATTTGGCTATTATTTGAATAGAACACGAGATCTTGGACAATTTAGGTACTAGACAGATAATAGAAGATTTTGCAATTATTAAAGCAAGAAGAGCTCAATTTGTGTGAATACAGGTAAGTGTCGAAGAAACTTTCACTCAATTCAGCAAAGTAAATAGAATAAAAGTATTCTTGGATTTGCCAACAATGATTCTCATTTATATGAAATAGCTAATGAATTAGTATGCTTATGGATTTTCTTTTTGTAAAAATAATTATTATTAAAGAAATTGTATATCACGAAAAAGGCGATGATGAGTCTTTATACGAGTGTGGAAAAAAAAGATTTTGTAATGTGGGGGGGAGGGGGGAGGCAAAATCTGGTTCGCAGCGGGCGCCTTGGGGGCAAGCAGCGTGCCTGATTGAGACTCAGTACTTTCCTCTGCCCTGTTAGAATAAATTACAACTGACATGGAATGCACTATTCTTACGTGTATGTGGTTTTCTTTTATGTGCAACGGATAACACTTTAAATTGTATAGTAATTAATAAATCAACTGTAATTAAACTCGTAATTTGTCTACACATTAATCTCGTGTGTGAGAAACAATGTGAGAAAATGTGTGTTCAGATTTGCTAGCGTGCACCACATACTAGTGGCCAGACTGTACATGCACAATTCGACTGCGAAAGCCAACAAACCAGCATGCTACTACTGTAATACTTTTGTCACTTGAATAAATATGTTTTTAATTAAAGACATTTAGGATTAATGGGATACCAAAATCACTACAATATATAATGTGCCTATCTGTACAACAATTACCATACTGAATCAATGATACAAACATGTTCTTCAAATCATATGTTTTCAAAATATCACACACTGCAAATCTTTCTTTTCGCATTACGTAATCTATTTCTCTTCTCATCAGACAAATCACTTTAACTGTTACTAACATTAAGTGACATAATAATGTGAACTTTCATTAACACTGAGAAAATATCTAACAATGAACTTCACTGAACTTACGAAAAATACTACTTCCTACTCTGTGATTCTTCTACTCTCATTGACAGACAAATTGATCATGTCAGAAATGCCTACACTGGCCTGTTCTTGTTAACACTTATAAAATTAATAATAATATTCTTATGCAACACTATCACAAGAAACACTGATCTCAATGATCAGATCCGATTGCAAATTAACTTTCAAATAGGTGAAAGGAAAGAGGAACTGGTAAAATGATTCTGGGTTAAATGATAAATTCAAGCTACACTTAACTGTATTAGTTAGCAAAAGACAAACACCATCTACAATACTTCAAGTACAAGCTACCATTCATAACAATAGAAATGTACAAGTTTTGCCTTATTTGTGACGGTATTCATTAACATCAGCTTTCTTACAAAAATTACAATCTGCAGACTTGGATGCGACTCTTCAAAACGGCTAAAGCCTTAAACTTTCCGATTTTTACTCTTCGAGTCTTACACACCGATTTTCTTACTCGACAGTTCCACAACCACTCCTACTCATCGACTGTACTCTACGACAGTCACACAACGACTATCTTAAAGCAACAACTGCGAGTGCAAGACACACTCCAAATGTAAAACATACAGTCTTTGGTTTACAGCAGAGACAGAAAAATGCCTTCAGCATGTTATATCGATTAATAAAAGATATAAAACATTACATAAATTTGTTTTCTACAGAATTACAGCTTAAGTTTCTATAACAAATATGCTCAAGGCTGAATGACAGGTAAAATTAAGTGAAAATTATATTACGTATTACTTTCATAACAATAAAAACAGTACATAAATAGAAAAGAAGAAATCAATGTTATTACCTGAACATCTGCGCTGACGTTTCTAATAATCATTTTCACAACAGATGCTCCAATATATTAAGACAGGGTGAATTATTTAATACACACTGCAGACTATAGCTTGTAGTTCCTATAAGTAAGATCAGCATGTTATATCGATTAATAAAATGATACAAAACATTACATAAATTTGTTTTCTACAGAATTACAGCTTAAGTTTCTATAACAAAATATGCTCAAGGCTGAATGTCAGGTATAATTAAGTGAAAATTATATTACGTACTCCTTTAATCTATAACAATAAAAACAATACGTAAATAGAAAAGAGGAAATCAGTGTTATTAACTCAACATCTACGCTGGTGTTTCTAATAATCATTTTCACAACAGATGCTCCAATATATTCAGACAGAGTGAATTATTTGATACACACTGCAGACTATAGCGTGTGGTTCCAATAAGTGAGATCAACTAGAACAGTACGTTGCTGGCGAAGGGGCGGTGGGAGTTTGTCCTCCGGCTTCACGGGCGGCCTCCTGTGAGAGGAAGCTGTGAAGAGCTTCCGGAGCTGATGTATCGGCCGCTACCGCTCCCCATCTCGCGTCTGCCCGGCCGCCATATATCTCGGCGCAGAACGCCTCATCGGCCCTCTGGCCACGCCCCATAACAACCCTCATACCCGTGTAAGCCATCCACTACGGCCAAGGAGCCAAATTCAGCCACCATGTGTTAAACATGAACTTCCTATCTTCCTGAAACCGAGACCAGTGCACGTCGACCGACGTAAAAATAAAGGTGGGTCGTTCGTGAACGAACGATCCAAAGGAACGGTTTACTGAAGTTACCCACAGGACAGAGGAACGACTTTTAACAAACCTCTTTCCGAAACGGTCGTGCGTGGCTGGTTCTAGCTCCTGGACGATCATGATCGGTCCACGTTTTCAGGTACGGTTGTTCACCGTTCAATTCGGCCGGTCTCGTTCCTCACTCACTTTCAACTATTTCACAGTAATGTACAGGGGCTAGACAAAATAATAGAGACACAACTTTTCTTTATTAGTAAGGAGTGGATCGATTATTGCCTTTGAAAAAGCTGAAACTCTTCGAGAAACATATTCAAAAAGTGTCTTTATAATTTCCAACAGAATATTATTCATTCTTCTGCTAAAACATCTGACTATTACTTTGACGATATTGTAGATGTAAATGTGGCTCTCACACTTTTCCCTGTAATACCTCTTAAGGGTTCAGTTTTTATGACGGGAGAAAGTGATTTTGTTGTCCAAGGGAGATGTCTGGTAGTTTTGTGATGCTGTACGAAACACGACTGAACCGTTTTGGTTGGGTGTGTGTAGGCGCATTATAATTTTGGAATATAGAAGCGTTTGTTGTCAATTTATTACTCTTAGAAAACAGTCTGACGACTAGGATGGTGACACGATCACAGTTATTCGATCAGTGAGGGTAATGATAGGAACAATTGAATACGACGAAGTAGATGCCCAAACCATGGAGGAACATCCCCTACGCTTGACTATAGGAAGCAGGCATGCCGTATTGTGAGCTTCATTTGGTGTTTGCAATACATAAACACTGTTGTTTGTAATAACAAAATGTTCAAATGTTTGTAGAACTTATGGGACTTAACTACGGGGTCATCAGTCCCTAAGCTTACAAACTACTTATGAACTAGCTAAGACTAAGGACGGCACAAATATCCATGCCCGAGGGGGGATTCGAACCCCCGACCGTAGTGGCCGTGCAGACCGTGACTGGAGCGCCTCAGTCCCCTCGGCCACCGCGGCCGGCTTTGTAATAACCAATGTACAAGATGATTTATCGGACCATATCACATACTTCCAGTTGTCAAGTGCCCAGGTTTTATGATCGTGGCACCACTTCCTATGCAACCGTGCGTTGGCTTCTGTTATGAAGGGTTTAACAGCTGCAGCCCTGAATGTTGAGCTCCATTCGTACTGTAGTTATCGAAGTACAATGAAGAACCAAAGAAACTGATACACCTGCCTTACATCGTGTAGGGTGACCGTGAGCGCGCAGAAGTGCCGCAGTACGACGTGGCATGGACTCGATTAATGTCTCAAGTAGTGCTGGAAGGAACTGAAACCAAGCATCCTGCAGAGCTGTCCATAAAACGGTAAGAGAATGAGGGGGATAAATCTCTGCTAAACAGCACATTGCAAGGCTTCCCAGGTACGCTCAATGAAGTTCATTTCTGTAGTTTGGAGGCCATTACAGGGTTTGAAACTCTGAACAGTGTTCCTGGAGCCACTCGGTAGCAATTCTGGACGTATGGAGTGTCACATTGTCCTGCGGGATTTGCCCAAGTCCGTCAGAGTGCACAATGGATACAAATGGATGCAGGTGATCATCCAGGGTACGAGTGTGTCACATGTTATAGTCGGATGTAGATGTATCAAGGGTCCCATATCAAGAGAGTTTTGCAGTCGTTTTTGTCGTGGTAGTTTTATGTAGACTGGTCACAATTGTTGTCAATGCTCGTCGAGCGTTATCACCTAACGCTGGGTTTCGCCCACTATTCCTCTTCGCCAATGTAGTTTAACGTCGTTGTATGTACGCTGTCATTACCGAGGATACTGTCGCTAGTTGAATGTGAAACAGTTCAACTTATTTCGTCACAGATGATCCCGCTAACTACGCCCCAATGGTTTGGTCTCTTTGGAAGTCTAAGAGATCACGCATTTCACTGATCGTTTTTCTTTACCGTCGCAAAACAAAAATATAACATACTGCAAGTTAACGTCCAAGATTTCGTTTATGAATTGTGTACTGCGGTAGCCTCTCACTGTTAGCACGTAAACAGTGATGTCATCTTGCAACAAGATGTAGTAGATTGCTGCATTTTATTTATATTATTTTGTCCATCCCCTGCAACTTACAAGGAAACTAAGTTGCACGGAATACTATACACACAAGGTTTTTCAGGGAAAAGAAAAAGAACAAGAAGAAGAAGAAAAGAGAAATCCGCTTACTTGTTCATTGTTTTATCAAATGTAATTTATTTAAAGGTCTTTTCTTTACTAGTACATTTTTATGTTGCATTTGCTTCGTTTAAGGATTAGTTTTTCAGGTAACCTTAAACCCTTTAATGCATGACTTTTTATTTGAAGCTATAAAAAGTACTACGATTAATATATAGTGTGTACATACTGAGAAAAATATTTTAAAAAATTTTCCTTAAAATTATTAAGCACAATTAGCAAGAAACCGCTCATATCTGGTCAGCTATATAGTGCTTCTATGATGTACCCGATGCAGTAAATGTCATTATTGTGACACTGATCTTTTCAGAAAGTAACCCTTCATGCAATGGTAGTATGTGATTGACTACTTTTACTTGGCAAAGGAGGTATACTTATGTAAAAAAAAACGCACATGTTACGAGTAACTCAATGCAGCTAACTGCCGAAGTGATTCAGTAGCACTCTGCGACTTACAATTTGTGTGACGTGCTTCTTGCACGTGTAACACTATGTATACTAGCAGCTACAAATGAATTTGTGGTGAAATGTTGACAGTTTGAGAGATAATGGAAAAAATAGGTATGTAGCTGATCAGCTACACTATGGATTGAAGGGTCAAGCTCTTTTATTTTACTGTGCATGATTTTATTTAAAACATATTATATTCGCATTTCTTTAAAAAATAAAACGTGATATTAAAGAACGCTGCTCTTTCCCTGGTAGGGACGTTTCTTCGTGCTACTTCATGGTTCGTTACTTTGCTCAAAAACAAAGTTGTGAGTGATTTTGCCTCTACAGGAAAATGAAGAGGGGTATCTCACTAGAATAGTGTACCAAAAGTTAAGCGCATTTCAAGGTCATTCGGGAAATGCTGAGTCATCAAGCTATCCATGTGTCAAGGGGAGTGGAGGGGAGGTTCCCCACCCTTCTTGGTATCACATTACTCAGTTACACTACATCCAGTCAGAGAATTCTGACAAGGTCACAGGTCTCCACGTGTCAAGGGGATGGGAGGCTCCCCACACCATTCTAAATTAAGTTTCATAATACACAAGTACACTACGTCAAATAATAGCACTCTGACAAGGTCATAGGTGTCACATTCCGTATTTATGATCACGCAGCCCCTCCTCTTTCTCCTACCCCAAATGTACATATTTTTCACCTATGTTTGCGTTACTGACCACCAAATATTCGTTTATAGCTGGGCACATGTGCAGTCAGCCACCCAAGTAACAGGCTATGATGTTGGACAAATAAGTGGTTTAATTTTCTTTATTGACATTATGAAGCCCGGTGTGGGCAGTCTGGCAGCAGCTTTATATGCCGCTCTTCAGCCGACAGGATTTCACAAATGTGCGTACTATAACCAATGTATATCAGGAGTCAAATGAACGGAAACAGTTTAAAATTCAAATAGAAGCATTTAAAAGGATCCAAAGTGTGAAATTGAGCAAACAGTGACGAAAACAAAGGAAAACACTGATGACACGTCAAAAGAACACTGCCCAGACGTGATAAATAACACTGGCACCAACGATTGCACTGCCAAATACAAGAAAACACCGAAGGACTGACAATATCACTGAAGCACGTACAAACACTGTTTAAAACTGACACTACCACAGTCGAAGAAGGGCGTGGTGGGAGGGAGGAGAAGGAAGCGCGGAAGAGCGAAATGGAGGTGGAGGAGAAGTTGGTGAGAGCGCCGGCCGTTAGGGAGAGGGAGGGAACAGGAGAGCGAGGATATGGACAGGAAGAGGCCGAGCTACGCGGGAGGAGAGGGGGAGGAGGAGGCGGAATCCAAGTTGATAGTAAGGCTGGATGACAGGACGTAGGGCGTCATCCTGGAGCGAAGAGTTCGTTAATTGCTTTGGAAGAGGATGTGGAGTGTGTGTAGGTGATGAGCCGGTGGTGAAGGCGAGGCAGAGGCCCATGGTCAGTTAGGAGGGGATACACCAGGGGGATGTAACAGTTAATTTTGTGGTGAAAGTTACGGTTATGGTGGGAAAGGGATAAGGTCATATAGCAAATACATTTTTTTTATTTTCCTTTATTGTCATTTTATGCCCGTACTCGGCAAGCTGGCAGCAGCATCCTACACCGCTCTTCAGCCTACAGAAATTGTACAGTGAATATGGAGATGCTTAAAAAATACAATTGAGAGTAAAACGGAGAATTTTAAAATAGACATGGTGAAAAATGTGAGGTTTGAAACGTAGATATAAGTGATAAAAAACATGCAGTCTTTGAAAGTTGGCCACGGTGACATAAAATCACATTGATAAACACG
This sequence comes from Locusta migratoria, assembly GCA_026315105.1. Classification (NCBI taxonomy): domain Eukaryota; kingdom Metazoa; phylum Arthropoda; class Insecta; order Orthoptera; family Acrididae; genus Locusta; species Locusta migratoria. The sequence goes on along the minus strand of CM048755.1, from coordinate 213,909,531 downwards.
AGCACTGGTAGCGACAAAGAAAATGGAGACACTGAATAAAATAGACTGATGACACTTTTACTTCAAGTGGAGGTTACAACGAGTTAAAACACACTGAGTAGATGTGTGGCACAACACTGATGACGATGCACACATTAAACCGTAGCACTGTGGGCCCGGCAAGGGGGGGGGGGGGAAGTGGGGGAGTGGAGGGGGAGAGGAATGGAGAGTTTGTGTTCGTCAGTCTATGACTGATGCTGTTCCTAGTGCTGACCATTTTCTTAGTGTCTAAACAGTGTTGTTTGAATGATAGAGTTCTGTCCAACTTCACCCCTAGGTATTTGGGAGCGTAGCAGTGCTCCAGCTCTTGGCCTTCTCAGCTTGCATGGAGTGTTGTCTTAGCTTTCTTATTCCTCAGATGGAATCTGCAGACTTGCGTCTTAGCTGGGTCGGGTTTCAAATGATTCTGGTGGTAGTAATTACCAAGTATTTCCAGAGCTCTCGTTAACTTCTCCTCCACTTCCTCGAAGGTGCTTCCTTGGGCGACCACAGCCTTGTCGTCAGCATATATAAACTGCCTGACATAGGGGTGCTTTGGCTGATCAGTTGTGTAAATGTTGAACAACACCGGAGCTGATACACCGCCCTGAGCAAGACAATTTTTTTGGATTCTCTATCTACTGCTTTTTCCTTGCAATGTGACATAAAAGCGCCTGTTCTGTAGTATGCACCGCACAAATTTTGAAATTGCAAATTCCTTAGTCACCTGATAAGCCTTATGTACCTACCTGCTTTCTTTGGTATCCATCTTCAATATGCTGGGTTACATTCAATACAATCAGCATATGAATGTTCAGGCCTGAATCCAGCTTGTTCAGGCCTTATGACTTCGTCTACGTGATTGGATATTCTATTAATCACCATTCTCTCGAGGGCCTTGAACAGATGGCACAGCAAGGATACTGGACGAAAGTTTTTGACATCTGTTGGCTCCTTTCATGGTTTCAATTGGGTTACTACTCTTGCTTTTCTCCACGCTATGGGAATCTGCATGGTGTTAACGCAGTTGTTCATCAGGTGTGTTAGCCATCTAAGAGTTTTTGGGCCAGTGTTTAATTCGTTCAACCCTTAAATCATTTTCGCCGGCTGCCTTCTTGTTTTTATTTTGTCTATAGTCGCCTGCAGTTCCTCAACTGTGAAGGGTGCCTCAAATGAGTGGTGTTCATTTTCCATGTCTCTTACTATAGAAGGTCGGGGTGATATGTGGGTGGTTTTCCCGTTGAGTAGGAGCTGATGAGCAATTTGGTTTTGGTGTAAATTTAGTATGAATTGTCTTAGAGCTAGTTGGGTCATTGCTGAGGTCCCTGGGAAGGCTCCAAGCTTGTCTGCTGTTTTGTTTGAAATCAATTGACATGACTAAGTCACACCACTTCTCTCTTCTAGTAGTCGTTAAGGCTCTGTGCAGGTCCTCTCCCGTCTCTAACGTGTCTTCAGAGAATGGGTCGGTACTTTACAGCTCCTCGTACTTTTTAACACTATTTCTATGTTGTCATCAAGGCCAGCTATATATTTATTCCGGCAGCTACTAGGAATGTATTTCTGTGATACACGTCTGATAAACTGAATAAATGTGTCGTAGGAGCAAGCGGCTGGTACTATCTCATCAATCTTACTATCCAGTTCTTCTGTGAAGAGTCTCCAACGTTCCTTCTTGAAACTGAACCGCCTTTTAAATGGGACGGTAACTGGGCATACTACACCTTTAATAGTCAATGAGATGGGTCTATGCTGAGTCCTTGGTAGCGCGTCTTGTACCGACTTGAACGATTGCTGGGCTATCTGTTCTGTTACAAATATGTTTTCTGGGTTGTATCCACGTCTCCATCGTCCACTGTTGAAAGAGGCTGGTAATTTGGGCTCGTGTACAAGATCAAGTCCAGAACACTTTTTCCCGATTGGAATCTGTCTCTTGGTAACCCCATGCCGTGCTGTGACTATTGAAAGTTCCAATTATAAACTTCATTGGCTGGGTTTGGCTTGGTTCTCTGAACGTGAAATCTGCTCCAGGTGGTTTATAGAGGGAGGTCACTGTGCATGCCTTTAATTCAATCGCTAAAATTTCTGTTATCCATGTGCGTCATTGCAGCTGATCGAACCATGACGCCCGCTTTGTGAAAATTGCACTTCCGTATTGTTCTTGGGTTCTTTCTAATGTCAAAATCACACCTTTTATATTTGGCCTGTGGCTGGTGGGTCCTTTGTGGGTTTCTTGTAAGATTAAAACATCACATTTGCATATGTCAGATAGTAAAAGTCTTTATTTGCAGAAAAACCTTCAATGTTAACTGAAATCATTTTTAAGGCTGGTTCTGAAAAGAACCTTTTATTTTCACTCATTCTCATCTGGTTTTCTGGTGTTAGAAGGATTAGCCGGCTGATTGCCGTTTCCAGGGACGCCCGATCTTTCGATCTTCTAGGAGGCTCCTTCTGTGTCCCAACTACATGCATGATGCTTACATAATCACATAATCAATACATGCAAAAGATCCTGTGATAAGTGTATAATGTGATACTATGATGGATGCTGTCTGTAATGATACTTTGATTCCTTGGTACTGGGTATTGCGGTATATTCCAGTTCCAAGAAATCAGAGTATTATATTACACACTCACATCTTTAAATGTTAAAATGTCCGTAAATCTATGGGACTTAACTACTCTGGCCATCAGTCCCAAGACTTACAAACTGCTTAAACTAACTTTTGCTAAGGACTCATGCCCATGGGGGGACTCGAACCTCCGACGGAGAGCAGCGGCGCGCTCCGCAGCTAGGTGCCTTGGAACGCTCTGCCACACCACCGCGACTCACATCTTTATCATTATACATAACACCCATGAGAATATTACATTACACACTTATCACATGACCTTCTGCACGTACTGATCATATCGTCTACTCCAAGGTCTTGTTTCGACTTACGACTTTCAGTGCTTTGTAAAATCTTGCTCTCAGTATAGTATCTCCTAATTCATCATCATCTACTTCCTCTCCCCATCCTACAATATTGTCTCGAATTCATTTTCTGTTTAGATTCCCTCTATATACTCTTTCCACTTTCACCTTTCCCTTCTCTGCTCAAAACTGGTTTTCCATCTGAGTTATTTATTTATACATTTGCTAATCTTGTCTCCAAATATATCTTTTATTTTCCAGTAGTCGGTACCTATATTTACTCTAGTTATACATTGTTCTACGGACTTGTATTTGCCTTCCATCCAATACTGATTAGCCATTTTGCACTTCCTCTCAATTTCGTTTCTTCTTCTTACTCCATTTTGCCTGCTTCATTTGCTGAATTTTTATATCTTCTTCTTTTATCAATTAAATTTAGTGTTTCCTATGATAGCCAAAGTGTGGTGTCGCACAAGTCTAAAGTGCGCGCCACCTACTTTCGCCGCGCGCCGCCATGCACGCACGGCGTGGCGTTCTTACGACGTCAGCCACGAGCGCCCTATGCTACAACTCCGCTCGTGGCCACCACTGAACGACATCGTTCACTTGGGACTGAGATAGTAACCAGTTAACACTTCGGAATCAAATAGGCACCAGTGAAGACTTGGCTATCGGACAGGCACTAGGCAGGCCTCTAGCTCAACTATGTATCAGCATTCTGCAGTACTGAGCTATGTAAAAGTTAAGTATTACTAAGTCTCTAAGAAATATAGATCTCGTTCTAATTTACTCTAGTGTTTCCAGTTTCTGCTGTCCCACTGGCTGCTCACCTCCGTACCTGCACAAGCGTGCATCCTTTATTCCTGTGTTGGTCTCTTTTTACTCGGCCACCGACACCTACGACGGAAACGAGACACAAAAGCGGCGACGAGGCTGGGACACAAACAAAGAGTTTTTGTAGGTCTTGCTTTCTACCTATTTGATCCTCTGCTGCCTTCACTATTTCCACTCTCTCAAGGTACCCATTAATCTCCTTCTGTGTTATTTCCTCCCGTTTCTGTCAATTGTTGCCTAAAGCTGCCTCTGAAACTTTCAAGAACTTAAGGTTCCTTCAATTTATCCAAGTCCTACTTGGTACCTTCCGTAATACCCCCAACTGATTTTGTATTATATTCCTGTACTTGCCTGACCAGACTTCATGTTCATCTTTCCATCGAACTTCGACAATCCCCACTATATCGAACTTCAACTTATCCATTTGCCTTTTTAAATTTCCTAACCTCCCTACTCGATTAAGAGATCTAACATTTCACGCTCCGATCAGTACAATGCCAGCGTTCTCTCTCCTGATGACGACATCCTCCTTAGTAGTTCCTGCCAGGAGATCCGAAGGGGGTACTATTTTATCTCCGGAATATTTTATCCTAGAGGATGCCATCATCATATATTCATACAATAGAGCTGCATGTCCTTGGGAAAGGTAACGACTGTAGTTTCCCCTTGCAGTTCGCAGTATCTATATGGCAAAACCACATTATCTGATGTTACAAGGCCAGCTCCGTCAATCATGCCGTCTGTTACACCTGTAACCACTGAAAAGGATGCTGCTCCTCTTCACGAACCACACGTTTGACTGGCCTCTCTACAGACACCCCGCCGCTGTGGTTGTACAAACTATACGGCTATCTGTTTCGCTGAGGTACGCAAGCCACCTACTCAGCAATGTCTGTGGTTCATCCTGAGACATTTACTCGATACATATTATTCTATTATAGTTTAGTAGGTCGAATAACTTTTAACGGACCCCCATCCCGTAGCTTCAACTACCGTGCAAACCGTTTAGTCTTTGTTTTATTTTATTAATTATTCAGTGACGATATGCATTAGTGCACTAAAAGAGCATGACACGCTGTTTTCTTGGTTAAACTCATTGTTATACGTGCCTCCAGGTATCGAAACACAGCCATGCTCATTTAATTTAGTCATAAATGTGAACTCCCGAGACGAGTTTGCACTGCGATTGTCGACATACAGTGGGTCACGACTTGGGTACAGGTTTTACTCTTAACGGAACGGTACGGAGAGCCTCCCAACATTTAACGCTTTTTAGCCTCACAAACGAGTTTCATATAGTCTTCACGAAAAGAGGGCTAAAGTGTAAAGCATGAAAGAGTACTTTTTCTTTTCCAGTGCTTTAAGATCCTAAACAGGAGATGTCAATGAACAGTGATCACTCTAAGCAAATGGTATGGTGAATACTTGCACGCAGCTAAGGCAAGTGTAGCAGTAATCGGTACTGTCCAAGTAATTGGCACTTTAATCGTACATTTAAAATGTGCATTTAATAGCTAAATAGATCTGTCATCTATAAATAAAAGTTTATTCCCTATTGACGATAAATACTACGATTGTGTGCCGAATTAAATAGATTTTACACATGATATTTAATGAGAATCCCCTTAAGATGGCGATAACTGCTACATTTACCCTGCTGATGATCTGGCGCTACTCATGGTGGAGGTCCAGTGCTGATAGGAATGAAACCCACTGCTGGACGCTGACTACTGCAATGAATAAGCTTTAAGGAGGCCTGCAGGCTTAAACATCCCAGTCCTCAACAAGAATGACATCGAACAATCCTGCTAGTAATCCTGGGGAAACTGAGGGACTCACAATGGTTGTCTGAAATCTTCTGGGTTGTGGCTCTACAAACTATTATATTGAGGTTCGGAACCAATGATCGGAAATTCATGTTCATTGTTTAATGGACATACACCGCATCACAACAACGATTAGCGTGATGACCGCCAATCTTAATGCATGCATGACAACGGCGCATGAAATTCTGCCACACTGTCTCGAAGATACCTGGTGTCTGTTGTACCAAGAATCAGGCAGCTTGAAATCTTGCAAGTAGGTCTTCAAACGTTTCTATTGGTGTTTCACACACTAACTACTTCAAGAAAACCCGAAATGAGAAATTCGAGAGGCGTGATACCCAGCGGTTACGCTGTCCATGGGGCATAATTTCCAATTTTAATCTATGGCGGTTCCTGTTGTTGAAGTGCTCGCGGACATTAATACCCAAGTGGGATGGTGCACAGTCGTGTTACAACCAAATCCTTTCACGGGATGCAAGGAGTAGAGTCTGCAAGACCTATGGCAGCGCATCACGCAGGAACGCCGGGAAACATTAACCAGTCAACAGGAAGGTAGCAAATAAGGTTCTATTATGTGAACTTCGACAATTCTCGCCCAAATGATTACAGAGAATCGTTGTAGGTGATCAACGAGGTAGGTCCTGTGGGGATTGTTCTCACTCCAGACACACAATACATTCATAGAAAATGGCGATCGTCCTTTTGATCAATTACCATGTGCTAAGTTGTTAACATCGAATATTAATGTAAGCATAAGGAAGTCCTATCTGAAGGCATTTGTGTGGAGTGTTGCCTTGTATGGGAGTGCAACATGGAGGATAAACAGTGCGGACAGGAAGAGGATAGAGGCTTTTGAAATGTGGTGTTACAGAAGAATGCTGAAATTAGGTGGGTGGATCGCGTACCTAATTAGGAGGTACTGAACAGAATTGGGAATAAAAGGAATTTCTGGCATACCTTGACTAAAAGAAGGGATCGATTGGTAGGACACATTCTTAGACATCAAGGAATTGTGAATTTAGCGTTGGAGGGAAGTGTGTGGGATAAAAATCGCAGAGAGAGACCAAGAAATGAATGTAGTAAGCAAATTCAAATGGATGTCGGTTGCCGTTCTTATCAGGAAATGAAGAGGCTTGCTCAGGATAGAGTAGGGTGGAGAGCTGCATCAAACCAGTCTCCGAACTGAAGGCAACAACATGTTGTTACGTGGTGTTTTCTGTGTGTGTCATTTACACAATAAATATGCATTCCTGACCACTAATTTTCTGTCTCAACATAATCGCTTGTGTACCCACTATCACTTGTTTTTATTGACGCGAAAAGTTTAGGACACTATACACTGCCTGGTAAAAAAAGTGACGCAACCAGAAACCATCGTCAGATGTCACTATAGTTTCACACACTAAACTATGTTATAAGGTCTGCAACTGTCTATGATAGTTAGCATGACCAGAGTGCATTGATGTTTTTCGTTTTCAGAGTCGTTACCAGGCCTGGTAGGGTATATAATTGACGTGAACAGCGTCAAAATCAGATCACTTTGAAAAACTCGCGTATGCCGCGTATTCCTGTGAGACAGCGTTATCAACACCTGACCGGCCATGAAAGAGACCTCATTTTGTGTTTTACATTTGGCTGGCTGGTTGAATCATGCAGCATCCAGACTGGTGAGGCATTCGTATGTGACAGTAACTAAACGCTGAACTGCATGGAAACATGAAGACAGATATACTCACCTTCAAGCCTACGGTCAACCGCATCTGATATCCACGAAGGGGGAGCGCCCAACTGTGCACCAATAGTATTGTAACCCCTCCCATCTCCGGTACCCATCCGAGAACGAGTAATGGGCTTCCACGACATTCTGTGTCGATCCGCACGGTTGGTCCGAGACTGGCAGCATCCGGAGTAGCGAAATATCATCCGTTGAGTATTCTGCCGTTAACACCATAAAGAAAACTGTTTCATTTGGAACTGTAACACGACAGGAAAGGGTAGACTGATGATTTATGGTGTCGCACTGTGTTCAGAGGTGGGTCCGCTACTGCTCTACCCCGGAAGACCATCTTAGGCGTGTAGGCGTGTATGGCGGCTGTCTCGGTGGAGATCTAATTCTTCCAGTTGTTTGTAGAGGCACAGCGTTGTTACTCCTAGTTTGAGAGTACAGAGCCAGCAGACATGACTTCACACCATGACTAACAGTGACTGAAGGAACAATTTCATAGACATCATGCGTCCCCATGTGATACCTTTCACACTACAGTATCGTGGTGCAAGTCCAATAAGACAATGCTCATTCACATATGGTACGTGAATACCCTGCATGAAGTGATGTTTCTAAATACGAGGATAAGTCAATTATTATCCGCAATTTAGTTATATTTTTGTTTATGTTGGTAGTACTGTCTTTTTACGTTGGTGACGCATGCTTTGTTTATTTGTTGTTATATCTTTGCAATTTTCAAGCTACTACGTTAGTTTCGTTGTCGCTGCCGTGCTGTTAATCATGGTTACTCCACTGTCTATTTGTACCAAAGAAGACCAACGTTCAGTGATACGTTTTTTGTGGGCGGAAGGTGTATCAGGGTCCGAAATTCATAGAAGACTTTCAGTACAGTACGGGAGCAGTGTTTTGCCACAACGAAGTGTGTACGAGTGGACTGAAAAATTCCGAAATGGTCGCACGAGTGTTAAGCACGATGAAGGAGCCGGACGACCGTTTACCGCCACAAGTGAAGAAACCATTGAGCGATCACGTGAAATGATTCTCTTTGACAGACGATTAACTATTTATGAAGTGGCTCATCGTCTTCAAATTAGTCATGGTTCTGCCTACGAAATTATTCGCAACATACTTGGGTTTCGTAAAGTTTGTGCAAGATGGGTCCCAAAACAACTCACACAGTTGCATAAGCAAACGCGCCTCGACATCTGCAAAAAAAAAAAAAAAAAAAAAAAAAAAAAAAAAAAAAAAAAAAAAAAACCATTTGGATCGCTATGGTAACGAAGGGGACAACTTCGTAGACAGAATCATTACTGGTGACGAAACATGGATCCATCATTACGAGCCGGAGAGTAAACGGCAGAGTATGGAATGGAAACATCCAAATTCGCCGTGCAAGAAAAAGTTCAGAAAACTGATGCTTACGATTTTTTGGGATGCACAAGGTCCTGTACTGGAACATTATGGTGAAAGGGGCACAGCAATAAACAATGTACTTTACAGTGAGATGCTGCTTATTGACATACCTGCAATTCGAAGCAAACGCCGAGGATTGCTGTCAGAAGGTGTTGTGTTGTTGCACGACAATGCCCGTCCGCATACTGCTGTCCACACTGATGAAACGCTCCAGAAACTCAATTTCGAAGTACTGGATCACTCTCCATATAGTCCCGATCTTGCCTCTTATGACTATCGCTTATTTGGTCCACTCAAACAGGCATTAAGGGGCCGTCGATTTGACTCGGACGAAACAATGAAGGAAGCTGTGCATTCCTGGCACGCAGCTCAACCGAAAACCTTCTTTTATGAGGGCATAAGGAATCTTGTAGAGCGATGGACGAAGTGCATTGAAAAGCAAGGAGACTATGCCGAAAAATGATGTTCTTGTAAGTTTCGTATTTTATTACAATACAATTTTATAACTACTTTGCGGATAATAATTGACTTACCCTCGTAACTTCAGGCAGATGCTGGAATTGTTCCTTTCAGATAGCGTAGCCGATTCCTTTCCCAATCCCCTAAACACTATCTGAGCTTGCGCTCCGTCCTTAATGACCGTGATAAAGGTGGCGCATAAAACCTTACCTTCCTTTCTTCCTTCCTTGTCCTCATGATGAAGAGGTACTGATGTAACATACTGTAATTAGCGATAATGAACATACAGACCAACTGACGAAAATGGTACAGTGTTTACCTTACGCCGACATTGTCATACCAAACAATGCTCTTCGTTGTAACCTCGCGTCAAAAAAACCTGTAATGGAGCGACTCAGCGACGTGTCGCATGTCATCCTTGTTTTTCCAAGGGGATGAAAAACTGTTACTCTGAACAAGCTAACAAAGGTCACATGAACAACAGTAACACTAGAGATCTGTTGAAATTTCCCCGCTGTGATTACTGCTTTACTGTCAAGGCGTTGTAGGTAATTTACGTGATGAATATAATCATCCATTAAGAGTAACACTGTACAATATTTTTAAAAATTAAGGACTATTTCGTCTTAAAGTAGCACTTAGTTCCATGAATAGGTCTGTTCCATGATGTATTCGTAGTTACATCCGTCTGCCCAAAAGGGAGATGTAAAATTTGAAGAGCTTTCATTGAGTTTCGTTATGGAGAAAGTAGTATGACCATATTGACATTAATACATTTAATGACGATATGGGCCATCGCTGGCTTTGAGAACCGCTGCAATTCATCGCGGATGAAATTTTTAATGTGTCTTTTATAGTTTTCGACAGAATATTATCCATTTTTGTACCAAAACATCCGACAATTACGTAAACGATGTTGGAGCTACAAATCTGGTCCTCACTGTCTGCTCTAAAACTCCCCATAACGGTTCAGTTATGTTGAGACATGGTGACAAAACTCTGATAATTTTGTGATGCTGTACAAAGCACGCCTGAACATTTTTGTCTATGTGTGTCGACGCATTATAATTTTAGGATATGGCAGTATTTGTTAGCAAAACGTTAGTCACGGTAAGCAGTTTGCTGTCGAGGATGGTGAGATATTCACTCATAGTTATCTGACCAGTAATAATACTGACAGAAACAGTATAACACCACTACATTGCGGCCTAAATCATAACGGCAGCTCCCTCATGTCTGATTGTAGTTAGCAAGCATCCGTATAGTAGACTTCTTATGGGTTTCTTCGATACATAAATCTGGTTGTTTGAAAGAAGCAGTGTAAAAGATGAATTATTTGATCAAACAACATGCTCTCAATCAAGTGTTCAGGTTTTCTGATGGTGGCACCCGTTTCTTCGCAGTTTTGCCCCGTCTTTCGCTACTAAGCGCTTCGTAAACGCAGATCTTGTATGAATGTTAAGCTCCAGTCATACTGTTTATATCGAAATAGTCTTACTCAAGTGTGTTGGTTTTCCCGTGGTAGGTTTATATTATCTCCTCACAATCGTTTTTAATGGTCATCTGTCGTTGTCAGTAAACTTCGGATTTTATCCGCTATTGTTCTTCGCCAATGATGTTTTATCTTGTTTGGTGTATAGTGTCATTAGAGAGGATACCGTCGCTAGTGCAATGTTAAACAGTTTTCGTAACAAATGCTTCCGCTAACTGCACACCAACGAGTTGGCCTCTTTGGAAGTCTGGAAGATCGCGCATTTCACCAATCATCTGTGTTAACCACCAGAGAATCAAAGGTATAATATACCGCAAGATAACATACATGATTTCATACGTCAGTTGTACATGCGGTCTCGTCTCAAAGTTAACATATACGCCGTGGTTCCAACTTGCAACAAGATGAAGTCTGCTGCATGGTGTTCAAATTATTTTGCCCATCCCCTGTATATAAACATTTCGCTACTTTTCTTATAACGGTGGAAGAAGACTAAAGTACCTTGTTGAATACACATTTCGTTCAATAATATTTTACGTTGTGCTATGAAGTGAAGCCAGTTATTATGTGAAATAGTAATATCTCGAATAAAATGCCTTCAGGTCTTATTTATCCTCTTATTTTAAAGCCACTAATATTCCTGTAAAAGAAAAGCCGCTCAATTTCTGTTCAAGTAGTTAAACTAGAAGCTTTGATTTCATTATTCTCTTGTGGAGATATCTACGGTTTTCAAAATAAAACTGTCTTTTAAAATTGCGTATACTGGATTAGGTAAGATAACAGTCACGTCATAATTCGAATGACTATTTCCTTTCAATATTTCTAAGAAAATCCTAGTTGAATAGGATTATCTGTTTACATTGTCTTGTTGGAGAATTCTAATTAACGTTTTACACTCCAGTCGTGTCGTACTCCCGGGATTTGGTGAAACGGCCGTCCAAAGTACAGTTTGCGTTGCCGGTGGATGATGGATAGGACTTGCAGCTACTCTCACACGGGACATCGATCACCATTACACGGTGTCACTAGGCCAGGCGTCAGAGCTCCTAATTGTTTAATAAACACAACAAAAGTGAGCAAATGTCTTTAAATGAACACTTTTTACAGGTTGCAAAAAAAGCAAGTCTATTAGCTTTTTTCTATTAAAATACTTCTGAGTCAATGTAGGGAAAAAATATTGTACAAATTCATCGACCTGTGGGAAAGCCATCTGACAAATACACGCAAGGAATTAAGTTATCTGTGTATTTTTTTATTATTTTTTTTTATTTATTTATTTTCTTTTTTTTTAACAAAATGGTGTGCTCTTCCGCGAGGAGCATGTGAAAGGAAGATTTGGGTTTAATGATCCATCGATATCATGGCCATTAAAGACGGGGAGAGGAAAGGTGAACATGAGTGTAGCAGTCCCATCACTACATAATATTGTAAGATTTTATTAATCACTGGACGTCATAATTAGTGGACGCAGTTAAGGTAGCCTCAGACACTAAATAGCTTCTGAAAATACCACGCACACTTCGCCTGGAATATGTCAGATTGTGCGGAGCGGAAGAGCCTCAGCGGTTATGCAGTTTAACAATTCCTTCTTGGCTTCCAGACAGTAAACTCACGAGAAATTAATGACTTGTAGCAGCTCTCGGTGAAGAACGTGATCTCGTTCACTAAAATATCTCTCTCCGTCTAGACACTGGCAAATGAGAAAGCGTATAGCGTTAAAAAAATACGGCGTAAGTTTCTGTTAGATGCTTGTGCATCAGATCAACACATCGGCAAAAAATTATCTTAGTTTTATTTTAGAATCAATATACTTATGACAGGTTTCTAAGGGTTGTATTAGAGTTTTTCTTCTATAGGCGGTCTATCAGAATAGCACACAATGTTGAAAATATTTTTTTTCCATAAAGATGGACATTTACACAGCGTTACGTTCTCACTTTTGGTTATCTCTATGGCTTAGATTTAGGAATAATAATCATTTATAGAAATTATGCAACAGTTTCTCACATTATTGAAAACACAGAAAACTGTTTCCTCTCCATGTAGCACATGGAAATACTACAAGAAGGTAATATCTATGACAATATATTTTTGGCACTGAAGTCCTAGATTTAAACTAGCACTAGCTGTCACCAGTACTACTATCTACAGTCTCTGGGCAGCAGAGAATCCGCATAACTTCCACGAAACACCAGTTCATTATCATAAGATTGAAGTTTCATGTGCAGTTTCTGCACGCTGTGTTATTGGTCCCATCTTTTTTCTTTAGACGCTGACTTCGTCGCCTTGCATTTCCAACATTCTGAAACCATTTGTGACAGCAGTAGCGGAGGAGAAACATAACTACAGTTACTTCCAACAAGATGGAGCAACTGCCCATACAGCCTGACAAACCTTGAACACGTTTACCCAGTCTTCACACCTGACAGAGTTGTTAGCGGTGGCCAATCTGGTCGCGACCCTCCTTGACCAACAAGGATTCCTTATATGTCAGCGTGCAATTACTTTGTGTGGGCAGACTGAAGTCTATGGTGTATCCTCATAGTCTTCAAGAATTGCAGCAGAACATTTCGGATGATTTGCCATCAATTCCAGCAGTCTAGCTTCGATCCGCCTTCAGTAAGTTGCTGAATGGTGATAAATGATGGTCACTTTCGACATCTGCTATTGTCAGGTTAGTACTGCACTTCATTTCTTCTGTTGTGTTTCTTCGTACCCTGTAACTACGATCCACTTTTATTTTCCCCACTCTGTACTACTGTCGCAAGTAAACTAACTAAACTCCGTCCCATTCAGGCCTCGTAAGGCCCGTCGGGTACCGACCGGACGCCATGTCATCCGCGCGAAGGCGTCACCGGAGGCGGTATGGAGGGGGACGTGGTCAGCGCCCCGCACTCCCGGCCGTTGGATCGATTTTCGCGACCGGAGCCGCTACTTTTCAATCAGGTAGCTCCTCAATTAGCTTTACAAGGGCTCAGTGCACCCCGTGCCATCAGCGCTCGGCAGGTCCGAACGGTTACCCATCCAAGTGCTATCAAATCCCGACACTCACATTCGGTAACATAACGGGAACCGGTGTATCTACTGCGGCACGGCCATTGGCACTGTCGCAAGCAGATGTAATAAATATTGGCTCTTCCTTTCGGCTGAAAATACAGTAGTTATGCGAAATAAACTGCCATAAGTCTTTTCGTTACACCACGCAGTATCAAACGGACGCTACACACGACAAAGACACAAATCTGAATTAATCGAAGTGACGCGTCAGTGATCTGACGATCAATTCATACTTTCGTGGAAAACAATGGACACTGGATATTTAAACACGGACCTACGACGTTACAGTCCAATTCCGTGACCTCATAAGCAGAACATCGTGATTATTCCATCGCGCTCAGTGTTGCATATCTACAGTTTGAACCGTTCACTGGTTCTATTTTTCTTCTTTTCCTCACAGTTCCGTACACTTTCTTCTTTACATGCATGATCTGTGTTCACTTTATGACGGGCTATTCACTGGGCCAGCTTACCACTAAATCAGTGCAGATGGATGGGGCATTTCCGGAAAACCAAAAATATGATATATAAATTAAAGAGCACATAAGGTAATCTTTCGAAGTACATATTGATAAAAGTATGGTTAGAAGAAGAAAGGGAGACAGGATCTTAAGTGCCAAGTGTTATCCAGTAAAATTGTTCGCAGGAAATGGGGTTGACTGCAAAAATGTAAATCTATCGGACCAAACTGCGTGGTCATCAGTCCGTAGCTTACAAACTACTTGAACTAAGTTAAACTAACCTAAGGACAAGCACACATACCCTTGCCCTAGGGAGGACTCGAACCTCCACGGCGAGCAACCGCGCTCCGAGCGAGGCACTTTAGACCGCTCGGCTACTCCACCGCGGCTATGGCATATGACCTCTGGTCTACAACTGTACTGGCAGTTTCCTGTCAGAAAGAAGACAGTACGCAGAAACTGACGGAAATTCATCGAGTAAAACGGTCTATGTCTTTATAAACGATTTAGGAGACAAACTGAGCAACTTTCTTAAATCGTTTGCAGATAGTGTTGTAGTTTATTGTTTAATAAAGTCGCCAGAAGACCAAAAGCAATTGCAAAACGATTTGCACAGGATATCTGCATGCCGCGGCGGAGTGGCCGAGTGCATTGATGCGTTATGCTCCGATGCACGAGGCCGTTCCCCGTCGGGGGTTCGAATCCTCCCTCGGGCATGGATGTTTGTGTTATATTTAGTATAAGTGAGTTTATAAGTAGTTTGTAAGTTTAGGGACTGATGACCCAGCAGTTAAGTCCCTTAAGCTTGACAAACATTTGAACATTTGATATCTGCATGATGCGAATAATGGTAACTGACCCTAAACAATTAAAAGTGTGAAGTATCCACATGAGCACTAAGATTTTCGTTAAAATTCATTTACACGATAGGTCAGTCACATCTACAAGCCATACATTCAACTAGATACGTAGGAACTATAATTACGAACAACTTAAAGCTGCATATTAAGATTGAGTAATTATTTCTAAGATTTTAAATTTGTAGGAAAGGTAGCCGCTTATTACTTACTTATGTAAATTGAGTGTAAGGTATCTAACGGTTTGGAGGCGTATGGATTGTTATTTCTCCCCTTTTGGAATATAAACCAAATTGCGCTATTATCATAAACGGTTTCAGCGACTTAAAGCTCTGTAATCACATTGAGTAATTATTTCTAAGATTTATTTGCGGCCTTAGGTTGGTTGACAAAGTAGCCTCTTAGAAATTGTTTCTGTAAATTAATAAGTGTATTATCTTTAATGGTTTTGAGACACCAAGCCGTCTGGATTCCTGAAGTTGGTTGAGCCTATTCGCTCCGGTATTGTTACATGTATATTACTGTTAAGTATCATTGTGTTGTATGTGTATGTATGCCTTTACCTTGTTTATGTTAAATAAACATGAGTCAAACCCAGGGAATCAAACCTATTAAACCCAGCCCTCCCACTCACGGGATCTTTCCTAAGCCCTGGTTGCTCTAAGGCAGAAGCCACCTACTGAAAGACAACGGTAGGGGGCACATCAAAAGCGTTTCGATAAACCCTTTGCCAGGCACTTAAATGTGATTAGTAGAGTGAATGTGTAGAAGCAGCTGTACAATTGCTAAAATTAGGACAGTTTCAATGAGGTTAATATCTCTTGGGACCGTTTAAATCAGTATTTCTATGTCTGAAAATATTATAACACACAATGGATGCAGGTAGAAAATAATAAGAAGAAGAGATGCTAAATAAAACTTCCATATCACCGACTTTATTAGCCACCACATACAGCATAATGCTACTTAACAGTAATGTACATGTAACAATACTGGACTGAATACGATCAACCAACTACAGGGTCAGCAACAGGAAGCCATGAACAATGATGATGAATGGTGTATTGCATCATGAACACAGTTCTTTAGTTTGTCCATGAAGTCACTCAATCCTTACGGAGATGTAAACAACCATGCATAAGACGGAGTGAATAAGACAGTCGATCAGTCCCACTCATAATACCAGGATGGAAGTACGCTGCTTATCTAGAGGGCCAGTTCTGGAGTTTGATTGCATTGTCAGGACGTTTCTGAATGAATCCGAACTATGTTGTTCGGACGTGAAGGAGGTACAGAGATAAAGGAACCGTAGATGACTTGCCTCGCTCTGGCTGCCCAAGGGCTACCACATCAGCTGATGAACGCTACTTACGGATTTCAGTTCGAAGAGTAGCGCCACCGTGCTGAATAATGATTTTCGTGCAGCTTCAGGACGTCTGTTTCGACTCAACATGCAGCTTCATTCTCGCCGTCCGTGGAGCGGTCTAGCTTTGACACCCAGATACCACACAGAGAGGTTAAGATGGGCCCAACAGCATCCTGAATCGACTTGTTAGAATTGGCATAAAGTGCTATCCAGAGATGAGAGTCGCATCTGCCCTCAAACCAGACAGTCGTCAGGGACCCTTTTGGAGGTAGCCTGGTCAGCCGAACTTCATAGACCTACCATCCAGCGAGTACAGCAGATTAGTGGCTCCCTGATGTTCTTAATGGACGACAGTTCTCGTGCTCATCGTGTATAGCTTGTGAATGCGTTCCTTCATGTTCTCCAGATATGAACCCTGTCGAACATGCTTGGGGTATACTGAAAAGGGCTGTTTTTGGACTAGACGACCCACCAACCAATCTGAGAGAGCTACGCCGAATTGCTGTTGAGGAATGGGACAATATGGACCAACTGTCCCTTGATGATCTAATGGTCAATATGCCACGACGAATACAGGCATGCGTCAGTGCAACAGGACGTGCTACCAAGTATTTCGGGTACTGGTGTATGCTGCAAGCTGAAACACAAATCCAGAATGTCTGGCTTATTGTCATACAGCTTGTCAATTTCTGTTTTTATTAGTAACAAAGGGAACTGAAGTGTTCTTTTTATATATCTCTATTCCACTTTTATGTAAAGCGTCATGAACATCTAGAATCGTGGTCATGAAACAGTTTTTTATGTGTGTACTATTGTAGCCAATAATGGTAGGCCTTGTATGTGACAATAATCTTTTATTTTAAATATGGAATATTTTGTGGTCTACTTTCTATTTGACAAAAAATGTAACATCATGATTTTTTTTGTCGAAGGTAAAAAAAACTGTATTATAATTTTTTGGTTAAATTCTGTCACAGCGTCATACTTAATGTTCTAGGCATTCAAGGGGCTGCGAGTTATTCAGTGCAAAATGGACAGCAACTTCAGGAACTGTAGGTAAATAGATTTTTACGGTTGCCGATAGAACACTAATATAATGAGATGTATGCAATCTACAACAACGCCCCCTGCGAGCCATAACCTTATCGTTCGTCGAGCGTCGTGGTTCCTGCCGCGAACTTCTTGACTCGGAACTGTCTATATAGCTAACCCGTGGAACAGATTGTATCAGCCTAATAGGGCCGCTCAAGGGTCGCTACTTACGCTCCTTATTCACATCTTCATGTACGCCGCAAGCCACCCCGGTGTAGAATGGAGCGAGGAAAGAATAACAGTTAGTGAGCCTGCGTACTGATTCCATTGTCTCTAATTTCTGTCTGTGGCTGTTGTGAATATTTTGCAAGTTTTCTATAACCCAGACGAATTCATAATGGTGTTTAAATTTCCAGAACAGTAATGTACGTTCGTCCTATGTCATAAAAATTTACGGTCCTACAGATGGTAATACGATCGTAAATTAAACTCGTAACTAGGTAGCAAACTAGTGTATGAGTAGTCATAGATTGTGCTATACTCATAAAAGTTTAAACAGCTTCTGAAACTTGTTATATTGCCGCGAGAGACCACGAACACCAACTGCCGGCGTGGCGCAGGGGATAGCGCCACGGACTGCGGAGCGGAAGGTCGCCGATTCAATCCCGCTCACCAGCAAAAATTTATTTCTTTGTAATTTACAATTCCAGAAGAGTCTACATCTTTCTTATGTTCACTTGTAAATCCTACTTGTTTCTTATGTTAACTGTTCTTCTAATTTCTGGTAAATTCTGTCTCTGTATGCCTGAGAGGCAGTCAGTGCTGCGTGTATGTTGAGTTCGTAATAAACGTGCTTTCAGTATAAGTGCTGTGTTTAGTTGCCTTCGAAGTCAAGCCTACTTCCATTGCAACGTGACATTGTGAATCTCGCAAAAATAAGTTTCTCCAGTAATTTCATCAAAGCAGAATTATTCATACGTAGTGACTCGTGTAATGAAGCCGAAATCATGAAATGTTCTAGAAATAATAAGTATATGAGAAGTCACTGTTAATTAAATATGAGTTCATCAGGTGAATGTCCTAAAGGCAGAAACATGAAAAGTTTTGTTACAAATAATACAGTTCATGGTTAAATAGCAAAAACAGCTTTTAAAAGATATTGGCATCACAGGCTCTTAGAAGTATATGGACAACTACCAAATTAACCTTTCACTGTGTCTGACAGTGTTTCCAGTTACTTGTTCGAGACATCTTCTATTTTTCTTTCTATCGCCCTACCTTGGCCAACTTTTGCTTTCTCGACCCCAACGGTACTGGGTTGCGGGTCGTCTTTCATCTTCATATTCTACTGAAGAGGACGTTAAGGTCTCAGACGGTGGAAGAGAATGTTATACGACACCCTAAAAACATCCTAACAATAGAAGAGACGGAATGCATCTCTACAGTGCAGGTAGAGCTCGAAACCTAGGACTGGCGCCATAGCGGTGTGCCCAGAAATGGTGAGCCGAAATACACTGAGTTGACGAAAGTCATGGGATAGCTATATGCAGAGATACAGACTGCGGTAGTATGGCGCACACAAGGTGTAAAAGGACTGTACAGTGGCAGAGGTGACATTTGTACTCCAGTGATTCATGTGAAAAGCTATCCGTCGTGATTATAGTCAAGCGATAGGAATTAATAGACGAATGCGGAATCGTAGTTGGAGCTAGACGCATAGGACATTGCATTTCGGAAACCGTTAGATAATTCAGTATTCACAAATCCATAATGTCAAGAGTTTGTAATTATCTCTGATCGTGGATAACGCGGTGGTCGACGGCCTTGACTAAATGCCAAGAGGAGCAGTATTTCCGTTTAGTTCTCAGTGCTAACAGAAAGCAACACTGCGTGTGATAATACCAAAAATCACTGTGGGACGTACGACGAATGTACCCGTTCCAACAGTGCGTCGAAATATGGCGGCAATAATTTATGGTATCAGACTATCGACACGAGTGCCCTTGCTAACACCATTACATCTTCCAAAACGCCTCTTCTCGTGATTGTATCGGTTGAATCTTAAGCGCCTGGAAAACCGTGGCTTGGTCAGATGAATATCGGTAACACCTGACTGTAGGGTTCGAATGCAGAAGTCATGGACCCAAGTTGTCGACAAGGCATTGTGCTCGCTGGTGTAGGTACCAATATAGAGTGGGCTAATTTCACATGGACTGGATTGGCTCCTTTAGTTCAAATTAACCGATCAGTCAGCGGAAACAGCTATATTCGGCTAGTTGGAAAAGCATATTATCAACCATCAGCTGTTTATTATAGTTATAATTTCGACTGGTTTCGGTTTTACACCATCTTCGCAGAAGTAAACTAAACAGATTGGTTGACTTGCATATCAGTATGAATAAGATAGCAGAGACTGTATTCACTTAATCAGTCCGTTTACTTTACTTCTGTGAAGATCGTTTGGAACTATCATAAGCCGCTGAAGGTTGAAAATATGCATTTCCTAAAATAGTTGGAGACCTTTTACAGCCATTAATGGACTTAATGCTCCCAAACAACGATGGAATTTACATGAATGATTATGCGTCATGGCACCGGGCTACAACTGTTCGCAATTTGTTTGAAGAACTCTCCGGACAGTCCCAGAGAAGGAATCGTTCACCCAGATCGCCGACATGAACTTACGTGGGGCATAATCTAGAGGTCAGTTAGTGCAAAAAATTCCTGTACCGGCAACATTTCCACGATTATGTAGCGGCTGAAGAGGCATCATGGCTCGATATTCCTGCGGGCGACATCCAACGACTTGTCGAGTCCATACCATGCCCTGTTGCTGCACTTCGTCGGCCAAAAGGAGGTCTTACAGGCTATGAATAAACGCCCGGAACAACGTTCAAAATGTTCAAAAGTTGTAAACCTATTAGACCAAACTGCTATGGCCATCAGTCTCTAGACTTAAAAACTACTTACACTAACTTACTCTAAGGACAACACATACACCCATGCCCGAGGGAGGAGTCGAATCTCCGACGGAAATGGCCGCCCTGACCGTAGCGTGATGCATTAGACCACGCGCCCATCCCGCGCGGCGGAACAATATTGTACGAAAGGTGTCTTTATTCAAAGCCGGCCGCGGTGGCCGAGGGGACTGAGGCGCGCAAGTCACGGTCTGCACGGCCACTACGGTCGGGGGTTCGAATCCCCCCTCGGGCATGGATATTTGTTCCGTCCTTAGTGTTAGCTGGTTAATAAGTAGTTTGTAAGTTTAGGGACTGATGACCCCGTAGTTAAGTCCCATAAGCTATACAAACATTTGAACTTTATTCAAAAGTAATCACCAGAGGACTGGACACAACTCAAAAATGTTCAAATGTTTGTCTAAGGGACTTAACTACATCGGTTATCAGTCCCTAGGCTTACAAACTACTTACACTAACGTAGATTAGTTTATACTAAGGACAACAGAAACACTCATGCCCGGGGGAGGACTCGAACCCCCGACAGCGAACGGCCGCGTGCAACGCAGCTGGGTGTCTTAGTGCGCACGGCTATTCTGCCACGGTTGAGTACAACTAACCCACTGTTTAACGAGCCGAATGATTTCGTGTTGCCAGAATTACTGTGGCTGTTAGAAGAGACAATCCTCTACGTTTTCTTCAGTATGTCATTCGAGTTCAAATGCTTTTTTTTTATTTATTTTTTTTTATGGAACCCACAGGGAGACATGTCCGTGTGTTGTAAGGTGGTGTAAGGTGGCAAGCTTTTGAATCTAGCCAGTAAACTTTGTGTAACCCTGGAGGCGTGCGGACGCGCGTTATTATGGAGCAGAATCACTCCCTCCGTGAGCAGTCCAGGCCGTTTGCTCTTGATGGACTTGCGTAGGCTACGGAGTGTCTCACAGTTCACGTCACTGTAAATGGTTTTTCCGTTCTCGAGGAATTCGATGAGTAAGAGACAGTGAGCACCACCTTGCTTACAGAGGTCACAGCCTTGAAATTTTTAAGGGGATGTAACGATGCATGCTTCGTGTCCGTAGATGTTGTGTCATATTCAAATTTCAACCGGTTTGGTTGTTAAGACGTTTCGTATCTTTTTCTTTCTACGCCCCTCGTACATCACTTTTCGCCACTCTTCAGTATTGGCGAAGAACGAGTTCAGAATAGACTATCTGATAAAAATGCCCGTATTTATACAGTGTGATTTTGTCCACCGTGTACAATCTCTAGGTTTCACCGAGGAAACTATACAATAATAAAGTTATAATGAACTTATGTCCGGAAATGCATACTTTGTTACAAAGACTGCTGCCTCATACTTGCTGTACAATGTAGCCACAGTTACAGTATGCATGGTTTGCTGCTACAGGGTGTTACTGTTCCTCATACTGTGCCAATGAGGATTCGAAGGATTATGTGGCTGCTACAGTATGGCGCCGTTAACGTCCGGACGTCCTGGTTATTATAGGACCATCTCAAAAGTATTGTGAATTCAGAGTCCTTTCCAGATATGCAGACAGTGGGGCAGCATTGTCAACACTGCTATTTTAGCGTTCGTGTGTCAAAGGCAGCATGAATGTGCATGTGCTGAGGCACGTGGAAACTATTTTCAACACATACTGTCACGGTGGCTACATGGTACAGCATGTTATAGACCATAGTCTCTGTAACAAAGTATGACTAAATAAATAGTCTCAAGTAAGGAAACGACATTTCCAGACATAGGTTCATTTCCAGACATAGGTTCATTAGACATTTATCAATCCTCAGAGTTTGTCCAGGGTAGAAAAAATCTCTCTGTATAAAAAAACGATAGTACTGAATCATACATTATATATGATTTTGATTCATGCATTGCCACATGTTTGTTCTACTGTAAGGAACAATTACTGTCTCTGGAATAATATTGTATATCACACATTGCTATAAAATGTTGTATGTCACCTAAAAGAATATTTATAAATGTTATTATACTAGAATTTCAGTAACACAACAAAGAAATACGTGTGAAACAGAAGTATTCGTCGATCAATCATCACCACGCTTAACAGTATCTAAATTTTACATCCCACTGTTTTTAAAATGTAGCCAGACTTTTTTTTTTTTTCTTTTTTTTATGTTTGTAAATCTATCGGACCCAACTGCGTGGTCATCAGTCCGTAGCTTACAAACTACTTAAACCTAGGTAAACTAACCTAAGGACAACACACACACCCATGCCCCAGGGAGAATTCGAACCTCCACGGCGAGCAACCGCGCGCTCCACGGCGAGACGTTTTAGACCGCTCGGCTACTCCACCGCGGCTAGCCAGACTTAAAGTCTGTAATACAGTAAACTAAGGCAGTGACCTGTACAATTCTCTATAGCATGGCTTCAAGTACTACAACATAGAGAGTAAATCCTTCTTTTTCTCCGCTGAAGATGGAATTAATTCTCTAGTGCCCCTCGTTACAGATATTTAACACCTGGAAATTGCAGTAAATGATTCGCTAACAAACTCATTTTTCTCTAATGGGCAACGTGTCATATTTGTAATAATGTGTGGAACCCATTCTGTTGGTCAGTCTTGTAACCGCTTGGTCCTAGCAGCGATTAAAGGAGTTTAAAGTCAGATGTTTCTTTCGAGGGAAATCATACCTGGGCACTAGAGGGTTAACTTCTTTTATAAAGGCAAGGTATGTTGTACTGGTATTGAGAACACACTATGTGGTTGGTATTTTACTTTGTTCTTGATAAGAGAGTAACGATGCCAAGAGAGTGGGGAATTGTCGATTTCCCTCACAAAATCTGCGACTTTTTTCTGTCTATAAGAGCGAAATTTCTAACAGTGTGTTCTGAAAATGTTTCAAATGTTTGTATAGCTTATGGGACTTAACTACGGGGTCTTAACTGAACTTACAAACTAGCTTACACTAAGGACGGCACAAATATCCATGCCCGATTCGAACCCCCGACCGTAGTGGCCGTGCAGATTGTGACTGGCGCGCCTCAGTCCCCTTGACTTGAAAATAATCTACACCTAGCTATCGGTAATGGCATAAAAAATCAAGCGGGAGAGTGACATACAACGTTTCACACTTGCCTTATATGAAGGTGATTTCTTATATTCGTTATTACATCGTTTCCCAAAATACCACGGGTTCTTTCGCACCTTCTTAGATTGTTTATCTGGATCTATTTTTCGTTTCCTTCCTTTGAGCGTTGAGTTTAAGTCATAACGAGAAATACTGATGCAGCTGACATCGGGTATTACGTTGCGACATGCTACGTTATTGCAGGGAGGTTTATTTTGCAACGTATTGTGCAACAATCCACAGAAGTCGTAGTAACGTTATGATAGCTCCAATCGACTGCGGAGTGATATTAAAGCATTAATACTCGTATAAGCCTATTTGGCCAAAAAGCGATGGATAACATCGTTCCTGGGGACCATTCATATTAGGAGGTATCTCATGAATTTTGTCACCTCATTGTATTACTCAGCGGGCTAGGAAGCAGTGAGGCGGAAGCCACGTCACCTTCGTAGCACTCATAATGCGGCCTTGAGGTTTCATACATCCTGGCCCTCTTCACGGTTCACAGTCTCGAACGAAAACGACCGAGGCAAGTCAAGGATGAAACTGAAACCATGGGCTCATCGTATGAAACACCCCACCCGCTCAATAATAATACACCACTCGAGCAGGTCTCCAATTTCAGAATTTTTATGCGACGTAAGCTATGAAATTGACAAGAGGATAGTAAATAAAGCAAAGAAATACCTATCAATATGCGAAATGATAAATAAAGCGTTCCAGAACAAAAAAGTAATAAAACTTAAAAAATATTAGAAAACTATGGCTACGTCACCATTGTTACATGGAAGTGAGCCAATAGATTCTTCATAAAGACGATAAGAGTAAACTACAAGCCGCAAAAATGAGATTTTTTCGAAAAATGAGAGATATTACCAAGAGAAACCGTATAAGAGATCAGGATATTAAGAATGAACTACATATTTGAAACATTAATTAAAAACTAAAGAAAATAAAACATTATGGCAAGATTACAAAGAACGAATACAGAGAGGCTCTCTCGTCAGTCCATGTTGTACCAGCCACCAGAAAGAAGTGACGTCCGAAGACCCAGCTTGAGAGGTCAGTGAAATGTGAACACGTAACAGGCACAAATATCTGAACTTTAAAACGCAGAAGAAGAATAAAATATTAAAGAGGGGTGCTATGAACATACACGCAAGAGAGTGAGATATTGCAGTGGAAAAGTAGATGGGCTTTTATTACGTTATGTCCCAGTGTCTTCCTAAGTTTATATCTCATTAGGTGCATTAATGTTATCAAAAGAGGTCTTAATAAAATTATTTCCGCTTATTTACTGTTGTTGACACCAGCATGTACGGATCTTCAGGCCCTGTTTTACATTGAAGTAGTAACGTTTCCTATTTTTATGGAAATAGTTTACAATGATTTTCATTTTTCACAGATCTGTGTGAAACGTGGTGTTTAGATGCAATGGGAGAACAGCCACAACTTTTATTGATTGGATAAAATATACCTTTACTATGTGATTATCATTATACATATACGGCTGTGTAGTTAAAGTGAGTAAAATGTAACTTGTCCATCGAAAATACTTCTGGTTGTACGTTATAGCAACACGTTGTCAAAATCTCGTTGACAATTTGGCCACTTAAAAGCGTAAGAGCATAATGGACTGTGTACATTGACATCTCGTGGTCCGCTCAGTAGACGTCCCAGCACGCTTTTAGGTTGTCAAGTGGCCTGTCGACCAACTACATTTTGTATAATCTGTGAGCAGATTAGTATTCAGCATGAAACACGTTTTAAAGGATTGTGCTGTACTCACTTGGAAATGGCTACGTAAACGAAATCAAGCAGCAGTGACGATCGCAAATTTAAAAAATAAATAAATAAATAAATAAATAAATAAAAAATTTCATCCAACTAATGACGAACACGGCAGCAAAATGCTGGCTTTCTAAAAAATTCTTTAGAGGAAGACCAGTAATGGAATGAGTTGCAGGCAATTATGAGGAAGAGATTACTATCATGGTACAAAGTTTACCATTAATTGTGCAGCGGTGTTGTAAAGAGCGAAATTAATCTACAGGACACAGAGACTTCTACCCTGTTGACTGTACTGCAGAGTTCACGGAGGTTGGTGACGAAGTCAGAAACGACAGGCATGTCCTCTTGAAAGATTCAGTAGTTCAAAATTGTTTATTACTGCTTTGCTAGAGCATTCTACATTATGACTCAGTTTTATATGAAATACAGCTTTCCATTTTGTTCAAAATTCAAATGTTTGTGCCGCGGCGGAGCGGCCGAGCGCATTTAGGCGCTATGCTACGATGCGCGAGGCCGTCCGCCCCCCCCCCCCCCCCCAAAAAAAAGTGTTTCAAATGTTTCTATAGGTTATGGGACTTAACTACGGGGTCATCAGTCGCTAAACTTACAAACTACTTATGAACTAGCTAATACTAAGGACAGCACAAATATCCATGCCCGAGGGGGGATTCGAACCCCCGACCGTAGTGGCCGTGCAGACCGTGACTGGAGCGCCTCAGTCGCCTCGGCCACCGCGGCCGGCGGCCGTTCCCCGTGTGGGGTTCGAATCCCCCCCCCCTCTCGGTCATGGATGTTTTTGCCGTCTTTAGTATAGCTAGCTCATAAGTAGTTTGTAAGTTTAGGGACTGATGACCCCGTAGTTAGGTCCCATAAGCTTTACAAATATTTGAACATTTTTTTAAATGTTTGTAAATGTAAGGGACTCATCTACTTTGGCTATCATTCCCTAGGCTTACAAACTACTTAAAGTAACTTACGCTAAGTACAACACGCACACACCCATGCCCGAGGGTGGACTCGAAACTCCGACGGCGAGCATCGGCGCGCTCCGCAGCAAAGCTCCTTATAGCGCTCGGCCACTCCACTGCGGCTTCCCATTTTGTGTTGTTCTGATAATGCAGCACACACGAGTCTTTAAAGGTCAAAAAAAAATTTTATAATAGTGATAACTTGTATGTTGTACAGGGCAAGGACAACGAATATTTATTCTTCGGGGAAGGAGAGGTCAATTCTCAAGTACAGGATCATTCAAATCACAATCCGCAATATTTGCAGCTGAACAGCCGTTTCAGGGTTTAAGGTATCAACGATTTGCATTGAGAGTGACTGAAGAGAAGAAAAGGAAAAGAAAAGAAAAAAGAAATGAAAAGAAAAAAATCGCACTGACGTGTATTACGGCCCGCTTTAGATTTGTAGTTTTATAAGTTTTTGCAAACATTTTGGACCAAAATAATAATCTAAATAATAAAAAATTAATTAATAAGAGTGTCTGAAACCCTTTTAGGAAGAAAAAATTAGGTAGTGGCGGGTTCCAAACCACCGACCTTTAGCAGCATAGTCCAACACCTTGCCCACTACGCTACGACTATCAATTAAAAGATGAGTTCTTTAACCTCATACTACTCATGGCCGTGTTGACTGAAGATAACATGGCACTTGTAGACACTAGATTATCATTTATTGTACGAAGAACGATGTGTTTTTGTTAATTCTTCAGTGCGCCATTGCTTTGAAATGACAACGTGTAAGTTACAATAAGAAAATCATCAAATACGCAACACAAGATGGCGTATGCCAGAGAGAGTTCTGGGCGTGGAATGTCTCGTGACACCTCCGAACGGCTGGTTTTCGTTAATTCAATGGAGGATCTCCGTTATTTTTGCAAATATGTCTCAAACTATAAGAGATATGAAAAAACCTAAGGGAGCTAAGTTGCAGAGAATTTTCTCCTCTACCAATTAGGTTATCCAATTTTCGTGTCAGATGAACGCTTCGTTTTCCAATTACAATTATATTACAAACAGCATTTTTTTGTATTACTACCGTATTTTTGCCCAAAAAATTTGAAAAAGGGAGGTTCTGGTCTCTGGCGGCCTACAATCATGTCTGTAAAATTTAGTGCTGATCGGTTGAACAGTTCGTCTTAAAAACAGGGAAAACGTTACGGACAGACAGACAGACATACATCTCAAAATCGTAGTTATTTTTGCAAATATCTTTGAAACGCTACGAGATATGAAAAAAACATAACAGATCAAAGTTGTAGAGAATTTTCTCCTCTACAAATTCGGTTTTTCAATTTTCGTGTCAGATGAATAGTTAAGCCGTTATTTCCATTTAAATTTCGAGCTATCAAAAGACGATCGCAAAGGCCCACTTTTAGTGTTACTACCGTAACCTAAAGTGGGCCAATACACCGACAAATTACTAGGGATTCTATTGGGGAATTAGTAGATCAATTTTTCCATGGAATCCCATGTCCGTAAATATAATGCAATGACTCCATGAGAATTGCTTTAACTTCGATACCACGAAACAAACCTATTTTACTGTGAGCTCTTAGCTTTTCATATTTTGGGAGGAGGTACTACGGACCACAACATCGAGCAAACATGGGGTTTAAAATCGTACCTTAAGAGCTATCTTCAGTAGTGTGAAACAAGTCTCTTCGGCTAGTCACGTTCTCCTATATAAAGTTCGCTGTACAACTCCTCGGAGTTTCTCGCTTAGAAACACTGTATATTAATACTGATTTTCCCTCTGTTCCACTTTCCTAACGCAGCCGTGTAATAAGAATGTATCCGCCACATTGATGACTTTCCCGGTAAGCCGGCAGGCCGTGGAGCGGCGGTGTGAGCGCAGGCGGTGGCGGGCGCTGGCCGCTACCCGCTACCCTCTACCCCATAGCCATCGATCTCAATCCGCGGTGGCGCGTCCTCTGCAACCCGACCCCTCTGAAACATAAAACCGTATAAACTCAGCCGTAATGGATCCTTAGCGTGCTCACCAATCATTACATAAACATAATTAGTTACGGAAGAGCGGCTGGCCTTGATCCCTGGCGCGTGCCCTCACGCGCTCGTTGTCCTAGCCCTCCTACAGACATGCGGGTAACCGCCTCTAATTTGTTGCAGAATGCCGTGCACTGATACACTTGACGTCGAATGGCATACGAAACTTTTCGAACTTCGTGAAATTTGATCTATGTTCGCGATTATGCATATACCTTTCCCATTCCCTGCCAATAGGTTGACTATCATTTGATGTCTCTTCAGCGACTATGTAACTGAACACGCCACGAGAACTTCGAAGGGATAGGGGTGGGAAAAAATCTATCGCGTTCTTTTTAAAGAAAAAAATCCTGACATTTGCCTTGACTGTTTAAATGAAATGAGGGAAATGCCTAAATATGAAGAGTCTGGTGGAAATTGAAGCCCCCATCACACCGAATGCAAGTCGAGTACCTTAACCCCCGCGCCAATTTCATCGACACGTCATAATCTCAATGAACAAAAAATTAGTCGCTCGTGGAGAAAGTAATACAAACAGTGTAATTCCGGCTGTGGAGTTGATAAATGATTGGATTCGACTTAGTAAGTCCTGAATGTTGGGCAGAATCGTCACATTCAAGCTACGCCGCGCACTGAGGATATGATCACGAAATTCCACCAAATTGTGCAGATGCTAATGCCAGTGTTTTACTCACTGTCCCGACATGTTCCACAAATTTTCTATTGGGTTCGTGTGAAGTCATTTTGCAAGCCAATAGAGATGTAATAAAATAATGAATATGGCTGCAGTTCAGCAACGGCAGAATCTATAATATTTTAGAATAAATAGCAGAGAACCACTTGCGTTAAAGTGGGATTAATTAAAACCTTTACCTAGACTTCAACAAAAAATAATGTTCTCTTCTTCAGAAGTCAGTCCTAAGAACGGTAATAATGCCAAACAATAATATACAATTGGTAGGAAAATGTAACAATAACAATTAACAATAAAATACGGCATCGATGAGAATACAGTTAGAAATCTGAGGATAACTTACATCGTGCAGGATGCAAAAAGTCACACAAATAATACAGGTTTAAAGCCTGCTAGGTACTGCCTACTTGCGAGCTGTAGTTGGACATTAAGAATATCACCACCATTAAGAGAAAGATGTTAAAACTTTGAAGCTCTTCCCACAGATCTAATTTCCTTCATTTAACTTCCTTGTGTTATATTATAGAGTCTTCCAAAGGTCTCGGAATATGATCGGCAATAAGCAAGTGCTCAGGAAAGGTTGAATTACGTACATTGGCATCTTTCTTCCCTAACATGAGTTATGTATACCTTACTTTAATCGCACGACCTGTTTGTCCTGTATAGTAACCGAGGCAGTTGTTGCAAATAAGCTGGATTTTACAAGTTGATTTGCAAAAAGTGCAAAGCAAACAAGTAGGGTGATTAAAATAAGGCATAAAGAACAACAGTTAGGGCAGAAAGGTGCCAATTTACATAATTCAACCTTTGCTGAGCACTTGCTTATTGCCGATCATATTCCGAGGCCTTTGGAAGACAATATAACACAAGGAAGTTAAATGAAGGAAATTAGATCTGTGGGAAGAGCTTCAAAGTTTAAAACATCTTTCTCTTAATGATGGTGATATTCTTAATGTCCAACTCCAGTTCACAAGTAAGCAGTACCTAGAAGGCTTTAAACCTGTATTATTTGTGTGACTTTTCGCTAGTCAACATTGCTTCCTGCTCGATGTATGTTATCCTCAGAATTCTAACTGTATTCCCGTCGATGCCGTATTTTATTTATAATTGTTATTGTTACATTTTCCTACCAATTTTATATTATTGTTTGGCATATTACTGTTCTTAGGTCCGAGTTCTGAAGAAGAGAAAATTAATTTGTCGAAGTCTAGGTAAAGGTTTTAATTAAACCCATTTTAACGCAACTGGTTGGCTGCTATTTATTCTAAAAATATTTTTCAAAAATATAGAGATGTAATAGCTTGAGAAAGTCTTCAGAAACCAGTCACATATTCTTTTAGCCCTATGAACGTTGCTGTTGTCGGAAACAACAGGAGCATACTCATCCTGCATATCTTGACTGTTCCCGTCGCAATGTCTTCTCACTAACAGCTTGGGAAGGACACTCACTCCATGCCAGCAGCTACTGATGTCGCCTATGGACGTAATTTGGATTTACAAGCAGTGCACACGTCTCCAGTCCCTCTCCTTCAGGATCTTATTCAGGCGACCGTCCTGACGTCTTGTTTTATGGCCACGTGTTACTCTCTTTCTAACAGAGACGTTGGAAAGTCCGTCACGAAATACAGTCAAAAGCACCAGGTCCACATAGTGTACGGCCATGCCCGTTTATGGCACTTTATCACGGCCTTAAATGTGACACTGATCGCTACTGTCATTACATCCGTTCATGTAGAGGCTGTGTATGCGCGGTTGAGCATGTGGCGCTGTCACTGCGCCGTCCTTAAGACTGAAACTCGCCCGCTGTTCTTTAGACTGTTAACTAGCCGTGTTTGTAAAGTTAACAATTGACTGCTTGCTCACAAAATCTAATTACGGCGATATTCACACAGCGGTGGAAGTATACAGTTCCCTTAAGCAAATCTCTGATTCTATAAGTTAAGCAGTTCTACCTTTATTGTAATCTTTAGAGGAAACTGCACACAATTAAATAATGATCCGCAGTCATGGATCTAAATCAAAATTGTTGGCAACGGAAACGCAAATATTCTCTACTCCAGAAGGGAGCAGAGACACAAGATACATGAACAAATTACCCCACATTAATCCAAAATAAATGATGAGAGAGAATTTAAATTAGCACAAAAGGATTATAGTTTAACAAATTAATTTATTGTTCAAAACAAGAACAACAAGGGGAAGACCATTTTTTTAATTACAATAAAAAAACACCTTACAAAATATTCAAAATATCCACAATTACATGGCCCTAAAATTGCCCACCTGCAAAGTTGAGTACAGGTTAATTACGATCACGTTTCATAGGGGGGAACGGAGATATTGCAGCACATTCACACACAGATTCATACGCCAAGCCATGCAGGTACTTACCAAGCACCCGACACCAATACACCAAGACGACAGCCAAGCAATGTGGAGAATGCAGATCGAAGGTTCACTCGCGCACAATGAAATAGTACTTCACATCCTTAACGTGTCAAGCTAGTGGTTTACGCTCATGATAAACTATCAGAAACAAATGCACTTGGTTTAAGACCAAAAAGTGCGGTGTACAGACGGAAGTTAAAGTTTCCCTAGAACTTCTAACTATACATTAAATCAAGATTTCATTAAATAATATCTAAAAACAGTCGCTCTGGCGTTCGTTTAGCACAGGGAGAAGATAACTACAGAAGGTTAAAGTTGTTAGATCAATACAGCACTCTACTAAGTCGGAACACAAAATATATATGAAGTTAACAAAATCAATTTCGAAGAGAATAAGATCGCGAAATATATCGTGTAACCATTCTTTCTGATCAGAGGAATGATATCTATTAGATAAGCAAGTTACATATTGCTACAGCACAATACAGAGTTCGGTCACAAAAATTCATATAAGTGAAATAATTCTATTTCATGAAAATTAAAAACACGATAGACGTCGTGCAATGGTTCTTTCTACACAGAGGAAAAAGATCTATTTAATGGTAATAACCACGACAGGGAACACGCTAATCGGCGCACACGTGGGCCGACAAGTAGACAGATTACAAGTTAGAATGGACAATTTTCGGGGAAAATTATCACGCTACACTCACTAGGAAACACATCAGCAAATTAGCTATACAATTATTAACCACTCATGTGCACTGAATGATGGAAAAGCTGAAGGCTTAGACTGATATCGTCCACGTGTTCTGTCGACAAAGTACGAACAGTATAGGCACCGCGAGTTCCCGAAAATATTACAATTCAACTACGATAAGAATGCAAAAGACACTGAACATATTTAAACAGGTGAGGAAATGATTTAAAAGTTATAAAGTGCAAGAACTATGCTAACGAAACACCATCAGAGCCTCGGAATCAGATTCCAGCAAAAATCGACATAAAATTAGCAATCCTGTAGGAAATTAAGCAAACTCTCACTACTACACATAGTGTAGCTGCTACTCCCGGAATTAAACTCGCGAAAAGGCATAAGTACGACTATGGAGCCTGAACTAAGTCGAGCCATGAGGCCACAGCAGAACCAAACCCAGAGGTACTTACCCTACCAGGAACCAAGAAGCGAATGAATAGCTCTCTTGACCACTGCCTAGCCGTTGCCGAGGAGGGGTAGTGGAGGGGAGCCCAGAGAGTGTCACCGTTCATCAGGCAGGTAACCTGACCAACCCCAGCCAAGGAGGTTAAGAGCAAGCTACATTAGGAATCTTTGCTAAGACTGGGTTCTGCTCAGCAGTTGGCAAACCTACTTCTCGCCCAGAGACATTCAATGCCCAGAGTTTGAAAGAAACGATGACACAAAACAGATGAGGCATGCCTAGCACTTCCTAAACTATCTTACATACAAAGTTTCATTCTTTCTGTGGAAACCAGGGCCAGTGGGAGCACATCACAGTACTCACTAATAGATATTTGGGGCCTCATGTACAACATAGACACTAAATCAATATATAATGCCTGGTATCTCGCATATTGCGAGTGGAGTGTCTTGCTACACTAAAAAAAATGTCTGAAGCTCGTCAAATTTGTTCATTGGGAGTCAATTAAATGGAACACGTTATGTGAACATGTTTCAAGACTTAAAGATTCATCTGTATGGAGCAATATGTCCAGTGACCTTATTGATGTTGCACGGGATTCACACTAAAAATTCAAACTTCAAATGTTCTCTATACTGGTGGTCCAAAGATTTATTTTATAAGCTAACATGACGGTCATATTTACAAATCCTTTGTGTATCAGTAGCCTTCTTTATCGTTTGTATTCGTTGATCACGGAAATTTCATGGGGAAAAAGGAACATTGTCAACACGATTCTGGAAACCAGCTTCTATAAGAAAGTTATTAATGTAATACTCGTCATTAGTAATTAAGATTGCTACCAGTAGTGTTCTAGGAAGAAATGTCTTTACCTTGAAAAAGAAAGAACTCTCACTCCATAGTTGGAAGTCGTCACTATGAAGAATCACACAAGAATTTTGCGGAGGTCTTTCCCAACAAGCGCCGCTGTGGAGTAGCCGAGCGGTCTAAAGCGTCTCGCTGCAGAGCACGCAGTTGCTCGCCATGGAAGTTCGAGTCCTCCCTGGGGCATGGGTGTGTGTGTTTGTTCTTAGGTTAGTTTACCTAGGTTTAAGTAGTTTGTAAGCTACGGACTGATGACCACGCAGTTTGGTCTGATAGATTTACAAACATTTGAACATTTTTTCCTAACAAGCGCCAGGGTGACGACAAAATATAAAACTCTTCCGAGACGAGACCCCTACCAGGGAAACCATCATCATGGTGGAGTAGGTACGGAATGGAGGGGGCGCAAGACTTCAGAACTGCCATTTCTTCAATAAATCAGAAATTAAATGATGAGGTTCGCGTTGTGTCGTGGAACAAGAACTAAGCTAAAGTAACGGACAAACTCTTCCGGTACTTCATCCCACTCATCAATATTTCATCTCTTCTAAAGTAGCTAAATTGTTTTTAATGTATGTAGAGGAACTGCAGTTGTGTATCTCTGTCCTTATTTGAATCTGTGCATGAAGAATCGCCGTCGAGTGCTCGCGTCTTGAAAACGAAGGTGCACAATTATAATTAATTGTTCACGAATACTGAAACGTTTTACATCGCACTCAGAAAAATTACGTATTTTGAAAAACAAGTATAGAAATAATTACGTGGACATCATGGTAAAGATGGCACCATGGTTTAAGTAGATACGAAAGAATTAAACAAAATACATTTTCGTTAACATTATTAAGGCTTGTATTTATCAGCTGAAGACATAAAGCCTATGAGCCAGACAGCGATAATATTTGAAACTTTTCTGTTCTATTTGATCACATTTTATAATGTACTAGCTTAAAACCCGGCATTGCCCGGGTACTTACTTACTCTAGTCCACCAATCACACACCTTCCCTTTTTTCGCTCTGCCCACCTTCTCTCTCCCTCTCTCTCTATCTCCTCCTCTACCCTCCCTCTATCTCTCTCTGTTCATCTCCTTATCTATTTTTCCACCTCCTCCTACCTCTCTCTTTACCCATCTCTCTCTACCTTCGCCTTTCTCTGCCAATGGCCTCTTCGTCTCTCTGTAGAAATCCTTCTCCATCTTCTTAGTCCTTTGTCTCCTGTATCTATAGAAAATTACGTAACTCAACTAACTTTCTTGGTGATCAGTGAAGTGGTGTCCAAGTTTATTGCTAGGTGACCTGCGCCATGCACCTTATGAAATATTAGATGGACGGTGATCTCTTGTTTTTAAGGTAAGTGCGCAAAATTTCATTACGATCGGAATAAAAAATGTAGATTTTGTCGAAGTTCTGCCATGCACTATACAAAATTTACGTGGACAGTGACTATTCTCTTGTTTTGAAGATCAAGTGTGCAAAGTTTCATCACAATCGGATGATCGGTACGGCAACGTTTAAAATACGAACATGACGAGACAGTTTCCCATGGGTCTCAGTATTCATAACATCTTATCTCCTGAACAATGTGTAGTACAGTGATGTAATTATGCCCAAAACTTCGCAAAAACGTAGTAATATGCTGACAAAGTTTCATAGTAATCGGATGAACAGTGCGGCAGCGCATAATATATGAACAAACAAACATTCATTTTTATATATTAGATATCTCAGTGCAACCGTATTCGGCTTACTGCCATTAAAGGATCTGTAAAGGCTAAATGGAAAAACACGAATGCTAATTTGCTCATGTTTGGGATTGGCGATCTCCTTTTGAATTCAAATTAATAATATGACAGAATCGCATTTTTTTATTTTATTTTTTTATATTTGTCTTGACGACCCGTCTAGGCACGCTGAGGTACCATCTTCTGGTCTGATATCTCAGAGCCTTTATGCTATTGTAGAAGTGTTCAACATAGTTGTTGTTAGTGCAAATTGTTAGTCAAGTATAAAATCAATACAAATGTACATAATAAAATACACTAACATATACACATATAATGGCGTATTATAAAGAGTATATGATGTTGCATTTTATTGTATGGAATGTCCGAGCGCTCTAAGGGTATTTCTGCGGAGCGCGCGCTCTTCTCCGTCGGAGATTCGAGTCCTCTTTCGGCCATATGTGTGTGTGTTGTCGTTAGTAAAAGTTAGCTTAAGTTGTCTGTAAGCCCACGAACTGATAACCTCAGTAGTTAAGTCCCATAGATTTATAAACATTTGATCTTTTTATGATAATGCAAAATGTCCCCATAGTGAATTCTAGAAATCCTCTCTGGCATTCAACTCGGGAAAACGAGCAGGCCACACCATCCGTAAAATATTATCCGTTTCCAAGAAAACATCAAGCACCCGTTCTCTATGTGGTCCAGTATTATCGCCAGTCAGTATTGAAGTCTAGGCTCACAACACCTCTTAACAACCACACATTAGATTCCAAGTTTCTGTCACGATACCTGATAGATTCACCCATACCATTTGATGAAGAGATGTTAGAGTCGTTGTAGGAATCCTCCTCGATATCGGTCTCTTGTCGCGATGACTGGGATCCGAAATCGTTTTCAACGTTACCTCCAGATGCAATACAGTCGTGAACCACTCCCCAGACTAAATCGGGACTCATCTGTACCAGAAGATTGGAAAGTTGCACAGGTCACACCTATATTCAAGAAAGACAGTAGGAGTAACCCACTAAACTACAGGCCTATTTCATTGACGTCAATTTGCAACAGGGTTTTGGAACATATTTGGAACATATTCAAATAGTATGAATTATCTCGAACAGAATGATCTATTGACCCAAGGTCAACAAGGATTTAGAAAATATCGTTCATGCGAAACACAACTAGCTCTTTACTCACACGAAGTGATGGGTGCTATCAACAAGGGTTCGCAAATCGATTCCGTACTTCTTGATTTCCAGAAGGCTTTTGACACCGTACCTCACAAACGGCTTTTAATCAGATTGTGTGGTTATGGTATATCGCCCCAAATTTGCAACTGGATAGGGGATTTCCTCTCAGAGAGGACACAGTTTATAGTAATCTGTGATAAAGCATCGACTAAAACAGAGATGATATCTGGCGTTCTACAGGGTAGTGTTATTGGTCCTCTGCTGTTCCTTATTTACATAAACGATTTGGGAGAAAATCTAAGTAGCTCTCTTAGCTTGTTTGCAGATGACGCCGTCATTTACCGTCTAGTAAAATCATCTGAAGATCAAAACCAACTGCAGAACGATCTGAGTAAGATATCACTATGATGTAACAATTGGCAATTGACTCTGAATAATGAGAAGTGTGAAGTCGTCCACATGAGTACGAAAAGAAATCCGTTAAACTTACTTTACAAGATAAAGCAATCAAACGTGAAGGCCGTAAACTCCATAAAATACCTAGGAATTACGATTACTTCAGACTTAAACTGGAAAGAACACGTAAATAATATCGTGGGAAAGGCGAACCAAAGACTATGTTTTATTGGCAGAACCCTTAAATTATCCAGCAGAACTACTAGAGAGACTGCATACACTACGCTTGTCCGTCCTTTTTTGGAGTATTGCTGCCCAGTGTGGGATCCTTATCAGCTTGGTTTGACGGAGGACATCGGAAGAGTCCATAGAAGAGTAGCTCGTTTCGTATTGTCACTATACAGGGGAGACAGCGTTACGGAAATGATACAGGATCTGAGATGGGAATCATTACAAAAACAGCGCTTATCGCTGCGGCGTGGACTACTTACGAAACTACAATCGCCAACATTCTCTTCTGAATGTGAAAATATATTGTTGACTGCCACTTACATAGGTAGAAATGATCATCAGAATAAAATACTAACAGAATACGAACGGAAAGATTCAAGTGTTCCTTCTTCCCGCACGCTATTCGAGAATGCAATGGGAGATAAATAGTATAAAGGTGGTTCGATGAACCCTCTGCCAGGCACTTAAATGTGATTTGCAGAGTATCCCATGTAGATGTAGATGTCAATCTGTGAAAAGAACATTGGCCCACTGTTCGAAAGTAAAAATAAATAAAATAAATAAATAAAGTTCAAATGTTTGTAATCCTATGCTCATCAGTCTCTAGTCTTAAAACCTACTTAAACTATGTTAAACTAACCTAAGGACAACACACACATCCATTCATGAGGGAGGAGTCGAACCTCCGACGCGGGAGGCCGCGCGATCCGCAACGAACGTGGCCACTCGGTCGCAAACCATGTGTTCACTGTTTGTGTAGGTACAACTCTTCCAGTGAATGTTGCGATGTCAGATAACAGCTGCCGTGCAGTACTACAGCGGTACCGAGATTACCTTACAGCTAAACAGTCCTCTCTTTCTGATTTCACACGTGGAAGGCCTGTCCTGGTCCTCGGGAAAAAAGTTCGGTCTCTATAAACTGTCGCCACATCCGAGATACAGCAGTACGATTCACAATAAGCCATCTGGCCACATCGGTTTGAGATTGTCCTGCATTCATTATTCCTGCGGCACTCCACCACAGATAGTCTTCTCTGCGCCATGTTGCATGAGTACACTAGCGACTGGAGCGCCTCAGTTCCCTCGGCCACCGCGGCCGGCTACAACAGATTCGGGGACAGATGCATTGGTAGAGGCGGACCAATTCCATGGCCTCCACGCTCTACTGACCTCAACCCTCTTGACTTTCATTTATGGGGGCCTTTGAAAGCTCTTGTCTACGCAACCCCGGTACCAATTGCAGAGACTCTACGTGCTCTTATTGTGGACGGCTGTGATACAATACGCCATTCTCCAGGGCTGCATCAGCGCATCAGGGATTCCAAGCGACGGAGGGTGGATGCATGAATCCTCGCTAACGGAGGACATTTTGAACATTTCCTGTAATAAAGTATTTAATGTCACGCTGGTACGTTCTGTTGCTGTGTGTTTCCATTCCATGATTAATATGATTTGAAGAGAAGTAATAAAATGAGCTCTAACACGGAAATTAAGCGTTTCCGGACACATGTCCACATAACATATTTTCTTTCTTTGTGTGTGAGGAATGTTTCCTGAAAGTTTGGCCGTTCCTTTTTGTAACACCCTGTATATACAGGGTGTCCCAGCTATCTTGTCCACCCATAATATCTCTGGAATAATAACAGCAATTGGAAAACAACTTTCACCGGTATCAATGTACGGCTGGGGCCCATGAATGTACATATTTGGAAACATTCTAAAACGAAAGCAAATGTGTTTTTTAACACAAACTTATGTTCTTTTAAATGGACACCGTACATTTTTTTCTTCAGCAATCTATAGCATGACAAATCACATACACAATGGCGTTGATTGCATCGCAATATTCCAATTACATCCCGAGATATTGCGACGAGAAGTTGACGCTTGGAAAACCCGAAATACGTTGCTAGCGCACGTCCTGAGGCTCAGGCGTGAACCCCATGCTGCCCGCAATCGCGATGTGATTGACATGCGTAATCTCACTTCCATACTTATCAAGAGGTCCAAAACGAATAATACGGTCTGCTGCCATTTTGTTTTCTTTTTTAATTGGTCTTCATCACCCTTCCAGAACAACTTGCTCTATCCACAATGCTTTTTTATACTTGCTTCGTTTTCTGTACTATAATTGTTCTCAATATGTTAATTCATTATTTTTCCTTAAATTAATCTTGAACATAATACTGTTCTCTCTCATTGAAAAAATACACAATATTATAATGAAATCATGGATTAGTCCGTTAAAACATATTGCGCGCGCTTTAAAAGAAATAAACTAAAAATCATTTCATTTGATTGGTGAAATCGTGTTTCTATTCTAGTGAACCTCGGTGTTTCTCAAACTGTTTGACATGTTTGCTTTTTTGCTTATGTTAGACAAACGCTGGATCATATGAGTAGCGCCGGCCGCGGTGGCCGAGGGGACTGAGGCGCTCCAGTCACGGTCTGCACGGCCACTATGGTCGGGGTTTCGAATCCCCCATCGGGCATGGATATTTGTGCCGTCCTTAGTATAAGGTAGTTGATAAGTAGTTTGTAAGTTTAGGGACTGATGACCCCGTAGTTAAGTCCCATAAGCTTAACAAACATTTGAACATTTTTTTGAATATGAGTAGCACTCTTACACCACACCAATACTAAACCGTTATAAAGGAATGAACTACTTCTCCCAATGTTGCTCAGAATCACCTATGGCTGTCATGTACTTCCGCAACAGTTCGAAGCGTATTGTGTATTCTTGCTTCTCATTATATTAGTGTGATGTCTGTTACTTCGGATATGTCCGAAATATCGGACACCACTCGAATATAATACGCATTTACACGCGAAGATGACGTTTGCTTCAATCACTTCACAGCAAATGCGGTCATGCGTTCGACCTCTCACGGGAATCCGTGCCGGCGAGTGTAAGAGAGCATGGACGATATGGGCGCTACAACCATAGCCATGATCCACCTAGCAACCGTTGACCTACGATCGTCCATAGTCCTTGCTATATAAACATTCGAAAATCCTTCTTCAGGTAGTGCTACTAGAGCATCCTTCTTTGCCAAAGCCAAATGAGACATTTTGTGTGTATAGAAACGTACGTTGCGTATAACACCCGCTGCGAAAACGTTGCTAGCAGGGAATAGACTGAGACAGCGCTCGGTCACTCGTTTTGCCTCACTTCACGGCGGCAGATGTAACACTGATTGGTGAAGAACGTTACATGATAATACATCTGTAATTTTGTTTACGAGATAGTGATTCATCTCGTTATATTTGGGCAGGAATGAGCAGAATAATAAGAGAAAAGAGACGTTCACCGTCCAGTCTCCACCAGCTTTCTGATACAATTCAGGATTCTTGTAACGAGTTACTTGATTGTCTATGTTTTGTGGGCAGAGCTGTGGGTTCACTGCCCGACAGACTTCGAACCGTCTTTGAGGCAGAAGGCTGCTATACTCGATATTGAGCAGTATTAGTAGAGACTTGTCGTTGTTTTCTTCGTTTGACAGTGGGCCGTGCCCCAGGGGATAGCCACTCGGCCAGTCAGCTACGCTATCGCAGCCTCCAACCCCGGAATTTTGAAGGGTTGTAGCTCCCAAACTAACAGTGATAGGAATGTAGTTTAAATTGATTTGGACGCAGCTGGTTTAAACGAACCCAATACACGATAGAAAAAAACTATTGTTCCATTTAAAAAATTATATCTTTGTGGTGTAATTCTTTGGAAAATGATACAATAAACTATGTTCATAGGTCCGCAGAAAGTGTAACATTTCTTGTGTTGACCTACCGCATTAAAATTTCCCGTCACCTATAATTTTATAAGTTACAGAGGCAAACACACTTAGTGAAACACCCTGTATATATATATTCAAACGTTTGTTTATGGGACTTAACTGCGGGGTCATCAGTCCCTAAACTTACAAACTACTTATAAACTAACTTATACTAAAGACAGCACAAATATCCATGCCCGAGGGGGGATTCGAAACCCTGACGGGGAACGGCCTCGCGTATCTGAGCATAGCACGTCAATGTACTCGCTCACTCCGCCGCGGCACTCGGTTTTTAAAGTCACAGAATTTATTTCCTGTAAGGAAGTGTTCTTTACTTTTATTTTAAGAAAAAGGCGTAAGTTTATCAGGACGCACAAACTAATTTTCGTATTATTTATTTTTCCTAGAGAAGAAGTGCTAATTTTATAAATTCAATCAATCTCTAAAAAAACTGTTGTGCACTATTGTTTTTAAAACATCTGCAAAAAGTTTAAATGTAGAATAGAAGCTCATCGATGAAGGCGTAATTTGAGAGCGAAGTTCAGGCTAGAAGGGAAAAAGAAACAAGAAACAAGAAACAGAAAAAGAAACAAGAATTTGCAAATATTTATGAAGGCGGTGAAGTAAGAAGGATTAGGTAGGAAAGAATTGACACTGGCTGCATTAGGGCGTTGAAATTAAACAATCTGCACTGGGCCGGGAATCGAACCCGGGTCTCCCCCTTCGTGCAGATGTCGACTTAACCACTTGCCTACAAGAGCTGCCCTCCCCCCTCTCCCTTCCGTCCGTGTCAAACTTCCACATAAAACTTCCGCAGAAAAGGATTGACAGTGGTTACATTAGAGCATTGAAATTAAACAATGACTATAAGTGAAAATGTGCGTCAGACCGGGTACCCTGCTTCAGGGCAGAATTCGCCTCAACCACTTGCCTACCGATGCTAGCTCACCATCCGTCTTAAACTTCCATAAATCGCACGCTATGGCTGTAGCTCTCCTATCGTCCATGCCCTCTTACACTCGCCGGTACGGAATCCCGTGCGACGGGGAACGTATGACCGCATCTGCGGTGAAGTGCTTGAAGCAAACGCCGTCTTCGAGTGTAAATGCTTATTATGTTGGTGTGGTGTCTGATATTTCGGACTTGTCCGAAATAACAGACACCACACCAATATAATTGGAAACAAAAATATCCGATAGGCTACGAATCGTTGCGGAAGCAGAGAGCTGCTATACGTAATTCTAAGCAACATTAGCAGAAGATATTCATTTATTTATAATGTTTTAGTATGTAACAGGGTAAGATTGCTACTCATAGGACCCAATGTTTGGCTACCACTGGCAAAAAAGCAAACGAGTCAAGGAATTTGAGAGACACCGAGGTTCAGTAGCATAGAAACAAAATTGCACCAACGAAATGAAATCATTTTTAGTATATTTCTTTTAAAGAGCATTCAGTATGTTTTAACGTTCTAACCTATGATTTAATTTCATTGTTGTGTATTTTTTTCAATGAGAGAGAACAGTATTACTTTTCAAGATTAATTTAAGGAATATATAAATTAATGTATTGCGAACAATTATAGTACAGAAGACGAAGCAAATATTAAAAAAAAAATCATTGTGGAACGAGCAGGTTGTTACGAAAGGGTGATGAAACTCTTTGTCATAACTATTGTTGATGGTAAGCAGCCATAAACGATATGTGTGGTTTTTTTTTCCCTTTCAGGTCAGAGTTCTCCAGAGCATTGTTTTTTCTCGAAGTGGGATGCTAAGCTCTTTGTACTGTATATAGTAGTAATATTCTCCCTATATCGATAGTATACAAGGTAAATGCCACAAGCCGGCCGCGGTGGCCGAGGGGACTGAGGCGCTCCAGTCACAGTCTGCACGGCCACTACGGTCGGGGGTTCGAATCCCCCCTCGAGCATGGATATTTGTGCCGTCCTTAGGATAAGCTAGTTGATAAGTAGTTTGTAAGTTTAGGGACTGATGACCCCGTAGTTGAGTCTCATAAGCTATACAAACATTTGAATCGCCACAAACTTTGGTTGTGGCATAATGGAACTTACAGGACATTACTTTCAAATTCTTCTTGAAGCCGTGACCAATACGCACTTCTGAACCAACTGA
Source organism: Locusta migratoria (assembly GCA_026315105.1). Taxonomy (NCBI): domain Eukaryota; kingdom Metazoa; phylum Arthropoda; class Insecta; order Orthoptera; family Acrididae; genus Locusta; species Locusta migratoria. Next base: position 213,866,659 of record CM048755.1, on the reverse strand, counting down.
CAGATACAGAGACTATGACAGAGGATCGAAACGTTTGTATTTTTTGTTCATACAACACAATACTTTGTTTCACCGTCAGATTTCCCCCAAGTTAGTTCTTTGCTTGCAGCAAAAACTATCAAAATGATTATTTAAAAAAAAAAAAAAAAAAAAACTTAAACCAACAAACAACCTCGATGTTAAAAACAATATGTAACTGCCATGTCATCATTATGATATAATTTGAAAGCTGCTACGAGTTTAATGTGTTACACATTCAACAGAATACAATTTTTAATGTTCCAAGATAACAAAGTTATTATACACTTGTTGTTTAACAATGTAAGAATTACCACTAAATATGGCAACTAACAGGCGGGCAATCAGAAACCACCCAATAATAAAAAATTTAATTCAAAATGTTCAAATGTTTGTTAAGCTTATGGGACTTAACTACGGGGTCATCAGTCCCTAAACTTACAAACTACTTATGAAGTAGCTAACACTAAGGACGGCACAAATATCCATGCCCGAGGGGGGATTCGAACCCCCGACCGTAGTGGCCGTGCTGACCGTGACTGGAGCGCCTCAGTCACCTCGGCCACCGCGGCCGGCAAATTTAATTCAGTATACAATAATATAACCTAGGACGAGAACCCATTAGTAGATCGGTATCAGAAAAACGATGTTTCATAAGGCAAACTTTCCGCCGGCCGCGGTGGCCGAGGTGACTGAAGCGGTCCAGTCACGGTCAGCACGGCCACTACGGTCGGGGGTTCGAATCCCCCCTCGGGCATGGATATTTGTGCCGTCCTAGTTCGTAAGTAGTTTGTAAGTTTAGGGACTGATGACCCCGTAGTTAAGTCCCATAAGCTTGACAAACATTTGAACATTTGAACATTTGAATAGTGGGCGAAACCCAGCGTTAGGTGATAACGCTCGACGAGCATTAACAACAATTGTGACCAGTCTACATAAAACTACCACGACAAAAACGACTGCAAAACTCTCTTGATATGGGACCCTTGATACATCTACATCCGACTATAACATGTGACACGCTCGTACCCTGGATGATCACCTGCATCCATTTGTATCCATTGTGCACTCTGACGGACTTGGGCAAATCCCGCAGGACAATGTGACATTTTTGCAAACTGTCCATAAAAGAAAAGACAGGTCCAAACACTTCCGTGAGCAGTCGAGGAAAGTCGAGGCATGTAAACTAACCTACGGACAGACACACACACCCATGCCCCAGGGAGGACTCGAACCTCCACGGCGAGCAACCGCGCGCTCCGCAGCGAGACGCTTTAGACCGCTCGGCTACTCCACCCCGGCAAGAGGAGTCTCAATTAAAACACATTCAATCGTACAACATCGGTTCAGTACACCAATTTGGGTGAAATAGTTCCAGTGATTTAGGTTGAAATGCGCAACATTTTCGTTTGATGCATCATTGTTTATAATGTTCAAATGTTTGTATAGCTTATGGGAGTTAACTACGGGGTCATCAGTCCCTAAACTTACAAACTACTTATGAAGTAGCTAACACTAAGGACGGCACAAATATCCATTCCCGAGGGGGGATTCGAACCCCCGACCGTAGTGGCCGTGCTGACCGTGGCTGGAGCGCCTCAGTCACCTCGGCCACCGCGGCCGGCCATTGTTTATAACGTCATATCGCATGAACAATGTCTTGTACGTGATTCTTACACTTGAGGAGACCGACCTCATGGATTGAAGCTTACGTGTACAAAATTTCATAAAGACTGGAACAAAACTGTAGATTTGTGTGTTATACGTACACACGCACAAACAAACAAACACAAATATATAAAGATTGGATGCTTAGTCTGATATTTTTGCAGCGTGAAATGAGGAGGAGGTGGCGGTCCGGAGTATTTAATAATTGAAATAACTACAGTGTTTGATTATAGTTAAACATGAGGCGGTTGTGAAGAGTAACGGCACTGCAAGTAGCCGGAGATGGCAAGTAAGTGCACGAGTGGGGAGCGGTAGGCGTTAGTTGGGCGGCGCTGGCGGCGGGCTCGTTGTCTGTCGGGTCACGGCGGCGCCTTAAGCCCTGCCCATCCCCAGCCTTCCTCGTTCGCATGCACTTGTTGTCCCGGAGATCAACCGCAAATTACGTGCCAACAGCCTTGCGGCTCTCGCACTAATCCCACCGCAACCTTACGTCTTTCTTAACTGGCACTTTGTATTCAAAACGCGCGATTACTTTCCCAGGGAATTTGCCACTCGTTAAAAAGTGGAGTCTATTGGGGGCAGAGCGGCAGTATGCCCTCCTAACCGGAATGTGTAGCCAGCTACTCCGGAAGAGTGCTATGACACGCTGTTGGAACGATCAACAAGCTGTCTCTGATTACCGGAGGTATTTATCGATAACATTTGTAACTGTTACGTCGGTTTTATAATTGATTGGACGGAAATATAGCCCGCTCTCTGTTACTGTTTATCTGTCAACAGATAAAAAAAAAAAAAACATTTCACTTGCTAATCATCTGTTACCTGAGCCGTGGAGACACCATCCTACATGCTTCTGTTGCCTCAATTAATAATTAAATTAATTAAGGTGGACATGGAAACAAGCCGGCCGCAGTGGCCGAGCGGTCTGTGGCGCGCCACTCACAGTCTGCCCGGCCGCTACGGTCGGAGGTTCGAATCCCCCCCCCCCCAAAAAAAAAAATGTTTCAAATGTTTGTATAGTCTATGGGACTTAACTACGGGGTCATCAGTCCCTAAACTTACAAACTACTTATGAACTACTTACGAACGAGGACGGCACAAATATCCATGCCCGAGGGGGATTCGAACCCCGACCGTGGTGGCCGTGCAGACGTGACTGGAGCGCCTTAGTCCCCTCGGCCACCGCGGCCGGCTTCGAATCCCCCCTCGGGCATGAATGTTTATGTCGTCTTTAGTATAAGGTAGTTCATAAGTACAGCCGCGGTGGAGTAGCCGAGCGGTCTACAGCGTCTCGCTGCGGAGCGCGCGGTTGCTCGCCGTGGAGGTTCGAGTCCTCCCTGTGGCATGGGTGTGTGTGTGTGTGTGTGTGTGTGTGTGTGTGTGTTGTCCTTAGGTTAGTTTACCTAGGTTTAAGTAGTTTGTAAGCTACGGACTGGAGACCACGCAGTTTGATAGATTTACAAACATTTGAACATTTTTTCATAAGTACTTTGTAAGTTTAGGGACTGATGACCCCGCAGTTAAGTCCCTTAAGCTTAACAAACATTGTAACGTGGCAACATTCAGACCAGTCACTAACAGTGAAATGAAATCAATTGTATTGTTGATAAAACACGATACACGAGAGGTAATTTTGTCACAAAGAACCGAACACAGTCAATCCAATTCGCTGCGTTATATGCCAAGCTGCAGTCTTGATCAATAGATGAACAATCGTTAAAATTAATGAGAAACAACGATAACGCGTCCGGTTGCTACTCATTGCGATCACCGGGAAAACTGAGACGAATACTGCGAATTAAGAGACACGAAAGAAAATTTTTAGCGATAAGGAGTCGCATAATACGAACGCATAGAAAGAAGCAGCACGATCAAGTTCACCGTGTTACTAATTTAATACCAGTTGTTCGAAATGCAAACAGTATAACTGCATAAAAGTGAGCGAAGTTGCAACACGTCTTCTACATGAAACATCTTAACCCTATGATTCCCACATTATGAATTCAGCTTTTGAAAAATTAAAATTCTGTATTTTAGGTTTTAAAACAATACACTAATCATAAAAAATGTTATTAAATATTCACGTTTTTCATGTAATGTTAGCATAATCTTCAGCACATTGCCAAAGACAAAACCATTTACTGCTGAAATAAAGTAACACGAACCACACTCACAGCCACATATAGGCGGCAACGTAACACGAGCTCCAAGCCGGATACGTTAATGGCAAACTGCAGACCAGTTTCACTTTTGCCAGAATTCTCGAAAATTCTAGAAAAGGTAACGTACAGACAGCTTCATAATCACCTAACCACAAATAACATATTGTCCAGAACACAGTTTGGATTCCTGAAGGCTTCCAATATCGAGAAGGCTATTTACACCTACAATGAGAATGTATACTTGACAGCAAAAATAGTGGATCAACCCTGAATTGCAAAGTGGAGGCCGCACTTGACGTTATGCAACCAACAGTGATAGCTGCATCGCAGGTCGTCACATCATTCTACAGTACAATAATTACCTACCCACAATAGGTACTACGTAAGACACTTACGGCATACAGTCAAGGTGCAAAGCTATACTGTCGTACAACAAATATTAGAATACACGTTATCAGAGATGAGACAGTAACACTTCTAAATTAAATTTCGTTGCAATAAGTTCAAATGTTCATATGTTTGTATAGCTTAAGGGACTTAACTACGGGGTCATCAGTCCCTAAACTTACAAACTAAGTATGAACTAGCTAATCCTAAAGACGGCACAAATATCCATGCCCGAGGGGGGATTCGAACCCCCGACCGTAGTGGCCGTGCAGGCCGTGACTGGAGCGCCTCAGTCCCCTCGGCCACCGCGGCCGGCGCAGTAAGTGAAAAGTCAGATTTGTTATCACACTTATTTAATGACATGATATGTTTTTGTTCGTAATATGAATGTGAATGCACTGTTAACCAAACAAAAGTTGTGTGCCTGACCGAGACGCGATTAGGTATAAATAGACGTAAAACACTGACGTTTCCATTAGTATCGGTTTCCAAGACCGATGTCTGAACCCGGAAATAAATGATAATCTTAGCACTGCACCAGGAATTGCATGTAGCTTATATTGTTTCGAGAGTCGAACGGCAGAGAAATAACGAAGTGACTAAAAAAAAGCCAAGCACAAAATTGTGAAAAGCAGTACGTACGTAGATGCAAATAAACATGTCAAGGGAGGGGAAGTAGGTGAGAGGGCCGGATCTAGGAATGAATTGGAGTGCAGAACTGGAAAATAAAAGAGTGGAATGCCTGCGAAGTACTCCTTACTTAGACATATGTCACAGTTTGTTTTAGGGCCGAGAGAAAAAGAACGAATGTTTTACAGAACGAAGGATGAATTATCGTAGATATAAAAGAACACTGTTTCATAGACAGGATCGATGGACAGTAAAGAAAGCAGACATTAAAAGAGACAGTATTGTTTTAACAGAAACCCCTAATGTTTTTTACAACGTTTTGGGGGAATAGACCAAAATGGCAAGTGAGGTTATAATGTAAGGGAGGTGACACAGAGACAAAGAGAGGGAGAGAGAGGAGAAATTAACAACGAATAAATGCAAGACAAAAGATTTGCATATATTGTGAAGGACGGAGGGTGTATTAATGGATGGATGGGAGGCGAGATACGTATTTGAAATAACAAACATTATTTTGAAGCGTCCATCTAAACTGATTACTCTGTATGCATGGAGGCTGGGTATAAATGAAATAAAAATAGGGCATTGAGTGAAAGGAGAAGCACTGAATTAAAATTTGTGCCACGGCGGGAATCGAACCCAGACCTCCAAACTTACTTTAATTGAATGATTCTCCTTTCACTCAATGTCTTTGACATATTGATACGGAAAACTGTCTTTAGGTAGGAGAATAAAAATAGGATACTGCAGGAACTGTATATTTAGAAAGAAAAAAAACTACAATTTAAAGGCAGCTCAAAGGAAAAACAAACTCATATTTTATTTCAATTTCCAAGAGATCTTCCATAGTCTCTCGCCTAGGAAATATGAAAATACAGTCGAGATAAAAATAAATAAATAAAAATAAAAACCATTTTAAGGACTAATAATTTATTCAGAATCCCCCATTATTTGTTTCTTCCATAATGCATCTCATCATAAATTCTATAATGCCATCGGACCAGCTTATCTTCAGGAAGAGCGACGACTCTATCTCGAGTTGATTGCTCACAGTGAGACGGCCTGATTTGTCTATGTGTACTTACAAAGTGTTCTCAATTTCTTGGAAACAATAAGTGCTACACAACGGAAATCACCTTTTGCTCATACCCTTCATTTACATGATATTCTATTATTCACAGTTAAGTATTTCGTAATGGGTTCATAGAATCGCTTCAGTTTCTAGACTGTTCCATGCGTAGATGAAACTCGAGAAAAACAAGTGCCAAAATGCATATGTGCGAGTTCTAATTATGATCATGTTATTCTCACCATTAAAATCAAATATTCGAATGTGTGCGTGAAATTTATGCGACTTAACTGCTATGGTCATCAGTACCTGAGCTTACACACTACTTAAACTAACTTACTCTAAGGACAACACACACAACCATGCCCGATGGAGGACTCAAACCTTCCACGTGAGCAGCCGCCCGATTCATGACATGGCGCCTTAGACCACAGGGCTGCTCTCTGCGGCAATCTTACAATTGTAACACCATACTTTGTACGGTAACGAGTAAAAAAGCTCTTTGCATTCGTAGGAGAAGGTTGGTTATTGAAATGTCATGGAAGAAGCGTGCTACATTGAAAACGCTTTTAATATTGCGTTCCCATCTCATTCCTCTGCCGTCTCCCCCACCCTCCCCAAACTAAATGAAAAAACCGAAAACATCCGAAACCTTCTTTCCACTAATTCACTATACTGCACAATTTGATATATTTTTTCATTTTTTTCAACGCCCTCCCTCTATCCCGTCAGGTAATAATCACACGCTGCTCAGCAATACTGCAGAAGAGGTGGAGCAATTGTGGGGTTGGCAGTCTCCTTGGTTAGACGTTTTGATCTTCTAATGGTTGTGTCAATAACAGACCGTTTGTTTTATCTTCGTCAAAACATGTACTTTCCCAGTTAACGTTGTTTTCAATTGTACCCACCAGAAATTTCGTTAGATGTATAATCCCTTAATTTGTTTTACTTATCGATTTCTCAGAGCCTGTCGGCCGTGGTGGCCGAGCGGTCTGCGGCGTGCCAATCACGGTCTGCACGGTCGCTGCGATCGGGGGTTCGAATCCCCCCTCGGGCATGGATTTTTGTGCTGTCTTTAGTGTAAGCTAGTTCATAAGTATGACATAAAAGTTTTCTGGGTGTTGTACCGCGTCATGATGTAAGGCTATTACTTAAATAACCGACGTTTCGGCCAACGTTGCAGTGGCCTTCATCTGCGTATACTATGGCCGCGGAAGCCTACGTAATTGTATTAGTTCATAAGTAGTTTGTAAGTTTAGGGACTGATGACCCCGTAGTTCAGTCCCATAAGCTCTACAAATATTTGAACATTTCTCAAAGCCTGATGAAAATTTTCTGTTTATCGTGTGGTGAACTACACACATTTATTTTAGGGTCAATCGTCGCAATTTGCACCGTCAAGATACAACTTCACTATCATTTTAAAATTGGGTTAACTTTTCTCTGGTATTTACTAGACTGCAGCATAATCTGTCACAAATATTTCTCACTTCGATAGCGCAGTTTGTAGCTCTGTCAGAGAGGGGGTAAAATGTTATTCTCGCTACAGTTTGTAATTGAGAGCTGCTGCCTCTTAATCTTTAGAGAGCTTCGACATTTTCATGTAGCAAGCAAACAGCTGCAGCGTGAATCGCCTCCTCATTGACCTTGAGTCCTGTCAAAACTGAAGAAAAAATTTTCTTTTTTTAAGTTCGTAACTGACTCTGGACCGGTAATCTAAATGTGTTGCAAGTCTGTCGTACAGTATTAGTAATTTTTTTTTTTTTTTTTTTTTTTTTTTTTTTTTTTTTTTTTTTTTTCCGAATACTTTGCGATATGCGAGAGTGAAGTTACGCAGTAACCTAACAGTATAGATTAAATTTGTGTGAATGAAACGAGTAGGAATGATGTTTATATTCTTCCTTCTCACAAAGACGTGGCTGGCCGTATATTTCAGAATTTGTGGCGTTTTCCGAGTTGGTATTTAGGTATGGACCTAAAAGCAAACAAACTAGTGTAGCTAAAATGAGTAGGCTACCCTATCAGTTACATTTAAATTCTGCCTAGTCACAAATCGTTGGCTATTTATAACCGAATATGTGCCGATTTCCGAGTGCGTAATCAGGCAGAAACATTAGGAAACAACTTTAGTTACTGTCAATGAAACAGCACAATTGACATTTATATTATTTGCAAATGATAGGTAAAGGAGGGGAAGGAAGAAGGATAGGAAAGAAAGGATTGACAGTGGTCGCATTTGGGCATTGAAATTAAGCAATGGCGACAAGTGAAAATGTGAGCCGGGCAGGGAATCGAACCCGGGTCTCCCGCTTCGAACCAGCGGTCGCCTTAACCACTCGGACACCCGTGCTCGCCTCCTGTCCGTCTCAAATTCTCACAAGTCGCAAGCTATGGTTGTAGCGCCCCTATCGTCCATGCCCTCTTACACTCGCCATTTCTACATCTACATCTACATAGATACTCTGCAAATCACATTCAAGTGCCTGGCAGAGGGTTCATTAACCACTTTCATAACTTTTATCTACCGTTCCATTCTCTAATAGCGCGCGGGAAGAAAGAACACCTAAATCGTTCCGTTTTCGATCTGATTTCTCTTATTTTATTGGGATGGTCATGTCTCCCTAAGTAGGTGGGTGCTAGCAAAATATTTTCACATTCAGAACTAAAAGTCGGTGATTGAAACTTCGCAAACAGATCACGCCGCAATGAATAACGTCTTTCTTTTAATGATTTCCACCCCAATTCGTGCAACATTTCCGTGACGCTTTCCCCTCCGTAACGTGATAGAACAAAACGAGCTGCCCTTCTCTGAACCTTCTTAATGTCTTCCGTCAGTCCCACCTGGTGAGGGTCCCACAAGGGGCAACAATACTCCAGGAGAGGATGCACAAGTGTGATGTAGGCAGTCTCTTTGGTGGAGCTGGTGCATCTTCGAAGCATTCTGCCGATGAAACGTAACCTTTGGTTAGCCTTCCCCACAATATTTTCTATGTGTTCTCTCCAGTCAAAGTTGTTCGTAATTGTAACTCCTAGGTATTTGGTAGAATCTACGACCTTAAGGTTTGACTGATTTATCGCGTAATTGAAGTGAAGCGGATTTCTTTTAGTGGTCATGTGTATTACTTCACATTTTTCTTTATTTAGTGTCAATTGCCAATTTTCGCACCATGCAGTTGCTTTTGTTCCTCTGTTGACTTCACTAACCGATAAATGACGGCATCATCCGCGAACAATCCATGGTTGCTATTTAGGATTGTCTCCTAAATCGTTTATAAACACGAGGAAAAGTAGGGGACCTATAACGCTTCCCTGTGGAACGCCAGATATCACTTCTGTTTTACTCGATGACTTACCGTCAATTACAACGAACTGTGTCCTTTCTGATAGGAAATCGTGAATCCAATCGCACAATTGGGGAGCTATTCCATAAGCACGCAATTTCATAAGAAGCCGCTTGTGAGGTACAGTGTCAAAAGCTTTCCTGAAATCCAGAAATATGGAATCGATTTGAGATCCCTTGTCGATGGCACTTAACACTTCATGTGAATAAAGGGCAAGCTGTGTTTTGCAAGAGTGATACTTTCTGAATCCGTGTTGACTACTGGTTAATAGGTCGTTCTCTTCGAGGTAGTTCATAATATTCGAACAAAGTATATGTTCCAAAATCCTACTGCAAATCGACGTCAATGAGATAGGTCTGTAATTTTGGGGATCACTCCTATTGCCTTTCTTGGATATTGGAGTAACTTGGGCAACTTTCCAGTCTTTGGGTACGGATCTTTCGCTGAGTGATCGGTTGTAAATGATAGGTAAGTACGGAGCTATTGCATCAGCATACTCTGAGAGGATTCCCGTGCGAGGTCGGACGTATTACCGCATCTGTGGTGAAATAGGTGAAGCAAACGCCGTCGTCGCGTATAAATTCTTATCGTATTGGTGTGGTGTCCGTTCGTTCGGACGTCCGAAAGAACAGACACCACACCAATACAATAAGTATTTATATTATTTCTTGTAGCTAATAGGTGTCTGCTTGATCATTTTCACTTGTAAGGATAAATCAAATATAATTTTTTTAAGGACATCAGATTGTCATCAACTATTTGTAACTCACAATTAAGATTTCTGTTGAAAAGTCCATTTTCTTGTGCCACACAATACTTTTAAATTGGCAGACATGCCTGAGAAACATGTCATCGTCACATCGCCGTACATTTAGTTTCACAAAACAGTTCTATAATTTAGCACATACCATATGGAAAATTTACTGCATCACTGCACGTAAATGAGACATTACAGAAAAGTAAAACCTGTTCCATGGTCAATATACCAATATGATCCGGGTTTACTTTACTTTACACATAATGTAGCATCACCACATAGTACAGCAATACACGCTGGAACCATAAATGTGAATTTAAAAACAACTTATGGCAGGTACCTGGCATTCCCTTAAAAGAAAAAGTTCGCAGTTTATTTCCGAATAAGTAGCGATTTACGAGTTTGTGATTATGTATGAACCTAATGTCATATGCGAGTGAAACGAATTACAACAAAATTCATATTCGTGCATGTCATTAAATCGTCGTCTGCTCGTTTACGTGTATGTTGTGATCATGGCGTCGAGTACCATGATTCGACCACAAAACTCGATAGTTGACCTAAATTCACCCTCTGGCAACTTCCGGCGGCATTCTCGGTATTTAGCGCCGAGTAGAGTGTATGGTCACAGATTAATGTTTAATTTATTAGTTATGAACTTTATTGCAGAGACAGGGAATAATACAGTTAATTACGTGCAGTTTGCTAATTTTCTGCAGTTATCTATATTTATAAATGTGAATCTCTGTTCGGTGTACGTTTATCACGTCTGAACCACAAGACATAAAGAGCTAAAAATTTGTACAGTTACTAATGTCTACCCGGGGAAGACTTTAGGCACGGTTTTATGGCGATCGGATAGCTATTTCTCTCTATATATTAATGTGAATGTCTGTTCCATGTACGCTTGTCATGTCCGTAGGACAAGATGCAGAGACTTAAATGTTTGTATTTTCACCTGAGGAAGGTTTTAGGCACGGTTTTATAGTGATCTGATAGATATTTAGTAATTTGAAGAATATAACACGAAATGCGGAGCAATAATTACTCTTTGAAAATTATATTTACTCTTTGAAAATGGTTTTATTCGTTGCATTCTTGCTTGAGGCTTGATAATGATAAAAGGGTGGAGTATAGTGGGATGGAAAGTTATTGGTGTATATAAAATTCTATGTGTGTGTGTGTGTGTGTTACTATTTCGCTCTGAAGCGAAAACTACAGAACGCAAACAAATGGTCTGTGTGTAATTGTTGTTGGAAGTCTCCCGTTGTACACGATAGCAGTTCCATGCCGATAGCTATAAGGGTGTGGAAGATATGGTGGTTAAAAGTCGTCATATTATAAAAAACATTCGGACTGAAGGCCAGAGATGACGTTTGCGAGTGAGTAAGGAGGTTACATACAACAAAATGTGGTGGCACAGATCATATCTTTGGTCTATGCATGCTACAATGTCTTCAGCTCTTTCTTTGTAAGGATAAGCATACGAATAAGGAAAAATAAGAATAAATAAATAAAGCAGTAGAAAAGAAATTTCTTTTATACATCTCTTTTAAAAAAATCGATTTGTTGTTTCGCGCATTACATCAAGTGATCGATCCGTGATATTATTACAATCATTATTGTTGAATTTCGTGATTTGATCTACACTTCTTACTTCATATAATTTAATTTTTTTATTTGAATGTTGATTAAAAATGTTTGTTTCTAAAGAAGGTATTGTATATCATTTCATCCTTCAAAACCAGTCTCATAGCACACTACTGAAAGATAGCTTATCTATCATAATCAACAAACACGCGAGCGGAGCCGCGGGTTTAAGCTAGTGACTAATACATTAACTGTCATCCTGTCATCTTTAGCTCATCATTTAATAGAAAACTACACGAAACAGTTCCTAGCCAGTTGCAGCCTCAAGAGCAAGAACCAATGACCTGTTGCTGTTTTCTGTGCTGGGACAATTATGGAAGAAGACAACAGCTTTGTGAAATAACTTTTAGAACTGATGCGTGGTACACAGCCTGGTAGCAGCAACTAGGCGCTTCATGTGTTCCATATTCTTGTTACAACCAAGAACAGGTTCACGGTGTCCATAGTAATATGGAGTAGGTTCAATTATAAGAAAATTTAGAAGAGAATAGATAGGGATCTTTGCCTGTGGTGAAAGTAGAGAGAACCAACAGCTATCTCTCGCAATTCTAAAAACAAGTCAAAGTTAAACCCCAACCCTACCTAAATCATCTTTTATTTTTCTTTTACCCGCCATACTAGTCAGCATAGATAAGTTGGCCCGGTGTCCCCATAGGCTGGGTGGGCTGAGATGAGCTGGTGGACCACACTGTGTGCTGACCACCAGGGACAGGCCAGCTGTCCTGAGGCGGGCTGTGGTAGGCTTACGGATCACTGTGTGTGGCTCTGGTGACATGACAGCCACCCAGAATTGGCCTTATATGGTAATGCTTCTTGATGGGCAAATGAAATCAAAAAATGGTGGCACCACGGTGTTGAGCATGAAATAAATTGTATCTTTCTGGTTTCTGTGCAGTGACACAGTACATTTTCGATTTGTGCTCAGTTGTGGAACTTGACAACTGGTTTAATGAAACTAATTGTATGGTGATTTGATGTCACACAATGTTAAATTATTTTTGTGACACATGAAAATGGTTTCTAGAATCCTAATTTAGTTGTAAATTAAAAATAATTGATGGCAGTCTAATTACCATCAAAAGATTTCTATATGTTTCTGATTACCAATTCATTAATAAAGCTACATCATTTGCCAGTCATGACTGGATATATTGCATCAATTTTATGGGGTTATATAGATAACCATTACTCACAAGAATGTGTTGATGGTAGTTTTAATCATAATAATTGAAAAACTTTTTTGGGTTACTGCCTAATTATACACTTACTAATCTGGACATGTTCATCTATAAGCAACGAACTTTTTGTGCATAGGCAGAATATAAATGTCACTGGCAAGTTATTTGTTTAAGCCGTAGTAATTTAAACTTTCTTCTTTCGGTTCCTACTTCAATATAACCACAATACCATCATTATTCTCCTCCTCTTAGACCTAATTTTGTAATTCACATATATATTGCTTACGTATTTCATTGTTATTGCACCTATTACTAATATTTTCTTTTAACTGACATTTAACAAATCCGACAACAGCTCAAATATTGCCACGCGGGAGTAGCCAAACAGTCTGGAGCGCCACATTACGGATCGCGTGGTCTCTCGCTTTGGAGGTTTGAATCCTCCCTCGGGCAAGGATGTCTGTGCTGTCTTTAGTATAAGTTAATTCATAACTAGTTTGTAAGTTTAGGGGCTGATGAACCCGCAGTTAAGTACCATAAGCTTTACAAACATTTGAACATTTACCTCAAATACATCACAGTTATTTTCGTGTTATGAAAAACAGAACTCGTTATTCGGCACTAAATACAGAGAGTGCCACCAGAAGTTACCAGAGGGTGAATTTAGATCGACTATCGAGTTTTGTGGTCGAATCATAGCAATTGACGCCGTGATCACAACATACACATAAACAAATAGATAACGATTTGTGACATGCAGGAATATGAATTTTGTTGCAACTCATTTCACTCGAAGATAATGTTAGGTTCATACTTAATCACAAACTCGTAAATCGCTACTTATTCAGAAATAAAGTGCGAACTTTTTTCTTTTGAGGGAATGCCTGCCATCAGTTGTTTTTAAATTCACATTAATGGTTCCAGCATGTATTGCTGTATGTGGTGCTGCTACGTGTTGTGTAAAGTAAAGTAAACCATGATCATTTGGTATGTTGACCATGGAATAGGTTTTACTTTTCTGTAATGTCTCGTATCCGTGCACTGATGCAGTAAATTTTCGATATGTGCTCAATTACGGAACTTGACAACCTGTTTTGTGAAACTAAATGTACGGTCATGTGACAATGACATGTTTCTCAGGCAAATGAAAATGGACTTTTCAACAGAAAACTTAACTGTGAATTACAAATAGTTGATGACAATCTAATGCCCTTAAAAATATATATATTTGAAAATGGTCAAGCAGACACCTATTTAGCTACAAGGAATAATATAAATATCTATGTTACTGTACTCGTTCCACTGACAATAACTGAAGTTGTTTTCTAATATTGATGCTTGATTACCGCACCTGGAAATCGGCACATATTCGGTTATAAACAGCCAACTGTTTGTGAAAAGGCATAATTTAAATTTCAATTGCAGGTTTCAGCTGCAGTGATTTAAACTTTCTTCTTGGGTTCCTACCTTAATAGAGCCTCGGAAATCGCAAGATATTCTGAAATAGATCACCAGCAATGTCTATGTGAGAAGGAAGACTGTAAATAACATTCTTTTCAGTCGCACAATTTTAACCTGTACCATTAGGTTCCTGCATAACAAGACACTTGGATGTCACAAAGTATTTGAGGAAAAAAAACTGCCAAATACTGTATAGCATACTTGTAATACATTAAAATTATGTTCCGAGACACTGTTATGAAAGAAAAAATATTTTTGTTCTCACAGGACTCAAACCACAATTTTTTCTCATCGTAGATTACAACCTAACACATGTAATCACAAAACCAGACTGATACCATATCCAGTACCATAGTAAGAATATATGACATAGCTCTGGTCAGTAATTCGAAACAGTCCTCCAGAACTGTGTGCTTGATTAATGACATAACAACTAGAAATTTCAAAGAAAGTCTACAGCAGTTAGACTGGCATGAGGTTTATAAGCAACATGATGTTAATTGAAAATATAACTTATTTCTGATACATTTGTCAGGGTATTTGATAACGTTTTTCACAAAAAATTAGTTAAATTTAAGTGTAAGAAACCATGCAAAAAACCACGGCTTACTAAAGGAATAAAAATATCTTGTAACCGAAAAAGGGAACTATAACTGTACGTAAGAAAGAGTAATAACCCAGAAACAATGAAATATTATATAAACTACTGTGCTACATTAAGAAAAGTTATTAAAACTCAAGAAGCATGTGCATCATGACTGAGATTAACTCCTCTGATAAAAATTAAAACAATTTGGAATATTATTAAAAGGGAGGCAGGGCAACCAAGAGGGTATTACCATCAAAACAAATGAAAACTTTATTAACAAAAAGTCAGAAGTTGAAAACATTTTTAATGATTACTTTTTAAATGTTGTACAAAAAATAGGATATAAATGTTCATTAGAAGGACCAAGGCAAATAGTGGAACAGGCCATACCCACACAATTTGATACAATTGAAATTCCACCCACCTCTCCTTCAGAAATTACGAAAATAATAAACTCTGTCAAGAGTAAACGGTCATATGGAATTGATGGCATTTCCAGCAGGGTATTAAAAACTTGTTCCCAGGAGATAAATAGCAATCTCAGTCATATTTGTAATAGCTCTTTAAAGCAGGGTATTTTCCCGAATAGACTGAAATATGCTATCGTTAAACCTTTACATAAAAAAGGGGATACATCTGATGTCAACAACTACCACCCCATCTCACTTCTGACAGCTTTATCAAAAAATTTTGAAAAAGTTATGTATTCTCGAGTTGCTTCACATATTAGTAAAAATGAAGTTCTAACAAAATGTCAGTTTGGTTTTCAAAAAAGCTTTTCAACTGAAAATGCTATAAATACCTTCACTGATGAAATATTAAATGCTTTGAATAACCGGAAATCACCAGTTGGGATTTTTTGTGATCTCTCAAAGGCTTTTGATTGTGTAAGTCACGGGATTCTTCTAGATAAACTTAAGTATTGTGGTATGAGTGGGGCACTGCACAAATGGTTTAAATCATACTTAACTGGAAGAGTGGAGAAAGTTGAAATAAGCAGGTCACATGATATAGATGAAACAATTAATTCCTCTAACTGGGAAGTTATAAAAAATCGGGTCCCATAAGGTTCGTTCTTGGGTCCTTCGCTGTTCTTAATATATGTATATTAGTGACTTGCCATTTTACATTGACGAAGATGCTAAGCTAGTACTGTTTGCTGATGATACAAGTATAGCTTTCACACCTAAGATAGAATATTCAAAATTTTCAGGTGTTTGCATTGACGAGGGACTGAATTGGAAGAAACATATTGAAGATCTCCTGAAACGTTTTAATTCAGCTACTTATGCTATCAGAGTCATTGCAAAATTTGGTGATATACATCTCAGTAACTTAGCTTAATACGCCTATTTTCATTCACTGCTTTCATATGGGATCATATTAAGGAGCAATTCAATATTAAGTAAAAAAGTATTCATTGTACAAAAGCGTGTAATCAGAATAATTGCTGGAGGCCACCCAAGAGCATCCTGCAGACATTTATTTTGGGTTCTAGGGATCTTCACTGTATATATATATATATATATATATATATATATATATATATATATATATATATATTCACTCATGAAATTTGTTATTAACAATCTGACCCAATTGAAAAGTAATGGCAGTGTACATAGCTACAACACTAGGAGAAAGGATGATATTCACTATTCAAGGTTAAATCTAACTTTGGCTCAGAAATGGGTGAATTATTCTGCCACAAGTTTTTGGTCACTTCCCAAGTAGCATCAAAAGTCTGACAGATAGCCAACTAGTATTTAAGAAGAAATTAAAGGAATTTCTGAATGGCAACTCCTTCTACAATGTGGATGAATTTTTAGATAAAACTTAAAAAAATAAAAATAAACTAAATAAAAAATAAGAAATTTAATTAAAAATCCTTAAAATATTGATTGTCAAGTTTAGACAACATTTACTAAACTGACACATTCCACATCATTATGAAATGTCGTATATATGATCTATGGACCAAGTATTAATCTAATCTAATCCACATTTGAAGATTTCTAGTCATATGCCTTGCTTTCTGTTTCATCGTTTTTGTGTCACTGATAGATATTAGTTCTTCATTGACATTTAATGAACTATGGTGAAGCATGCGTAACAAATCTTCAATTTACTATTGTCTTAAAATGGTATACTGTCATGATTTGCATTTCACATTTCGTCTCCAAAGCAGAGACCGCTGACACTACTGCTCCAAGTGACCACAGAGACAATTCAACTTAACTTCCGGCAAACTACTTCCGGTGGCACTCTCAGGATTTAGCGTCCACTGAACTGCTTGCGCCCGAAGACCTTGTAAAAAAATAACTAGACTCACTAACGGCGCTGCTGTTGCGGGATAATTTGAACCTTCAGCCTGCTGCCATGATAGTGGTAAGCGTCAGATAAATACGAGTGGTGTTAGCAGATAAATCGTGTGTTATATAGTTACTGCGCTGTATATACTCAGTTGATAGACAGGTCAATGTTATTTTACTATTACAGAATATGTAAAGCACAATGGTGAAGAGGTGCTCAGCATTTAAGTGCATAAATCGATTTAAGAAAGGAATAAAAAGAACGAATATTGTCTTCCGATTTATACTTTTTAGGAATACTAGTAGCCCTACCACTTGTGTTCAGAAATAGTTACTCTTGCTTAACAGGCTCTTAGTCAACACAATATAGGATTTTTAATGAAATAAATGACAGGCTTTTACCATACTCGTAGCTCTTCAAAACGAGCTACTTTAGGCAGTACTGGTGGACAGGAAGTTTAAAAAGTTTCATTTTATGATAGTGGGAAATAACTATAGCGGTCATGAGATCAGTTGTCTCACTGCAGTTCGAATTACTGTTAATGAAATCAATATTAGCAACTTGTAACACAGAATTTAAAGGTCATCTGCTTTACATATAGGTATAACAACTGAAAGGGGTTTGAAGAATGTATGTTTCGATATATGAATGACACATAGCCACACTGGATGCACACTGTGATGTTGAACCCTGTGATGACAGTTGCTGACTTTGAGTTGTTCAAGTTATTTTAAGATATTTGGCTTACAGCATTAAAAATGCTGATATTTGTACTAGGTACCCTAATGCTAATGTTAGATGCACTTAGTTACGAAAAAGTTATGGCATAATTCGTGTTCTTAAAAGAATTTGGCAGTGGCTGGTGGCTGTATTCACAAGGTAAGACGCTATTTTACATTTATGTATCTGATGGGATATTTCATTTTCATAGTAGATTTTTTAACATTAGCTGTTTCAGGTAGACTTGTTTTATTTTTTGATGCTATAAAATATCTAAATATTCAAGAATGCAGCAGGCACTCAAGCAAAGACGTACAGTGTGTGCAAATCTTCTGAAATTTATGTTTGTACAAAAGTTTCACCATCGTAGAATTTACTTAGAAAGTGCCAAAAAATCGTGTCTGACGAAGAATTCCGTTTATATGCTCCACTTAGAAGGCTAAAAAACTAAATGTTATAATTCCGTTTAGTTAAGGCCAATTCACACTATCTATCACATCACGTCACCATCCGTCAGAACATTCTGCAATGTATTTCTAATGGCGGCATTCACAGTGTCTGTCACCAGACCGTTACGTCACGTCAACGTCACATCAAGCTTTCTCGAGAAGAATGTTTTGACGGAACGGCCATCTGACAACATCGGAAGTTAACCTATTTTATACACGAGAAATACATGTTGCAGTTGACGATTGCACTGTTTATATGCAAATGTGTCTTATTCATCTTTATTCTGTTGTTATACTTCGTTTTACGGTTAAATCTCAAATGTTTCATGATGACTTACATATTTTTCTCAATTGAGTGTCCCCCTAAAATCTAGGTCGGATATCTGAAACCAAAAAGTAGTTTATGTTATGTAACATTGTAACAGAAAAGACTGAAGCAAACTGTTTAACTGAATAAGATTGTAATTTGAGCACGCATTTTTCATTAAATAACATTTTAAATGAAAAAGTCAGTTATAATGAAAGACCAAAATTCAGTTGTTTACGATTGTATTAACAATGTCAGCAGGCAAATCGTAATGGATAAAGTAAACAGGTGCTATTTATGCTCTTGTAAGTACTGTTTGATGTTTTCATATGTTTATTTTTTCTCTTGAAAATAGATGTCAATGTTTTGAAATGTTGTTTCAGTACCCAGTAAGTTGAAGAAAACCATATACCGTTAAGTTTTCTTTGGCCGTCAATAAGATTTAGTGTTGTTGTTCCCCCAGTTCTAGTATTAAACTATAACTTTCTATGTAACAGATCGCCACCTATAACCTCACTTTCAACATCGCGTATTGAGATGGGCGAATTGATGTGACGGATACTGACGGACAGTGTGAATACAACTTGACGTGACGGTGCCCTGACATAATGTTGACGTGACGGACAGTTTGAATTTGTCTTTAGGAAGAAGACACGCTGTTGGCCGATTTCTAGACCATATGTGTAATAACTTTACACACAACCGATAGTTGCTGTATATTCAAAGAGTCTGAAGATGTTTTGTAGTTATATATTTAAATGAGACTTAAGTCGAATGAATACACTAATCGAAAGAGACTTACACAGATTTAAAGTTCGCGCGGAAGTTTACCACCATAATGGCCGCCGAGGCGCTCCTCAATTTGCCAACTGTTCGCAGGCGGCCGGTTACGGAATTGTGGGGCCTTGGTTGCGCCTGACATCTAGTGGCAGCACTACATACTTGGCGACTCTGCTCTCGGCGATTGCGACCTTCGCGACTTTAGAAAGCTCAGAATTTAACGTCCAGTTGTACGTCTCATATAGAAAGGACTTAATAATTGAGACCACTGGTGCATGATCCAAAGTTCTTTGATCAGCCCCAACTTCTAATATCTTTGACTACATTCGAAAAAGATGTAAACAAACAGTTATATTGATCTTTGCTTTGTTTACATGCAAATATTTTCTGATTAGGGTTGAAGTACTGCCGAACAGGAAAAAATTAGTGAAATGATAGCTGGACGTTTAGCGTGGTTTACAACGCCAATGGGGCGTAAAGTAGCGTTTGCAGGTGTGTTTTCTGCCGGATTGAGTTTCTCGTCCATCAATTTTCTTCCACATACATTTTTTCTTAATAAATTTCGCGAATTTGTGCAGCTATACAAGTAAGTATTAATTTAAGCTACAATTTCGGGAAGTAGGTAATTAGATTGAGCTCCGTACTGTATTAATATTACCTGGTTTTAACTGTACCTGCCTGATGTTTCTAGTTATAATCTATACCGGCTCGCCGGCCGAGGGGGCTGAGGAGCTACAGTCACGGTCTGCACGGCCACTACGGTCGGGGGTTCGAATCCCCCCCTCGGGCATGGATATTTGTGCCGTCCTTAGTCTTAGCTAGTTCATAAGTAGTTTGTAAACTTAGGGACCGATGACCCCGTAGTTAAGTCCCATAAGTTCTACAAACATTTTGTATACCGCCTGCAAATTTGTTGTGTGGAAATTAATATTGCAAATAAGGTCGTATAAGAATCCACACACAAAACGAAAAACTAGTTTTATACAGTCGTACCTTTCTTGTACCGCTATGTAGCCTACACACATTTTATTTCTGCTTGTCAATTTATACTTATCAAATAACTTGTGGAACCTACCTTGAATCCTTGGTAGGCTATGACATTCAACAGAAGAAATTTTCCCGAGATTGAACAGTGGTCTAGTAATTTTTTGAATAATTGTTTACGACTTTAAATTGTAAGATATGTTTAAGTGACACCTTTTACCGCATTTATTTTTATTTCGTTGATGTTGCCACAGTTAACCTTTTCAGCTGAAATACTGTGAATGCTAATATAAAATACAGTAATGAATAATTCAGAGTTTTCGTTTGCCAATATCTTGAATTATAGGGTAACTTTTAAATCATTATATAAACACTGAGAACCTGTTGTTTTCTGTGATGTATCTACTTTTAACAAGACAGAAGTCAAGTCTGAAACTTGGCCTTGTTTTGTGCATTTTTCAGACATGGCCTAGCAGTCCCTGTACCAGAAGATGTCTTGAAGCGTTTTCAGGAAGTATTGGATGATATGAAAGTGTCGTCCATGCATAGGTTATTAATAAAGCCTTTTACAGTTTATGGATTTGACACGTTTCATGCAGGATCAACATACACTAAACAAGGAGCAATTGTAGGAATACCATCATTTTTCCATTATTCTTCTATAAATGATGTGGACACAACTGTCATTAAGGCAAGTGACATTGGATTAATCCAGATAGAGCACAATTTTTCTTTGATAAATGATTTGTAATAACACTGTTGCTTTGGGGACAGTAGTATGCTTTTGTAGGAATTAATGTAGGCCTATGCCCCATTTTCTTTTAAAAGTGAAGAATCTGCAAGTCAGTTTTGTGTGCCTTTAGCAGCATATTGGGCAACATTGAAGGTGCCGATATTACCTCTCTGCTTTGACCCATGACGTCATAGGTGTGGAATACTAAATGGGGTGGGGAGGGAATGCTGACAACAAATCCAAGACACAAAACATGTAACAAAAACTTTGCCACAGTTCTTTGCCGAGCAGTTCCTATTAGAAAGTTTTAAGTAATATATGTGTTTTAATTAAAGCATGATGCTGGGTAGGTGAATGCATAAACTTATATTCACCAGTTTGTATTGTAAAAAGTAATGACACATTTTGTAACAAAAGAAAAATCCCTATGGCAAACAATCAATATTTACAATCTTATAACAAGATGTGCAGACGTCAGGGGTTAAAGCTGACAGGTAGTATCCTGTGCTTCAGTTAACCACAGTTTTTACACATTAGTCTGGTATTGGAAGGGGGAAAATGTTAAAAAAGCTCCTCCAAAACCATCATGTTACCACTGTGGTTTTAATACTCGTACTGGTATGTCAAAACGTGCAAGATAGTACTGCAACATACTAACCATACTATTGGAGTTTGTCACTGATTGACAGTGAATGACTTGTATCATACTCTTTATGAAATTTGTACATATGTTTAATCTAAATAACATTAATTGAGCATCAGCTCCTAATCAGTAATTGTTTTTTCACCTTACTACTGTAGTGATATGTTTATTCAATTATTGTCCCATATGTCTGCAGTTATATTTGAAATAATACTAATAAAAAACAATTATGTAACCAACTGGTCACCTGCACGAATCTGAGAACTTTTTAAGTTGGGTAAACCAGACACGTCTTCTAAATGAGCCTACGAGACAATACGTTGACATGTATACGTTCTTGACATCCTTCAAAGCAGGGGCCATATCAAATAGCTTATAATGAAAATTTACACAAGCAGACAAGCCAAGATCACTATTTTTTTATTATTTATTTATTTATTTTTATGTTACATGTAAACTTTTTGAGACTTCTTTTGGCAAGTATTTGTTGTTATCTTCAGATATTTAAGTGTAGTAATTTTATTTCCTCAGTTTACAGTTATGATCTGGGTTTGGGCATGAGTATTTGCTCTTCGGTAAAACATGTTGCAACTGCTGTATATCACAATCCCATCACTGTTTGTTTCCATTAGACATTGTTGGGCTAACATAGGTTCTGCATTTTTTACTTTAGATACAGGGTTATTTTACTTCTGATGTACTCATTTCTAAGCCCAGATCATAATTATAAAATGACAAAGTAGTATTATATTATTCAAAAGAGATAGTGGCTGGCCAGTACTTCCCTTAGTTCTGTACTGCTGATAGTCACACAAATGGAAACGGAAATAAACTAAGACAATAGCCTTCCCAAATATTTTCCTTCATGAGCTGGGGGAAGAGGGAAGAAAAAGGGAACAGGAGGGAAAAGTTACAATCTAGGCCATGAGTGAGGATGGTTGATTTGTGCCTGACTTCCACATATCACCCATTCTCACCTCATTGCCTAGTAATCTTTTACTTGTGTTTCATTTTTCTTTTTTCCTCTTATACTGGATGATGGAAACTATTTCTAAAAGCTAGTGTATTAGTTTATTTTAGTCTCAATTTGTGCCCTTTTTTTTATGTGTGACTATTGGTGCTATAGTATGAAGGCAGTAGCCCCCCCCCCCCTCTCTCTCAAATAATATTTTTACTCCTCAGTGGAGAATTTCTATCAGATCAATGAAAATAGTATTATGTAATCCACCCCCAAGAACCACAGACATGGTCAACATGAGTTGGCTTGCATGCCTCAACAATACATGTAGCTGTACTGTGGATGCAACAACAGCGGATGGGTATCTGTGGCGGAGCCACTCAAATGTGTGGTTCCTAAAAAGGGGCAGCAGCCTTTTCAGTAGTTGCAGGGGCAACAGTTTGGATGATTGACTGAGCTGGCTTCATAATATCAACTAATTTAGCTTTGCCATGCAACTACTGCATGTCCTTGGGAAAAGTAATGGCAGTAGTTTCCCCTTGCTTTCAGCCGTTTGTAGTAACTGTGTGGTAAAGCCACATTAGCTGATATTACGAGGCCATCTCACTCAATCATCCAGATTGTTCCTCTGTAGCTACTAAAAAGTCTGCTGCTCCTCGTCAGGAACTACACATTTGTTTTGCCTCCCCACAAATACCACTCCGCTGTGTTTGCACTTATGGTACAGCTATTTGTATCATTGAGGCATGCAAGCCACCCCACCTGAGCAATGTCTGTGGTTCATGGGGGTGGGAATGTTAGTTAGAAAGCTAAGTTGACAATAAGTAAAACTAATTATCTGTTAATGTAAGGAAGAATTTGTGGATGTCGGTTTACGGAAGTCTATTACCACATTGTCATTTCTTGGAACTGTGTAGGGCATGCTGAAAAGAAATACCTCAAAATGTTTTATTGCTTATGGTATTGTATATCATGCATATTACTTTGTCAACTTTTTTGTTTTGATAAGTTAAGCTTCAGCCATGTGTCACTACAGGGTTCCAAATTGTAGCTTCTAATGTGATAGTGTGTAACATAATTGCCGGTGCATAAAAAATGGATTACTGTAATAATTGCTAAATTCAGAAAAGTACTTACAATTATATTCGCCATAACAGTGGAAACTGTGTATATGGGGAAGATAGTATCAACATAATTAATGTGTGACCTTTGTTCCAGAAATTTTTATCACCTGTCACAATGTTGTAAACAGATTCATCACCCTCATGCTCAAAATACCAAAGATATTGTTGGCAGATGTCCATTCTCTTCTATTTAATATCAGGAGTGATCATTTGAAACACCCTCTGTGCAAACAGTTTTCTTTACCACAGTTCTAGGGTTGCAGCCTGTAAATGCACTCGTGATATGCCTCACTTACCTTAGAATTGTGTCTGTATAATTTTCTGTGCTGACGTTTTCAGCCTCATTCTGATAAGTGTCATTAGTTGCTGTGTGTGGTTGTCAACTTAGAACTCTACCATACTCTTTGAGAGTGGCACCTCCATTTTCTACATTATGAGCGTGGGCAAACCAGTTGCACAAATTACTGTTGTTGATACAACCATCGCCATACACATCTTTCATTCTTTTGTTGATTTCAGGTGGAGGTATATTTTCTGTGGCTAGAACCTTGATTACGGCTGCTTCTGATGTGCCAGGTTAAAGTGCAGTTTACGTGTTTGCGGTTCTTGCTTGATGTCTAGATGTGCATAGCGATGCACTGAATAACGGGAGGTGAAGGCAGCCAATCACGAGTGAAGTTCAGATAGCCTATACATAGGCCTATGCCTCTGTACATGTTTTCCTTTGTAAACAATTTGGTGTTATAGACACAATTTTTTAAATTATTTTTTTATGAGTACTATGTGAGCAAAGTTGGTACCAATGAATGGAAAGAGTACACCAAGAGCCAGTCGCTACATGGGTGTAACAGTTTGTTTTATGTAATGGAAATCAAGTACATTCATTCAGCAATAATTGTTATTGGGCATGAGTTAAAAAATTGTTCATGGTCAAAGCTACATAATTAAAAAACACTTTACACCCAGTAGTGACTGGTTTTTCATGTTCTTATTGTTATCAAAAACATGAAGCTATTTTCTAAGAATATGTCAAGACTTTTGATTATGTTGTTACACTGGTACCTACTAATACAGTTTTAATTTCTGTGAGTGAAACAAGCAGCAATAACAAGTACAGTAGAGTCCCGAAAACTGAGCACTCAGTAACCTGGCAGTCCGGATAACTCGGCCACACCCCAGAACACCCCCTGGAATTATTCCGTGCTCACAGAATGCAGGATAGAACTGAAATGGTAGCGTGTAGCAGATACAGGCTATGTATGGGCCCAGAAATCATCTTTTCTTTCGTTACCTACATTCTATTTGAGAATTCTTTGAGTTTCATTAACACAGTATGTAGATGCTTTCTCATACTAAAAATAGTCTTGATCAAAACTACGGGAGTGCCCATTGCGGAAAAGTGACACAGCATGGAGCAATCGACTTTTTCTTTTGCTCTCATGGTTCCTCCCCCCCCCCCCCTCTTCTGTGGGACACTTTATGCTGAAGCGGGATATTTTACATCCCTGGATGGGTCTTTTGAGTGTCAGAGGCTGGCAACACTACTCAGTCTGGCTACAGCCTTTGTCTTAACCACTTTTGCGAAGTCCTGCCCATGTAAGTGTAAGTAACAAATATCATTTGTTAGATATTGTCTTACATTTAATTTTTGTTACTGTATTCCATCATTTGTAATGTATTCTAAAGTAACAATGGAAAGTATTTTATAAAAAAAAAAAAAAAAAATCTTACCTATTCCTTTTTAACATCATTCCCGATAACCCGGCATTTTCCCAAACTCGGCCAACCTTCGGTCCACATTAGACCTAGTTTATGGGACTCTACTGTATTCCTATAGTGTAAACTTGTCTGAACATTGTCTTGTCTATGAATGTATCAGAATTTTGCAATTTATTATTTTAAAAATAATTATGTCCACAACACTGAATTGTTTACAAAGCAAAGATTGTGAAGGTGTTTTTTTTTATTAGCTTCCTGAACACTATTCATGATAGGCTGCCTTCATGTCATTTAGTTCAGTGCACCACTAACATCAGCTACATGTTGAGCGACATGTAAACTCGTATTTTAACCATGTGCCGGTATAGGTTTGTTACACACTGCTATGTTTCACACTTTAAATCTGGACAGGAAACTTGGTCATGTAATACACACGATAATGTAATATCTCAAGCAATATGAAGAACAAAATAAAAAATTCAGAGACATTACTTCTACATTGTATCCTTATTGAATGCTATAAGAAGTTGTCAACAAGACTCTGTAGCCCTACTCGTTTCACTTAGACTATGTCTTTGCAATGTAGTTTCTTAGTTGGATAATCATTGATGAACTTTGGATCACAGTGTTGAATAGTTCTAAGAGTTGAATATGGTTGGGTTGTGAACTCATATTTTATGCAGGAAATTGTTATGTTCACACATTCCACATGTCACTTGGTATTAAAACTGTGAACACAATTCACAGTACTGCCATAGGTATTTCTGTTAGTAGATCTGTAAGTTGTGCTTTCTCAAAGTAAGAAACTTTCAGTGTGCTCATGACTTTAATAATATTCAGGACTAAATTTCCTGTCTACATAATAAGTTATTTTACATTCTCTTAGTCGACATGTTGTCATTTTGGTAGAACATCATACAAAAAGAATACTTTGGCCCCTCCTGCAGGATTCTTTACCGGTATATGAGTTAAATCAGGGGTGCTGGTTTAAGGGGGCATATTTCTGAGGAAAATATCCGTGGGTATTGTTCTGTCTTAATGTGTACTTGGGTTAAATTTTACGTATGATATTGGTGTCCTAGTTTGTTGATGTAGACAATGGATGAAAATGGCAGAAGTTGTGTGATGATGTCATTAGCCAATCATGTAATAGTATGTGGTATGTAATGTGATTTGCTGGTTTCTTACATGGAACAAACGAACACATTTTGTTGTTTAACATTTATTTTGTTTTGTCGCATTATGGCACAAGAGCTAATGTTGACAACAAAATGTTCCCTTTACAGTGTTTGCTAATGTAGTGACCAGACATAGAACAGAAACAGTATCAATTATTTACTTCAATGTCCACCCAAAGAATTAACTCCCTCTTACGTAAAGTTTTCTTAGGTCATAGAATGAGGGGTATAATCCTTTTTGTTGAACATGAAGTGAATAATTAATGCTGTGCCTTAACTATGGTTGAAAGGTCTTTGTATGCACTTGTACTTGTCCGTTCAGTAAATTAATAATCATTCTAAAGGAAACATTTTGTTGTCAACATTACTTACTGAACCGCCTCCCTACATAAAACGCATCCTTGCCGCAATTCATCGTAACGTATGAAAGAGGGGATGTTTCTTGTAATTACTTTTAATGTAAAAAATAAAACCGGCTGAATTCAGATTGGTGGGCTGCATCTGCTTTGTCATTGGTCACCTCATTTCCAGCCATTGTTGGGGGACTGATGACCATTGTAGTTTTGTCCCCCTTAAAGAACCAAACAATAACAACAACGATCCAGCCATTGTCATCCTTTGCCAACATCAACACACTAGACCACCAACATCAAAAGTGAAATTTAATCAAATCAAATCAAATCAAGTTTTATTGTCATTAAACAACTTTGTGTTGTAATAGACAACGTCAAAGCTATACATAGTTTGTACATATACATTTGTTTAATTTATACAAAAATGAAAGAAATGACAAGGAAATATTTACAGTTATACAATTTACAGTTATCCATCTGAATGATTACCAGATTTTCATAAATATTTACAGCTATGCTTCTGATGGGTATATATTTGTAGAAACACAGTAACTAGTTGAATTTATACACAAATAAAAGAAATGAAAAAATTTAGTTATACATTGACTGATTTCAAGTTTTCAGAAATATTTATGCATTTACTTGCTATACTCATCATTCCTACTGGAGGCAAATCAAGTTTTCTTCGAATTCTGCAACACTGTAGGTTGTATTCTGGATCAACCAGTTTTTCAACTTCTTCCCTAGTTGCTGTATTGGGATTTCCTTCAGTGTTTTAGGTAGTTTATTAAATAACTTAATTCCTGTGTAGTTATGGTAGTCTTGGGTTTTCTTTAGTCTTACCTGGGGTATGTCAATATAATCTTTATTTCTTGTATTGTGTAAGTGTACCTCCCCCCTTACTGTGAAATTACTCTGGTTTTCTTTTGTGCTAATGAGGCAATGGTATATGAATAGTGCAGCAAGTGTCATTATTTTCAGTTCCCTGAATACCGGCCTACATGACTCATTGCTGGGTAATCCCCTTATAACTCTGACTGCCCTCTTCTGCCACTTAAAAACTTCCTGCGTCCCTGCGGAGTTTCCCCAGAGTATTACACCATAAACCAGGTGCGAGTGGAAAAAGGCATAGTATGCCTCTCTCAGTTGGCTATCACTCACACAAGTCCTAAGTTTACGCAGTAAGAAAATTACCCTGGATAGTTTCTTACATAGTTGTTGTGTGTGTTCACTCCAGTTCAGTTTGTTATCTATATACATTCCTAGTAGCTTAACCGATGTGTTTGCTAACCCTTCAGGTTTCAGGTTACTCAGATGAAAATATATTGTTTCAGTTTTATTGACATTTAAGACCAGTTTATTGCTGTTGAGCCAAGTAGAGGCTTTTTCTACCATATCTGTATTTTTCTCTTGTACAGTTTCCAGATTTTTGTCCGATGTTATTAAAGTTATGTCATCGGCATATAGAACGGATTTGTTTGGCAAGTTATGGGGGAGATCATTGATATACACTAGAAAAAGAAATGGGCCAATTACCGAGCCTTGTATCACTCCGGTTTCAATTTTGAGTATGTTGGATAGTTGGTTCTCAATTGCAACCATTTGGCTTCTATTGTCAAGGAACGATTTTATTAGTGATAGTGCTGAGCCCTTTATTCCATACTGTTGTAGCTTAGAAAATAAAATCTTATGGGAAATTGTGTCAAAAGCTTTACTGAGGTCCAAGAGTGTAATACCAGTAATTAAGTGTAATTCGAAATTGGTGATAATCTCAGTGATGACTGTGTCTATAGCTTTGGCTGTTGATTTTCTTGTCCTAAATCCAAACTGAGCATGATTAAATAAATTATTTGTTTCAAAGTACTTTAATAGTTGTGTTTTCATGCAATATTCAATGACTTTTGAAAGAATTGGGACAATTGAAACTGGTCTATAATTATTTGGGCAGTCTCTATCTCCTTTCTTATGGATGGGAATTATGATAGTCATTTTTGAACAATCTGGAAAGATTCCCTCCTTAAAAATGTAGTTTATGAGATAAGTTAAAGTTAGCAATATTGTATCTGAAATGTTTTAGTATAGCATTGGAGAAACCATAATGATCTTCAGTTTTGGAGCTACTCAATTCTGTTATTATTTTAGACACTTCCCTAGGGGTGACTTGTGCCCAACTGAAGTTTAATCTCTAAGTTATATTTGAGGTATAGTTGCTTATATTGTCCATATATGTTGATTTCAGAGTGTCAGTGGGAGTGATGTTTTTAACACTATTTACAAAGAACTCATTAAGTATGTTTGGTGCTGTAGGCACTGGTTCCTTTCTTACTTTTCTTCCTGATTCATTATTTATTACTATCCAAGCAGCTTTAGATTTATTTTTAGATGTGTTTATGAAATTTTCATTAGCTCTAATCTTTGCTGCTTTAATTTCCTTTCTATATATTTGCTTTGCCCTGCTATACCTATCTTTATCTTCTTGGTTTCCTTGTTTGGCTTTCTTATGAAGAACATTTGTAACTTTCCTAAGAGCTGCAAGTTCAGAGGTGAAGCAATTGCAGATGTTTTTATTTTTCAACTTATTTTGGTTATTTAGTATCTTTGTAATCTTTGGGCAGTATTTATTAATGTTAAAGCTAATTATGGACAGAAAGTTGGAAAAGGCTTCATTAACATTATTACAGTTTAAAACTTTATTCTCCCAATCCACCTCCCTTAAAAACAATCTTAGATTTTCTATATTCCCTTCTCCCAGCATCCTGAATGTTTTATGTTCGCTCTTATGGGACTCAGTTCTTGCTATTGGGAATTTAATCCATATCCCACTGTGGTCAGAGATAAGCGGGTCTTCAACCCCATATGAAAAGGAGTTTTTATTTATATTGGTGAGAATGTTATCTAGGCACGAGTCCTTCCTTGTTGGCTGGTCATTAATAAGATAGAAGTTATATGATCTTAAAATATTATATAGTTGGGTCTTAGCATTAGATTGAGTTAAAACATCAATATTAATGTCTCCTACATACATTATATTGAAATTCCTATATTTCTGTAAGTGTAATGTCAATTGTTCCCAGTTTGTTATAAATATATTTATGTCTGCATCTGGGGTTCTATAGAGGGAGTTTAGTATCAGTTTAATCTCTGGGAAAAGGATGCCTGCTACCTCAAAGAATTTTTCTGAACAAAAACTTTCAAGATTAAGTACTTGATGATATAGCTGGTTGTTACTTCTTAGAAAAATTGAGACACCTCCATGAACAAGCATCTGTCTGTAAAATCCTGTCTTTAATTCATACTCACATGGAACATAAAGAGTTCCTTCAACCTCTGAGAGCCAATGCTCATTAATACATAGAACATCACATGGGGAGTTTTCCAGCAAAATCTCCAGATCATGTAGCTTGTTTCTCAGACATTGTATATTGATGTGAAATACAGTCAGAATATCCTTATCTACAGAAAGGTTCCCTGATTTCAGTGAGCATTTTTGAGGACTATGTACTTGGAATTAATATCAGAATTACTTTGAATGGAATTCCCAGTGCCAGTTTTAGAGGTGTCAATCTCTAGTCTAAAAAAGGATTGCTTTTCTGACTAGCTGAGCTGGAAAAATATTCTAAAGGCAACTTATTGCTAATATTCTTATATTTAGATTCAACAATTTTACTTATTTTTCCACCCAAAAAACTTTCCCCTGCCTGATTTAAATGAAGTCCATGTCTAGTGTGCATTCGCCTTTCAAGATTAGAAATATCTACAACGTGAACATTTTTAAAGTGCTTACAAGTCTTTAATATGTTCATGTTAGTTGTTTTCACTGCTGAATTTACACAAGAATTTTCCTTCAGGTCATGGCGATGTGGTATATTTACTACAATTACATTAGTATGGGTGAGTGAGGACAATGAGTCTTTCAGTGTGTCTTTCACTTTTTCACCTTCATTTCTATAAACGTCGTTTGCACCACCAATAATAATCACAAAATCGTTTGATGATAATGATGCACCCTCACCTTTCAAACCCTTTGTAACTTGAGCTATAGGGGCGCCTGGCTTGACCATCGATGAGACGGCTATTTCGGAATTCCTGCCGTAAACTTCCGCTGCTACTCCACGTCCATGACTGTCTGAATAAATAAGCGCCTTCCCTGTCTTGATTTTCTTCGTCCTCTTCTGTCTTCTTTCTTCCCTAACTACTTTCTGTTGCATGGGTGTGTAGTCATCTGCAGTTTCTACCTTTTCTTCCAGAATTTTGTAGGAGTTTGAAAGCGTAATTTCCGGCATAACATCTCTCGCTGGTGTTGTAGGCCTAGAAAAACGCTTACCGGCCCCTTTAGCAACCCTTGACCAAGATATTTCTTCTGTTTCATGTTGTTCCCTGAGTTTCTTGTTCTCTTCCGTGAGTTTAATAATGTCTTCTTTTAGTAGTCTTATGATTTCATCTTTCGTGGCTATTTCCTTCTTGAGGTAATCGTGATCTTGGTCGTCATTAGTTAGTACGCTATTATCGTCACGTGACTCGGCACAGCCACAGCACTTCCAACTTTCCGATGGAATATCATTTTCACTTACGTTGGAGCACTTCAAAAAGTGATACCATTTATCACAATAATCACACATAATTCCATTTTTTACTACTCTAGAACATTTCCCGCATGTAATATCGCTCAAAACTCTTGAAAACCGGGAGCTCGACTCGCGCGTGTGCAGCCGCTCTGACGCCATCTTCTTTCCAACATATGCTTGTCCACATATGAGTACCCTGGTAGCTCCTTTGTTTCATTACTCTACCACCACTGAAGAACATCTAAGTGAATAACCGCTCTTCTATTTCTGCAGAGCTGGAAAAGTATATTCAATGTAATGTGGCCAGTGCCTCCACAGACTGCTGTTATGACAATAGCTGTGATGTGAGTGGCTACTACATGGTAGAGTGACGTCAGTTGAGCAGGGTGAGCATGCACTAGTGCACTTCGGACAACTTCCCATTCGTGCACTCTACTGCCATATTTAATAATAAATAAATTTTCAGTATTGCATTTTACCTGCCAGAATTTCACACTCGATACCTACTCACAACTTTAAGGCTTCTGTTCATAAGTTAGAGGGTATGATGCATGAGCCGCAGAAGTTCCTGGCATAAAGATTCGTATATACTGTCTTAGGTGTTGCATACTGACCTCAGTGTAAACACCGACACTGCATTTTTATCTTAATTTAATTTCTTGTTTGGATTGCTTTTTTTTAAACGGATGTAATGCTACACTCTAACTCTAAAGAAGCCTGTTTCAAAATATATTCACTGAGACTTACAGGTTTTGCACTTTTGTCCATTTCTCCACAAATGAATGACTTGGCAGATATGTACATTTTAACAGACACTCAGTAATTGTTTAGTCATTTTCTTTTTACTGCATACTGCACAGTGAAGAAATTATTGTAGATATTGCAGCACTTAGTTTCTAAAATGGTTGCGATTAAACAGCTGCAACATTCTTAATGTAAAGTTGTTAATTAAATGTTGGAATTTGTCAGCCAATTGAAGATATTAATTGTGGATAAAAGTAAACTCTCCACTGTTTGCATTGTCTTTGCCTGCAGAGTGATATCAGTAGTAAATTATTCGTGTAAACTGTAGCAGTAAGAGTCCAGCTGTTGGCCTTTGAGTCTTGAAGTCAGTAAAATGTGTGCCATAGTGAACCATTAGGTGCAAGACTAGTTTTCATGGTCATGATTCAACCTTGGCGCCAGAGGGCCTGAACACTCTAACTGTTCCGCTACTTTCAACACTTCTATGTTCCCAGTTATTGGCTAGGGTGAATAATGAGGTAGCTCTGTCAAGTCACCATTCCTTCTGTTGGCAGTGGAGTCAAGTCTTGGGTGCATGGCTCATCAGAAAATTCAAACAACGAGTACATGAAATCACCGGCATCCCATTGTTCCCCTTCATTTTGTCCAGTTTTTCACAGATGTCAAGTTATGTGACAATCCTCAGTTTGTCTCCCCTATTGGCACACCAACATGAAAACTGTTTTCATCCATTTAGTCTTCTCATCATTACCCTTTCTTGAGTCATGCCCCTTTCTTTCCACTCAGTTTAGGGTCTGTATGAAGTGATCAAGAGTGTGACTAGCTGTAGCTGTGCTACGTGCTGCCTCTAGGTTTCATAGTTTGGGATGTGTATATGTTTGCTCTTCTGATGTTGTGTTAAAGTTAAAATGCGATGGTACTCTGATACACTGGTTAAGGGGTGCAGTTTGGTGGTGTGTTACCATTGGTGCCAATCAAAAGACCTTCTGAATTTCTTACACTTAGTCATGTGATGCAGACTGTCCTCACCCCCCCTCCCATTTTCCTGAATGTGATTGCCTTGTACAGATGCTGCAGCAGCAGCAACTGTAAATTAATTGCTTGGTCATCTTTTCCTTGTAATATTGGTTTCTCTCTCTGTTTACCTGTTCTTTTTAGCTGTTGGATTAACAGGTATGTAGGAACTGTTGTTATTGTAGTTCTTTGTGATGCTGTTCATTTATCAAAAGTTTATTTCTTATGTCACCATGTCAACTTCTGATAAATGAATGGCATCATAAATAACTGCAAAAATAACTCTTATTATATACCTGTTAATCTAACAGCTAAAAAGAACAGATAAACAGTGAAAGAAATCAGTATTACAAGGAGAAGAAGACCAACCAATTAATCTACAGTTAACATGACGATTTATTCAAAAGCAGTGTTGTTGATAGAATTAATGTTTTAAAAATGTCTCTAAATGACATATATACTAAGTTGACCCCGAACAACAACAACAACTAGACAATCCATGTGAATACTTTGCACCGTTAGTGCTGAGTGATGTAAAGTGGAAATAACTATGATCTTCATCAAATGAAAGTTCTTAGACCAAAACGAATTGTGTACCTTAATTAGTACTGTAGATACGGTTACTGGAATGACAAAAAATGTTGGACAAAATGAAAGTAAAGTTGAATGTGCACTCATAACTTTCTTTTGAATGGGCTGATGTAAGTGTTTAAACACTCGTATGATAGATCTGGATCTGCTGAGTGTTCTAAGGCTAAAATGAATTGCATACGTCAATTAAACCATATATATGTGCACTCATAGCTTTCTTCAGAGTCAATCAATGCAAGTGTTTAAAAGTGCAAATGAAAGAGCTTGATACACTGAGCATTTTTAGGCCAAAAATAACTGTGTACCTTAATTAGAACTGAAGATATTGTAAAACAAACCAATTAAGATATTCACAGCAAGGACAGAAGGATATCGTGTTTTTGTATATGTAAAGGAGAGTTAAGTGAATTTTGATACTTGATGACATATGTGCAGGTGAATACCTTTCATTTAAAAGAAAACAGGAACTTGGGCACCTAGAACTTAAAAAGAACTGTGTACCTTAAAACAGAAGATATCGTAAAACAAACCGATTAAAATATTCAATCCAAGGACAGGAATAAAAATAAAGGATGGAGACACTTTTAATTCTGATACTTGATGACAAATCTGCTGATGAATGCCTTTCGTTTAAAACAAAAATGAAGGAAATCGGCTGGGTAGTTTGGTCTAGCCGACTGACTTCAGTTTTCATAGATTCTTTTAATATGTAAGATGGCAGCCCAAGAACAGTGGTGATTGGATCAAATAACTCTCCTGACACACATGTAAAAGTCAGGTGTAGGTGGCCTGCTACCTAGTGGCAGAATAGAGGAGGCTACAATTTTAGTAGTGTGTTACTCTGGATAGAAATAGAAGTCATTTCTATTCTGCCTGGATTTGTGCATATGCAGTAGAGATGGTTGGTATACGCATGCACGTAATGCAGGATTTCGAGAGGGCTTTCTGCTTGTTATCATTTTGAACTGTGGTCAGTACTCTAAATATACGTGAGCTCTTGAGGGCCCTTTTGTCTTTTGTGTAAGATGTTCCACACATAACCCAACAAACTATTCTCTCTTGTCTTATTGCCATTTATATGGATTGGCGACTCCTTGAATTTTTTTCTTGAACACACCTGAGTAATAAAAGTATCTCGTTTGTGCAGTTCAGATACTAGTTTATGGTTTAAAAATAAATAAAACGTAGTGCAATGACTGAGAAGAAAATAGAGCTAATATAATGGCTGTGATAATGTTCACACATTACCAGCAGTGGCCATGATAATTGTGTGTCTCGGAATGATATGATCAAAATGACATATATCATAAGCATTCAACACCAGTTCTAGTAACTTTGAACCCTCATGTCGAATTTTGTTATTCTGTATGTTTATTTTCAAGCTAATATTACACCTTATAGATTTTAGTTTGCGCTTAGTCCCGTCTAACTTATCTGCCTTCCTCCTCCTTAGTCTAGTGGACAGTGTGGTGGGATACGATGCATGGTGCCTGGATTGGAGTCGTGGTTTCATTGGAGATTTTTTCCACTTGGGGACTGGTTTTTGTGTCATCCTCACAATTTCATCATTGACACGTAAGCTGTCCAAGTGGCATCACCTAAAAGTATTTCCACTATGCAGGTCAAACACGATCCCACTGGTGTCTAATGGCCAAAAATGCCACATAATCAGCATCAACTGATTGGTCAAAATTATTTCCAACTTTCTCACATAGGAAGAAAACTTATTTTTGTGCCATCTAGAATTAATAGTGGAAGAGACTTTTTGAACTGACACTTGATAAATCTTATGTGAATGATGATGTTTTCTTGGCTTAGATGAGGTAGGTTTCAAACTTACGCCCTGCATCCATTCTGATAAAGCAAGTCTGTGCTCATTGAGTGAGTACAAGTCTGTTAATCTTGCTCTTACTTATAACTTAAGGTCGTCAGTGTATAAATGATGTGTGCAATGCAATAACATAGTCAACATACCTTGTATATACAAATTCAGACTGTACCTTTGTGTCCACAAAAAGTAAGTAGGTGATCAGTTGACATTAAAAACTGATAGAACATTGCATTTTTAGTTGAGAATGATTTTAAACTATCCTTTAGATTAGATTAACTGTTCATTCCATAGATCAGTATTGAGGAGATCCTTGTGGATGTGAAACATGTCAATATAATTTTTCTTTCCTTTTACAAGCTGAAATAATAATACTAATAGTATGAGTATATACATCATTTTGTTCTATTAAAAAATTCATCAGTGGAGTAGGAGTTGGTCACTGTACGTCTTTCAGACTCTACTTAAACTGATATTTATTTGTAGGGAAAGTGAGTCAACGTCTACCTTTCGTTGGTGGCAGAACACTTAGAAGATACAACAGTTCTTCTAAAGAAACTGCATACATTACATTTGTGCATCCTATTTTTGAGTATTGCTGCACATTGTGGAATCCCCACCAAGTGGGACTGACAGACGATTTAGAGAAAGTTCACAGAAGGGCAGCTCGTTTTATACTATTGTGATATAGGGGAGAGAGTGTCACAGCAATTGATGCACGAGTTGGGATGGAAATCATTAAAAGAAAGGTGTTATTTGTTGTGACGAGATCTATTTGAGAAATTTCTTTCACCAACTTTCTCTTCTGAATGCGAATATATTTTATTAGCACCCACCTACATAGGAAGACATGATCATGAAAATAAAATAAGAGAAATCATATCAAAAATGAAAAAAATTTAGGTGTTCCTTTTTTTCTGGCAGATTATTAGAAATGTGCATTCTTTAGTATTGGACCCCTTATTAAACTAAAGTAAGTGCTTTTAAGTCCTTGTGTATATAGTTTTTGTTCCTAGTATTGTATGTATGAACTGAGCTGTTTGTTTTCAAAAGGGATATATATTATTTATGACAAATTTCATTAGGTGTAAGGAATAAAATACTGAGAGGCAGTAGTACACAGGTCTTTGAAGATGCTTTTACAGGATGTCTGTGAATTTACTCCTGAAATAATACCTATTACACGCTTTTGGACTCTGAAAACTTTTGTTTGGCTTGAAGAATTACCCCAAAATATTATAGCATATGGCATTATGGAATGGAAGTATGCAAACTTTGCAAGCTTTTTTATTTTTATGTTGCCTACATCTGCTAACACTTGAATTGCAAATACAGATTTGTTAAGGCATTTCTGCAGTTTTATGGTGTGCTCCTCCCAAATGAATTCATTGTCAAGTTGTAATCCCAGGAATTTAATAATGTAAACCTCTTCTATCTGCTCTTTTTCATACTTTATGCATATGCTGGATGGAAACCTCTTGAATGTTCTGAACTGCATGTAGTTAGACTTTTTGAATTTTAATCTTGAAGAGTTGTCTTTAAACCATTTATTAATGTTCATGAAAGTATCATTAGAAGACCCTTTTTTTGGGGGGGGGGGGGGAGGTGTGGAGAAAAACAACAGGAAATCTGCTTCTGCCAGTATAACTGATGAGAGGTCATTAATGTAGACAAGAAAAACCAATGGCCCTAAATTGGATCCTTGTGGGACCCCCACATGATGTATTTTCTTCACAATTAGATGATGACTGATGGCTTAATTCACTAGTCCCTTGCACTGACACCTTTTGTTTCCTGTTAGCGAAGTACGACTTCAACCATTTAGCGACACTGGCCATGACACCATAGAATTGTAATATACTTAAAAGGATATTGTAGTTCACACAATCAAATGCCTTTGACAAATCATAGTAAATACTGTGTGTGTAAATAGCTTTCCCCGATATTGGAACCCTTCAGAAATCCAAACAGTATTCTGGACAATATGCTATTTGTGGTCAAGTGGTTGAGAAGATGCCTGTACATTACCTTTTATAGAATTTTTGAGATTTCTGGCAAAAGTGAAATCGGTCTGTAGTTTGATGTTACAGTATCTCCTTATTCCCTTTCTTGAATAGAGGTTTAATATCTGCATCTTTTAGCCAATCAGGAAATGTCCCGTTTATAATAGACTGGTTACATAAATAACTTAAAATTGTACTAAATGCACAAGAACACACCTTAATTAACATTCTAGATATTTCATTGTAACTGCTAGAATGCTTTGTTTGTAAAGATTTTATTATAAAACTTATTTCTTGTTGTGAAGTGAGTGGACATATTCACATACATGAAGTTATTTGTAAAGACTAGTTTCAGACATTGAAGGACATTATTTACTGTCCCTGACAATCCCATACCATCAGTAACAGATAAAAAATACTTGTTAAATAGATTTGCCACACTATGCTCATCAATTACTAATGTATCATCTACTCTTAATGTTATCTGCTCCTGTACTTTTCTGTTTCTACCAGTCTTTGCTTTCACTACATTCCATATTGTTTTTCTTTTGTTGCCGAGATTTATGAATAGATTATAATTTCTTGCAGGTGCTCAGTAAAAAGGTATTATAGGATCTGTTATGGTACTCTACATCTGTGCACACCCTTCTAAGCGCTGCTCTGGACACAATTTATTATTGTCACTGTTCTTGAATTTACGGCAGTTCTTAATAAATGTGGCAACTCCTCTTTGCCTACGTATCTACTGTACAGAAGTAGTATCCTAACTTAAATCCTGAAATGTTTAATATATCTCTACCAGTGGTCACATGTTGGCTTTTTCCACTCAGCCACTATGGCATAATGAAGTACACACCTGCACAGACTACATCTATATCTGCAGACATACATTACATACATATTCCCCAATCCACCCAAAGGTGTGTGGCAGAGGGTACCTGACCACTACTATTTTCTTGCTTACCTGTTCCACGCCCATATAGAATGAGAGAAGAACGAATACTTATATGCATCCATATGAGCCCTAATCTCTCTGATCTTATCCTTGTGGTCCTTATGCAAAATGTAGATTGGCAACAGTAGAATTGTTCTGCAGTCTGCCTCAGATTCCGGTCCTCTAATTTTTTTCAATAGTGCTTCTCGAAAAGAATGTTGCCTTCCCTCCAGCAACTCCCTGTTGATTTCCCAAAGCATTTCAGTAACACTCACACATAGATTGAATCTACCAGTTGCAAACTTAGCTGCCCGTCTCTGAACTGCCACTATGTTCTTTAAACAGATCTGGTGTGGATCCCAAAAACTTGAGCAATACTCAAGATGGGGTCATACAAGCATTTTATATGCAGTCTCCTTCACATATGAATCACGCCTTCCCAAAATTTTCCCAATAAAGCGAAGTTGAGCATTTGCCTTCCCCATTACTGTTCTTACATGCTCGTTCCATTTCATGTCGCCGTGCAGCGTTACGACTAGGTATTTAATTGACGTGACTCTGTCAAGTAGCACACTACTAATGCTGAATTCGAACATTACTTGATTGTTTCTCCTACTCATCTACGTCACCTCGCATTCTTCTAAATTTCTCACTAGTTGCCATTCCTCACACCACCTAGAAATTTGGCCCAAGTCATCTTGCATCATACTACAGTCATTCAGTGATGACACCTTCTTGTACACCACAGTATCATCAGCAAAGAGCTGCAGATTGCAACTCACTCTGTCTGTTAGATCATTTATGTAGCTAGAAAGTAATAGCAATCCTATCACACACTCTGTGGGAACCCCTGAAGATACCCTGGTCTCGCCATGGGGGACAGCATACTGGGTTCTGTTACTTGCTTAATCTTCGAGCCACTCACATATTTGGGTACCTATTCCACAAGCTCATACCTTCGTTAGCAGTCCATAGTTCGGTACCGTGTCAAATGCCTTTCGAAAATGAAAGAAATGTGCAGTCTGCCTGTTGCCCTTCATCCATAACACGCAAGATGTCAAGAGAGGAAAGTCCAAGCTGGGTTTTGCATGATTGATGCTTCTAAAGCCATGCTGATGCATGGACAAAAGCTTTTTCCATCTCAAGGAAGTGTTCTATATTAGAACTGAGAATATGTTCAAGAATCCTGTAGCAAACTGATGTTAATGATATAGGTCTGTAATTTTGTGGGTCTGTTCTTTTGCCTTTCTTATACACAGGAGTTACCCTGTGACTTTTTCCAGTCTCTTGGTACTTTGGGCTGGATCAAAGATTCAAGATAAATGCAAGCTAAGTAAGGTGTCATTGCCACCAAGTACTCTTTGTAAAACCAGATTGGTACCTCATCTTGACCTGGCAACTTGTTGGTTTCCATCTCAGCTGCTTCTCTACACCAGCTATGCCTATTACTATATCGTCCATGTGGGAGTTAGTGCAACCATCAAATGAAATTATTTTTGTATGGTCCTCTTGCATGAATGATTTCTTAAATGGTAAATTTAAAATTTCGGCCTTCATTTTGCTGTCTTCTGACACCATTCCAATGATCAATTAGCATCTGGATAGAGACCTTTGATCTGCTTATGATTTTACATAGAACCAGAATTTTTTCGGGATCTTGGCTCGATCTTTTGCTAAGGTGTGACGATGGTGGTTATTGTAAGCTTTGCCCATTGGTCTTTATATAGACATGTGAATCTCTACTAACTTTCGTCTGATTTGATTTGCTTGATCCTTTTTGAACTGAAAGTGCAAATAACTTTGCTTTCTCAACATTTTTCAAATATTACTGTTATACCATGGTGGATCTTTCCCATCTTTAATTCACTTTGTCGGCACATATTTCTCCAGCACTTTAGTTAAAGTGCATTTAAATTTCACCCATAATTTCTTTACACCGACCGTACCGGAATGAAACAGTGTCCATTTATTTCTGAACTGGGTCACTAACAATTGATTATCTGCTCCGCACAAATACTCTCCTAGGCTTCTAGACTGATTTATTAACTTTGGTGGTCAGTGTCACTATGACAGCATCATGATCTCTAACCCCTGTCTGTAGAGTGACATCATTAACAAGGTCTGGCCTATTTGTAGCTATAATGTCCAAACTATTTCCATTGTGTGTGGACTGACAATTTGGCTGCTTAACTATGTATACCTCCCCAACACACACATCAGTTCCACTTCGATGTTCTTTTTAAAGTGGGTAAAGCAACTTTGTAGTAAACAATAGACCCAGGTTCAGAACACAGTTGTGACATTAATTTTTATTTACTGTGATGTCTTATAATCATTATTGGGGATAATGTTGAGACTAGATCTGTCACAGGAATATCTATTTAATTTATCTTATAAAATTTTAGCTCCAGATTACTGTCAGGTTTCATCATTGAAAGCTGTTTATTCTTTATCTTGTGTGTTTGATGCATTAACATTGGTTTTTAACACAAGAAGTACATGATGGAGGTGATGTAAAGTTCAATTTTATTATAAAATTATCTATATTGAGAGAATTTCTCTAGCAAATAATTGAGTCACTATGACTAGTGTATTGTGTATATGTGTGTGTGTGTGTGTGTGTGTGTGTGTGTGAGAGAGAGAGAGAGAGAGAGAGAGAGAGAGAGAGATTGGTGTACATTACTGGGGATTAACTGAATATTGGAATAAATAAATACCCAAGCAGCACCAAGTTTCTAGCTAGCTGAAACAGGATGAAAAGGAAGGTAAGAAATAGGCATAGGTGTGGAAGAAGTGATGGGCAGAGAGATTAAGGGAAGGATTTTAGGAATATTTTTTTTGATTGTGAAGTATTGCCAGGTTTGCTAGTGTACAATATTTTAAGCAGTAGTGGGTCAATGAGGAAACTGATAATTGGCACTGTACTATTATTGTGTCCAGTAACTACCAAATGAAACTGAAATTAATTTTGTGGTGGAACTGACCTGGATTCTGTAAGCCTTGTCCTCTGCAGCACCAATCTTGATAAACTCTAAGCTTGATAGTTTAAATGATTGTGGAAGAGTGCTTCCTTAAAGATGTAGACAAAATCTTATTTTCATAGACATTAACTCGTATTTTATTCCTTTCAAGGTTCAGTTATTAGGTACAGTGATCAAATTATCAACTGTTAATAGTGAAAATATTCAGATGAAAACACACAATACTGAAGTTGTAGTTTACATGTTGTGTGTCTGTGATAGTCATTAGGTGTTTTAAGTGATATCATAAGTCACAGTTCAGGTTTACTCTGTACTCTAACAGTTCTTAGGAGTATGTGTATTGGATAAATTAACAGTTGACAACCAGTGGCTCATGTCTAATTTGTAAGCAATGAAAGTCTTCTGTAGCTAAATAAATAATTACATTGTCACTCACTCATTGCAAGTGAGTGCATTTAAAATGAGTGCCAAATGTCTCTGTTTTAAAAGCTGTGATAAATTTCTTGAATTAATTTTAAGTTCACTTTCCCTTTAACAATAGTTTCTTACTGTGTAATCCATTTGTTATAATTTTCAGATAACTGGGGAGCCAGTGGCCTGGAGTACAAAAGAAGGACAACAATTTCTACATTCTCTTATACTTAGTGAAGCAGCCCAAAAGTTTGCAATAGGTTGTGAAGTGGCATATGTCCGCACACCTTACGTGTATTGTAATACATTCTATCCCTTTACTGCTCTCTTCTTTGTATATGCAACAATACAACATTTGAAAAGGAAACTACACTTAGAGAAACAGCCTCAAGCATTCAGAGGCATGGTGTATATTTTATTAAGTATTTTTGGTGT
The DNA here is from genome assembly GCA_026315105.1 of Locusta migratoria. Lineage (NCBI taxonomy): Eukaryota > Metazoa > Arthropoda > Insecta > Orthoptera > Acrididae > Locusta > Locusta migratoria. The sequence continues at coordinate 213,823,982 of CM048755.1, read as the reverse complement.
TGGCTTATGGGCAGTGTTGAAAGACGTCACAACTACCCATTATGAAAAGAAATGTGATGAAGAGGTGAGTTCACTGAGTGAAGTGTACGCAAAAGGAGGATTAGAATTTTATTCAAAAATTTTGCAACGGAACATTGCATTGAGAAGTCTCATGAACGAAAAGGGGAAAAAGCTATACAGTGTTTCTGGTAACAGACTATATTTCATTCGTCAGAAAAGTTTGCCATTGATTAACAGAAAGCTGTTCATGGAAAATAAGGTCGCAGCACTTCAGAAAGAGACTGTAGAAGAAACATTGTGAATTGTTATATTTGTAAGTATACCATTTAAAGTTGTTGTGTAAAGTAGAATTTCATTTGCAGTCAGTTGTTTGAAATTGTCAGAGACATATTTGTTACTTGAAAGACAATAAATGTTGTTTAATTTAAAAAATTGTTGTTTAATCAAAAACAAATTTGTACCTTCATATTTCTTCAAAATAAAAAATAAAAATAAAACATTTAAAAGAATAGTACATGAAGTGACAAAGGAATTAAAGACATTAGCTGCCTGTGGGCAATGAATTGCATCAATGGGAAGTCTGAAAATTATTGTCAGACTGCTATTCAAATCCAGGTCTCCTGCTTTTCACATTTACATGGAGTACCCTAGCACACCTTCCATCAAACCTACAGTTTCATCTTATCCACACACTACTGGCATAGTGCTCCTGCTCATTATCCTCATTACTTTTGACATTTTGTCAATTCCAATAAGAATTATAGCATGGTGTTTATCTGCACTGAAGTGATCACTGCCCATCTTCACCTTGATATTATGGTGTCTGCTCTTTTGGACTTGTCTGAAAGAATGACATATTTTGATCCTGCAGCCAGTACAATCATAACACCCAGGAATTTATGATGTTAGGTGTCTGTGGGGATAGTATTATGTCAGTAGAGAAAGACAAAAATTTGTGCCAGACCAAAACTTGAACCCTTTTTTTTTTTTTTTTTTTTTTTTTTTTTTTTTTTTTTTTTTTTTTTTTTTACTAGGCAGTTGTGCTGTGCACCACACCACCTACACAGTAGACACCGTATCCACAGGGATTACCCTAGTACACGTCCTGTGAGGTCCAAATTTTCAAAAGAACCGACATCACATGTTTATATATGAGTGAATATAGTTCTCCCAGAATGGTACTGTTTTTTGTGTGCAAAGAATGAGTGTCTACATTGAGAAGATATTACTGTCTAAATGTAGTCCTGGCATAAAATTTTATGTACCATCCTGATGACCTCAGGTGTTTATGTTAGGAACATCAACAACACGGTAGAAAATCTTTGCCAAGATGTTAATATTCTTGGAAATCTGAACCACGTAGAATGACTTGATTAGTGTTTTGTACAGACCATAAAGTAAATAACTATTGCTGTTCCTGCTCAATGTTTGATGGGTTCTCGTGTGTTTCCTTGTCTACTTAGTAAAAGTAATTGCCCTTGTAACATGAAGGTTTAATTACTAACCATTTATGTTGTTTTGTTTTTGACTAATGCCAACATAAATCTGTATTTATTCTTTCTGCAAATTTTCTTAAATACTTTCATGGTCTTTTCGTTGAATTCATATGAGAGGGATTTAAATCCTAGTCTGTCTTTCTTGTATTCCACCTTGATTTACATTTGCAATAGTTTTCAGTCAAATGCAATGACAATTTCTTTAATTTGGTCACAATCTCCCCCCCCCCCCCCCTGAGAAAGTTCTAATCTCTGATAATTCTCAATTTCTAATTGTCTTCCTTCATACAGAATAAAAAGTTCTGGAAGATGAAAGATAAATGATGCTGTGAAGCCCAATTTCATGTAATCAGTAATAGTTTCTTGTTAATAAACAGTTACAAAGTGCTCTCATTGTTTGTTCTTGCCATTACAGTTTTTTATGTGAATATCACCCATTAAAATGTATAGGTGTCTACATGAGATAATGCAGTTTCATCCACAGAAGTGAAAAAATGCATGTATGTGGAAAAACTTAGAATCAGTAGCTTGTGTTTGAAAAGAAGCCTCTTTTTTTAAATTGTGTGTTAGATCACTATAGTTCTTCTGATAAGTATTTGATGTTCACACAGCAAAGGCAATTCTAGGTGTTTCAGATGTCAGTGATATGATGATGAAATATGCCACTGGTTAGAGATTCTTAGATGTACCCAACATATTTCCCTGAATTACTTCTGCCATGGACACAGCCAGTTTGTCCACAATCTTTTTGTTTTTAATTAAGAAGTTAAACAAAATAATTTATCAATAAAATGTACTAGAAATGTTATTACTCTTTCTGACAGCATTACCCCAAGAATAAAGGCAAATTTTGAAGCCTGTGCGGAACAGCTTTTTCCTTGTCGAGTGAACTTTCTAAATATAACTTGAACTGCATAGCCTACATAGGACTAATAGACATACACAATTGCACTGTTAATGAATAGGTTATGTAGGGCACTGTAGTATTAATATCCAGGACTTTTTTTCACCTCAGACTGGGCAATGATGATATAATAATTAAGGTTGCAGGTTGTTGGATTTGAGAATAGATTGAAATATTCTAATACACACACACTTTGTGCTGATAATAACTGGTGTAGCAAAGTCTTCACCCACACATGTAATAATAATAATAATAATAATATTTACATTGTATAGTTTGTGTTTGTTGAGGACTTTGAGGATATTATTTAAAAAGTGTATAATGTTTTTCTTGTGTAACATCCACATTAATTTATAATGAATTGCAAGCTAAACTACACATTATTATTATTATTATTATTATTATTATTATTAGTAGTAGTAGTAGTAGCAGTATTGTTATTATATAATGGTGCCTTGAAAGAGCAAAACTAGGTTAACAGAATGTAGTACAAGAAAATTGGGTTATGCTGAAGGAATAAAGGTGGTATATCAATTACATTACTTGGGTAGTAAAATAAAATACAATGGTCACAGTACACAGGATATAAAAATGCACAATGACAATTAGGGGAAAAAAAACCTTTTTGAAAAAGAGAAATTTGTTAACATTGCCTTTTAATTTCAATGTGAAGTAAATATTTCAGATGGTATTTGTGTGGAGTGTTTCCATGAACTGAAATGCAACATGAACGATAAATAATCCAATGAAGAGGATGGAAGCTTTTCGAATGTGTTGCTACAGACAAACACTGAAGATCAGATGGGTAGATCACATAACTAATATGGAGGTACTGAACAGAATTGGGGATAACAGAAATTTCTGTTATATGTTGTATAAAAGAAAGAATCGATTGTAGGGACACATTCTTAGACGTCAAGGAATCATCAATTTAGCATTTGAGGGAAGTGTGTGGGTACGTGAAAATCACAGAGTGAGACCAAGAGACGAATACAGTAAGCTGGTTCAAATAGGCCAGTCGTCGTAGACAAAAAAATGGCCTTAGGTCCAAAAAAGTTGCAGGAAGCTGAATTTTTGGTATGTTGTTAGGACACATTAGAATAGTTTTAAACCAAGTTTGCAGCTTCGAAATCCTTTTGCGTAACTTTTAAGAGCCAAAAAACCGCGAAATTTTCGGACTCTTTTCTGGTTTTGGATTATAACTCGTGAAGGGTGGTTTTTTGACGAAAAGTCATTCACACAGGATATAAAAATGCACAATGTCAATTAGGGGAAAAAAACCTTTTTGAAAAAGAGAAATTTGTTAACATTGCCTTTTAATTTCAATGTGAAGTAAATATTTCAGATGGTATTTGTGTGGAGTGTTTCCATGAACTGAAATGCAACATGAACGATAAATAATCCAATGAAGAGGATGGAAGCTTTTCGAATGTGTTGCTACAGACAAACATTGAAGATCAGATGGGTAGATCACATAACTAATATGGAGGTACTGAACAGAATTGGGGATAACAGAAATTTCTGTTATATGTTGTATAAAAGAAAGAATCGATTGTAGGGACACATTCTTAGACGTCAAGGAATCATCAATTTAGCATTTGAGGGAAGTGTGTGGGTACGTGAAAATCACAGAGTGAGACCAAGAGACGAATACAGTAAGCTGGTTCAAATAGGCCAGTCGTCGTAGACAAAAAAATGGCCTTAGGTCCAAAAAAGTTGCAGGAAGCTGAATTTTTGGTATGTTGTTAGGACACATTAGAATAGTTTTAAACCAAGTTTGCAGCTTCGAAATCCTTTTGCGTAACTTTTAAGAGCCAAAAAACCTCGAAATTTTCGGACTCTTTTCTGGTTTTGGATTATAACTCATGAAGGGTGTTTTTTTGACGAAAAGTCATTCACACCACTATTAATGTAGATAAAATATTCTAAAATTTAAACCTAACCGCAGCTCTACAAGTCCAATAGTTCCCGAGATATTTGACTTCAAAAATTGACTTATTTCTCCCAAAAGTTCAAATTTTCGATTTTAGTCATCTTTCGGCTAGAATATTGGCTCTAATGATCATCCCACGGGGAATGTCATACAAAACAAAGTTATAGAGCATGTATTTAACTTTAATCTAAGTACTGAACGAAGTCCATAGGTCCAATAGATTTCTAGTTATCGTTAAAAAACGAAGACTTGGAAAAATTGGAGTAGTCAGTCAGGCGAATTGCAGTCCTCTTCTCCTGTGTATGTTAAAGAAAAAGGAAGAATTACTCATTGATGATGATTATTAACGCATCGTATTTAAAAAGGATTTCTTCAACACTGTTTTCCGCAAATATTGAACAGAGAAGTTCCTTGAGTCACCTCCTGCCATTATGGCATCGCTGGCTCCTATGAAGAACATGAGGTGGTGAAAACCTCTTAGTCTCACCCCTATGTTGACAAGCTGAGGATGCTGGTGGCTCTCCACAGTGTCTCGGGCTTTCGAGTACAGTGGTTGATCGTAGGTCACAAAACATGTTTCCTGACCGTAAATGCTTGTTCTTTAACTGGCTTCTAAAAGTGATGTTAAAACAGTGTCGTAGTCGGTTGGGGGAGCATGGATAAAAGGGAGATACACAATCTTTGAATGTTTGTAAGGAAGATATTCTGTCACTTGATCCATGAATCCATTCCATCCTGGGATGCCTGGCATTTTAGTTGCTTTTCCAAACTACCACAGCAGGTCTGGGGATTTTGGCAAAATGACTTCAGCAATTTTCACTTCGTTAATTGAAATGGCTGACAAGCCAAATTTCTTTCTAAAAGAAGAATGTTTAATGTGTATGGCAGTGTGAGAACCTGATAGACTCGGCAGATACAGACTTCAAACGTGGTTTGTTTATGTCTGGGCGAACGGATGAGTGAGGGGTCATGATCATTGTCCCATCCATTTCATGGAACGTAGGAACGTATTGTCTCCATCAATTGTGTTAACGTTCACATCTGCATTGTCGAAGACAAAATGCATAAAAGCTCCTTTGTCGACTGGTTGGGCCACTTCTCCACGGAAGGTAGCGGAACTTTCAAAATGCATAGCCTCCGTATATGTACAAGATATTCCCATACAGTGGCAAAGTTCAACAAGGTGCTTTCATTCAAATTTTCTATACAAATAGGTTCCAAAGCTTATTTGAATTGAGGATAGGGAAGATTTGGGCCTCCTTGCAGCCATAATTACATGAGCAAATCCTATGCACTTATTTTTCCACTGTTCAAGAGAAGAATGCCTCTGCGTCTTTTTTAAAAGCATCTGACGGGGGATATTGAATAGTGTCAAGTGTTTGGGAACGAATGTCTTGCAGGATAATCTCTGCTGCAGCTTTGACAACTCTAAGCCGCTCTTCAGCAGGATCGCTAAGTCTTTGATTGTACCACTTTTCATAAAGGATGTTTTGTTCAATGTCTGTGAACATCAAGACTGGGCTGTGATACGGAACAACCTGCGCAAAAATAATTTTTCCGCCATATCGCTTTTTTAGATGAGCTTGAACACTTGCAGCTGCTGGTTTGTAATCACATGTGAAGGTCTCTGCAAACAAGGCACTTATGGAAAATTGGTTTTCCTGTCTTGTTTCTGCAGGGTATGCATATATACTCTCCATACCTTCGAAAAGAAAGGGATGTTCAGGACGGCCTTGTTTATCTCCTGCACCAGTAGATCGCGACAAGGAGGCAGTTTTACGTAGCAATGTTTGTGGTACTTACCCTCAGTAGCAACAAGTTCACTTATACATGAAAGACGCCGAAGAATGTGTTGCCCCCATTCACTAGATTGTCTAGCTTTTTCCACAATCGATTCTTTCACTTCCAGTGTTTCCCTTTGATGGAGTTCATCCTGTAGATATTTGGGCAATTTTATCTGCTGCTTGAAATATTCCTTGGAAAATTTTTTCACCACAAAGGAAACAATAATATCCAATGATGTGACGCCTTGAATCCGACGCACTTTTCAGCCTTTCCCCACACGAAGACGATGGTTGAGCAAATCAAACATCTCCTTCTCGCTGGACAAATGCTTACTTTCCACAGTGTACCTCTTCCTGCATGCGTCATGTACGGTCACTTCATTTAAACTGCACAAAAAACCTCATGTACCTTTCAATCCCACGTTTCTGACTCATTTTTGTCAGCGTCTAAATTCCGCGTTTTTTCATTGTCACTGTTCCCTCTGCAAGCACTTACCGACGACCCCGAAACAAACATGAGACGGGGTAGCTCCGACATATTGTAAATCAGAAAGTACTTAAAACTCCACCAAGATCAAGATTTAGACGATTTTTGTTTGAAACGTACTTCACGGATCCGAATACGGCTCTTTCTAAGGGCAGACTGGGTGTAGTGGGGAAGGCCTCGGAGGCAAGAAGTTTGGGAAGGAGGACAGAACACCCGCCAAGTCACGACTCTGAGTAAGGGGGACAGGAGGGGGATTGATACCTTCGCACAATAAAAGGCCTCGCTACGAACGAAAGACCCAATCCCTTAATGGCTGACCAGTACCAAAAAACGGAGAGGCTTTCGTCTATTTTATTTATTTATTTATTTATTTTTTACAGCAATACCTACTTTCACAAATATATTTGTATGCACTAACAGATAATTACACCTATTTATATACAATATCTTAATAATCATCGTCAATGAGTAATTCTTCCTTTTTCTTTAACATACACAGGAGAAGAGGACTGGGTCAATTTATTGACTACTCCGATTTTTCCAAGTTTTCGTTTTTTAACGATAACTAGAAATCTATTGGGCCTATGGACTTCGTTCAGTACTTAGATTAAAATTAAATACCTGCTCTATAACTTTGTTTTGTATGACATTCCCCGTGGGATGATCATTAGAGCCAATATTCTAGCCGAAAGATGACTAAAATCGAAAATTTGATCTTTTGGGAGAAATAAGTCAATTTTTGAAGTAAAATATCTCGGGAACTATTGGACTTACAGAGCTGCGGTTAGGCTTAAATTTTAGAATATTTTATCTACATTAATAGAGGTGTGAGTGACTTTTCGTCAAAAAACCACCCTTCATGAGTTATAAGCCAAAACCAGAAAAGAGTCCGAAAATTTCGAGGATTTTTGGCTCTTAAAAGTTACGCAAAAGGATTTCGAAGCTGCAAACTTGGTTTAATACTATTCTAATATGTCCTAACAACATACCAAAAATTCAGCTTCCTGCAATTTTTTTGGACCTAAACATACCTGACGACTGGCCTAAAATGGATGTGGGCTGCTGTTCTTACAAGGTGATGAAGAGGCTTGCTCAGGATAGAGTAGCATGGAGAGCTACACCAAACCAGTCTCTGTCCAGAAGACCACAAAAACAATGAGAGCAGCATAGTATGTCATAGTGTACATAATAATACAACATTTATAATAAATTCTTTCTCCCTTACACATAGCTAAAACAGATTTATTGTCAGCTCTACAGCTGTTTTGGCCTTATGCCATTGCCAAGTTGACTGCATAAACAAATTCTATGTAACATTTCCTAAAAATTTTTACTTTATTCTAGTACTGTATTACAGAATAAAAATTGTGGTGGGTAAAATAGTACTCACATTTTCATATTAATTGATATGTATAGCATCTGTTTTTGTCATGAACTCAAGTAATTTACCATGACTAGTACGTGATTATATTAGTTTGTTTGTTACAGTGAGTAGATGGCTTATTTTGAAACAGATAATTTTGACATTTGTTTCATGAAATTAGGTTTTGACAGTTTCTGGGATGCAATGTATTTACAAATATGTTATATTCAGAATTTTGTACTGTCTTTGATTATGAAATAGTGTCTCTGGTTTCTGAGATGATGGTGCTTCTACACACACACACACACACACACACACACACACACACACACACACACACATATGAAGTAAACTGGTAATGCCTTATGCAGTATCATTGGTGTCAGTGAAGCCAACATTTTTACTCGCCACCATATTATTATTCCAAAGCGCATATAATCATCTACTTGTGTATGGATATAACAGCCATAAGAAGCACACACTGCTATAACTATGCCAACTACTATAAGTTTGACACAGTGGTTAATACATGCATTGTGTTTGGCATTAATTTTCATACCCTACACCAAATTATTGACGTTGGGATCAGTAAGATGGTGACATCAGACTTTAATAGTATCAGTGACTGTAAATACATTTACATTCATTCAGATCAAAGATAATATACACTGTGCATGATCTGAATCATGTAACTGGGGCAGCAAGCCATTTTCATTGCAAGCTGAAGTGGAGCTGACAGCTGTAATTTTTCTCATCTATATAGCTGAAATGAAACATAGATCTTGATTTGAGTGGCGTGTTACTCGTGAGTGTGTGTACCGTGCAGTGAGGTGAGGTCTCAGTAATGTGTTTACATTTTGTGGTGAGGAGTTCCAGCTATAGCAGGCACTGAAAACTTGAGTTCTCAAAAATTCTTTGTGCATTGTAGTTAATTTTTTAATTCAGTAATTTTAAAGAGCTGTTAATTCACAGTAGTTAATTATTTTCAACTGGTGTTACTTGCTGCAATAACTAATGGGTAACTTTCGCTTACTGTTCCGTTAACTTTTTGTGTTTTGACACTTTCAGGTTTATTAGTGTATCAGGGGATGCTTGAGTGTCTTTGTTTTAGACAAACAGTTGTGTGAAGCATTTGTTGTAGTTTTATTTGCAGTACATTAGTACTGTTAAAAGTAGAACTCACTTATTTGTAAAGAGGGAAATTTCAATTACCGTAGTTAGTTCGTAAAATCGTACGTATGTAGTATCATAAATTATGAAGCATTTACGTTTAGTCATTCAGTAACTTTAAAATTTTGCCACGAATGAGAAGTGTGGGCTTTGCTGTACGTTCATGACTAGTTGGTTGTAGTGTAAAATGTGCACGCAGTCTTTTCATGTTTGGGGGGGGGGGGAGTACAATGGGGGAAGCCACTAGGCATTCTAGGGAGATCTTTTTTCTGGAATTGCAGGCTGTGTAGTAAGAGTAAGTTAATAGAGCAATAGGAGTGTAATATCGGTGCTCTTCAGGTGCAGCTGCAGACTGCAAAGGAGGAATTAGATAGAGGAAGGAGAGGGGGGGGGGGGGCTGGGGTCAGAAACTGGCAGTTGGGATAAAGGCATTTAGGAAGTGGAAGTATTCAGATAGTTTCACATAGCGTGTGAACAATAAATTTGACCAACTGTTGGGATAAAGGCATTTAGGGAGTGGAAGTATTCAGATAGTTTCACATAGCGTGTGAACAATAAATTTGACCAACTGTTACGGTTTAGTGGAGAGGAACCTCCTGTAGCATTAGGTGTTGGTAACAGGCTCAGACCTCAGATCTTAGGAAACCTAAAACAGTAGAAAAAGTTAATAGAAAGGAGGTTTCTGCTGTTGGGTAGCTCTCATAGCAGAGGGGTAAGCCAGCAATTGCAGGAAGTGTTGGGGCACGAGTACCAGGTCACCACTCTTATGATGCCTAATGCAAAGTTGGATCAGGTAGCTATTAATGTAGGGAAGTTATGCAGGAATTTTTCAAAAGAGTATCAATTAGTGAAAGTGGGTGGAGCTGGCAATAGTCTTGATAGGAATGGGGAGTACAATGTAGATGGTGGTCTCGAAAATATAGCTACTGAAACTGGAAGCCGTGAATGTGCATTTTGTGGAGCTATTTCATTGTTATGATCGGCTTCATCTTAATAAAGCTGTGAGGCCTATTAACATGAAGCTTGGCGGTGGGGGTGGGGTGTGTGCACTGACAGTAGTGGTGCCAGTTGAGTCTATCAGCAGGTTGTGTTGCACCAGGCATGGCCAGCACCTCAATAGGTACAGGAAGAGGAGGTTGGCAAATCTTAAAGGTGACAATGTAGTGGTGGGATCACTCATGGGAAAATTCCTGTAGCAGTGGCTGTTAGAGCTGCAACATTTTTAGACTGAAGTAAGATGATAGGTATTCCTACACAAAGGAATCACTTTCGGCAAATGTAACATATCCAGATAATAGAGCAATTGGCATATTTCACCAAAACATACAAGGAACTAGAGATAAAGATAGTTAACTGCTTATAGATGTTGACTCTGATGTTGTTGCTATTTCAGAGTACTTCTTAAATAATGTCACAATTCACAGACTTCCTTTACTAGAGGCAAATTAGCTGCTTGGCTTCCCAGGAGTTCTTTGCAGTGTAGCAGAGTGGCCATGTATGTCAAACGGTATTAACAGTTTAGTTTATTGGGGTTTTTAAACACTGTACTGAAAAGATACTTGAGTGTTTTGCAGGACTGGTCTATTGAAGTGCAACTAAACTTCTAATTGTTGTTATTTACAGGTCCTCTGACTCTGATTTTAAAACATTTCTGCTCAAGATAGAGAGGATTTTAAGTTCAATCCATAGGAAGTACAAAAAATTAGTAGTATGTGGTGCTTTCTGCAATGTGTGATTGTGAATAAAGATGCTTTTAGATCTCTCTAATTCTTATCACCTGTTGCAAACAGTATTCTTTCCAAAGAGACTGCAGGGGAACAGCAGCACAATAGACAACTTTATTTTGTTTTTCATTCTGAATTATCAGATGGGCATTCTGCTAGCAGAATAGTGAATGGCCTTTCAGACCATGATTCACAAATTTGAACTTCAAAAGGGTTTTTTGCTCAAACATCTTTTAAATATAATTATAAACTCTTAAGAATAGTTAATACAATTGCAAGAGAGATCTTTTCAAATCTAATTAAGGAACAAAATTGTAAGGGTGCATATTAATACTGATTATATAGATGCAAAATGTAATGGTTTTTTTAACACATTTCTCATAATCTTTAAAAGCTATTTTCCATTAGAACACTCAAAACAAGGTACTACCACTAACAAGCAGCCTGGGTAGTTGACAAGAGGAAAAAGAATATTGTATAGAAGAAAGTGGGAATTATATGGGTGATTTTCTTATAATGGGCCAAAACAAGATTCCTACATCATGATTTTTTCTGAGTTACTTTCCTTTCAGTTGCTGATGAAAATTATCCATTAGAATGTTCTTTTGTACTAAGAGAAGCATGCAAGCTGGAAAGTAACCAGTTTCCTTAAAAATTAATGTTTCCTTAACAAAAATATTTAAAAAATTCTCATTTACACAATGTACGTAAAACTAGTTGCAGTACTTATGTTTTTCATCCTAAACAAATATATGACAGTTATTATTTTCAGCACATGCTACATTTTCATATTCTGAGCATAAAAGTGAAATACTGAAACTGTGTGATGAATATTTACCCGAAAAATGTGAAAATTTGAGGACAAATTGTGGTAAACTTAATTTACAGTTCATACCAATAAACCAGAGGTGAACATAATGGAAAGTTTTTTACTGTATATGACAGTTTGCACCCAAAAGATTCTCCAAATCACAATATAACCAAGAAATAATTCCTAATGAACTCATTATAGCCCCATCTTGAAGATAACAGGAATGAAAATCAGCATGAGAGGAATGAAAATTAGCATGAAAGGAATGGAATCGTGCATAATGTGACAAATGTAATCACAGTTTTTTAAATAATATATAAATGAGTTGAAGAGTATCATGTAAACCAAACAAGAAGCTAAATATAGTAAGAAATTTGTTGTTTTAAAGCTTCTCAAAATTGGTTCTATTTTTAATCCTCTGTCAAACTCTAACAAACTTTTCTCTTAAAGGGTTTGTATTTAGTTTCCTAACAGCTGTGATGATAAAGAATTTGAATTCTCGGCTGTTTTATTAACAGGGTTCAGTTTTGCTTTTGAAATTTTTAGTAGTTTCCTATCCTCTTTCTTCCTCATTCTCTATCCTGCTTTATGTGATCAGCCAGGATAAAGGTTGATAATCTTTCCTCACCTCTTTCTTGGATGGTCTTTTTAGGTGTCGCCCATTTCTTTCTGCAAATGTTTGTACCTGGATATTTTTTTGCAGGTATATATTAAATGCATTTACTTATCAATAAAAATAATAAACGTTCAGAATTTGCATCTATTATAATTACTGTTATGTATTTTATCACTCCACAAATGCACACATTTTAAGGTGTAACAGTAATGAGACGTAATGAAAATGAGAAATGAACTTTAGATGTTCGTTTTTTCAGCATTCACATGCTAAATTAAAGTAACTGTTTTAAGGGAGTCAGGTTACGAGAGTATGTGATACATAATGAGTGAAACCAGTTATGGCCACTATTATTTCATTTATAAAACACATTACAGTAATTAGACCCAAATAAATCATGCGCATTACTAACGTCAAACTTCCCGTGATAGTGTTTGTATATTCGATCCACGATCTCAACAGAATACAGCAAATCACTTAACACCCGCTATTATAAATAGTAATTCTACTGGCAGTGATTTTCTTTCATTATTGTCATAAAAATATAGGTTTTGTTGATATTACAGGAAATGATGTATAAAGTCTCTGACAACAATTAACACACAATACTTTGCCGATTCAATCCCAGTATTGATTTATGCTGTATTTTGTATTTATTTTTCATGCTTTTAGTGCAAGAATATGATACAAAATGTAATAAAAAAGGTAAATAACAATGCTTTATACTTTTACAAACACTGAGTAATGTACTTGCCGACAGTTACAAAAATGATAATTTAACACTTCAAAATTCGTAAATAAAAAATCTCCTCATAAACTTTTTCCTCCATATTGTACAGATCGGAAGAAACCTATTCCATTTAATAAAATTTGAATATAAGAAAAGACTTGTTTTTCCAAAATTTTACTCTGTCATGCTTTGGCCCATTACCTGAAAATTACCCATATCATAATGTTAGGCACAGTCAGAATCAAGCTGCAGTAGCCCATTACAGACAATATTGTAAGAGTCTAAAAAATGTCATTAAGAAGTAAAAGGGTATGTGATACGCAGAAACAATAGTTACTTCTCATGATAGAATTAAACCTATATCGTCAGTTGTGAAGGAAGCATCTGGTCAGCAGCAAAGAGTTGAGGATACAAAGTAAGTGTGTAATAGAAATTCTTTCACTGATCACAGTCTAACAGTCATGAAACATTAGGGGGAAAAGAGCAACTGAAGTGATGTTGCCGCGACAGTGGCCGAGCGCATTGAGGCGCTATGCTCCGATACATGAGGTCACTCCCCATCGGGGGTTCAAATCCTCCCTCGGGCCTGGATGTTTGTGCTGTCCTTAGTATAAGTTATTTTGTAAGTTTAGGTACTGATGACCCCGCAGTTAGGTCCCATAACCTTAACAAACATTTTTAAGTGATGCTAGTGCCCCAAGTGGCCAGTAAGGAGTGGCAGCAGTATTGCATGATATAAAATGAGTAGTTGCGGTTTTCCATACTGTTACTTTCATATTTCATAACCGCTAAACTTTGTTGTGAATTTTCTAATACAAATATGAAAGCATCATGGAATATTACTTCTTCTGTTAATGGTAATTTATGACAACAAAAATGTCAGTGCGGTGTAATTTATATGGCTCGCAATAGCTCAGTCATAATCGTATCATCCAAAAATCCTGTTTTTATAAAAACACAGTCTTGTTCAAAGAGATTTTTTATGTGACAACTCGTTTCAGTCTGGTTGTGAGCTGTCTTTGGGCCAACCACAGTTATGTTTTTAAAAAATAGGATTTTATTAACTATTGGTGTTTCCTCCAAAAGTATTTTCAAAAATTGTCATCCAAAAATGTTTTAAGAACAGAAATGAATTGCAACCCGATGTGCTTAAGTACAAAAGGAATTGATTATGATTATATTTGTGTGGTCAGTGCATACTTTCACATTTGTGAGTTTTGTTTTAGCAGATTTCAGATATTGCAATATTTTTCAAAACTAGACTTCGAGGATATTAGGTTCTACATCTCCTTGTAAACACTCTTTTCACTTTGTCCTTGCATCTGTGATTTGTGTATATCTATCATGATTTTTTATTTAGCTAATTGGAAGGCATCAAACTGAATATCTTCAAGAATGTGATGTGCTAATTTTTTACACTTTATTCATGAACATATTATTAATATGCATTCACTTTTTCTAACTAGTACATAAACACCAAAATATTTTTTTTTGTATAAGCCTACAATTTTTGTGAAACTGAAGTATGAAATTAAGCAGGCTCTACTAAAATAATTGATTAACTGCAATCGGAAGCATTCCGACATTACTTTTATACAGCAATAATATTATGAAGTAGTGGTTAAGCATTTGCGGTTCTCATTAAGGGCCAAAGTTTTGAGGGCAAAGGATTTTAAACGGTTTTCTTCCATTCATAAAAGTATGAGTAACCACCTGAAATGAACAATTGTTATTTGTAATATTATTCTCTTACTTCCCAGCAAATGAGAGATCTCCGTATTATTCAATACATGACCATTAAGTGATACGTTTTCACAACCCAGCCGCTTGGTGGCTCTGCAGTTGTGAACTAAAAAAAAATCTCTGGGAGTTTCATGACTCGTATGTTAGACTCTGTTGATATGTTATATATAGAGGTCTGCGCAGATGTGGATATCTGCACTATTTATTATTTTACATATAAAATAAAAATGGGGAAGTCCTACCATTTATAGAAATGAATCTAATCTTCACTAAAAATATGTACCCAATCCTGATGGGAACTGTAACACACACACCCTGCCTACGAGTATGCCCCACTAAAAAAATGATAATTATAAAGTGTGGCACTAATATGGAATCGTTCTAGTAATTGCTGTTGTCACATTACCCATGTAGCATGTGTGGAAATTCGCTGATACAATGTCGGCACTTGGCAGTCGGAAACCATTCACGAAATTAAACACACTTCATTCTGCTAAGCAGCAATGACATTTAATTTTTACTCTCCAGCCTCTGTTAACCTGGTAGGATCACATACCTCCTGACGATACCTCCTGAATTTGCTATGACATTGCAGTATCTAACTCCAGTGTATAAATACACGAGTTTCACTTGCACAGTACATCCCCAGATCGGAAGAATTATTGTCACTAATGTGTTGGTGCACTAGTTTTGTGAGTGGCTGAAGTATTTCATTTCTCGGCAACAGAATAGGCAATCAAGTAAAAAGTGCAAAGTGTCCTTCACACCTATACAAATTCACCAAATTTCCACTAAACACAAAATATAGAAATTAAGGGTGAGTCCGAACTACGGTAACTCACAACCAAACAATAATACTGGCTGCATAGAGGTGCTTCATCTATATAAATACTCTGCAAGTCACACTGAAGTGCATGCTTCAAAATGAAATAAATCATTGTGGCCACAAATGGCGGAGACACCAAATTCGAAGTCCAACTGTGGTTGCACTGTGCTATACCACAGCACAAATCAAACACAGAAACTTCTACAACCATTGGATGGATGCTACTGTTAGAGTCCTTCTTTCCTTCCTCCACACAACTGATCTCCTCCCTGGCCGTCTCCTCGTGGCTACGCCTCTATCACTTAGCAAACCAATCTCAGTGTTCTTGTAATGGGCTATCCAATGAAAACTATAGACTCGATTATGGATGGTCCACCCTGCCAGCCTAAAATTTCTCAACCAATAGCAGACCAATTTGCGCAAGGCACCCAAGCACTGTTTCCCGAAAGCAAAATCTCTCATAGGCCAACGTAGTGAGGACATTACCCCGCACCTGCAGCTGTGATCTTTATCACCTCCCATTGTAGACCCACAAACCGGTGCCAAATTGTAGTACCATCGGTGCTGAAACCATGCAGCACCAGACATCTGCACCGTGCAAAAAACTGCATGCGGAATATTCTGCCATTTATTTACTTGTAAAAAAGTGTCCCTAGGCTGACAATTGGGAATGCAGTGTCCGCTGACTGCAATCGTTGTCCATAAAATGAGTGGCTGATTGGCTGTATGTGGTCTTTAGAAACTGCAGACGGTAGACCTATCCTCACAAGATAACAATGCTATCACCGCTGCATGCCAGATGGTACCAGTGACTTACACAACCCTGAAATGCTGATGTTATTGTGCCCATCGGCATGCGACTGCTGGATGCTGGCCAGGTAGTCTGCATGTTTCCCCTCGCACCTTATACACAGGGGACAATGCAGACAGCCGGACAGCTCCACCACTTTAACTAGTGTTCTGTGAAAAATCTCTGTCAGGTGGACATTCCGAGGTTCCCGTAAAATGTAGGAAATAGGCCCCCTGTCCTGTCATAGCTTGCCTCTTGTGTGAACAGTTTCCTCTCTCCTGTCTCCAAAAAAACAGCATTCTCGACCCTGCCACAAGCAGCCCACAGAAAACAATAATGTTGGGAAATTCATACACCCGACACTGCAATTTCCATACCTCCCATCACCTACTCCCAACCAATAAATGACAGATGAAAAGTAAATAATAGACAAAAATATGCTATAAACTATTATTCTTAATATCTGTCATAAAAATTACAAATATATGAATAAAACAAACAGATAAATTGCTAAAATAAGAGAATTAAATGTTCACAAAAATTTCACCACCTCTCTTCCTTTCAGAATGGTCAGTTTTGTGGTAGATTGAAGTACTCAGTGGTGAAACCACTTTATAAAAAGGGAGAAAGGGGTAATGCAGACAACTTTAGATCTCTTTCTATGCCATCAGTTTTTGCTAAAGTTATTGAAATGACTGCTTATTCAAGGTTAATTTATCATTTCAGCTCACATAATTTGCTTTTTAGAAGTGGTTCAACAATTGAAAATATTATATTCTTTTTTCTCTCTGAGGCACTTTATGGATTAAATAAAAAACTGAAAATGCTAGTTGTATTTTTTGATCTAACAAAAGCATTTGGTAGTGTTGAACGGTTTATTGCTGAATCTGGAACATTATGGAGTAAGGGTAGTAGCTCACAATTGGTTCACTTTGTACTTTGAAGACAGAGAGCGGAAGGTGAGTCTCTGTAGTGTTGAAAATGATTGTGATGTGTACTCACAATTGGACACAGTGAAGTGGGTGGTGCCCCAGGGTTCTGTTATGGGGCCATTGTTGATTCTCATTTATACAAATATTGTGCCTTCTAGTATAACAGGAAATTCTAAGATATTTATTTTTGCTGATGTCACTACCTTGGTAGTGAAGGATGTTGTTGGCAATATTGATGCAATATCAAATAATACAGTTAAAGAAATAAGTTAATGGTTTTTAGAAAATTAATTAATGTTAAATCACAGTCAGATTCAGTTTGTACAGTTTCTGAAACACAAATGAACAAAAGCTGACATTTCTGTTGCACAGAATGGGCACATGAGAAGTGAAACTGAACAGTTCAAATTTCTAGGTGTCCAACTGCTATGGAAAGCTCATGTTCAGGATCTTGTTAAAAAAACTAAATGTTGCATTGTTTACAATTCGAACAGTTTCTGAAATAAATGTGAGTACAACACAAAAAGTATTTTCACTCCCTTATGACGTATGATATTTTTGGAGCAACTCCTTTAGTTCAAAAACGGTATTTATTGCACAGAAACGGGCTGTTCATGGAATATTTGGGGTAAGCTCATGTACTTCTTGTCCACCCCTGTTTAGGAACCTGGGAATTCTGACATTGGCCTCTCAATACATACCTTCAATAATGTTGTTTGTTGTTAATAATATTAAGTTCTTATCAAGAGTTAGCAGCTTCCACGCAGTTAATACTAGACAGAAATTGAATCTGCATTTGGATCACATCTCCATGACCCTTTGTGCTGAAAGATATGCAGAATTCTGCTGCATCCATTTTTAATCAGCTGCCTCAAGAATTCAAAATGTGTAGTAGTAATCGTCGAACTTTCAAAGATAAGCTGAAAAGCTTCCTCATGGCTCACTCTTTCTATTCTGTCAAAGAATTTCTGGAAAATGTAATACATTTAAGCTAATCTGTGTGTTATGTTGTCAGTTCTTTTTATTTATGCTTAGGCCTGCTGTGTGCATAGGATTGCTAAACATTTTACTTTATCTGTAACTATTCTTTTGTTACAATTTCATGTACTGACTTGTTGCATGACTGTGGAGACTTGCTTCTCAGTTTTTTTCCTGCAGAACATGATAAATATAACTAAATAAATAAATAACAACAGAAGATCTTGTTGCCATTATGCATTTACAAGTACAGTTAATGTTATTTCTCTACATTTCCTGATCCTAATGCAATGGTCACAGCATTTACATGCACCTACATGAAATTTATAGATAGTTCTTTTTACAGGCAACAAAATTGTACTTGTAACAGTACCACCCAACTAGTAGCACTTGGAGAAATTGACAGACATAATTCTGCTTAATTTGTCAAGATAGATTAAACACATCACAAACACTGCCCTTGCCAATGCACAAAATTGTTACACTCATTTATTTTTATTAATTTTGGTACCGTTATATCTATGGACACAGGTGACATTGATGAGAATGCATTATCTGTATAAATCTGTAATTCAGAAATATCATGTTTAGCAGCCATGTGGCTAGGGCTTGTGGTGGGCTGGCCAGCAAAGAGCTTGTGTGTGTAAGGTGGAAATGGCCGACTGGGGGGGAGGGGGATGACTTGGGCGCTTGGAAAGGCTGTGAGGTCAGGGGAATTCTCTGTGCAACTAGGGAGGCGGCAGTGTATTGTATATGATAAATTTAAGAATAAAACATAATTGAGACAGAGAAGTGTGGCACAGTTTTGGATAGGGTTTTGTATGACACATCTGATGATGCACAGACATCCTCCCTATCAAGTACATATAAAAAGTTTTAATAGAATGAAAATACGGCAATGTAGTAATTAGTTAAAAATTCATAACTTTTAAACCATTTAAGATACAGAGGTAAGCGAGGGATCATATAAAAGGTCTCAACAAGGTGCATCACCTGATATGCTTACATACAATGTAAGATAAATATTGATCACATGAAACCAAATTCACTAATATGATTGTATAAATTTGTTAATAACGTAAAGTACAACACAGTGACACGACCAGCATGGCAGTGTTTGTTCGCAGGTGTTATATTAGAAATGAGCATTAGCCGTAAAATCTTTTGCTTTACGTAGGCCTAAAGAAAGCAAAAGATTTTACGGATAATGCTGCTCCTTTCATTATTGATAAAAGTGATTTTGTGGCCGTTGAGCACACCCCTCCAGATAATGGAATCCAATTTAAAGAATATTATAAATGATTATTCCACAAAATCACATTGTTCAAATTTATTATGCATGTGTTCTTTTTTTAAATAATTGATTTGTATATAATTGTCCATAATTGTTTAATTTTAAATGGTATGCCAAAATGGCTTGCTCTATTGTAAACAGCAAGTCAAAAATATATAAAAACATGTTTCATACAGATTTTTGCAACAGGGTTTATCACATAAATAAGTTTAAAAGAGGAAAACAATACTGCAAATAGCGGGAGAGTCGATATTGATATCTGAATCGCTCCATAGGAGAAATGAAATGTTAATTACTATTATCAGTTTCATATTTATTTGTGTTTAGTGTTAGTGTTTAAAGATGTATATGTACGAATGTACAGTATACTTGGCAAAGCATTGTACATTAGTGAGGTGGCAGCGGGGGATTTTGGTGACATAGGGGTTTCTCCGGAGGACAGATACGAAGGCTGGGCGGTAGACTCATATGAGGCAGTGTGTGTTTGGCTAGCATCACAACTGTGAATCTATGCCAATCTGAGCTGCAGCTCTTGAAAGAGTAAAACTTTAAAAGTTTTCAGGGTGCAGAAAGTGGAGTTGAACTTAGTAGAATTTACGAGTTATTTCTATGTAAGGCACCCTTCTTCTCACTTTGTCTTTTATTAACCATATGTAGGTGAGTACTGTGGATAAATATTTATTATCCCCTAGACAGAGCAGAACTTATTGAGCCAGTGAACTTGATTATGGTAACCTTATATAAGATTCTCCATAGATAGCTCTTAAATAATTTCACATTTGGGGCATCAAGTTCGGGATAGTTTGTGTTGGACTGATTCAGTAGGAGTAGCTAGAGTTGCAAATAAAACAGTATTAAAGTGAAAACAGTGTTTCAATCAATGTCGATGGCGCTTGAACGCAAGGGCAGGTAGAGTCCGACTGAACGGCGTTTCTTACCCGGACAGTGACAGTGCAGCAGACAGATAACAGCGGTACACAGCAACATCCCACCTCAGCCACATTTTCTGCAACGAACACCGACTAGCAGCACGACTACTCAGCACATCTTTGAGACATCGGGGTGCAGCAGCTTTCACCAAAAGTTAAGTATGCAGCAGGCACAAATTCTGTTTTTTTGCAATCAGGCTCTCTCATTGATGAAAACGTGGAGAAATAAATCACGAAATCACCAAATCATTTTGACTGAGTGGGAAGTGGTAGTATACCAGACAGTCCTGAAAGATCAGATAGTGGCCGAGATTTAGCACAGGAAAATATATTGTCACAATTATTGGGGAACATAGCAAATGTAAAATTAGATTCGACATCTGAGATGGGAAATGCTATTGCAGGTGTAAAAACTGAGATTGGAATTGCTATAGCAGGCATAAAAACTGATATGTGAAATGCTTTTGTAGGCCTAAAAACTGATATGTGAAATGCTTTTGTAGGCCTAAAAACTGAAACGGGAAGTTCCTTGGGAAATAAGAATAGGAGAGAGGGATAATCAAAAATTCTATGGTTTCTTTAAAGAATGAAATAGTCACAGATCTTGAAATAAAATTAGAAAATTTAACAGAAAGGTTTTAAGGAGAAGGATCTGAATGCCAGAATTGGTACTGTTGAGGCTGAACTAAGGGGCGAGGTTGATGTAGGGAGGCAGACATGTAATCACAGAAATGAGGGCATTAGGCAAGCTTTGATTGAGGTAGATAGGAGGGTTGTGACAGGTAATAAGAAAATAAAAACTCTATTATGAAAATTCATTGTAATGATGGTTTAGGATAAGCAACTGGGAATATTTACTAAAACAATTTATTTTGTCCGCCGCAGTTGCACAGTTTTGAAGTCGGTGACTAGCTTCAGACTCTACAGTCCATTATCAAACCATTAGCCCTTTTCAAACTGTGATAATCCAATGCATGTTACAAATGACTGTTAAAATCTTGTACATATCCTCTGTTGATACAGAGATATCACTAGTTACATTAAAATTAAAAGTGGCAGTCAAAACTGGTGATACATTCATGCGCCTCCAGCATGTACATTATCACGGTTTGATAAAGGCTTATGGTTTGATAATGGACTGTAGAGTCTGAAACTAGTCACTGACTTCAAAATTGTGCAACTGCAATAGACAAAATAGTTTTACTAAAAACTCTTTTGACTGGCAGGTTGGAAAATACAGTGTGTGAAAGAAAATAGGAAAAGTATTGATAGTGAATACCACCAAAATAGAGAAGGTGAATACTAGAATTAGTAATTTAGAATTGTACACTACATCAGGAAATGCAATTGGCCATTGATGCAGATGCCAAGTGGTAACACATTTTCATGGAAAGCAAAATAATATCTAGTGGATTTTATCCAACATTTGAAGATCAGTTCATGCCTGGTATGTCTGATCCAGTGTAAAATAAAAATTGCAAAGAGGTCATTAGAAGGCTCTGGACAAACATTGGCAAATCAATGTGCTGATCAATATGTTACTTCAAAGACTTTTATGAATAAGTACTGGAGCGAAGCCAAACAAATAAGACTATAGAATGAATTTTTAAATTGACCTGTTTATGTGGGGGGTAAACAGACTATGAAGAAATTTTGTCATGAAGAATTAAGGAAGTTAGTACTCTTAGACAAGGCACTGGGAACACTAACTGAAATATCTACCTTATATAGGAGGTCGCCAGAGGACTTGAACTGTCCTACAAATTCAATTGAAAATTTTTAAAATTTTATTGAGAAAACAGATCATGCAATAACTAGGGAACTTAAACCTAGGGAAACCCAGCACATGAGTTATCAGAGGGGGACTGATAACCATTGTAGTTTAGTCCCTTCCAAACTCCAACAACAATAGTTACCAGAGGGAGCATAATGAAAATAGAGGCAATAGGAATTGGGGTTACAATCCGCAGGATTACCACAGAGACAGGAATTTGAATAAAAGTTGGTGGAGTAGTAAGGGGAGAAATAATTAGGAACATAGAAATCAGGGGGATTCATGGTACAATGATAATAAAAATGGTCAGAGGTCAGTGCAGGAAAATGAAAGTAAAAAGGAGGATCAAAATAGGAAAGAGAACCAGGGGCAAAATCTGGGAAACTAGTGTTTTTCCAAATGAGGTCCGCTTTGGGACAAGAAACTATGCAAGAAATTGGACCAAGAGAAGGGATGACAGGGGATCTAATAATAATAGTTACAGACAGGATAGAGATAGGGAGAGAAAAGAAGAAATTATATGTCAGATGGATGTAGTCATGGGTAGTGAGGAAATTTTTAGGGAATGGTTTTTCAGTATGTTAAAAGAAATGCCAACAGGAGAAGAAATTTTAGAAAAAAATCAGGAAAATGAGAATTATAATGTGGAAAATTTAATAATACAGTAAAACTTCATTAACACGAATTCGAAGGACCAAAAAAACAGGAGTTCGTGTTAAAAAAATTCTCGTTAAGTGAAAAACACAGATTTTAACAAGTATACATTGACAGCAGTACACTAATGTGGAATACACTACACAATCAATCACGTTATTGTAGACTTATAACACTATAAAGTGAGTGTAAAATTACAAGTACTCAGAAATTATGAACGTTACTTTCCTGGAAAAAATTCAGTCATGGTTCGCTGACGTTCATGGGAATGATAGTATTTTGTAATTTCACAACCAATTGTAATTATAGCGTCTGTGAACCTAGCAGTGACGTTGGATGTTGAAGTGAACCATTCTAAACAGTCCAAGGCTGTAAACATCTCCTGATGGCTAGGTGGAATGGTATCTGTATTCTCTTCCTCTCCACTTTCTTCTGATGGCCCTTCTTGCACCTCATTCACAGCTTTTGGTACATCCAATTCCACAGAAGCACATGCGTCTTTCTTTTTTTTTTTTTTTTTCCCGTTAACCACGAGTTCGTCTTATGCAACTTTGCGCTAACAAGGTTGTACTGTATATGTTGTGGGGGAAGGATGTTGAAGGAAACAGTGTTGGCAGTGTTGGTCTGGCTTGGTGTTGGGTGAGTCAGAATCCCATATGCAGTATGATTGTAAGAGTATGTGTATGAATGGTAGTGAATGCAACTTTAAATTGAAAATAAAACATGGTCCAGTACAAAAGGTTGATGGCACTGGACCCTGAACAAGTGCTGTCGAAAATGTGAGGGAGAGTGAATATATGAATGGCAGTGAGTGCAGTTTTGTATCAATTGGAAATAAAGATGGTCCAGTAGAAAAGGTTAAGAGCCAGGGACCTAATATGAATGTTGTTGAAAATGTGGATCTGTCTGAGTCAGTAGAAATCGGTGAAATGTGTACTTCTGGAATGGATGTGAATGTGGGTACAAAACTGCCTATAGCAAATGGATTTTGGGAACAGGATAAGGAGAGTAAATTTAAAATCAAGGACTGGGTAAAGAAGGTAAATTGGATTAGGAAATGGGCATCAGATGATTGGACGCTGCATAAGTATGATTATATAAACAGACTAGGTAAACAATGTGTGAGAGAGAAAACAAATTATAATGTTCTTAAAGGGCTAATAAATGGGGAACAAAAGTTTGATCAATTAAGGGGGCTAGGTGTGTGCACTTAAGAAGATAGAATCTATGAGGTACATGAACTTGTACACGAGTGGTCAGGTGATAAGGAGAATGAGATACAAACCTTTGTTATTTATAATAATGAACAATGTGCAGGCATGGATGAAGATGGGCTGAATGCAGGTTGGATTAATAAAGAAGTGCATGAATATGGGACTGATGATTGGATCCAGTTTTTCAAATATTTAGAAACTGTAGGGCCAGGGGTATGGGAAAAGGAAAAGTATGGTTTTGCAAGGAAAATATGAGTATTAAATGCAGGGAACCCAGAATTTGTGAAGGTGTTTGATGAGTATTTGGAGATAATGAGGACATACTACCATGTAGGAATGAGGGACAATTGCGTACATGTGAGATAGAAGAAGATTTATTAGCAGATACTGACCTGGGGGGAAATGTTATGGAGAATGTGCAGTCCATGATCAATGCCAATGGGAGCACTATTAGTGGCATTTCTGAGGATTTCTATAACCAGATCAGGACCACAGGGGCAGTTGAATTTCCAGTCACTGGCTTAAGAATAAAGAATGCAACTGGAAATTATAGCAAACCAGAGAGTAAGAAGGTTGTGCTAGATGTAATCATTGGGGAGGAGCTGTTTAGTCAAGGTTTTTTTGGTGATAAAAGGTCTATGCTTAAATCTAGTGTTAGGAGAGGATTTTCTGTGTAATTATGAAGCTCAGTTGGAGTATAAGGATAAAGTGTTAGAATTAAGTGTGGGGGAATGTATGAAGAGGGTGAAATTTAAAAGTTCTGCAAATGATAAAGATTTAATGGCATGTTTACAAGTAGCCCAATGTATGAAGGGTGAGGTAGAAGTTGACAAAGAGATACAAAGGAAGGTAAATGATACAAAGGGAATGGATGAAAGTGAAAAGGGGGAATTATATAACCTGCTGACTAAACACAAACATGTATTTTCTTAAAATAAAATGACAAATAGTAAATTTTGAACTCTTAATTCGGATAAAGCCATATGAGCCTATACAAACAACTGCCATAAACCGATATATATCACACAGAAACATGAGATCCCAACCAATGTGTATAGTAGGTTAAGGATTTGTATATATCTATTTTGTGGTTTTTGTTAGTGTTTACTTGTGTCTTTAGATTTAAGATCGAGGTCAAGTTAACATGTTTTCCTTATAATTTTTTATTTATTTATTTTTTAAATTGCACACTTGTATCAGATTTTGCAGTTTAACAGTGGTACCTGAAGTGAAGAGTGTGAATTTGTATCTGTGTATGCCAACACTTAAAGACAGAGGAAGTGAGAGTGTCTGTTTATGTGTGTGAGCAGGACTGGCTGATGTAGTGCGAGTTGTGGGGTAACTCAGAGAATGAGAAAGTGGTATTTATTGCTGCAGGCAGTGGGGCCTGTGGCTGAGATATATTGTGATAAAGATGTAATGTGATGGTGGTGCATATTTGGGCGTGACTGACCATAGGGTTCAGTTGTGGGAAGTGTGTGTATGTTGTGGTTGTTATGATTGAAGGTGGGTTGGATTGAGAGATGTTTCAGTAGGAGAAAGTGTCTATTCTTTAATTTCTGTTGCTTTTGATGGTCTGGTTAAGGTGAAGTTATTTGATGACAATGTTATAGAAAACTATTTGTCTAATAAGGAGTGCTATATGTTGTTTTGTTGAAGTAAGGCTGGTAACACAATTTGTTTCTTTAATGGTGCTCAGCTATTGACTGAACAATTTCTGCAACAACAGCTGATGAGAACAATTTTTTAACTGTCCTAAGTATCAACAGGTGATATTTTGAAACTTCCTGGCAGATTAAAATTGTGTGCCGGAACCGGGACTCGAACCTGGGACCTTTGCCTTTCGCGGGCAAGCGCACTACCGACTGTGCTACCCCGACACGACTCACAATGCCACCCCACAACTTCACTTCTGCCAGTACCTTGCCTCCTACTTTCCAAACTTCACAGAAGCTCTCCTGCAAACACGCAAGACTAGCACTCCTGGAAGAAAGGATATGGTGGAGACTTGGCTTAGCCACAGCCTAAGGGATGTTTCCAGAATGAAACTTCACTCTGCAGTGGAGTGTGCGCTGATATGAAACTTCCTGGCAGATTAAAATCGTGTGCCGGAACCGGGACTCGAACCTGGGACCTTTGCCTTTCGCGGGCAAGCGCACTACCGACTGTACTACCCCGACACGACTCACGATGCCGCCCCACAACTTTACTTCTGCCAGTACCTCGCCTCCTACATTCCAAACTTCACAGAAGCTCTCCTGCAAACACGCAAGACTAGCACTCCTGGAAGAAAGGATTTGGTGGAGACATGGCTTAATTTTGAAAATTAGGCTTTAACTTTAGATATTTTGTTGATGGGATTACCTTTGGGAATGTGCTGAAAAAGTAAAGGAGAGGAGAAGGCAACTTCCATTCACAGGCTACAAAAATTGTAGTTACTGTGAAGCATATGTTAAAGACAGCGTAAGAACATGAGGCTGGTGCAGGGGTAGAGGTGATGCTAATTTGGTTGTGTACCAGTTATAATTTATTATTATTATTTTAAATCTGAGGTTTTGGTAGTCTTAAATTTAAATTTGTCCATTTAGAGATGTATAGTATGTTAATGATGTTGCATACTAGACCAGTCATGTTTGATGATGTCATAGGCAAAGCCAATCATTATCCCACATATGTTCTTGCCTGCCTCATTCATAGCTGTTAACTAGATGAAGTGCAGTCATGGTGACATGGACTAGGCTGACCTTGAATTGCCCAAGTTGTTTTGAAGGTACTCTGCCATACCAATAATTTCCTTTATCATCATGTGGTTCAATATATGTCTAGCTATGCCCCAGAAATTTAGTCTCATGGCAGTGGGGGTAAGATGCAAGTCTGATCGGTCCCTGGTATCCACACAATATTTTGTCTCTTTGCTTATTGGTTGGTTCTTTTTTTCTTTTTGATGTGGAATTTATGTGACCTGAGAGAGCAAGAGTGCTTGATCCAGTGCCACTATCCTAGGCTGCATCAGCATACTGGCTGATAAAACGGAGACACGGGACCATGTGCTATGGTTCACAGCTGCATCATAGGTGACTCTATTGCTGTCAATGACAAGGCGGTGAGAAAAACCTTGAAAGTGGCTGTGCAGTAAAATGCATATGTTTGTGAGATGAGGGTTGAAGTGAGTTTTAATGGTGTTGTCAGCAAGCAGACTCATCAAAGATTATATTTAATATTTTTCATGTTGTAGTGCCAAGGCCATGAACTATCAACAGGCACACTAAATGTAGGTTCTTAAAACATTGATTGTAATTAGCTTCAGGATTTCTTTTATTTAAAAACATGTACTGATCTTTGATTATTTTGTGTTATTTGTGTGTTTGTTAAAATGAGGGTTTGTTGTTTTGGTGGTACTTGTGACATTGTATGCACTGTTTTGATGTCTCAAGTGGGGGTATTGTGACAGTATTGCTTAACAAGTAGCACTCAGAAATTATGATTGGAGAAATTGACAGACGTAATCCCGCTTAATTTTTCAAGATAGACTGAACGCACAACAACACTGACCTTGCCAATGTACAAAATTTTTACACTCTTCTATTTTTATTAATTTTGGTACCGTTATATCTATGGACACAGGTGACATTGATGGGAATGCATTGTCTGTATAAATCTGTAATTCAGAAAAATCATGTTTAGCAACCATGTGGCTATGGCTCGTAGTGGGCTGCCCAGCGGAGAACTTGGCAGTATTTGTTCGCAGGTGTCGTATAAGAAATGATTATACCACAAAATCACATTGTTCAAATTTACTTATGCATGTTTTCTTTGTTTATATAATTAATCCCATGGTGGAGTAGCCGAGTGGTCTAAGGTGCGTCACTGCAGAGCGTGCAGTTGCACACTGTCGGAGGTTTGAGTCCTTCCTGGGGCATGGGTGTGTGTGTGTGTGTTGTCCTTAGGTTAGTTTACCTTAATTTAAGTAGTTTGTAAGCTACGGACTGATGACCACACAGTTTGGTCTGATAGATTTACAAACATTTGAACAAACATTTTTTTAAAAAATAATTAATTTGTATATAATCATCTGTAATTGTTTAATTTGATATGGTATACTAAAATCACTTGTTCTATTGTAAAGAGCAAGCCAAAAATTGATAAAAACATGTTTCATACAGATTTTTACAATAAGATTTATTAAATAAATAAGTTTAAAAGAGAAAAACAATACTAATGGCGGGAGAGTCGATATTGATGATATCTGAATCACTCCATAGGAGAAATGAAATGTTAATTACTATGATCAGTTTCATATTTATTTGGGTTTAGTGTAAGTGTTTAAATATATATGCATGAATGTACAGTATACTTGGCAAAGCATTGTACATTGGCAAGGGGTGGCAACTGGGGATTTTGGTGATGTAGTGGTTTCTCCTGAGGACAGGTATAAAGGCTGGGTGGTAGGCTCAGCTGAGGCAGTGTGTGTGTTTCACAAGCATTGCAATGGCAAAGCTATGCTGGTCTGTGCCACAACTTTTGGAAGAGTAAAACATTAAAAGTTTTCAGCGTCTGGAAAGTGCAGTTTAAATTAGAACAATGTACGACTGTGACGAGTTACTGTTTAAACTTTCAAGGTTTCTTCTTGGACGCTGAGTGCTATGTTGAATTTGAAGATTGCACTGTGTGACGTTTAGGCACTGTGACTTCAATAAACTTGCATGGATCAGAATGGTTATACCAAGTGTGGTGTCGCCACCTTCTTTCGCCGCGCGTCGCCATGCACGCACGGCGTGGCGTTCTTACGACGTCAGCCACGAGCGCCCTTGTTACAACTCCGCTCGTGGCCACCACTGAACGACATCGTTCACTTGGGACTGAGATAGGAACCAGTTAACACTTCCGAATCAGATAGGCACCCGCGAAGACTTGGCTATCGGACAGGCACTAGGCAGGTCTCTAGCTCAACTATGTGTCAGCATTCTGCAGTACAGAACTATGTAAAAGTTAAGTATTGTATAAATTCTGTGCAATATATATCTCGTTCTAATTTACTCTAGTGTTTCTAGTTTCTGCTGTCCCACTGGCTGCTCGCCTCCGTACCTGCACCAGCGTGCTACCTTTATTCCCGTGTCGGTCTTCTTACTCGGCCACCGACACCTACGACGGAAACGAGACACAAAAGCGGCGACGAAGATGGGACACAAAAGTGGCGACGAGGCTGGGTCACAAAAGTGGCGACGAGGAGTGATAGAACCGTGGACCAGCTGGCTTGCAGCAGCCGACAGCAGCAGTCGGAGCACGCAGAAATTGCTCCCGCCCACCCACCTTTATTATAAGATTTTTCGAGGCAGATATTCTGTTACGTGTTTTGTGGACTTTTTTGTTGCAGAGCGAGCCCTCCTTTCATATTGCCTTTGTGTTTTGTTATAATTTACTTGTATGCGTGGCGCTTAATCGGTCAGCATGGCCACTACCCCGAACCCTAACTTAATGGAAATTATTCAGTTACAGACGGCGCAAATCACACAACTCCTGCGGGCGGTGTCCCAGCTAACAGCGCAAGCAGCTAACCAACAACAACAGCCACCGCTTCAGCAGCCCACACCTGCCGCTGCAACGCTTCCTACGTTTCGCCAGTACAACGAACATGAGGAACAATGGAGCGACTATTTCACACAGTTTCAAGAACTCGTCGCGGCTCATCAAATTACAGGTCAGAGAGTGAAGAACCTTTTCTTATCGATTGTGGGCCCCCAGACTTTCGTGTTACTGCAGAAACCTTTCCCCAACGCATCTCCTCGTGATGTAGACTTTGAACAAATAGTAGAGGCACTAAATGCTCATTATGAGAGAAAAGTTCTCGTAGCTGCGGCACGGTACCGATTTTTCAGACTTAAAAAATTACCTGAGTAGTCACACCAAGACTGGATCACTGAGTTGAAGGGCTTAACCCGCAAAAGAAAATTTACTTGCTCTTGTGGACTTTCTTATAGTGACGTGATGTTGAGAGACGCTATGACTCAGAACATTCAGGACCCCAGAATTAGGCCAGCTATTTTAAAACAGTCTGACCCCTCATTAGACAGTGTACTGCAGCTTATTGAAGCTCATGATACTTTTGACTTAGCAGATGTAGAAATGCAAAGCCACAGTGTTAATTCAGTGCGCCGCAACGGACGCTTTCCTAGCCGTAGTTCTCAGTGTAACACTAGTGATTCTTATACTTCTACTGGCCATGCTGAACAGACAGTGAACAGTAGCCAGTGTAAAAGTGCGACACAAAGATCGCCCCGTCGTGTTAGAAACAGTAATTTGCATAACGGGCACCAACACCCATTTCAGAAAAATGTTCGTAAGTCTTGGCCTCAGTGTGTATCTCGCCACAAGCGTGTGCAATGCCCTAGCCACAACGCAACCTGCTATCAATGTGGCAAATCGGGACATGTACAGTCTGTGTGTATGCAAATTAAAAACTCAAAGAACAGTACCGTTAGAAACAGTGCTTTGCCGAGTGCACGAACAGTTCATGCTGTCAATTCTATAGACGCTGTGGAATTGAACAGTGCTTTAGTTGGTTCTCAAATGCAAGACAATTTCTCTGCGCCTACGTCACAACTTTGTAGTGAGCCATGTCGCAAGCGCCGACGAGCGCGTAAAACTGTGAACGGAAACGGGTTCGGGACAAGCATAATGACTATGTACAGTGCAATCCTATAGTGAACCTAGTGCCTTCTGCAACTTCTCCTTGTAATAGTGCCCAGTACTGTGTAGATAGTGACAGTAGACTTGTAGCTACTCAAAAGTTTAGTGCAGTAGTTAGTGAATCTGTAGTAGCCTCGCATTGCGCGGACGCCGATCCGTCGGTAGTGCCATCTAGTGACAGTGTTGTTAATCCGCTGCGTGCCGAGTCTGCACCGCTTCCTTCACTACGCAGCCCGCGCATGCGCAAGCGCATCAAACAAGGCGTAGCAGACGTGGCCCACATTCGCGCACCTGTCGAGCGCCGCAAGCAAAAACTTTTTGTCACTCTTTACATAGACAATAAGACTGTGCAATTTCAGCTTGATACTGGTTCCGCTGTCACATTAATGAATAAAGATACTTATGAACTTCTGGGTTCGCCAAAATTGTCGCCGTGTCAACAAGTGCTAACAGCGTACACAGGTCAAAATATTCCCGTGCTAGGAACGTGTAGCCTGGCTGCCTCTTTTCAAGGTGTAACAAAAACTGTAGCTTTTGTAGTTCTTCAGGCCAAATCTACACAGAACATTTTTGGACTAGATGCTTTTGACTTGTTTGGTTTATCAATTCAAAGAGATGTGCTTCAAATTTCGTCAGTAGTGCCTCAGGAGAAAATAAATGCATTGTGTGAAAAATACAGTGACTTGTTTTCGCCGGAACTAGGTTGTGCAAAAGACTTTGTGGCACATGTAACTTTAAAAGAATCTGCAGTTCCAAAATTTCGTAAAGCTAGACCAGTGCCTATCGCATTGCGTGATACAGTTGCTGAAGAACTTAAACGTTGGCAAGATAGTGGGGTGATTTCTCCTGTTTCTGCGAGTCAGTGGGCCTCGCCTTTAGTAATTATACCCAAGCCGTCAGGAAAACTTCGTCTCTGTGCGCACTTCACAGCAACAGTGAACAGTCAAACAATTGTAGACACTTATCCCCTGCCCAGACCTGACGAACTAATGGGCAAATGAGGACAGTCTCGCTTCTTTTCAAAGATTGATTTAGCAGAGGCATACTTACAAATTCCACTTGATGACGAGTCAAAAACGTTTTTCGTCATTAATACTCACATGGGCCTTTTTCAATTTCAATGCCTACCCTTTGGCAGTTCTTCCGCCACCGCTATTTTCCAGCGCTTTTTGGAACAGCTGACAGTTTCTGTACCGTGTTGCTCGAACTACTTAGATGATATTGTGGTATCCGGACGTACAGTTGAAGAACATTTAGCAAACCTGGAGTGCCTTTTCAAAGTTTTGACTGCAGCAGATCTATGTTGTAATGAAGCAAAGTGTTCGTTTTTTCAGACTGAAATAGAATACCTAGGCCATGTGATTAATGCCCAAGGAATCCATCCCTTACAGTCACATCTTTGAGCAATCAAAGACTTGCCTCCTCCTATGAATGTGCATGAGTTGCAAGCAGTAATGGGAAAGCTTAACTATTATTTCAGATTTATTCCCAATGCCTCTCAGATTGCAGCTCCACTGCATCACTTACGTAGGAAGAATGTTCCTTTTGTATGGTCTAAAGATTGTCAGGTTGCCTTTGACAAATTAAAGTTTGCACTACTCAGTGATGCATGTTTGATTCCCTTTGACCCACAGAAGCCTGTAGTGTTAGCAGTTGATGCCTTGTCGTACGGTCTGGGTGCAGTATTGTCGCATCGTATTGGATGTCACGATCGTCCTATTGCCTTTGCATCAAAGCTACTGACGCCGACGCAACAGAATTACAGTCAGATAGAAAAGGAGGCCTTAGCAATCATTTACGGCATCACAAAGTTTCATCATTATCTCTATGGCAGAAAGTTCTATTTGTTGACTGACCACAAGCCTCTCACGTTGTTGTTCTCACCCACAAAGCCAATTCCGCCACGAACGGCACAAAAGCTTCAGAGGTGGTCCTTAATACTGTCTAATTATCAGTATGAGATTTTGTACCGACCTACCACTCAACATGCCAACGCGGACACACTTTCTCGACTTCCGGTTTGCCAGGATGTGTCGTTTGATTCTTCAGAAATGGCATGTTGTCAGATAGATTCCAGAGATGCTTCCACTGTCACAGACTTCCCTTTGAACTCTCGTTGGGTTTCACAGGAAACAGCTGCGAATGCAGACCTAAGTGTGGTAGCACGTTTTGTACGCTCTGGGTGGCCAGCCAGAGCCAAAGATATTCAACGGCCTCTGGTTCGACGTTATTTTGCACAACGTCACGCATTATCTTTAAGGCAGGGTGTTCTGTTGTTACATACCAACAACGACCAAACAAGAGTGATTGTTCTTCGTTCCCTGCAACGAGGGGTCTTATGCCTCCTGCATAAAGGACATTGGGGTGTTGTTAGGACAAAGCAACTGGCCAGACGTCATTGTACCTGGGTTGGTAAAGAGCATGATGTCACAGTGTACGGTTTGTGCGGAGCATCAGGCGGCTCGTCCGCAACGTTTCTCAGATTGGCCACGCCCAAGGAACCATGGCAAGGTTTACACATTGACTTTGCCGAACCTTTCTGGAATTCGCGCTGGTTAATCGTTGTAGACGCTTTCAGCAAGTTTCCTTTTGTGATTGCCATGAACTCAACGACGGCGTCTAGTACAATCAGTGCCTTAACATCAGTGTTTTGCATCGAAGGCTTGCCTGAAACTATCGTCAGTGACAATGGACCTCAGTTTGTTAGTGCAGAATTTCAACAGTTTTGTCATGTGAATGGCATTCAGCATATCACCACCGCACCTTTTCACCCTCAGTCCAATGGTGAAGCAGAACATTTCGTTCGAACATTCAAGTCACACATGGAAAAGATGAAAGGTCAGCACTCCAGGCAGCAAGCTCTTCAAATTTTCCTGTCTACGTATCGGTGCATGCCACGTGACGGTCCGTCTCCTGCCGAGCTGCTACATGGCTGCCGTCACCGCACTCTCCTTCACCTGCTGCAGCCTCCCACCCACCGAGTCGGTTCGTATGGCGCTACACGTTTTCAGGTTTCTACGCCGGTGCTGTACATGGTGTTTGCTGGCAACAAGAAGACATGGTTGCCAGGCATCATTCAGCGCATGCTCGGTCGCAATATGTATGTTGTACGTTCTTCCACAGGGTCGGAGCTGTGGAGCCACGCAAACCAATTGCGCCTGCACAGTCCGCGCGATCCTGTCTCGGGTTTCTTGATTCCAGACCCAGTTCACCGCCAGGGAGCACAGCCACATCGTTCGTCCCCAGACTACGAGATCCCTATGGACGTCGACGCACCTCCGCCGCAGTCGTCGCCGCGGCTGTCGCCGCCGCAGATGACAGCGTCACCGAGAGGAACGCCGGGACTGTGCGTGCCCCCGCCACCTGGGCCACGCACCTCAGAAGAAGATGACCTGCTCCCTCTGGGCGGAGGCTGGCGCCCTTCCGCTGGTTTTGGCGGGTTTCTCGGCGGATCGGAAGGTGTATACCGGGGCGCGGACGGCGTCTCGATCCCAGCCTCAGCTACGACGCCCGTCCCACCAGTAACGCCCCCGCCCAGGCCCTCCTCCCAGTGCCGTCGCCGTGGCCCTCAGCCCTACGCCACGACGGAGCGGCGGTTTGGGGGAGGGGGGGGGAGGGGTGTGGTGTCGCACATGTCCAAAGTGCGCGCCGCCATGCACGCACGGCGCGGCGTTCTTATGACGTCAGCCACGGGCGCCCTCTGTTACACTCCTTCGTGGCCACCACTGAACGACATCGTTCACTTGGGACTGAGATAGGAACCAGTTAACACTAGTGTTGACTAGTGTTTACAGTGCTCAAATTATTTACATTATGTGTGTTTTCGAAGTGCACACATATTTGTTTTGCCAATATTGTGTAGGCGTAATATTATTGTGACATGGTATTTTAATGTGTTTCAGTTTGCGGTCAAATTATTTATTTATACGGATTTGTATATGGTTGTCGTAGTTTTGTTAATTTTGAAGATAATTTCTTAGTACCAAACGGATTATTAATTTTAGTGCATGAAAAATTATCAGTATTTAATTTATGATCTAGTGATATATAAAACATGGTCTGCCCTAATTTATTTAAACAAAAGGTATATATGAAATCATGTTGTACAATAGTTATAACATGTAGTATTGTTGTTTTTATACAAATTAGTATCTATATAGGTTCAGCAATTTCCGAAACTAAGTGTAATGCATTTTTAGTGTTTGCTGCTATTATTTACTAAAGTATTAAAAACTGAAAATTACGTAAAAGGTCAGCCAAAGTTATATTTAAATCAACGTACTATTTCTTAAAAGCGTTTTACTAATAGTGTTAATAGAATTTCAAACAGAAGGCGAAAATGTGATATTTTACATGTCCGGTAATGAAGTTTTACTTTAGGTGTCAGATATTTCGTGTTTCTATGTTGGCAACTGATTTTTAGGAGTGTGCAACATAGCAGAAACGTTACATGGGGTTACCAGTATCAGTGCTTTGATCTGATAAATAAACATACTATGTAAAAGTTTAAATGGAAGTGTTGTGGAAGTTATTTCTATGTAATGCACCCTTCTTCTTATTTTTATTTGTGTTTTATTAACCACATTCAGGTTAGGACTGTGGATGAATTTTTATCATCCCATAGACAGAGTAGAACTTATTGAGCCAGTGAACTTGGTTATGTTAACCTTATATAAGATTCTCCACAGACAGTCCTTAAATAACCTTGTAACATGTTAGGTGAATACTTTGGTTGTGCTGTGAACTTTAATTTCTGGGTTGAGGAGGAGTAGAAGATACCAGCATGACAGTTGGTGTCAATTTTCATATGATTACTCAACAGTATCTGTGAATTTTTAAAAATGTTTTTATAACTACAACAGGTGCTTTACACAATACAATTTTCTGTAGTTTACATTTCCATAAACAATGTTTACAATACATAAAAAAGCAAAATATTCGCTATTTACATTATTTTAATGTTATGGGGCAACATTATTAGTGCACTCAACTAGTAGAACTGATTTTATGAATTTAACTAACAATCTGTATTCATCTTTACCCTCGTATAACACAACTACTGGCAGATATGCATCAGACATTACTTACTTGCTGGTATAGCCATCCTCTTGATAGTTAGTTTCATCTGTTGACAGCAACTAAAAGTTCCATAGTATAACACAAAACTGAAACTCTAATTCAGTTAAATGTAGAAAGAACTGTCCATACTTTTCACCTGTTTGTGTGTATAAATGCTACTTATCCACTGATACTAATAATTTTGCAGATATTGCTTCATGTTAATACTACATGTCTAATAAGAACACAAGATGTCTCTGTATTGTTAGAAATCAAAGCCCATTTTTAGCTATATATAAGAAGAACTGTTGCTTGTAATAACGGAAACTGTCATAAGTATGGACAAGAACATTGGATGCTGGTTTCAAACCAAGGCAAGGCAGAGTTAGGGACATACATAGTTTATATCTAGTCTATTTCTATTTTAAATTTTGTGCTGTCTTTCATTATGGTCTTAGAATTTATCCACTGTTTCTATTTATTACATTGATAAAAGTTTCTAGATAAGTTTCTAGATAATTGTTTGCTATAGTTGACCTTACCAGCACAAAAGTTGGTAATAATTTAACAAAGCAATGTGTTAGTGTGGATATATATTTCTTATTCTTCTAGAAAGTCTATTTTTATTGCTTTCAGATTTTTGTGTTTTATTTGTAGGGCTTTGCAAAGTTTGTGGTGGTGCATTTTTATTTTTTAGATTGTAGGAAATAGATGGATTGTTTTCTGTTGCTCAGTTGTACAATTGCTACACAATTATCTAGTCCTCTGAAATTTCAAAGATTTAGAATGGACTATGTATAATATATGGGCAAAAATTATCATACAGGGTGTCCCGAAAAGGGCTCCCTGATTTCAAAATTAAATATCTCGAAAACAAAGATTGATAGAGAAATGCAGTAAACGGTATGTTTATTGTGAAAGCTGTAAGAAGTTTATACAGCAGTTTGAAATAATAATTACAAAAGCTGCTAACAGGTGGCACTGTACGCTGTACAGCTCATATCAGCATACATAAGTGAAATAATCGTATGGAAACACAATTTTCAAACAATCACATCACAATGTTTTCAAAATGTTCACCATTGGCACTACAGAGGTGGCGCAAACGAAGAATGAAATTCGCCATCACATTTTGTAGTGTCTCAACCGAAATGGATTCACATGCCACACAGATCGCCGATTCAAGCTCATCCAGTGTGGCGGGATGCTTTGGGTATACTATGTCTTTTACTGTGCCTCAATAAAAAAATAAAGGTCACAGGTAGTCAAATCCGGCGAATATGGAGGCCAATCCATGCCTGCACCAGTAAATTTGGGATATTCCAAAGCAATGACTTGATTCCCGAAGTATTCCTCAAGAAAGCAAAACACTTATTCGGTGCAATGCGGTCGGGCTCCATCTTGCATAAACCATTCAGTACCTGGTCGATCCTCTAACGCTTGCTGTGTGGTGACAAATTGTTCCAAAATTGCAACGTAACATGCACCAGTGACTGTTTCTCGAATGAAAAGAAGGCCAATAATGCCTCTGCTGCATACTGCAGCCCACACAGTAACTTTAGGAGAATACAGGGGTTTCGCTTCACACAAATTTGGCTTTTCGGAACCCCAAAATCACCAGTTCTGCTTATTCACATATCCATTCAGGTGGAAGTGTGCTTCATCTGTAAATAAGATGCAGCCAACATCAAATTCTTCACTATCAATCATTGTGAGCATCTGATTAGCAAAGGCAACCCTATGTTGCACAGCTCGAACGGGTGTGGCCTGGTGGATTTGAATTTTGAATAGATACATGTGTAGGCTCTTTCTCAGTATTTTCTGCATGCTGGAACGCTTCAAACCAGTCTCAGATGCAATTCTATGGACTGATGACATTGGATTTCGCTGAATAATTCCAGAAACTGTGGTGAGATTTTCAGGCATAACTGCGGTTTGCTTGCGGCCAACGTGCCCCTCTAGATCATCAGTTACGCTGCCTGATCGCTGAAATTTTGCTAAGAGCGTACAAATGATTTTTGCATCAGGTCCTTTTGGAACATTAAATCGTGCTTGAAAACTTCGCCTTGTTGCCGTAGGACTCTCTTCTAATCTGTGGTACTCTAGCACCAGAAAAACGCGTTGTTCAATGGAGTACATAGTTTTAATCTCTTCCTTCAGTACGCTAACCTCCTTTCATGTTTCAATAGTGGAACTGATCACTCTGGGCTTCAGATCACTATTTATACTAGGCGGTATGTATGGTGATTACAGCGCCATCTGTTAGCAGCTTTTGTAACTATTATTTAAAGCTGCTGTATAAATTTCTTACAGCTTTCACAATAAATATACCGTTTACTGCATTTCTCTATCGATCTTCGTTTTCGAGATATTTAATTTTGAAATCAGGGAGCCCTTATATATAAACTCACTCATGGCACAACTTAAGATATCAGAAATTCACAGACTATGCTAAATATTTCTGTGTACTGTGTTCTAAAAGGCAAGTAACAGCGATATTTCTCCACATAATTAAATTGTTTGCTATCACTGACCTTACCAGTCTTCTTAAGAAACTTGAAAACTGGTGGTGTCA
This sequence comes from Locusta migratoria, assembly GCA_026315105.1. NCBI lineage: Eukaryota > Metazoa > Arthropoda > Insecta > Orthoptera > Acrididae > Locusta > Locusta migratoria. The sequence continues at coordinate 213,785,510 of CM048755.1, read as the reverse complement.
CTCACTTCGAAGGATCTGTACCCCAAGAATTAACGTATGAGATACATACAACAAATCTAGATTAATCTTTGAGAACTTTTCTGTTGCAAACTTCTAGTTACAATACTGTCTTCCACCACAGCAGCTGTTGAACAGCACAGTGTGTTGTAGTGCGTATCAACTTCAAACAGTACAAATACCAGTCTCCTGGGTGTCCATCAGTGTTTGCCCCACCATACCAACCAGAAATAAAGCCCAGCAATATAAAATCCTAATGTGTATTATAAACATAATCAGAGAAGTAGATATAAAAGGTTTTACAGTGCACCCTCTTGAGAATATTGTCTTCATAAGTCCATGTACTTGTTAGCTTGTCACTATATGAGCAATTGTGATTATATATTACAGCTGTGTTGTTGTATTCATAGTTGCAACACAGGTGGTGATAAGTGGGATTTGATCTCTTGAATGTGGTAACTTCTATGAGATTTTCTGTTCACATTTCCTTGTTTTCTGATTTCTTTCACGAAGGCTTTACTTCAGTCCTTTATACAGCAGCAGCAGGAAACTCAGATGAGTATGTTTGATAGCTTCATGTCTACATTGTCAACCCAGGTGCATCTGCTAGTCATTCATCCACTGTTGTTCCTTGCCTGTGTTGATTTTGTAGTTCACTGAGACACTTACAGGGTACTTTTCTGTCACCATTGGGTTGTTCAAGATCACCAGCTCAGAGATATGTATGTATTTTTTTCTTCTATGGGATGCCACCTCATATCACATATTGTGTCAGTTGGCTTGTCTACAAGATAATACGTATCTGTCATTTGGTGAGTTCGGCTTGAGATAAGTAGATCTGTCAACAGGGCCTTCGGGTTGTGGGTCCACCACACCTTGATGGTTTGGCTTCATATATTGTGGTGTCTCGTACCAAGGGTCTCCCTGTCAAAGTTTGTTGTTCTGGCACCATTATTGACAGTTTCCCATACTGTCAATCCCTCAGGACCCTCAGCATTCATCTACTTCCAGGTTTGGCAAACATGGAGTCTCTGAGCTGCCAGTCCTCTGACACCGTAACCTTTGGGCACACTTAGTGATGACCTTGTGTCACAATGGTGGAACATTGTGTGTTGCAGGGAATGGGGATCTTGGCTTGACTTCCCAAGTCGTTAGGGGGGGAAATAATAATAATAAAAAATGAATAAACTTAATCACAAGATGCTATATGCTGATTGGATGCCTGTTTGTTTTGGTGGAACAGTTACCAGCAGGCAAACTCCGTGGGTTCTCCCACACCTCAGTTATACAAGGCTTGGGGTTGTCTGGATGGACATTTATTTTCCTTGCTGCTTGTGGAATCAGCATGGATCTTTCATCTGCTCTCTTTTTAATTCCCAGTAGGATGGCTGTACCACTTGGCATTTCCAACACCAAATCAAAAGAGAGGGCTTGATTGACCAGTCCTCCCAACCTGGGAATTACTGAAACAAAATATGTGCTAAGTAACAGAACATAGGCTGCTGCACAGACTGTGTTTCTTATTGATGGGTGTAAAGAAGGTCCATTTGACAAAGTTTCATCCTTTTTCAACAAGAGTTAAGAGGTAATTTCAAGCAATTTTAAATCTGTTAAAAGGTTGCAAAATGGTACCCTGTTGGTGGAAACATCAAATTCCCAGCATGTGGCAAATCTCCATAAAGTGTCTTAGTAAATTTGAAATAGAAACTGAACCACACAGTACCCTGAATTACAGTAAGAGTTTAGTCTTTTTAGGGATCTGGTCAACATTTTGGTTGAAGAACTTAAAAAGAATGGACTGCAGAAGGCATAGTCAATGTATAAAATATTAAGAAAAGGGTGAGTGAAGTCCTTCATCCTAACTTTCGATAGTCCTTGACTCCCTGAGTATGTGAAGGCAGGCTTTCTGCAATTAAATGTCTGTCCTTTACCCCATGTGTTTTTCAAATGCCAGCACTTTGGAGACAGAACCCTTGGTTGTAAGGAAGAGGCCATTTGTGGTAAATATGAGAAAGTGATCCATGAAGGTACCAGTTGCACACCACCTGCAAAATGCGTGGACTGTTCTGGGGACCTCCCTGTTTTGATTTGGGACTGCAGTGGTATTATGAAGAAAAGGAAATACATGAGATTAAGACTAGCTGCATCTCATATGCAGATGCCTTAGCTTGGGTTTAACATGAATCTTTCATCCAGCACCAAGTTCCAAGTGACTGGAAAAAGTTGCAGGTAACTCCTGCGTATAAGAAAGACAAAATAACTGACCCACAAAATTACAGACCTATATTGTTAACATTAGTTTTCTCCAGAATTCTTGAACATATTCCCAGTAATAATATAGTAAATTTGCTTGAGACAGAAAAGCTTTTGTCTGCTTTAGGAAGCATTGACCCATGAGAAACTCAGCTTGCCCTTTTCTCTCAAGACACTTTGGAAGCTATAGATGAAGGGCAACAGGCAGGCTGCGTATTTCTTGATTATTGAAAGGCAATTGACACGGTGCTACAGCGAAGACTGCTAACAAAGGTACGAGCATATGGGATAGGTAACTAAATATGTGAGTGGCTCAAAGACTACATAAGTAATAGAATCCAGTACATTGTCCTCAATGGGGAGTGTTCACCAGAGACTAGTGTGTCATCAAGGTTGCCCAGGAAATGTGATAGGACTGCTTTTATTTTCTATTTATGAGGCATGTATTTTTTAAGTAAGGTCCATCTGAAAATAAGTACACAATGAAAGGTTATTTCAAAAAAGTTTGTTCAAACACTTATCATACCTCTCAACAAATTTTGAAATACCTTCTTTATAAAAACTTGCCAAGAATTACCAAGAGTTCACTGCCATTTTCATGTCATTGTCACCATTAGAACAGATGCCACTGAGGTGTTGTTTGAGGTGGAGGTGAAATGCCTGTTCTCACGAATCCTTGCTTCAACCGAAGCCACCAAATCATCTGTAATTGAAAAAGGGCAACCAGAGCAGTCCTCATCATGGACGTTGTCATGGCCATCTTTGAATTCTTGTACCCACTTTGCTTTCAGTCATAACAGTATCACAGTACACTTCACAAACCTGTTGAATTTCTTCAGCAGACAGGTTCCTTTCTGACAAAAACTGTATCCCCAAGCGAGCCTCACATGCGTCGGGCGAGTCGATGGTGTTAAACATTTTGAAAGCACAGAACAGAACCATACAGCTAACTACAGAGTTGAAACTGAGCACAGTTGTTCCCAAGGTATGCCAGTACACAGTGCACATAGTCATGGTGGTATGCGTGCAAACTACTAGTGTCTAGAACAAAACGGACCTTACTTAAAGAACACACCTCATACATAAATGATCTGATGGACAGAGTGAGTTGCAATCTGCAGCTATTTGCTGATGATTTGGTGTACAGGGAGGTGTTGTCAAATTTCTAGGTGGTGTGAGGAATGGCAGCTAGCTCTAAATGTAGACTAATGTAAGGTGATTCAGATCTCTTAATGTTCATATACAGAATTAGTAGTGTGCTGCTTTACAGTGTTGTGTCAATTAAATATCTAGGCATAACACTGCACAGTGATATTCAATATAATAAGCATATAAGGACAGTCGTGGGGAAGGCAGATGGCCAACTTCAGTTTATTGTGAGAATTTTGGGAAGATGTGATTCATCTGTAAAGGAGATTGCATATGAAATGCTTGAACAACCCCATCTTGAGTATAGCTGTAGTGTTTGGAATCCCCACTGGATTGATTTAAATGAAGACTTAGAACCAAATCAGAGGTGGGTGGCTAGGTTTGTTACTGGTAGGTTAGATCAATGCACAAGTAGTGATACAGTGTACCATCCACCATGATTTGGGAATTCAAAAGGGAGTTGCTGGAGGAAAGAGGCAACATTCTTTTCGAAAAACACTATTGAATAAATGTAGAGGGTGGAATTTGAAGTGGACTGCAGAATAATTCTACTGCAGCCAACCTACATTTCATGTAAAGACCACAAAGATAAGATCAGAGAGATTGGTACTCATACAGATGCATACAAGCATTCATTTTTCCCTCATTCTATATGGAAGTGGAACAGGAAAAAAAGTAACTAGTAGTGGTACTGAGCATCCTTCACCAAACACATTTGGATGGATTGCAGAGTATGTATGTAAATGTAGATGTGAGAAAAATATGCAGTAAAAATTGATTCTTGTACATTTTATAGCTTCATTCTTCAGCTTCATGATGAGCTTTCTATTATTTTATTATTGGTTGTAGTTTTTGTGATAGTAACAGATTTAGTACAGTTCTGCAAGAAATGTGAAAATTTTGTATTGTAAAATAGAGGTCGCTATGAATATTAGTTTGGTATAAGTTAGGACATATGTTGCTGCAGATGAAATGTATTGAATTATTCTTTGAAGTTGGAAGGATGTCACTATCACCAGTGTCAAGATAATGGGTGGTATGTAAAGTTCTCGCTCCCGATCCTGCGTGTCAGAGTAAAAAGGAATGAAATTGTTATAACATCTATTATATCTCATAAATGGTTTGAGATATCAAAACTATATTTTAGTATTTTGCAACAATGACTTACTAAAAATTTTGTAATGTAATTTTCACACTTGTCCATACTTGCTTTCTTTGGAATTGGAATTATATTCTCCTTGAAATCTGATGGTATTGCCATGTTTTGTATATCTTGCACACAAGGTGCAACAGTGTTTTCATGACTGCCTTTCCCAAGGAAATCAGCAGTTTAGAGGGAATATCATCTACTTCAGGGTTCTTGTTTCGACTCAGACAGTGTAGTTATGTGTTTGAGAACACAACAGTTTGTGAATGTGCCAACTCCTTTACGGTCATTTAGGGTATTGTGGAGTTTAGTTCCATTTGCATATTCGTCAAGGCATGTTGATTTTGTGAGGTTTGCTATTTGTTGGGAGAAAGCCATCTGAACCAACAACATACCATATTGCAGCTTGTTTACAGATTTAAAGTTCCTGCTATATCCTCTATACAGCTACAATACTTCAAAAAGGAAAACCTTTTAAAAGATACCTTCCTCTTCATAACTAGAAATACATGTTGAATATAAGCTCTCTTACTTTGGACTTTACTTTTCTTAGTAACTCCCATGTCTTGAATCCTGTTTTTTGATTGGGTATTGGTACCCCCCAAGTGCTACACCCATCCCAACAGGTGGTGGAAATGAAAACATCAAAGGATCCATACTGCTCCCAAGAGCAGCTAGGGAAATAAATGTACACCTAGACAGAGCACTGCATACCTAGGTAAGCCTTATACAAATGGGGTGTGGCAGTATCCCCAGATGTTGCCCCGCTAGCGACTGTTACACCTCAACAGCCATTCATCCCATTTATTTATTTATTTATTTCATTCCCCCCCCCCCCCTCCCCTTGTAACACAGGCAGTCAAGCTAAGAAGGAAGAAAGGAAGCTTAGGGTTTTATGTCCCATCAAAAGCGTAGTCATTAGAGATGGAGCTCACGCTCAAATTTTGTGGGAATGAATGGGAAAGGAAATAGGCTGCACCCTTTCAGAGGAACTATCCTGGCATTTGCCTCGAGTGATTTAGGGGAAATCATGGAAAACTTAAATATCGATGGCCTGGATTTGAACCAGCATCCTCCCGAATGCAAATCAAGCTAAGATCTCCATTCCATGACACACACAACGTTCCTTTGCTGCACCACACAGTGGTTTCTGAAGCATGCTCAGGCGTTACAGTGTTCAAGGACTGGGAGCCCTTCCCAGTCTCCAGCTCAGGGACCCAGGTTCACAAAGCCTGTACTCAGAAAGCTAATGCTGAGCCCCCTGTGGGGGAAGATGATATAGGATACTGCCATAAGGATTTGAAAGAAAACAGAAAGAACTCAAAGGGTCTTCATTGGCTGTTAACTAGATGTTTCTAGCAGATATAAGACATAACTAAACAACTCCTGCTCTCCCAGCCTCACATTAGTCCATGGTGTGCTGCTTGCACTTGTCCTGCTCACGCTTCTGGTGGCAGGTGTCATAAGTACACGGACGGTGCACACAATTTGAATGCGCACTTGTGCTCGCTACCTCACAGCACATCTCCCTTCCTTACGGAGGAAGGGAACACCATACACACAGCACATCCATTGGGACCTCACCACAAAAATATCATGCTGGCAAGGGAGAATACGGTTGTGGGCACTGGAAGCGCCATGCAGGTCGGCGTGCTCTCTCTGACGGTGGCCAGTGCAATATGACAGATGAGGAAGGTTCGAGATCTAGGGTGCTATCCTCTACCAGGGTCGGTACAATTGGGGGTGTACTCTCAAGTGGAAAGGGAAGAGGAGAAGAGGAGGTGGCAGTGGCATAGTTGGTGTAGTGGGTGGGGCTGCTGCTAGCCAGGGTGTTGGTGTCGCGGGCCACAGCTTCCTGGTTGCCATGGGTCGTTGGCCTGGATGAAGCTGTGCTCAGTGGTTGTTCTGTAACGTTCATGGGAGCCCTGATGGGGGCTGCTGCATGTTCTCCTGCTCTCGGCCTGCCACTTGTGGTCGCAGTTGGTCCACGTGTCGCGATGTGAGACCATCCTCCATGAACTCGTTCCCATGCTTGTTCTATTTCTGGCTACAGAGAGAAAGGTGTATGAGGAGCTGCTTGGTGGGTGACACATTTCAAACAAGCAGAAACAAGGAGAACAGTATCGCCATCTAGCCCTGGGCAAAACGCACGGCAGTGGGCCAGTGCTTTTGTACGGAATATCCCCCAGTGTTGTGCATGAAGAAGACTGAGCCCTTACCAATGGAGAGAGGGGGAAATGACCACCCTTGGTGCTGTGTCAGACGTAGATAGCAACAGGACACCAACCCAGACTGAAAACTGGTACCAAACCCAGAAATAATTGCAAAGTGGGTCCGAACCGCAGCCAAGGGGTCTCTCCGACCAGCTGTTTTGTACACGACACCACCTGTCGTAACACGGGATTGGCAGAGATTGCTGACACTATTCGTGAGGCGATAATGGGAAAACCATCCACTGCCTGTTGAGCCTCCACATCCAGGTGAAAACAAAGCAGTTCATTACTGTCAAAAACAGGGCCAGGGCCTGCTGGAAGATGCAAGAGTGCATCTGCATTTGCATGTTGAGACATAGGATGGAAATGAATTTCATAGTTGAATCTGGACAAAAAAGAGAGCCCATCATTGGAGGTGGTATGTGGCTTTATCAGAGAGTGATGCTGAAGGGCTAAAAAACAAGATCAGGGGTTTGTGGTCCATGACCAAATGGAATTTTGTACCATATAAGAAGACATAGAATTCGTGTAATTCATCGACAACTGTGAGTGCCTCCTTTTTTGATCTGCGAGTACTTGAGTTGTGCTGCAGCTTTTGTTTAAAAAGAGAAAATGCTTTTTCACATGCAGGAGACCACTGAAATCACACACCCTTGTGCAGCAGGGTATCCAACGGTTGCGCAATGGATGCTGTGTTGGGAAGGAATTTATGATAATACACAATCTTGCCGAGAAAGACTTGCAACTCCTTCACTGACGTAGAGCGAGGCAGAGCCAAAATGGCTGTAATGTGATGGCATAAAGGGGAAACATCTTCACGGGAGATGTGAAAACCCAGATAGTCCATGGAAGGTTGGAATATTGGCACTTATCCAGATTCCATTTAAGACCGGCAGACTATAGAACCGAAAATGTGACCGCAGATTGTGTAAGTGATCATCTGCGCATTTTCCGGAAACCACAATATCATACAGGTAATTTATACAGCCTGGCATTGGAGCAGTGAGCTGTTCCAATAACCGGTGAAAAATGGCGGGGGCACTTGCCACCCCGAACGGAAGTCATAAATATTGGTACAGGCCAAAAGGAGTGCTCACCACCAACAAACATTGGGAAGCCTCATCTAAGGGGAGCTGGAGGTATGCTTCTGCCAGATCTATCTTGTAAAAAAATATCCTCCTGACAATTTAGCTAGCATCTACTACTGGTGAGGTAATGGGTCAGTATCTATAATGGACTGGGCATTTATTGTGACCTTAAAATCGCCACAGAGCCACAGTTTACCAGTTGTTTTTTTTGAAGATGAGCAGGGGAGTAGCCCACTCTCTCGAAGATATAAAGCAAATGACCCCCAGGTCCCTGAGGTGATCCAATTCCATTTTAACTGAGCCACGAAGAGTGACAGGTAATGGGCGACCCGGAAAAAATCCGGCTGCGTGGCAGATTTCATCACGATATGAGCCTGGAATGATGTGGCACAACCCAACCAAGGCGTGAATAAGGATGAAAATTCCACACATAATGTGTCCAGTTGTGGGTGTGACACCTCTTCAGGAACTAGACTGACCTCATCAGAAAGAGAAAAGTCGAATAGCCAGATAGTGGCTATACCCAAAAGGTTTTGTGCAGAAGCATTGCCCACCACCAGAAATGTTAAGGGACGTGTTACAGTGCGGTGGGTTGCTGGAGTGGTAAACTGGCTGAGCATGGGAATTTGTTGTTTATTATAGCTAATCAGCATGTGAGGGACTGTCAAGAGGTGTGGAGAGCTCAAGTCAACATATGTTTGTGAATTTAACAAGGTGACTGCTGCCCCCATATTAACCTGGATACGGAGAACCTTCCTAAATACTTTAAGGTCAAGAAAGAGTTTAGAAACGGGTGCTGTGAGCAGTGGAACACAACTTAGGTCAGTGTCCATATCCTGATTATGTATGGAGGGGTTTGATCTAAAAACAGATGCAGTATGACCCTTCCTTCTCCAATGATGACATGTGGCCAAGCACTGAGGACAAACAGAATGATCATGACTGACAAAACGAGAAGGGCAGGAAGGCAAAGGAGAATGAGAGTGAGCTGGTGTCTTTTGCTGTTGTGAGCCGCATGCCTTTGGCTGTTGCATATGATGCCAACCTCCCGACTGCTCAGAATGTTGTTGAATTGTAACCACATTGGCTTTGGTGGGCTTGTCCCTTGGCTGGTGAGGGGTGGAGGGCTGAACAGCCGACATCTCACACGAAGCCTCAATCTGGTTTTCCATGGCCCTTGAAACCTCAAAAGCTTGAGCAATATTTATAACATCAGACAATGAGGGGTTTTCTTTTGCAAAGCTTGCTCCGTCACTTCTCTATTAGGTACAATATGAATAATCACATCCCTAACCATCTGATCGACATACGATTCCTTGTGAAGCTCGGACACTAAATTGCAATGGTGACTGAGGCCATGTAATTTGACTGCCTACACTCGATACGATTGGTGTGGTTGTTTGTGACATCTGTAAAATTCCACTCGATAAGCTGCAACATGAGTACACTTGTAGTAATATGATGACATCAACTCACACATATGATCATAAGTAAGTGATGCGGGATCTTGCAAGGGAGCCATTTGACACAGTAATTGATAGGTCCTGGGGAAAACCCACAAGAGGAATAGGGCATGACAAAGAAGGGCTTCCTGAACTCCAAACGCCTGAAAGTGTTGCTGTAATCATTTTTTGTAGGCCTCCCACTCTTCCGCGGTCTCATCATATGCAGGAAAGGGCGGTGGGTAATAGACTGAGGGTGTCTGAGAACCTGTAGGGCATGAAGGCCTGGACATAGTCAAAGCTAAAGACTGAAATACCTGAGTTTGAGTCTCCAACGCCATGGCAAAAAGGTGATTCTGGTTTTGCAACACTGTTTTGAGAGTCTCCTGACAACCAGCCTGTGGAGCATTTCTGCTAGTGCCGGTTCTGTCATTGTGAGAAAAACAAATAACGAAATAACAGTGGAAAAGACTGAATTCGTAGAATCGTGACACTCTTGTCACCAATGAATGTTCAAATGTTTGTATAGCTTATGGGACTTAACTATGGGGTCATCAGTCTCTAAACTTACAAACTACTTATCAACTAGCTAACACTAAGGCGGCACAAATATCCATGCCCGAGCGGGGATTCGAATCCCCGACCGCAGTGGCCGTGCAACCCGTGACTGGAGCGCCTCAGTCCCGTCGGCCACTGCGGCCGGCTGTCACCAATGTGTTGTTTTCTCAAACACATAACTACACTGTAACTCAAAGGGCCTTCGTTGGCTGCTAACTAGCTGTTACTAGCAGATATCAAACATAACTCAAGAACTCCTGCTCTCCCCACCTCACGTTAGTCCGTGGCGTGCTGCTTGCACTTGTCCTGCTCACGCCTCTGGTGGTGGCTGTCATACGTATGCAGACGGCGCGCACTATTTGAATGCGTGCTCATGCTCACTACATCGCAGCACAAACCTTTTTTTTTATATTCCCAAAGAGGAATTGAAGGAAGAGTGGGCTTCTGAAGGTATTGTGGATGTTCAAATTTTTATGAAAGGTTGGGTGGGAAGCTAATGAAATCCAACTTCTTTAATTGCACATTCCACAGTCCAAAACTTTCAGTCCATGTGAAGGCAGGCTTTCTTTGTTCAACTGTTCAAGCATATGTGTTGAACCCAATGCACTGTTTTAAGTGTCAGCACTTTGGGCTCACCACTCTGGGTTTCAAAGGAGAAGCCATTTGTGCCAAATGTTGTAAAGCCACACATGAAGGAGTCAAATGCACACCATCTGCAAAGTGTGTTAATTGTGCTGGGAACCAATTTGTTTGGAGCAGAGTTTCCAGGCTCTGCCACAAAAAGGTAAAGCAGTCAACAATCTGAAGATTGGTTTGGACACCACAGTTTTTAACTAGGCATGGTCTTTAGGAGTTTGTATGCCATTGGTTTACTCCAACCTTCGAGCTGACTTCACCAGGCAGTGATAGTGGGACCTACAGTTTAACATGGATTCCAAACCACGGTGCTATTCAATATTTTTCACATCAGCAACATTTCCAGAGGTAAAAGAAGTGGAAAATGACTGATAAAAATCCTAGGACCTGGTGGGTACCAAACCCACAACCTTTGGAATCATAGTCTGGCACTCTACCACTGTGCTACTGAGCCATACTGCCATAAGGAGAAAAAAATTCAGCAGATAAAGACAACTAGGCTAACCTCCTAAGCTGAGGCCAAAAAGACCTTAAAGTCCATACAGCCTGCCACATTTGCAACTTATTTCACCTCTGTTTTTCAACAGTCAGTTGTCAAAGTCAGTGCCTCCTCTCAAACAGAGTTTTCTGTTGGCAGTAAAACTTGCATGTGCCAGTGTACGTGCAAAGTGGCAGAGGCTTCAGCACCCATAGCTCTCCATGAACCTCCCAAAAAGCTACAATCACAACCTTTGTAGATGCCTAGGTCCTTCAAACTACAGAGCCTGCTCAACCATCTTGCACAGCTGCTGCCACACCTACTGTAGCTCTCACTCCCCAACCCAAGACAACAAAAAAATCAAAAGGAAAGCTCCCACCACAGGAGAAACCTGACACATCATCCAATTCTGTTCCAGTGCTCATGGAGCTGAATGTCAATCAGGAACAATCTTCTCACCCTAAGATTGAACCTCCACCAAGTTCGGTACTTTGTGGAAAGAGAGAGAGAAAGTGAAACTTTGTTATAGAATGGCTCCCATACTCCAATGGAACCTGTAGTGATTCAGGACACAAGATGACAATCTAAGATTACTCATTCAGGATACACCAATGTGTATTTGCCTCCAGGAAACAAACCTCAATGCTTCCAATACCCCTCAGTTATTTGGGTGTAAGGATGGCCTAAGTGGAGAGGGAGCTAAATGAGGAGTGCCCATTTTTTTCAACACATCCTACCACTCCTTGCCTCTCTTCCTCACAAGTCTCCAAGCAGTTTCAGTATCAGTGAATGTGCATCACTGATTTATTAGTATGTGACACACTTGATGAGGAGGCTATTGATGACCTTCTCGCCCAGATCCCCACCCATTCATCCTATGTGGTGATTTTAATGCACACAATGTGCTTTGGAGCTCTGCAATGCTTGCCCTTGGGGTGGAGGAACTGAGAAGCTTCTTATGCCCTCTAGTACCCATTTATTGGATACGGGTCAGAGCACACACTTCTGCACATCTATCAGGGTCATTCTGACGTCGATCATTTGCTTATGTCTCCAGCCCTTGCCCTTACTACACGCTGGCAAGTGGCTGATGGCCTTCATAGAAGTGAGCACTTTTTATTCTGGACCTACCAGCCAGATGGAAGGGAGCCAGTAAGACAACCACCATGATGCATGCTCAGTAGAACAGATTGGACCCCTTATAGCTTACTAGCTGAGTTTGATCATCATAATAGTTTCCAGGAATGAGTGGATCATATAATTCAAATGATCCACGAAGCTCCTGCAGCATCCATTCCACACTCTTCAGGCCTACTGAAAAGGCAGTCTGTCTTTTGGTGGAGTAATACACATTGCTCTGCAACAAGAAAGAGGCATGCAGCTTAGTTTAGGTTAAAAAGCTGGCCAGCTGCAGAGAACCTAGCAGCATTTCATGTGGCAAAAGCAAAGTGTTGCCAAACTATAAGACAGAATGAAATGATTGTGTCAACAGTTCCAGGTTACCATTAATTGTTCCACCAAAAGTTCACAAGTATGGGGAGACCATCAGGAGGATATCTGTGAGAGGATGAAGCCCCTCCCCCCCTCCCCTCCATGGCTGCTGTAATGGGAAATAGCACCATAAAAACCACCCCACGAGTCATTGCACAGACTACAGTGGAATATTTCATCGCAGTCACTTCTAGTGCCAGTCAGGCCCTTGCCTTCCAACACCACAGGTTTTCTATGGAGGGGGGACGTCAGATCCAACAATGATGAAGATTACAAATGCCCCTTTTCTATGTGGAAGCTTGATTTTGTGATATCTTCAACTTGTGACACATGCTCAGGTTATGGTAGGATACATTACACTTTGCTATGCCACCTTAACAGACAGAAACACAGAAATCCTCCTCACACTTGTTAATGTAATTTGGGTTTTGGGTCACTTTCCAGTTCTTGGCAAGAAGCAATTATAATGTCTCTTTTGAAGCCTGCAAAGGACTTCACAATCGAAAGTAGTTACCATTGTGTTGCCCTCACTAGCTATGTGGGAAAGATCTTCGAGTGGATGGTGAATCACTGCTGTGTCTGGATGTCTGAATCCAGGCAGCTCCTTAGTCGCTTTCATTGTAGGTGCAGGAGATATCAATCAACCTTTGATGACCTGGCATTCTTGGAAGCGGCTATACAAAAGGCTTTCCCATGAAGGCATAACCTTTAGGGTATATTTTTTGATATTGAGAAGGCCTATAATACTACCTGGAGGCATGTTATCCTGAGGCAGCACCATAATTGAGGTTTTAATTGGTGTCTTCCAATTTTTATTCAGTCCTTTCTTTCTCTGCACTATTTTAAATATCGAGTCACTGATACTCCTTCTGATAGCTTTGAGCAGGGAATTGTGTTCCTCAGGGCAGTGGTTTAAGTGTGACTGTCGTTGCTATAGCCATTAATAGTATTATGCCCATTGTTAAATGTCCTGTCCAATATTCTTTATTTGTTGATGACTTCTCTGTCTTGTGCTCTTCTTTCAACCTTGCAACTAACTTTTCGATGGCTGGATGAATGCTCATAGAAGACGGGTTTTAAGTTTTGAACCAAAAAGTCTGTTTGTGTTATTTTTAACCGTACTCTTTACATCTTAAACCTTCATGAACTGTGAATGAGTGATGTCATTCTAAATTTTAAAGGCATGAGATTTCTGGACCTCACATTTGACTCCAAACTTTCAAGTGCCACACTTGAAGGATTTGAAGTGACAGTGTCTCAAAGCACTGAGCATTTTAAAATGTATTAGCTACATTTCATGGGGAGCAGACAGGACTTGTCTGCTCCAGTTTTATAGAGCCTTTGTGCTATCTTGACTTGATTATAGATGCATGGTGTATGGATTTGCATGACTGTCCTATTTAAAGATGTTTGATGTGGTACACTATGGAGGAATTCAGCTTATAACAAGCCCCATACCAAGTCTCTGTGCTGAGCGACCACTATACATTTGGCAATAGATACTCACAGTGTGCCAGGCATACAAAATGATGTCCCCATCTTTCACACCCACATACCATACCATTGTTCATACCATACCATACCATACCATTGATGCTTTATGGATTCATACAAGGGATTGCCTTTTAGATATGGGAGTGGTGGATTTTAATGTTTTATGCTGAGATTGGAGCAGATTTCCCCCTTGGCTTCTCAAGAGGCCCAGACCTTTCAGTCTTTGTTTCTTACTGTTTTAGACAGGCACAACAGTTTTAAAGTTGTTCAAAATGTGGGAACTACATCGACTGTTCTGTAGTTTTATTTGATTGTGTCATCAGGTTTCACTTTCCTGAGAATTACCCTGTTTTCTCAGCAGAACTGTATGTGACCTTGAAGGCACTGGAGCAGATATGAAGAGTTCAGGGTACACACTCCGATTCTTTTAGTGCGCTGCAATGATTACAGGACCTATAGCCAGCCTTGAAGAAACATAGGACAAACTGTTCTTCCTCCAACATCGAGGGAAACTGATCTTGTTTTGCTAGGTGCCAGAAAATGTGGGAATTTGAGTTAATGAAAAAGCTGATCAGGCTGCCAAAGAGGCCTCTAGAGATCACAATGTGACATGGTACTCTATACCTTTGCAGGATCCCACTTAATTGTTGTGGTTGCGGTCCTTACAGTTGTGAGAGGATGAATGGCTGTCTGTGATGAATAATAACTTGAGGTTGCTGAAGTCCACTATCCGACCATGGCAATCCTCCTGCTAGCCTCTCCGAAGGGATGAAGTAGTCATCACCGCCTCCAAACGTGGCACTGTCCATACACACATGGCTTCTTACACCAATGTGAGGAGCCGTCCAATCTGAGATGCCTGGCCATACAGATTACTGTATGAAACATTTTAAATGAATGCATTTGATACCACACAGAGGGCTGAGGTTAATCTTGATGGTGATTTGCCCTCTATTTTAGGTTTTATTTATTTTAGGTGATGAAGAGGCAGGTGTGAAAATTTTTAAAAATTTCGTGATGTGCACAGTCTCAGGCCTAAGTTTTTAGGCTGGAACTTTTGTGTGTAAAAATGGTTGGCTTAACCATTTTATTACTGTGGTCATTCAGCTATGGTTATCTGCTATGTCATTTTAACTTCTTCAGCAACATTCTTCCTTTTAATCAAGCCTATGATATTAGGACTCATGATCCTTTTCCTTGTCTCAGAGTGTACACATTTTTTGTTGCAATTTGTTGCATTATATGTACAAGATGATTTTGAAAAGTTCGGTGACTGGTCGTATTTTTTACAAACTGCACTGGAGAGGATGAGGTGCCTGCATATACACATTGAGCGACATCTCAACAAGTGCTGCAGTGAAGCAGTGGTACATGCAGCAACCCAGCTAACAGGGTCAGTGTGAGAACCTTGTCATTGCAGCATGGAGCAATGTGTTAACATAAAGTTTTCCAAAACAGTGATGTAGACTCACGGGATGTTAGTGCAAGTGTATGTTGTTGAAGCAGTGAGTAAAAAGTGTGTGTTTGAGTGGTTGAGGAGATCCAGCAATGTGTGACCTGAGTGTTTTGAGCAATTCCACAAGAAACATTTGCTGACAGTTTCCACCAGCTGTACAACTGACATCAGAAGTGTATTGTAGCCAGTGGTGATTTCTTTGAAGGTTAGTTAATGTATTTAGTTTGTAACTCTTGTTTCTTATATTTTCTGAGACTGTTCACTGAACACTTCATGTGCACCTTGTATTCTTCTGTGAACTTATGTTTGTCCTCTAGTCACTCCTGCTGAGTGAATCTGCACTTCCTGTCAACCTAATTTTTAGCAGTTTGTACCCCTTTTTGTCTGCTTCATTTGTTGTAGTTTGATATCTTCTCCTTCCATCAATAGACTGGAATTTTATCCAAGGATTTTCACTAGGCCTTGCATTTCTATTCTATGTACATGTTCCTTTGCTGCCTTAACTACTTTCTCATAAAGCTGTGCGGTCTTCTTTCATTGTTTTACTTTTTCCCTTAGTCAATCCTTGCCTAATGCTCCCTCTGAAACTGACAGCAACCTCTGGTTCTTTCAATTTATACAGGTTCCATTTCCTTACTTTTCTGGCTTTTTATGTTTTCTTAAGTTTCAATCTACAGTTCACAACAGTTAACTTATGGTCAATCTATATCTGTCCCTGGATACAACTTATTCTAAATCCTGCTTCCAGATTTTATGTTGTACCATTACAAAATCAATCGGGTACCTTTCGGTGTCTTATGGTCTCTTCCACATATGCAGGCTTCTTTCATGATTCTTAAACCGAGTGTTAGTGATGATTAAATTGTGCTCTGTGCAGAATTCTACCAGTCAACATCCTCTTTTTTTCCTTCTCCCCACACCATATTCACTTACTATTTTTCCTTGTTCTTTGTCTGTTACAGTTTTGCAGCTCTAGGATAGAGAAAAATATTATTTTTATTTTTTACTATTTGATGAAGCTTCTGTTAGGTTTTCTTATGTTCATCTTTAACATCATAGTTATAAAAGAGGTTTACAGTAAAAAACACACAAAGTGTGGTGAAAATTTTGTGCCCTTTTGTGTATTTTACACATGTTATGTTTTTGAATGTGCACTGTATGAGTGCTGTTAACATTGTTAAATATTTGACACAACACCAGCAATTTAATGTAATGCACACTATAGGCAATCACAAAGTGTGGCCAAGCTTCACATAGGAAACATAAACATAATTTGCAAAGATTTTATAGTGTTGGGTTGTAGAGGCTCTGCAAGTGTAAGGTTAGTGACAATTATATATCAATGATCATGCTGTATATTATAAATATTGCTGTAATATATTTTCTTTGCAGTGGGTTCATTATACTAGGTAGTTGAGACAACACACTCAAAATTACATATACCAGTAAACAAACTGATACAGAACACAGACAGAATCAGGTGCTTTTTTATGTGAAGAACTGTGGTTCAATTATAAATCTGTAGCCACAATGTGTATCATAACTATTGTTGTAATATATTCGTGAAAAGTAAAGAAAGTTTGACTTGCCAGGCGAAAGGCTCTGACTCATTGACACACACATAAATAAGAAAACACACACACACACACACACACACACACACACACACACACACACACAAAACTGACCTTTTGCAACCTTAGGTTGCTTCTTCAGACAGAGCAGGGAAAGAAAGGGAAAAGGAAAGGATGAGGGTTTTACGGGAGTGGGTAAGGAGTCATTCCAATCCCGGAAAAGGAAAGACTTATCTTGGGGGGAAAAGGATAGGTAAACAAACACACAGACCCGCACACACATAACACACACACACACACACACACACACACACACACACACACACACACACACACAAACACACACACCAAGGCAGACATGTGCAAAATATTTTATTTAACAGTGGTTTCATTTCAAATAAGTAGGCAGAAATTGTGATTATACACTACCAGACTATAAGCTTTTACATGAAATATATAAGAAGATTTCTATTGAATCCATGTAAGATGGGTACAAACTTACTTCCACTTCTGAAACAACTTTTCAGTGCTTTGTTTATGGAGATGTTATAGTGGCTGGAATGTTGAAAGAGCCCCTTGGAAGTTTCTTGGGAAGGGAGTGTTGGATGATTTTTTTTTCCCTCCATCATTCAGGATGAAATCGGGATAGATATTTTTATGTATATCGATTTCAGTGTCTTCAAGAAGACTTTATCTGTAAGATGTAAAATTTGTAGGTTATTCTCTATATTATCCATTGAGTGTTTGTCTTCATCCAAATGGGTGGCAAAGCTTGATTTACTTAATTTGTTCAGCTATAGAGTATCCACATGTTGCTTAAACTTAGTGTCAAAGGCTCTACCTGTTGGGCCAATACAGAATTTGGTGAAATGACAAAGAAATTTCTGCACTCGTTTTGTATGAAACAGAGTACTCTGATAAGGCATTACAATTTTCCAGAATAATCACATCATTCAATTGAAGACCTTGGTGGAAAATAATGATAACCCTCATTTATAAAGTGGTGAGATATGATGACTTATATGTTTGAAAAATAGTTTCTATTACATTTTTAATATCTCTTTTAATATTTATATTTGCCATCTCTCTGCAGCTTCATGTACTACTTGAAGAAGAATGAAACATTCTGCCGGATATGATTGTTAGCACCAAATACATTAAAAATAGGTATGTTGAGGGTTATCATTATGTATCCCTAAGGTCTTCAATTAGAATCAGATTCCACAGCAAAGTTTCAATCCGAGCTTCATAAATCACTTAACAGCTGAAAATTCCTGCTTCTACATCTACATCTACATAGATACTCTGCAAATCACATTCAGGTGCCTGGCAGAGGGTTTATTAACCACTTTCATAACTTTTCTCTACCGTTCCATTCTCTAATAGCGCGCGGGAAGAAAGAACACCTAAATCGTCCGTTTTCGATCTGATTTCTCTTATTTTATTGGGATGGTCATGTCTCCATAAGTATGTGGGTGCTAGCAAAATATTTTCACATTCAGAACTAAAAGTCGGTGATTGAAACTTCGCAAACAGATCATGCCGCAATGAATAACGTCTTTCTTTTAATGATTTCCACCACTCCGGGCACTATGTAAGGTTCACAAGGAAAACCATCCGACGGGATGTTAAACCCTAATCTTCCTTCCTTCATTCAAGAGAGAAATAGAAGAGGATGATAAGGTTTGCAGGACACATCTTGATGACAGAAGATGATATGTTATCTAAGAAGATATGGAATGCGACATGTGAGTAGTTTTTGAAGTTTGAGCAATACTGGTACCCAGTCGGGAACTAACTGAAGTAGCAGTGCACCACTCTCTGAGTAATAATTATTGAAAATGTTGAAAAATTGGTGATAATGCTCTTAAAGTATAAAAATTGCAAAGAACTGATATTTGGTAATACTGCCATCAGTATTAGGCATTATATTAAAAATGCAAAGCACCTATTTGATACATTAAGATCACTAAAATTCTCCTGCCTGAATGACAAATCTACGAGGCTCATTGCATTGTTAGACAATATAATTTGCAACTTGTAAGAGTTCCTATAGGTCGATAGGATTTTTATTATACATTATTGCATGAATTTATTAATAGATTTTGTATGCGAGTTAGCAGTAGATACATTTTAGTTAGGAATAGCTAGACAGCTTGTCGACAGTAAAAGCCGTTATAGTATCCATGACCAAGACGCACCATATGGCATTGGCAGAGGAGGTGGGGTAGCAAAACCTCCAGAACCCTGCCTACATGAGAGCGTCCAGTGTAGCTACTCACCTATAAATCGGGGGAGTATGAAGAATATGGCTCGAACCTAACATCTATCATTTTTTAATATTTTTTATTTAACAATGCTTTGGTGGCGTACAGATATTAGTAGCAGACTGGGGGTCAGTGTAAGTAGGTGATGATCATTGCATAATATTTGATATTGTTCAAATAAGTAAATAAATTGCAACATCTTTAACGAACATATCCGAAGATGTATGAAGTTTATATGAGCTCTCGGTTGTTCGCCACTGTTGTCAGTCAGTGTTAGGACCTAATCCGGATTGGTCTCATAGGAACCATGCTCTCAGTATCAACCGTAAAACTATAACTGTTAATTTCAAAGTCAATAATCAGTCTTTTATTACGGTGTGGTTATAGCATCAGCCACAGTGTGATACTGCTAGTATGTGGATGTGGAAGACCACTTAAAAATATAGAGGACCCTAATAATACAGTTGGTAAGTGCATTTTACAATTACTACTAATTGTAATGTCATGCTCCTGTGTGTCTAATTTTGGAAGCCCATTAAGATAAAAGAACAGAGTTGTTGCCACACCTGCATCTCCCCAGATTTGCACATATACCTGACCACAGATTTATTATTTATAGTAATTTGCTTCACTTCCCCCACAAGGATCCTATAACTTCTCATCAAATTCCCACCTCTCTTCACACATCATGAACACTCGAATACTCTAAATCAACTGCAAAATTAATTCCGACAATCTCCTCACAAATACTAATCTGCTGCTACATCTCAACCTACACTCTACTGAGCAAGGAGGAGCAGTGGTAACACAATGGACTCTTATTTGGCAAGATGGTGATACAAATCACCTCCAGCTATCCAGATTTAGGTTTTCCACAATTAAATCACTCCAGGCAAATGCTGGTGTTGTTCCTTTCGAAGGGCATGGCCAATTTCAGGGGAGGCTCATTCTAAAGGGCCATACAGGCTTGGCCCGACCAGAAAATTTGTGATATACTGGTTCAGTATTATATAAAAAGCTGGAGTGTGACATGACCCCTTGACATACTAACTCAATTTACAATGACGTGATCAAACGGTTTTGCTCGCCTTTCGCTGCAGCCTAGTTGAGTGCACGCCCGGTGGACCCCCCTCTCTTCTTTATGCAGCCACACTGACAGGTGAGGGCCAGTGGCAGCTGGCCCTAAACTGCCCCTGCAGTCGTAGTGACGTCACAGAGTTGTTTTCCTTTCCCCTCCTCACCCCTTGCCTTAGTGCTGATTGGGGCCTGGCAAAGTGGGCGCCGGTGAAGCGGTCTGTACCTGTCGCGCTCCCACTCCCCGCCCCTCGTGCACCTGTCCACAGGTTCGCAGTTTGGAATTGACGAACATGGGCACTTAGCACCTATGTCAAAACGTATGCTGGAGCTGTATCTTGCCGGCCGTGGTGGCCGAGGTGACTGAGGCGCTCCAGTGATGGTCTACATGCCCACTACGGTCGGGGGTTCGAATCCCCCCTCGGGCATGGATATTTGTGCCGTCCTTAGTATAAGGTAGTAAATAAGTAGTTTGTAAGTTTAGGGATTGATGACCCCGTAGTTAAGTCCCATAAGCTTAACAAACATTTGAACATTTGGAGCTTTGTCATTGCAATTTGAGTGTTCGTAAACTGAGTATAAATGAAAAAAGTAGACTCTTCAGAACACCCTTTCATTTATTATGGAAGAGAAGCTAGAAATCAAGAGGTTAGGCACACATCAATCAAAAGATTTCTTGTCTCAACTCGACGGAAAGAAGAAGAAACGTTTTGCTATACATGGTTCTGCAAAAAGTCTTGGCTAACTGAGAATGAAGAGAAATAAAAAGTGTTATGTTTCTACTGTGTATTGTTTGCTGGTGAAGGATTATGGACAACAGTTAGCTGCAAGGATCTAAAGCATTTTAGTGAACGAATTAAGAAACATGAGAAAAGTGGACTTCATTTAGAAAATTCTGATAAATATAAAATGTTTGGCACAATTAACATTACTGCTGACATTGATTTGGCATATAAAATGTCAATTCAGAAACATAATGATTTAGTTATGAAGAACAGACACATATTAAACAGAATAGTAGAGTGCTTATTGTTTGGTGGAACTCATGAGTCGGCACTAAGAGCTCACAATGAAAAACAAGAGCCAGCAAACTGTGGGAATTTCTTAGACTTGTTTTGGGAAATTTTGACAGTGTATTAGATGATCACATAAACAGCTCTAGTAATATACACCACACATAATACAAAATGCGCTTCTGGACTGTATGTATCAAGTTTACGCCGAAGAACTGGTTAAAGAGATTAACAATGTCACTTTTGCTTCCGTGCAGGCTGACAAAACAACAGATATTACATGAAAAAGTCAATTGTCGTTATACTTTGGTATATTAAGGAGAAGAAAACTGTTGAAAGATTTCTTTCCTTTGAAAATGTTGATGATAGGCCAGCATATGGACTTAGCGAGGTTTCAAAAGACGTTTGAAACCTTTCATTGTTCAAGGAGAACTCATTTGTTCATACAATGGCGACCCAATAATGAGTGGCAATCACAGTGGTGTGCAGACACTGATGCAGAGCACTTTTCCACATGCCAAGTACGTTCACTGCTCCCCTCAGGGGCTCAGCATTAATTTGCTGAGTACATGCTAGGCGAACCTAGGCTCCTGAGCTGGAGACTGGTAAGCGCCACCAGTCCTCTAGACACTGTAAACTCTGGGAATGCTTCAGCGACCACCGTGTGGCGCGGTGGTGGAACATTGTGTGTACTAGGTAATGGGGATCATGGCTTGTCCGCCCGGGTCGCGAGGATGGAAATACCATTATAAAAAAAAAAAAAAAAAAAAAAAAAAAAAACCTCAATCCTAAGTTGTGCTACATGCTGATAGGATGCATGGCTGCTGAGGTGGAACAGTCGCTAGCGAGCAACCTCTGGGGATACTGCCGCACCTCAGTTGTGTAAGTCTTACCTAGGCATGCGGAGCTCTGTATAGGTGGATATTTGTTCCCTAGCTGCTCATGGGACAGAGATGGAACTTTCAAGAAATTTTCCGCGTCCTAGTGGGATGGGTTTACCCAATCCGAAAAGAGATCTCGGGTGGCTAGTCCCCCAGACCTGTTCAGTAGTAAAAAGAGTTTTGTCCAAAGTTACGGAACACAGGCTGCTAACCAGAAGATTTAGCCCTTTACATCAATAAGGGCTTAGAAAGTCTTGTGGGTTCTTTGAAATCTGTTAAAAGATTGCAGATCGGTACCTCCCAACAGGCGGAAAATCTGCAGAAGGCAAAGTATCTGGGCGAATTCGAAATCGAAGCAGAACTACACAGTACCCTGAACTACAGCAAGGGTGTAGTTTTCTGTAGGGATCTGATGGACATTCTGGTTGAAGAACTCAAGGCAGAATGGGCAACAGAAGGCATAGTAGACGTCCAGAATATTAAGAAAAGGGTGGATGGAGAACATGTGTTATCTGAGACCTTCATCCTCACTTTTAATAATCCCAGACTACCTGAGCATGTGAAGGCAGGGTTTTTGAGGTTGAAGGTCCGTCCCTACGTCCCTAACCCTGTGCGCTGTTTCAAATGCCAGCACTTTGGACACACCACGCTCGGTTGTAAGGGAGAGGCCACTTGTGGCAAATGTGGATAGGTGCCACATGAGGGCACTGCTTGCACGCCACCTGACAAATGTGTCAATTGTTCTGGGGAACACCCTGTTTGGAGTTGGGACTGCCAGGTGTATCTTGACGAGAAGAAAATACTGGTAATGAAGACGACCAGGCGTATTTCCGACGCGGAGGCCAAGAAAATACTTAAGGCCATGCACCCACCTGTATTTATCACCTCTTTCGCTGCTGCTTTACAGAAACCCGTCACCACAGTAGATGCCTCAGCACAAACTGAGACTGTCAGTGTCAACACTAATACTTGCACGTGTCAGTGCACATGTAAGGCAGCTGAAGCTTCCCTGCCTCTTGCCCCACCAAATACGGCCGAAAAAGCTATAGGTACCGCTTCTGCAGAACCTGTGGTCTCTGTTGCTACATAAGTTGCGCTTGACAAGGAACCTCAGAAATCATTAAGAAGGCACCCAAACCAGCGAAGTGCCTCTCAAAAGAAGAATGTTCCGCTAAATGAGAGTGCTCCCCAAGCCCTGTTTTCCTCCTTATCTTCTCAAAAGAAGAAGCTGAGGAAAGTATCTCCACGTCCAGTTGAAACTCTTTTGGGGGCGTCATCGGACGTCATAATGGCAGCGTTGACTAATGAGGAGGACATTATTATGGACCTCGATACGTCATCGCCGGAACCAAGCAGTCCATCTGCTACCCAGCACTCCAAAAGTGCCTCACCATCGCGGCACAAGGGTAGGGAAATGATAGACCCACACAGGTAACATGGCTCCCATACTGCAGCGGAATTTGGCTGGATTCAGGACTCTTTTGGAGGAACTGCAGATTCTTGTGAGGGATAGACCTTTCTGTGTCTCCCTTCAAGAGACACATCTCAAACGGACTGACACACCTGTCCTGAGAGGTTATCAACTCCACAGAAATGTTGACCTAACGGGTGATAGGGCACAAGGTGGTGTGGAATTGTTCGTCAGGGACACTTTTCACTCAACTGTGCCATTAACCACTACACTGTAAGCAGTTGCTGTTCGCATACTGGCCCATGATGTTATCACAGTCTGCTCCCTTTACTTACCGCCTGGTGATAATGTCGACAGTAATCTCCTGACACAGCTTATTGGGGAACTCCCTCATCCCTTTCTTCTTTTAGGAGATTTTAATGCACACAATGCACTATGGGGCTCTAACAACAACTGCCCCAAGGGACGGATGGTTGAGACTGTGATACACTCCTCTGATGTTTTCTTGCTGAACACAGACCAGCATTTTAGCCACATTTTAGCACTACTACAGGTTCGACTTCAGCCATAGACCTCTCCCTCTGCTCGCCTGCTCTTGCACCCACTGTTCAGTGGAGTGTGGACGATGACCTTCGTGGCAGCGACCACTATCCAATTTGGATAGACTTCCCAATCACAATAGATTACAGTGGGAAGCCGCCGAGATGGCAGCTGCGCAAAGCTAACTGGACACTTTTTCAGCAATTGGCTATTTTCGAGCGGTGTCAAGGTGTCTAAGACTGGGTGGATCACATCACAACAGTGATTCACAATGCTGCTGACGCCTCCAGCCCGAAATCGAAGCCAACGCTTCAGAGATCAGCTGTCCCTTGGTGGAACGATGCTTGTCGTTCAGTGATCAAGGACAGAAGAGCAGCAATGCGCCGATTCCATCGGTGCCCTGCCGATGCGAATTTGGCCAAATTTCGAGTGGCAAGGCCACGGGCAAGGAGAATTATTAGAGAGAGTAAGCAGAGGTCTTGGCAATAGTTCCTGAACTCCATCAATAGGTCCACGACTGCAGGTAAAGTATGGGAAGCCATTAGGAGGATTTATGGGCAGAACTCCCAATCACAATAGCAGCTGTGCGAGGGCAGGGATGTCTTTTAAAATCGCCCAGGGATATTGCCCAAGTTATGGCAGAATACTATGCAGCTGATTCTGATTCTCACCAGGATCCAGTCTTCTGTCAATATCGGACGATACAGGAGAGGGTTGGCTTTGACCTCCGTTCCTCCAACGTTGAGGACTACAGTAAACCTTTCTCGATGTGGGAGCTGGAATCCGCATTGCCAGCAGCTCATAATTCTGCACCTGGCTATGACGAGATACCGTACAGATTGTTGAAACAGTTGGCACCCCAGTCAAAGGAGGTCCTCTTACATCTTTTTAATGAAATTTGGATTACAGGGAACTTTCCAAGTCCTTGGAAAGAATACATTTTAATTCCAATTTTAAACCCAGGGAAAGATCGTACCAATCCAGGTAGTTATCAGAGCATTATCCTAACGAGCTGCATTGGCAAGACGTTGGAGCTTATGGTCAACCGGCGTTTAGAATGGGTCATCAAAAGGAGATCATTAGCCGCTCTCAATGCGGGTTCAGGAGGTACCACTCCACACTGGATAACCACACCCTGCTTGAAAGTGCTATCCAGCAAGCTTTCTTACGGAAGCAAGACCTAATCGGTGTTTTCTTTGACCTTGAAGAGGCGTATGATACTACCTGGCGACGCCTTGTTGTACAGAAGCTTCGCGAATCGGGTTTCCGTGGACGTTTGCCCATTTTTATCAGATTTTTCCTCTCTGAAAGGTATTTCAGATAAAAGGTTAGGAGTGCCTTGTTTGGCCGTTTTAAACAAGAGAATGGTGTCCCGCAAGGGAGTGTTTTAAGCGTAAGGGCATTCGCCATAGCCCTCAACGGCATTACATCCACCGTACGACCGCCTGTACAGTGTTCTTTGTTCGTGGACGACTTCTCCATCTTCTGTGCTTCCTCCTCCATTGCAACGGCAGCTCGTCAATTGCATTTGACGATCAGGCGGTTGGAGGAATGGTGTAACACCACTGGTTTTAAGTTTTCCTTGGAGAAAACTGTCTGTGTGGATTTTAATCGCTCCAGTTCCCTTTTTAATACACCTGTTTTAAAACTAGGGGGCACTGTTCTCACTTTTCAGGACAAGGTGAAATATCTTAGCCTCACTTTCGACGAGAGGCTAACGTGGTTGCCACACCTTAAAGAGGTCAAACTACGATGCCTCAAGGCTCTAACTGTCCTGCAATGTCTTAGCCATCGGTCTTGGGGTGCCGACAGGGCACGTCTGTTCCAGTTCTATAAAGCTTTCGTGCAGTCCAGACTGGAATATGGCTGCCAGGTCTATGGATCGGCCAGGCCTTCGTACCTGAAAATACTGGATACAGTACACTACGAAGGTATCAGGCTGGCGAGTGGTGCATATCACACAAGTCCAATACTTAGCCTGTGTGCAGAAGTTGGTGAGCCCCTGCTTTCTATTCGCCGTCTTCTGCTCGTGGTACGCCTGGCGTACAGACCTCTGTCAGTTCTGCACACGTTACTTTCTCTCATTGTTGCACAGCAGCCAAACCGACATTTGTCCCATAACCGCCAACGGGCTAAAAGACCGTTTGGCGTTCGAGCACAGGACAGCCTTGAGTTCCTCCAGGTGCAGGGCATTAAGGTTCAACACTAGGGGTGGAGTAGGGGATCTCCCTGGCTCCTTCATAGGCCTACATTGATTTTGGATCTGACTGCTTTCAAGAAGCATTGTACCTCCGACAGTTTTTTTAAAAGTATATTTTTGGAGATTTGAAACCACCATGCAGATTTCATTATCGTCTATACAGATGGATCCAAGCAGGGAGATCGTCTCGGCTGCTCCGTTGTGTTCCCTGACTCTGTCCTTCGGATAGGGCTCCGAAAACAGTTTTCCGTTTATCATGCGAAACTGTTTGCCATCCTGACGGCACTAGAACAGATCAGAAGGTATCAAGGTATGAAGTTCCTGATCTGCTCAGACTCCCCTCCTCGCTGTCGACGAAATGTATCCAACAGATGCGATGGTGCAGGACATACAGGACGCTCTCCTTGCACTAAAACGACACCACAAGGAGATAATCTTCTGTTGGGTTCCTGGGCACATATGGATCCAAGGAAATGAACTGGCCGATGCAGCAGCAAAAGAGGCTTGTTCTCTCCCCCCTGTTGTACGCTGTTCCATCCCGCTGAAATCCGTCACCTCCTTTGTGACACGAACAACCGTGGCTTTGTGGGAGGATCAGTGGCTGGATGTGGCGGACTAAAATCGTGAGTCCGTCCATGGCGTACGCCCTTCCACCCTCGACGAGCTGATGAGGTTGCCCTCACTCGTCTTCGAACTGGACATTGCCCACTGACACATGGTTTTCTTTTACACAGCGAAGAACCGCCGGAGTGTGACAGATGTAGGACACAACTGTCCATACGACATATTTTAACAGAATTCGTTTTATATCTTGGTATGAGGGCAAATTTGGGTCTCTCACAGGACTTGAAATCTATTTTAGGCGACGATGAGGTGTCTGTGGATCGTGTCTTAAGATTTTGTGCCACATCTGGACTTCTTCCCAAAATACTGGGTGTGCGATTTTAATATGTGTCAGAGTGGCTCGGTCACCCTTTATTTTTAAGTAGGCACCGGGCCACATACATCTGTAAATATTTTATCCTAAGTTTTAGTCATTTTATAAGTTGTTTTAAGATATCCCTACAACTGTAGGTGTACTTTCAATTTCGCAAGTCCGTTCGACATGCACCAGTTTTCTTCCATCTGTTTAAGTTTGAGCACAGGCGCTGATGACCTGGATGTTGAGCTCCCTATACCAACAGTCATCATCATCATCATCATAACGTTCACTGCTACACTGCTATGCGCACAAAATGAGCTTGGTTCTTCAGAATGCTTGCATAAAGTCAAGGTTGTTCTTTACAAATATCGCTGCTTTTACAACGATTTCTTCTTCATCTCCCAAGTATTTGTTACCGACAGTCTGCAACAAGATAATTCCTTCAGTCTCTTCAACTAGATGGAATTTCCAGGCCCGCATTGTAAATACTGACAAAGAAAACAAATCGCACTTATTGGAATGTTTTGAAAATATTGAAGAAGAGGATTCCTGCGACGATGTTCCAATAAGAGAAGCATTTGCCTTAAGAAATTTACTTCACCATCCTCACATTTTATTCCTCCTAAATTTATCATGAAACTCATTGATATTTTCCATAATTTTGAGTGTGCTGTATCTGAAATACGAGAGAACATTCAACAGTTTGGAGTTTCTGATGATGATTGTATTGCTCCTCCAAGAAAACGTTCCAAATGTAGCAGTGAACTTAATCTGCCAGCCGATGCCATAGAAGTGTATGACATTATGGGCAACCAACTGAAAGGAAGATTTCAAAACTCTCGTTTATTTAGCAGCTTCGAAATCATTGAACCAAAAAAGTAAGTTTGCTTCTTTTAGAGAACATTTCCCAGCCACTTTGGTCATTTTTTTCATTAAACTACATTCTGTTTATTTGCCATCATAAACTGAAAAAAATGAACTGTCAGTGTTTTATCGCAATGATACATTTAGAGGCATTACATCACATTGTGAGCTGTTTAATTTCTTTGTGGAACAATCCTTTGAAGATTCGTTCACTAAAGTGCACAAAACATTAAAAATTGCGCTAACTACACCAATTTCAACAGCAGAAGCAGTGCGCGGTTTCAGCACCTTGAAAAGAATCAAAACCTTTCTCAGGTACAGTATTGTCACGTTGCAATGGCAGTATGTTTGACTTCGAGGGCAACTAAACAAGCACTTATACTGAAAGCACGTTTATTACGAACTCAACATACACGCAGCACTGACTGCCTCTTAGGCAGGGTGCTCTGCTATTTATACACAGACAGAATTCACCAGAAATTAGAACAACAGTTAACATAAGAAACAAGTAGAATTTACAAGTGAACATAAGAAAGATGTAGAACCTTCTGGAACTGTAAATTACAAAGAAATAAATTTTTGCCGGTGGGCGGGATTGAACTGGCGACCTTCTGCTCCGCAGTCCGTGACACTACCCCCTGCGCCACGCCGGCAGTTGGTGTTCGTCGTCTCTCGCGGCATTGCTCCCTCTCCTGGAGAAACAGTGACCCGCTGTTATGATCCATGTGGAGCCAGCTGTAATGTCCTGGATCTTGACCGTGTCATGGGTCCTCTGTATGACAGTTCAAGAGAATCCTTCCCTTCTCCGCGATTATCGACGACAGACGTTCCTGTCGTGGCTTCATCAGGAACATTACCGTCCTTAAAGTCCTTGAACAAGAAGCCATTGTCGTCTACCTGCTCTTCAGGATCGTAGTAAGGCTTCATGCGCAGGACGTGAACAATGTATCTTCGTTTTTGACGTTTCGACGACGGCTCAAAATCCTCAACTTCGTATGTGACGTCTGACAGGCGGCGTATGACACGATACGGACCAAAGTATCGCTTCAATAACTTTTCTGACAGTCCAACCTTCCGCACAGGGGTAAAAATCTATACCAGATCTCCTGGGCTGTACACAACAGGTCGGTGCTTGTCGTTATACCGCTGACGGTCCTTCTCCTGGGCGTCCAGTGTCCGTATGCGAGCCAGCTGTCTTACTTCTTCGACCCTGGTGATGAGGTGTTTAACATAGTCATCCTGACATCCTGAGTGTCGTCCGGTTGGAACGGGAACAGTGTATCCATTGTCGTCTCAGCTTCACGGCCATGGAGCAGGAAAAACGGAGTGGAGCCTGTGGTGTCTTGTCTTGCGGTACAGTAAGCAAATGTCACGACTGGCAGAATTGTATCCCAATCCTTCTGCTCAACATCGACGTACATCGACAGCATGTCGGCTAACGTTTTGTTAAAACGTTCCGTAAGACCATTTGTCTGAGGATGGTATGCAGTTGTCATTCTGTGGACAATGTTGCACCGTGACATTACCTCTGATACTAGTTTTGACTGGAATACTTTTCCACGATCAGATATCATGACACGTGGTGCTCCATGCTTCAAAATAATGTTTTCTACAAGGAATTTTGCGATCTCTGGGGCTTCTGCAGTCGGCACAGGTTTGGTGACAGCATACCGTGTGAGGTAGTCAGTGCAGACTATTATCTAACGGTTACCGGTTGTCGACTTCGGGAACCTCCCTAAAAGATCGATTCCAACTCGGTGGAATGGAGCTGCTGCCGGCGGAATCGGTACGAGATGTCCTGGAGGTAATTTCGGCACATGCTTCCGTCGCTGGCACTCTTTACAGTGACTCACATAGTGCTTGACAGATCGGTAGAGACCTTTCCAGTAATACCTGCGTCTGATTCTGTCTAGGGTCTTCACGAATCCCAGATGACCGGATATTGGAGCATCATGGAAATATTTGAGAATAGCTGGCTGGAGATGAGCTGGAACAAGAAGTAGCCATTTGGGTCCCAGTGGATCGTAGTTGCTCTTGTACAATGTTCCGTTTATAAGTTGGCACTCTCCATTGGTCGGTTCTC
This sequence comes from Locusta migratoria, assembly GCA_026315105.1. Taxonomy (NCBI): domain Eukaryota; kingdom Metazoa; phylum Arthropoda; class Insecta; order Orthoptera; family Acrididae; genus Locusta; species Locusta migratoria. The sequence goes on along the minus strand of CM048755.1, from coordinate 213,755,279 downwards.
CTTTCTCCAAGGCCTCTATCATTTTTAATAGTGTTGGGTCTTCCCTCTGTTCAGCTGTAACGTCTTCTAATTCACTGAGAGCTGAAATTTCATTAATGCTGTTGAGTTCCACTAATGGATTCCTCGAAAGGCAGTCGGCATCCTTGTGTTTGCGCCCGTTGTTGAATATCACTGTGACATCGTACTCTTGGAGTCTTAGTGCCCATCGTGCTAGTCGACCTGATGGATCCTTCAAGCTAGTCAGCCAACACAAAGAATGGTGGTCTGTCACGACGGTGAATGGTTTGCCGAATAAATACGGCCGGAACTTGTTGATAGCCCAGATAACCGCGAGACATTCTTTTTCAGTTGTAGAGTAGTTTATCTCGGACTTTGAGAGTACTCTTGACGCATAGGCTATCACTTTTTCAGCACCTTCCTGAACTTGTACAAGCACTGCACCAATCCCATAGCCACTGGCGTCTGTGTGAAGTTCCGTTTCTGCATTCTCGTCGTACAAGGCTAGCACTGGTGCGGAAGTTAGAGCCTCCTTAAGCGCTCGGAAAGCTCTTTCTTTTGTCTCATCCCAGTAAAATTTGGCGTCTCCCTGCAGAAGTTCTTGTAATGGACGTGCATTGTTACAAAATCCTTTTATGAAACGTGGGTAGTATGAGCACAGCCCGAGAAAACTTCTCACATCACGAATGTGCTGAGGAGTTGGAAATTCTGTGACTGCCCTTAATTTATCTGGATCAGGTCGGACACCATCTCCGTTGACTAGGTGCCCCAGGATTTTTATCTCCTTGGCGACGAAGAGGCACTTCTTTGGATTGAGGCGGAGACCTGCAGCCTGAACACACTTCAACACAGTTGACAGGCGACTCAGGTGTTCTTCAAATGTTTTCGAGAAAACGACAATGTCATCTAAATAGCAGAGACACGTCGTCCACTTAAGGTGTCGAAGCAAGTTGTCCATCATACGTTCGAATGTGGCCGGAGCATTACATAATCCAAATGGCATTACTTTAAATTCATAGAGGCCGTCAGGTGTAATAAAAGCCGTCTTCTCCCTGTCAGCTTCGTCAACTTCGATTTGCCAGTAACCTGTCTGCATGTCCATAGTTGAGAAGTATGTAGCTCCTTTCAAGCAGTCTAAGGTGTCATCAATACGCGGCAATGGGTAGACATCTTTCTTTGTGATACTGTTCAGCCGCCGATAGTCGCCACAGAATCGCCACGTTCCATCCTTCTTCTTTACGAGGACCACCGGAGACGACCAAGGACTCTCCGAAGGTTGAATAATGTCATCTCGCAACATCTTCTCCACTTCCTCCCGAATTATCCGTCTTTCAGCTGGCGACACTCTATACGAACGCTGGCTAATTGGCGGATGATCCCCAGTATTGATACGGTGCTTTATCGTGGGCCGTTTCGTCTGACTTTTCCCCTGCTGAGGTGTGAATGCACCCGAAAATTGGCGTAGTATACCTAACACCCGCTGGCGTTGTTCCTTGGTCAGTCCAGGCCCTATTGACAGTTCCACGTTTTTGTTTCCTCCAGCGTGTTGTCTGTACTAATAGCAGGGCATGGGTCTTCATTGATGACGTTGAACTCACCGTCCTGGATTGGTTCAGCTGTCCCGATACACATTCCCTTGGGGATAAGTTGTGACTGCTCGTGACAAATTGTGATCCAAATCTCTCATTGACCACCGGTAATGCTTATGATAGCCGCTGGTATGTAAATTTCTTTTGTGAGCCTGATAAACTTTTTACTATCAACAAGAACTTCACAGTTTAACCAGTCATCTGTGTTTGTGACTGCAACTCTTCTCATTGTCAACGGCGGTATCGTCACATTGTCAACGACGAATAACTTTCCAGAAAATTCTGTATTACGTGTATCTGGCGGAACAACTTCTTCAATTTGCAGCTCAGATCTTCCACAGTCAATGATAGCTTGGGATGCCTGAAGGAAGTCCCATCCGAGGATGACATTGTGACTACATTCGGTTAACACAACAAATTCAAACGGCTGCGTCCTGTTGTTGATGGTTATTCTTGCGACACAAGTTCCTGCTGGACGGACGTACTTTCCATTCGCGACCTTCAGCACAGTTGCTCCCGTATCACAGAACATTGTCTTCTTTAGTGTGCGGCGGTAATTATCCGATAATACAGAAAAAGAGGCTCCTGAATCAACAAGTGCCTGGACAGGTTGGCTGTCGATTATGACGTCTATGAGATTTCCCGACATCTTAGCGACTGTCGTCCATGGAGGATTTTCATCTGCGGCGGCCTCACCTCCATAGATGGTCGCCTCGCTTACTTTTCCTGGGCGCGGCGGCTAGGGGAGCGGCTGGTACCTCTGTACGGCGACGGTGAACGGCTGCGGCGCGTCGGGGAGCGACCTCGTCTAGGGTACGGCGATGGGCTTCTTCCCATAGGTCGACTGAACTCATCAGCAGGTAACTGCCTTGGATAGAACTGCTCCGACGGCTGACGTCTTGCGGCAAAATAATCATCGAATACTCGCCTCCTCTCTCTGCAGTAGCGTACGACATGTCCAGGGCGTCCACAGTGGAAAAACAGTGGTGTGTTGTCTTCTGTCCTCCAGACGTCTGTTCTTCTGCGGGGCGTCATAGTTACCGGGGGAGTTGGCTGTGGTCGCGTCGGTCGGTTCATGGGCTGCCGTTTGGCGGCTGCAGCGTAAGTCATAGTAGGGCGACGCCATTCTTCACGTCGGGTGCGATTGACGGGGCGGACAGGAGCTAATGTTTGAAATACCTCGTCCTCGGCGGCGTCGGCTACCTCGCGACTTACAGGGCTCACATCCATGGCCATAATCTGATGCTCGCTCGGTCTAATAGTCCCGGCTGCCATGCACTGTTGTAATTCTTCTCTCACGATTTGTCGTATGAGAGAAGCCAAGTCCTGCTGGTCTTCCACAACGGCCATAGGGACTACATTTGGGAGTCTGTCATACTTCTTGCGACCAACCCTCCTTTGTTGCATCTCTTCAATACGCTGGCACCACTTGATGAACTCTTCTGTCGTAGCGACGTCTTTTATCAGAAGAGCTTGGTACATATCTTCTGCAATTGCCTTCATCAGGTGCGTGATTTTGTCCGCTTCAGTCATGTTCGGATTGACTACGTTACACAGGGCCAAAACACTCTGTATGTACGATTGTGTCGGCTCACCATGTCGTTGGGCCCGGTTTTTCAGTTGTTCTTCCGCCGAGCGGATTTGTCGCTGGCGGTCTCCAAACGTCTTCTTAAGTTCCTCCTGGAACGTCTCCCAGTCATTCAACTTGTCTTCGTTGTTTTCGAACCATTGCTGGGCTGTTCCATCCAGGTAGAAATAAACGTTGGCCAAGCACATCGTATGATCCCACCTGTTGTACTTGGAGACTCGGTCGAACCCTTTTAGCCATTTGTTGGGGTCCTGTCCAGCATCTCCAGAGAACACCGACGGGTGTCTTATGTGCAGCTGGCTTGTTGCTGGTTTCGTCTCCATCGTTCTTCTAATAATACGGACTTTTGGAAGGATGTACTCGGTGTATCCCTTGTATTCCGGTTCCAGTCCGTGTAAGCGACGGTTTTTACGTTGCCTAATCGGAGCCACGGTGATGCAGCTGTTGCACAGTGTACCCGGCGCCTCCACCAAACAATGTCACGTTGCTATGGCAGTAGGCTTGACTTCGAGGGCAACTAAACAAGCACTTATACTGAAAGCACGTTTATTACGAACTCAACATACACGCAGCACTGACTGCCTCTTAGGCAGAGTGCTCTGCTATTTATACACAGACAGAATTTACCAGAAATTAGAAGAACAGTTAACATAAGAAACAAGTAGAATTTACAAGTGAACATAAGAAAGATGTAGAACCTTCTGGAATTGTCAATTACAAAGAAACAAATTTTTGCGGGTGGGCGGGATTGAACCGGCGACCTTCTGCTCCGCAGTCCGTCACGCTATCCCCTGCGCCACGCCGGCAGTTGGTGTTCGTGGTCTCTCGCGGCAGTATGAGTCAGGAAAGGTTGAACTCACTGGCTGTTTGTTCCGTTCCTAAGGAAGAAATAAGAGATATTCCAAACTTCAGCAACAGAGTAATTGACAAGTTTGCCAGTCAGAAGAACAGACTTGCACATTTACTGTATAAATACAGTCAATCTAAGTCTGGCATCTGCTTTACTGGCGATTGATTTTATATGCTCGTTCCATTTTAAATCCATCCTAATGACTACTCCCAGATAATTTATGGAATTAACTGCTGCCAATTGCTGACCTGCTATAGTGTAGCTAAATGATAAAGGATCTTTCTTTCTGTGTATTCGCAGCACATTACACTTGTCTACATTGAACTTTAATTATCATTCCCTGCACCATGCGTCAATTCGATGCAGATCCTCCTGCGCCTCAATACAATTTTCCATTGTTACAACCTCTCTATATACTACCGCATCATCCGCAAAAAGCCTCGGTGAACTTCCGATGTTATCCGCAAGGTCATTTATATATATCGTGAACAGCAACGGACCCAGGACACTCCCCTGTGGCACACCTGACATAACTCCTACTTCGGAAGACTTCTCTCCATTGAGAATGACCTGCTGCTTACTGTTATCTAGGAATTCCTCAATCCAATCACACAATTGGTCGGATAGACCATATGCTCTTCATAAGGTATGGGGTCCGCAAACGCATACTTTTCCAGAAATCGAGGAAAGCAACTGTTACGTTTATTTTTCTCCCTTATGCGATAACGTGCGTAGAATGTTCACCCGATATTCGCATCCTGTATGATCGGTGTTGATAACGTAATCACGATTAAAACCGGCCATAAGTGACGCCGTTTGCGTGCTGAAAAGAGCCGCCACTTTCTGTATATCTTCTATATTTTATACCTCCTGATGGGAGACGTATTTAGTGACATGCCGTTGACGAATTTTATACTCCGATTTAAAATTCCGTGTCCAAGATAATGATGCAGCAAACGTAAAATCTTTGTTGGCCGTTTTCTAAAGCGCTGCAACTGCAGCCCACTCCTGAATTATCCTCGTTGTTACATTCGCTTTACGACGTGGAGATTCGTCATATCGGTCGTATGTCCACTTCTTTATCGCTTGGTATTTGTCGTACCTTGGCCCTCCTTTAACGCTATCACTTTCCCAGAATTTCAAGTCCTCCTTCCTTTTCAGGGCTATTGCTCCATTCTTTTGCAGTGTTTGTAAGTTCCAATTTGGATGATTCCTGGCTAGCGCTACCGCCTTTACTTGTACTTCAAGGGGTATAGCGCCGTAGTTCAGTCCTTTAGTAACCGGTTCGTAATACTAATCGGTAACAGATGAAGCACATATTTCCTGTGACGTGGAGCTTTCCAAAGTGTTATGACCATTTTGCGTTTCACTAGTCGTCACCGTCTGCTTCGTCCTCGTGGTATAGTACTTCTGTACCAACAACAGTCATTTCGTTTGTCAGCTCCAAAAATCGCTCGACGATAGCCGCTCCTATCAATCTGGAACGCCGAGAAACGGAACTGCCTGCTTCCGGTAGTGCATTGATAATGCATCTGTCTTGCAACACTTTTACAAACTAAAACACAGCGTAGGTAACTTCCCGCTTGCCGTCGTCTGTGACACGCTCCCAACTATACACTACAGCGCCAGTTGAAGGGTGTACATCCTTCATTATTCAGATTATGCACCTGGAAGATATGACACAACAAACAATAACTAGTTACTACGGCATAAACAGAAGAGCTAATTACTACAAACTACATACAGAGCACGTCATATGTTACTTACCGAAGAACACTGTATTCATTCACAAAACGTATTTCATTCGGCGCATTAACGATGGAAAAATCACTACATGTATCCGCGAGGTTCGCGGCAGCCTAATGACGGAAAACAACTCTTTCCTATTGACTTCTATAAGGGTGAGTTTATTCTGTCACAATCGCTGCTCGCCGACACGGCACAGCGATGATGAATCAAACCCACAGAGTCTTGCCGACCTATTTAGCGTGCACCATCGCAGCTCGCTCAGCTCACTGCCCGCTACGATCCTCGCCAGATGATATCAAAACTGGTTTGTGTTTCGCGCTACGACCATCGCCGCCAGGCCTGAAAGTTGCACTGTGATCGGTTGCTTCAAGGTCACTCTACCAGAGCGGCGTTTGATTGTTGCGCGCGTGGAACAAGTATACGAGAGCGGAATTAATTCGCCGTTCAAGTGAACGAGCCGCCAGCGGTGGCCGAGGGGATTGAGGCGCTCCAGTCACGATCTGCACGGCCACTACGGCCGGGGACTCGAATCCCCCCTCGGGCATGGATATTTGTGCCGTCCTTAGTATTAGCTAGTTCGTAAGTAGTTTGTAAGTTTAGGGACTGATGACCCCGTAGTTAAATCCCATAAGCTCTACAAACATTTCAATATTTGAACAAGTGAACGAGTATGGTGTATGGTACAGTATTTCCCCAGTCCCATCGACCGAACAGAGCAGTCACAGCTTGCGCTGTATGCTCCCGCGCATTGTCGTGCAAAATGATGGTTGGGTTGTGAAGAACGTGTTGCCGCTTCTTTCGCAAAGCTGGTCGCAGGTGATGCTCCAAAAACGGACAGTATACTCTGCATTCACGGTCTGCCATGGAGAAACGTAATGCTTTAGGATAACATCATTACAGTAGTACACGAGAATCACTATAACTTTCAGAATACTTAGGCTCTGACGCACTTTCGACTTTCACGGTGGCCCATAAAGACGCCATTCGTTGGATTGGCGTTTCTTTTGGTTCGGACGATGTGGCCCAAGTCGCATCCAGTGTTACGATACGGCGTAAGAAAGTCTCTCACTCGCGCTCATAATGATCCAAGGGCGTCTGAGCCACGTCGTAACGCATCCATTTCTGCATTTCCGTCAATTCATGCAGACCCCATCAATCTTGATTCAACTCCGTTGTTCCTGATTCGAAAATATAGTGACACCGTTACGTTAGACCGATCGCTCACAGGTTACTGTGTTTTCCTCGATTGTGCGCACGCCGGTGACGTGGGACGGGCGAGTCCATTTGCTCGGATGTAAGGTTGGTATGCCATCAGCGACAATAGTAGATTTCATTGCATAGTGCTTCCACAGCAGTGCTGCAACTATTTAAGTTCCAACCCTCGTATTTATACTTTTCTTCCATTGCAGAAAGAAACACTGTCCATATGAGCCGAAAATTGTTAAAAAAGACGCAATATGACAAGCCAAGATCGTTTCAAAAAACATTACGGTTACGTTGGTCTGAATATGGATTGTGGAAGTAGAAAACCACTTTACAAAAGCTTATTTCAGGAATCGATTTTGGATTGTTTACATGACCACAACCGGAATTGAGAAATCGGTCTACGAAATCCGTGTTTGTGGGCTCATGTAAATGGTGTAATAGACTGGTTGTGAGCCAGTTTTTAAATATTGTATATTTTAATAATCACAATGGGTAATTTTAAAGGTAAGAGTGCTATTGCTCTAATTGAAATTTATCTTTAACATGTGGGAACAATGTATATTGAATTGTATAAATCTGAAAATTATTTCATGTTTCGAAGTTTTTCTGAAGAAGATACCCCTAGCGTAGTGATAGCTGCAAAATTGCTTCTGAAAAGGTGTCAGTTGCTTCTGGAAAGGTGTCAATTGCATCTGGAAAGGTGTCGAACTCTAATGTTCAAAATGTTCAAATGTTTGTAAAGCTTATGGGACTTAACTACGGGGTCATCAGTCCCTAAACTTACAAACTACTTATGAACTACTTACGAACTAGGACGGCACAAATATCCATGCCCGAGGGGGGATTCGAACGCCCGACCGTAGTGGCCGTGTAGACCGTGACTGAAGCGCCTCAGTCTCCTCGGCCACCGCGGCCGGCAAATTCTAATGGAATGGCGTCATGTCTGATAAGAGAACTGATAGAAATGGGAGACGTAATTACGGACCATCCATGTTTAATAATGTCCCATTTGAGAATGAAAATGTTAATTGATCTGACTTAATCTAGAGACAGTAGTGACCAAACGTATGTTAGGGTCTACCAATTTAGGGTGGATACACAGCCTTGTGTACAGTGCAGTCCCAGCACTCTGAAACCTGTCTTCAGTTTCAGATTTCAATCTTCTTCTTCTGTCCTATCCTTCATTTCTGTTAATAATTAATTACTTTGTAGTTATTTCTAGTATTAAGATTTTGGTAGAAGTAACGATTTTGGAACCTACATGATTAGTGACTCTACAAACAGTGGAGAGTTTGCATAAGCAAATAAAATTTAGGGAACTAGGTGAACTGTAGGTAAACAAAAAATTATCCAGAATATAAATATTTGCAGGACCAACATGTGGATCAGTAGAGAGCAAAAGATTGTAAGATCTGAAGTATATATAACAGCTGAGATATTTGTGTTTTGAAAATTGGGTGCGCATAAAATTACAGCTTACAGTTGTATATTTCGTCTGTAATTAAGAGAATATGAAGAGAGTGGTGCGAGAGAAAGGCAGGAAGAAACGATTTCACATTATGAAACTGAGATACGAGAAAGTACCGTGATGCTCATTCCCAATTTACTCATAAATAGTATGTTGACGGGTGTAGAAGAGAAGAAAAAGAAAGAAATGGGTGGAATAAAGTCGGTAGGCTAACATAATGTGTAGAAGGTTGTAATTAATCATGCTCACGTCCCAAACGAGTAATTTTAAGAACATGTATACATTTGCTTAAGACAGATAAATGAGGAGAATTTCATGGTTTATAGACATAAATAACAACACAAATAGTGGAGGTTTGATTTGAGCAGATTTACGAAAAAGGTAAAAAGGAATCGGATAAATTTAGAAAAAAATTGCTATTACGGCAAGTACATTCTGACAATTGAATAACTTTCATAAAATATACTAATCTTTATGATAACTAGGCAATAATATAAGTTTCCTGTTGTTACAAGACTTCACTAAAGAAAAGACTGTATGTTATTATATGATGCAAGATAGCCGAATATGGCAATGTAAATTATGACTGAGATCCTCACTGGAGTAAGGATCATTTCTTAGAATAGTGCTCAGTTCATGAATCAGACTTTATGAAAGAATAGTACTTATTATTACTGTTACAAAAAGCGACGCAACGGCCAGGAGTGAGGAGCACCGAACACATCACCCTCCATACTGCATCCATTCACGCTTACTGACAGGGTGGCATGGTGGCCAGTCGGTATCAGTTGAGCCTTTAGAGGTTTCTAGGACGGTATTTACAGTTTCGCTTTATCATAGAGAGTATAGAAATCGTATTTTGAAATGATGTACAGTAAATATTAGAATGAACAGTAATCGTATTAAAAAATCCCTTCTTTTAATTTCTTATTAGTAAAATTATAAATGAGAGAAAGGAACAATCAGAAATGTGAACATTTTAGTTAGCAAAAGCTGGGAACAAAAGCCGAGGCTGTGTTATTTGTTTTTCAGGGGCTTGGAGTCTTCGAGTAACGGCGGCATGTACACCGTATGAAAACAGCGGATAGAATAACACTCCATAGTGACTCCACCCGTTTTTTTCGTGTATGATAAAAAAGAGAATAACACTCATATCAGAGTTAAGTTTTATGGGATATGTCCCAGCTATATAGCCACTTTCAAACGCTTATACAATAGGGGATAACGTCCTATCGGTAAAATGTAAAAGCTACCGAATAGCCGAGTTGACGAAGAATTGCGCAACTGTGCGTAACATTTGAAAAGTATAAAGAAACGGTCACTGTAGACCTGGGGACTTCAATTCAGTATCACAACCTGGGACTCTGTTTCGACGCTTTATTTCGTGTTATCATCCATAGACATTTGAAAATTACCGCTGCAAGTGAGATCCTTTTCCATTTTTAGGCGAGCATAATCGGCTTTAGCTGCCTGATATTTGGGGCAGTAAAGCTGATTACTTGTAAGTCCGAGTGAAACTATTTCGAGTGCTGTTTAGATAAGAAAAAATTACTAAAAAGTACCCGTACCTTCTGCAAACATATAAAGCTTTAATTAAAAACTGTAGAAAGTCTTTTTCGTCGTAGTTCCCTTGCCCTATTTACTTAATAGATATTATGAACAGTCTATTTCAGTTTCAATAAGCTGAACTGTGGACTGGCTGACTGAAGGTTAAGAGCATTATTTTCTCCATCGCTTTCTGGCTACTCTTAACTTTAATTTTCAGGCTCTAGAAAAGGCAGCGGTAGAGAAAAATCACACACAAAAACAGCCAACATTAATTACAGCAACGAACGCTAACCGACAGAACAAACAGCCCGCCACCTCACTGTAGTAAGCGTCGAAACCTGGTCAAATATTACCGTTAATCAACGCAACCAGTGAGTTATAATCCACCGACTAAAAATAGTTGTAAATCTCATTTGAATGTGTGTTTCAGTAGCTTCTATATGAATGTAATAACTGAAATTAAACTCTCTAATGGTAATTAATTCGGAATATTCAAACAATCTAAATCATTATTGGAAAGACATAAAAACCCACAGAATTTTGAGAGATAAGGTAGTCTCATCTGTGTTGGTTTGGTGCAAAGTCTAGTAATATTCAACATGAAGATGTAATAATAATTTTCTGCAAATTAGACGTCATTGTGTACCTGAACTGCTTATCCACATAAGCATAAATATGACCCTTTGTGCTTACTATGCCCATTTCACAAAATTACTAGACTATACAACTGTAATGAAGGAAGATGTCAGTTTCAACAGCACTTTTCTTATTTTCAGTAGTAGACATGTGTTCAGTTCGCAATTGGCTTTCATAGTGGTTCATAGTGGTTCCACCAGATGTGGTAGTAGGAGCTGGGATGAGAAGTATGGTAATTCGTGTGCAGTGCTAATGCTGATGTGTTGGGATTCAGATAAACGAAGTAAAACTGTAGAACTGATAAACCATTTTTAGAAAAACATACTATTTGTACCTGTAGATCATAATATTTGAGACATCAAAAGCGGAAGGAATAGATGAACTGGACAAGATAGTTGTGAGGTATACCTTGCAGCGGTGAAGTTGGATACCTCATCAACAAGAGGGACACAATGTAACCTCATTTACTCTTCTTTTCACAATCGTGAAATCAGTAAACCATGTAAATAACTATTTTATTATGACCGTATTAGCATTTTCTTGCGTTGTTTCTTTGAATGATTATCAAAAATGTTCGAAAAGTGCGACAATAAAAGCGAACATCATAATGTGGAGATGGAAGCAAATTGGATTCCAAGTAGTGCGGATGATGTCAGAAAGGACACTAATTATGATGTACAGTTAAAGGAAAGAGCAGGAGGGATGGTAGCAACAGTGTTTGCTCCCAATTATGGATTGGTAATGGGCAGCGGTAGTAGATTGATATGCATGCTACGCCAGCGGATGAAATAGCAGATAATTAGAATAGATAATTAAAATGGCATAAAAGAATAATAGTTTAATTAAGAAAACGACTGAAACAAAAGAGCGGAAATTAGAACAGCTAGAGAAACAGAGTCCAGAACTGAAAGTGATTAGGAATGAATTTGATACAAAGCATAAAGATAAAAGAATATTGAGATATGTTAGTGGAATAGAATCAGTTATAAGTAATCTTAAAACAATAGTTACTGATTAATAAGGCAAGATGAACAATGGTATTAATATAGATCTATCAGAAGGCAAATCTGGTAAGAAGAGCGATATTTACATTGTTTTATACTTAAATCTGACGAATGTCTTAAGATTAGCGACAAACGTTTTTCCAATGTAAAAGGTGCAGTTGATGCATTGTTCACAAAACTGCTGATGTTAAGTTAATAATTGGTGATATTGAGGAACTAGGAGAAACGAGAAATTTTTTTCAATAACAGCTGTGCTTGGAGTAGAATTAAGATTAAGACTTTACTTCGAGTAAACAAACTCCAACCTGAAGATTGTTATATAAGTGCTTAGACAATTTCAGCTCTAGTATTTTGGAACTTCAATAATATAATCCCTTAAAAATTATAGGCTGGGGAGGCATTTCAAATGTTCAAATGTTTGTAAATCTATCGGACCAAACAGCGTGGTCATCAGTCCGTAGCTTACAAACTACTTAGACTAAGGTAAATTAACCTAAGGACAACATACACACCCATGCCCCAGGGAGGACTCGAACCTCCGACGGCGAGCAACCGCGCGCTACGCAGCGAGACGCTTTAGACCGCTCGGCTAATCCACTGCGGCAGGGGAGGCATTGTTATAGGCTTACCAAAATATCCATGCTTATATGACATTTGTAGAATTTGAAAAATGTTTTTAAAATTTTTGATTAGACTCTAATCAGGCAAGAATTAAGTATGAATTTTTAATTGTTCGTGTTTTAAAGCAGGAGGAGGATTGGAAACGATTTTTGTGAACAGCAACTCAGAACACTACCAAACGATGGGCCTGCAGAAGCCATTTAAGTTCCAACCCTCGTATTAGCCATCATGATATGGGGGATGCCATTGAGAGCGGCAATGTGCAAGACCTTTGGAAGGTGCTGTGCTACATTCCTATCTGGAGAAAATATCAGCCTCTTGTGTTTGTTACACACGAATTGTAGTGGGCATGCTTTGAAAGGTAGTCACCGCTAATGATTGTTTTTCTGGGCATGGACTGAATAGTGTTTAAGTTTGTTTGAACTTCAAGATTTCTTCTAGGTTAAGAGAAGTTTCGACGTCCAGACAGATGGCAGCTTCACTCTTGAGGGAGTGGCGAAAATCTCCCTCTTGTGGGCAAGGGCTCCTGGCACTGAAGGCGTAAACAGGCCTAAGGTAAGACTATTATTCATGATGATGCAACGGCGCTGACCTGTGAGGCTGCTGTAAGAACGCTGGCCAACATTGATGAAAGTTGTTGGATGAAATGAATGAGGGACCTTAAGTGGGCTGCTTTGCAGGCATAGCCGTGAGTCCACTGCAGGGACTGAGGTGGCGGGGAGTACATCTACATTTACATCTACATCTACAGTGATACTCTGCAAATCAAATTCAAGTGCCTGGCAGAGGGTTCATTAACCACTTTCATAACTTTTCTCTACCGTTCCATTCTCTAATAGCGCGCGGGAAGAAAGAACACCTAAATCGTTCCGTTTTCGATCTGATTTCTCTTATTTTATTGGGATGGTCATATCTCCCTAAGTAGGTGGGTGCTAGCAAAATATTTTCACATTCAGAACTAAAAGTCGGTGATTGAAACTTTGCAAACAGATCACGCCGCAATAAATAACGTCTTTCTTTTAATGATTTCCACCCCAATTCGTGCAACATTTCCGTGACGCTTTCCCCCCCGTAACGTGATAAAACAAAACGAGCTGCCCATCTCAGAACCTTCTCAATGTCTTCCGTCAGTCCCACCTGGTGAGGGTCCCACAAGGGGCACCAGTACTCCAGGAGAGGACGCACAAGTGTGATGTAGGCAGTCTCTTTGGTGGAGTTGGTGCATCTTCGAAGCGTTCTACCGATGAAACGTAACCTTTGGTTCGCCTTCCCCACAATATTTTCTGTGTGTTCTCTCCAGTCAAAGTTGTTCGTAATATTAACTCCTAGGTATTTGGTAGAATCTACGACCTTAAGGTTTGACTGATTTATCGCGTAATTAAAGTTCAGCGGATTTCTTTTAGTGGTCATGTGTATTACTTTACACTTTTCTTTATTTAGTGTCAATTGCCAATTTTCGCACCATGCAGATATTTTGTCTAAATCGCTTTGCAGTTGCTTTGGATCCTCTGTTGTCTTCACTAACCGATAAACGACAGCATCATCCGCGAACAGTCTAAGGGAGCTATTCAGATTGTCTGCTAAATCGTTTATAAACACGAGGAAGAGTAGGGGACCTATAACGCTTCCCTGTGGAACGCCAGATATCACTTCTGTTCTACTCGATGACTTACCGTCAATTACAACGAACTGTGTTCTTTCTGATAGGAAATCGTGAATCCAATCGCACAATTGGGGAGATATTCCATAAGCACGCAATTTCATAACAAGCCGCTTGTGGGGTACAGTGTCAAAAGCCTTCCTGAAATCCAGAAATATGGAATAGATTTGAGATCCCTTGTCGATGGCAGTTAACACTTCATGTGAATAAAGGGCAAGCTGTGTTTCGCAAGAATGATACTTTCTGAATCCGTGTTGACTACTGGTTAATAGGTCGTTCTCTTAGAGGCAGTTCATAATATTCGAACAAAGTATATGTTCCAAAATCCTACTGCAAATCGACGTCAATGAGATAGGCCTGTAATTTTGGGGATCACTCCTTTTGCCTTTCTTGAATATTGGAATCTCTTGGGCAACTTTCCAGTCCTTGGGTACGGATCTTTCGCTGAGTGATCGGTTGTAAATTATAGCTAAGTACGGAGTAACAACAGAACGCTTCCATAGATGATCATTCACTCTTGGCGCAGCTTGGTCTGTCGGCAGGATGACTGGGCAATCCGTGTTACGTTTACACCTACGTGTCATTTTGGCACCAAGATGCGTGGTGGAGGGACACTTCTGTCGACTGACACGCATAGAGGGGACGCCTGAGCGCAATGATCAGGTATCAGCGGTGAGAGAGGGGGCTGAGGTGCCGTCGCCGCTGCTGGGATGTTATTATTCTGACTGCTTCTGCCAGGTTGGGATCTTGCAGAAGGGTTGCTTTCAGCCGCTCTTACTCTCTTCTGAGAAGCGCTGCTTTCTCTGATGCTATCAATGCGGGGCTCTCTGCAGCTGCAGCACTTCGGGTGTCATTTATTTTTCTTCTGGCAGGCCTGGTTGGCATACTATCTTGCACATTTCACATAACGGACATGCATAGTTCAGTATCGGGAAACGTGGCCCAAGCCTTGGCAAGAGAATATCTGTGCCCGTCTTTCCTCGAGTCGGAGTGGGTCCTCAACGACGCAGATGTCGGCGCCTTTTTCCACCTGAAAACTCTTACGATTATCGATGTTGACGATGAGGAGCGAGTCTCATTGGTCTTTCATTACCCATTGCGCTCCGTATTAAGTGTTCACTCGTTTAGTTGTGGAAAATCACGTCTCAGCTTCGTATGTTTATACTGTAAGGGTCGCAAGTAGACAAAAAAGTCGTATCTGTTTTTCTGCACTAAGGGCTTTGATAAATAGTCATCGACGTTTTAAAGAATTTTTGTAATCTGACACACCTCTTTCATTTTAACATTGATGGTGCTTTTCCTTGTACAAGTTTCGCCCGTACCTTTATTTGAAATTAGTTAGTTTGGTGACGTAAGGACATCATGCCA
The DNA here is from genome assembly GCA_026315105.1 of Locusta migratoria. Taxonomy (NCBI): domain Eukaryota; kingdom Metazoa; phylum Arthropoda; class Insecta; order Orthoptera; family Acrididae; genus Locusta; species Locusta migratoria. Next base: position 213,739,995 of record CM048755.1, on the reverse strand, counting down.
TCAGCCCCCATCATATCATAATTACAATGTATGTCCAATTATCATGTGTTGCCTACTATTTATTTAAATTTGAACATTAACAATGACACGTTAATATGTCACAATGCTCGCTGCCTTTCACCTACAACGTACAGCCTGTAGCTCAAGCAATCACTGTTTCACAAAATTAACTTTATCGAGCCTAAATACGTTGCATATTGCATTACACAACAGAAATCCATAACCAGTAAATGCGCATTTGTTTTACTTCCGTGGTTATTGATTCTTGTATCCTTGCTTCTGATGTAACATATCCATCCTCTCGATGAAATCTTACTCTCATACATAACTTCAAAATAGAGTATCTGTGTTGGGGGACGTGCCTTGTGAAACATTGAAATGTTCCCATTTCGTGGTTCACAAGTCTCCAAATAACGACCCAAGTGCTGTAAGTGCTGTTACAGATAGGTAATTATACTCTTATACCAGCGCGTACATATTTTTCACTTAAGATACAGTGGCGTAGCCAGGAAGTTTGGTACCCGGTACGGTGTTTTTGTCACTAATAACGGCCCCCGCCCCCTCGCTCTCCCACCAACCCTACAAAAACATGAAACGATTCTTGTGGCCGAGGGCAGAGACAGTGAAGAAATTTTTTGACACAGGTGGTTAAAGTAAGGAAACAAGATAAAGCTGCTTCGTCAGTAATTGACATGGTGAGAGATCCGTGGAATTACTGAAGAAGTATTATAAGAACAGCTGTGAACCACTAATTTAAATGCATTTTTAACCTTCAGCCCGTACACCACCTTATGGCACAAAAAGCGTACACTTGGTCTTTCAGACCGCGGTGCCATTTCTTTCAGTTTCTTTCGGCCTTTTTAGCATCTAATTGTCTTAAAATGCATATAGTGCACCATTCGGTCTCCCCCTTGCCCAGCATACACCCCATCCCCCCAATAGTTTTCTCACACATTTGATATGTAGATTTTTTCCAACTTTATAGACTTGCAGTTGATTGTGAAAGGAAAAACACACAACTTGAGGGTAAGTGGGGTACATTGGACCGGAGAAAATAAAGACATTCAGTGTACACATCGGCCTTTTTTGACCGGGAGCGGAGAGTGCAATTCGTTAATTACAGAACTTCGGGCAGATTCACAACGAAGAAAAGACTTACTTCGACTTCCTCTTCAACTGCCTTGAGGCTACTGTGGAGGGCAGAGTGCTGACACGCACTCAGAGAGAAGGGCAGGGAGGAGAAGGGGGTCGCCCCGGTCCAAAAGACCGGTGTACGGGCTAAAGGTTAAAGCGCATTTTGTTCAGCACATTTTGTGATTCCGAGATTGGTTTCGAAAATTTCTTCATCATCAGATGGGTGCATTATATGGTAGACTTCTTTTACAGTGGTGCCCTATCGTGAAAATTTAACAGACAGATATTTATAAAGCAAATGTAGAGAAATGCGGTTTGGAAACTGAAAATTCCTATTTAGCACCAGACTAGTTTTATGGTAGGGTGGTAATTTTGCACATCAGACAATCAGCAAAGGTGCAGAACCAGTTTACAAGATCTCTAGATGACTACCAACTCCCGTCAAGTGTCAAGAGTGAACCGACGGGAACCAAATATTTTTAAAACTCGTACAAGTTTTGTCAACCCTATAGCCTGGTGCCCAGTGCAGACCGCGCTTCTCTTTCTAGGTCACAATTACCATAACGCTAGTGGTCGAATGTTAATCTATTTTACTCTTCTTTCTTGTTACAAACATACAAATAATTAGAAAATATCGCTTCAGCACACAGCACAAAAACAGTAAACTTCAGCAGCCCAACACTTCGATAAAAATTAACAAAGCAACATCAGAACTCAAGTAAGACTAATGATGTACAGTATTTGGTCTTGGTTAAATAAGGAAAGGCGAGAGTGTATAGTGTTATCGATAGTTTAAATCTGTAGATTACGTTATTGAGCATTGATAATTCGTATTCCGATTTCATCATGTGATTAAAAGTATCATTCAGTTTCACTACATCGGAACTAGGTCACATGTTATTTCACTGAGGCTGTAATATTTCTGACTTACAGCCATCATATTCAGATCTGAGAATCGTTTCTGTACAGCAGGTTAGAAGCAGTAGGCGACGTATGGTGCAGGTAGTGTGAGAATCATAACAGGTGCTTCCAGTAGGTTCCGTTCCCGTGGGAAGGAATGTAGAAAAGATCCCCCGAGTTGTCTGTACCTCTCACGTTGATTGGGCGCCCGCCAAACGCGACCATGTTTTGATTAATATTTAATAAACTAATTGTTTAACACAGGTGTGCCGCGGTGGAGTAGCCGAGCGGTCTAAAGCATCTCGCTGCGGAGCGCGCGGTTGCTCGCCGTGGAGGTTCGAGTCCTCCCTGGGGCATGGGTGTGTGTGTTGTCCTTAGGTTAGTTTAGTTTAAGTAGTTTGTAAGCTACGGACTGATGACCACGCAGTTTGGTCCGATAAAATTACAAACATTCGAACATTTTTAACACAGGTGAAATTCTGAGTAGGGAACCCCTCAATAATAAGCTATGTCATAATAAAAAAAGTGTAAAATTCAATTATAAATGAAAACAAAATACTAACAAAAAGGCAGACGACGCGCGTCGACCATCTTTAGCGGCAGCCACAGCGAGAGAAGCCGACGTGGATCGTGCTTCCGAAGTTAGTCCAGATTCGGTGGTCAGACTGTAAACATGTATTGCGAACATGTGTAGTTGAGATCCGGTGTTCAGAGGATGAACACGTAATACTTCATTCATGTTTTATTTAACCCTTTCGGACCCTCTGGCTACAAATGTGCACATAACTTCTGCGGTGTCTAAGATGGTACAGAAGCATTTTTCTTAATGGAAAGAACATGTATACGACACCTGAGTGTTCAATCATTTCATCATGCACAATTACTGCCATTTACGGAAGATCGCTATATAAATATTAAGAAGCGAGTGTTGCACTGCGCAGCAGTTTACGAATTTCAAAGAACACGGAACACGTATTTCACTGCATAACTAAAAGTAGAAGTTGTTATTTTGTGATGTAGTTATTGAACGATCAGTTTATTTAGTACAACAGTTGGTACTACAAAATTAATTAATTTAGTCCGTAAAAAAGCCTTGTTTTTCAGTATACGCAGTGTTGTAGTATGAAAATGTGTGCATATAACTGCATAAATCTCGCTTTTAAAATCATTGAAAACTTAAGTGTATTACAGCATTAAAAATAATTTCCTTGATAGAGAAAAAATCAGGTCTGTAATGGTTAGTAGTTATGAACATTAATGCAGAGACAAGGAACAATACAGTTAATTACGTGCAGTTTGCTAATTTTCTACGGTTATGACGAATAAATTAGATGGCATCCAATCATCTTTAGCTCAACATTTAATAGAAAACTACATAAAAATGTTCCTAGCCAATTGCAGCCTCAAAAGCAAGAACCAACGACCTGCGTGCTGTTTCCTGGGCTGGAACAATTATGAAAGACAATAGGCTGGTGAAATAACGTTTAGAGCTGATGCATGCTACTTGGAGCATTAGCAGCAAGTAGGCACTTCACGTGTTCGGTGTTCTTGTTACAACCAAGAACGGGTTCACGGTGTCCATAGTAATAAGGAGGAGGTTCAATTTTGAGAAAATTAAGAAGAGAATAGGTAGGTGAAAGTAGGTAGAGAACCAACAGCTAGCTCTCGCAATACCAATATCAAGTTAAACCCATCCCTACCTAAATCATCTTTCATTTTTCTCATATCCGCCGTAAGGTTAGGTGTGGGAGGGGGGGGGGTTTGGACTCTCCACCATTTGACTATATATTTGAACCAAGGATTCTGCAATAAATTCATATCCCAAATAATCAAAACGCCTTTCCCTCTAACCAGTGACAGTGGCAAATGTTTCGAATGCTGCAGACGGGGCAGTCGCTCCCATTACAACAATGCAAAAATCAGAAATTCAGGCCCGTAATTAGTTTTGGGAGTCAGAGTAGTGGTCCTCTTGTAATAAATAAAAAATAATTTATATTGCCCGCAATTTGATGCGCTGCGACGCGAAGAGCTGCGATACAAAGCAGATTCTCCAAAGCGGTGGGATGCGATGAAGCATTCTCACTGCACGCAATAATGCGCTATCTGGTCATCAGGAAGTAGTAGTTGATGAGTAGCCCAGAGACAATGTAATTTGCTCTGGCACAGTAAATTCGATTTCAGCAGAAAACAATGTCCTTGGAATTCAAGGTAGACGTGAATGGATGCATAAAATAAAAAAGAGGATTATTGTAGCAGTACTTTATCATTTGTGCAATGACTCTAGAAAAGAATAGAAAAGAAAAGAATTACGGTTCCTTCAAAATGAGTTCTGAGACATTTCATTGTTTAGTGTTGTCTGTCTCAAATAGATTAACGAATCAAAATACAAATTTGATAAACGCTATTAACACTTAAGAGAACCTCACGGTCACCATTAGGTAAGTACACATAATTAATTCTACAAAGCACTTTTAGAATCAGAAATTTATAAACTGAGAAGCATTCACCCAACTTTACAGTTTAGAAAAGAGGCGAAAGGGACCAGAAATAATGTTTATAATAGTCCACTGAAAATATTAAAGTGTGACAAGTTTTGAGAGTTTGGCATAACTCCTCAAGCTTCATAATTTCCATTTCCATATTATGGAGAAGAAGGAATGTACAGTGTAAGGGCTGAAAATGGTTGCAATTCAGGTGTGTTTTATTTCTAGGTCTCACACGAGAGTCGGGCGATAGTGCCGCATGATGTGTAGCAAATACATTACATCACGACACTACCAGATCTTACGATATTTCCCAACCGGTTCAGAAACTTGATAGTGGCACCCCCCTCACACCGCCACAAATACAGGGCTGAAAAATGATGATATAATCCTGCATCTCATAATTTTACACTAGTTCTCATTAAGCTCCAGGTTGTTATTTTTCCGTTGTCAGCAACATTTATTTTCCCTTACGGTTAGTGAAGTGAGAGTGAAGGTTTTGAAACTATGTCCTCTGAAGTTTCTCACTAACTTTAATAGCTGGTTCCTAATGAATATTAATTGTTCTCGTTATCTGATGTAATGGGTACCTGTTTCTGGAACTTTAGGAGAAATATTTATCTAAATACAATAAATGTATTTACCATTGTGAATATCAATCAGTGTCAGCTGTACAATCTACTGTTGATATATAAAAACTTGTGCCAAACCGTGACTAGGTTTTCGCAAGCAGTCAAGTTAACCATTACATTATCCGGGTACGCCTCCCGACCGACACAACCTTCCATGTGCCACACATTGCCTAATGCCCGTCAGTGCTCGCAGGTTACACTATTTAATTCCCACACCGGAAGAGTTTAGGTTTTTAGTGTTTTGATTTAATCTTCACCGCCTCGCTTACAAATACAGACATGAATATCTGCTTTATTAATTAATTAGTGTGGTGCTCGAAATTTTTTTTATAATTTGATGTAAGCTACGGACTAATAACCCAAGCAGTTGAGTATGATAGATTTACAGACATTTGAACATTGTTGAAGATCATTCATTTTGTTCATTTATTGTTGTATAATTCTTTTGAACATTTTATCAGTCAGAATGTCTTTCCATATTCTATCATAGTCATTGCGGATGGGTCTAAACTACGACACCCAATGTTCATATGAACATCTGCTGACAAACATGGAATTATGGAGTCTGTACACCTACCGTACCTCCCTTTGCTGTATCACAACTTGATAAGTGGCATAACACATATACATTACTGCCCATTAAAATTGCTACACCAAGAAGAAGTGCAGATGATAAATTGGTATTCATTGGACAAATATATTATACTAGAACTGGCATGTGATAACATTTTCACGCAATTTGGGTGCATAGATCCTGAGAAATCAGAACCCAGAAGTACAGATGCCCATGCAGCTTCAACACGATACCACAGTTCATCAAGAGTAGTGACTGGCGTATTGTGATGAGCCAGTTGCTCGGCCACCATTGACCAGACGTTTTCAATTGGTGAGAGATCTGGAGAATGTGCTGGCCAGGGCAGAAAGTCCCGTACAGGACCTGCAACATGCGGTCGTGCATTATCCTGCTGAAATGTAGTGTTTCGCTGGGATCAAAAATGTTCAAATGTTCGTAGAACTTATGGGACTTAACTACGGGGTCATCAGTCCCTAAGCTTACAAACTACTTCAAATGTTCAAATGTTTGTATAGTCTATGGGACTTAACTGCGGGGTTATCAGTCCCTAAACTTACAAACTACTTATGAACTACTTACGAACTACTTACGAACTAGGACGACACAAATATCCATGCCCGAGGGGGGATTCGAACCCCCGACCGTAATGGCCGTGCAGACCGTGACTGGAGCGCCTTAGTCTCCTCGGCCACCGCGGCCGGCTACAAACTACTTATGAACTAGCTAAGACTAAGGTCGGCACAAATATCCATGCCAGAGGGGGGATTCGAACCCCCGACCGTAGTGGCCGTGCAGACCGTGACTGAAGCGCCTTAGTCTCCTCGGCCACCGCGGCCGGACTGCTAGTGATACGAGGTTGTTGCGATGCAGCACGGCGTTCCGTATTGCCCTCCTGAATTCATCGATTCCATATTCTGCTAAAAGTCATTGGATCGCGACCAACGCGAACAGTAATGTCGCGATACGATAAACCGCAATCGCGATAGGTTACAATCCGACCTTTATGAAAGTCGGAAACCTGATGGTACGCATTTTTTCTCCTTACACGAGGCATCACAACAACGTTTCACCAGGCAACGCCGGTCAACTGCTGTTTTTGTATGAGAAATCGGTTGGAAACTTTCCTCATGTCAGCAAAGTTGTAGGTGTCGCCAACGGCGCCAACCATGTGTGAATGCTCTGATAAGCTAATCATTTGCATATCACAGCATCTTCTTCTTGTCGGTTAAATTTCGCGCTGTAGCACGTCATCTTCTTGGTGTAGCAATTTTAATGGCCAGGAGTGTATGTGGTAGTCAATAAGTTTTGAGACTTGACGCCTGGAGGCTAGGCAGACACAGGGCTCTGTAAATTGTTGCACACGCTGCCGCACTCCACGCTGCTTGTCGTTTCAGATGCGGATCGTAAGCGAAACACCTTGTTAAGTTCCCATTTATTACCCAGTTGAGAAACGTCGGATCATCGTCCGCACAACTGATGAGGGCACCATAAATCGGCTTGCGATCATCACGTTGGTATTGCGCCAAGATTTCTGGCACAATGTGCTGGGTAACACGAGACATGTTGAAATCGTCCGTCAGAATTTTGTGGGAAGTACCATTACTTACCCCTACTGCTGTTGCGATATCATCTATCGACTGGGAGTGGTTATCACGCACCAGTGTTGCAACTTCCTAGATCTTACGTTCCGTTCGAACTGTTCGTGGGCGGTCAGTACGCACATAGTCTTCCAAACAGTCCCGTCGTTGCACAAAACGTCGATGCAACTTAAAAAACAACACTACGACTCAGTGCGTCCTCACCGTGCACCTGATGCAACATTTTAAAAGCTTCAGCAGCGCTAATTTCAGACAAAATTTGATGTTTGCCCGTTGCTCAAACCTTGACACGTCAATGTCCGACTGGGGCAATCAACTCGCCGTCGCAACAACTACCGTATGTCTGATCCCAGTGCATGCACTCAACTGTCTCTTGCAGGGACGAGAGGTTAACAGACGTGGTACCATACCACGGCGCCACCTATGCAGTACGGTGGACCACATGGCCTTCATTCGCTCATTCTAAAAACTTATTGACTGTAGCACGTTTGACAAATGGAATTCTGAAATGATGTGCTACGATTATTAAAAAAAATCTTTTTCATTTTAGTTGTAGCTAAAGGCTACTATGATCAATAGTAATTTATGTTCGAAGTTGTAACAGGAAATAACTGGTGGGACATTTAGAGCAAGCTATATGTAAAATACTTTTTTCGTTCTGCAAATTTTCCACAGCAGATAAAGCTTCAGTAAAAGCCCCATTAGAGTTAATGGACATTAACATTTTCCCGTGTGTAAAATTTAATGCGTTTCTGTGCTGCAGTGCCACGGTGTGACGAATAAAGTTTATTGACATTTACAATGGTAGTCCGGATTTGTGGCCAACAACTTGTGTCTTATTCGTAGGAAAATAGTACCTTCTTTAGACCACACACGCATTGTACTTCAATGGATTTGATTCTCGCACAACATAGTAAACGATGATGATGGACCGGACGTATCCATTAAATTTAATGTTTACCAAGACAAAATCCAAAACAGTGATTTGGCAGCTCGCTTTAAAAAGGAAATAGTGGTTCCTCAAGAAGAGGGAAGAGCATCGGATGTGTGTAAAACCTATATGCAGGATTTGGCTTCGATGGCTGTTCTGTAATGACAGGCAGCGAGAATGATGTAGAAGGCATTTTAAGAAAGAAATTTTACCAATTATTATACATCAATTTCTCAAGCCATAAAATCAGTCTTGTGGTGAACTATGCAAGTGAAGTGACAGAAATCAGGAATACCGCTCCAGTGTAAAATAGACTGAAAAATTTTAGAGGATCGATTAAAAGTTGGATGTGCGTTCTCAGTTTCTAAGGACGTATGAGACGAGATCCATAGGACTGTTTTCTCAACATTTCTCAGGTGCAGTGAGTGCTATCTGGGAAATTTTAAACGGGTAAGGGGGTGGGGAAGGAATTATTGCACTGTCTAATTCTTTTGATGTTTTTAAATGTCGTGAAAATAGTTATCGTGTTGGTAATGGTGATTTCGTTTATCTGTAATTTCCCGGCTAATATCTTTGTAAACAGTTCTTATTGCACAGATTTTTTTAATGCACATACTCTTAAAAGAATGAAATGTTGCGATGATTCAAGCACAAGACGTCGGCAGAAAGAAATACAACGTATCTGCAACATATATTTCTGATTAATATTGGGTAGGTTAAGAATTGTTTTAATCGTCCCTACCTTATCGCAGCAGTAGTGATTTAATGTCCTTAGATGGGTGTGTGTGTTGTCCTTAGTTAGTTTACCTTAATTTAAGTAGTTTGTAAGCTACGGACTGATGACCACGCAGTTTGGTCGGATAGATTTACAAACATTTGAACACTTGTACATAATGTCCTTTGGTTTAATTTTCTTAGCATGAGACTCAATTTTGAACTGCTTCTATGCGACTGATATGTTCTTGTTATTTTATCAAAATCCAGAGATTATGATTATACTGATTCTTCTATCAGACTACTTTTTATTTCGTAGGATATATGTGTCTGAGCCTTTTTAACTCTATAGTTTATTTTTACGGCGATATTTAGACCGTAAATTATAATTTTTTAATAAATATTTGGAAAATGAGGGTTTGGCACCATCGCATGTTAGTATTGTTGCTTTTCTGGACAGCGCTCTTCCATTTCAGTATTTATTGTAATAAATATAACTACGCTCCAGTACCTAAACTTAGTTACAGAAATGCGAATCAGACGCATACGTATTCCAGGCCGTAACAGCCGCGTCTTCGATACGCCAGCTATGGTCACTTCCCAGCCCGCTGTAGGAACACATCGGTTCGTCTTCTTTCTGCTGGTACTGTAACTGAGATTTGGCAACAAGGCAAAGTATTTTTGGCAACTCTATGATCGTCCAGTTACTTCCTGGTGCGCAAGAAATTAAGCCTCAATGTTCACTTGATTTTACCCACTATTTTCATTGAATAATCTGAATTATTATCGCATGAGGTGTAATAAAAGATTGTAAATTTACAGTTTTCAGCCCAGGAAAGTCGTTGTACGTAGAAATCGCAACTAATCACGTCCTTTAAATAGCGGTTTACGACTTCTAACCTGTATTAGCCTCGTAAGGGAAGCTTGCCACTTCGCTAGCTCTGTGGTAACAAGCTGATCTGTGAGAATGCGTCTGTTATAGTTCGCGGTTGCAGTCCGGCTGACTCCAACATTTTGTCCCTTCTGTGAAACATCTACAAGCAGTCAGATGAAACATCAATAAGGAAATCGCACGAAAATACTTTCGGCTGATAGTGCAATGGTGAAAAACTTACAATGCTGCACAACAGGTAACGCCTCTTTCCGCTGCTGACAATCAGATTTGAGGTTTCTAGGGATACATAACTTTATTTATGAAATGCCGCATTGGCATACCTCTTCAGTATGGCACAGCATACCTATTAAACACAGACACAATCGAAAACTAAGTGAGTAGTATTTTACTAATTAGTGCCGATAGAGACACGCTTTTTTACAGATACTCAGTTTTATTAAAACAGACATTCGTCGTAACTTTATGGTGGGAAATTTTATTTCATTTCTTATAATAAAGTGCACAATTTTAAGAAGGTTTCTCTTAGCGTTGTTAAAACAATAGTAAACACGAGACAGAAATTAATCATTAACGTATATGCGAATGCTCTGATTTTATGAATAACACTCTGGCAATGCACATGCAGTTTATTGATTAAATGCATGAAGAAAACGTGTTCTGAGTTAAAGCTGCCACCTAAGGTTTGAATAAGAATAAAATACCACTACCACACGACAGCTAATGTAGAAAATACTTTTCTAATGTATTTTCGCACGCTGCGCTCTCCCCATACGTAGTACAGAAGTTTCAAGATGTGTCTGCAGCTTCACCCATCTATTAAACCTGAAAAAAAAAGTCGCAGAAGGTAGCCCTTTTTCCATATGCGGCTATTGTCGGTTGAGAAGTGAAGGGAATTATGTTCAAGGTTCCATTAGATTGATAACTTCAGCACACAGCAAAATTGCGTTTAAAAAATGTGTATCCTACACTGTTAGCAGTTCTGTGTAAGCGGCAGTTACGTGATTTTATTTCGATGATTTCAAAATAGAGACAAATGTTTGCACTGGGTAGCCGAGGCAGCTAGTTCATGGCGATTCAGTCAACCAAGTAAATGAATGTACTGAACATGCTGCGAACCACTGCAGGGAACTTGTGTGTCAGCAATCTCATCCAGGGTGGCGTTACGACAGGAAAATGAGTCACAGAGAAAAGATTTGGTGGTCTGTTGGATTGATTATAGTTTGATATGATCTCGGTTCGATTCCAACCTCTGCAGATATGTAGAAAAATGTTCAAATGTTTGTAAATCTATGGGACTCAACTGATTGGTTATTAGTGCCTAGCTTACAAACTACTTAAACTAAGGTAAACTAACCTAAGGACAACACATACTCCCATGGCCGAGGGAGGACTCGAACTCCCGACGGCGAACGGCCGCGCGCACAGCAGCACGACGCCTCAGTACGCACGGATAATCCGCCGCGGCGTGACATGTAGAAACTTTGTCACCACTAACCTTCCTTATAGTAGTTATTTATTTCTAGCGACGAAACAAACGCTATGTAGGGTCCCAGGATACTTATTCCATTTATTATTTGAGCTTCTGTATGTCGATCAAATTAGTTCTGGACTGGTAATACAACTCAGACCGCTCTTAACGCGGAAATTGATCCCTTCGTGACAATACAGCTCGACAACAAATTGTTTTTTGATCAAAACTGCAGATTACTCAACATATCCACATATTGCACTTGAATGGGTTCGAATCCTGGCCCGGCACTAAAGTTTTCATTATGTATTATCAAGCTCTAGCATGAGTACATCTATCTGCTGATGGATAATAATTTTGATTTTCAATGTATTTTCATTCCTTGTCAATACTAACGATATCTGAATTTTTTACTCCCAGTGAGACACAGAACTATTTGTGAGATCACTGTAAGTTCAAGGGTGTTATTTCGAGCTGCTGGTGCAGAAAAATTCAGTGGCTGACGTCTCTTTGTATGTAGTCAACAACGATATATGTGGGGTTCGTTTCCCAGTCAGCACTGAACTCTTCGTTATATTATTTCTTGTACAAAAATGCTTACATGTCGCTGCTGATGTAACAACCCCATATTTAACATTCGTTTTCTCTAGAATATAACCGCGCTAGGTGCCGGCTTGGAGTCCTGGGCATTGGGAATAAAAAAATTAATGTTTAGTCTCGTCATTTCAGTTAAAACATGTAGAAAATCCGATATGGTACAGTTGATTGCGCTTCGATGACAATGCGATTAGGTTTTGGGTTCGAATACCTGTTCAACACAAAGCTTTACTTCTCGGCATTTCAAGTGCGTTACTTGTGAAGAAGAAATATTTAACATCTTTCGTAGTTCGTTAAGAGGGGCAATAGATGGATAGGAATTCCCGCCCATTAAATATGTTTACGTTATGTAATTTAAAGTTGATATTTGCTAAGTGATACTGTCTAAAATCGAGGTATATCACTCTCTATATGCTTAGCCAGGAATGACTGTTAGTTTCCGTCAGTCACGAAATCTTTGCTTAGTCTGCATGAGCTGGGTTTGAATCCATATGCAGAACTAGACAGTTAGTTGTGCCATTTGAAGTTCATACATATTGTCAACTAGCTGCTCGTGAGAGACTTATATTTTTAATGTCATTTTGTGTTAAATAATAAGTACGCTGTGTTACGTTGAACAAGCAATCATGAATAGGACGAATTTACTACGTGCATTTCAGGTAAGTCATTTCTTTTAATAAACGTGAGTTTACCTGCCTTAAGGACAGTCTTATCTGTGATAAGATGTTCCCTGAAATTTTTAGTATCGTGGTATTACTTTCCATCTTGTGTTATTGCGATATAGAGCAGCGTTTTCTACTGGTGAATTGTTGGACCCATTTTAAATAGTCAAACGACTGTACTGAGATGCGATTTGAGTATCCGCAAGACAGGTACGTTAGTTGGGTTGCATACGAATCGGGCGAAATACAATTCTGATCGTTCGGATACTTTTGAGAACGAATGTACATCCTGCAGTAGCGTTGAGGGGCAATTTTTATGCTCTGTAGCTCCCTGTTGGTGGATTTCTTAAATTTCTAGAACAGCGATCAGTCAACTTATACGGAACGAGCGAGGTAGCGCAGTGCTAAGACACTGGACTCGCGACTCCGACCATCCAGATTTAGGTTGGTTTTCCGTGATTTTCGTAAATCACTCCAGGCAAATGCCAGAATGGTTCCTTTTAAAGGGCACGGCCGATTTCCTCCCACACCCTTCCCCAAAAATCCGAGCTTAAGCTCTGTCTCTAAAAATAAAAAAATAAAAAAAATAAATGTTCAAATGTTTGTGTAGCTTATGGGAGTTAACCACCGGGTCAGCAGTCCCTAAACTTACAAACTACTTATAAGCTAACTAATACTAAGGACGGCACAAATATCCCTGCCCGAGGGGGTATTCGAACCCCCTACCGTAGTGGCCGTGCAGACCATGACTGGAGCGCCTCAGTCCCCTCGGCCACCGCGGCCGGCTCTGTCTCTAATGACCACGCTGTCGACGGGGCGTTGAACCCTAAGCTTACTTCCTTCCAGTCAACATATACGGACCGTTCCCTACCTTTGACGCCCAACAGCGTTGAAACCAGTGACGCAGCCACGGGGAGGGAGGGAGGGGCTAATGGGACTGAAGGCCCACCTTCCTCCTAGCGCCTCCCAAAGATTTTTTAATTTTATTATTTGTTATTGTTTTTATTATTATTTTTTAAACAGGTCGGCACCGGAAATTTGAAACAGTACACATGTAATAAATCACAACGTAACTATAATTTGCCAAGGTCAAGTGAGCGTGAAATGGGTCGCCAACACGATTCCGCCACTGAGAACGTGTGCTGCTGTTCTGCTGTTACTGTAAGCCAGTGGCGGATACAGAATTTTTTCTGGGGGGAGGGGGCACAAGCCTGAGGAAGGTGAACATGTCCTTAGGGCTTTGTGAGACTAATTTAAACACACACAAAAACACACACACACACACACACACACACACACACACACACACACACACACACACACAGGGTGTTTCACTAAGTGTGTTTGCCTCTGTAAGTTATAAAATAATAGGTGACGGGAAATTTTAATGCCGTAGGTCAACAAAAGAAATGTTACACTTTCTGCGGAGCTATGAACATAGTTTATTGTATCATTTTCCAAAGAGTTACAGCACAAAGACATAATTTTTTAAATGGAACAATAGTTTTTTCTATCGTGCATTGGATTTATTTCATATGAAATAAATTTTAATACCGTTATTGTCACATATAACTTCTATAGGAAACACTCAAAATATGTTCCAAACCCACAGTCGCTTGTTGTAAAAAAAATTTTAATTTTACTTCCATCTATCAATGCAAAAAATGTTCAAATGTTTGTAAATCTATCGGACCAAACTACGTGGTCATCAGTCCGTAGCTTACAAACTACTTAAACCTAGGTAAACTAACCTAAGGACAACACACACACCCATGCCCCAGGGAGGACTCGAACCTCCACGGCGAGGAACCGCGCGCTCCGCAGCGAGACGCTTTAGACCGCTCGGCTACTCCACCGCACTACCAATGCACTATTAGTTTCTGAGCACTATGGCGTAATTTTGAAATGCCTATGATCACAAAAATATTACAATGATTCAATCACACTGGCACAGTAAATTGCCTGAAATTACAAAAAAAAAAAAATAAAAAAAAAAAAAAAAAAGAGAGAGAGAGAGAGAGAGAGAGAGAGAGAGAGAGAGAGAGAGAGAGAAACCCTGAGAATTTAAACGTGAATTGCTTTTATTCCACTGTGGAGACACTTGTTTCATCCTTCATCATCATAAAGGATGAAACACCAACAGCTGAACACTGGCATTCAGGCTCTAAATTTAATTCCATATGTAACTGATTCTGAGCTTCGCCAGGTGGGTATATGGGAATCCCTATACAGAGGAATCCATGCGAAATTGGCATAGGTTTCTCTACATATTTACAACTTTGGAATAATTGAACTGCCGGCCGCGGTGGCCGAGGGGACTCAGGCGCTCCAGTCACGGTCTGCTCAGCCACTACGTTCGGGGGTTCGAATCCCCCCTCGGTCATGGATATATGTGCCGTCCTCAGAATTAGGTAGTTCATAAGTAGTTTGTAAGTTTAGGGACTGATGACCCCGTAGTTAAGTCCCATTTAAAATAATAATAATAATAATAATTGGACTATAAGACTGAATAAGTCTGACCACTTGAAAATTCAAACAATTGCGCAATATCGTTGAAAAATGTTTTGTACATATTAAATGAGCCAAATGACTTAATGGTGACTGTACAAAAACGTAGGACATATTGTTTCAAAAAAAGTTCAAATGTTTGTAATCCGAAGGGACCAAACTGCTAAGGTCATCGGTTCCTAGTCCTACAATCTAATTTAACTTATTATAAGGGCAACACACACACACACACACCCATGCCCGAGGGAGAACTCGAACCTGTGGTGGAAGTGGCCGCGTACTCCACGACGTTCCGCCCCAGATCACACGGTCATTCCCTTGCGTCTCATATGGTTTGATAAATTATTAAACTTTTCACTGTTTAATGTTTTTGAACCATTGTAATATTTCATTTCATCATAGGAACTTGAGAATGACGCCATAGTGCTCGAAACTAGTAGTGCATTTAGATGGAAGTATATCAATTTGACAAGTGAAGACGATTTTATCTGGTGATGCCAGCAGCACAAAAGATCTGCAATACTTGAAGGACATCCATATATTTCGGATTGCTGCCCGTAGACGCGAAATATTACTGCATATTACCCATTGTTGCGGGTAACGTTTCCAAAACTATGACGCTTCCTTCGGTACACTGCTCCTCGCCTCCCGGTAGCCATGGTACACGCCTCCTGTCGCTGCCAACAGTTCGCGCACGAATTGTCAAGTTACCGTGGATGAACAGTACAGTAACTGGACTAGCTGTGTCATTACCAAACAATGCAGAAATTGAAAAAAAAAAAAAATCCTGTGAACCTCTCAGAACTACCACTCCACATTCTGGAAACATCCCTTAGGCTGTGGCTAAGCCATGTTCTACGACATTCTTTCTTGCAGGAGTGCTAGTCCTGCAAGGTTCGCAGAAGGACTTCTGTAAAGTTTGGAAAGTAGGAGGTGAGGAACAGGCAGAAGTAGAGTTGTGAAGCGTGTATGGATAGTTCAGGCGGTAGAGCGCTTGCCCGCGAAAGTCAAAGGTCGCAGGTTCGAATTCCAGGCACAGCAGACAGTTTTAATGTGCCAGGAAGTTACATATCAGCGCACACTCCGCTACAGTGTGAAAATTTGATTCTGAAAGTTACACTTGACTGTGTTTCAAGAAGAATTTCTACTACCATTAAAATCCTTTGTATCTGATGTGTGGAAAATGCCGCTGAAATTTCTAATTTGCTCCGATAACCGGAAAATCGAAACGTGTAGCTTCAAATAAAACTGTTATAATGGGTTGGAGTAACATTTCGTAATGCCTAGGAAAAGAACTCCAGAACGTATACATTGACATTTACAGTTTTTCTACATGGTTAAATCCTTTAACTTTATTTACGTATGAGTAAAACATACGTGATAGCTCATTTATCTCCCAAGCAATCACGAAACTATTAACTACTTATATTTATTTTTATAGTAAATTACTGACAAAAAAGATCAAGCAGCAATTTAATGGAAGCATAACACAAAAGGTCAAATTACGTTACGTTAATTAGAGGGATATTGCATTTTTAAACTCACAATTACATGCTGCCCATAAGTAAAAGTTAATTATTCTAATGCTAAGATTCTTTCTCTCCCTCCCCCCCTCTCTCTCTCTCTCTCTCTCTCTCTCTCTCACTCTCTGTCTCTTCCCTTCTCTCTCTCTCTCTCTCTTCCTCTCTCTCTGGGGGAGGGGGGTGCACGTGCCCCTGTGACCCCCCCCTGAATCCTTCCTTGCTGTAAGCGGTTTTAATGCCGCCGCGACCAGTTTTGCTCTGCCGCTATTGTTACTGCTATGCTGAACTTACGAGCCGATTGTTCATATGCGGCGACCCGCTACATAGCAAGTCAACGGCGCCACCGACTGGAATCTTATGATCAACAATAGTGTTATTTTAGTTCAGATATTACACATGGAGTCTCATGTTAGTTAAACAATAACTAAGAACTATAACGTAGAAGCTGTTTACTTATTTTACGAGCTGATTATATGCACTCCATTTCCTCCAAGTTGCTCCTCTTCCTCTTTCAAATTAATGCGAGGCTTCTCATTTTATTTCTTATGCAGTTTTTTTCGTAGTATAATTGGTTAAATTTAATCATAGATTAATAAATTCAATAGGTTTTATTTAAAACAAAAATAGCCCCTCGAGAACCAATTACTAGCTGCGCCACTGGTTGAAACCATGAATCTGTGGACAGAAGTTCGTTTTAGAAAATGAGCAGTTGACTGCCATGTTCCGTATACACAGTGTTCAACAAGCGTGGTCTGAGCTGTTGCTTTACCACGACAGATAATGTTTTGCATAATGAATCAGAATACCAAAATTAATTAGAGGAAGCTTTGAGGTCATAGTAATCCAACTTAGAAACTACATAGCGCCAAGACTACGTCTTTGTGGACGGAGATTCCATCATTCAAAACGCCCTGTTGGCCGTCCAGCACAACTGAGTACTAGCATAGTTCTTCGACTGGAGATGTCTGTGCAGTATCATGTCAATACGGTTCATCCCTAATTTACGAGTAAGAAATACACATTCTTATTGCAAAAGTCCTGAAACATTAAATTATATGCCGAAGAAAAGCTTTTGTTCTGGTTTCTCATTTTATTGTATTGGGTGTAGGTCCGCTTATCCTCATATAACTGTGTCTTTCAAAATCCAAAGAACACGGAAATCTATGAAAACTACGTGATATTTTAACTTATAAAAACTGCAATGTTTCTTTTGTTATTAAATCATTCGTGACGATATAATTTTTAAAAAGTGCTAGGTCCGTCAGTGTGACTTGTTACAGATTTTATGCAAAATGGAGAACTATTAATGTTTGATTCTTTCTGAAAGTAACTTGAGAGTTAACGATCTCTAAGAAGTTAAGAAAGACTCAAATGTCTCTGTGTCAAATAGGAGTGGATAAAAACGTATTCAATCATGTAAATACATTTTGAATCGGTTACATTTTCTACTGAAAAGGCAGAATATTAACTATTTTCTGGAAATCACGTGAGAAATTTCTTTAATAACACTGAACAACGTACATAATAAGAGTTGAGGTTTAAAGACCAGATACATTGTATAAAAGGTAAAGAAGGCATTCACTGGAAATTCTGGTTCATGATAGGAGTCTGTGTGTAAAACTGAAGACTATAAGCCCCAAAGTCTGCTTGTATCTCATAATTAAGGAAAAAATTTCTTTTGTGTCTATAAAAATGAGAGAAAAATAAATAGAAGCATATACTGGAAGAAAGTAGAATAAGGTCTCATTGCTTGTTACTTCCGGTGAATGCAAAATCACAAAACTAAAAACATTTTAAAGAGCAAATGAGGATGAAAGTATAGCAATGTTCTTATTGTCAGGGGAAACACGGCTTTAAGCAAACGTAAATGAGAGTCATTAAAAGCGAATGAATAAATTATTTACTGAAGGATCAACTTTAAAGAGGAATAAAATAAAGACAAAAGCTTCGCGGTGCTGCGAAAGCGAGATTACAGTTGACGAGAATACGTTCTGTATCAAAGAAAAGTAAATATAAAACAATTAGTGACAGCATTCTGACACACGTAGCAAATTCACACAGACTAAACGATGCAAGGAACTATTAAAATACGAGATAGTGCAACTGAAAAAAGGAAACTTTGGAAGAAGGAAGATACTTCTCAGCTTATTCGTACGGTGCACAAAATTACATGGAAATGAAAGATACACACTCAAGAAACCAGGAAAAGTATTGCAAGGAACATTTTCAACGTAGTGCTGGAGATATTGAAAAAGTATTAAATTAAGAGTTTTTTTTTTTTTAATATAAACATAGCAATCACAAGACATTACATGTCTTTATGTTGATCGTGGAGCGATCTTAAAATTCATTAGGAGAAAGAATACACGCCATAGCGCCGCGGTGGAGTAGCCGTGCGGTCTAAGGCGTCTCGCTGCGGAGCGCGCGGCTGCTCGCCGTGGAGGTTCGAGTCCTCCCTGGGGCATGGGTGTGTGTGTTGTCCTTAGTTTAGTTTACCTAGGCTTAAGTAGTTTGTAAGCTACGGACTGATGACCACGCATTTTGTTCCGATGGATTTACAAACATTTGAACATTTTGAACACGCCGTAGCCAAGATCGCTATATTGGTCAATTTATTGAGGGTAACCGGTTTCGGCAAGCAAAGTTGCCCTTTTTTATGTTTACCAAAAATAGGCTAGGGTCTGCACAGGATACTTCCATAGAAAGGAGAACATGATCAAGGTTGTCTCTCTCAATAAAAACAGTGATAAAATCACAGATAAAATCATTGATAAAAACGCTGAACAAATCACCGATATAGTAAGCTTACTAATGACTTAGGGTATACGCAGCTAGCGCTGTCTTTTAGCAATGATTTTAGCAGTTATTTTATCGATGATTATGTCAATGTTTTTATTGAGAGAGACAACTTGCGCCTTGATCCCATTTCTATGGAAGTATCTTGTGCAGGCCCTAGCTTATTTTCGATAAATGCGAGAAAAAAAGGATCAGATGATGGCAACTATGCTTGCCGAAACCAGTTATCCTGAATAAATTGACCAAGATACCGATCTTGTCTACGGCGTATATTCTTGCTTCTAACAAGGGATTACTGCGCGCGGGAGGGACGATTTTACACCTACAATTCATTACGAGTGGTCACTTCTGAAAACACCGAAAATTAGATAGCTTTCTTGCAGTATGCTCAGTAGGCAATAACATTTTGGAGAAGATGATGAATTTTTGACAGCATTAAATTTGGTTATGTTTGCCGTAGTAATGTGTAGCCGAAGAGTTTTTTTCCGTCGATAAAGCGCAGACAAACACTAAAAATAAAAGACTCAATTGCGGGGACAATTTGCAAAATACTGCTATTCATATTTCGTACCTTATGTGGAAAGGTGTCATTAATCGGTATTACAACCTGAATGATTTTTCAGCTAACAGTGACACCTGCATTTGACGAGTAACTGAAGTTATTTGGAGAACCTGTCACTATAAGAGGGGTGAATACATACGAAGTGGAAAGAAGTTTGCTTCGGTTAATATCTGTAATCGTATTATTTAAGCAGAATAAAACAGTTGTGAATTCTACAAATGAAACAAGATATACTTTCTACGACGTTCCATAGTTACCTGAAATAGAAATACTATTCTGCACTAATTATTAATAAACTATTTTTCGAGGATAAATAGGAATTTTGAAAAAAAAATAGAACACAGACATACCTTCACTGTTATGTAAACAAATCATGATAGATAACGAAATAAGGCGAGCCAATTACTGTCTGTTGTCAGTTGCCATCATCTTTACGTTCGTTTATTTTCATTCGTGAGTTTTTGTTGCGAGTATTAAGATATTTATCGTTTTCTTCTATCAGTATTTCCTGTAATAAGATTTCTGAAGACAAAGAAAGGTACTAGAAATACAATTTGTTGGCTCAGTAGCTCCAAAAGTGAAGACGTTACGCATAAAAAGACGTAGAACAACACAATGAAATTCTTACTTGTTGATACTTTTAAAAACGTATGTTTTTATTTCTCAGTCTGTCCACGAAACAATAAAATGCCTAATTGGCTTACGATGAACTGTATGTACAGGAGGTGGAGGAAATAATATCCTGTATACTACATCTTCCTGTAAGTTGACAACACTGCGTACATTTTAACACTGAGACGCAACCGTAGTGTGAAATTGCCGTACGAAGCCTTGGAAGTTACCTTGCAGTATATTATACGTTTTGTTCTGCGACAGTCAACACAAATAACCGGTGAAAAGCAAGGCTTTTAAAAAGAAGGTTGCAGCCGAATCGATAAAGGCTGTGATTGGCGTCATTGTAGGAGCAAAGCGTGGCAGCGCCCGTGCCAGCCACGAACGAGTAAGCGTCTTGCAAACATTGTAGAAGTACTTGTAACTGCAATAGCTTATCAGAAAATTATTTGAATTAGATGATTTAGCCGTTTAGATTTTTGTGCTGCTGCTAGTTCTTGCGTTAAAAGAAAATGTTCACATTTTTAAACTTATGGGACTTAACTGCGGGGTCATCAGTCCCTAAACTTACAACCTACTTATAAACTAACTTATACTAAAGACAACACAAACATCCATGCCCGAGGGAAGATTCTAACACCCAACGGGGAACAGCCTCGCGCATCGGAGCATAGCGCCTCAGTGCGCTCGGACATTCAGACGCGGCTCGCATTTTCCGTTTCGTTTTGAGGAACCTCATGCGGATGAAAACTCTGGTTCTGACAAACAGTTTCACAATTTCTGGGTATTTAGTTTTAACAGCGGCACAGATTATTTTCACATTTTTCCCTCTGAAATAGTCCTCAAACCGTTACACTTATCAAAAATCAGATCAAACTTTCTGTAGTTACTCATTTGTCGGAACTGTAAGCCCACTGAAAAGTAGAACTTCATCCAATTAAGACGTCTATGGTCTGCCGGAGGACTTAAAATACCACTAGAAGATATTAACAGTGTATTTTCAGCGTTCTTTGAACGATGTGATATGTATACAGTCAGGTACGTGTACCTTCCGCAGAGCAGTCAATAGGAAAGTTAATGTTTTGAAGCTCTCTTTCACCATTAGTTTAAATGTATGTGCAACATCTGAAAAAACAAAGATTATTTTATTCCATGTTGCGAATTTGAAAAGCGGGAGATTGTCTCATGAAGTGCTTCTTCCATATTAGGCAAACTACCTCTGTGCAGACATGATGTCAAATATCCGTCACTGTCATATATTTCCACCGTAGTTTCATTTGATCGAGGAATATAATTAGCGCTGTGTCTCAAGAGTAGCAGCCATAATGGATGTTTTATTTCCGTTGAAGAAGTCTTTCTATAATTGATGTATGTACAATTTTCCCACCTGGAAGCCTTATTGCGTCATCCCAAAAGTAATTCCTCACCAATTTAAATAAATGTGGAACGCCTGAAAATACCCAGATTCTTTTATTTGAAGATTGCGGATTTGAAAAACAGGTACTTACAGCACGAATGTCTTTCCACAAAATCAGATGTTTTTGTGCCAATACCACACACTATTACAACAACGTTGTAGCCAACATCTTGTATGGAGCAGATAATACTGTTGAACAGATAAGCTGTTATTTAAGAGTCAACCGCGTACTATAACAAAGAACACGTTAATGTGCGGCCCTACAACACCATCTGTCATATAATCATACATAACACTGTTGTCCACATTCATTTAATGAATGAGAGTATACTTACACTTTCAGATTTTGACAATACAGATGACTGGGCTTTCATAACTGCAAAACATCTATAAGCAAACCAGGAGACCATGTAAGAGAGACGATGACCATTATTTCAGCCTTGGTAGTCCGGGAAATCGATCTGATTTCTTAAAAGGAAATAACGTTCATAGATACGGCACGAAGTGTAAATGGTTTACAAATGTCGTCTCTTTGTCACATTGTTCGTTGTTTTCCACTCAATAGGCGGTTTATCTGAGTTATAGAAAACAGTTTCCGTAATATTTCCGCCACTTCTTGCACTTACTTATTATGACACTTTTCTGGATATTTTATTTTCACTTTAAATTTCGAACACTTTTTCTATACCGAAGGTTTGCACACAAAGCAGTCAGCCTGAGTCTTATATTCCTATAGGAAAATGTTCAAATGTTTGTTAAGATTATGGGACTTAACTACGGGGTCATCAGTCCCTAAACTTACAAACTACTTATGAACTACTTACGAACTAGGACGGCACAAATATCCATGCCCGAGGGGGGATTCGAACCCCCGACCGTAGTGGCCGTGCTGACCGTGACTGCAGCGCCTCAGTCACCTCGGCCACCGCGGCCGGCTCCTATAGGAAATTTGACTACTTTCTTAAATTGCCATTTATGTCATCTTATGCGCATAACATGCGTTTTTTCCTCATGAGCTACAATATTAAAAAAATTGGAATGGAAATGAAATTCAAATAATTTGAAAGCCCTCGAAAACGCTCTATTTGAGTCATGGATGCCTGTGTCGTTGGATGACATTATGCTACGCCTGCTGCCGCAAAATTCAATAACACTGATACAATGAGTGGGCATTCACGTTTTTTTATAAATGGACTACAAATGTTGTTTGTTACCGCCTTAATAACGACAGAAAATTGATTTTTGCGAGTT
This sequence comes from Locusta migratoria, assembly GCA_026315105.1. Taxonomy (NCBI): domain Eukaryota; kingdom Metazoa; phylum Arthropoda; class Insecta; order Orthoptera; family Acrididae; genus Locusta; species Locusta migratoria. The sequence continues at coordinate 213,716,738 of CM048755.1, read as the reverse complement.
CCAAACAATGAGAAAAACCGTAAAATGTGCTTGAAACTCGCTCTTTGTAGAGATCTAGATGAGATTTCTATGAGGATCATTTTCATGCAAGTAAACACTCCCATGGCAATTATTATTGTAATAGTTAACTATTACGTATCATGCTCTGCAGTTGTATCTGGACGAGTGAACGTAAATTAAATCAAATGTTCAAAAGTCTGTAAACTTATTTTACAAAACTGTTATGGTTATCAGACCCTTAAACTAACTTACACACATACCCATGCCCCTCCAGCATGATCGGCCGTCCAGTCCATAGCATGACGCCCTAGACCACGCGCATAAATTGATTAATGTTTATTGTAAAAGGTAATAACACAGTCGTAACAAAACAAACACTGCCTCTCACGGGTGGTGGACTGATGACCTCGCAGTTTAGTCCCCTCTAAATTGCAACAACAACAAAAACCTCCCACGGGCGTGGGTGTGTTGTTTTTAGGATAAGTTAGCTTAAGGAGTTTGTAAGTCTAAGGGACTGATAACTTAAGAAATTTGGTCCCTTAGATCCACAGAAATTGGAACATTTCAATATTTAAGGAAATAGTGATATACTTGGGAGAAAGTATGATACACTATAGGCACTATAGTAAACATCAACTTGCAAAAATACCAGTCAATAACTTTAATTTCGAAGCTGTACAGGCATTCCATCTTTTCTCGCCTCACATTAGTTACTTGTAATTGAGGTTATGTTTGACTTCCCGTCTCTGTGAATTCACATAATAATGTTTGGGAAGGATGCTGAACGCCGGAAATCACGTGACGCTGGCATTAGGCAATCGCGTGACAAAGCAAATCTTCGTTTTACGAGGAAAATTACTTTTACTGAGCGGAAAAGGGTACGTACAGCAATCTGTCAACCGTAGAGCAGAAACAGCTTTATTTATTCACTTCACGGTTGTACAAAACACTAATCGACTCATTCTATGTGGTTCGGATTTCTGCTATTAACGTCTTGGCAAAGATTTCCTACAATGTTGTTGCTGCTGGCAACACAATTGTGTGAGGCCACCTGGACGGACTGTAAAGTTTCACCTCAAATTGACGTGCTTTGACTACACGAAATGTGCGTTGCCAACTTATGAGCGATACGGAAGGGCCGCCTATGATGCTCTGGCCATATTATAGACTTTAACTCCTAATCTGTTACTACACGTAAGGTATTTTTTCTGTATTTCACAGTTTATATTGTTAAAACTTGATACCAATAACAGAGCACGAAAAATGAAATTACTCCCTTAACTGCATGTTTTATAGCCAAATTTGAAGAATTTAGGGACAGTCTGTTGTCAAGAACAAGTGTTTTTCTTCTTTTTTCCATTTCACATATAAGATACCTGGTTACCCAGGCAACAGTAACACTTCACTTTCTAGTCACGGTCATAATCATCTGTCATAAGAAGCTGGAACGTGACCCGGTTACTGTATCACCGTAGAGAATACGGAAGTAGTGTTTCACGCCGGCCGCGGTGGCCGAGGGGACTGAGGCGCTCCAGTCACGGTCTGAACGGCCACTACGGTCGGGGTTTCGAATCCCCCCTCGGGCATGGATATTTGTGCCATTCTTAGTGTAAGGTAGTTGATAAGTAGTTTGTAAGTTTAGGGACTGATGACCCCGTAGTTAAGTCCCATAAGCTTAACAAACATTTGAACATTTTGTAGTGTTTCACAATCTGGAGGTGAACTAAATGTGATTTGCAGCTGTTACATGTCATGCTCGGTTTTATTTTGTTAAATGGGGAAACACCCGTTTTTGGTGTGCTTGTATCTGGTACAGAACCGAAAAGAATAATACAAATACTAGTGAAGTAAATGTATCTTACATGGTGGAATACAAAACGCATGTAACTTTTTGTAAACGAAAAGGAAAAGCTGAGTACTAAATAATGAATTTTATATTACAGCACATGTATGCATTAGGTATTTTTTGAAAATTGTTAACACTTCCAATTTGAAACTACACTGAAGAGCCAAAGAAACTGTTATGGGCATTCGCATGCAACACAGACATATGTAAACACTCAGAGCGCGGCGCTCCCCTCGGCAACGCCTATCTAGGACAACGGATGTCTGGCACAGGCATTAGATGGGTTACTGTTGCTTCAATGGCAGGTTATCACGAATTAAGTCAGTTCGAACATGGTCCCGCACGATAGATGCATCTCCGAAGTAGCGATGAGGAAGGGATTTTGCCGTACGACCATTTCACGAATGCACCGTGAATATCGGGAATCCAGTAAAACATCAAATCTTCCATATCGCTGCGGCCGGAAAAAGATCCTGCAAGAACAGTAACAACGACAACTGAAGAGAATCGTTCAACGTGACACAAGTGCAACCTCTTCCGCAAATTGCTGCGGATTTTAATGCTGGGTCAATAGCAAGCGTCAGTGGGTGAACCATTAAACGAAACACCTCCGATTTGGCCTTTCAGAGCCGACGGCCCCCTTGTGTACCCTTGCTGACTGCACGACACAAATCTGTACGCCTCGCCTGGGTTCGTCAACACCGACATTGGACTGTTGATAAATGGAAATATTTTGCCTGGTCTTACGAGTCTTGTTACCGATTGTTTGGGGTTATGCAAGTTAATCAAGAGAGTGTATGTTATTACATGTCCATTAGCGCGTACAGAAGGGTGTTACCAATGAGGTATCATGCAGTTTAGGCGACCAAAATTTGGAAAAGCATAGTGTTCGTTATTCTATATTAAGTTCATAAAAGAAATATTTTTAAAACTTTGTACCTGCTATTACGGTTGTTAATTTACAACGGCATTGACCATTTAAGATACTTCTTTTAGCTTTAAAAATCATTCAATTTCTGTGCTCCAAGAAAATTTGATGTTTTATCTGTGATTCTTTACAATTGTCTATGTAAAAGTTGATTGCGTAATGCTTCCAGTAGGTTTTTATTTATTTATTTATTTATTTATTTTTTATTTTTTTAATTGTGGCTCTTTTAAGAATCTAATTATTATCTGTGTTTTTAAACTGTAAGTTCAAGCCTTTCAGGAAACTGAAAATATTTTGTTGATTTAAAACTGTGTGGCTAACTTACCAGGCATTTTTAACATTTCTGTTTCGTCGCCTTTATATTTCTGAATGATCTACATCTACATCTACATCTACATCGGATACTCTGCAAATCACATTTAAGTGCCTGGCAGGGGGTTCATCGAACCACCATTATACAATTTATCTCCCATTCCATTCTCGAATAGCGCGCGGGAAGAAGAACACCTGAATCTCTCCGTTCGCGCTATTATTTCTCGAATTTTATTCTGATGATCATTTCTACCTATGTAAGTGGGAGTCAACGATATATTTTCGCATTCGGAGGAGAATGTTGGCGATTGGAGTTTCGCAAGTAGCCCACGCCGCAGCGATAAGTGCCGTTGTTGTAATGATTCCTATCCCAGATCCTTTATCATTTCCGTAACGCTGTCTCCCCTGTATCGTGACAATACGAAACGAGCTGCTCTTCTTTCGACTCTTTCGATGTCCTCCGTTAAACCCACCTGACAAGGATCCCACAATGGGTTGCAATACTCCAAAAATGGACGGACAAGCGTAGTGTATGCAGTTTCTTTAGTAGTTCTGCTGCATGTTTTAAGGGTTCTGCTAATAAAACGCAGTCTCTAGTTCGCCTTTCCCACGACATTATCTACGTGTTCTTTCCATTTTAAGTCTGAAGTAATAGTAATTCCTAGGTATTTTGTGGAGTTTACGGCCTTCATTTTTGATTGATTTATCTTGTAAACAAAGTTTAACGGATTTCTTTTCGTACTCATATGCGCAACTTCACATTTCTCATTATTTAGAGTCAATTGCCAATTTTTACACCATACTGATATCTTATTCAGATCTTTCTGCAGTTGGTTTTGATCTTCAGATGATTTTACTAGACGGTAAATCACGGCGTCATCTGCAAACAACCTAAGAGAGCTACTTAGATTTCCCCTAAATCGTTTATGTAAATAAGGAACAGCAGAGGACCAAACACTACCCTCTGGAACGCCCGATATCACCTCTATTTTATTCGATGCCTTACCATCGATTACTACAAACTGTGTCCTCTCTGACAGAAAATCCCCTATCCAGTCGCAAATTTGAGGCGATATATCATGTTCTTGTTGTGGTCTTCAGTCCGGAGACTGGGTTGATGCTGCTCTCCACAATACCTTATCCCGAGCAAGCCTCTTCATCTCCACATAAGAACGGCAACCTACATCTGTCTGAATCTACTTATTGTATCCATCTCTTGGTCTTTCTCTGCGGTTTTTATCCACACATTTCCCTCCAACGGTAAATTCACAATTCCTTGATGTATAAGAATATGTCCTATCAATCTTTCCCTTCTTTTAGTCAAGGTGTGCCAGAAATTTCTTCCCCCCCCCCCCCCAAATTCTGTTCAGTACCTCCTCATTAGATACGCGATCCACCCACCTAATCTTCAGCATTCTTCTGTAGCACCACATTTCAAAAGCCTCAATCCTCTTCCTGTCCGCACTGTTTATCGTCCATGTTTCACTCCCAAGGCAACACTCCATACAAATGCCTTCAGAAAGGACTTCCTTAGGCTTAAATCAAAATTCGATGTTAACAAATTTCTCTTTTTCAAGAAAGCTTTTCTACCCATTGCCATTCTGCATTTTATATCCTCTGTACTGCGACTATCATTTGTTATTTTACTGCCCAAGTAACAAAACTCATCTACCTCCTTTATTGTTTCGTTACCTAATCTAATTCCTTCAGCATCACCTGATTTTCTTAGACTGCACTCCATTACCCTAGTTTGCTCTTGTTAATGTTCATCTTATATGCACCTTTCAGCACACTGTCCATTCCGTTCAATTGCTCTTCCAGGTCCTTTGCTATATCTGACAGAATTACTATGTCGTCGGCAAAACGCAATGTTTTTAATTCTTCCCTCTGAACTTTGATTCCTTCTCCAAATTTCTCTTTGCTTTCCTTTATAGCTTGGTCAATATACAAATTGAATAATATTGGAGAAAGGCTACAGCCCTGTCTTACTCCCTTTCCAACCTCTGGATCCCTTTCATGCCCTTCAACTCTGACAACCGCTGTCTGGTTTTTGTACAATTTGAAAATAACCTTACGCTCCCTATATTTTACTCTTGCTTGCTTCAGAACTTGAAAGAGTTTATTCCAATCAACATTGTCAAAAGCCTTCTCCAAATCTACAAAAGCCTGAAATGTACGTTTGCCTTTTCTTAATCTATCTTCTAGGATAAGCCGTAAAGTGAGTATTGCCTCCCGTGTTCCCACATTTCTCCTGAACCCAAACTGATCTTCCCTGAGGTCGGCTTCTACCACCTTTTCCATCCTTCTGTAAATAATTCGTGTTAATATTTTACAACCATGACTTATTAAACTGATGGTTCTCTAGTTTTCACACCTGTCTGCACCTGCTTTCTTTGGAATGGGGATTATAACATTTTTCTTAAAGTCTGAGGGTACTTCACCTGTCTCACATCTTACACACCAGGTGAAACAATTTTGTCATGGTTGGTTCTCCCAGAGACTTCAGTAGCTCTGAGGGAATATAATCTATTCCAGGGGCCTTTCAGAGGTCTTTCAGTGCTCTGTCGAATTCATCTCTCAGTATAGTATCTCCTATTTCATCCTCATCTACTTCCCTTTCTACAATATTGCCGTTAAGTTCATTTCCTTCATAGAGCCTCTCTACATACTCTTTCCACCTTTCAGGTTTCCCTTCTTTGCTGAGAACTGGTTTTCCATCAGTGTCCTTGATATTCATAGAGCTGTTTTTCTTATCACCAAATGTTTCTTTTATTTTGCTGTAGGCTGTATCTATTTTTCCCCTATTTATACATTCTTCTACATCCTTGCATTTGCCTTCTAGCCACTCCTGCTTAGCCATTTTGCACTTCCTGTCAATCTCATTTCTTAGTCGTCTGTACTCCATTTTGCCTGTTTCATTTACTGCATTTTTATATTTTCTCCTTTCATCGATTAAATTTAGTATTTTCTGTGATATCCAAGGATTTTTTGTAGGTCTTGCCTTCCTACCTATTTTGTCCTCTGCTGCCTTCACTATTTCATCTCTTAATGCTACCCATTCCTCCTCTACTGTTTTATTTTCCCCCGTTTCTGTCAATTGTTGCCTCAAGCTCCCTCTGATATTCTTAAGAATTTAAGTTAATTTAAGAATGTATCTTGACTATGATAATGCGATCACTGTGTTGCTCATAGTAGTTTACCCGCATTCCTATTTTCTTATTCATTATCAGACCTACTCCTGTAATACCCCCAACTGATTTTGTATTTATAATCCTATACTCGCCTGACCAGAATTCTTAAGAATTTCAGGTGCCTTCAATTTATCCAGGTCCCATCTCCTTATTTTCCTACCTTTTTGTAGTTTCTTCAGTTTCAGCCTACAGTTCATAACCAACAAGTTATGGTCAGGGTCTTTATCTGCCCCTGGGTATGTCTTTCAGTTTAAAACCTGGTTCCGAAATCTATGTCTTACCATTATAAAATCTGTCTGGTATCTCCCGGTGTCTCCTGGTCTCTTCCACGTATACAACCTTATTTTGTGATTCTTAAACCAGGTGTTTGTTCAAAATGTTCGAATGTCTGTAAATCTATCGTACCAAACTGCGTGGTCATCAGTCCGTAGCTTACAAACTACTTAAACCTAGGTAAACTAACCTACGGACAAACACACACACCCATGCCCCAGGGAGGACTCGAACCTCCACGGCGAGCAACCGCGCGCTCCGTAGCGAGGTGCGGCTACTCCACCGCAGCAGGTGTTTGTTATAACTAAATTATGTTCCGTGAAAAATTCTACCAGGCGGCCTCCTCTTTCATTCCTTTTGCCCAGACCATATTCACCGACTATCTTCCCTTCCCTTCCTTGTCCTACTACCGAATTCCAGTCTCCCATAACAATTAAGTTTTCCTCTCCCTTAATTGTCTGAATAATTTCCTTTAGCTCCTCATATATTTCTTCGATCTCCTCAAATGTTTGTATAGTCTATGGGACTTAACTACGGGGTCAGCAGTCCCTAAACTTACGAACTACTTATGAACTACTTACGAACTAGGACGGCACAAATATCCATGCCCGAGGGGGGATTCGAACCCCCGAACATAGTGGCCGTGCAGACCGTGACTGGAGCGCCTTAGTCCCATCGGCCCCCGCGGCCGGCTTCGATCTCCTCATCATCGGCAGAGCTAGTTGGCATATAAACCTGTACTACTGTGGTCGGTGCTGGCTTCGTATGTATCTTGACTATGATAATGCGATCACTGTGTTGCTCATAGTAGTTTACCCGCATTCCTATTTTCTTATTCATTATCAGACCTACTCCTGTAATACCCCCAACTGATTTTATATTTATAATCCTGTACTCGCCTGACCAGAAATCCTGTTCCTCTTTCCACCGAACTTCACTAATACCCACGACTATCGGTATCTAACTTCAACCTATCCATTTCTCTTTTTAAATTTTATAGTTTCTCTACTCGATTAAGGGATCTAACATTCCACGCTCCAATCCGTAGAATGCCAGTGTTGTCTTTCCTGATGATCACATCCTCCTGAGTAGTCCCCGCCCGGAGATCCGAATGGGGGACTATTTTACCTCCGGAATATTTTACCCGAGAGGATGCCATCATCATATGTTTATACAGTAGAGCTGCATGTCCTCGGGAAAAGTAACGGCTGTAGTTTCCCCTTGCTTTCAGTCGTTCGCAGTAACTGTGTGGCAAAGCCACATTAGCTGATGTTATAAGGCCAGCTCAGTCAATCATTCAGACTGTTGCCCCTGTAACTACTGGAAAGGCTGCTGCCCCTCTTCAGGAACCACACGTTTGTCTGGCCTCTCCACAGATACCCCTCTGCTGTGGTTGCACCTACGGTACGGCTATCTGTATCGTTGAGGCACGCAAGCCACCCCACCTCGGCAATGTCTGTGGTTCATGGGAGTGGCGATTTATCATAACCACGCTATTTGATTAAAAGCCGTTTGTGAGGTACGGTGTCAAAAGCTTTCGGGAAATCAAGAAATATGGAATCGATTTGCGAACCCTTGTCGATAGCACCAATCACTTCGTGTGAATAAAGAGCTAGTTGTGTTTCGCATGAACGATATTTTCTAAATCCGTGTTGACCTTGGGTCAACAGATCTTTCTGTTCGAGATAATTCATAATATTTGAATACAGGATATGTTCTAAAACCCTGCTGCAAATTGACGTCAATGAAATAGGCCTGTAGTTTAGTGGGTTACTCCTACTGCCTTACTTGAATATAGGTGTGACTTGTGCAACTTTCCAATTTTTGGTACAGATCCTTCTATGAGAAAGTGATTGTATATGGCTGTTGAGTAAGGAGCTATCGCTTCAGCATAATCAAATAGAAATCTAATGGGTATACAATCCGGACCAGAAGACTTGTTCTTATTAAGTGATTTTAGTTGCTGCACTACTCCGATGATATCTACTTCTACGTTATTCATTACGTCAACTTACCGTAGACGAACAGTACAGTATCCGGAATAGCTGTGTCATTACCGATAAATGTAGAAATAGGAAAAACAGCGTATCCTAAAAGGTCGCCCAATTACGTGTCAGAAACAAACAGCTAGTAAATATGTCGCGCTAAGTTTGATATTCTCTTAAAACCTAAAATCAGATTTGCATTATTTGCGTTGTACTGAATCAATTTCTTCTTCATGCTTTGTAAAGCTGCTACGCAAAACGAGATAAGTTTTCAGGAAAGCTTTCGCGATCAACCAAATTACACTTGAAGCTTCCTGGCAGATTAAAATTGTGGGCCAGAATCGGAATTCGAAACTGGGACCTTTGCCTTTCGCGGGTAAGCGCTCTACCATCTGAGCTATCCCGGCATGCTTCACGACCTGTTCTCACAGCTTACTTGTGCCAGTACCTCGCCTACTACTTTCCAAACTTCACAGAAGTTCTCCTGTGAACCTTTCAGGACTAGCACTCGTCATCCTGCAAACATCCCTTAGGCTGTGGGTAAGTAATGTCTCCACCACATCCTTTCTTTCAAGAGTGCCATTCCTGCAAGGTTCACTGGAGAACTTCTGTGAAGTTTGGAAAGCAGGAGCCGAGGTACTGGGAGAAGTAAAGGTGAGAGGTTGGACGGTGAAGCGTGACAGAATAGCACAGACAGTAGAAAGCGTGCCCGCGAAAGGCAAAGGTCGCAGGTTTTCATTCTGAAAATTACAGTTTACTGTGTTTCAGGAAGAATTTCTACTACCATAAAATCTTTTGTGTCTGATGTGTGGAAAAATGCCGTTGAAATTTCTAATTTTTTCCAATAACTGAAATATCGAAATGCATAACATCAAATAAAACATTTATAATGGATGGCAGTACTATCTCTTAGTGTCTAGGAAAAGAATCCAGAGAGATAAACAATTTACCGGCCTAGGCGGAGTGGGCCAAGCGCATTGAGGCGCTATGCTCCGATGAACGAGGCCGTTCCCCGTCGGGGGTTCGAATCACCTCTCGGGCATAGGTGTTTGTGTCGTCTTTAGTATAAGGTAGTTCATAATAAGTTTGTAAGTTTAGGGACAGATGACTCGCAGTTAAGTCCCTTAAGCTTCACAAACATTTGAACATTGGAACAATTTGCCGAAAACGCCAGAATGCGCCAGCCTGAACGCAGTCCTTGAAATTCACAGTTTTTTCACATACTATGTTCTTTACGTATGAGTAAAACATACCTACTAGCTCATTTACCTCCCAAGCAATCATGAAACAATAAAAAACTTTTATTTATTTTTATAGTAAACTAGCTTAAACCCGCGGCTCCGCTCGCGTGTTGGTTGATTATGATAGATAAGCTATCTTTCAGTAGTGTGCTATGAGATCAAATCACACGTAAAAATGCACTCGTTTCGAAGAATCCTATCACGAAATTCAACAATTAATGATTGTAATAATATCACAGATCGACCACTTGATGTAATGAGCGAAACGTCAAATCGATTTTTTTAAATAGATGTATTAAAAAATTTCTTTTTACTGCTTTATTTATTCTTATATTTCCTTATTCGTATGCTTATTCTTACAGAGAAAGATCTGAAGACATTGTAGCACGCATAGAGCAAAGATATGGTCTGTGGCATCATGTTTCGCTGTATGTAACCTCCTTGCTACAGAGTCGCAAACGTCATCGCTGGCCTTCAGCCCGATTTTTTTTTTTTTTTTTAATAATTTGACGACTTTCCACCACCATATCTTCCACCCCCTTATAGCTATCGGCATGGAACTGCTATGGTGTACAACGGCAGACGTCGGAAAAGAATTACACACAGACCATTTGTATGTGTTCTGTAGTTATCGCTGCAGAGTGAAATATTAACACACACACACACACTTAGAATTTTATATACAACGATAACTTTCCATCCCAATATACTCCACCCTTTTATCATTATCAACCCTCAAGTAACAATGCAACCAATAAAACCATGTTTAAAGAGTAAATATACTTTTCAAAGAGCAATTATTGTTCCGCATTTCGCGTTATATTCTTCAAATTACTAAATATCTATCAGATCGCTGTAAAACCGTGCCTAAAACCTTCATCATGTATAAATTAGTAACTGTACAAATATTTAAGTCTCTGCGTCTTGTCGTTCGGATGTGAGATGCGTACACCGAACAGACATTCACATTAGTATAAATAGATAAATAGCTATCCAAATTCAAATGTTCAAATGTTTGTTAAGCTTATGGGACTTACCTACGGGGTCATCAGTCCCTAAACTTACAAACTGCTTATGAACTACTTACGAACTAGGACGGCAAAAATATCCATGCCCGAGGGGGGATTCGAACCCCCGTCCGTAGTGGCCGTGCAGACCGTGACTGGAGCGCCTCAGTCCCCTCGGCCACCGCGGCCGGCAAATAGCTATCCGATCGCCATAAAACCGTGCCTAAAGCCTTCCCCGGGTAGACATTAGTAACTGTACAAATTTTTAGCTCTTTATGTCTTGTGGTTCAGACGTGATAAACGTACACCGAACAGACATTCACATTTATAGATATAGATTTCTGACAACAAAGAGCAAGAAGCAATTAAATGGAAGCATAACACAGAAAGTCAAATTACATTATGTTAATTACGTGGATTTTGCCCTTTTAAACTCACAGTTACATGCTGCCCGTAAGTAAAAATAATTATTCTAATGCTGAGATTCTTTCCCTCCCTCCCTTCCTCACCCCCTCTCTCTCCCTCCCTTCTCCCCCCCCTCCCTCTCTCTCTCTCTCTCTTCCTTCTCTCTCTCTCTCTCTTTCTCTCTCTCTCTCTCTCTCTCTCTCTCTCTCTCTTTCTCTCTCTCATTTTTCATCGGGAGGTCTGGGGGGGGGGGGGGCTTGACCCTGTGCCCCCCCCCTCCGTGAATCAGCCCTTGTGTGCGTCGTTTCCTCCTGCATCCAGCAATTACAGATGTGCATCACAGTTGCATGAATGTGTGCGACACTACCACCGATTTCTTTGAAGCGTTATCCGCAATTCCTTTAGTTAACTATCCTTCCTCGGTCGAACACCGAAACGTGCTCGAAATATGATCGTTGTGTTCTACGAGGCACACTGCGCTGCTTACGCGAAACAACTGCAGGAAAGAACGATAATTGAAGAACGTGCCAAGGTCGTGTGTTGGCCCTTTATAAAGTACCTGCACGTGGCGTTCCTGCCGCCCGCAACGTGCTTGTAAGCTGAACTTCAGTTTGTGTGCATCTAGTCGCCGCAAACGCATGTGTTTCAGAGATTTCCTATGACCGTTATACACGCAACTCTTGACTGCTGGAAAGTTGTCAGCCACATATTTAAGGACTAACTCTCTACGTTAAGTGGAATTATCAGAAGTATCTGTATCACATTTTCACAGAGTCGTACAGGCACGTTTCATACTCAAAAGTGTACAATCGTATTATGTTCCTGTTACAGTATACTGGGTATGCAACTGTAATTCAATTTTGGGAATATAGTCCAGAACTGTTATTCAGTTAGTAAGCTACTCTAACATTGATTGATGTTAGAACATGAAGGCTTCACCTAGACTGCTACACAGAAATCTCAAATGTTTGTAGAGCTTATGGGACTTAACTACTACGTCATCAGTCCCTAAACTTACAAACTACTTATGAACTAGCTAATACTAAGGACGGCACAAATATCCATGCCCGATGGGGGATTCGAACCCCCGACCCTAGTGGCCGTGCAGACCGTGACTGGAGCGCCTCAGTCCCCTCGGCCACCGAGGCCGGCACAGAAATCTCACAAGTATATATTTATAACGCCTTAAATGTAATGGAATTGAATTCGATTATCTTGAAGGACTTTGATTAGGAGTTGCTTCAACTATTTAACGTGCAGTACCAAAAATTCAGGAAATGCGAGACTATGAGATTCTTAAATGTAGTGCCATAGAACAATGTTGAGGATATGAGAGGTAGATCGTGTAACTTATGAATCTGGTAATAAATAGAATTTGGAGAAAAAACATTGAATGCACAACTCTTCAAAAGGAAGAAAAATGTAGGGAATTACTGCAGTAAGTAGGTTCGAATGTTTGCAGTTTCCAATGGCATTGCACAGACGAAAGAGTAAGGTAGGGTAAAGTATTGTGGAGTGCTCATGAAACCATTAATCAGACAGAAGTCATCTACAATATAGCAATCGTTAACAGTATATTTAACAGGCATTTCATTAAGAAGCTCTAACGTGATTCGAAAGATCTTGTCCTGTTTATCATTTTTATCTCACTAACAGTCAGAACAAAAATACATTGTGAAAACATTTAATAAACAGATGAAGATAGGCTAAATAACATAATGATGGAACTGGTGCTATACCAGAGGAATGTATTCAAAGGCATCGCTGAGTGACAGAAAGAAATTAATATACAATATTTTAAGAAAAGATATAGTTATAATACCTACTTCAAAATAGGTTAATTCATACAGCTAATAAAAGCATCTTTTCCGATTCTCATTAGTAAGTTGAAATACAAAAACAGCAAAAAACTAGACCAAATGTACGATAGTGGGAAGGATAGAATTGTTTAATACATTTGGTTTGAATTGAATGCAAAATTTTCATTTTGGAGACTCCATGGGAAAGGCTTCTCAAAGAAAAAGTAAACTTTGAAGTAGCGATGAAGTAAACGCTCTTCTCGTTCTCCAGCAATCGCGGCTCTATGCACTTGAAAGTTTTCAGAGCGCTTCGGAGTCGTAACGTCAATGTGAAACAGATATAGGACCGGAAAGCAAATAAACGAGATCAAAAATTCATTTCAGGGAGAAACGTCGTAGGGATTCTAAACGAAACGAAAACACGCTAATTACCTGGAACTGTGAGTGGAAGACGTAGAGTGAAAGTAGGTCAATGGGTAAGCCCCTGCTTCCTAAGGAGAGATAGTACAGGGGCACGAACACACACAGACACACAAGAAGGCTCGCGCTCGCTAATGACAGGCTTTAATTTTATAAGTACATGGAAGAAATCGTGCTCTTCTGATTAACTTTGGAACGTTTATTTCGTTGTATTATATTATTAAACATATTTTCAACACCTACCAAGGGCAGATAACACTATTTGATCAAAGAAATTTGAGGTCTCCAACCAAATAAACTCTATTTTTTCTTGCAAGGGAAGAAAAGAGTTCAAATATAGCTGATACCCAAAATTTCGCTGATCAGTTCCTGCACACTGAAATTAGGAAGAGTATGAACATGTCATCCACATACCTGCGGTACAGCAATATTTTATTACTCATATCATCATGGAAATAAAATAATTAAAAATATGCCGTAGATATTTTTCACAAGTGAGGTCCACCTGTAGATGTCAGTGCCTGTGATATCCATCACCCTGCAACACACAAGCATGTATTCTTCTCTTCTATGTTTCTAAAGATAGCTAGACAGATATTTGGATGACGACGCTGTTAACAAACAAATTAGTATCAAAATACTGGTGGGCCTGGCCAATGGTTCTTCTGTAAAGACCATACGTGATATGGGCAGTATTCATTATCTGATGTTAACCTTAAGCCTGTCTCTTACTTTATTTCGGTTCTTGGTGCGACAAGATAGCGTACGCCTTCAAAACGGCCACTATTAATAAAGGCTTCCGTACATAGAAAATAATGGGTTTATTTTGCCGCACAATCTTGTTGCTAAACGTGACATGTTTAAAACTTCTGGGGTACTTACAGTTGTATGTATTTCCGGTGTCGGGATCTACGTGTGTCAGACTTGGGGGGTCGTCAAAACCAGATTTAGAGAGATCGCCAACTGAAGTAACAATAGTGCACTTGGTTGCCTCTTAAAAACAAAGGGTCATGTTTCACTCCAATGACGTAAGGTGTAAGAATCCTTCATATCGAACCGATGGATAGGGAGCTCCATATACTGGATAAAATTGATATCTATATGAACAACAAATCAGATCCCGAGAATGTAATTAACAAGCAAGTGGCAAGTACAAATTTTGACGACCTTTTTTTTAGGTGGTCTGCGTCATTATGCTCTGGGCTCCTTTTTTCTCAAACTGCTACTGTCTCATCTCTCTTCCACGTTCATTTTCTCCTATTCTTGTCCAGCAAAAACAAAACGTGAATGTGTTCGCATGCCAACGTGTTTGGTGAGGAAGGCGGAATGGCAACTGGTTCCTCACTTCTCTGCCAGTCTTTTAAATAGGAACATATTTTTCTGTCAGTCTTTACACAAGAACGTATTTCCCTTTTTTTGTGCTGCGGAAGGAGCATTTTTCAACTGGTTCCCTTCATTTCTTTGCTACAGCAGCCTGCGCCGCTTATGTAAAACAAATTCTATAGATCTTTGCGATGCGACACTCTTAAAATGCGTCCATACATTTAATTATAGGGTAAAAACAAATTACAACAATAAAATTTCATTCATCGAGAGATGACGTCAAATTGTCCAAAATCGAATTATCTCACAGAATAGTATTTTTAAAACGGGATGATTAGTAATTCCTAATGGTCTGCAAGCTTGGACAGAGGTGGGTAAACCGTGCGTATTCGCCCGCCACCTATGAAACTTATAGCTCCAGAATGCGATGACATATTTTTGTACTCTCAATTTGAAATAAAATTTTGATGCCCGAGCGGGGATGGCCCTGCGATGTGAGGTGCCATATAACGGATTGTGCGATCACTCCCGCCAAGGTTCGAGTCCTTTTTCGGGTATGAGTGTGTGTATTGTCCTTAGCATATGTTAGTTTACGTAGTGTTGAAATCTAGAGACCGATTACCTCAGTAGTTTGGTCCCTAAAAATTGCATGTCTCCTATGAATTTCATACGCTGCTATGTTCAAACAAATGATCAAGTAACATTGTTAGATATTTTTTGTCCTGGATTCCCACAATTGCTTTTTTATATTACAATGTAGATATTTATGTAGCCCACAGTGCAACTGAATAATAAAAGTTTTATTTTGCCATATGTATTTCGCTTTTATTTGTAAGGCATCTTCATTGGCCTGTAATATATAGACGATTATGTTTTTGCAATATTTCATTTTTTTACGTCTTATATTCCATTGGCTTTTTACGTTTTAGTACTTCACCATAAGCACATGCAATTTTGTCTGTGTTGTGTTTTTGTTTTGGGTGGTGTTGCCAACTGTTAAATGTGTGTCTGTCTTATCTTTGCTTTATGTCATCGTGTGATTGTGTGCGCTTGTGTGTGTGTCTCCGAAGTAAATGCGGAAAAAAACTGCACCAGTTATTGATATTTTTATTTATTTGCTTGTTTTTATTTCTTTAAATTTTTTCAATTAATTTATATAATGACTCCTGGTCGTGTAGGGAGAGAGAGAGAGAGAGAGAGAGAGAGAGAGAGAGAGAGAGAGAGAGAGAGAGAGAGAGAGAGAACGAGAGAGAGAGAGAGAGAGAGAGGGGGGGGGGAGAAGGGGGAGAGTGAGAGAGAGATAGGGGAAAGAGAGATATAGCGATGTGAGATGTGGGTTTGTGTGTTTTTCTCTGGTCTGGTTATGTATAATTTTTATTTTCAAGTTTTTTCCTCATTATGAAATGGTGTGTGTCTGTGTGTGTGAATTTTTCTCTTCAATTACTGTCTCATTTCTTTGATTAGGTTTAGCAGCGAGTTTTCATTTATGTTTGTCTGCTCATTTATTAATTGTTTATTCTCGACTATGGCTTTCTGGATATGGTAGTTTTCTTGTGTTTGTATGAGGTGTTTGTTGTGGTTGTTGGTCCTGATAATTTTCATGTCTTGGTCTGTATTGGTTGGGTAATGGTAGTGTTGTTTTAAGTGTTCGCCAAATGTGGAGTGATTTGCTTCATATTTCCAACATCTGATGTGTTCTTTATATCGTTCTTTGAAATCTATCTGTGTCATTCCTGTGTACTTTCCATCATAAATTTGACATTCAAGTTTTTATATCCCTGATCCTTGGAATATGTATATCTTGTTTTTTGGTTGTAGATTTGTTTGTAGAGATTGAGCTGTTTTATATGCTATGTGGAGTCCCTTTTTCTGTTGTATGTTTGTCTCTCTGTGTGTTAATTTGTGTGTGTATGTAATGGTGTACCATCTAGTTTGTTTTTGTGCAGTGTTGTCATTGTGTTGTTTTTTTTTTTTTTTTTTTTTTTTTTTTTTTTTTTGTATTTGTGTATTGTGTATTTTGGTGTATCGTGGTTGTGTTTGAAATGTTGTGTTTGTTCCATATTTGTCTTTTAATTTTCTGATTTAGTTTCTGTACTACTGGTGTGTCATAACCATTGTTCCTTGCTATTTGTATAATTGTGTTAATTTCATAGAATTACATTGTGATGAATACTACGAAACACTAAAGTCTCATAGAAAGACCTTTGTAATGTGGACGGTATGGGAATGAAACACTACATTTTGCACCCAAGCAAGGAGAGTGACACAATTTTAAAAATGGAAGTGGACCAAAAACGTCACAACTTTTTCTCGCAGTTTCTCCGCTTGAGGAGAATAGTATAGTTTTTGCTGTAGGGTACTCCATAATCCGTCACAGCAAGAACAAAACCGTTACTATGAAGTACCGTGTTACATTGTTTAATTATTTCAATGTTCTTACTGGCGTGAGATAAATGTTTATGTTTCTTTCCTAACACTATATACTTTATTGGTTCATATTCAGAAACGTTATTATTTCCACCTAACATAAAGACGGAAATCTTTCCCCTGAAATCAATGTAAACGGACGAAGATCTCTGGCACATTTCGGCACACTTTTTAGTCACAGAGTCTTTAAGTGAAGCTGTTAATGCGTCAGAATGTCCTCGTTCTTGTTGTGTTCTGCAGACATGTGCCTTCAGATGTGTTGCAGTGTTTCGGTAAGGACAGCAGAGCACTTGCCACAATAGAAGTAGTTCAAAATGTTCAAATATTTGTAAAGCTTATGGGACTTAACTACGGGGTCATCAGTCCCTAAACTTACAAACTACTTATGAACTACTTACGAACTAGGACGGCACAAATATCCATGCCCGAGGGGAGATTCGAACCCCCGACCGTAGTGGCTGTGCAGACCGTGACTGGAGCGCCTGAGTCCCTTTTTTTTTTTTTTTTTTTTTTTTTTTTTTTTTTTTTTTTTTTTTTTCCTCTCTCTCTCTGATAGCTCTATGCTTTGCGGTCGTGGCCGAGGGGACTGAGGCGCTCTAGTCACGGTCTGCATGGCCACTACGGTCGGGGGTTCGAATCCCCCCTCGGGCATGGATATTTGTGCCGTCCTAGTTCGTAAGTAGTTCATAAGTAGTTTGTAAGTTTAGGAACTGATAACCCCGTAGTTAAGTCCCATAGACTATACAAACATTTGAACATTTTTTTGCTTTGCGGTCGTTGTTTCGGTTCATTCTTGAGTGTTCGTTGAATCTTTGGCTCAGCTTTTTTTTATTACAGAGGGCGTTTAGACCCCCTGACCGGGCGCGCTGAGCCACGGCGACCGGCCCCCTCGGCCACCGCGGCCGGCAATACAAGTAGCCAACATAATTTCCATCCTTATCATTTACTAATGAAAATCTTTCCCAGACACTTCTACGACCACTATTGTTAGCAAGTGAACGAACGGCAATCAGGTATCATAGTAGACAGTGGGCAATACAAGTACTGAATGATCGAACAAGCACGACGTAAATGGGAATGCAGCGGCTCACAACGGGCGAAGCGACTGCATTGACATCTACCGAACTACGTGCGCCAGCAATCATGCAGACCTCTAGCGGCAACCAGGGTAACTACCGGCCGAGCGCGATTCTGCTCTTTTTCCGGCCTGAGCCGGAGCGCTGCTCATTGTGCCCACCTCTGCTATAGAGTATAGCGTGGAATGTGGTACTGCAGTGCAAGTGGCACTCAGAAACAAAGTTACTGAAAGGCTTATAATTAGTGGTAAAAATGATAAAAATCTACTGATGTTATGGTCAGTGCTGTTCATAATGTTCTTTGTAAATAAGTAAGAAATTGGTTATGATTATGACCTATATTTAAAAATCTACTTAAAGAACACTGGCTAGTATGTATCACTTTGTTGAACATAATGAAATCTTTCTCCCTACCATAAAACTAATGATTCTGTTACAGTTAACTATTTTTAAGTAACACTTTGCTGAATAGATTCACCAATTAAATCTGCCAGCCTGGAATCTAGAATGAGGTCACTCAAACTGTACTGACAATTTATAGGAACACTGTAATAAATTTTGACTAATACCACATATAGAAGTTCATATCTGAACTATTTCAATTATATGAACTGATTAAAATTAGTTATGTGGCAAAACAGTAACTTATTCCTACCAATACTATTGTGCAAGAGCAATGAAATTTATAGTTGCAGCACTGTATATTGTACTAAGAAGATTCTCCAAAAACATTTACATTATTAAAATCGATTGCTGCTTTTTAAATAAATAGGATGACTCGGTTAATAATTCTTTACAGTAAAGGATCCCTATTAGGTTATGTGACTTGGGATCAATTAGGGTTACGTACACACTACTTTTAACAGAAATGTAACCTCTATTGAAAAACATTCAAAATACAAGTTAAATCTCTCAACTACCAGTTTATAAACAGTAACAATAAATATTATGGCCTGTTATTAATGCGGAGTAATGGCGAGGTGGCGGCGCAGCGTATACAGCTCAGATTTCACCTTTATGTAGTTTGTGAGCCGAAATTATAACAGCGGTTTCCAGTAGCTTCCATTTAGCTCCAGATGCAGACAGTATGAGTGTTACCATTGCATCTGCACGTTCACCGAGGCCATTGTAAGTAGATTGGTCTTGTGCCTCAAGTGAAACAAATATTTGGCGCAGAATACAGTAGCACAAGTCTGCCACTACGTCTTGATGCTGTGCACTCCAAACTCAGGCTCACTACTGCTGTGAGCTCCCACCACAGACTGACTGCTACGAACGCCAACCTTCGACTCACTACTGCTCTCAATTCCCAACTCACACTGACTTCTCTCTCTGCGCTAGCTCTGGGCCAACATCACCTTTTCATTTACAACGGAATTCCGTTCACATTGGAATCACTACATCTTTTACATATCATGCTGGTCGTGAGGTATTACAAATTTACATAATATTCACATACATAAAACGATTCAAAAATAAAATTGACATTACCGAAGACAATTAAAATTACAAAAATAATATGCAAAAATAAACATGATGTAGATATTCATAAAACATACAAAGCACATGAAGTACAGACATCACATACCATACAATAGTGGAATCAATTGTAACATGAATGAAATTTAGTATCTTACGTAGCATAAAAATGAAATATTATTACCAAGAAATGGTCAAAATCGGGCAATGGCGTTATAACTTTTAGGAAATTCTCTATCCACCTCTTATTTCCGACCCCGCCGTACCTTTCGTGAGTACGTACAGTTATTCCCTGCTGGAGATCACATGACATCTGGTACTGGTTCTACAGTGTGGGGGTGGCCGAGGGGACTAAGGCGCTCCAGTCACGGTCTGAACGGCCACTACGGTCGGGGGTTCGAATCCCCCCTCGGGCATGGATATTTGTGCCGTCCTTAGTGTTATCTAGTTTATAAGTAGTTTGTAAATTTAGGGACTGATGACCCCGTAGTTAAGTCCCATAAGCTTTACAAACATTTGAACATTTGAACAGTGTGGGAGAAGTGCAAGGAGGAGAATGTGACGGTCAATATGAGTACCAAAAATATGTAACAGTATGTATTCTACTGTATTAAGGTCACGCAGGAGAAGCCGCGTAGTCTAAGGCACCATGCTACGGACAGGGCGGCCGCTCCCGTCGGAGGTTAGAGTTCTTTCTTGAGCATGGGTATATGTATTGTCCTTAGGGTAAATTGGTTTAAGTAGTTTATAGGTCCAGGGACTGATGACCATAGCAGTATGTTCCAATAGATTTACAAACATTTAAACATTTGAACTATATTAAGCTAAACTGCCATGGAAGACTGGGAGTGCAGTACACTAGCGGTAATATGGACAAATGTTACAAGGTGACATTGGTTTTTATCGGATCCGGGGAACATGATCCGCACTTTTTACAGTTTGGAAAACTAAATGTAGTTACAAGTTAGTTCATGCTATCGAATTGGATGTGTTATTCTGCCAAAATCTCAACGGAGAAGTGATTCGGCACAGTATAATGAGGACATCCCGTATCTGTTATATCGGTAATAAGAAGTTCGAGATCTAGTGCTTCGGTAGCGGTTCTTCCAGGAGAAACGTAATGCTGTCGTATTTTTAGTGGAGCTGATGTTCAAATGTTTGTAAACTTATTGGACCAAACTGCTATGATCAACAGTGCCTAGACTTACTAACTGCTTAAAATAACTTACACCAAGGACAACACACACACCCATGTCCGAGGGAAAACTCGAACCACCAACGACGAGCAAACGCTTGCTCCGCAGCAAGGCGCCTTAGAGCGCTCGGCCACTCGAGCGCGGCGGAGCTGTTGCCATGCATGAGTTTCGTTTAGATGAGTTTCCTGAGAAACGAATATCATCGCTTATTCGCAGTATTAAATGTAGCTCGGTGTGTGAGAAGTGTAGCTTGGGGTCTAGTCACGAATTAAAGTTTGCTTCCAAGGGCTACATAGAAAGAGACCTGATTGATTTGCTATCGTCAATTACATATCCTCCATCAGGAAATATTACTGTCTGCTACTTGTTAAGATATCGGAGATGTCATTCTGTGCTGCAATAGTCTACAGATAAGCAAAAACTCGTTTAAAGCGTGGTTGTGCGTTACAGAGGCGTGTGGATTGGGGTTTGACTTGTAATGTAGAGACTCATCCTCTAGAAACTTCTTTCTTCTTATCGATTTTCTAAAACCACGTTTAGTTTCTGTAATAGCTGCATCGTGAATTACCACTCACGCGACAGTGTGTATATATTATATCGTTAGAAAAGTCAACAGTTTCAGCCGACCAGTTGCTTAAAAATGGTTTACATGCATAAACCTTTACCTAGGTTTCGGCAAAAGTAATTTTGCCTTATTCAGAAGTATTACCTAATAAAATATAATACACAAATCATATGAATAATAGTAAAATACAAAGTGTTTCTAAAATAAGTAAGAAATTAAAATTACAGCATTCGATGAGAATGTACTTACATTTCGCTCACATTAAAATAGTTGTTAAATAAAATGTGACTGACTCCATGCTGTAATTTTAATTTCTTACTTATTTTAGAAACACTTTTGTGTTTTACTTTATTCAGATGATTTTTGTATTATATTTTATTAGGTAATACTTCTGAAGGTGACCGAATTACTTTTGCCGAAACCTAGGTAAAGGTTTATGCATGTAAACCATTTTTATGCAGCTGGTCGGCTGAAACTTTGTTGACTTTTCGATCGTGTCTCACCGTTGCTGAACTGCAGCCATGTTTAAAATTATATCGTTAGCTATATTTTCTCCATGTAAGAATGTTAACAACGACTTTTGTAGTTATTTCTACGGTATCACAATGTGTGTGTGTTAACTGCAAGCATTTAACACGTAGAAATACTGAGGTACGCAAGTCGTGAACTGTTTGCTAAACCAAGCAGAAACCGGGTTTGAAACTGAAACCCAGTGCGGATCAATGAGGCACTTCGAAACGTACTGTAATACACGGGATGGTCGGGATCTATATCCCTGGGGGCGTACGATATGACACAGTTTTCGTCTATTCGCAAACTGTTGTATTAAATGTATCCCGATACTTTATAGGTGTAACTGAGAACTAAATTTGGTTCGTATGTGGATAGATGGATGATCTACTACTACTTGCTGTGATGGTAGATATGTACTCTGTAAACATGTTTTATTACTTGCTGCATGCTGTGGCTGGTGGGTAATGTTGTTAACATTTCAAGTGTTGGCTGTGCGTGGTGCGGTTCTGTGTCAATTTAAAGTTAGCAAACTGGTATACGATGCTTATGTTATGTCAGTTGGGTGAATCAAAGTACTTCTACGCTATTTTGCATATCTTCATCTGTTGAAGTGTTAGATGTCTTTTTAGTTATCTAATATCTAAGGAAAATAGTTCTCGTTTATTCGTGATATGTTGTGTGAAATGTATCCTGACGTGTTAGGGGTGTGTTTTATTACTAATTTACAAAAGTAACATATTGTTGCAAATAATCAAGTGCTGAGTGTACTGAGTGTGATTGTGCATCAAATAGTTTAAAGTTTGCATACAGGGATACAACGCATATGTTTCTTTATCAGGTGAGTGATGGAGCTATGGTTGCCTGCAAAATTGTGGAGGATGTTGGTACTTCGCACTGTAGTGCAATGAGTTTTATCTTCGATAACTTATATTTACTAAACTAAAATGTTCTTTGTTTCAAGTGCTGGATTGGGTGTGAGGCCAGGAATTCAGAAAACTTACAGGAAGCGAAAATGCTTAAAAATACATCATAGAGGAATAGCGTTACTGAGAACCAAATGCAAACATGGAATTAGTTGTATTAAAAATGTAAACATGTCGGTCGCATATGGCTCTATCCAGAACAGGAAGCCTGTATATTTACGTTCTGTCGTGTTTGATTTGGGTAGGTTTTTTTTTTTTTTTTTTTTTTTTTGGTCTTGTTGGTCCTAGCATCGCAGTTGTAGACCTGAAGACAGCAAAGGCCAGGTCTCAGCGAGAAAAATGTTCAAATGTTTGTAATCCTATGGGAGCAAACTACGTTGGTCATCAGTCCCTAGTCTGACAAACTACTTAAACTAAGTATAACTAACCTAAGGACAACACTCACATCCATGTCCGAAGAAGGATTCGAACCTTCGACGCGGGAGACGGCGCGATCCGTAACGTGGCGCTCCAGACCGCTCGGCTACTCCCGCGCTGCTCTGCGAGAAGTAAGGGACTTTGTGACTCAAACATTATCTAGCAATGGGAAAAGTGAAAGGTGAGCAAGTCTGCCCATTTATTACTTAGAATATCGAAGTATGGGGTGAGCTTTCGCATTCTGGACTATCTGCTGACTTGTCTCCAGAGAGTACGGTTACATTCAAGTAGGTGAACCACAATAGTAAAAAAAAAAAAAAAAAAAAAAAAGGAAAACAGCATCGGAACGACGGTTACAGAACACTAAATCGATAATGGATAAGGTGAAAGAGTATATGTACGTTACAATTAGTATTTATAATCCGTAAATTACCTTTCGAAGGATGTTATATAAAAGGAGTCTCGGTGGGAGGTCAGACAGAATTCGGAAGGATGCTGGTGTCCGAAGGAAGGGAGGAAGACTGTCTTCGAAGTAGGACAAATGCGTCGAAGGATCAGCTTGCAGAGAAGAATTCAGATGTCTGTCAGAAGAATAACGGCGCTGTGAACATGGGCAGGTTAGTGTAGTGTCGAGTAGGTTGTGGCTCTTACAAATCACCGGTTCACTGTTTTCGAAAAAGTAGCGTACACGATCTATGGATCAATGATCTTAACGTTAATTACTTCTCGTAACGGTTCTTGCTGCTGAGTGCGCGGTTGCTCCTCGTCGGAGGTTCGAGTCCTGTGTGTGTGTGTGTGTGTGTGTGTGTGTGTGTGTGTGTGTGTGTGTGCGTGTGTTTTGTCCTTAGGTTAGTTAAAATAGTTTGTAAGCCTAGGGACTGATAATCACACTAGTTAAGTCTCATAAATTTACAAACATTTGGAATCTGAACATCTGGTAACTTGCTGTGGAGATGGAGAAGTCAGTGTCTCCACTGTGAACTGTTAAATATATGTTTAATAATACAAAGCGCTGTAAAGCAGAGATGTCATCCGATTGTACGTACGCATAAAAATTCGAGGTATAATGGAGTAAGTACCCGGTTAGTGGTACTAACGACCAGAATAACGGCGTTTCTGTAGTGTATCGGAGATGACTGCGATGGGGAACTGTTCTTTGGCCGAGAAACAGAGGTTCAAATTTCCGATTGTTTGGTGACTCAAAGTGGATTTGTTTCCGAAAATGGGGAGTGTTGAATAGGAGTACATATGTTTAATCTCAAAAGCATTGCTCGTATCGATGATTAATTAATGGAGTTGTTATTCCAAGCAAAACTGTCGGGAGAGAAGCATGATGCGTTTCTTCCTCGCAAAACTAGTTCCTGACAAACAGAAAAAATGTTAGATATTTATTTTGGTCACTTCATTTGTTATAGCAGATAGTTATCGTTTATGACAGTCATACGTTGCAGTTTATTATTATCGATGTTGGGTGGTTAGATAGTGTAACGCATTGCCGAATCATAGTTCCGTTTTGTAGGGAAACCAGTAACGTTTGCTAGGTATAGAAAACCTCCAAAGCGTTGTTGATATATTTTTTTAAACTCTGACGTTCCGATTCTACAGAGCTGTATCTTTTACAGAATATGGTGTAAAATCTTCGTAACTGGTAGATGAAAATCCGTAGTTATACTCAATAGAACGGACATCGAAGTATATGGGGAGCTGTTTTGTAGACTAAAAAGGATTTGGAATGCATAGGTATAGCTATATTTGCTATAGCTTATATTTATGGTGAATGAGATTCACACGTTGTAGTTCAGTAACATATGAGTTAGATGGTTATACTGAGTAACACATTCACGACTTGGAGTCACATTTTGGAGGGAAAACCAGTTAACATCGTTAGCTATAGAAAACTTTAGAAGATTTGTTGATAATATTTTTGATATATTTTCCAAAATTATAATGTTCGAGTGTTCAAATGTCTGTAAATCTATCGGACCAAACTGCGTGGTTATTAGTCCGTAGCTTACAAACTACTTAAACCTAGGTAAACTAACGTAAGGACAACACACACACCCATGCCCCAGGGAGGACTCGAACCTCCACGGCGAGCAACCGCGCGCTCCGCAGCGAGGTGCTTTAGACCGCTCGGCTACTCCACCGCGGCGATGTTCGGGTGTAACTTCGGCATCCTACAGTGTAGTATTTGTTACAGGATTTGGCGTTGTGTTGTAAAGTCTTCGTAACTGAGAGTTGAAAATTCAATAAAAAAATTCAATAAAAAGTATCGAATGGCTTGGGGCCACTATGAGAGCGGCTGTAATATAGTGAATTGTGTGTGTGTATGTGTGTGTGTGTGTGTATATGTGTGTGTGTGTGTGTGTGTGTGTGTGTGTGTGTGTGTGTGTGTGTGTGTGTATCAGAGAGAGAGAGAGAGAGAGAGATTTGTTTGACGGAAATCGGTTCGTATACAATCTTAGTTTACTTCATTGCATTTCCTTTTTTGAATGTAAAATGTGAATCTCTAAGAAATTGGCAGATGTTCGTAGTCGTTGTGCTAGTTAGGGCACCGTTTTGCTCAAACATTGCGAAGAAACCAGGTTATCTGCCTGGGAGGTGGAAGAAGGGAGGTATAGAATATGATCAAAAGTTACAACATGAGAAGTCAATCACAATACTTCAATCACGCGGTGATCGAGCTTAGTTTGATGTTTGATTCTTATAATATAGTAGAGAAGCTTTATACAAAACACAGTTCATGAAGGTGTGTTACCATCCTTGTTTATGAACAGATGTGTAGCAAGTGTCTAGTATTGCCGGCCGCGGGGGCCGAGGGGACTGAGGCGCTTCAGTTACGGTCTGCACGGCCACTGCGGTCGGGGGTTCGAATCCCCCCTCGGGCATGGATATTTGTGCCGTCCTAGTTCGTAAGTAGCTCATAAGTAGTTTGTAAGTTTAGGGACTGATGACCCCGTAGTTAAGTCCCATAAGATTTACAAACATTTGAACATTTTTTCTCTAGTATTCTGACAGGGCACAGTGTGCAGTTGAGTTTGTCTGTGTGAGCGTGTGTTTATTTTTATGAATATGTTTAGAGAGCAGACTTTATTTATTCATGTTTGACTGCTTAGCGAAGTTGTAGGGATGTATTTATTTTAATGACCACGAGTGCAATTTATCAATCGAATTATTTTTCGAGGAATTCTGGAGTATGTATATGCATGAGAGTAAAAAGCACTGTTGAATATCCATATCGACATTTTAGAGTAGGTATTATTTCTTTAATTTCTCGATAAGTGCGCATTTTTTCTCTTTGTCACGCGAATGGGAAGTACATCATTGGGTTGGTTAAAACACGTTTTGCAGCCGTTGGGATAAGTGTCGACTGTCTTAGTTGTGTCGCTGAAAGATAGTTATTAAGATGGAAGCAAGTTCGCGGAGTTGTGGAGATCACAGCTACTACAGAGCGCGGGGTGCATGCTCGCATGGGGTTGGATCACCGCTAGTGCAGTGCGCTGCCTGCTGGCTCGCGATCATATTGGGTAAGCAGAGGGCTATACAAAATGTTTAAGGCATTGAAGTAAGTACAATCGCGTGGAAGAAAATAAGTCTATCAGTGTCTGATGGTTAAGTTCACATAAATGTTTTTGAGCAAAAATATTAAGAACGCCATGAAAAATTGTTTGAACATAAATCAATGTTTGTCAGTATGGCGGTAAGATTGTTTATGTAATATGTTGAGAGTTGGCTGTATTGGGTAAGGAAATTGTTTAAATAATTAGCTGACAAAGTTGTTGATGTATTGACCTGTAGCAAGTTTCTTAAAATACAGAGCTTGACAAATTGTTTCAATGTATTTGGAATTGTATTTGCTTAAGCAAAAGGTTTCATATACGTTAAATCGGTTATTACCTTAATTACGAATTCTGATGCTGCTGTTGAATATGTCTTCACACGCCTTCTACATCTACATACATACTCCGCAATTCACCGTAAGGTGCGTGGCGGAGGGTACACTGTACCACTACTACGCATTTCCTTTCCTACTCCACTCCCAAATTGAACGAGGAAAAAAAGAATGCCCATACGCCCCCGTACGAGCCCTAATTTCTCTTACCTTGTCTTTGTGATCTTTACGCGAAATGTAAGTAGGCGGCAGCAAGATCGCACTACACTCAGCTCCATACTCCGGCCCTCCAAATTTACCCAACAGAAATTCACGAAAAAACGTCGTCCTTCCTCCAGCGATCCCCCAACTGAGATGCCGGAGCATTTCCGTGACACTCGCGCATTGGTCGAACCTACCGGCAACAAATCCAGCCGCCTCCATGTCCTCCTTCAAACCGATCTGCTGCGGGTCCCAAACATTTGATCAATACTCAAAACGTGGTCGTACAAACGTTTTATACGCGGTCTCCCCCACAGGTGAAGCACATCTTCCCAAAACTCTCCCAATAAACCGAAGTCGGCTGTCCGCCTTACTCACAACTGTCCTTACATGCTCGTTCCACTTCACATCGCTCTGCAATGTTACGCCTAGATATTTGAACGACGCGACAGCATTAAGAAGCTCACCACCAATGCTGCACTCGAACATTATGGGACTGCTCTTTCCACTCATGCGCATCACCCTACACCCCTCTACACTGAGAGCCAGCTGCCATTCTTCGCACCAACTAGAATTCCTGTCCAAGTCATCCTGTACGCTATTACAGTCAGTCACAGACGACACCCTCCCACATACCACAGCATCATCAGCAAACAGCCGCAAATCACAACCTACTCCGTCCATCAGATCATTTATGTAGATAGAAAACAATAGCGGTCCCATCACACTCCCATGGGGCACGCCTGACGACACACTCGTCTCCGATGAACACCCGCCGTCGAGAACAACGCACTGCGCTCCACTACTCAGGAAGTCCTCCAGCCAGTCACAAATCTGTGAACCTATTCCATAAGCTCGTATCTTCTTTAGCAGTCTGCAGTGTGGCACCGCGTTAAACGCCTTTTTGAAGTCGAGAAAAACACAATCCGCCTGTTGTCCTTCATCCATGGCTCGCAAGATGTCATGTGAGGAAAGAGCAAGCTGAATTTCACATGAAAGATGTTTCCTAAACCCGTCCTGATTCTTAGAAAGAAGCTTTTCCGTTTCAAGGAAATTTACTATATTCGAACTGAGAATATGCTTCAAAATTCTCCATGAAACCGATGTCAACGATATTGACCTGCAAGTGTGTGGG
The DNA here is from genome assembly GCA_026315105.1 of Locusta migratoria. NCBI lineage: Eukaryota > Metazoa > Arthropoda > Insecta > Orthoptera > Acrididae > Locusta > Locusta migratoria. The sequence continues at coordinate 213,688,184 of CM048755.1, read as the reverse complement.
TCAGTTCTCTTTCCTTTCCTATAGACGGGAGTCACCCGCGCTTCCTTCCAATCATCAGGAACTTTGCGCTGAATCAAAGATTCGCGATAAATGCAAGCTACGTAGGGGGCCAACGCCGCAGAATAGTCTTTGTAAAACCGAACTGGCATTCCATCCGGACCAGCAGACTTTTTCGTATTTAGCTCTCTCAGCTGCCTCTCCACACCGGAAATACCTATCGCTATGTCCCCCATTTCGGAATTAGTACGTTGATCAAATGATGGTACATTTGTGCGGTCCTCCTGCGTGAAAGATTTCTTAAAGGTTAAATTTAGAACTTCAGCTTTCCGTTTGCTTTCTTCTATTACTGCCCCGGAATGATCAACGAGTGACTGGACAGTGGGCTTTGACCCGCTTATCGATTTTACATAGGACCAGAATTTTTTCGGGTTCTCGGAATGATCTTTTGCTAAGGTATGACTGTGATAATTATTGTATGCTTCGCGCATCGATCTTTTTATAGACGCCTTGGTACAAAGTGACTGAATGTCCTGCCAAATTCAATGTTTGGGGGGAGAGGGGTAAAGGGCAGGGGCAAGGGACGGGAGGGGATTGTGGCGATATCTAGTGGTGAACATTTTCTAGCTAAAAAAAGAGGGAGGGGTTGGGTGTTAGCTAATAGCAATAAAGGAAAATTCAGAATTTGAAATTCCTACCACATTTCATAGTTCCAGATCCGGTGGCCATCTTGGACCGGAACTGGATGTGATGTCATCTTGGATGACATCAAGGTGGTGGGGGAGGAGGTAGGTGGAGTACTGGGTTTGTTATCTTGGTAACGGTACAAAGTGAAAGTGAATGACGTCATCAACGGCATCTTGGATGATTTCATAGGGCATCATCCCAATTCTACGAGGGTTGGAATTTAAATAGTGGCAACTATTTATTCACAACCGATACAAAAGCATTACATGTTTACACCTATTACTGCCCTTCAAAGTAGTCACCAGCATTCTGTCGAACCCGTTGCCCTTACCAGTCCCACCGACCGAACAGAGCAGCCACAGCTTGCGCTGTATGCGTAATGATGTATGGGTTGTGCAGACAGTGTTGCCGCCTCTTTCGCAAAGCTGGTCGTAGGTGATGCTCCAAAAACAAACATTATTACCGTATATTGATGGTTTCCGTTGTTCCTGTTTCAAAAACATAGTGACACTGTTACCATAACGTATAGAAGTAGAAAATGTAATCTCTCTTCTCCAATAACATGGGCTGAATAGGGTTAGTGCGGGAATCTTCCACTGCACAGCTCTGTGATCGCTTTGCGCGCTGTTGTGTTAATGCTTACAAACGCTCTATCGTGTGCTTCGTTGCTGATTTATGGATATTTCGGGTTTTATATGAAGAATTTTGCAGTGCTGTAGATTGTTACTGTGTCCGATATCTAATTAAACTGAACGACATGAATGCCAAACAAATATTTCGAGTGACAGTTCCCTAAACTGAAGTGACGATGACTTCGTGTTCTGTGCTGGTTACAAGTCAGGATATAGAAGTTGCAAGGAGCTAAAACGCATTTTCACGTCGCCAAAATATTTAGAAAATTTTAACTATTGGAAAAAAAGTTATCCACAGAAAGACAAAGCGCTAACAAGAAACTCCTAAATTTGTGATGCTCACTTTACTGAAAATTTAGTATTAGAAAGGTAGAAACTGACAAATTCATTATTTGTAGAGACGAAGTAGAACTGCCCACAATTTATTGGCACTTGAAACCAAATTCAGTTCCTCATATTTTCCTGAAGTTACCCAAATATTTGTATATCCGATTAAAGCTATGAAAATCTCCTACAGAGAGGTAAGCTGCTTGAAAAACTGAATATATCATCCACCAATTTGTGACAGTGATATCACTTCTGATTTAAATAGAAACTAGTTGTTGATCCAGTTGCCAAAGCGAAGCGAAAGTAAACAAAAATTAAAAATTAGCTTGGCCAGGGCAAACAATAAACTCAAGTCAGAGAAGACGAGACGAGAGTAACTGTGCCGCTGAAGGCGCACTACAGTCACTTCTAGGCAGGTGGAATTTTGTCTTTAGATATACAGGCGCCAATGCAAGCTTGCATGACTACCGGCTACGAAAATCTAAATCCTGACTCAGTTGCTGCAAAGTAATAATTGAAAAAAACCAATTTTAGGAGAGAATTAAAGATCTACAATATTCTGCAATACGTATTATAGTACTGAAAACTTTTCACTCTAGTTTATTTGAAGGATTACTAAAAGTGAGTTCGTAGTAGAGTTCACGACCATTATGTAGTTGGAGTGCTGCAGAAATATGAAGTGACAAGACATGAATAAATATTAGTGTTGCCGTATACCATTTAATGATTCAATTTTTTTCTTTTTCTTGCTATTTTAATACACTGAAAGTCCAAAAATTAATTGCTGTGTGTGAAGTGCAGTTATTCATTGCTAGGTTCTCCTGTTTCCATCCCAGAACAATAAAAAAACAATTGACAGCATTGAGATTGCGCTTAAGTAATCTAGTTTACACATCTTCCCACAACATATGGACCTATATGTGAATCACGACTTCATAACATGCAATATAAAGATAGAAATGCAGAAGTGTAACTTTACTGCATGGGAGAGTAGCGCGTAAATCGGAGCTAGCGCCGCCAAGCGGCGAAACGGGTGTACTCGACAACTGATCACACTTTTTACTTCTATTCGTAATGCTGTTACGTTAGACCGCTCGCTCACAAGTGACTGTTTCCCTCGATTGTGCGCACGCCAGTGACGTGGGACGGGCGAGTCAATTTACTCAGAAATAAGGCAGGTCTGTCAACAAAGTGTGGTATCAGCAATAATAGTAGATTCCATTGCATACTATCTTCACAGCAAAGTTACCACTATTTAAGTTCCAACCCTCGTATTACGGACGAGATGTTTCGGATAGGAAGATGTTTCCGAGTGGTCAGGAGAACATCGAGGTCATGGCAGCATTGCAATTAACATTATCCTTAGAAATGTGCCATTCGGCAATCTCCAAAACTATGGGAGGATAATTAGTGCCAACAGTTTAGAGGTGTAATGACTGCTGGTCAGTCCGGAGACTTCGTGGTACGAAACTGCTGAATTGTTACCAAACGCACTACCATACTGGTCCTGCATCCAATATTGTTATGTTGAAAACTGCAGGTGGTCCAGAATTCGAAAGCTGGTCGTTAATAGAGCACAACACTTTACACTTAGAACACGTTTATTGCTAACACAAGCGTACACCCAGTACAGACTGCCTCCTGCTTGTAGTGCTCCACTATTTATACATAGAAAAATTATCTGGAACTTACAAGTACATGAAACGTAAGAAACATGAAGAAAATTTTAGAAATAGTGAATACAAAGAAATAAATAATTTTCTGCCCGTAGCGGGATTGGAAATGTGGACCGCAAGCACACCGATCTGCGATACTAACCACTGCGCCCAAAGCTCTTTTGGAAAACTTACGGCATTGCTCCCCTTCCTGAAAGAACAGCGACCCGCTGTGAGGTTCCCTTTGAAGACAGCTACAGTGTCCTGGACCTTTTCATGGGTCCTCTGTATGGCAGTTCCGGGGAATCCATCCATCCTGCCTGCGCGCCTTCCTTACGGTGACGACTACCGGCGCCAGACCCTCGTGTCGTGATTTCACCATTATAACGGTCTGCAGAGTCCTTGAACAAGAGGCCGTTCCTGTCTGTCTGTTCCGTGGGATCGTAGTAAGGCTTCAAACGGAGGACGTGCACAATGTCTCTTCGTTTTTGTCGTTGTGAGGACGGCTCATAATCCTCGACTTCGTATGTGACATCTGGCAAGCGGCTTATGACACGATACGGACTAAAGTATCCCTTCAATAACTTTTCCGATAGCCCAAGTTTCCGCACAGGAGTAAAAATCCATACCAGATCTCCTGGGCTGTAAACAATAGATCGGCGCTTGTCGTTATACCGCTGACGGTCCTTCTCCTGGGCGTCCAGAGTCCGTATGTGGGCCAGCTGTCTTGCTTCTTCGACCCTGGTGATGAGCTGTTTAACATAGTCATCCTGAGTGTCGTCCGGTTGGAACGGGAACAGCGTATCCACTGTCGTCTCAGCTTCACGACCATGGACCAGGAAAAACGGCGTGAAGCCTGTGGTGTCTTGCCTTGCTGTATAATAAGCAAATGTCACGACTGGCCGTATTGTACCCCAATACTTCCGCTCAACATCAACGTACATCGATAGCATATCTGCTAACGTTTTTTTAAAACGTTCTGTAAGACTATTTGTCCGAGGACGCTAGGCAGATGTGATTCTGTGGACAATGTCGAAACGTGACGTTACCTCTGATACTAGTTTTGAATTTTCCTTGAGCAGATATCATCAAATATGGTGCACCATGCATCAAAATAATGTATTCTACTAGGAATTTTCCGATCTCTGGTGTTTCTGCAGTCGGCACAGATTTGGTGACAGCGTAACGGGTGAGGTAGTCAGTGCAAACTATTATCCAACGATTACCGATTGTCGACTTTGTGAACCTGTCTAAAAGGTCGATTCCAATCCGGTGGAATGGAGCTACTGCAGGTGGAATTGGTACCAGATGACCTGGAGCTAACTGAGGCACATGCTTCCGTCTCTGATACTCCTTACAGTAACTCACATAGTGCTTGACAGATCGGTAGACACCTTGCACAGTAATACCTGAGTCTGATTCTGTTTAGAATATTCACGAATCCCAGATGACCGGACATTGGAGAATCGTGGAAATATTTGAGAATAGCTGGCTGGATATGAGCTGGAACAACCAGTAGCCATTTGGGGCCCAGTGCATGGTAGTTGCTCTTAGAAAATGTCCCGTTTATAAGTTGAAACACTCCTTTGGTCGGTTCTCACTTCTCCAACGCCTCTATGGCTTGTAATAATGCTGGACCTTCCCCTTGTTCAGCTGTAATATCACTCAACTCAGTGAGGGCTGAAATTTCATTCACGCTGTTGTTTTCGACTAATGGATTTCTCGAAAGGCAGTCAGCGTCCTTGTGTTTGGGCCCGTTTTCGAATACCACAGTGACAAGATACTCTTTGAGTCTTAGTGCCCACCTTGCTAGTCGACCTGATGGCTCCTTCAAACTAGTGGGCCAATACAAAGAATGGTGGTCTGTCACGGCGTGAATGGTTTACCGACTAAATAAGGCCGGAACTTGTTGATAGCCCAAATAACGGCGAGCCATTCCTTTATAGTTAATCTCGGACTTTGAGAAATCTCTTGATGCATAGGCTACCACCTTTGCAGCACCTTCCTGAATTTGTACAAGAACTGCACCAATCCAATAACAGTCATGTGAAGTTCAGTTTCCGCATTTTCGTCATTTAAGGCTAGAACTGGTGTGGAACTTAGAGCCTCCGTAAGTGCCTGGAAGGCTCTTTCTTTCTTCTCATCCTAGTAAAACTTGGCGTTTTTCTGTAGAAGTTCTTGCGATGGACGTGCCTTGTTACAAAAACCTTTTGTGAAACGATGGTAGTATGATCACAGCCCGAAGAAACTTCTTACATCACGGATATGGTGAGGAGCTGGGAATTCTGTGACTGCCCTTACTTTATCTGTGATCAGAGCGCACACCATCTCTGTTCACTAGATGCCCCAGGATTTTTATCTCTTTGGTGACGAAGAGGCACTTCTTTGGGTTAAGGCGGAGTCCTGCTGTCTGAACACACTTCAACACAGTTGACAGGCGATTTAGATGTTCCGTAAATGTCCTTGAGAAAACGACAACGTCATCTAGATAACAAAGGCATGTCGTCCATTTAAGATGTCGAAGCAAGTTGTCCATCATGCGCTCGAATGTGTCCGGAGCATTACATAGTCCAATCGGCATGACCTTGAATTCATAGAGGCCGTCAGGTGTAATAAAAGCAGTCTTCTCCCTGTCAGCTTTGCAACTTAGATTTGCCAGTACCCTGTCTGCATATCCATGGTTGACATTTATGTAGCTCCTTCCAAACAGTCTAAGGTGTCGTCAATGCGAGGCAATGGGTAGACATCTTTCTTTGTGATTCTGTTCAGCCGCCGATAGTCAACACAGAAATGCCACGTGCCATCCTTCTTTTTCATTAGGACCCCTGAGACGACCAGGGACTCTCCAAAGGTTGAAATGTCATCGTGCAAGAGCTTCTCCACGTCTTCTAGGATTATCCGTCTTTCAGTTGGTGAAATTCTGTACGAGCAATGGCTAATTGGTGGATGATCCCCAGTACTGATACACTGTTTCATCGTGCCCCATTTCATCTGGCTCTTCTCCTGCCGCCGGCCGCGGTGGCCGAGGGGACTGAGGCGCTTCAGTCACGGTCTGCACGGCCACTACGGTCGGGGGTTAGAATCCCCCCTCGGGCATGGATATTTGTGCCGTCTGTAGTCTTAGCTAGTTCATAAGTAGTTTGTAAGTTTAGGGACTGATAGCCCCGTAGTCGAGTCCCATAAGCTCTATAAACATTTGAACATTTTTTCTTCTCCTGCCTGGCCTGGAATACACCTGAAAATTGGTGTAGTATGGCTAACACCTGACGTTTTTCCTGCGCCAGACTGGGCCCTATATGCAATACCATATTAGTTTCCTCTAGTGTGCAGTAACAGCAGAGCATAACACTTCGTCGTTGACGTTGAGCTCACCGTCCTGGACTGGTCCGCTTGTTCCGATACACATTCCCTTACGAATGAGTTGCCATTGCTCGTGAAAATTATTGATCCAAAGTTCTTCTCGACCAACTGTAATGCTTATGATAGCCACTGGTATGTAGATTTCCTTTGTTATACTGATTAGCTTTTTGCGATAGGCAAGCACATCACCGTCCAACTGGTCATCTAGACTGCTGACTGGAACTCTTCTCAGTGTTAACGGCGGTATCTCAACATTCTCGACAGCAAACAACTTCCCAGGAGAATACATGTTACGTGTACTCGTTGGAACAGCTTCCTCAACTTGTAGTTCAGATCTTCCACAGTCAGTGACAGCCTGGGTTGCCTGTAGGAAGTCTCATCCAAGGATGGCGTCTGGCAACATTCTGTTAAAATTACAAATTCAAAAGGCTGCGTCCTGTTGTTGATAGTTTTTCTTGCTACACATGTTCTTGCCGGCCGGACGTATTTTCCATTTGCGACCTTCAGCACAGTTACTTTTGTATCACAGAACGTTATCTTCTTTAGTTTACGGCGGTTGTCATTCGACAACCGCCTAGTGAATCGACTAGGCCCGAACAGGTTGGCCATCGAAGATGACGTCAATGAGATTTCCCGACATCTTAGCGACTGTCGTCCATGGAAGATTTTCAACTGCGGCGGCCTCACCTCCGTAAATGTTCGCCTCGCCTAGTTTTCCTGAACACGATGGCTAGGCGAGCGGCTGGTATCTTTGTAAGGCGACAGTGAACGGAGGTGGTGTGTTGGAGAGCGACTACGTCCAGGATACGGCGACGGGTTTCGTCCAATAGGTCGACAGTAATCATCTGCAGTTGAAAGGACTGTTTCGATGGTTGGCGTCTTGCGGCATAGTAATTGTCAAATAGTCGTCTCCTCTGCCTACAGTATGGTATGAAATGTTCAGGAAGCCTACAGTGAAAGCACAATGCCGTGTTGTCTTCTGTTCTCCAGATATCTGTCCTCCTGCGAGGCGTCATAGTTGTAGGAGGCGTTGGTTGTGGTCGCGTCGGTCGGTTCCTAGGCTGCAGTTTGGCGGCTGCGGCGTAAGTCATTCTAGGGCGAGGCCATTCTTCACGTCGAGTGTGGCTGGCGCGGGTGACAAGCGCTAATCTTTGAAATACTTCTGTCTCAGCAGCGTCGGCTCCCTAATGACATACACGACCGACATCCATGGCCATAATCTGGTGCTCGCTTGGTCCAACAGTCCTGGTTGCCATAAACTGTTGTAATTCTTTTCTCACTATTTGTCGCATGAGAGAAGCAAAGTCATGCTGGTCTTCCACAACGGCCATAGGGACTACATTCGGGAGTCTGTCGTACTTCTTTCGTCCAACCCTCCTCTACTGCATCTCTTCAATTTCCTCGAACCATTGAATAAACTCTTGTGTTTTTAACAGAATAGCTTGATACACGTCTTCCGCAATGCCCTTCATCAGGTGTGAAACTTTAACGGCCTCCGTCATATCCGGGTTAACTACGTGACATAGGGCCAAAACACTCTGTATATACGACTGTGTTGACTCACCATGTCGCTGGGCCCTGTTCTCCAGTTGCTCTTCTGATAAACGGACTTGCCGCTGGTGGTCTCCAAACGTCTTCGTAAGTTCTGTCTGGAATTTTTCCCAGCTATCGAGCTTGTCGTCGTTATTTTCAAACCACTGCTGGGCCGTCCCAGCCAGGTAGAAATATACGTTTGCCAAGCACATTATGTGATCCCACCTATTTTACTTGGCGACTCAGTCGAAGCCTTTCAGCTATTTATTTGGGTCCTGTCCAGTGTCTCCCGAGAACACCGATTGGTGTCTGATGTACAGCTGGCTTGTCGCTGTTTTGGCATCCATGGTTCTTTTGATGACAAGGACCTTCGGACGTAGGTAGTAAGTATACTCTTTGTATTCCTGTTCTTGACCTTGTAGGCGACGGCTCTTAAGCTACCTAATCGGAGCCACGATGAGGCAGCTGTTTTTTAGAATACCCAGCGTCTCCACCAGAGAGAGAGTCACGTTGAAAACTGCAGGTCGACCGGAATTCGAAGGCTGGTAGTTAATAGAGCACAACACTTCTACAATTAGAACAGGATTATTGCTAACACAAGCGTACACTCAGAACAGACTGCCTCCTGCTTGTAGCGCTCCACTATTTATACATAGAAAGAATTTCTGGAACTTACAAGTAAATCAAACATAAGAAACATGTAGAACATTCTAGAAATAGTGAGTAGAAAGAAAGAAATTATTTTCTGTCCGTAGCGGGGCTTGAACAGGAGACCACAAGCACAGCGATCTGTGATGCTAACCACTGCACCATATGTTCCGTTGGAAAATTCGCGTTATTGCTTCCCTTTCTGAAAGAACAGCGACCCACTGTTAGGCCCCCTTTGAAGCCAGTTGCAGTGTCCTTGATCTTTTCATGGGTTCTCTGAATGGCAGTTCTGGGGAATCCTTCCATTCTGCCTGCAAGCCTTCCTTACCGTGACGACGACCGGCGCCAATATTATCGTTTGCGGTGGTACTGAAATCCTTTCTCGCTCTCATCTAGTACCATTTCCGGTACAGTAACCAGTCAGAATTACATCTCTGAAGTGTTGTACTATCATACCTTCGGAGCTTGGTAACGATGACATTTTAAAAGTGTAATAACGTGTTTGCACGAAGTGCCCACTGTTCAAGACATATTTGCCACCCATCGGACTGCACTACTGCTGTGATATTCCCGTTCTCCCCATCTCTCGCCTATCGGGAAGTTTAGCCGAAGACACGGTACAACAGGCGCTGGATACACCATCCGCAGCTACACCAAATCAGGTTGTACAACATGTGGAAGTATCAAAAATGTTCAAATGTTTGTAGAGTCTATGGGACTTAACTACGGGGTCATCAGTCCCTAAACTTACAAACTACTTATGAACTACTTACAACTAAGGACGGCACAAATATCCATGCCCGAGGGGGGATTCGAACCCCCGACCGTAGTGGCCGTGCAGACCCTGACTGGAGCGCCTCAGTCTCCTCGAGCACCGCGGCCGGCTGGAAGTATCATGGCGTGCAATAATTAAATACATCCGTAGCACCTTTGGTGGTGTGTGAGGCGTGTAGCAGTGCTTATAGCCAGCAAAGGCGGAAACACTCACTACTGATTTTATCGTCTTCCTTATATATTGTGCTGTATTTTCGTCATGTGGTTTTTTTATACATTTTGTTACCTCCCAAGTAAAGTTTGCTATATCTCCAGTATTTTCTTGTGTTCAGCAGTGTAAAACACCATACACGGTACTATGGTTTACTAGCAGGCAAACAATTAACGCTATAGGGTGGTGATGAATAAAGACCACCGTAATTTTCGCAAATAAACAATAATGATTGTTAGTCGTCTGAGCTAACGTCCGTCACGCACCATGGTTGGCTTGCATATTATATATTACGACGTGCATGTAGAAGTACAGCTGAAAGAGTTTCAAAAATTGACATGAATTACTATAATAGCGAGGAAAGCAAACTAACTCTTATAGACTGGAATGTGTAAAGCAAACGTCGAGAGACGTTTTAAATAATCATATGCAACAGCTAATAATTTGCAAGTTAATGATAAAGGAGAGGAAGGAAGAAGGGTTAGGAAGGAAAGGACTGACAGTGGCTGCTGTAGGGGTCTCCCGCTCTGGGCCAGCGGTCGCCTTAACCACTTGGCCACCCGTGCTCGCCTCCTGGCCGTCTCAAACTCCCACATGTCGCACGCTATGGCTGTAGCGCCCCTATCGTTCATGTCCTCTTACACTCGCCATTTCGGATTCCCGTGCGAGCTCGAACGTATGACCGCATTTGTGGTGAAGTAATTGAAACTGACGCCGTCGTAGCGTCTAAATACTTATTATTATGGTATATATTATTATAATAATAAGTTAATAATTTGTAGAGAATGTAGGTATTCATTCCACATAGATTGTCCAATGGTACGTAATACGAGGCGCGTCCAGAAAGTAAGTTCCGTTTCAATTTATCTCCGCTGCAGCGCTGCGATTGCAGTTCCGCACATGCGCTGTAGACGATGTGTATCAAGGAGAAGAACGTGCGCCATTTGGAGATCGCTGTCAGTTACGTACACTTTGTTGTGCATGTTTGAAATGTCGGCGTTGATTCAAAATCCCGCAGCCTATGAAATCAGGTCAGTGATTCGGTTTCTGAATGCGAGGAAAGTGAAACCAAGTAAAATTTATCGGCAAATTTGTGATGTTTACGGACCAAATGCGATAAGTGATTGGATGGTGAGAATATGGGTCCGAAAGTTCAGTGTCGGGCGTAGTGATGTGCACGATGAAGGACGAAGTGGGCATCCACCTTTGGTTATAGAAGAACTGGTTCACGCGATTGATGACAAGATCCAGGAAAACCGTAGGTTTACAATTAGTGCTCTCGCTATGGACTTCCCTCAAACGAGTTGAAAGAAACTGTTTCCAACTGGTTGAAGACACAGGCGGCAGATTTCTATGAAGAGGGTATACAAAACCTGGTGCCACGCTATGACAAATGCCTGCAAAATTTCGGCAGTTATGTAGAAAAGTAGTTTAAGAGTTGTAGAATTTTGTGTAATAAAAATTTCTTCTGTATCTTTGTACAATTTTATTTTATTACCAAACGGAACTTATTGTATGGACGCGCCTCGTATTACTCATTAGCTGTGAAGCCACGAATATAAGGGGTGGCACTGAACAAAGGCTGCCATAGCACTGCCGGCCGCGGTGGCCGAGGGGACTGAGGCGCTCCAGTCACGGTGCGCACGGCCACTACGGTCGGGGGTTCGAATCCCCCCTCGGGCATGGATATTTGTGCCGTCCTTAGTATTAGCTAGTTCGTAAGTAGTTTGTAAGTTTAGGGACTGATGACCCCGTAGTTAAGTCCCATAGACTTTACAAACATTTGAACATTTGCCATAGCACTTCCATTGAAACATTATTAAACAGGAGATAGAGACCACACAATTTTTTACACGAGGCATTGGGTCCAAAATATTAACAAAGAATGAACATTTCACGCTTAATGCTTAGTGTAATTGGGTATGGGCTGATATTCAGTCTCGAAAAAAAAATTGTTCACCGCCGTAGTTTAGTGGAGAAGCGTGGTGCATTACCATGCAGGGGACACGGGTTCGATTCTCGGTCGGGTCGGAGATTTTCTCCGCTCCGGGACTAGGTGTTGTGTCTTCCTCATAATCATTTTCATCATCATTGACACGAAAGTTGCCGAAGTGGCGTCAGATAAAAAGACTTGCACCAGGCAGGTTGAACGCGATCTCATTTGGGGGTCTAATGGCCATAAATGTCACACGATCATCATCATCATCACCACCATCAAATTGTACACGTGTAAGAAAAGTTAATGAAATGAACCAAATTGGGCACCTCATTTCCCTATTACAGTGGAATCTGAAAGAGCAAAATAGAGTTTGGTGCATTTACAACTAAATATCATATTCCAGTATCTGTATCCTCAAGTCACAGTCCAAGATAACCGAATGCTCATCATGGCAGATATCGAGAAATGGCTTTCCTTTCGAAATAGTGGTGGAAAAAAAAGATCCTGTTAGCACTGACCAACCACATAAAGGCAGTGTCCTGTCCTCAAATAGGTTTTTGACTCGCCTTTTAGCCTTAGTTCTACTGTGATGGACCCAACCTAGACATCCACATCTGGTTGTTTGTGCAGTCATTCTGATCTACTTTGCTATCATTTTTAGTCATTCAAGGTCACATTACGGAAAATACCAACATTATATTGGAAGTATCACAAAAAGGGAAGAGTCAGTTTATTCCTTTCTTCAGAGATCGTTGTTATGCTGAAAAGTTACTTAAGAAACTAGTTAAGCAGCGATTTATCAAAAATACACGAAAAATGTAGCACAAATTAATCGTTACAAAACAGTAATTCTTTTTAGTAACATTAGAATTCAGTTGAAATAATACAATACAATCACACACATTGCAGAGAACCTTATTTACACTATATTCGTGATGAAATCAGCAATGATTATGACTTACCCTCAGGCAGCCCCTTGTGCACCTGTAACAAGTTATGCACTATTCTTTCGCTTACTTTACATATGTATTTATTACAAAGATTGGTTGTACTCCACAGACCTTTCTTGGACTTTGTGCTCGGTTAGTTATCCTATATGTATATAAATTAAAGTTTGTCTGTATGTCTTCTATATGTTCATAAGCCATTCATTCGATTGCAATGAAACTTTCGTGAACTGTTCTCAGTATCCCCACGAAGGTTTCAAAAAAAAAAAAAAAAAAAAAAAAAAAATGTTTGCAGAGCTTTGGGACTTAACTAAGGGGTCATCAGTCCCTAAACTTACAAACTACTTATGAACTAGCTAATACTAAGGACGGCAGAAATATCCATGCCCGAGGGGGGAATCGAAACACCGAACGTAGTGGCCGTGCAGACCGTGACTGACGCGCCGCACTCCCCTCGGCCACCGCGGCCGGCGAAAGTTTCTGACCCAAAATCAAAAGAGCACGACACATAGTTCAGGAGATATGACGTCATAAATAATGAGAGACCACCGTATGTGCATACCCAGATTTATGCGTAAATTATTTGAAAATTGGAGTAGTTAGGGACCTGCAACAAAGTTTGCATGTATTTTCGGACGTTTATGAAGCGTTCTGTAACTGCTCCCCCCCCCCAATACAAAATGATGAAACGAAAAGAAGTCTACGACTCACAACAGTTTCGCTGTAGATGCCGTAAAACTGACGCATCAAACATGAGATTGTACAAATAAAGTTAGCATTACAGATTTGCATGTTACTATTTATTTTTGGCTGCAAGTCTCCCTTAATTCTCTTGCATCCAAAATTAAGCAATCTGTTTTCTTAATCTCTCTATATATAAAAGCGAAAGACACTCACTCACTGACTAAACACGAAACTCGAAAATAACTTCACCTATGAAGCTGAAATTTGGCAGGAATATAGTTTATAGATAGTAAACGTCAGCTAAGAAAATATTTTGAGATAGGTACACCGGGGAGCATACTTCTCCTACAGACTCACGAAATCTGCAGTTTCATTCCGATCTTCGCGAAATTTCGCACGCGTGATCTTGAAAACAAATTTCGCACGCGTGACCTTGAAAACAAGAGGAAGGTCACCATCTACCTCAAGTTTCATTCGGTGCATGGGGGGTGGGGGGAGGGTATTTTTCAACATAAAAATTGATTTCTAAATACCTTGGTCGCGCCAGAACTTGAGAACAGCTCGACCGATTTCACAGATTTCTTTATTTCTTTCTTTATTTTTTTTTTTTTTATTCTCAGAACAAAGGTTGTTGTATGAAATACAACTGGACTATTTGAGAAAAACAAAGGGTGTTTTTCAATGTGACCCTGCATTTCCTTTGCATAGAAATACATAGTTTTGTTCCGATATTGATTAAAGTTTGCACACTCTACCTTAAAAAAGAGAGCAATGTCACTGTCTGTATAAAATTTCGTTCGGTGCATGGTGGAGGGTACTTAATTTACGGAATTTTACAAAATGCATAGTTTTGCTCCAATCTTTATGAATTTTGCACACATGAGCTTTAAACCAAGAGGAAGATCACTAGATACATAACTGTTTGTATGGTACATGTCAGAGGGTACCTCGCAGAAAACTTTGCCGAGAGAGGGAAAGGTGGAAACGAATAGAGAGATGGGAGAGAAAGAGGTGGATGCAGAGAGAGGGGGGAAGGGAAGGTGGAGTACGAGAGAGTAGGATAGACAAACACCCGGGCAACGCCGGGTTTACAGCTAGTTTATTTATAAATGTGACAATCTGTGATGATACTAGCTCCGCGGATTTCTAATGGAAATCATCCATTTTAATTCCTTCCCGACATAATCGCTGCTGTATTGGTTCGGAGTGGTTTGTGATTATTGAGGGTTCAACGTAAGAGAGGAATACGTCTCAGGTGCTATGTCACCGAATGCGCGAAAGCTCCCATCGGAGTTTCGAGTCCTCCCTTGGGCAATGCGAGGTTATTTAAGGGCTGCCTGTGGAGAATCTTATATAAAGTTAATAAAATCAGGCCCACTGGCTCAAAACGTTCTGCTCTGTTTAGAGGATGATAAAAATTCGTCAACAAATCCCACCTGCATATGATTAATAAAACACAAATAAAAATGAGAAAAAAAGGTGCATTACATTGAAATAATTTTCGCAACACTTTCGTTTAAACTTTTACGTAGTATGCTTATTTATAAGATCATAACTCTGGCATTGGTAAAAGCACTATACGTTGGCGCATCTTACATAGTTCGTGAGCCCCCAGACAAAATTTACTTTGCCGAAACTATTTCGAATTAGCCTACCAAGCTACTGTTAATTGCATGAAGTCGTTCCACTAGCCTGTGCTTGACCACGAGTACTTTGTCTTTAGATTCATTCGAATCACAGTTCCTTTGATAAAAACAATGTTCTTGAACAGATATCTGCACACTTCAGTGAAATGTTGAAATGTTTGTTAAGCTTATGGGACTTAACTGCGGGGTCATCAGTCCCTAAACTTACAAACTACTTATGAAATAGCTTATAGTAAAGACGGCACAAACATCCATGCCCGAGGGGGGATTCGAACCCCCGACGAGGAACGACCTCGCGCATCGTAGCTTAGCGCCTCAATGCGCTTGGCCGCTCCACCGCGGCTCAATGAAATGAATGAAGGTTTTTAAAACTCGGCTAACACTTCCTGACGATAATGCACTTTTGTAACCAGTTTCTAACACCTTGGTATAACCGTTCTGACCCACGTAAATTTATGGAAGTGGCAGTTCCTCAACTTCAAACGCTGCAATCTTCAAATTCAACCTTCAAGAAGAAACCTTGCAAGTGTAAACAGTAACTCGCCACACTCGCAAATTCTTCTAAGTACGACTGCACTTTCCGCAGTCTGAAAACTTTTGGTTTCACTTTCCTGAAAGTCGCGGCACAGACCGGCATAGCTTCGCCCTCGCGATGCTAGCTCACCGGAGCCTACCGCCCAGCCTTTATACCTGTCCTCAGGACAAACCCCTACATCACCAAAATCCCCAGCTGCCACCCCTCGCCAACGTACAAACGCTTTGCCACGTATACCGTACATTCCGACATATACATCTTTAAACACTTAAACTAAACACAAATAAATGTGAAACGGACCATAATAGTTAACATTTCATTTCATTACATTTCATGTATCCTATGGAGCGATTCAAATATCAATATCGACTCTCCCGCCATTTTAAATATTGTTTTCCTCTTTTAACCTTATTTATGTGATAAAACCTGTTGCAAAATTTTGTATGAAACATGTTTTTACATATTGTTGGCTTGCTTTTTACAATAGAACAAGCCGTTTAGGCGTACCATTTCAAATTAAACGATTTATGGACGATTATATACAAATTAATTCTTGTAAAAAATAAAACATGCATAAGTAAATTTGCACAATGTGATTTTGTGATATAATAATTTCTAATACGACACCTGTGAACAAACACTGCCATGCTGGTCGTGTATCTGTCTTGTACTTTATGTTATTGACAAATTTATACCTCTGGATCTTAAACGTTTTAGAAGTTATGAATTTTTAACTAATTACTAAATTGCCGTATTTTCATTCTATTAAAACCTTTTATATGTACTTGATAGGAAGGATGTCTGTGCGTCACCAGACGTGTCATACGACATCCTTTCAGAAACAGTGCCGCGCTTCTTTGTCTCAACTACGTTTTATTCTTAAGTTTAACTTCATCGTATCCTACACTGCTGCCTCCCTGACTGCGCAGTGACCTTTTTAGAAGATGAACGAAAGTGAACAAGATAGATAATAGTCTAATCTAGCGCTCCTAGCGTGATAGCTCTGAACGATAAACTCATGCAAGACCTTGTGTTTAGACGATAAACGTAATCAGACAATAAACCATGCAGTAAATGCTACTAGCGATGTTTTGCGAGTCTAGTTTGTTGTTGTTCTTCGGGGCTGTAAACCCGTGGTACAGCTTCTGGATTTTCTTTACGTCAACTTCACGTCACAGCACTGTCACATTTTGTTGTATCCACACTGTCCATCAAGTCAATTTGTTTATCCCAATACCCATTGTTGAAAGTGAGGTTATGACTGGCGATCTGTTATCTAGATAGTCATAGTTTCATACTGGAATTGAGGAAACAACAACGCTAAATGTTACTGATGGCCAAAGAAAACTTTAAAATGTATATTTTTTGGTAAATATAGTGTGGTATAGTGCTGGGATGTGAAACAGCATTTCAAAACATCAAAATCTGTTAGCAAGCGAAAAAATAAACATATGAAAACATCAAACAATATTTATAAGAGTATAAATAGAGCTTGTTTACTTTATCCACTACGATTTGCCCGCTGACATTGTTAATACCGTCGTACACAACTGAATTTCTGTCTTTAATTTCGACTGACATTTTTAATTAAAATGTTATTTAACGAAAACTGTGTCATCAAATTACAATCTTATTCAAATAAAGAATTGGCTTCAGTCTTTTCTGTTTTAATATTGCAAAACATAAACCAATTTTCGGTTTCAGATGTACGACCTCGCTTTTAGGAGGAGACTCGATTAAGAAAAATATGTAAGTCGTCATGAAATATTAGTAGTTCACCGCTAAACCAAAGTATAATAATAAAGTAAAGATTAATAAGACACATTAGCGTGGAAACCGTGTAATCGTCGACCACAACATGAAAATCGCGTGACGAAAATAGGTCAACTTCTGATGCTAGCAGACGACCGTTCCATCGAAACAATCTTCACGAAAAAGCTTAACGTGACGTTGACGTGAGGTGACGGTCCGGTGACAGATAGTGGGAATTCCGCGTTTAGAAATACATTCTGGAATACATTATGATGACAAACTTTGACAAAACGCAAAATATACGTAAATAGGACGGAAAATGGCGGACTAACTGGAGCGGTGACTGCAGCAGACAGCTACTAGCTAGCGCATGCGCAGTGAACCCACTGGTACAGAATTTAGAACTGGACCTATTTCTTTATCGCTACGATTATCGTTCGTCTCTACTAGCGCGATCATACTAGTGAAGCCGTTCAAACTTGACGGCCGCCGTTAACGCAACTTGTTATCAATCTGTTACTAGTTCGTTCATCGTTTAAAACGGGCTTTACACAAGCAAGCTCTCCGCTGGCCAACCCACTACGAGTCCTAGCCACACGGCTGCTAAACATGATTTTTCTAAATTACAGATTTATAAAGATAATGCATTCACATCAGTGTCACCTGTCTGCATAGGTCTAATGCTACCTAATTTAATACAACGAAAGAGTAACAATTTTCACTGACAAATTTCTCCAATCATTATGACTGAGTGTAACTTGTTGGGCGGTACTGTCACAGCGTGTGTGTGTGTGTTGAACTTACCATAAGTTAATTTAAGTAGTGTGTCTTACACCACTTTAAGAATTCTTAAAGGCTTATAGAAATTGCAAAACTACACCCATCCGGCCATTGTTGTCCCATCTTCTCTTTGTATTGTTGACAGTACTAGTGATGATTTCGTTTCTTCTTTCGTCGGATGCACATAAATTACTCCCACAACTGGTTTCCCACCCAACATGTTACAACAATAAAAACGACAAGTTTTATTGCTTTTACATTGAGTCTACATATACACACATCAATAAAAGTGTTTCCTCACCATGATTCTAAGAGTTCATGACCCTTTACATAAAAATAAAAGAGATATACAAATCATCTTTTTAGTTGACTTTATTGCTCATAGAAATTGACAAGTCGTACGACAATAACCTAGACATTCTGAATTTGTTTTCCAGACTGCACCTTAGAGCGGTAACCCGGTAGCACGTCCTCTTGCACTGATGCATCCCTGTATTCGTCGTGGCATACTGTCCACTGAATCGACAAGCACGGTTGATCCAGACCAGGACCGCCGACTCCGTGGGTGCTCCGGGGCTAATGCACCCCACAAGAGTTTTTTGGGGTGCTCAGCACCCACAAAAAATGTATAAATTGTATAAATTAAAAAAAATCGGGAAAAATCCAAATCTACCACATGACTCAAGAGGCAATGCAAAACGTGACCATAGCGAGAGACGATATTTCATACGTGAAAGAAATGATCAATTTTGTACGCAGGTCCCCAAGCGAGTAGTAATGAGTGTCCGTGTTTTACCCAGTATGTCAGCTTTATTCATCCTGAAGCACATCAGTCCTTTTGACCTTTCAGGTGTACTTATTTATGAACATTCAATTCTGTTCTTTCTGGAGTTTTGCTTGAAGAATCTGATGCTGATGCTAAAGTTAATCGTTTTTCATTTATCTTTATTCCTTGTTATTAAAATTATAGATTCAGTTGAAATTTGTAATGCTTTTCTCTCAGGCTTAAAAAAGCCTTGCACTATATTAATACTGTCAGAGATGTCATGAAGTTATCTCGAAGTGATGAAAGTTTCGATGAAGTATACAGCTCTTGCTTGGAACTGACCAAAAAAATTTGATGTCGGACTTCAAAATCTCAAAATATTTCAAAGATATCTTTAAACATTGGTGACGGTGTTCTACCAAACGCTTTTGTCAGAAAGAATAGCTTCGCACAGAAAGTGTTAGATTAGTGTACAATGAAAAATTATTTCATTGGGGCGTTACTTATATCAAAATATCCACTTCGGCCAATTCGATCGCTTTATTTTAGTGTCCTAATGCAGCCATGCTTTCCTTTTCTTCCTCCTCCTTCCTATATTTAAAGGGCCAGACAACTGCCTATTTACTTTTATGAAGTATTGCTCATTCAAAACTGCAGGAACATGATTTTCAGGAGGGTTGGTTTCGAACATTTGTCAACCTGATATAGAGCACCCACACTGATTTTAAAAAATTGGAGCCTCTGATCCAGACTGTCCCACTACTCAACAGTGATTCAGCGTAGATCTCACAGATTTGTTGGTGGGTTGTCTCGTTCCTAATAAGCCCTTTTCAATGTGTGCCACGCATATTGGGTAGGGCTCATGCCTGGAGAACATGCAGGCCATTCTAATCTTGAGATGTTGTTATCATGAAGGAACGCATTCACAAGGTGTGCACGGTGATTGCGAGAATTGTCCCCTATTAAGACGAATCAAGCGTTCAAATGTTTGTAAAGTTATGGGACCTAACTGCAGTGGTCATCGGTCCCTAAGCATAAGCCAAATCCCTCACCGAAATGCTGCCGATATGGTTGCACTCTACGTCGGAAGATGTAATCCCTGCACATTATACCAGTTTGATTGCCTTCTGCGACTACCAGTGGCGTACGGTGACACCACATAGTCACACCCAAAACATCATGAAATCAGCACCTTTCTGCATTCACTGTACTATGTGTCGAAGGCCTTTAGGCTGACCAGGCTGCATCCAAAACCGTCTCCGACGATTGTCTGGTTGAAGACAGATGCTGCTCTCATCTGTGAGTAACTCTTGATGCCAATTTCGACGAGCCCATTCAGCATACTGTTGGGCCCATCTGTACCGCGCTGCATTGTGTCTAGGTTTCAAAGCTGGACGCCGCCATGAACTTTAGGAGTGAAGTTGCATGACATACAGCCTTTTACGTATAGTTTGATAGGAAAAACGTCGTCCCGTGGCTGCACGAAAATCATTATTCAGCGTGGTGACGTTCCTCTTAGTTTTCTTCAGATCTGAAATCCGAAAGTAGCGGTAATTAACCGTTGTGGTAGTCTTTGGGTGGTCAGAGCGAGGTATGTCATCAACATTTCCTGTATTTCTGTACACCTTCCACGTTCGAACAACATCACTTTGTTTCACTCCGAGACGTCAGGAAACCTCCCTTGATGAGAGTCCTCCTGACACAAAGTAACAATGCAGATAAGATCAAATTTCGGAATTGACCTACTAGGCAATGTCAGAACTGCATACAGCACAAACAGTATACTTCCTTCGTGGTGTTATGATTGGAACTGATCGGCCGTCTTACCCACTCCGTTGCATTGGCATTGCTCATGGGTCGTTGTTTACATGTTTGTACGGATTGAGTGACATCTGTGGACATTCAAAGGAACTGTGATTTTGTTGCAATGTACACATTCAACGTCACTGTTACCCAAGGTGATGCAACTCTGTTTTGATGTGTGTTATTGTATTTTTCACTCTTTTTGTGCAGTTGCAGTCTCAGATACAGTTTTCAATAAAAAGGGTTAGTATTATTACTTTTAGAATGGCTCGTCCGAGGGAATATTGAACGTATTTTCTTAGAGTTTACCATCCAGAAAACCGTAACATTGATCAAATCAATATGGTCACACAATGTGTCTCTGATTATTTCAGTTAGCTTTCTTTAATTTATGCACATTGTCATTTCGGTTTCTGCTTCTTTACCTCTGCTACTGCAAGGCTCGGATATTTGAATGGCGTTTTGGTTGCTCGTGGTAGAAATTTTAATTTTCTCTAAGCAGTAATATCTGGCACTGGTCTGCTGGCAGAAGCAATAACGAGCTTGTTGCTCAAAGAAGCACCGGAGTTTTTAAAAATGTGAATCTGCTACCTCTGTTTAGTACTTGTAATGACGATTTGCTATATTAAATCTTGAATATTGATCGCTGCTTCGTTTGTTGTTCACGAATAACAATTTTCGACTTGGTATTTCGACCCCTCATCACAAGCAGATTAAAGCCACCGGCTGTGGCTGGCTGCGGTGGAACAGCTAACGGATTCCAATGGTTTGTTGACCCCGCAGTTCGCTAGCGGCGAGGGCTGGGACAGCGTCCCCACATACTGCGCGCCGATACACTTCGCGCTACCTCACCCTACGTTAAAGCAGATTTCACCTTGTCTGTCTATGCACCCAATTATTTCCTTACTAGCGTTAGTTCGCCACGTTCCATGGTATGTTTCTATTCCATTATTATGTTAGTCCATCTCCTTCTTCCCCCTCGGTCCATCCCCTTCTGTCCTATTCTCTGTCAATCTCAGTTTCGTTTTATAGCAGCTCGGTCCCTATGACGTCATATGGAATATTAGGGACATGTCTTCGAATGTGTTGCGAATGGAGTTGGTGCCAAAGACTAATAAATTATAGCCTCGTATCTGATAGGGTGGATTTTCATACATTTCAATGATTTTGACGTCATATTTCCTGCATTATGTGTCGTACTATGGTGGAATTTTTAAAGGAAATTCAGTGGTATATCTGTGCACTGTGTGTAATATGTCTCTCCAGTACATTTTTAGTAGTGTACATGTAATACATTTTTACATAATTGCACATGCCATAGATTTATTGCGCGAACATCAGAAATTTAATAAGCGAAAAGCTTACGTCATTTCATCTTTTTGTTGGTGTTGTCAGCGATGAGTGATTCGTAAAAGTTTGAAAAGATGTGTAAGGATTTTCACAAGATACTAAAAGCTCTCGTTTTCAAATAGTGGATAAATAAATTCTTGTTCCCCATGCCTCATGCGTCGCACGACGTGACAGTTTTTTTGTGACTCTTATTATAAGTGACGACATATGCCGCGAGCTACCCGTCTTACGCCGCGCGGGAGTAGCCGAGCGGTTTGGCGCTTCACGTTACGGATCGCGCGAGCTCCCGCGTCGGAGGTTCGAATCCTCCCTCGGGCATGGATGTGCGTGTTGTCCTTAGGTAAGTTTAATTTAATTTAAGTAGTTTGTAAGACTATGGACTGATGACCAACGTAGTTTGGTCCCATAGGAATACAAACATTTGAACATTTTGAACTACCTGTCTTACGTTACCAATTCAAATGTTCAAATGTTTGTATAGCTTATGGGACGTAACTACGGGGTCATCAGTCCCTAAACTTACAAACTACTTATGAACTACCTAATACTAAGGACGGCAGAAATATCCATGCCCCAGGGGGGATCCGAACCCCCGACCGTAGTGGCCATGCAGACCGTGACTGGAGCGCCTCGGTTCCCTTGGCCACCGCAGCCGGCCGTAGTTTCCACCTACCTAGCTATTGTTTCCTGGCGGTAAAGGATATTTGTACCAAATTTGTTTGAAATATGGAAGATCGTCGTAAGAGGTGGCTGTTTATCGCGAAATTGTTTATGACACTATTCAAATTTCGATTGATTGTAAATATAAGGGACTCAATTGCTGCTGTTGTCGATTAATAGGTTTACAAACTACTTAAACTAACTTATACTAAGGAGAATACACCCACCCACGCCCGAGGGAGTACTCGAATCTCTGACGGTGAGAAACCGCACGCTCCGCAGCAATGCGCCTTATTTTCTACAATATGCGTCATATCATACGGGCCTCATTTGATTTATGTTATATATACAAAGTAAATTAATAGTTTTTCTTTAATTTAGGCCTAAAAACTGTAACACGTACTGAACAGTATTTTTTCAATTGATCACCTGATATTACAGTACCTTTGTCGTTGAGTTCTGCACATCTGGTGGGTTGTATAGAAGCACAACAGGAAATATAGTGTACGTACAGTGACATACACAAGCAACACTAATGTTAAATATCACAATTTAACAAATTTCATCATGACTGCTTTGTCGATGACACGATGCGAAAAAGATAAAATAACATAAAACAAGCCCTTCATTACAAATAGCTATAAAAATAAATGTAATTTCAGGTGAGAAATTTAAAAACTGAAACAGAAGTACACCCTATAGTTTTTAAGCCTAAAGCAGGCAAATTACTGTGAAATTTGTGTGATATTTTACAGAAATGATCAAGATTCACAGGAACACATAACTTCGAAACATGTACAAGTAAATACAGGAAGAATCACAGAATTTTGCATAAGGTGGAATTAAAAATTGAAATCCTAAATTAGTATACTGGGTATTTGAAAAAAATGTCCAATACATTTGGAGGTGGTAGTACCCAAGAAAACAAGAAAATCTCCGAGCCGGCCGCGGTGGCCGTGGGGACTGAGGCGCTCCAGTCACGGTCTGCACGGCCACTACGGTCGGGGGTTCGAATCCCCCCTCGGGCATGGATATTTGTGCCGTCCTTAGTTGTAAGTAGTTCATAAGTAGTTTGTAAGTTTAGGGACTGATGACCCCGTAGTTAAGTCCCATAAGCTTAACAAACATTTGAACATTTGAAAATCTCCGATAAAACTTGGCACGGAAACGTATACTTTCTGAATTATTCACACTTGTTCATAGTAACTGGCTGTGAATATTCGAAACTTTAGTAAACAAGATAAACATTTAGGAAACCAATACCGTACTGTACTGCATGGACATGTCTTTTGCCTCTGTGATCCGTCAACAGGGTTCACCACTGTCGCCTACATGTGTCTCTGCATTTAAGTACTCTGCAGTAGATATAAGTCAAAGCATCAGGTAGCGTACTCGCGGTTGTGTATTGGCTTACTGTATTGTACTTTCAGTCTCCTTAGTGTGTCTTATTGTGCAGTCCATTCATTGCAACGCTGGGTATATATCGCATAATTGCTGTATTTACTGTTATTACGAAGTTTGTACTGTCTTACACTTTTAGGACCTTTTCTTTCTTTTTCTTTATTGTTATTTCATTTTCCAGGTGGGGCTGGCTGGCAGCGCCTAAGACGTTCTTCAGCCTACAGCATTTGGATAAAGGAGTACAAAACAGGAAAATATAAAAACATAAACACTGCGAAAAGTGGAGGGAATCATGCTGCGTGAAATGGAGTGGCAAAAGTGAAGTTTTTATAAAAACAAAGGCGATTAAAACGCCGAAACACAACACTGTACCACTGATACACACGGACATTTAAAATATATATGCGTCACCTGCGGGATGGCCGTTTGCAGTTTGCTTAACAAGTACTGATGGGTTGCACTCCGACGGAACGTAGACGACGCACAGGCAGATGTATTAAATGGATATGAGGAATGGAATTGGAGAAGGAGCAAGAGGAACAGAGAAAGAGGGATGGAGGGGGGAGGGAAAGAGAGAGGAGGATGGGCGACGGCTAGGGAGGAGGGGCCACAGGGCTGTGGGGAAGAGGGGCGTTGGATGTCCCAAGAAGCTGTAAGGAGCGAGAGGGGGGGGATACCAGAGGGACCGGGCAGAAGAGTGGGGTGGGAGGGGAGGCAGGAGTGGAGTGGGGCCCTCAAGAGAGTATCAAGGAAGTCGAAGGGAGGGAGGAAGAGGGGAGGATCAGAGCTGGTACGAAGGGTAGATGTCAGGGCGGATGGCATCGTCAGGGATGGAAGGGTGTGGAAATTGACACAGGATAGGATAAGGAGGGTGGAGAGGTGGAGAGAAGGAGGGATACAGTGGTGCTGGCGCGGTAACAGACCAGGATTAGTGAGGAGAGGATGGCCAGTAGAGAGTGGCGGATCCAGTTTGCAGTAAAGGAAACAGAGGTGAAGGTGTTAAATGAAGTGGACAAAGCGTGGGAAGAAGATGAGGTAGTAGAGTATCCACCTGGTACGACCAATGGTAAGGCCCAGGTACTTAAGGGTAGGGGTGAGGTAAATAGGATGGCGATAGAGGGTGAGGTAGAAACAATGGGGATGGAAGGAGGGGGTTGTATGCTGTCTGATGATCGTCTGCGTTTTGGCAGGATTTATATAGAGGAACCAATGGTTACACCAAATGGTGAAAAGGTAAGGTGTTCTTGGCTTCCTCAGGGGACACCACCTTAACATACCACTGTCCATGTGGGCGAGGAGGTTTGCGTGC
Source organism: Locusta migratoria (assembly GCA_026315105.1). Classification (NCBI taxonomy): domain Eukaryota; kingdom Metazoa; phylum Arthropoda; class Insecta; order Orthoptera; family Acrididae; genus Locusta; species Locusta migratoria. The sequence goes on along the minus strand of CM048755.1, from coordinate 213,662,788 downwards.
TCTGGATCCGGAGGGCTATGCCAGTGATAGCGTAGCTACCAGCAAGACCACCCAAGCCAGACAGGCTGAAGGGGAAGGGAAGGAGCCAGACGAAGTCTGTCCCACAACGACCTATCTATCCTGTCCCCTGTCCTATCCTACCCCAGGCCTATCCCTTTTCTTTGTCATTTTAATTTCCCTACAACAGAGGGTAGGGGGGACCCTATAGGTTTGGTCGCCAACCCCTATAGGGGAGCAAACCCCGAAATCAAGCTTGGTCCTCCAGGTTGGGAGTTGAGCACAGAGTTGATACCCGTGCCTTGTAAAAAAAACTTATTATTGCCAATAATTTCACACGGAATGCCGGACTGCCCTTACGAAGACGAACTGTGCTAGGAAACAGGAATATGGATCGGTGCTTAAATTTGGAACGTGATATGTGCGTTCACTGGTGCAGATAGGAGCGATGAATAGTATTGCAGAAAAGGTGCTAAGGTATGGAATGGGAGTTGTTGCACTGCAGGAAATCGGGTGGAAAGGAAAAGGAGATATTCATAATCAGAAATTCTCCCTATACTATTCAGGAAAAGATGAAAGACAAGGGGAGTATGGAGTTGGTTTTATAGTCTCCAGGGATATGTGTAGATCCGTCATTACTTTTACCCCACATAATGAAAGAATATGCAGTCTGTGTATCAAATTTCACAATGTGACATTTGTGAATGTATATGCATCAACAGAAGAATTAGATGAAGATACCGAGGACATCTTCTATGATCAGCTTCAGGAAGTTTGTGATAGAATCCCTAGACATGAGTCCAAAATAGTTCTTGGTGACTATAACGCCAAACTGGGAAAGGAAGAGGATTTCAGAACTGCGTTTGGCAAGGAAAGTTTGCACAATGCAACTAGTAATAATGGTAAGAGCGTTTCCCAGTTTGCTTCTGCAAACAAGTTGAAAGCAGTAAGTACCTATTTCCCAAGGAAAAATATCTACAAAGGAACCTGGAAAATACCGGGAACAAATGAAGCAAACCAAATAGACCATATACTGATTTTAAGGAGATGTGCATGTGACATGAAAAATGTGCGCACCTTCCGAGGAGCTAATTCGGATTTTGACCATTTACATCTACATACATACTCCGCAATCCACCATACGGTGCGTGGCGGTGGGTACACTGTACCATTACTAAGCATTTCCTTTCCTATTCCACTCCCAAATAGAACGAGGAAACATAGAATGCCGGTATGCCTCCTTATGAGCCCTAATTTCTCTTATCTCGTCTCTGTGATAACTACGCGAAATGTAAGTAGGCGGCATCAAGATCGTACTACACTCAGCTTCAGATTCCGGCCCTCTAAATTTCCTCAAAAGAAATTCACGAAAAGAACGTCGTCTTTCCTCCAGTGATCCCCAATTGAGTTTCCGGAGCATTTCCGAGACACTCGCGCATTGGTCGAACGTACCAGTAACAAACCTAGCTGCTAGCCTCTGAACTGCTTCTATGTCTTCCTTTAAACTGATTTGTTGCGGGTCCCAAACATTTGAGGAATACTCTAGACGTGGTCTTACAAGCGTTTTATACGCGGTCACCTTTACAGATTAAGTGCATCTTCCCAAAATATTCCCAATAAACCGAAGTCGGCTGTCCGCCTTACTCACAACTGTCCTTACATGTTCGTTCCATTTTATATCGCTCTGCAATGTTACGCCTAGATATTTGAACGACGCGATTGCATCACTACTAATGCTGTATTCGAACATTATGGGATTGTTTTTCCTACTCATGAGCATCACCTTACATTTTGGCCCACTTTTAGTGTTACTACCGTTACTACCGTAACCTTTGCAATCGTCTTTTGACAGCTCGAAATTTAAGTGAAGATAACGGCTTAACCATTCATCTGACACGAAAATTGAATAACCGAATTTGTAGAGGAGAAAATACTCTACAACTTTGCTTTGTTATGTTTTTGTCATATCTCGTATCGTTTCAGAGATATTTGCAAAAATAACGGCGATTTTGGGATGTCTCCCTATCCGTTACGTGTTCCCACTTTTTAAGTCGAACAGTTCCACCGATCAGCACCAAATTTTACAGACATACTTGTAGGCCACCAGAGACCATAACCTCCGTTTTTCAAATTTTTCGGACAATAAAAACGGTAGTAACATCTAAAAATCCGTTTGTGATGTAATTGTAATTGCAAACCGACCGTTCATCTGACACGAAAATTGAGGGGAAAATTCTTTACAACTTCGCTCTCTTATTGACACCCTGAATTGAATTAACGAAAAGCAACCGTTCGGAGATGTCACGTGACATTCCTCGCCCCGAACTCTCTCTGGCATTCATCATCTTGCGTTGCGTATTTGATGATTTTCTTATGGTGACTTACACGTTGTCATTTCAAAGCAATGGCGCACTGAAGAATTAAGAAAAATACGTCATTCTTCGTACGATAAATGATGATCTAGTGTCTAAAAATGCCGTATTAGCACCAGTCAACAACTGCCATCAATAGTACGAGATGGAAGATAGCATGTCCTAATTGTGGACCGTAGTGTAGTGGGCAGCGCGTTGGATTGTAATGCTCATGTCGTCTGGAATCCACCACCAATCAAACATTTTTTCTCCTTTTTTCCTAAAAGGTTTTCGGACATTCTTATTAATTAAATAGAGCTGGGTTCTTCAATGTTTAGAATTTTGCATATGTAAGAATGCTCTCTCTAAAATGGGTGTTTGTTCTATGTCGTGAAATACGTAACAACGAATTGAACCATGGTCTTCTGAACCATATGCACGTAAATTGTTGCAACTGTAGTTTCTTAATGAAAGGGAAAAGAAGTGTATACATTGCAACAAATTACCTTGCTTATTTTTGTTCTAAGTGTTTATTCATTATTTATGGAATATACTGAAAGTCATAAATTAGAATCAATGCATCTACTAAAATTTTTGTCTTTGACATGTTTGCTATGCACGCTTTTAACGTAGATGGTATTACCATTCCTGTAGTTCAGATATGACTTCGTTCATGTTACTCTGTTCTGCGTTAAAATAAAGAGCAAATATTCTGTTTCAAACCGTTATTACGTTTTCTGTTACAGCTAAAATCACAAACGGAATGAGTGTGGTAATACTGAATTCCACATAACTCTAGTACTTAATAGACACACACACACACACACACACACACACACACACACACACACACACACACACACACAAAGTTAGTACAATCAATACGTCATTTACAACAGTCATTGTAACACCATCTCCCCAGTTTATGTACATGTGATAAAGAAGTCTATGTTTACAATTCGTTGCTATGAATTTCATGGCATGTTCTCGAAACGGAACAAATGCACTTTTCAGAGAAAACGCTGTTGCCTTTGAGTGTGTGCGAAAACCTTTTAGGAAACAAGAGGAAACATGAAGTGGGCCAAAAAAATTGACAGTGGTGGTACATTTCTTCAGTGAGATCGATGCTTTGCGGTCGTTTGCTCATATTCGTTCTGGGTGGTTCGTTGAGAATTTTACTCAGTTTTTATTACAGATGACGTTGAACCAACACCGTCTGAAGAGAAGGCCTGTGCAGTGCCGTGGCATGTCACGTCACACAGAGAAGGTCACGATCACGTAGCTTTTTATTGGTTCTTCGGTTTGAATGGGTACTTTGTGGACGTTGGTTTGTTTTGTCCTATTTTGATCGTTTCGGATAACTCAGTTCTCTCATTACAGAGGGCTTCGAGCTACCATGCCGGCAACCCTCTGACCGAGCGCGCTGAGCCACCGCGCCCTAGCAAGTTCCGAACCACCCTCTAACATGTTCGTACATCACAAACTAATTCCTCGCCTATTACGCTATGGCGAACAGCTGCGAGAGTAATCCGTGATTCTCGTACCATCGATGGCAGGTGTTAACTACCTAACATTAGATTATAATTCATTGTCCTAAGAACGACGTGATTTTCATAATTTTCAGTGCGCTGTTGCTTTGCAATGACAACGCTTGAGTTACATATAATGAAAATGTGGGAGAGATATTAAAATGAAAGTTCAAAAGAGGTAAAAGTTCAAAAAAGAGTATGTTTGTTAAAGATAAACTCAAATATCATATAATTTTGGCTGCTTGTTAAAATACGGCCAGAAAGAATATTACGTGTTGGGTGCATATGTATTACCACAATAGTAAAGTCGTAATCATATCACAATAATATTTTATTATTTAGATTATTATTTTGGTCCGAAATGTTTGCAAAAACTTATAAAACTACAAATCTAAAGTGGGTCGTAAAACACGCCTGTGCGATTTTTTCTACATTGAGAGATAGCTTCCATTCTTCGCACCAACTAGAGATTTTGTCTAAGTCATCCTGTATGCTATTAGAGCCAGTTAAAGACGACTACCTCCCATACACCACAGCATCATCAGCAGGCAGCCGCAAATTACATGTTACTCTGTCCATCAGATCATTTATATAGATAGAAAATAATAGAGGTCCTATCAACTTTCCTGGAGCACGCCTGACGATACACTCGTCTCTGATGAACACTCGCCGTCGAGATCAATGTACTGCGTTCTATTACTTAGAAAGTCTTCCAGCCAGTCACAAATCTGTGAACCTATTCCATAAGCTCGTATCTTCGTTAGCAGTCTGCAGTGTGGCACCAGGTCAAACGCCTTTTTGAAATCGAGAAAACCACAATCCACCTGTTGCCCTTCATCCATGGCTCGCAAGATGTCATGTGAGAAAAGGGCAAGCTGATTTTCACATGAACGATGTGTCCAAACCCGTGCTGATTCATAGAAAGAAGCTTTTCCGTCTCAAGGAAATTTACTATATTCGAACTGAGAATAGGCTCCAGAATTCTACGGGAAAATGATGTCGACGATATTGGCCTGTAATTAGGTGAGTGAGTTCACTTTCCTTTCTTATAAACGGGAGTCACCTGCGCTTTTTTCCAATCACTAGGAACTTTGCGCTGAATTGAAGATTCGCTATAAATGCAAGCTAAGTAAGGAGCCAATGCCGCAGAACGCTGTTTGTAAAACCGAACAGGTATTCCATCCGGACCAGCAGAGTTATTCGTATTTAGCTCTCTCAGCTGCTTCTCTACACCGAAAATACCTATTATTATGTCCTCCATTTCGGAATTAGTACGTTGATCAAATGATGGTACATTTGTGCGGTTCTGTGCCGGGGACTCGAGCTACTATTCCAGTATCTGCATATATATGTACTGATCATAAACTTTTGTTCCAATGCATAAAGAAAAGGTTGAGGAAAGCACACGCACCCAAATCTCGCATGCTTCACAAAAATGGAGATTTTAAGAACCGCAAAATTGATAGTTTTGTTTATTTACGACTCCATTCAGGTGGAAGTGTGATTCATCTGTAAACCAGACGCAGCCAACATCCAATCTTTTAGTATAAACCACTGTGAGAATATGGTTCGCAATGTCAGTCCTCTACCACACCTAGGGTGTCAGATTTAAAGACTAAAAAATCTGAAAAAAACTTTCCAGATGTCGGGATTTGGATCTAGTTGTCGGGAGAAATAAATAAATATGTTACTATTAAGAGTCGTAAAAATGTTACTTTTTTAAATCAGCTACATATAGAAAGACGTAGCACATAAGCAGATGATTAATTTATATCTAATTGTACTTGGTATTCGAATTTACAGAATGTATCAGTTTGGATCCCATAGAAGTATTCAGGAAACAATTAAATTCAACCTATCTGAATAAAACTTCAGCCTAATTATTAACTCAGCCTTTCTTGAATCTTCATGTGGAAGACCTGGGTTCCGTTCCCCTTGTACTGTCAAGGATTTTTCGTTTGTGATAGAAAAATGTTCAAATGTTTGTAGAGTCTATGGGACTTAACTACGGGGTCATCAGTCCCTAAACTTACAAACTACTTATGAACTACTTACAACTAAGGACGGCACAAATATCCATGCCCGAGGGGGGATTCGAACCCCCGACCGTAGTGGCCGTGCAGACCGTGACTGGAGCGCCTCAGTCTGCTCGGCCACCGCGGCCGGCGTTTGTGATAGAACTGCACTCAATTTTGTGATTCCAACTGAGGAATCGTTGCCCGGGTATTTATTTATTTATTCCTGCCATTTTTCAGGTATTTATTCATTTGTATAAGAGCTGTATATTTGTAAAATATCTTGGGAATACAATTAGTAGTAAAGAAGTAATAGATTAAAATTGGAGCTCGATGGGGCGGTTTTCCATGAACGTTACTGTTTATGTGCTCATGTCTCATGAATTACGTCACATATTGTGATACTATTTAGAAGGTACATTCAACTATATGCGGTATAATGCCAGTAAAATTTCCTGCAGCTACAATTTGTAGAGTAGACATTATAAATTGTAACGTCGTACCGAATGCCGTAGTTTTACTCCATAAACGGCGGAAAAGTAGTAAGGGAGAAACTTTTTTCCTTTCATTTTACTATGGTTGCCAGCGAGAAAAAGTTTAATAAAGGTTTGAAATTAGGTTTAAAGTTTGTTGCAAGTACTGTCATTCTCATACAGTGTATTTCAAAAGTCTCGCCGCATTATATGGCATTTTTTGCGATTTCTATTGGTTATGACATAATATCTTTTGAACCATGTGTCGTATGTGATTCTTAACCATGCAGCAATTGTTACCTCCCGGTAAGGAATGTGTGTACCGAATTTGGTTGAAATCGGTCCAATGGTTTAGGAGTAAATAATCAGCATTGTCGCAAAATGCAGCAGTTTTTCGCGCATCTCATTGTTTATGACGTCATATCTCGTGAACTATATATCGTATGTGATTCTTACACTTACGGCGACCGTCCTCATGGATTGAAGTTTACGTGTACAAACTGTCATAAGGATTGGAACAAAAGTGTAGATTTGTATGCAACACGTACAAACATACTGACACTCTGCTTTATATATTAGATCTGAACGAATGAAAGAGCTTTTGGAATTGAAATTATTATTTCGTAGAAACATTCACGAGAAGCTGTCTGTGAGGATATAGTGTTTCGTATGGAGTTTGTGCATCGTATGAAATGTCGGGAGAATTCAGAAGAATCCCGACCATCTGGCTAGCAAGCCACACCGCTCGTGCAGTTATGGTCTGGTAGCATTGGCAACAGGTGTAGGCCCCGTCTCAGTATTTTCTGCGTGGAACGCTTCAAACCAGCCTTTGCCACACTTATTAGGACGGAATTCCTTGGATTTTGATGAATAATTCCAGAAACCGTGGCGAAATTTGCAGGAGTAAGCACAGTTAGCCTGAGGAAACAGTCCCTGCCAGGTCATAGACGACGCTGGCTGTTCGTTGGAATTTGGCGAAGATTTTACGAATTGTTTTGGCATCGGGACTTTTTAACACGCTACATCGCATTTTCACCATAGGACTGGCTGTAGCCTGTGGTATTCCAGTACCAGAAAAATACGCCGTTTGATGGAATACATTACTGAAATTCTCATTCTTCGTTACAGTAACCACCTTTCTCGTTGTAGCGCTGGAACTGATCTCTCAGAGCCACTGTGCGCTGTGTAGAGACGCCTTAATTAAAGCCGTGTGTAGCTGAAGTAGCGACAACTCAGCGGCGCTGACATTGTTTAGACCATGCGGCTCCTGTGCTCCCATAGCGTAACAAAGGGCAGCTGCAGTACAACGCGTTTATAATCTTTTTACGAAAATGTTCAAATGTTTGTAAATCTATCGGACCAAACTGCGTGGTCATCAGTCCGTATCTTACAAACTACTTAAACTTAGGTAAACTAACCTAAGGACAACACACACACCCATGCCCCAGGGAGGACTCGAACCTCCACGGCGAGCAACCGCGCGCTCCGCAGCGAGGTGCTTTAGACCGCTCGGCTACTCCACCGCGGCAATCATTTTACGACGGAGGTGAAAGTGCAAATGATAGCTGAGTAATAATAGTATTCACCGAAGCAAATTTTTGCATCAATGAATGCTACAATTAGAGATACAAGCATTCCATATAACGGAATTTGTAATCCGCCTGCCGGCCGCGGTGGCCGAGGGGACTGAGGCGCTCCAGTCACGGTCTGCACGGCCACTACGGTAGGGGGTTCGAATCCCCCCTCGGGCATGGATATTTGTGCCGTCCTTAGTCTTAGCTAGTTCATAAGTAGTTTGTAAGCTTAGGGACTGATGACCACGTAGTTAAGTCCCGTAAGTTCTACAAACATTTGACCATTTTGTAATCCGCCTGCTAGAGCGAGTTCGGTTCGTAGACACAGGCTTTCATGTGCATATTAGTAGGAAAGAAATCGTAATACAGTTCTGTGCAGATGAATATTCAATAGCGTCCTTAAATACTTTCAGACATTTTTAAGAAGCGACTGTTCCTACCTTGAAATAACGCGCGTTACAATAACCATTATGGAACTATAAGTTTCCGACAAATACGTCACTGAAAAATCAGAATGAAAGATGCAGAATACGGTAATTACGTTTAAATTATGTATCAGCCAATAGTTTAGTAAAAGTAATGAATTGAAAAACCAAATAATTATTTTGATGTTACCGAATCTGTCTGAACATCAAGTTTACAATATTTACCAACTCATTTCTTTCATGCTCGAGTATTGTTTTTTGCTGTCGAAGCTGATTATGCTACTTCGAAGGTATGTATTTAGCGCACCTAGAATTCCATGGGAAACATCTGTTAGATACGAACCATTATCTCACATTCCTTAATGTATTAACGAGAGAATTACAGTGGTGTAGTTTCTTAACTCACAAAGTTAAGCTGAATCATAAGCAAACATGTGTAAACGCACCCCGCGACATTCCTTATTGCTTCCCTGTTGTGGAATGTTGTCTAGTTTGTGCACACAGTCTGGAGTTGAGCTACAAATACCGACAACACACTGAGGCGTTATTCCTGAAGGAGTAGTAAGAGTGGGAAAAGGTATACGAGTATTAGCTGTCTACAAAACAGAACTTTTCTAAATTTTCTCACAAAAAGATTTGATTAAATGATTCGATAGGTCATGATGTGTTATTTGTTTGCAATGTTACGTATCTGACAAGTACAAGCAGCAAAAAAGGAAGGGTTCAGGCGGATTCGGATCTCACGCACAGCTCAACCTGCATTACGGAAGCAAAAACGTAATCGGTAGATTACGCTCTAAAACCAGCGTGATGTGATACCGGCTTTGTAACAGTTTTATTAAATGAGCCAATACAATTCCGCAGTTTTTATTATATAAAGTACAACATGTAGATATTATATTAAACATCATGGAGAAGTGAATTAACCTCATACGCAGAAATATGAACGATATCGGCCAGTGCGCCACAGTAATTTAAATACGAAGCTACCGTGTGTAGGTTTCAATTCTATACCATAAAACAGTTTATTACGTTATTTATTTAATAGAAGACGAACTTTCATGATACACAGCCTACGTATAGAGAAATAAACCTTAAAGCTTCGCGGGGGCGGCCGTGTGATCTAAGGCGCCTTGCTGCGAATTCTAGGGACTGATGAACACTAACTACAGTTTGATCCCATAGGTTTACAAACATTTGAACATTTTTAAAGCCATACAAATGTATTTTGTAGATTTGGAGAAGGCTTTTGACAATGTTGATTGGAATAAACTCTTTCAAGTTCTGAAGCAAGCAGGAGTAAAATATAGGGAGCGTAAGGTTATTTACAACTTGTACAAAAACCAGACAGCGGTTGTCAGAGTTGAAGGGCATGAAAGGGATGCAGTGGTTGGAAAGGGAGTAAGACAGGGTTGTAGTCTTCCTCCATTGTTATTCAATTTGTACATTGAGCAAGCTATAAAGGAAAGCAAGGAGAAATTTGGAGAAGGAATTAAAGTTCAGGGTGAAGAATTAAAAACATTGCGTTTTGCCGACGACATAGTAATTCTGTCAGATACAGCAAAGGACCTGGAAGAGCAATTGAACGGAATGGTCAGTGTGCTGAAAGGTGCATATAAGATGAACATTAACAAGAGCAAAACTAGGGTAATGGAGTGCAGTGTAAGAAAATCAGGTGATGCTGAAGGAATTAAATTGGGAAACGAAGCAATAATGGAGGTAGGTGAGTTTGGTTACTTGGGCAGTAAAATAACAAATGATGGTCGCAGTAGAGGATATAAAATGAAGAATGGCAATGGGTAGAAAAGCGTTCTTGAAAAGGAGAAATTTGTTAACATCGAATATTGATTTAAGCCTAAGGAAGTCCTTTCTGAAGGCATTTGTATGGAGTGTTGCCTTGTATGGGAGTGAGACATGGACGATAAACAGTGCGGACAGGAAGAGGATTGAGGCTTTTGAAATATGGTGCTACAGAAGAATGCTGAAGATTAGGTGGGTGGATCGCGTAACTAATGAGGTGGTACTGAACAGAATTGGGGATAAAAGAAATATCTGGCATACCTTGACTAAAAGAAGGGATAGATTGGTAGGGCACATTCTTAGACATCAAGGGATTGTGAATTTAGCGTTGGAGGGAAGTGTGTGGGGAAAAAATCGCAGGGGAAGACCAAGGGACGGATATAGTAAGCAGATTCAGACATATGTAGGTTGCCGTTCTTATGTGGAGATGAAGAGGCTTGCTCAGGATAGGGTATTGTGGAGAGCTGCATCAAACCAGTCTCCGGACTGAAGACAACAACAACAACAACAACAAATTTATTTTATCCGTCTTACCTGTAGTTAAAAGAGTGATTATTGATAAATTGAACACTTAGAACTCAATACTACCATTATACACTGTAAACAACGAAGACAAAATTGTACAGAAGAGAGCAAAGGTGAGAATTGTCAATAATGACAACAATAATTGAAACAGGTGTCATCCAGTAATGCGTAATTACATTGATACAGCTTTACAAAAGTACTGTTGCCCGATAATGCCGATGGACACTGAGCAATACATGTTTGTTTATGCATGCAATAGGTATAAGGGGCATTTGCCATGCTAGAGTAAATGCGTACTTTTGAATGATAGCATATTAGGTGTACTGCGGACAGGTTTATTGTTTTGTTTTGTTATACGTACTATGCCTAAAGCTGTTTGAGTGTATGTGTGTTATCTTTCTCCCGATTGCCAGCTGCTAGTCCTACCAATACACTGTAAACCTACATAAATAAAAATGTGTTGCTGCATGAATCTACATCTATATAGAAACTCTGCAAATCACATTTAAGTGCCTGGCAGAAGGTTCATTAACCACTTTCATGGCCTTTCTCTTCCGTTCCATTCTCTAATAGCGCGCGGGAAGAAAGGACACCTAAATCGTTCCGTTTTCGATCTGATTTCTCTTATTTTATTGGATGGTCATGTCTCCCTATGTAGGTGGATGCTAGCAAAGTATTTTCACATTCAGAAGTATAAGTCGGTGATTGAAATTTCGTAAATAGACCTCGTGGCAACGAATAACGTCTTTCTTTTAATGATTTCCACCTAAAATCGTGTAACATTTCCGTAACGCTTTCCTACCTGTAAACGAGCTGCTCTTTTCTGAATCTTCTCAATGTCTTACGTCAGTCGCCCCTGATGAGGGTCCCACAAGGGGCAACAGTACTCCAGGAGAGGACGCACAAGTATGATGTAGGCAGTCTCTTTGGTGGAGCTGATGCATCTTCGAAGCGTTCTGCCAATGAAACGTAACCATTTGTTCGCCTTCCCCACAATGTTTTCTATGTGTTCTCTCTAGTCTAAGTTGTTCGTAATTGTAACTCCTAGGTATTTGGTAGAATTTACGACCTTAAGGTTTGACTGTCTTATCGCGTAATTGAAGTTCAGCGGATTTCTTTTAGTGGTCATGTATATTACTTCACCCTTTTCATTATTTAGTGTTAATTGCCAATTATCGCACAATGTAGAAATTTTGTCTAAATCGCTTTGCAGTTTCTTTTGATCCTCTGTTGACTTCACTAACCAATAAACGACAGCATCATCCTCGAATAGTCTAAGGGAGCTATTCAGATTGTCTCCTGAATCGTTTATAAACACAAGGAAGAGTAGGAGACCTATAACGCTTCCCTGGGGATCGCCAGATAACACTTCCGTTTTACTCGATGACTTACCGTCAATTACTATGAACTGTGTCCTTTCTGATAGTAAACCGTGAATCTAGCCGCACAATTGGGGCAATATTCCATAAGCACGCAAATGACTCGGATGTATCTAGCATTTGCTTAGGGGTGGGGTAAAAGTTAAGAAAACTCGATAAGCAGTAGGATTTAAAAAAATATTTATTCATTTAAGTAATTAAATAATTTTACTGCAACAGTTACCTACGAAGGGTTGTGGCTAAATCTTGTTAACATTTCAGTTTCAGATTTACAAGGCGCATCTGAAAAGTTCGGTGAATGTTATTAAGAAATATAGGAAACAAGAGTTACAAACAAAATACCTTTACTGGGCTTCAATTAATCGCGATTGTCTGTAATACACGTCTATCGTGCACACTGCAGAGCGCGCAGTTGCTCGCTATCGGGGGCTCGAGTCCTCCGACGGGCATGAGTGATTGTGTTTCCATACCATGTTACTTTAAGTTAGTGTAAGTAGTTTGCAAGCGTAGGGACTGATGAGCAACGTAGTCAAGTCCCTTAGATCTAGAATCATTTGATTTTTGACAACCGTTGTACAGCTGTTGGAAACTGCAAACGCTTCTTGTAGAATCGTTGGAAGCACTGAGGTGAAGCATTGTTGGATCTCTGGTACCACTAAGACACACACTTTTTAGTCACTGCTTCAATACCATACACTTTCCCTAACATCCCATGTGTCCTGGACGCCGTTTTGCCTAATTTGAAACAAAACTTGATGTCAACGCGTCGCTCCATTGGTCCATTTTGCGCACCATGCTGCAATGACACGAGTTCTCTAAATAATCCAAACCAAACAAAATGCTAAAATTAAGGTACATTACATAAATAATGCAAACATATAGGAACAATATTAATGCTGCGGTGGAGTGATCGAGCGTTCCTAGACTCCTAGTTGCAGAGCACGCTCCTGCTCGACATCGGAGGTTGAAGTCCTCCCTCGGGCATGGGTGTATTTGTTGTCCTTAGCAGACGTTAGTTTCAGTAGTTTGTAAGCCTTGGGACTGCTGACCAGACTAGTTACGTCCCATAGGTTTACAAAGATTTGAACATTTCATTTAAACAATATTAATAAACAGGTACGTACCCTCTGCAGTGCTAAGAAAGGTTTTTATATCCATTTCTAATAGCTATCTTACAGTAATTCAATTCAAATTACTTTGGACTGAATACTTGTATCGCAATTAAGACAGTGTCAGAATCAAATAAAAAAAGAAACATACAAAGTCAAACTAATATACAAACATATATTACAATTTCCAAATGAATGCAGAGAATTTTTACACAGTTAAATACATACCACGACTAAGCCCAGTTGACTCATGAGAATATGTAATAACGACATCTCTGTTAGTCATGAACAGTGAGATCATGGGTTGTGAACAAGATATTCGTATACAAACTGGATCCCTGTGCTCAGCGACTGTGTTGTAATGTGAGAATGGTGAGCAGCAATCAGTTGAATATATTTATTTGTTATTGCGTATTTAAATTTCAGTTACTGTGCGACTAATTCCATGATTTAAAACGCTGCTTTAAAAAACATATAAAACTTTTCGATCTTCCTGTTGAAATCTAGATATGCAGTAACTAATAGATATTTGCGATTGCTGGTCATACACAAACATATCTTAGTTTGCAGGTACAGTCGTTGACAGAATTTGCGAGACCCCTCGCCTAATCACTATGCACAACCGCAAAGTTTCGCTGCCTGTTTGGAAGTATAAATAGATAGGGGATACGATCGGACATACTGTCGACTACACTTGAATCTGACACAAAATGTGAGAGGAAAACTGTTATCTTCGAGTATCGAAGGCAGTTGTAACAACACGCAAGCTTTCTTTGTAACGTGAAGGGGACTAAGCAAACGAATTTTAGAAATTGCTTTGCGTTTTTGCCATAGTGATTTCAGCTATTTGCGCCCGACACATCCCTTTCCACATTTCTTTCCTCATATTTTCAGTGAACGAAGACAGCAATAAGAATTGAGTTGCTGCAGTTCGTGAATATTGTCGGACGTACTGACACATTCAAATGGAAAATGTGCATGCGTAACATAGAATTAATTGAATTACAAGACAGGAAGCAAATTATCGACATTAGCTACTTAAAGTAACCTTAATCACGCAAGTGCAAGTCGACAGCCGGCCGCGGTGGGAGAGGAGATTGCGGCGCGCCAGTCACGGTCTGCACGGCCACTACGGTCAGGGGTTCGAATCCCCCCTCGGGCATGGATATTTGTGCCGTCCTTAGTATTAGCTAGTTCATAAGTAGTTTGTAAGTTTAGGGACTGATGACCCCGTAGTTAAGTCCCATAAGCTCTACAAACATTTGAACATTTGATTTGAGCAAGTCGACAAATGTATAGTGGGTGCTACACCGGCACACTTCCTGGAGTCACGCTGAATGAGCAGACAAAACGGAGCCTGTTCTAAACACTTTGTTACGAAGCACTTAGGGCTACAGTGCACCATGATGTTCAGAGCGATCGCGTGACGGCGTGACGCTACAGATACAGGGGGAAGCTAATAGTTTCCATGTGAAAGGCGGGTTTTGTAAGGTTGTTGGGCTCCCCAGCCGGACGACTAACAGTTTGGGCCTAGTGAATGGGATACAGGTAGTTAGGATTCTCCTAATCTTCTCGGAAACCGGAAACGACTCTCTTGGCTGAGTGAGGGTGGCTCTACTAGATTGCAACTGAAATACAATATAGCCACACACATTACTCTAAAAATCCATATAAAATCATAGAACGATCATACGCCAAATATAAATAATTGAATGGCTTCAGGAGATTTGTAGGAATCAAACGCCGGAATTACGATTTCAGTATCCCTTACAGACAAAAAGCCCACAAATTTCAGTACTATAATAATAATATTATAAGACTTACATTTACAATTATTGATACATAGTGTTTATCAGTAACAGTTTAAGAAGCAAATGGGTAGCACTGTACAACGCTACCTATCATAAAAGGCGTGCCATGTTATTTCCGTATGCTTTGAATAAACTGTATTTTGCTCTCTGTTCTGCTTTTCGTTGAGGTAATAATATTCCTCCACAGAAACACAAAACATGAACCCAGCAAAGCGCAGTCCATTTATATATGTTTTTATTATATTTAATATTATTCTTAGTAACGTTCGTTTTATGTTGTAGACTGCCATTTAAATATTTCATGGACGACGAAAAATAGTAGATATGCAGCAGACATATAAGGTATAAACAATTATATGTATTTGAGGAGTGGAATTGCTAAAGGTGCTAAGTGCCGAAAATGAAACTGTTGAGGAAACGAAAAAAAAAAAAAAATGTTCAAATGTTTGTTAAGCTTATGGGACTTAACTACGGGGTCATCAGTCCCTAAACTTACAAACTACTTATGAACTACTTACGAACTAGGACGGCACAAATATCCATGCCCGAGGGGGGATTCGAACCCCCGACCGTAGTGGCCGTGCTGACCGTGACTGGAGCGCCTCAGTCACCTCGGCCACCGCGGCCGGCGAAACGAAAAAAACTGCCATCTCTGTGAGAAATGGATATTTATTTTAACAGAACACAAATTAACTCTTTGCATGCTTATACAAGTGTTGACAAAGGTTTTTCTACTTATGTTGAAAAATCAAAAAGCTACGTATCGTTTTATACAGAAAGGTGCAATAGGTTTTGTCATAGCTGATAGATCTAAGTGCCACGAAACAACATTGACTTTATGGAGGTAACAGCTGTCGGAAAAAGTCCTTGTTGTTTTTGTCCACGTAATCAATAATAGTGAAATGATCGTTTTCTTATTTGGTGGCAGTGGAACAGTAGCTGGAAATTTTATCAATTCCACAGCTGCAGTGTCTTTCATTGTCTTGCTTTTCTTCAGAACATGAAAATTCTCCCAAGCACACGGATTGGAAAAGCTTCTTTTGCAGGACATAATACCAGGCTGTTGTTTACTTATTTTGATCAAAAAAGCGGTGTCTTTGAAAACTTCAGAACCTTTTTTTTTTTCTTCGTAAAAATTGTTTGATTGTTTTAGCAGAAATATTAAAGGTATTTAAAAATGTAGCCTTGCATACTCTTTTGAGGTCTATCCCATCAGGATGTGTGTAGCAGAGAGTTGAATGCCTTTCACCTCTCGGCGTCTTTATTATAGGTCCCATGCCGTCGTCTTCGAGTAAGAAAAACCTCTGTAAGCCCCATCAGGTAATTGCCTTGTTGGTTCAGGTCAAGTTGGTGGTACTCTTCAAAGAGCTGAGTTTTCATGTCAAATGTACATTCACCTGCTACAACTGGGTAATGTAGACTTGTTTCATATTATAAAATTATATATAAACAGAACTAACCTGTAAAGATGACGGTTGTTTTGCAGCAATTTCCCTCCTTGTTCTGCTTCTTCTGCGTAAGCTACGACGTTCCGCTTAATCTTGCCTTATCCTGTTTCTTCCTGAACGTAACGTTCTCAACACTTCCATCACCATTAAAACCACTAGCGTTCATACTGTTATTAACATGGTACAACATTTTAGATAGCAAGCAACAGCTTCAACAAGACTGTTGTGGTATAACCTTGACTACAGACTGCTGTTCGGCTAGCGCCAGATGCCTGTGGCACATAGATACATTAGCAGAGCAGGCCCCTCTGGACACAGGACTAGTGCAATCTCTTGGGGTCAGTAGCAACTAAAAGGAATGACTGGAGCACATAAATCTGTTAACAGAGTATTGGCGCGAAGACATAAATCCGTTAGCAGTGAAAAACACCGAAAGTCCAAAAATGGTACTTACATCCTTTAGCATTTCCACTCTTCATTTGTGGACAAGAACTGAATATATTTCCATAAAAAGCCATGATAAATTAAATATTGATTGTGTAACTATATTTCGACAGCAGCGGTATATTTGAACAGTGAGACGCCACGTTTAATAGCAAAGAGCACCAGTCTCAACCGTTTTTAGTATTGTTAAATATATATTTGTTTGTTAAATGTAAACAACATTTGTAGGAAGTTGGTCAAATCATTTAATTCTGTGATATTCAAATGTATAATATTTTGGAAGGGAAATTGTCGCTCTGAAGCCGAGTTACGAACTTGTGATTTGAAGAGGTAGGCATGTGTTGACTTAGAAAATTTACGGGACTGTGACTGCAGAACTTAGTCTCTGCTTGAAAAGTGATAAACTATGGACGTTGGTAGAGCTACGGAAGTGTGATAATTCAGCAGTCGTGTACTCGTGTGAAGACAAACTGTTTTTTGTAACAAATACTGTAATTAATCGCGGATTAATTTGGAACTGCACTGTTCGACGGACCTCATTAATTTACGGGTGATCATTTGGAACTTATACTATCGAGTGCGTGTGATACTTATTGTGCCTCTCATAAACAATGGTAGGGGAAATATCCAGTTATTTACCGATGTATAAAGTAGGAGCACCTCCACATTTTCATATCCAAAAAGAGTAATAAACTTCATTTATAAATAATTACTTCGTGAGTGAATTGCTTCTTTATCTTAGAATCAATTTCGTTGGTTATTCAGAGATTTAATTTATGTTTGTTTAGATATATTTTCACGTCATCGTATGCAGATTGATACACTGGCTAAACTACAGATTAATTATTGATCTTGTTTAAACAGATTGGGTAGCTGTTTAGGGCATAGAAGCTGACATACATAACTCACCCCTATAAACAGAGACAACGAGCCATAAACCTTTTACTACTCTGAGTTATGTATTGCCCAATTCGTATAGGTGTGTACCGATAGGAAGGTCGCAACGGGTTCTGTCCACTGCTTCAGGCGCGCTATAAAGACAACAGTTTGCCGCGGCAGATCGCTTATGGTATTTTCGAGAGTGAAGATATCATACTATTTGTAATTTTCATTGGTTCTCTTTCAGTTGCTGTTGCAACTAAGACATCAGCATAAATCTAACAAACGTAAGCCAGCTGTGTTACTACAAATTACAGTTCTCCCCAGAGAAATTGTATTGCTGTAATAAGTTATCGGACATACTTGAACGTTCTTCGAACAAACGTTCTAACGGAACCCAAAGAAAAAAAATCGCACTGACGTGTTTTACGGCGCACTTTAGATTTGTAGTTTTATAAGTTTTTGCAAACATTTTGGACCAAAATAATAATCTATATAATAATTAATTAATTAACAAGAGTGACTGAAACCCTTTTAGGAAAAAAAATTAGGTAGTGTCGGGGTTCGACCCACCGATCTTTCGCATTACAGTCCTGCACCTTGCCCATTACGTTACGACTATATATCAAAACACGACTTCTTTAATCTCATTCTATTGATGTCCGTTGTTAACTGATGTTAATATGGCATTTGTAGACATTAGATTATCATTTATCGTACGAAGAACGATGTGTTTTTGTTAATTCCTCAGTGTGCCGTTGCTCTGAAATGACCACGTGTAAGTTACAATAAGAAAATCATCAAATACGCGAGGAATGCCACGTGACATGTCCGAACGGCTGGTTTTCGTTAATTCAATGGAGGGTGTCAAATCTCCGATATTTTTGCAAATATGTCTCAAACGATACGAGATTTGAAGAAAAACATAAGGGAGCTAAGTTGTAGAGAATTTTCTGCTCTACCAATTAGGTTATTCAATTTTTGTGTTAGATGAACGGTTCGTTTGCAATTACAATTATATTACAAACCACTTTTTTTGGTTTTACTACCGTATTTTTGTACGCAAAATTTGAAAAAGGGAGGTTCTGGTCTCTGGCGGCCTACAGTCATGTCTGTAAAATTTGGTGCTGATCGGTTGAACGGTTCGTCTTAAAAACAGGGAACACGTTACAGACAGGCAGACGGACAGACAGACATACATTCCAAAATCGCCGTTATTTTTGCAAATATCTTTGAAACGCTACGAGATATGAAAAAAACATAAGAGAACAAAGTTGTAGAGAATTTTCTCCTCTACAAACTCGGTTATTCAATTTTCGTGTCAGATGAATAGTTAAACCGTTATTTTCATTTAAATTTCGAGCTGTCAAAAGACGATCGCAAAGGCCCACTTTTAGTGTTACTACCCTAACCTAAAGTGGGCCAATAAATACTAGCCTTGTAGGATATAGTGGTCATGATTTTTATAAATTGCACATGTAATAAAGAAACGAATATTACAATTGGTCCAGTAAGAAGAGCAAACGTATCAAAAACTACCAATGAGGACAAGTGATTGTGAACATCCACAACGGCATCTAACTGATCCATATTACATGTATTATTACAATACCTAATGGTAGGCCTTCGGCCCCATATTGGGCCGTTATAATATCAGATACGATTATGTCAATTGAATGTGCAGAGAACCAAACTATGCTAAAATATAAGCTAATTTATTACACCTCACTAGATGGCTAACTACTTATCAGCGAGCGACAGTTTGCTTAAGGTCTTTTTCACAATTTTCTTCTGTTTTAAAATATTGCTCATTATGTTGTTCACGTAACAAAAACGACCGCACATGATAATTGATTAATAATCTGTATCGCAAATGTTGTAATGAAATTCTTTATGTAGACACATTATCAAAAAATTATCTGTATGTGGAACAAAGTTACGCTATGACTCATAGGATCTCTGTTGCATTTTCCCGGTGGTAGTGATAATCCGCTCAGAACATCTGCACGCAAAGAGACTGTCTATTTAGTTCAGTCATCCAAAAGTTCTCTTGGTTATTATTAGTCATAATATGAACTGGCTGAGTGCAGTGTTAAAACTCCTTGGTACTATATTCGCTTCGAAAGTTGATACTGGGTAGAAAAGTTACGTATGTGAAATATACGTCTTGCAGCTTGTCTTCTCGTGCACTCGTGCAAATGAGTGGATATTAAAAAAAAAACCTGTTGCGAATATCAGCTCGCTCCTAAGACCTCGTCTTACGCATCTGCGCATTTACGCCGGCGCAACCAACACATACTTTAGCATAGCCGTTTTTCGAAACTATGCGGGAACATAGGCCTACTACCTATTCAGAAGAGACAGACCTTATCTGGAAACCATGTACCCTTTTGACGAAAAACCGTGGTTTTGTATTCTGCATAGTAAATGAAACCCACCGGTGTGTAATGCTGTCATACTACATCAGCGTTCGTATCGTTGTATTAATACGCTAACACGAAACTGAGGGTACAGATTGTTGATATCAATCATACAAGAAGGCCAATGAAACATACATAATTCGAAAGGTGGTTTCTCATAGATATTGCGAATATAAAAATTGTGTGTGCCCGTAGCAGTTAAGAGTGGGAAAAAAGAAAAAGAAATTTTAGGATGATACTTCATATTCTCCATTAGATTTGCCACTCTATTATAACCCGTTGCTGGTGGCTTATATAGACAGGTGAAGTTAGCTCATTTAGTTAGCCCTTGGTATTCAACTCATAGGGTTCCAAGTTCTATTCGCACTGCCCCCAATTTTTTTAATTCTTCATAATGTTCAGTTCTTAACGTTTAAGTATAATTAAACAATTCCGTTTATGAATGCAGTAATTTAATAAGTCACAAGGACAAAATTTTTTTAAAACGTTGGGATTCCATTAATAAAACCAGTTTTCACACATGGTCAGCTATATGTTGCAGGAAGTAGAGTTCGATCCTTTGATGGTTTGAAACTTTATATTTGTGAACATAGAGAACAACGACATTTAGTGAATGATGAAAATATTTTTACTGAAGTTTTGTAATGCTAAATTGTGAAATTAAGCAATTAATTCCCTCATTTGGTCTTTCATTCTCTGATGTTTCCTCTTTGCCCTTTCTTTCACCTATTCTCATAGCATTCCCATAAAACCTATAAATTTGCAGTGCTCAATAGATTCCAATTACATTATTATTATTATTATTATTTAATTTTCATGACTTTGCAAAAACAACTGGTCGAATTTCGACCACAGGCAGTACTAGTCACAATAAATGGCGTCGGCATCTAAATCCAAGAGATCAGCGATCAAATCTGTATTTTTAATTTGTCTCCTTATTTTCACACAGTAAGGCTCTTGCTACGATGAAGAAAACCAAAAGTCGAGTCTTATGTTCGAGATTTTACAAGTTACTATACCTCCTCGTGTTCGCTGTGTGCAGTATCAAATTAATTCCTGCTTGTTGGAAAAGATGGCCGACTTCATTCTAAGGTGATTGATCAGACGTCTACTTCTTGCATGATGTATTCGTAGGTGCGGTTTGGAGGGTTGATGTTTTTCATTAGTATGCGAAATGTCACGTGTTCGATACTCACCAGTGACGAACTCACATCAAAAGATCTTCTTAACCTCTCGGGGCGCGAAGTGGCGAACACCGGGCTCGCCGTTATTCGGAATTCTTGTCCTCATACTACCGTCTGGAGTGAAAATGGGTTAGATTAAACCACTAAGGATTTGAATATCACAGCGATTATAAAAGTATAATTACGGGTTGGATAAAATAGTTTAAAGAAATTCATTTGATGCAACACAGTTCTGTGTTGCACATGTTTCATTTCGTATTATCAATATATTTTCATTGTTACGGAATAAGACTGACTGACAACAATAATTTCTTTACAACTTTTGCAATACAGATTATCAATCGATTATCATGTGTGGTCGTTTTTGTTACGTGAACAACATAATTAGCCATATTTTAAAACAGAAGAGAAATGTAAAACCGACAGTAAGCGGACTGTGACTCAATGATCACTAGTTGGCCATCTGATGAGATATAATAAATAAGCTTATCTTTTAGCATAGTTTGGTTCTCTGCACATTCATTTGGTTTTGTTACGGCCCAATATGGGGTCAATGGCATACGATTAGGTATATTAATAAGACATGGACTACGGATCAGTTAGATGCCGTTGTGGATGTTCACAATCACTTGTCCACATTGGTGTTTTTGATACGTTTGCTGTTCTTACTGGACCAATTGTAATATTCGTTTCTATATTACAACATGTGCAGTTTATAAAATTCATGCCACTATATCCTACAAATCTAGTGTTTATTTTCGTTTGGGTACCGTTAGAACTTTTGTTCCAAGGTCGATCAAGTATGTTCGATAATTTTAAATGTGTTTATTTCCGTCAACAGTTGCTATAAAATTGTTTCATAACATGTTTCGATCACTTGGATCATCTTCAGATCTAAAAAACAAAAGTAAAATAGCAATGTACAATTTGATAAATTTACTAAGGGTTAATTAACAATAGTTAATTTATACATAAATGGATAGATTTTTCTTTACCTTATAGTTGCGTCCGCAACTCGTCTGGCTGAGTGCTAATTGGTACTGAGTTTTACAGTTCAAAGTAGGCATTTTTAATTTGGTTGCAGGTGGTGGTGGGGAGGGAAAGAGTAGGTGGGGGGGGGGGAGGGGCAGGGATTGTAATGGATAGGTTCAGCCCTAATATTCCGTACATTTGTTTGTTATAAAAATAATTTCTAAAAGTGACGTTCTTGAATATATCCGGACATAAAAATTATAAAACTGTATGTTATATCAGTTTAAAAATGTGGTACGATAATTAAAAAATGCATACAATATTTAAAACATTGAATGTGTAAAACAGAGATGTATAAAATTACATATGTCATACTTTAAAGTTTTTTAAACGTCAGTTTGTTAAAATATCATTAAAATGTTAAAATATAAAAATATATAAAATTTTTATAGAAAAAACTTATATAAAACAGTATGGTGTGGGCGTTAGTTGCCTCTGTCGCTACTTGGTGGCGTTGTGCGGCGCGCAGTTTTTCTTGTACGTTCGGAAGCCAGTCTGCACGCCGACCTGCTGCTAGGGCGGTGTCCGGGCCGACGCGCTGCCGCCGCCAGCCACCGGAAAGTGGGGCCGCCGCTCCAACGCGTGCTGCGTCCAGGACGAAGGTTGCAAGAGGCCTTCAAAGTTTTTAAAAAATGCGCTGTTATTAAAATCATTTTGTTGGTTGAGTGTATTTCCAGGTTCTTGAAGCCGGTGTGTGAAAATTTCGATTTCTTCTAGTGTCGTTAGGAGGCGTCCTTTTGGTTCCCTATGAAGCACTTGTAAATGGGTATTAATTGTTCCAACAGTGTGCTTTTCTGTCACTAAATGCTCTCCGAATGCTGTTTTATTATTATGAAGAGAGCAATGCTCTTTAAAACGTGTTTCGAACGTTCTGCCTGTCTGACCTACGTAGATTTTTGTACAATCACCACATTTGAGTTTATAGACGCCTGCTGCCGTGAATTTCGAGGATTTTTTGTTCACACGGTGTCTCAGTCTAAAACGAGTGACATCGTTGGTCTTAAATCCGATTCGTACGTTGGTGTTTCGAAATTGCCTAGCAATGATGTCTGAAACCTTTCCTTTGTAGCTCATTGGCATGTATATGATTTTCTTTTCTTCTACGTTACTTGTCAGCGTACTGTCATTTTTTCGTTGTTGTTTGTTAATTTTTTGCAGCAACTTATTTATTGTTGAGGCTGGGTAACCGTTGCTTACTGCAACTTGCTTTATGATGGCAATTTCTTTCATCTTCTCATGTTCGCTTAATGGCAGTTTCAATAATCTGTTGGCCATCGAACGAAAATATGCCATCTTTACTCTTTTCGGATGCCAAGATTTGGAATTGATGACGCTGACAAGTAACGTAGAAGAAAAGAAAATCATCTACATGCCAATGAGCTACAAAGGAAAGGTTTCAGACATCATTGCTAGGCAATTTCGAAACACCAACGTACGAATCGGATTTAAGACCAACGATGTCACTCGTTTTAGACTGAGACACCGTGTGAACAAAAAATCCTCGAAATTCACGGCAGCAGGCGTCTATAAACTCAAATGTGGTGATTGTACAAAAATCTACGTAGGTCAGACAGGCAGAACGTTCGAAACACGTTTTAAAGAGCATTGCTCTCTTCATAATAATAAAACAGCATTCGGAGAGCATTTAGTGACAGAAAAGCACACTGTTGGAACAATTAATACCCATTTACAAGTGCTTCATAGGGAACCAAAAGGACGCCTCCTAACGACACTAGAAGAAATCGAAATTTTCACACACCGGCTTCAAGAACCTGGAAATACACTCAACCAACAAAATGATTTTAATAACAGCGCATTTTTTAAAAACTTTGAAGGCCTCTTGCAACCTTCGTCCTGGACGCAGCACGCGTTGGAGCGGCGGCCCCACTTTCCGGTGGCTGGCGGCGGCAGCGCGTCGGCCCGGACACCGCCCTAGCAGCAGGTCGGCGTGCAGACTGGCTTCCGAACGTACAAGAAAAACTGCGCGCCGCACAACGCCACCAAGTAGCGACAGAGGCAACTAACGCCCACACCATACTGTTTTATATAAGTTTTTTCTATAAAAATTTTATATATTTTTATATTTTAACATTTTAATGATATTTTAACAAACTGACGTTTAAAAAACTTTAAAGTATGACATATGTAATTTTATACATCTCTGTTTTACACATTCAATGTTTTAAATATTGTATGCATTTTTTTAATTATCGTACCACATTTTTAAACTGATATAACATACAGTTTTATAATTTTTATGTCCGGATATATTCAAGAACGTCACTTTTAGAAATTATTTTTATAACAAACAAATGTACGGAATATTAGGGCTGAACCTATCCATTACAATCCCTGCCCCTCCCCCCCCCCACCTACTCTTTCCCTCCCCACCACCACCTGCAACCAAATTAAAAATGCCTACTTTGAACTGTAAAACTCAGTACCAATTAGCACTCAGCCAGACGAGTTGCGGACGCAACTATAAGGTAAAGAAAAATCTATCCATTTATGTATAAATTAACTATTGTTAATTAACCCTTAGTAAATTTATCAAATTGTACATTGCTATTTTACTTTTGTTTTTTAGATCTGAAGATGATCCAAGTGATCGAAACATGTTATGAAACAATTTTATAGCAACTGTTGACGGAAATAAACACATTTAAAATAACGTAGTGCAGTTGCGGACTCTCTATAATCGACCATGTCGACTATAATGGTATGTTCGATAACTTATTACAGGAATGCCATTTCTCTGAGGGGAACTGTAATTTGTAGTACAGCTGGCTTATATTTGTTAAATTTATGCTGATAGTTTAGTTGCAACATCAAACGAAAGAGAAGCAACGGAAATAGCATATAGAATGATATCTTCACTCTGGAAAATACCGTCAGCGATATGCCGCACCAAACGGTTGTCGTCTTTCTAGCGCGACTGAGGCAGTGGGCGGAAACCGTCACGCGATCGCTCTGAACATCTTGGTACACTGTAACCCTTAGTGCATCGTAACAAAGTGTTAAGAACAGGCTTCGTTTTGTCTGCTCATTCAGCGAATGTGTTGTAACATGACTCCAGGAAGTGTGCCGGTGTAGCACCCATTAGATATTTGTCGACTTGCACTTGTGTGATTAAGGCTACTTTAAGTAGTGGCTAATCTCGATAATTTGCTTCGTGTCTTGTAATTCAATTAATTCTATGTTACGCATGCATATTTTCCACTTCAATGTGTCAGTAACGTCCGACAATATTCACGAACTGCATAATCTCAATTCTTATTGCTATCTTCGTTCACTGAAAATATAAGAAAAGAAATGTGGAAAGGAATGTGTCGGTCGCAAATAGTTTCTAAAATTCGTTTGCGTAGTCCCCTTCATGTCGCATAGAAAGAGCGCGTGTTGTTACAACTGCCTTAGATACAGGCAAGTAACAGTTTTCCTCTCAGATTACGTGTCAGATTCAAGTGTAATCGACAGTATGTACGATCGTGTCCTCTATCTGTTTATACTTCCAAACAGGCTGCGAAACTTTGCAGTTGTGCATAGCGATTAGGCGAGGGGTCTCGCGAATTCTGTCAACGACTGAACAATTTAATTGAGCCAGCAGCTGCTTACATGATCTTCGTGACTACCATTTGACCTTACCAATGCTCTCTTTATTGCCTAACCGGAAGCTACGGTACTAAATATTTGTTTGCCCAATGAAGAGACTAATTTATGGAGAAATCTTTAAATTTCAACAACTTACGAGTCGTGTGTAGAGTGGAGCCGGCTTGCATGGGATGAAGACATGTCAACAGCCGGCCTCGGTGTCCGAGTAGTCTGCGGCGTGCCAGTCACGGTCTACACGGCCACTGCGGTCGTGGGTTCGAATCTCCCTCGGGCATGGATGTTTGTGCCGTCTTTACTATAAGCTAGTTCATAAGTAGTTTGGAAGTTTAGGGACTGATGACCCCGTAGTTAAGTCCTATAAGCTCTACAAAAATCAACAGCTCTTTATTTTAAGCGATAATTTTGATTGTTTTGCGTTAACGTATGTAAAATAGGGAAAAACTGCAAAAGCTTGTTTCTGTGGGATTTTTGTATGAACTTGTGGCGACTGCCGATGCGGTTGACAGAAACGTCTCCACGATCGAAACTATTTGATGATTTAAGTTCAGTAGGCTTTGCTGTGCGAAAGTGGCCGTGTGCTCTTAGAGCGACGGCGCACCAGTGCGACCACGGCCACGGCCACGACCAACGGCTGGTCGTGTCGCAGCTGCTACCACTAGACCACGACTGCGGCTGGTCGGCGCGGCTAGCCGTCACCTGACCGCAGCTCAGTCGCACGAAGACGTCGCGGAGACAGCTACGGCTGTGTACCGCTGGAATCGCGAGAACAAGGAGAGATAATGGGTGCAATCCTTTTCATTAACCTCAGCGATCCACGAATAATGAAATGAGGAAGACACGCCTGCACAGACGGAACCGTATCTACGGCTGGCCGCACACTGGCAGTCTGTCGTACGCGCTGCTCCAGTCAGCCGAGTGTAAACTTGGCCGCAGCGGCCCGCTGGCCAAAGATTAGCGCATGACAAAGAGCTGGCCGGGCGTGCAGTCGGCTACGGGGTGCCTTTCCACATGGCCGCGGCCCCACTAATGCGCTATCGCCCTTAGGCGCCTTACTGTGGAATGCACGTCTGCTCGCCGCGGTGGAGTAGCCGAGCGGTCTAAAGCACCACGCTGCGGAGCGCGCGGTTGCTCGCCGTGGAGGTTCGAGTCCTCCCTGGGGCATGGGTTTGTGTGTGTGTGTGTGTGTGTGTGTGTGTGTTTGTCCGTAGGTTAGTTTATCTAGGTTTAAGTAGTTTGTAAGCTACGGACTGATGACCACACAGTTTGGTCCGATAGATTTACAGACATTTTTTTGCACGTCTACTCCTCCTCGGAACTTCGAGTCCTCCCCTGGGCATGTGTGTGTGTGTTGTCCTTAGTGTAAGTTAATTTAAGTAGTTTGTAAGTCTAGGGACTTATGACCATAGCAGTTTGGCCCAATAGGTTTACAAACATTTGAACATCATTCAGTTGGCTTCGACTCTTGCATGTATCAGTATGTTCCATATTGATGTGATTATTTTAGCTGAAACTTCTTGTCGTTGTTTCAATAACCGGCTAAATAACAATGGTGACCTCCTCCGACGGTATAGTGAATATCTCCAATCCTCTTCATTCTGTCCATCCATCTCAAACTTCCTCCATTCCTGTTCCTGTGTCCTGAACTGGACCAACACTGTCTGGTGACAAGGTCTCACAACAGTCCGCGCCACGTCACACCCAGTAAGCCGCGATCGCTAGCTGAGTGGTTGGTCGCTATGGGACAGTGGGATGTGCCAACACCACCTAGAAGACAAGGCCTTACAACTGGCCGTGCGATGTCATACCCAGAATATGCTCACGATAGCTGACTGGCTGGCTGCTATGAGTCAGTGGGCTGTGCCCCAGCGGCCAGCCAGTCAGCTAGATGTCGCGGCCTCTCTGTGAGAACGTGGCACGGCCTGTTGGGAGGCTTTGTCTTCTAGGCGGTATTGGTAGTGCCCCAGCCAGCCGGTCAGTTAGTGACCGCGGCCTACTGGGTGTGACGTGGCCTGGACTGTTAAGAGGCATTGTCTCTAGGCAGTGTTGGCTGAACGTCTATTACGCCATCCGCGCTGGCTACATGATCACGCTATGACATCGACAGCTACTCCTGCCACCTCCTCCATCCTCCGTCACAGGCGCTCTGACTACGCTTGCCCTGACGCCGACCACGTCTATCGACACACCTCCTCCCCTGTGTTCGGCACTGCCTTAGAGAGGGGGGCTGGTCTGTGACGACCGCCGATGCAGTAGATAAAACGTTTCCATGGTCGAGATTCTTTTGACTGTTACCGTGCTTCAGTTGGTTTGTTGATTTAGCTACTGAAAAAGCTTTCAGGAAAAAATTGGGAGCAATGGCAAGTGAAAGGTGAAAAACTGCAAAATTGTATGTTTTGAACGCACTCTCGATTATAAACGTTGATAGGAATGAAATATCCGATAGATGGTCATGATTTTAGTATAGATATGTATTTTTTCTTGGCGAAGGATTGTATGCTTTTCAGTAGACCATAGGTGGCATGGTGAAGGGTACCTTTCAACAGACTTCTATAGTGCGTGAACGTTCACCATAAAAGTTGGCAGAGGCATCCACAAACGTATTCTTAGCGTATGAGTACAATTCAACTGAGTCAGCAGGTGCTTACACGACCTAAGTTCAAATGTTTGTAAAGCTTATGGGAGTTAACTGTGGGGTCATTAGTCCCTATACTTACGAACTACTTATGAACTAACTTATACTAAAGACGGCACAAACATCCACGCCCGAGGGGAGATTAGAATCCCCGACGGGGAACGGCCTCACGCATCGTAGCATAGCGCCTCAATGCGCTCGGCCGCTACGCCGCGGCACCAGCTAAGTGTCTACCATTGGACGTTACAAATGTCCTCATAATTGCATATCCAGATTTACTAAATATTAATTTGCTCAATGAAGACAGTCATTTATGCAGAAATCTGTAGATTTTAACAACTTACGAGTCGTGCGTAGAGCGGAGCCGTCTGCGAAGGGAGAGGGGCTTGTCGACAATGTATCAACAATAATGACTTATTTCATGTGGTAATTCTGAATATTTTAGGTTATCATACGGAAAACACGGGAAAAACTGTAAGAGCTCGTTTCTGTGGGATTTTTGTATGAACTTGTTTCGACTCGACGCGGTTGACAGAAACATCTCTACTGTCGAGACTGTTTGACTGGCATCGCGCAACGCCGCGATCTGATTATTTAAGTTCAGTTGGCTTTAGACTATTGCATGTATCATTTAGTCCGTAATGAAGTGATTATTTTAGCTAGAATTGTAGGCAGGAGAAGATGGAATAAGAGAGGGACAGGAGAAGATGGTCAGAGAAATGCAGATAAGGAAGTTAACTGACAGCGGGTTGGAAGATAATGGGCTATGAGAGAAAGGGGGGTAAGCGATTGACAGCGACAGAGAGGAGGAGGTGAGAGGTGATTGGCAGAGAAAGAGGAAGAAGAAGGAAGGTAATCAGGGTGTGACGCCCCGTCGACATCGTGGGCATTAGATATGGAGCTGAAGCTCGGATTGAATGTTGCTGAGGATGGGAAATAAAATCGGCCGTTCCTTATGAAAGGAATCATTGTGACATTTCTCTGGAGTGATTTACGGAAAACCTAAATTAGCATGGCTGGAGGCGGATTTGAACCTCAAGATGAAGCATACTGTACGGGACGGCGAGGAGTAGATGAACACAAAGGATGAGGGAATGGATTAACAGAAGTTTGAAACAAATATTCGAATGGTAGACGAAAATTACGTTTTATTATCAATCGTTGCAATAAGCGCATTAAAACAACTACAAATTATCATCAAAACAATGAATTACTTATTTCACTGTAATAAATTCATATTCGCACTGTAAATGTATTGTTTCAATTCATACAAATTCTAAAAAAAGGTTAGATTAGAAGAATCCTCGTACAACTAAATGACAGACAGGGAACACACATCCAAATCCTCTGGATATATGGACATAGTACAGAATAATCACAGTTAATATTTTTGCTAAGTGCGCTTCTCGCTTTTTCATTAGTAAATTAAACATGCATCACGCTGGGCCGGGTCACTAGCATTGTATATACTAAAGATTCTGTACGCAGAAAAAAAATACACCGTATAGCCAATCTTTATTTTAAAACCTCGTCCTTCATCACTGTATTAGTATCAAACATATGGACCTCTGAAATCTTCCAATTCAGTGGTTATATCAGTGTTATCATTAAACACACATGATCGTTTTCCATGTTCTTGATTTGGTAGGGTCGAAACAAACAAGAACAAATTGTTGTGAACTGTTTTCTTATTTATACACATAAAGTGTCACACAATCATCCACTTTTTTATTTTTATTTGTTTATTTATTTTTACAATAGTGCCGAAACTAATTGCTTTCCATGTGCTTTGAACTAAAGTGAAATCACATTCATATCTAAAAATTAACTATTTACATGGGGATACATACATTAACAAGTTATTCTCATTACTTTTTTTATTTCAACCATTAGCATGTAACAGATCCTTTGTTTTACAACACTAGAATGTTTAATGCATATGCTCATAACCTCCCATTTTTCGTAAAGAAACGGAGCTCCATATGTGTCAACTAACTGAAGTAACCGGCTTTGCCCGGGTTTAAAATAAGGTTTCCTGTAGAAACGTACAAAACCCTTTATTTGCATGTAATTTTCAAGGTCAAGTGTACAAAATTTCATCAAGATCTGAGCAAAACTGTGGATTTTGGCGAAATCCATAAGTACCCTCCACCATGCACTGAACGAAATTTTATGTAGACAGTGCCCTTCCACTTCTTTCGAAGGTCAATTGTGCAAAATTTCATCAAGATCAGTACGAAGATATAGATTTACACGGACACATTGAAAACGCACTTTCACTTTTTCTCAAATTTTCCGGTTCGTTTTCCAAAAAATGTAACGAAACCTGTTTAAGAACTTTCCCCATGTAATTTTGTGTACGTGTATGAAATTTCAAGTTATTTGGTTGTCTGGATCTTGAGTTATAAGAGAACAGACAGACAGACAACAAATGCGTCTTATAAGTATACAGATACTTGATGCGTCATCTATTGACATATTGACGTTTATGGTACTATGGGATGGTTCACATTCAGGCGTCTTATTACTCACTATTAATTTTGTCGTACTACACAGGTAGTTCCATTCAAACAACGTATATTGTACTCTTGTACTTAGATTGCCGTGGAAATTTTCTGTTTCAGTCACTACATCATGATCACTGTGTGATTATATACTACATCCCCCGTTTAGATCCACATGCAGTGAAATTGGCAAACAAGCATTCATCACGCATTCCGTACGTGATTGGTAAGAAAAGAAAACCTTAATAACTGATACAATTGAACGTAGCTTCTGCCGCTTACAGAGCTTACAGAGTATGCATGTAGATGCAGATGGACCGCGGCGGATTAACCGTGCGAACTGGGGCGCCGTGCTGCGGTGCGCGTGGCCGTTCTCCGTCGGGGGTTCGAGTCCCTCCTCGGGCATGGGTGTTTGTGTTGTCCTTAGGTAACTTTAGTTTAAGTAGTTTGTCTGATAGATTTACAAACATTTGAACACTTTTTGATGCAGATGAATGTGACTGACACTAAGACGATTTATCAGCTCCAGATTATTTACATACAATCTTCTCAGTTCACTGTACATTTTACGAATAACGTGTTGCAGCGTGTGTCATCCAACATAATCAGATAGTTTCCAGTGTTTTTGTCGTTCTTTGTGTGTAGTCCCATCCCATCGTGTCGACTGC
Source organism: Locusta migratoria (assembly GCA_026315105.1). NCBI lineage: Eukaryota > Metazoa > Arthropoda > Insecta > Orthoptera > Acrididae > Locusta > Locusta migratoria. Next base: position 213,630,980 of record CM048755.1, on the reverse strand, counting down.
ACACCAACCAGCGCAGAATCGCCATAAAGGGAGAATGGACGGCACAGCAATTCGCGTCATTTACGACAAGACGCGCTGCCACCCCCACAACAGCCACAGAGAGCAGCGACTTCTATGATACGGATTTAACCAGCGCATTTGCTGCTCGGGCCCAGACCTTCGTACCTACGAGCAGCAACCAGAAGAAATAGCTACCTTTAGTACTGTTCACATTGTGGCTGTTACCCCGCTTCAAGCGATAAGGAAGTTAAGTGTTTGACTTGTTCTGTAAATAAATTGTTCTGTTAATAAGTATGGCTGTTCTAGTGTTGATCCCACTTTCGCAACATTATTTGTATGTAGGCTGCTGTCACATCCCTTAGTAGTCAACACAACACCGTTTCTCATGAGATGAACTATACGGTGGACAGTAGATTCTTTCAATTTCTTTCTTTGATTACTTCATTTAGAGCATTTAACACGTGTTTCATTTTTCCCTTTGCAAGATTTCGTAGAATGGCTTAGATCTCGACTTCAGAACATTAGAATGTTATGACATGATTCTTAATGATCATATGTCTAATCAAAATATCCACGGGTGTACTGCCGGTCTATAGTGTCCAACGGGCACAATATTTCTGCGATCATACATGTCACCATCATTAGGTGAACTGACGGACTGAGCTCCTGGAAACGCGCCGGCACGGAGATTCGCACGCTACGGCGGCTCGAAGGGAACTGTTCCCTTCGAGCCGCCGTAGCGTGCGGATCTCCGTGCCGGCGCGTTTCCAGGAGCTCAGCCCGTCAGTTCACCTGATGATGGCAACATGTATGATCACCGAAATGTTGTCCCCGTTGGACACTATAGACCGGCAGTACACCCGTGGATATTTTGATTATCAAATACGCCGGGAGAAACTCAAGAATCACATCATATATTCATTTAATTTATATTGTCTGGGGGGATAAAGGTTTTTGAACTGTAGTCTGACAGAAGTTTGTATGTGTAGCCTCTGTTGGACGGTCTTATTCGAAATATCGTTACACTTTTTGTTTTGACGTCTTATACCTTTCATGACGCCATTATTTATCGAGAATGCCTTTCTCTTTATTAACGTTTCGGACCTAGCAAATGGCCATAATCTGACTTTTCACTTGTCATTTCGTGTCGTACATTAGGATCTTTGCTTGTGTTTTCTATAAACCTCTGACAGTCTTCCAGAATTTTAGGTTTTGCGATTCAATGATTGTTCATTAATCTCATTGCTTTGATTTTATTTCAACTATTATTTCGGCCCGATTATTTTAAAATTCTCTTGTCGGTGAGTATGTTGAATCCTTGTATCTATGAATATTTTGTACTAATTTCGGTATTATTTCAAACATTGGAGGTATATAGAATTACATAGGTGAGTATTCGACTACTAGTTTTCAGTTTACATTTTCGGTCTTTATTATTACGATTTGACAGTGCGCCAGAATTTATTATGCAAGTTTAGTTTGATTTTGGGAATTCCTCAGTTTAGTATTATCTCGCAGAATGTAGTTTAACAGTGGTTACAAAGAGTTAACGTGATCCTAGTGTGTACAGAAAACAAATGATAACATTGTGTGATCAACTCAGTCTTCTAATAATACCACTCTTCTTCAATATTTACTAGAAATGCTATAGATCACACTTGCAGTATACGTAAGTAGGTCATTTTGTGTTTGTGTATAAAACTGGAAGAGATGGGTATTCGCTCTGGCGAGCGCTTCCCGCCGGGTAGAGTTTCTCTGCCAAGAGCAGCAGCGTACGTGATCGTGGTTAATGAGATCCGCCGATAACTCGCACGCCGGAAGGTCAACTGTTTCGCAAACAGAGGCCGCTACGCCAAACACAGCCCGGCGACGAAGAGTCCTGAGCGGCCCTGGCTACCCAAACACGGAGTGGCGCCACCGCTTTCTCCCTCATCGCCTTGCTGTCCAATAACTTGAAATACGTATCATCTACAAAGTCAAAAATGCATGAAACATAAGGCGCTATAATGTTTTCGTCAGTAGATCTAAGTTTTCTTGTTAATACGATGTGCCGGGCAACTAAGGATACACCTCCGACTCTTACAAATCTTAACCATAACTTGTATAAATACTAGCGAAACTAGCATTGCTTTGCAGCTGCTAAATATAGATGGTAATTAGAGATACATTGTACACTAAATCCCCCGATCTCTCTACCTATTACATCCCTTACCTCTGTGCCTATATCTTACCTTCCTCTTTTCACTCGCATTTATCGGTTAGTAAAGTCACCAGAAGATCAAAAGCAGGTGCAAAATTATTTAGATAAGATATATGCATGGTGAGAAAATGGGCAATTGACCCTTAATAGCAGCGGTGGAGTAGCCGAGCGGTCTAAAGCGTCTCGCTGCGGAGCGCGCGGTTGCTCGCGGTGGAGGTTCGAGTCCTCCCTGGGGCATGTGTGTGTGTGTGTGTGTGTGTGTGTGTGTGTGTGTGTGTGTGTGTGTTTGTCCTTAGGTTAGTTTACCTAGGTTTAAATAGTTTGTAAGCTACGGACTGATGACCACGCAGTTTGGTCCGATAGATTTACGAACATCTGAAATTTTTTGACCCGTAATAATGAGAAATGTGAAGTCACCCTGTAACGTTTCTGCTATGTTGCACGCTTCCTACAAAATCCGTTGTCAACATCACAAACATGAAATATCAGACACCTAAGTAAAACTTCGCTACCGGACATGTAAAATATCAGATTTTCGCGTTCAGTTTGAAATATGATTAACACTACTAGTAGAACATCTTTATGAAATAGTACGTTGATTTAAGCATAACTTCGGCTGTTCTTTTTACGTAATTTTTATACTTTCGTAAATAATAGCTGCAAACACTAAAAATACATTACACTTAGTTTCGGAAATTGCTGAAACTATAAAGATACTAATTTGTATAAAAACAACAATATTACATGTTATAACTATTGCACAACATGATTACATATATACATTTTGTTTAAATAAATTAGGGCAGACTATGTTTTATATATCACTGGATCCTAAATTAAATACTGATCATCTTTTACGCACTAAAATTAATAATCCGTTTGGTACCAAGAAACTAGCTTCGAAATAGACAAAACTACGACGACTGTATACAAATCCGTATATATAAAAAATTAGACCGCAAACTGAAATACATTAAAATTCCATGTCTCAATAATAGTACGCCCACACAATATTGGCAAAACAGATAAGTTTGCACGTCGAAAACACAAATAATGTAAATAATTTGAGTAAATTTAAAACAAATCAAAAGATGACTTTTAATTTGCGTACCACATTAAATATAAATTTCATGAAACATGTACATACATTGAGATAAATAGTTAAAACCTAAATGTAATATTTTAATTGTGTATTTCGGCATATTTAAAGTAAAAGAATATAGTTTAATTGTGAATTACAAAACATTGTCATTAGCCTTATTACGCGATTACGCTGCAAATGAGTGCGAGCCATGCTCTGGCACTCTGTTCCTGGTTACAGAGCAGTAAACATCATTGTTCAGTTGCTGCTTTGATGCACATTGTGCAACTATGTGACAAGTTTGATCTTTTAAATGGAAATAAAACATTTGTTCAGTAAAGTTTAAATAAGTAAGTTCGTCATTTTTATCATTTAACGTCGACAACCATTTCATTAATGTGAATGTAGCTCCGAAGTAAACCTGGATCAACGGACTTCAATCACGACGCAGAACGGCCATCGCATCGAACATCAGAATCCAAGCTAAGGTTTTTTTTTAAATTTTTTATAAAGTGTACCTCACCATCCCCCGCCGTCCTGTAAATAGAACTGAGTTTTGTAATACAGACACATTTCGTCTGGACCATCTTGGGATCGGCAACACGGGGAATCGCCAAAACCCATATGACCACTAAAAGAAATCCGTTAAACTTCATTTACAGATAAATCAGCCAAATCTAAAGGTCGTCAATTCAACTAAATGCCTAGGCGTAACAATTACGCACAACTTAAATTGGAAAGAACACATTGAAAATTTTATAGGGAAGGCGAACCAAAGGCTACGTTTCATTGTCAGAACACTTAGAAGATGCAACAGAAATAGCTACACCAGTCTCAAAAATATTTTCTTTTCTTTTCTTTGCTTTAATATATGGTTGGTTCAAATGTTTGTATAGCTTATGGGACTTGACTACGGGGTCATCAGTCCCTATGGTTGGTTTAGACAAAAATAAGGAAAACCCAAAGAAACTGCTGATTAATCAAGAAAAAAGAAATTGATATGTTCGTAAAGGGGACATTCCCACTTCGGATTAAATTCGTTTCTTATGCGCTGCCATAACGTTCATACCGTTCATCGGACTGCGATAAAATTTTGCACCCTTGACATTCATAAGAGGATCGGTGCATGGCGGAGGATATTTTTATAACACACTTCGATACCAATCTACTGGATCAAATTTTGCTCACTTGACGTTCAAAACAATAGAAACAACATTGTCTACGTTTGGCGAAAGGTTCCTTACTCGCAACTACTCATCCAAGTGATAGACAAGCCTGACATGGATTAACTTCAGTGATATAACAGGAACCGATGAACGCTGTATCCAGAGCGGTACAACCGTTTGCTGGACTGAACTTATTGTTACTTTCCTCACTAGGTGTGATTTGGTCCATCTTAAAAGATAGGGTAGTTTTTATCTTACATCATATAAAATAGTGTGTATATATGTTCCATATCTCCTCCTAAACTACTGGACCGATTTCTACCAAACTTGGTACACACGTTCCTTAATATCAGGCAACAATCGCTGCCGAGGTAAGAATCACCTACGACACATACGTAGAGAGATAAGACGTCAAACAATAAGATGAACGGAAAACTGCTGCGTCCAACGACAATGCTGCACTTTTCCTCCTAAACCACTGGACCAATTTCAACCAGATTTGGTACACAGTTCTTACGTAAGATAACAATTGCTGTAGGAGTACGAACCACATACGACACATAATTGAGGAGATACGTCACGAACAATAGGAATCGCAAAAAAATGCTACATAATGCCACATAAGACTTTATAAATACACTATATGAGAATGACAGTACTTGGCGACTTTAAACATAATTTCAAACTTTTTCTCGCAGACAACCACATCAAAATAATGAAAGGAAAAAAGTTTCTCGCTTACTGCTTTTCCGCTGTTCATGGATCAAAACTATGGCATTCGGTATAAAGTTACCATTTATAATTTCTACACTAGTCTATTAGATGTCTCTCCAAAAGAACTTGTCTTTCAGACGAGAATGACACTGTAGATCTATTAGTTCCATTTGTAGATCAGGATGAATATCATGTACAGAAACAGCAAATGGTCTGGAAAACCATTCAAACCTTGGGATACATGTGATACATCCGCAAATCGCTTCAGAAATTCCTCTTTTATGGCAATAATTACGGAAACATATTCAGTGTAGCTCTTTTCTTCAACAGAGGACAAGTAGGCAAATGCACAGCGTTCTCTGATGTGAGCTGTCGTTCCCAAAGCGCAAACTTTCTCGTGAAAGCTTCCACATTTTCGCTCATTTCTCAAAGCAGTTGATTTTCGCCATGCAAACTGGTGTTCAGTTTATTCATATGTGAAGTAATGTCCACTAAAATGCAAGGTCGGCAACCCACTATGGATTTTCTAATTTGGGGCCATGCCTTCCTTTGTCCTATAAAATCTGAATTATTTGTATCCTCAATTCAAAAAATCATTTTAGTACATTGCCTCGGCTAAGCCGGCGGACTTCAGTGTGGTATGATATGTCACCGTATTCTTTTCCAATTTCGGCTAAATATTGTCGAAACTGCCTATGTATAAGGCCGTGGTATCTCAAATAATTAACTGTACGAACAACGTCTTGCATGACATCCCTAGTTTTGCTACTTTTGCACAGAGTACTTCTTGGTGCAAAATGCAATGAATGCTGTATAATAATGATTCTTCTGTGCGCTGTAGCTTCTTTCCGAGCAATCCAACAAATCCCGTTTGTTCCCCTTTCATGGCAAGTGCTCCGTCTGTCGTCACTGACACCAAACGATCCCAGTTCAGTCCAACAGAATCAACGGCTTCTTGGACGGCTTTTAGAATTTGCACGCTGGTGGCAGTGCTTTTTGAAGAAATCATATCTAAGAAATCCTCTGTTATGTGCAGAGCAGAGTCCACGCCGCGGATATAAATCACTAATTGCGCGGTCTCAGACATATCTGTGGTCTCACCAATTGCGATGGAAAATGCAATAAATTCCTGTACTTTACTTATTAGTTGACGGTAAACGTCACCTGCCATGGCACTTATGCGCCGAGTTACAGTTCGCCGAGAAAGACTGATGCCATGGAACTGATTTGCATTCAGTGGGCACAGAAAATCAGCAGCGTCATTGATGCATTCCTTTATAAACTCACCTTCAGCAAAAGTTTCTCCAGCTCTTGCAATATTAAGCGTAATTTTGTAACTTGCACGTACCACTGTCTATAATTGCTGTCGTCCTGAAAAGTATGAAACAGTGCTCCGTACCATACTAGATGGGTTACATGGAAGACATGATAGAATAAAGTTTTAGGACTCTCATAACAAAAGCAACTTACGTCGGATTCATCTGGCGTCGTCTGATCGCTCTTTTTCAGTTCAGTCAATTTCCCCATCTGCTCAGAATCCGAAAATAAGCTATACTCGTCCTTGTGAAATATTTTGTAATGGCGTTCAATAGTAAATTTCCTCTGACCAGCGAGAATACGACCACATATTAAACATTTCGCATTTTCGCCTTTCTCCACAAAGAAATACTGATACTCCCATTCCTTTTTAAAAGACTATGAATCCCCACTTCTCCGTTTCTTCGATTCACTCTGCATTTTCTGGTGCTTGAAACGTAACGTTAGCTATGTAGTGGCGCCGGCCGCGGTGGCCGAGGAGACTGAGGCGCTTCAGTCACGGTCTGCACGGCCACTACGGTCGGGGGTTCGAATCCCCCCTCGGGCATGGATATTTGTGACGTCCTTAGTCTTAGGTAGTTCATAAGTAGTTTGTAAGCTTAGGGACTGATGACCCCGTAGTTAAGTCCCATAAGTTCTACAAATATTAGAACATTAGATTATGTAGTGGCCGCTGGGAATCAACGTCCGCAGCCACGCCTGTTGTCGCACTGTCGCATCCTGCGAGTTGCCGCCTCTGCCCCATACGACAGCTCGCGTGCAGCGATAAGCGCACACGTGCCGCGTGCAACGTTTGCCCGTCCCTGGTCTATGTTCAATTGCTATGGAGCCAATCGTAAGAATAATAATTGTTTTCAGTGATATTTCTACTTCATTAAGGAAATACTTATTACTTACTAGCTTACAGTGGGGACGCTAGACGAAAACTGGGCGTCGGCGAACACGTCCTTGCGAGGCCCCTTTCATTTTTTCAGTAATTAAGAAAATGTTAAATAAAATTATACATCAATAATCATTATACTAAAATTTTATTAGTATAATATAAAAGTATTATTGCAATGACAAAAATTACAATAAAGAAACACAAATTAACATAGATAAACTTTTCGGCTTTCCACCTCACTGAACTTTTTAAGGCGACCGCGGTGGCCGAGGGGACTGAGGCGCGGCAGTCATGGTCTGCACGGCCACTACGGTCGGGGATTCTAATCCCCCCTCGGGCATGGATATTTGTGCCGTCCTTAGTATTAGCTAGTTCATAAGTAGTTTGTAAGTTTAGGGACTGATGACCCCGTAGTTAAGTTCCTTTAAGCTTAACAAACATTTGAACATTTTTTTTTTGTATTGACAAACTGTGAGCTTGATTCTGATTGTTATATAAACATTTGAATATACATCATCCAAATTGTTTTCTAAAATGTACTGAAGTTGTTTTGCAAGTATTTAATTAAAAATTACTTCACTACTGCACTCGTTCGGAAATAAATAGAGAAACTAAATAGCTGCCGGTGGGGAATGGCCGAGCGCACTAAGGTGTCATACCATGGTGAGCGAGGTCGCTCTTGTTGGCGTCGAATCCCACTCTTGGGTACGGATGTTTTGTTTTTCCTTTGGTTAAGCTAGTGTAAATTAGATTTAGGTCGTCGCTAGATAACCTAGCAGTTGAAAAGCGCCGTTAAGCATCAAATATTAAAAAAGGGAAAAAAACGTAAAACTTTAACAATGTTCTGCGAGGCCCCTGAAGGCGCGAGGACGTCGGCGGTTGCCGACGTAGCCGACGCCTAGCGCCGCCACTGCTAGCTTAAACCCGCGGCTCCGCTCGCGTGTTGGTTGATTATGATAGATAAGCTATCTTTCAGTAGTGTACTATGAGACCGGTTTTGAAGGATGAAATGAAATACAATACCTCCTTTAGAAACAAACATTTTTCATCAACATTCAAATAAAAAAAATAAAATTATGTAAAGTGCTTAATGATTTACAATAAATAATACATACATAACTCCTTATAGCCTGTGTTGCAATATCTCAACAAGTATGGTGACAGTAATGTCCAAATTCATTTCAATTTCATTTTAGGGTATTCTGGTAATCTACGTTATTTGTAGTAATGTACTTGATGTAATGCGCGACACGTCAAATCGATTTTTTAAAGAAATGTATTAAAAGAAATTTCTTTTTTTATTGCTTTATTTATTTATTCTTATATTTCCTTATTCTTATGCTTATCCTTACAGAGAAAGGGCTGAAGACATTGTAGAACGCATAGCCGGCGGCGGTGGCCGAGGAGACTGAGGCGCTTCAGTCACGGTCTGCACGGCCACTACGGTCGGGGGTTCGAATCCCCCCCTCGGGCATGGATATTTGTGCAGTCCTTAGTCTTAGTTAGTTCATACGTAGTTTGTAAGTTTAGGGACTGATGACCCCGTAGTTAAGTCCCATAAAGTAAAAAAAAAAAAAAAAAAAAAAGAACGCATAGACCAAAGATATGGTGTGTGGCATCACGTTTCGCTGTATGTAACCTCCTTGCTATAGAGTCGCAAACATCATCGCTGGTCTTCAGTCCGAAGTTTTTAAAAATAATCTGACGACTTTCAACCCACATATCTTGCACCCCCTTATAGCTATCGGCATCGAACTGCTAGGGTGTACAACGGGAAACTTCGGACAACGATTACACATAGACCATTCGTTTGCGTTCTGTAGTTTTCGCCGCAGAGCACACACACGTAGAATTTTATATACACCGATAACTTTCCATCCCAATATACTCCACCCTTTTATCATTATCAACCCTCAAGCAACAATGCAACCAACAAAACCATTTTCAAAGAGTAAATGTATTTTTCAAAGAGTAATTATTGTTCCGCATTTCGCGTTATATTCAAATTATTAAGTATCTATCAGATCGCTATAAAACCGTGCCTAAAACCTTCCTCAGGAATAGATTAGTAACTGTACCAATATTTAAGTCTCTGCGTCTTGTTGTTCGGACGTGATAAGCGTACACCGAACAGACATTCACATTAATATATATGGATAAATAGCTATCCGATCGCCATAAAACCGTGCCTAAAGCCTTCCCCGGGTAGACATTAGTAACTGTACAAATTTTTAGCTCTTTATGTCTTATGGTTCAGACGTGATAAACGTACACCGAACAGACATTCCCATTTATAGATATAGATTATATTTCAGCTTTCCATGCCTCAGCCCATTGTCCAGAGATATGAATGATCATGAAATAAATGTTTTAAATGACGAATATAACTGATGTATGATGTAAGCTACTTCATATTCATGAAGATATCGCTATTTCAAAAAAGGTTTCGCAAACGTGTTAAAAAAATCATAAAAAAATAAACAGGAAAAAAAAAAAAAAAAACTACTGACACATTTTCATGCGGTTTTCACAGGAAAAGTGAGCTAAGATTTGGGAAACATACAGGCATGATTTCATCAAAATCAGATCACGGAAAGAAGATACATCGCAATCTTAAGTGTTTTCAGTAACTGTCTGTTCATCTGATAGAAATACCTAATCTCCTAAACTACTTCACGGATTTGCATGGAGCAACTTCGTTTCATGAAAGTGGTAGGTTATGCTTGAAGTATGGATTGCGTAGTACAGATGCAAAAGTTTGTGTAACTAAGGGACCAAACTGCTGAGGTCATCGGTCACTAGAATTACATATTTAAATTAACTTATTCCAAGGAAACACACACCCATTCGCGAAGGAGGACCTAACCAGATTAGCTAATGTTTCTCCTGTACGACTATTAATTACATAATTTTACAACCTTATTTTAAAAGAGATACAACCATCGCCATCTGAGTGATATTTTGAAGATCAATGGAATATTTTGGGTGAAATAGGAAAGTATATTTGTTGTGTCCTGATTTTAATTTAAGGTAATTTTTAATGGTTTTTATGGCTCCGCTGTTTTGAAGAAGACTAATATTGTAACCCAAACTCCGCAATACGAAACTGAACAGTAAAGGTCAGACTGCAGTTATTGAACAATATTGGCGAGCTATAATTACATTACAAAACCCCGGTTTGGCATGAGTGCAATTTATTAATGAATAAAATGACAGGAGGACTTAGCGAAAAGCCGCGCGCGAGTAGCCGTGTAGCCTGGAGCGCCACGTTACAGATCGCGCGGCCTCCCGCGTCACAGGTTCGAATCTTCCCTCGGGCATGGATGTGTGTGTTGTCCTTAGGTTAGTTTAACTTAGTTTAAGTAGTCTGTAAGACTAAAATCAAATGTTTGTAGAACTTATGGGACTTAAATACGGGGTCATCAGTCCCTAAGCTTACAAACTACTTATGAACTAGCTAAGACTAAGGACGGGACAAATATCCATGCCCGAGGGGGGATTCGAACCCCCGACCGTAATGGCAGTGCAGAGCGTGACTGGAGCGCCTCAGTCCCCGCGGCCACCGCGGCCGGCTCTGTAAGACTAGGGACTGATGACCAACATAGTTTGCTCCCATAGCATTACAAACATTTGAACACTTGAACATAACGAAAAAAATATGAAGTACAATAGTTAATACACTCCTGGCCATTAAAATTGCTACACGACGAAGATGACGTGCTAACAGACGCGAAATTTAACCGACAGGAAGAAGATGGTGTGATATGCAAATGATTAGCTTTTCAGAGCATTCACACAATGCTGGCGCCGGTGGCTACACCTACAATGTGCTGACATGAGGAAAGTTTCCAACCGATTACTCATACACAAACAACAGTTGACTGGCTGGTGAAACGTTGTTGTGATGCCTCGTGTAAGCAGGAGAAATGAGTACCATCACGTTTCCGACTTTCATAAAGGTCGGATTGTAGCCTATCACGATTGCGGTTTATCGTATGGCGACATTGCTGCTCGCGTTGGTCGCGATCCAATGATTGTTAGCAGAATATGAAATCAGTAGGTTCAGGACGGCAATACGGAACGCCGTGCTGGATCCCAACGACCTCGTATCACTAGCAGTCGAGATGACAGGCATCTTATCCGCATGGCTTAACGGATTGTGCAGCCACGTCTCGATCCCTGAGTCAACAGATGGGGACGTCTGCAAGACAACAACCATCTGCACGAACAGTTCGACTACGTTTGCAGCAGCGTGGACTATCAGATCTGAGACCATGGCTGCATTACCCTTGACGCTGCATCACAGACAAAAGCGCCTGCGATGGTGTACGCAACGACGAACCTGGGTGCACGAATGGCAAAACGTCATTTTTTTTTTCGGATGAATCTAGGTTCTGTTTACAGAATCAAGACGGTCGCTCCGTGTTTGGCGACATCGCGATGAACGCGCATTGGAAGCGTGAATTCGTCATCGCCATACTGGCTTATCACCCGGCGTGATGGTATGGCGTGCCATTGGTTACACGTCTCGGTCACCTCTTGTTCTCATCGACGGCACTTTTAACAATGGCCGTTACATTTCAGATGTGTTACGTACCGTGGCTCTACCCTTAATACGATCCCAGCGAAACCCTACATTTCAGCAGGATAATGCACGACCGCATGTTGCAGGTCCTGTATCGGCCTTTCTGGATACGGAATATGTTCGACTGCTGCTCTGGCAAGCACATTTTCCAGATCTTGCAGCAAATGAAAACGTCCGGTCAATTGTGGCCGAGCAACTGTCTCGTCACAATACGGCAGTCACTACTCTTGATGAACTGTTGTATCGTTTTGGAGCTGCATGGGCATCTGTATTTATACACGTCATCCAAGCTCTGTTTGACTCAATGCCCAAGTGTATCAAGGCCGTTATTGCGGCCAGACGTGGTTGTTCTCGGTACTGATTTCTTAGGATCTATGCACCCAAATCGCGTGAAAATGTAATCACAAGTCAGTTCTAGTATAATATATTTGTCCAATGAATACCCGTTTATCATCTGCATTTCTACTTGGTGTAGCAGTTTTAATGCCCAGTAGCGTAAATTTCTACATCGCCAGTAGTTATGACATCGAGTCATTTCGTTCATCTAGAAGAGATTAATCAAACCCAGTCATTCGTAAAATTTGAAACAAAACAGTTTCAGTACTATCATGAATTGATTTATACGAATTCGGACTTCAAATTAGTGAGCTGTCTGTTGCGAAAGAGATTGCTTACTGATATGAATTATTAATCATGGAATGAAATCACAATAAATATTTTTGGTAGTCATTTTTTGACGTTCTTAATGTATTTAGTGCATCGTTTGGTGATAACTGACTTATTTTAGCTTTCTATTCGAGTAATTGTTTGTTTTAATCTTATATTAATCCATCTACACTTGACTCTACCCACTATCCATCTGATGTTCCACTCCTCCTGATTTAAACGAAAGTACAATTAATATAATATACATGTAATTCGCATTAACGTTTCGTATATTATGCATTTATTCCATATTTCCTTCACTCCATCTTCTTTCCCCTATCTCCATTTACCTACGCCTTCCCACTGCCTTTTGCCTCTTGCCCTCTCTATATCGCTCTCTTTTCATCTGTTCCTCTCAGTTGTACACCCCCTCCTCCACACTCTCTATCAATCTCAGCCCCCCTCCCGTCTAGACCTGTCACCTTATCATCTTTGTCAATGTCCTACACTTCCCCTTCCTCAAAATGTTCAAATGTTTGTATAGCTTAAGGGACTTAACTACGGGGTCATCAGTCCCTAAACTTACAAACTACTTATGAACTAGATAAGACTACAGACGGCACAAATATACATGCCCGAGGGGGGATTCGAACCCCCGACTGTAGTGGCCGTGCAGACCGTGACTGAAGCGCCTCAGTCCCCTCGGCCACCGCGGTCGGCTCCCCTTCCTCCTCTCTCTGTACATTGTCTCTTCCCCCTTATCTACGAGAAATTGCTAATATGACAACTTTCATGCTGATTGGTCAAAGAATGTCCCAGCTTAAAGAAAGGTAGGCTCTACCCTCTGCCACGCACCATACAGTATCTTAAACTTCTCCATAAAAAAGTAACTATATGTGTCAAATGTCATGGTGATCTGACAAAATGTCATTCCTATCATTTCGTACCATAGGTCATGATTTTTGCCGTATGACCAAATTTTCGGACTTTCCTTCGGAAGTGTCCGAATGTATTCCTGTAGGCCAGGCATGGCCAACATTTCCGGCCGGCGGGCGAACCCCGCGGGCGTAGTACACTGTAGTTCACGGCCCCGGCGGCGACCGTGCGTCGCTATTGTCGGCAACGGAGCAAGAGAGAGATAGCTGCGGAGAGATACTGCTCAGCACTGCTCTGCGCTGGACTGTCCCGCGGTCAGATACTCCGCAAACGAAGTAACAGAGGAAGCGCTGCTCTGTAATGTGGTCGAAGAACGGTAAACAAGCAAACCTTTTACTATTTAGGCAACAGTTAGTGTTTGTATGGCAGAATCACTACGCGAAGCTTTAGAAAATATCCAAAACACGAATCGAAGAAAAACTTAGTAATTTTGTGACCCAAATTTGATTCTGTTAGTATTGTACACGCACAATCGTCATATATACAGTAGGTTTTTCTGAAAGATATGTTTCTTAAATGACCTACTATCATCATGTTACACTTTCTGCGGAGCTATGAACATAGTTTATCGTATCATTTTCCAAAGAGTTACACCACAAAGATATTTTTTAAATGGAATGATAGTTTTTCTATCGTGTATTGGATTCGTTGAAACCAGCTGCGTCCAAATCAATTTAAACTACATTCCTATCACTGTTAGTTTGGGAGCTACAACCCTTCAAAGTTCCGGGGGCGAAGGCTGCGATAGCGTAGCTGACTGGCCGAGTGGCTATCCCCTGGGGCACGGCCCACTGTCATGACCACCAGCCAGTCAGCTTCGCTGTCGTAGCCTCTGCCCCCTAAACTTTGAAGGTTTGTAGCTCCCAAGCTAACAATGATAGGAATGTAGTTTAAATTGATTTGGACGCAGCTGGTTTCAACGAATCCAATGCACGATAGAAAAAAATTATTGTTCCATTTAAAAATTATATATTTGTGCTGTGATTCTTTGGAAAATGATACAATAAACTATGTTCATAGCTCCGCAGAAAGTGTAACATTTCTTGTGTTGACCTACCGCATTAAAATTACCCGTCACCTATTATTTTATAAGTTACAGAGGCAAACACACTTAGTGAAACACTCTATATATCGTATGTAAATTTGGCAATACGTATAGCGTGAAAAAAAAAAAAAGGAAAGAAAAATAATTGTAACATCAAGGGAGCCTGACCGGACGCCATAACATTTAAATGTCAATAAATAATAATGAGATGATTAATGGAGATACACACTATGCTATATTTTACGCTGGATCAAACGCATGCAATGTGTAAAATACCAGGGAGATCAGTTCATTAGTACATCGCTGACAAACACGGCCGTGCCGCAGGGTATACAGTGGTCACCGGTTCACTCTAGATAGCCGTGCGCACTAATTCTTCTTGCTACAGTGCGAGCGGCTGCTCCACGTCGGAGGTTCGAGACCTCCCTCTGCCATGGGTGTGTGTGTTGTTCTCAGGATAATTTAGTTTAAGTAGTTTGTGAGTTTAGGGGCCGATGACCACTGCAGTTACGTCCAATAACTTTACAAATATTTGAACATTTGAGATCCCCGGAGCACTGATGGACTTTGGTTGGTAGACTGGAGTAGGGTACTCTCTGCCATGCACCGTACGAAACCTTACGTAGACAGTGACGTTCCTCTTCTTTTGTACATTTAGTAAGCAATTTTTTTCAGTCGGATGAAAGTAATGGCAGGGCATAAAATACAAATCTTATTCGAAGTGGCAATGCCCACTTACAAAATTACCGATTTAGATTTTTCATCTGTTCCGTTGCGTTTTCACTATTTTTATTTTCTAAATCATTCCTGTATTATAGCCTACAAAAATATTATTAAAATCGGTTAACCCATTTCTGAGTTCTGGCGAGACAACCGCACAGCAGTCGAAAATTTTTGTAAATAAAGAATCAAAACTGCTCGGGGTATGTGTCCCTAGACGCACACACTACTTAAACTAACTTTTACTTATGCTAAGGACAACAACCACACTGGTGACCTAAGGAGGACTCGAACCTTCAGCGGGAGCGGCTCTTTATTTTTATATGTATAGACAATACCCGGCAAAAGTAGAATAAAATGAAATAAACAAAACATTTAAAAGCCATATACATCTATACCCATACTCCGCACGTTATGTGGTTGAGGGTACTTTCGAACCATTGTCACTTCCTTCTCTTCCAGTCGAGTATGGTGCGCACAAAAATTATGTCCTGTACGCCTTAGTGTCGGCCTAATGTCTCTAATCTTATCCTTGTCGTCACTTCGTGAGATATACGTAAGAGGAAGTAATATATTGGTTGACTTCTTCATTAAACGTACGCTCGGAACTTTGAAGCCAGTACCACGATATAAAACCTATCTCTTGCAGCGTCTAGCACTGGAGTTCCCTAATCATATCCGTGACGCTTTCGCGCTAACTAAATGAACTCGTAACGAAGCGTTTTGCTCTCTGTTGGATTTTATCTATATCATCTATTAGACCAAATTGGTACTGATCCCACACTTACGAGCAAGACAAGCGCTGCCCGAAATAGTTTTCTAACCTACTCCTTTGTTGACGGACAACACTTCCTGAGAATTCTTCCACTAATTCTCAATCTGGCGTCTGCGTTACCCACGACTGATTTTACATGGTCGTTTAATTTCAAGTCGCCACTAAAATCCACTCGCAGATATTTTATGGAAGTAACTACTTCCAGTTTTTGTCCTGCTATTGCGTAGTTATATAATAAAGGATCTATCTACACGTGTAAATCGCCATTCGCTGCACCATGTATTAACAGACTGCAGATCATCCTGCATTTCGTTTCCCTTTCCCAATGTTGCAAGATCTCGATAAATTATTGCATCATTTGCGAAAAGCTTAATTGCATTTCCGATATTATCTACGAGGTCCTTTACATATATTGTGAAAATAAACGGTTTCATAACATTGCCGTGAGGCACGCCTAACGTCACATTGACGTCTGAAGACTTATCTCTGTTGAGAATGACATTCTGCTTTCAGATAGCTAGAAACGCCTTAGTCCAGTCACACAGTTGGCCTGATATTCCATATGCTCACACTTTGTTCAACAGGCGACGGCGCGGAACTGTATCGAACGCCTTGTGGGAGTAAAGGAACGCAGTATCTACCTGGTTTTGCTGTTATACTTTCTCTGGATATCGTCGATGAATAGTGCGAGTTGAGTTTGTCTATCGTTGTTTTCGGAAACCATGTTGATTCCTACAAAGGTGATTTCCGATCTCCGGAAATGATCTAATACTCGAACATAAAATCTATTACAAAATTCTGCAACTGATTGAGAGATATAGGTCGATAGTTTTGCGCATATGATCGACGACCCTCTTGTAAACGGAAATGACCTGCGCTGTTTTCCAATCCTTAAGAATGCTTCGCTCCTATAGAGATCTTCGGTACACTGTTGTTAGATGGGGGACAAGTTCCTTCGCATACTCCGTGTAAAATCGAAATGGAATCCCATCGTAACCATCGGCATTTCCTCTGTTTAGTGATTTCAATTGATTTTCTATCCCTCTGTTACTTACTTCAATATCTAATTTTGTCGTTCATACGATGGTTTAGAGGAGGAACTAACGAGTAATCTTCTGTGAAACTGCTTTGGGAAAAGACATTTAATATTTCGGCCTTTGGTGTGTCAACCTCTGTGTCAAAACTATTACCTTCAAAGAGTGTCTGGCTGTCCGGTTTCGACCCGTTTACTGATTTGACGTAGGACCAAAATTTCGTAGGGTTTTCTGCCAAGTAGATACACAAAACATTGCTCTCAAAGACATTGAACGCCTGCCGCATGGCAGTGCTTACACCGATTTTGGCATAATTTAATTTTTGCTTGTCTGCAAGACTTTGGCTACGATTATATTTCCAGTGAAGTTCTTCTTGCTTTCGTAACAGTTTCCTAACTCGGTTGTTGAACCATGGTGGATCTTTGCAATCTCTCATCATTATCCTTGTCATATACTTACTTATATCGTGTATTGTACGGGCCTGTCGAGGAATTTTTCTAACCTAAAAACTGACATAGGCACTCCACACGTACTCCGATACCCTAGTAGCATTCCTGACCATTTTAAGGAGGAATATACAATTCCCCCCCCTCCCCCCTATAGCGGGGGTCGAGAAATTTGCACCCAAGATCACCACAGAAGCGTCTGAGCCTCTGGTTTAAGCCTTCCATTCGGCTACAAACCAGAGGACTGCGATCCTAGATTCATTATGGAATCTAAAACACATGTCCTTTCTGGTGACTCCTCACATTGTTGAGATATGGAGGTTAGGTTAAAATTAAATGAGAAAAATTACGTGATTCCAGCGGATTTCGCATCTATGAAGTTTCGCTTTCCGATCAACCACTTGCCGATAGCCAAGACTTCAAGTTGAAGAACAATGACAATTATTGGCTACTTACTGCACATAGATAAAAGGTTTCATTTACAATAAAAGTGATATTGAAGACAGTTGTCGTGATAAAAACAATCATTTCGTTTAAGTTGGACGAAATAACACACACACTGTGCCAAATTTCATTAAGATCAATTAAGTAGTTTCGTAGTTGGCATCTTTAGCTTCGTATTAAAAAGCAATAAGTAACAGCAGGAAGAATTACGGATCCGAAATTGATGGTGAAGGTGCAGTAGTAGGCCTATAGCACTTCCTGAAATAGGAGTTATTGATTTGTATATTACAAAAATGTGGGGACTGCTGTACGAAAGTAATGCAGCGTGTACAACACTGCAAGTTCACTAAATAAAAATGCTAAAATGAGCTTCCATCTGGAGCCCACAATGAAGAAAAGTAAAGAAATTCATCTTTTATTTAAGTAATTATTATTAACGCCCTCAGACCTCATTTTTTGGTAAAGGAATTTTTATTATTCTGTAATTCTTTTGTGGTTCATGGTGTGGGTTCCTGTAGTCATGTCCTAGTTCATGAACCACGGGCAACGTATGAGTAGCCAAGTAAGTGGTCCTGACAGTTGGGATACTAGTTACTTTGGAAGTAGGTCCGGCATCTCGGACATATTCTGAGTCGTAGCCACATTTGTGCTCAGACGGCAAAGACTAACAAATCCACCGGTTAGTCCCTCGACCGTTGGGGGTAAAACCGAGTGGGGCCCTGGGCAAGTAAGGCTTGCAACCTGATTACCAGGTACTTCCATACGATGCTGGCAAGAATCAGAGCAAACTGCTTTGGATGTGACGGAGTCTCACCTCTAATTGATAGACCAGGGACTCTTCAGATATGACTTGGCAAATGATCGGGAATGAGATGGGGAGCTATTAATATCAATGGGGACTACACTGGGAAGAAGGTTGAGCTGGCAGAGGCTTCAAGTAAGATGGGGTTAGATGTTTTAGCTGTTAGTGATGTTAGGGTAAGGGGAGAGGAGGAGGATGAAGTCGGAGAATACGAGGTCTACCTCTCAGGAGTCAAAGCAGGATGAGCCCAATGGGGTGTTTGGCTTTACATCAGGAAAGCACTCGAACCCAGCATAATTGCAAGAAGGTATGTAAATGAACGACTGATGTGGCTAGAGCTCCAGCAAGAAAATTAGGATTTTGTCAGTGTATTAGCCCTTGAAGGGACAGATCAAGATGATATGGACAGATTTAACAACGCATTTAGTGATGTAGTTGTTAGAGTGGAGGACGAGGATAGTGTTTTGCTCATGGGTGACTTCAACGCTAGGATAGGAAATCGAACAGAAGGGTAAGAAAAGGTTATGGGTACGTTTGGAGAGGATATGTAGGCCAACAGGAACCGGAAACAGCTCTTGGATTTCTGTTCCAGTATAGGCTTAGTTAACACAAACTTCTTTTAAGCATAAGGACATTCACCGGTATACTCGGGAGTGAAGGGGAACAAGATAGGTCACTGACTATATAACAGATTAGGAATTAAGGCAGGCAGTCAAGGATACGCGTATTTTCAGAGATTTCTTTGATGATACTGATAATTATTTAATCTGCAGTGAAATTGATTTTGTGAGGCCAAAAGTGCAGAAAGTCAGGTCCGTATGTACAAGGATAAGGGTGGAGTAGCTTCAAGACAAGGAAATTAGGCACAAATATATCACACTGATTTCAGAAAGGAACCAGTTAGTTGAATGTAGTAATTTACAGTCATTGGAAGAGGAATGGACAAGGTACAGGGACACACTACTAGAAGTAGCTAGAGAATGTCTTCGAACAATAGTGTGTACAGGCAGGAAGAAGCAGTCTTTTTAAGATAGGTAGCGTGGTGAAATGCTGCCCCTTTGCTTCTTGAATTGTTACTGATAAACACTACATATGAATAATTGTAAATATAAGTCTTATTATTATTATAGTACTGAAATTTATCGGCTGTAATCTGTAAGGAATATTCAAATTGTAATTACAGCGTTTGATTCTCCCAAGTCTCCTGAATCTATTCATATAATTATATTTGCCGTATGATCTTCCCTGATTTTATATGGATTTTTAGAATAATGTTTGTGGCTATAATGTATTTCAGTTGCAATATGGAATAGCCGCCCTCGCTCAGCCAAGAGCGTTTCCATTTTCCGAGCACAATAGGAGAACCCTGACTGCCTGTATCCCATTAACTAGGTCCAAACTGTTAGCTGGCCGGCTGGGGAACCCAACAGCCGGGCAGAGCCCAACTTTCACATGAAAACAATTAGCTTCCCCCTGTACCTGTAATGTCTCATAAGTACTACACATCTGCGTTGCTGCCGTAGAAGAAATAATTGTTCAAATAACGTTTGAAATTTGAAAGTGTTCTTTAATTACATTTGCCAGTATAACGTGCGCGCCGGCCGCAGTGGCCAAGCGGTCTGTGGCGCGCCAGTCACGTTCTGCACGGCCACTACGGTCGGGGGTTCGAATCCCCCCTCGGGCATGGATATTTGTGCATTCCTTAGTCTTAGCTAGTTCATTAGTAGTTTGTAAGTTTAGGGACTGATGACCCCGTAGTTACGTCCCTTAAGCTTGAAAAAAATTTGAACATTTATGACATGCGCGCCACCTATTGTAAGTTAATCGTACTATGTCCACAACTTTTGCGTAAGAGCAAGGAGTAAGTTACCGAAGTTTTATCGCAGTCAAATGAACGTTATGGCAGCGCATAAAATAGGAACAAATATATATGAAGTTCCCAATCTTCCATTCATACAATTCCTCCATTCCCTTCTCTCTGTTCACCTGCTCCTCCCCCCGTCTCCTCCTGTCCCTTTCTCTGTCCATTTCCTCTTCTCTGTCCCTTTGATGACTATCACCTTGAAAAATATAATGTAACTTCCTCAGAGAGCTGCTAGAATTTTCAGAATTTTTTTTCATTTGAAACTTCGCCGAAATATTAAAATTAACTGTTTAGTGACGTTATGTAATTGAAATGATTGTAGGTGATATGATTATATTAATACTGCACTGATAAACTGAATTGTTCAATTATATTTACAAATTTCATCAGGATCGGAATACAACTGTAGAATCTGACGAAGTCCATATGTAAAGTATCCTCCGTCATGTACAATCCAAAAATTTTCTTCTTGTTTTGAAGGGTAAGTGTCCAAAATGTCATGAAGATTTCAGAATGAATAAAGTGACCTTGTTCGCATTTTTAAGCTTATACTTAACGTCATATCTCCTGAACTATATGTCTTAAGCATGGAAGGAATATGTGGTCCAAATTTGGATGAAATCGGTAAGGTGGTTTAGAAGTAGACGTCGCATGATGCAGCAGTTCTCCGCGCATTTCTTTGTTTATTACGTCATATATCCTGAACTATTTGTGGTACAGTCATTAATTGGCGCCTATGACCATCGAGAAAGTACAAGCAGTTTGTTGACCAAGTTTCATCACAATCGGTTGAACGGTACGGCCGCGCATAAAATACGAAGACACATTTATTTTTATATATTAGAAGATGTAATGACTTGGCAATCGCATGACAACCAAAAGTAATATTTAAAAATACTTTACTCATATGTGAGCGTACTTCATTCATGTGTCATTAAATTTTCTTACAAATCGGAACATAAAGTTTTGTTATGTCGGTATCTCGATGTGCGATTGCCAAATAATTATATTAATTATTCTTATTTCATTGTATTGTGGTGCACTTGCCGAATCATTGTATTTATTATAGAAATAATGTTGTATAATATTGATATAGTCGCTATAAATTAGATATAAAATTATAACAAGGTGTTGAATAGATGTATCCATGAACACTAACTTAACTAATCGACTTGGTTTCCCATGAGATCTCCCAAATTTGTCGTGAGACTTGCATTTTTGTACATTTTATGCTTTTGATGGGTTCGCTATTTCTTTTATCAAAATAGAGAAAGAAAGCAGTTTTAACTGTCTGTATTCTACAGGCTTATCAGTATCTATACATATACTGTAAACAACCAAAGACCTGATTACACTAATAACAATCTTCGGATGTTAGTGGTTTGCGATGTGGAGATAGTAACTAAGGAAGGAAGATTTGGGTTTGGTTAATTGTTTGGGATGGGGGGGACCAAACTGCTAAGGTTATCGGTCCCCCGGTGGGGAGGGGAAAGAGTGAGGTTAAAAAAGGAGGGGAATGTAAAGGAAATACAGTCCAGGGAGGAAAGAAGGAAAGAAAGTCTTCATTAGCTCGGGGTCCCGTGCTCGCCACGCGCGTACTCACGAAAGAACCGTGAGCCTCCGGGGGGTGGGGTTTAACATCCCGTAGACAACATGGTCATTGAAGAAGGAGAACAATCTCTGTCAAGAGTAGGGAAGTAAATCAGCTATGTCGTATGAAAGGAACCATCCCGGAATTTGCCTGGAGCGATATAAGGAAATCCCGGAAAACCAAAATGTGGATGGTCGGACCCAAGTTTGAACCTCCATCGTTCCGAATGCAAGTGCAGTGTGTTACCACCTTGCCACATCACTCAGTAGGTAGTAACTACTAACTATGTAACTACTGATATCACAACAGTTACCCTATTGAAGACGACTTTACCACTACAAATGTGGCAACCATTAAGAAAGGGCGTGGAGTGTGGGAAAGAAGGAACGAAAATACGAACTTTAAAAGTAACGTAAAAGAATTCCAACCGGGAAAGAGGATGACCGGAAGAACAAAATGAGAGAAGCTGAACCTCAAGACTTATCCGAATGGTGAAGAAGAGAGCCTTTGGAGGATTTTGGAGGCGGGGCACTAGCGGTGTTATATTTCGTATAGGCTAGAGAGTCAATCACAGCTGGACAACGGTTAAGGGGCGGTGAGCGGCTATCAACGGTATGAGTCAGCGCAGTAGGAATTTGCGGCACATCATCTTCATGTAGTCGCCTCAGCGCATAGGTAGCCATCTCATTTTAACTATACGAGCAACTGCCTTCGGTAAGAGAGACATCGCAGAACGCAATTCATATTGCTACCAATCTGGGTGACTTAGTGGTTCTGGGGTAGCAAAAATGGAGACAGATAAATAAAGTTAGTAACTAAAAATATATAAACTTCGAGGTACATTAATTGAAACAGGACAGTAATTGACGAAGGTACGGATATGAATAGTTCTATAGACAATAGTCGCTGCCGTTTTGGAAACTAAGGGGGAAACAAGACTACAGGCATAATTACATAACTATACGGCACATAGTTCAGGAGATATGTTGTCATGAACACCGAGACGCTTGAAAGCCGTCGCATAATGAATAACGTTTAAATTTATTACTTCTTTGCTGCTAAATGAATTCGTAACATATTTTACAAACAGTAATAACATTGCCAATGATTGTACTTAGAGAATTATGTCATTAGAATGAAACTTTCACTCTGCAGCGGAGTGTGCGCTGATATGAAACTTCCTGGCAGATTAAAATTGTGTGGCGGAACCGGGACTCGAACCTGGGAGCTTTGCCTTTCGCGGGCAAGCGCTCTACCGACTGAGCTACCCCGACACGACTCACGATGCCGCCTCACAACTTCACTTCCGCCAGTACCTCGCCTCCTACTTTCCAAACTTCACAGAAGCTCTCTTGCAAACATGCAAGACTAGCACTCCTGGAAGAAAGGATATGGTGGAGACCTGGCTTAGCCACAGCCTAAGGGATGTTTCCAGAATGAAACTTTCACTCTGCAGCGGAGTGTGCGCTGATATGAAACTTCCTGGCAGATTAAAATTGTGTGCCGGAACCGGGACTCGAACCTGGGACCTTTGCCTTTCGCGGGCAAGCGTTCTACCGACTGAGCTACCCCGACACGACTCACGATGCCGCCTCACAACTTTACTTCCGCCAGTACCTCGCCTCCTACTTTCCAAACTTCACAGAAGCTCTCTTGCAAACATGCAAGACTAGCACTCCTGGAAGAAAGGATATGGTGGAGACATGGCTTAGCCACAGCCTAAGGGATGTTTCCAGAATGAAACTTTCACTCTGCAGCGGAGTGTGCGCTGATATGAAACTTCCTGGCAGATTAAAATTGTGTGCCGGAACCGGGACTCGAACCTGGGACCTTTGCCTTTCGCGGGCAAGCGCTCTACCGACTGAGCTACCGCGACACGACTCACGATGCCGCCTCACAACTTTACTTCCGCCAGTACCTCGCCCCCTACTTTCCAAACTTCACAGAAGCTCTCTTGCAGCAGCTCTTGAGGTGGCATCGTGAGTCGTGTCGGGGTAGCTCAGTCGGTAGAGCGCTTGCCCGCGAAAGGCAAAGGTCCCATGT
This sequence comes from Locusta migratoria, assembly GCA_026315105.1. Lineage (NCBI taxonomy): Eukaryota > Metazoa > Arthropoda > Insecta > Orthoptera > Acrididae > Locusta > Locusta migratoria. Next base: position 213,606,689 of record CM048755.1, on the reverse strand, counting down.
TCGAGTCCCGGTTCCGGCACACAATTTTAATCTGCCAGGAAGTTTCATATCAGCGCACACTCCGCTGCAGAGTGAAAGTTTCATTCTGGAAACATCCCTTAAGCTGTGGCTAAGCCATGTCTCCACCATATCCTTTCTTCCAGGAGTGCTAGTCTTGCATGTTTGGAAGAGAGCTTCTGTGAAGTTTGGAAAGTAGGAGGCGAGGTACTGGCGGAAGTGAAGTTGTGAGGCGGCATCGTGAGTCGTGTCGGGGTAGCTCAGTCGGTAGAGCGCTTGCCCGCGAAAGGCAAAGGTCCCATGTTCGAGTCCCGGTTCCGGCACACAATTTTAATCTGCCAGGAAGTTTCAATTATGTCATTGTACGACTATAGGAGATATGACGTCATAAACACAGAGAGGAGGGGGGGGGGAGACTGCAGCATCATGTTTGTATTTTAAGCTCTTCCGTATCGTTCGACCAACTGCAATGAAAGTTTGCCTACATAGACCTATTGCTTTCACTTCCGCGAAGATTATAGGCATAATCATATCACTGTCTACGTAAAATTTTGTATGGTACGTCAACTAAGAACTTAGTCAAAATCATTTTTTTTTCCGATCTTCATGAAAGTTCTCACACTTAACCTTCAAAACAAGAGGAAAATCACCGTCTACCTAAGATATCGTACGGTGCATGGAAGAGGGAACTTTGCATTAAACGTAGACACTTCTTCACTGATCACCATTCAAGTTAACAGATTTATATAATTTTCACAGATGTAGAGACCAGTGGGCTGAGGAGGTAGGAACTCGACAGAGAGACGAGGTGGTGATATGCAGATAAAGGAGAAGGTGGAGATGGGCAGAGAGAGGGGTAGAAAGAGAACAAATAGGGGAGATGAAGACATGAACAGAGAGAGAGAGAGAGAGAGAGAGAGAGAGAGAGAGAGAGAGAGAGAGAGAGAGAGAGAGAGGGAGAGGTAGAGAGGGAGAGAGGAGAGGAGGAGACGGACAGAGAGAGAGGGAAAAAGGATTCAGACAGAGAGAAAATGAATGGAGAGATGGACTGTCTTAAGACTTATTAAAGGGGCTGAGCGACGCTGTGTTTTCAGGCAGATGGATACTGGTCTGAAGGAAATTTACGACGGTTTAGCGTTCAGTAATAAGGTGGATTCTGGTTTAAAAGAACGTAGTGACAGTTTGATTCTCAGTAATAACAAATTGGAACATGGATTAAAAGACGGGGAAGGATGGAAAGGGCATTTTGAACGAATAGGGAAGGACATTAGGGATATATTTAACCAAAGTACAGGCATTGTACGACAACAATTAGATACCTATATTAAGAAGTATCGATTTGAAAAGAAAGCAATGAACTTGGAAATCGATAAATTAATAGTTTCAAACATAAGTGTTAAGATAAGCTGGAAGAGAAGCTTCAAGGGGTGCAACGAGATTTTGAGAATAACCTTAAAAATTTCAGAGATGATTTCCACACTTGTTTGAATGGCCTGAAATCAGATCAGGCACATTTTGTTGAATCATCCTCGTTGCTATTTGTTGCATTGTCCTCCCTGGTCAGCCTGTCTTTCAGGAAAGGTACGGTGCAGGATTCGTAGTCATCTAGAACAGTTCTATAGAGATTTGTATTACAAGTTTTATTGACGCCTAAAGCGAGCGGTACATTACGAACTTTGAAAATTTTTGGTTTGGCATTTTCCTTCAGAGTAATGTGTGCAGCAAAATCTTTTGCTTTTCCTAGTCCCGCAGAAAATAAATCTGGAAAGTCTTTCAGCAACTTCTCTACACTGTCTTAAGCATCAAAATTGTTCACAACTAAAACATTGTCTTGCACAGTAAAATCAAAAAGATCAAAAGAATCTAAACCAAAAATATTCTCTCTTCCTAAGATTGAAGCACTTGAAATGTCACGTGTGCATTTGCGAACGGTATACTGCAGGTAGTAAACACTGTCCAGGTAAAGGAATGTCATTGCCATTGTACGCTGTTAACCTTGTTTTACCGCGAGAAAGGCGCGGCGATCCTAACTGTTCATAGGTTTTGCGATTGACCAATGTGACTGATGCAACTGTATCTAGTTGAAATTTTACAGAAATGTCATTCACATGCAAATTGACATACATTTTTTGGCCTGGCGATCAACTTGTGCTACTTCCGTGTCCTTGATGTTACGAGGGGCTTTTCCGCTACCGTGGCACCTGAATCTTACTGTTCCAAAATCTGTTCTACTTTATGGAAAGACGGATCTGACATTTTTAGAATCTGCTCCCTAAGGCGGACATCAGTTACATTATAGACAATACCGTCACGTAACATCACATCTGAATACAAAGCTCCACTCGAACATTTAAATTTACACTTCCTAGTTAGACCTTGAAGATCTGTTATCCACTGCTTGTATGTTTGATTTTGACCTTTATTACACCGAAAGAACTGATACCTAGCAGCCACTACATTGATTTGCTGTTCATAATACGCCGTGAGGGATCCTATCACTGAATCATAAGAAAATTCTGAAGGTTCCGCGGTGGGAAACAGTGTTTTGACAAGACAGAACGCCGGGGGGCCTATAGTTGAGAGAAAAAAAATGTAGTTTGATAGTACCTTGAATCTTGTGAACTGTCGCGTAGGCTTCCATTCCTCTTCTTTTTCGTCGTACTGGCAGAATGGTGGATTTACTGTAGGTGGTGCCTGCTACAGCGGCACTTGCGTACTTTTTTGCACAGGTGCAGCCAGAAGTTGTTGCACAGTTGATAGTAGAGAGGCAATTTGTTGACTCTGAAACTGAAACATCTGCATTAGCTGCTGTGCATGGAGCGCAGGAAGCTGCGGTGCAGTGACAGTGATAGTGGGAGTATTCATTTTGCAAAATCAACAAGAAGAAACAGTACAAAAATATAGAAATTTCCGAGTAACCCTGCAAGAGAAATTAAGAAACGATTATACTGGACTCGCCGAGACCTGAAATAAAGTAACAAGCAAAATAATTGCGCAGCGGGAGCAATTTAACAACTCGTCGCAATGTGGGTCGTTATTCTGTAGTTTAACACCTCGTCGCCATTTGTTGAATCATCCTCGTTGCTATTTGTAGAGTTATCGTCCCTCGTCAGCCTGTCTTTCAGGAAAGGTACTGTGCAGGATTCGTAGTCATCTAGAACAGTTCTATAGAGATTAATATTACAAGTTTTATTGACTGAAGAATACAATACTCAACTTCTATCTGTTCTTCTCTCTTCTCGCGGCGTCGTCTTCTGTGCGATGCAAGCTGCGCTGAGACCTAGTTACTGCCTAGTTCGTAGCCGAGTTCTGACGGGTCGTCCAGACGCATGTCGGCCTAGGTATAGCACCTTGCAGAGGGTTACTCCCTCCAACAGGTGCGGCGCCGGCGTGCGATAGGCTGTCGGTCGACCGCTGCCTTCTCCACGATCGTTCTCTTACGTCTTGAGTGTGGCGCTGACGTTACACCACAACACTTTTATTGGGGGATAGTAGAGAAAAATTAAGCGAAGTACTTGCGTAAACTAGGAAATAATATGAACTTCTTTAGGGAAGGTGACAGAACACATTTTGAAAGTATAAGGAATCAAATGAAGGTATTGTGCTTATCTGTGTCGAATGTAGAGGGTAAATTTTGAGAGAAAAACTATGTAGAGAGGAGTAACTTTATCGGAGCTTTCTGAGTATGCTGTGGATAGTATTTTTTTTTAAGTCTATGGGACTTAACTACGGGGTCATCACTCCCTAAACTTACAAACTACTTACAAACTAGCTAACACTAAGGACGGCACAAATATCCAATCCCGAGGGGGGATTCGAACCCCCGACCGCAGTGGCCGTGCAGACCGCGACTGGAGCGCCTCAGTCCCCGCGGCCACCGCGGCCGGCGTGGATAGTATGTTGATACAAGTACCAGAAAGAGATCTGAGTCAGTGTGATAGTATAACTACCTCTGAGGGAAGCTTCCAAGAAGAGGATGTGACTGAAGCAAGGAAAAAATCGTCCAGGTCGTTTCAAGAGTTTTTGGCAAAGTGCAGATATGACTAGAGGACTGGTTGGTTGAAAAAATATAACTTACTTTAAGCCATAGAATGGGACCTTCTTAAAGTTCTTTGAAGGGGGATTGCATCTACAAACCAAATCTACATCTACATACATACACCGCAATCTAGTCAAAAGTACGTGGCAGAGGGTACTCAGGAACACTACTAGTTACTTGTTTTCCTATTCCAGTATCATATAGAACGAGGGAAAAACCAATGCTATTATATGCATCTGTACGAGCCCTAATCTCTCTGATCTTATCTTTATGGTCTTTACGCGATATATAGATTGGCGGCAGTAGAATCGATCTGTAGTCCGCTTCAAAGTCCGGCCCTCGAAATTTCTTCAATAGTGTCTCTCTTAAAGAACGTCGCCGTCCATCCAGCGACTCCCATTTGAGTTCCCGAAGCATTTAGTTGGCATAAAGCATATAGTTAAAAGAGGAATACTACAACAATTGGATCAGGAGAAAATGATTTAGGAGAAATAGGGGAATCAATAAATGCTTCTGTAAATTACATTTAGACAGGGCTAGTTTTATAGATAATATTGCGGATGGAAAGCAATTAACTTTTGTACTAATTAAATGGCAAGGGGCGTTGCAAAATAAATGAACTGCTACTTTATTAAGGGCGTGGAGAAACCGAAATGGTTGTTTCGATAACAGAGAAAATTTAATAAGTCATGAAGATGTTGTAACTCTTCAGTTCTGTGGAGCAAAACTACACAAACTTAATTATAATTGGGGAAAAGAAAACTCGGAGTAATTACATATCTTACAGGCAACGTGCAAGCAGCCCACCTAACAAGAGATAACAAGTAGAAACTACAGTAATCGAAAACGCGAAAACAAATTAAGTCCCACGCACGGCCATTGCGCGGGACTAAAAATGTTTCAAATGTTTGCAAATCTATGGGACTCAACTATTTGGTTATCAGTCCCTAGCTTACAAACTACTTAATCTAAGATAAACTAAACTAAGGACAACAAAAACAACCATGCCCGAGGGGGGAATCGAACCCCCGACGGCAGACGGCACCGCGCACCGCAACACGGCGCTCCAGTACGCGCAGCTAATCCGCCGCGGCCCGGGACTAAAGATGATCTATTACGGGCCCAAGAGCTTCGGATTACAAACGTCGAAAGAAGATCGAAAGTTAAGGGAGTAATTATTGGAAGAATAGGAAAATGGCATTTCAACTGAAATTAATAATACGATAACAGTAATAAAAGTGGGAAAACGTAAATATGATTTTGTTTTCCGTAAACGATATAAGTGTCTCTAATGTGGAGTTTTTAGAAATAATACGACGAAACAACAAGTATCTGAAATATCACATAGGTGTACACATTGTAGGAATGAGTGGAGAGGGCCATCTTGGATTTCTTGGGGAAACTGCTAATACTGCAAAATACATACCATGAGATTGTAATTTTGTCCTTGGGGCATAGCACAAAAGAAAGTAAAAGGAAAACCGTTGTCTATTTTTAGACAAATAAAGCTAAATGGCTGAAAATATAAATGTTGACCTTTCACCACCGTTCATACCTACATCTGCTCTTGTATGTCGCTCGAAATTCTAGCACACCAAATGTCTTTACAAACTTGACTGCGATGCGAATGAACTTGCTTCTCTTGCGCCAGCTGTTACTTGCATGTTGTTGAAATAACGAAATTTTCCTAGATACTGGAAAGAGATGATGATTCCCGTGTCGAGGTAGACTGTTGAAGAGACACAGCTAACTATGGGTGTCCTTTAGTAAGAACTAGCTGAAAACCCGGCATTGCCCGGGTGTTTATTTATTCCTACCATTTTTCAGGTATATATTCATTTGTATAAGGGCTGTATGTCTGTAAAATCTCTTTGGAAGACAGTTAGTAGTAAAGAAGTAATAGATTAAATCATGGTGCGTGATGGGGAAGTTTTCCATGAACGTTACTGTTTGTGTGCTCATATCTCACCGACGGTGGTTCGAGTCCTCCCTGGGGCATGGGTGTTTGTGTTGTCCTTACGTTAATTTACCTTAGTTTAAGTAGTTTGTAATCTACGGACTGATGACCACGCAGTTTGGTCCGATAGATTTACAAACATTTGAATATTTTTTGCTCATATCTCATGAAGTACGAGTCGTACTGTGATACAATTTAGAAGATACACTCAACTATATATGTGTATACTGTCTGTAAAATTATAAATTGTAACCTCATACCGAGAGCCGTAGTTTTACTCCATAAACAGCGGAAAAGTAATAAGCGAGAAACATTCTTCCTTTCATCGTTTTACTATAGTTACCAGCGAGAAAAAGATTAATAAAGGTTTGAAATTATTTTTAAAGATTGTTGCAAGTCGCTAAGTACTGTCATTCTCATACAGTGTATTTCGAAAGTCTCGCCGCATTATATGGCAGTTATTGCGAGTTCTATTGGTTATGATGTAATATCTTTTGAGCCATCTGCCGTATGTGATCCTTAACCATGCTGCAATTGTTACCTCACGGTAAGGAATGTGTGTACCAAATTTGGTTGAAATCGGTCCAATGGTTTAGGAGAAAATGAGCAGTATTGCCGCAAAATGGAGCAGTTTTTCGCGCATCTCATTGTTTATGACGTCATATCTCGTGAACTACATACCGTATGTGATTCTTACACTTACGGCGACCGTCCTCATGGATTGAAGCTTACGTGTACAAAATTTCATAAAGATTTAAACAAAACTGTAAATTTGTATGCAACACGCACAAACATACGGACACTCTGCTTTATATATTAGACTAGCTGAAAACCCGGCGTTGCGCGGGTATTTATTTATTTATTCCTACCTGGAGTTAGTACTTCTCCTACCCTTCTCTCTCTATCCATCTTCTTTATTCTAAAAATATGTTATCTTTATCGGAGAACATATAAGAAATAACGCTGTCTTGGATAATGTACAAAATTATAAGCACATTATTCAACAAAGAAAGATAGAAGTCAAAACACAAATGACAAATAAAATTCGCACGATCTCATATTTATTGAGTTATATGTGGTACAATTGTATAATTTTTCAGGTATGTATTCATTTGTATAAGTGCTGCACGTCTGTAAAATGTTTTGGGAATACAATTGATCTTAAAGAAGTAATAGATTACTACTTGGTGCGTGATAGGGCGGTTTTCTATGAACGTTACTGTTTTATGTGCTCATACCTCATGAACTACAGATCGCACTGTGCTACAATTTCGGAGGCACATTCAACGATATGTGTGTACATTGCCTATAAAATTTCGTGCGGCTACAATTTGTAGTGTAGAAATTATAAATTGTAACGCCATACCGAATGCCGTAGTTTTACTCCATAAACAGGGGAAAAGTAGTAAGTGAGAAACTTTTTTCCTTTCATCATTTTACTATGGTTGCCAGCGAGAAAACGTTTAATAAAGGTTTGAAATTAAGTTTAAAGTTTGTTGCAAGTCGTTAAGTACTCTCATTCTCATATAGTGTAAAGTCTCATCGCATTATGGCAGTTTCTTGCAACTTCTATAGTTTATGGAGTTATATCTCTTGAGCCATGGGTCGTATGTGATTCGTACTCATACAGAAGATGTTATTTCATGTAAGGAATATGTGTACCAGATTTGGTTGAAATCGGTCCAGTGGGTTAGGAGAAAATGAGCAGCATTGTCGCTTATGGCAGCAGTTTTCCGCGCATCTCATTGTTTATGACGTCATATCTCGTGAACTATATGTCGTATGTGATTCTTACACTTGCGGCGACCGTCCTCATGGATTGAAGCTTACGTGTACAAAATTTCATAAAGATTGGAACAAAACTGTAGATTTGTATGTAACACGTACAAATATACTGACACTCTGCTTTATATATTAGATATTGTGTTCATCATCGTGGAGAACACATAAGCCACCAGTAGAAATCAACGAGCATGTTGTGAACATAGCTCGCTCTGTTCGTCGGTGAGATCGTTCGAGCTGATAACGTGCTCTGTCTGTGCGAAGTGTAATTTCCTCCATATAAGTACTGAATCCATTCAGTGTTCACTGACGTGTTTCTCGTTTTGTGCATGTTGGACACACTGCGACGCTATAGACGCCTTCTCTTTAGCATTTGGTTTTACACTAAATACTAAACAAATCACTGCGGTATACAGGACCCGGACTTAAGGTAATTATGCGATGATCAGGTGATATGCACAACGTCTGGGTGCTTTTGTATTCTAAGGATTTGTTACTTGAGTGGATTTTAATGTCTCTTCCGAAAATTCTGACGATTGTCTATCTAACCGGTTGTCAGGACACTCAGAACATTCACAGTATGTTTCACGCATGTTTTAGCGCCCAGTATTACTTTTTATAAAATCAGTATCACACTTCACGGCCCCGTGGATGCAATTTATAATAGCCAGGAATGAGAGTTTCAAAGATAATCCACTCTTTCTTATCCAGGAGTGAAAAATGGTTAGAACTTTTTACTGGTGATTTGAAAGTTCTGTAACTCTACAATGATACTATCTACATGTGTGCCATTAAAATTCTATTAACTAGGGTCAAATAAGTTTAAAGGCGTATAACTTTAAAAGTTTCTAGTGAAACGACGTAAAGTGAGGAAAACGTATTTTAGAAAATAGACGAAAACTCATTTGCGATTAAAAATTATGTAACTTGATATTTATACTAAAAGTATACGCTTCTATAACGTATTATTTGATTTACATCCGGTAAACGCTTTTAAAGATATATAATTTAAAATTGGGCAGCTCTCGCGAAAACACATACAGCTGAGAACAACTTACTTTTTTCTTCAAAATTTTTCATTGAGAAATTCTGTAATTTGTAATTTTTGCTAAGAATTGACGTGTTTATAAGCTGTTAAATATTCAGTAACATCGAAAAATAAATATCAACATATGTAGTTCTAAATTAAGACGTTCCTAGATAAGACGCGAAAAACATTGCTTTAGAAAATAATTAAGAACTCTTTTAGTTGTGATTTAAACGTTTTTTTGTGTGCGCCTTTAATATATTAAAATATGAGTTACGTCAGCAAAAATCCTTTTCTAGATGTGGAATTCAGAAGTACTGTTGAAAAACTTCGTATTTTTTGATTGAAAAATCGTGAATCTTAAGAGTAGCACTACTAATATACGTTTTTATAGGTTCGTAAATGTTTATTAAAATCGAGCCAACGTGTTTGAAGGTAAATATTTTTTCAATCGAGGAGCTTCTAGTGAGAAAATGTTACTTTAGAAACTGGATAAGAACTAAGTGCCGCGGTGGAGTAGCCGGGCGGTCTAAAGCACCTCGCTGCGGAGCGCGCGGTTGCTCGCCGTGGAGGCTCGAGTCCTCCCTGGGGCATGGGTGTGTATGTGTTTGTCCGTAGATTAGTTTACCTAGGTTTAAGTAGTTTGTAAGCTACGCACTGATGACCACGCAGTTTGGTCCGATAGATTTACAGACATTTGAACATTTGAACTAAGTTTTACATGGCTGATTTGTTCTGCAACTACCGACGTATGTACCTATAACAAACATGGAACAAACATATTTCAAGGCATATAGTTTTAAAGTATGCAGTTCCTATCAGGCGTAAAGGAATGTCCGTAGTCTTCTGTACATTCCATCTGCCTGGTGTAAATGTATTCCCGAAGCCGTCTGGGTGTTCTACGTGTTGGGCACACATGTGTGCTCGTAGCTCGGAAGGGGTTAATCTGATTTTCAACGCGCTAAGAGGAATTATCTGGGGCCACGGCAGTGTAGAGCGCACAGCCGTACCATCCGTTTCTCGAAGCCACTCACAGCACCTGCGACCCACCTTCGTTACTGAAATAGCTATAGACCTGAATTATCAATGGCCAAGAGGATATACTGTAACAACCTACACTCCGAAGATAGCTTCTACTTATACCTTATAGTTTACGTACTATTACCAGTAAACATTTATATCGGTATAGCAAGAGGAGTAAAGATTAGCTTTGAAAACACACACACACACACACACACACACACACAAAGAAACTTTCACGAACTTGGTCAAACCAAAACTGAATTTGAAATTTGCCGCGAACTGTTTCCATTATGCATGGCCTACGCTATGGCAACACAAGAAAGTCAGGAGCTAAGTGTCAACAGTTCACTGATGCCCATCGGTTCTTCGGTTGAAGTTAACATACCACTCTAGAAAGTGATACTTCTGGGTTGATTACATCTAATTGTCTACTTCGCTACTATCGAAGCAGGAGAATTAGCAATCGTTGATTATAATTGACTTAGAAGTATCGTAAACTCGTCTAACAGCAGCTACCTGGGATCAATTAGGCAACTGGGTTGTCTAATCAGATTTTTGCTGCTGACATGTAGTGGGCCAACGGCTGAACTTATTTGACAACTATAATGTGTAGTTGATTGATGTCTGCCGGCCGCGGTGGCCGAGGGGACTAAGGCGTTCCAGTTACGGTCTGCGCGGCCACTACGGGCGGGGGTTCGAATCCCCCCTCGGGCATGGATATTTCTGTCGTCCTAGTTCGTAAGTAGTTAATAAGTGGTTTGTAAGTTTAGGGACTGATGACCCCGTAGTTAAGTCCCATAGACTATACAAACATTAGAACATTTGATAGATGTCTCTGTGAACCTCGTTGTCTCAATTTTTCATGCGGAAAATACCTTCCAGTGATTATTGATTTCAAGTTCGTGGTGAATAGCATCGTTTCGTACTCTTTCTCAGCGAGATCTTGGTTTTGTAACCCATTAATTTGTCAACACGACTAGTAGGTAAATCAAAGTTAAGTTTAAAATTTTTCTTAAATTACTTTTACTTTGATATTTTGAAATGCTTAAATATCTTGATGCACGTACGTATGTGCCTGAAGAAATAGTGCTAATCATACCGCGCACGGCAGTGCGCTGTATTAATATGTTCGTAAACGGCGCGTGCGAATTTGCGATTCCTTAAGGGCCCATATCTCAGGTTCTATTCATCTCAGAATGAAGGGGTAAAGTGTTTTGGATAGATCTTGGCCTAGTGATGATTTGTGTAGAAGAATGGGTATACTATAGCTATCATACAGTACATCGTCAAAATTTTCAAAGTTACACACTCCCTGGAGCCCTTCCAAATTGAGCAAATCAGTTGGCTTTTGTACATGACGTGTAGTCTATGGTGGGTTTAAACAGCTTGCAAAAGTACCATTCATTCATAGGCGGTTCCTGAGAAAATATAAAAAAAACATGATTTTTGGGTACGAAAGGCTTCGATACTTTCTATTCATTGCATATCTTCGAAATTTTTACCATATGTTCTTATGATGATATTTTCGAGGCCGTTTCTAAATTTTTTCGATATCGTTATCCGTTACCGAGATCCAGAGGTTGAAACTTATCATAGTTTTGTACAAACTCACAAAACTAGATTTTTAGCCGTTGTAGCACCGTGAATCGCAAATATCTAAAAAAGTAACCATAGAAAATTGTTCAAATATTTACAATACATCCTGTAGACATTTACCTATAAACGGCATTTTTCAGTTTTCGTAAATCTTAGTCCGTTAGCAAGATACGGTCAAAAACCACAAGACATTGCTAGAAAAAGTGCGTATTGTGCTGAAAGACGGCGTTCGGACAGCTCTGAAAATTACCGTGCGATTTGAAAAAATGTACTCGGAGAAAAAAAATTATTTTTGTACATCTTAAGGTGAAAAGGTGATTTTTGTTTTCGTTTACTTTACAGTTAATATGCAGCATCCGGTTTAGTGAACTATTGTAACATGTTTTAAAGAGTTTGCAGCCGGCCGCGGTGGCCGAGGAGAGTGAGGCACTTCAGTCACGGTCTGCCCGGTCACTACGGTCGGGGGTTCGAATCCCCCCTCGGGCATGGATATTTGTGCCGTCCTAGTTCGTAAGTAGTTCATAAGTAGTTTGTAAGTTTAGGGACTGATGACCCCGTAGTTAAGTCCCATAAGCTTTACAAACATTTGTACATTTTTTGAAAGAGTTTGCAGAGGTAAAAACACATTGCGTAGACTCCTCGTATGGTTGATTTTAGGTTACACATAGCTGCGTATGACATGTAGATAACGTATCGAAATATTATTTAATGTTTAGATCAGAATGATATCTTATGTGGTTCTTGAGATATCGGTCCGTGAATCATAGCACGCGACAGTAATAGGTCGAAAACGCTATTTCTGATTGTGAGGTAACGTATCTTGAGGAATAGGAAATGACTAAAATGTTATGTGTATGTTGTTTAGGTGTTTATCTGGAAAATCCGTTTTCAGTTTTTGGAAATGTGTATCCGTTATCGCGATACGCTACAAAAATCATCTAGTCTTCTATTAATGGCAAATAGTCGAAATTTTTACAATGCGTTCTAACACTATATTATCCAAATTTTACTCACCATTGATTTCATGTTATATAAGCAGTACACTCTGATGTAACGGGAAAAAGACCGCAACCAGCTTAAATGCTCCTGCTGGAGCACAGAAAAGGCGAATATGTTCTCTGACACAAAAGTGTGGAACCAGCTGCCTCAATCCTCATTCCGGCTTCGTCACCAAACATTTTGGCATGCGAACATATTCTCACCTTTTTCGGCTGAATGCGAGTAGGACAGAGACAGTGCAACAGGCAGAGAGAGCCATATATGATGGAACCCGAAAAAGGCGAGAATATGTTCGCATGCCAAAGCGTCAGTTCAGGAGAAATACATATGCATGAATACATCAGTGGGAAACGAAACGAGATGTCGGAATTCAGGAACAGTGGCAACAACAAACTAAGACAGATGCAGATAGTAGCAAGTGGAGAAAAAGAGAAAACAGTGAGAAACTGAGACGAATGGAGGCCACACATAAAGCATGAGCGTGCGGCTCTCCAATACTATAGCACGAAACAATTTGTCCATATTTTCCCATCCCCAGTCTACAGGTCGAACCCCAAGCAAACCATCCCCATGGACAAATGTGTAAAGGAGAAAATCGTGATTGAAGACAATGAAAGCCGACTCAAAGTGAGAAAGAAATGATACTGGCAACAGGACAGGAAGTGGATGGGACGTCATTGGGGCAGAGAGACGATGAAAGTGGCAGAAACAGACAGCAGTGAGAAAGGGATGAAGACGTTGAAAGTTTGACACAGACAGAAAGCGGCAGTGGGAGAGACAGCAAACAAACGGACAGAGACATATATAGACACTGACAGTGAGACGACATTGCTGACTATGACGGCTTAACTGGGCAAAAGTATTTACAAATTTATGCGCTAAAAGTGCACGCATATGTTCGCATGCCAAAACTTTTGGTGAGGAAGTCGAAATGAGGATTGAGGTAGCTGGTTCCACACTTTTGTGTCAGAGAACATAATCGCCTTTTCTGTGCTCCAGCAGGAGCATTTTTTAGCTGGTTATTAATTTACTTTACTAAGGAGAAGAAGCTCTGGTTCATGGTCTTACCCAGTGTTCTTTATTGAGTTTTCCTTTAACAGCAAAGGACTTGTGACTGGTAGTAAAAAAGCTTAGATAGGGAGGAAAGAACGGTGTCCATTTTCAAAGAAAATTTGCCTCGATTTTTATAAGTCCAAAATAATTTAGAGGGAGGTTCTCTAACATTGTAGTGTTAATTTCAGGTGGCCGAAGATAATGCAGGCTTGCGTATCACATTTTTATAACATTTTGTTGGTGGCATATGTTGTCCCATTTCCAGGGAAACTAAGGCCATTATGAAAAATGCTTTATAACAAAGAAAACGTCACCTGAAAACAATTTCTTCTTTCCATGTGTACAACATATTAGAGAGAATGATCCCTAATTTATGGAAAGCGTGTGTTTTTCATCTTCACATTAAAATTAATAGAAAACCGTAAAAAGTGGGCGACGTTAGGCCACATTACGGTACTTACTGTCAAGAACTTTCAAAAAATGTTACGTCAAAGCCTCTGAGGAAGTCCCATAGAGACAAGGAGTTAGGTTTAAGAGAGGAATAAATATTACTTGAGACGAGAAACAGGAGGAGTAATATACAAAAGAAATGACATCCCATGAAAAGTGTAAAATGAAAACCAATAGAAGTCTTGCAACAGGGTCCTTCTACCACAGGAAGCAGTGAGATTTATTTAACTAATATAATAACCGAGTCAGTTGTTCACGCAGGAGGATCACATAAACGTGCCGTTGTTTCACCACCGAACAGATTTCCGAATAGAGGGCGTAGTAATATGCATCCCTGGTAAAGAAATGCAGCGCAGGGAGCTGAAGAGCAGGTAATCCGAATTCAGTTTTATAAAGAATAATCTCCGGCATTGGCCCTATACTTAATTTGCATTTATCGCGGATCTTTGGACCAGCGTCAGGTCGGAGGCGACAGGGAAATGCGCAGGTGACTCCCGTTAATAAAATAAAGAAACGCACCTGCATAATTACCCACTAATATATTTAACAACATTTTGCTGCAGAACTTTTGAAAATATTCTCTGTTCGAATACAGTAAATTTCCTTGAGACGGAAAAGCTTCTGTCCATGTATAAGCACGGCTATAGAGAGCATAGCTCGTGTGAAAGCCAGCTTGCCCTTTTCTCACATGATATCTTACGATCTATGGATGGTGGACAACAGGGAGACTGAATATTCCTTGTTTTGCTAGGTGCCGCATTATAGAATGCTAATGAAGGTAAGAGCATTTGGATAGGTCCCCGGATATGTAAGTGGTTCCAAGACGTCTTAAGTAATAGAAAGCAGTACATTGTCCTCGACTGCGAGTGTTCATCAGGGATCAGGGTATCGTCAAGACTGCGGCAGGAAGGTGTGCTAGGGTCGTTATTAGTTTATATCTACACAAAACATAGGACGGACATAGTGAGTAGCAATCTGCGGTTGTTTACTGATAATGCTGTGGTGTACGGGAAAGTGTCATCATTGAATGAAAGTAGTAGGATGCAAAATGACAAAATGACTTGCGACGAAACGACTCGATTGTGGGACTCGCATTTTCTTTCCATTTTATGTTTTACACGGGATAAAATTTTCAAATTTCAAATCGAAAAACACTTACCGAAAGCTTGTTAAGCTATTGTGGCGTCTCATGAAGTTTGTTTAACGTCTTCTGTCTTCACCATACGACGGGTTTCGACAATTTGAATTGTCTTCTTAGATCATGTTTCCTGTTAGGGAGGTATGAGTTCAACCATTTTGCAGCATTGCCAGTGACACCATGGAATTCTGATTTACTTAAAAGGACGTTGTCGTTCACACAATCAAATGCCTTGATAAATCACAGAAAATACTGGTTGTAATTTACTATCCAATGAATTATGTACTTCCCGCTGTAGGTGTAAAAACATTCTCAATACAGGAACCCTTCAGAAATCCAAACTGTGTTCTGGACAATTTATTTGCGGTCAGGTGGTTGAGAAGTTGTCCGTAAAATGGGTTATCGACAATTCTGGTTCTATAGTTTGATGGTATCACTTTATCCCCTTTTTTGAATAGAGGTTTAATTTCCTGAAAAATGAATGTTGACAAAACAATCTTGTGATGATTCACCAATGCTAACTCCTTCCTCATTGTTATTTCGCTAATTAATTTCTGCATGTGGCTTTGTTTTGCAACCACTTCATGTAATGCAAAATAAATTTTGAAGGATATGGGGTAATTTTCCGAAAACAAAATTCAGTTTCAATAATTTGAGTTTATTCAGACTATCAACAAAGTAATCTTCATCGACTATTTTATTTTGGTGGAGGTGTATTACCGTCTTTTATTTTCGTCTGACGTTTAACATGACTTCACACTACGTTAGTGCCTGACGTCAGCCGAAGCTCTGAAAATCAAATTATATTGAAAATATGGTTGACTACTGTGAATATTGACATGTAAAAAGAGGATGGAATTAGTTATCATTCATTCTACTCTTTCACAAGATAAACCTATTTCTAACACTATTAACAATGAATGTGCTTTATTAATTCAAAAAGAAAGGGATATGCAAACTAATAAGAATTCGGCGGATCATCAGAAATGAGCGAGTAGTGCGCAGCAAATTTCCCTAAGCGGCCGAAGATGCGTGTCACATTACTTTTCCGTTCAAAGCGGCAGCGGCGTGGCAACAAAAAGACGCTATGTGTCCGCTTTCATGTCGCATTACTCATCTATATTCAGAGACAAGACAGACGGTGGAACTGGAGTTTACGTGGAAACTGCCCTAAGCTGAAATTAGGTACAGAAATACCTATAAAGATTTACTTCACAAGTTCGACGGTATGAGTCCATGAGCAAACAAATCCTAATCTTAAACATTGCTTAAATTAAACACGAACACAGAATTTTGCTAACTGAATGAATATAATCAGTAGGACAAATCCATTCGATTTATCGATCCTTAGTGAAGCTCTTGAGCTAGGCACTCCTATTACGAACGAACAAATTAAACTCTCTCTTTGTCCACTGGGCGGTAGGCAAAAGTAAAACATTGCTTTTAACACGAATAGCCAAGCAGAAGTGGTCGGTGATCAAATGCCCACACACACCTTGTCTGCGTATTCACAAGATCATTGGAGCCATGGGTAGATTTTGTGAGACGAGAGGCAGAGTGCCACAGTTTTGCTTACTGGACGAGAGAAGAGCTAGAAGCAAAGTGAAGTAAAACTTTTTTTTAGCAATAAGCAAACGTCTCTCTCTCCCTACGTCATAGTATTTTTCCCACGTTTTGGCCAATTACCGACAAGGATAATAGCCAAATTGGCTGATTCACAAGAAGAAAATTATTCCCACAATCACGGGATTCACTTCTATTTTTGTGGCGCGAGTGGGGGGAAGTAAACTTCTCACTATACATCTTATCCAATAACATTATCTCTTACGAGACGGCTGTTCTCTTGCCCCACTGCTGGGCGAGAGATACGACAACTTTAGACTAAGATGTAATATTAAAAAGATCTTACACCCGAGGTCCATGTAAGGTCCTTTGGAAGGGTGCCCATTTTTTGTCTATAATGAGGCTATAGAAGACTGTATTCGTGTAATGTTTGTCACTGGGAAATGTTAGTCGATTGAAGCAGTGAATGTAAATTTATGATGGATGATGGATTTGCCGTACAAAGAATGTGACCATATCCATTCTCACTGGAATGTATATGATGTGACTAAAGATACAACCAACATTGTGAAGAAAAGTAGCCTTCTCGAATTCACTAACTATTCCGTCAGTTCCTGGCAGACTTTGTTATTCATTTTGAATGAAACACACAAGATAAATATTTAATATTCTGCAAATTTATTGTTTTATACAAACTGGTTTTCAGTTGTTAAGCCATCATCAGGGAAACACTAAAGATGTACAGCAATGCAGCTTGGAAGTTTAATGTTCAAAGATTTTAAGTTGTTTTACAGATAGTATGTGTACATTAATTTTCAAAGACGAGTAGTGTAACAGTTACTGAACAGTTACATTACCTTGATCCTCTGGAAGGGTGCCCATTTTTTGTCTATAATGAGGCTATAGCAGACTGTATTCGTGTAATGTTTGTCACTGGGAAATGTTAGTCGATTGAAGCAGTGAATGTCAATTTATGATGGATGATGGATTTGCCGTACAAAGAATGTGACCATATCCATTCTCACTGGGATGTATATGATGTGACTAAAGATACAACCAACATTGTGAAGAAAAGTAGCCTTCTCGAATTCACTAACTATTCCGTCAGTTCCTGGCAGACTATATTATTCATTTTGAATGAAACACACAAGATAAATATTTAATATGCTGCAAATTTATTGTTTTATACAAACTGGTTTTCAGTTGTTAAGCCATCATCAGGGAACCACTAAAGATGTACAGCAATGCAGCTTGGAAGTTTAATGTTCACAGATCTTAAGTTGTTTTACAGATAGTATGTGTACATTAATTTTCAAAGACAACTAGTGTAACAGTTACTGAACAGTTACATTACTGCACACCACATCATCAACATACCTTAACCAGTATCCAACCTTGGCAGAGACTTTGTGCCTATGGAGAAGTACCATTAGTCAGCTCGAAACATTCCTTAAACAGTTTAATTCTGTTCATAAATGTACTTGTATCAAGCCCGTAATGGAGTTCGGGGGTTACTGAGTAAATTAATGTAGACCTAACGATAGATATCAGCAATCATTCCAACACATTCAAGATTTATGAGAAACATTCCACGACAGACATTGTAGTACCTACCTGTTCACAACATCCAGTTACAAACATGCAGCATTTCATTCCATGATTCTTTGCTTATTATCTTTCTTCATGGGTAAAGAAAACTTCCAAATTGAATTAAATAGTATCAAACAAATCACACCAAACAATGACGAACCTCCAACCTTGGTAGACTCTATAATGCACAAGTAACAGAGATAGTATGTCGCTTCACTTCTTTACCCTATTCTTAAGAATTCAATACCCGAAGAGCCTACTAAATGGTGAACAATCCATATTTAAGAAGAGTTTCTATGCATGTTGCCTGAAACCTTAAATCCAGAAAATTGAGAGTCTCCTGTTATGCTTACAATACCATACGACACTTTCTGTCTAATAGTAAAGACAAGATTCCTTGGAGTAGAATGGAATATACAAAATTACCTGCAGCTGTGGCAAATTTTACATTGCTCAGTCAGGCAGGAATATATGTATGAAACTGAAACAACACCACCAAAGTTGGAATCTTAGCAAAAAAATTCATTTGCACACGACCTGCCAAAAGTAGACCACAGCTACAACGTAACACATGAAGTAGTACACCATATCCAGAAAGAGAGGGAAATGAACTACTTTGAAATACTGAAAATTAATAAACATTTGTCAGCTTCCTCAAACCTTGTACTAAATGATCAGACGCAATTTCCATTCTCGCCACTTCTGTCTGCAGAATCTAACCAGTCTACATAAGCTACCCACTCCTACTTACTTGCTTAATGTCCCTACTACAGATACGCAGCGTAATTACTTGAGCCGCGGTGGAGTAGCCGAGCGGTCTAAAGCGTCTCGCTGCGGAGCGCACGGTTGCTCGCCGTGGAGGTTCGAGTCCTCCCTAGGGCATGGGTGTGTGTGTTTGTCCTTAGGTTAGTTTACCTAGGTTTAAGTAGTTTGTAAGCTACGGACTGATGACCACGCAGTTAGGTCCGATAGATTTACAAACATTTGAACATAATTACTTGATATCATCACAGGAATTTAGCTACTTGCCTGATATTAATTTACATTTATTATTTTTTTAGTAATATCGGACATTTAAGCCAGTAACTAAAGTTTAATTTGACTATTAAAATTTGTAACCTTCAAAAATATTCAAATGTTTGCAAACCTGTTGGACCAAACTGCTATGGCCATCAGTCCATAGACTTAAAAACACTTAAATTAACTTACACGAAAGACAACACACGCACCCATGCCAGAGGGAGGACTCGAACCTCTGCCGAGAGAGACCGCCCAGTCGATAGCATGATGCCTTAGACCTCGCGGCCTCTCCCTCGCGGGCACAGCTGTTTCACTGACCATTCTCACCCTTCTATGTTTCAAATATTTAACCTTTTAAACATAATTAGTTCAATCAATTTCTATTGTTTCAATTTATTTTATTAGGAAAAATGTTTTAATTTATATCACGTGACACATATTTCATCAATGTTCAATAACTGTCACACTAGTCGTCTTTGAAAATTAATGTTCATACATTATCCATGAAACTACTTAAGATCTTTCAACGTTAAATTTCCATGCTGAATTGCTATATATCTGCAGTGTTTGCCTGATGGTGGCGTAACAGACGTAACAGACGAAAATAGGATTGTAAAAACAATAAATTTGCAGAATATCCTTCATTTATCCTGTGAGTTTCATTGGAAAGTAGCTTTTTCATTCAAAAATTTTACATATAAGATTCTATTTTCGGAAAGATCAAGACAAGAAACATGCATTGATACTTCGTCTAAAATGTCAAAACCAAACTTATGGGCCTGCCCAACACTAGATACACTGCAAAGTGTCTTTTAAAAAATGCAAATACTATCCACAAAATATTAAACATATTAATATTGGCTACGTGAAATGAAATCAGTAATGCTCACGCATTATTTCTTTTAGAAGATTAATAGTTTGTTATTATTACTCTTTGAATAAAATACCTTTCTTTCAAAACAGTCTATCCCATTCAATGATAGTTCTAAGTCCTTTGCTGTCTACGACAGAACTACAATATTATCGCCAAACGCCGAATTTTAAATTTCTTCAAGAACTTCAATTCCCTTCCCACATTTCTCCTTGTTTTCCTTCACAGCTTGTTAAATGTTCGAGAAATGATCAGAAACTATGGTTACAATGTCTGCAGGCGTGGAGTAGTGTCTGTCATACAAAAATTATGAGTGATCGGTAATTTGAGATATGTAATACGAAACTCTGCAGAGTTTTAGGTACCTGTCCCCTACAGCACTAGTTGCAGATAAACAAAAATGGCGACTCATTTGGAAAAAATGGACTCAGGAAGAAAGCTGCCGAGTGTAGATTAGGACGTCTATAGATTAACTACAAGGGGTACAGACAAGCAGTCTTGTGAATTACTGCTGAACACGTTTCCCGTACACTGCTTTGAGCAGCTAAATCGTCAACCCACACGCAATGGAAATATTTTAGACATTACAGCTACAAACAGGCAAGACTTAGTCAATGATGTCACTGTGAAGACAGGGTTAGTGATCATGATGTCGTCATGGCGACAATGGTCTCAAGAAGGCTAGGAGAGTGTTTGTACTTGAAAGAGGAGATAACCAATTGCTAGGATCCCACTTAAGGAATGAATGGACATCGTTTAGTTCCGGTACGGTGGATGTAGAGGAATTATCGGCAAAAATTAAATGCATTGTAAATGAAGCGATGCAGAAATACGTGCCGACAAATTGGATTAAGGATGAGGAAGACCCATTGATGTTCAATAATAATACTCGAAAAATGCCTAGAAAGCACAGGCAGTTGCGCTCTCGTTTTAAAATAGGTCAAGCAAATAAAATCAGTCAAAAATTAGTAGAGATTCGGGCATTGTAAAAAGATCGATGCGTGAAGCATACAGTAACTATCATCGTTATTCCTTCTGAAAAGATCTTGCCGAGAACCCGAAAAAATTCTCATCCCGTGTAAAATCGTAAGTGGAACAAAGGCCTCTATCCAGTTACTCGTTGATCATTCTGGAGTGGTGACAGAAGACAGCAAACTAAATGACGAAGTTTTAAATTTAATGTTTTAGAAATCATTCACACAGGAGGACCAGGTGATCATTTGATGATCGCAGTAAATTCCAAATGGAGGACACAGTACTAGGAACAGCCGGTGTTGAGAAACAGCAAGGAGTTGAAAACAAGCAAGTTGCCAGGTCCACATGGGGTACCAATCCGGTTGTACAAAGAGTCCTCTGCAGCATTGGCTGCTTACTTGCGTTTATCGCGAATCTTTGATCCAGCGGAAAGTTTCATGTGACTGGAAAAATATGCAAGTGACCCACGTGTGTAAGAAAGGCTAAAGAACGGTCCACGTAATTACAGACCAATATAATTAGCAGTTTGCTGTAGAATTCCTGGACATATTCAAACTTCTAATATGGTACAGTTGCTTGGGGCGGGAAAGATTCTGTTCATGCATCAGCATGACTTTCGGAGGTATCGATCATGCAAAACCCAGCTTACCTTTTCTCTCATGATCTTTCGTGCTATGGTTGAAGCGCAACACGCAGGCTGCATATTTCTCGATTGTCGAAAGACGTTCGACACGGTACTGCAGTGCAGACTGATAACGAAGGTATCAGCATATGGTATAGATACCCAAATAAGGGATTGGTTCGAAGAAATCTTAATAGAACCTAGTACGTTGTCCTCGATGGCGAGTGTTCATCAGAGACTAAGATAACATCATGAGTGCCCCCAGGAAAGTGTGATAAGACGTTATTATTTCCTATCTATAAAAAATGATCTGACAGGCAAAGTGAGTAGCAATCTGCGCCTGTTTGCAGATGATGTGGTGTATAGGAAGGTGTCGTCATTGGATGACTATAGCAGGATGACTTGAACTAAATCTCTTGGTGGTGTAAGCTCTATATGTAAAATCTCATAATGTTCGAATACATCATTAGTAGCGTCCTGCTTGACAGAGTTGCGTCAATTAAATATCTAGGCTTAACGCTGCACAGCTTTTTTTGGAACGGGTAGGGTTGAATGCGGTTGGTCGACTTCGATTTATTGGGAAAATTTTGGGAAGATGTGATTCGTCTGTAAAGGATGCAAACAAGTTTTCGTTTATCCCTCGTTCTATAAGTTGGTGGAACAGGAAATCAAGTAAGTAGCAGTGGTACAGGGACGCTCCGCCACGCATTATTGGGTGGATTGCGGAGTATATATGTAGATGAAGATGTTAATAACCCGATTTAAAAATAAAAACAACAAACCAAATGAAATATTCAATTAATGAAAGTATACTTCATTTACAATATTAAATTGATGAGATAAAATTTTTACAAACTTTTTTATATTAATTATTGTTCTGCACATAATTTCGACCCCCATAACGACAGACATTGTCAAGGTGGTGTGGCTTACATGCCTAAACCATACAGGTAGTCGTACGGTAGAAGCAACAACAGCGGAGACGTATCTGTGGAGAGGCCAGACAAATGTGTGGTTTCTGAAATGGGCTGCAGTCTTTTCAATAGTTACAGGGGCAACAGTCTGAATGATTGAGCTGTCCTTGTAACATCAAATAACTTGGCTTTTCTACCCAGTTAATTCGAACGGCTGAAAGCAAGGGGAAACTACAGTCGTTTCTATTCCCGAAGACATGCAGCTCTAATGTATGAATATATGATGACGTCTTCTTGTGTAAAGTATTCCGGAGGTAAAATAGTCCCTCATTCTTGTGCGGACTGTACAGAACATGACGTCACCATGAAAAACAAATCAAGTATGGAATGTTCTGTCTCTTAATAGGATAGGTGCGTTAGAAAATTTGAAAAGAGAAATGAATATGTTAAAGTTAGAAATGGTGGGGATATGTGAAATTCTGTGGCATGATGAACAGTGCGAGGGTGAAGGCCAGCTACACCACTCGCTCCCGACTCCTCACTTCCTGGGACGCGCGCGCGCGCCAAAAGCCCAACTGCCGGTTTTTTTTCCCTACGTCATCAACTTCCCTATGTGAGCTGTTCTAACCGACTTGCTAACGTACAGCGCTCAGCCAATACATTTCTAAAACTTTACTTAAAATCAAAATAATTACACTACACATTAACCAAATGTCTTCTTTGTTTTTTTATATTGTTATAAACATCCTTTGTACTATTTATTATAATCGTGCAATTTCTTATATCACAGATAAGTGAGTTAACTGAATCCTTCAAGATAAAATACACAATATTAATTGAAAATAAAATAAGAAATAGTTAATATATTATTTTTATAAACAAACATTGCCATGCTAGTTGTGTAACTGTCTTGTATTCATTGGTAATTTATTACTTTTCATTGTCAATTAAACATTTTACGCCAGATGTGACTATATCAGCTAATGTATTGTTTATTTATCAACAGGCTATTTTGTAATGAGGGCCTTAAAGGTTCCTAACTGAATCGTATCACTTCAAATGCCAGTAATATTAGAGTATTTTATTTCACGTTGTGCACTGCACTGTGTCTAGCACTCACCATTGTCCCTCTCTCCCCTCACCGGAAACGAAAACTGGAAAATCTTAAGCTGGAACAAGTCACCAACGTCGGCCTGCTCGCTGGCCTCCCGTTACAAGCACACAGCAAATCTCAACGTGAAGAATTTCTACCTATGGCCTAACTATAAATGTTGTCACCCAACTGCGTACATAAATTGCTACCATAATTAATAAGATTAAAATTGTGTAACATTTAGTTCATTGGCATGGTCAATGTTTGCAGTGAACTTCATACTGTTTAATTATCAAATGCTATTAATTAACAATATTTCTATTGGGCGGTAATCTCACAATACCCCCACTTGCGGCATCAAAATCATGTGCAGGATGGCGCAAGTAGCACCAAAATTAATACTTTCAAATGAGCAAAATTTAAAATTACAAAAATTATTGAATCGGATTGACTCAAACACTATACCAATTATGACCTCAACTAATGCAAATAAATAAATAAATAAATAAATAAAATAAATAAATAAACAGGGCAGTGACAAAATTTCCCAATATTTGTACCATTAAGACCACTTATAAATTAACACAATAATTTTCATAGTGTGTGCATATTTTAAGAATAGAATCCTTATAACTAATTACATCCAAGAAATTTAAGTGTGCCTGTTGTTTGTATACAGAATTGGCACCAAATTTATAATAGTATTTACCTTTAGTCTTTAGAGGACCTTGTCCTACATGGAAAAACTAAAATCATCACTATAAAAACTTTTGACGGTGCACACTCCACTTGTTTAAAGGAAATCTCTCACCACTTTGACACTGAACCCCAGAGTCATCGTTGCAGCAACTCTTGTCCATGGTGTATGGTCCTACATCTCCGTCATTTTAACCAACATGCTGTTGAAGCTTAGATTCATGGCACTGGATCAAACGTTCTTGTTCACACACGTCATATGCACCCTACATGGAACAGGAAGAGCAGAAGGCACCCATGAGTCAATACAGACAAAAGTTTGTCTGAACACCAGGATTCGGTTGGATTTGTATCCCACCCCTCTGCCATTCAGACTTGGTGCAATTGAAACTAAGCATTGAGACATGTACAGTAACACGCAAATCAACAGAATTAAGAACTCAAAGTGGCTTGTGTTAGTCATTATCAGATCAACCCAAATCACCATGCCTGCACTCTCATCAGCCATAGCTTCAGATGAAACAGACAAGGAAATATGTGGCATATTTGGAGTATTACTCCATCAAATAAAATACCAACAACCTGCCTGTGTTAAAATATATCTTAAAGTTCAAATAATATTACCAAAAGAATGTTATCATATAGAATTTTCTCTTCTATCAACATGACACCCACGTTTATAAATATAAATCCTACCCCTGGCACAAAAAAAAAAAAAAAAAAAAAGATTTCTACTGGTGTGAGGTTAAATTTGCATCCCCGTCATCAGCCTCATGTGCTTTTCACAAGTACTCCCCACAATAAAATATCTAAGGTTAAAGTCTAATTTCAAAATTAGATTATCACAAAACATCTACATTTTTAAAATAAAATATCACCAAACCCTATTGATACTCAGGCTAGACAGAAAAATAGTTCTCGTCAACTGTTGTTGCAGAAATTGTTGAGTCAACAGTTGAGCACCATTAAAGAAACCAAAATGTGTTGTCAGAATCAGTTTAATATATCAATGCTATTAGACACGTTACCTACCAAACACTCAAAAGATACAGACATTAAAGAGCAAACACTTTCTCTCATTGAAACATTTCTCAATCCAACCCACCTTTAGCCAAAACAGCCACAACAAACATACATTCCTCACTTCTGACCCATATGGTCAGTCACACCCACATATGCAACACCGTCAGCTGACACCTTCAGCACAATTTATCTAAGCCACAGACCCCACTGCCTGCATCAATGACCACCACATTCTCATTTTCCGAGTCACCCCACAACTCACACCACCCTGCTCACATACACACACACATAAACAGTACACTCCCACTTCCTCTATCCTTTAGTGTTGGCATCATACATACATATTTACCTCATGTACAACTGTTGAACTGCAAATCTGATACAAGCACATGTTTTAACACAAACAACAAGAAGAAAAAGAATATATAAAGAAAGCATGTAAACGTGACCCCAATGCTTAAATCTAAACACATACATAAATACTAACACAGACCACAGAATAAATATACACAAATTCTTAACCTACTATGTACAATGCATTGAATCTCATACTTCATGATTTAAACTGGTTTATGGCAGTTACTTGTGTAAACATGCCATTAAATCTTTATCACTTACAAAATTTTTGAATTTCACCCTCTTCATGCATCCCTCCAGACTTAATTCTAACACTTTATCTTTATACTCCAACTGAGCTTCATATTTGCACAGGAAATCACTTCCTAACATTAGATTTAAACAAAGTCCCTTTATGAATAATAAATCTTGAATAAACAGCTCCTCCTCAATGATTACTTCACATTCTGGGTTCCCTGCATTTAAAACTTCTATTTTTCTTGCAAATGCACACTTTTCTTTTTCCCATGCCCCTGGTTCCACAATCTTTAAATATTTTAAAATCCTGATCCCATCATCAGTCCCATAGTCATTCACTTCTTTGTTAATCCAACCTACATTCAACGCATGCCTAATCCCCTTAATTGATCATACTCATTGTCCCCATTCACAAACTCTTTCAACACATTGTAATAAGTCTGGTCCCTATTATATTGTTTGCCTAGTCTGTCCAACCACTCCCATGAACCACAGACATTGCCGAGGTGGGGTGGCTTGTGTGCCTCAACGATACAGATAGCCGTACCGTAGGTGCAACCACAGCGGCGGGGTATCTGTGGAGAGGCCAGACAAACGTGTGGTTCCTGAAGAGGGGCAGCAGCCTTTTCAGTAGTTACAGGGGCAACAGTCTGGAAGATTGACTGAGCTGGCCTTGTAACATCAGCTAATGTGGCCTTGCCACACAGTTACTGCGAACGGCTGAAAGCAAGGGGAAACTACAGCCGTTAATTTTCCCGAGGACATGCAGCTCTACTGTATGAACATATGATGATGGCATCCTCTCGGGTAAAATATTCCGGAGGTAAAATAGTCCCCCATTCGGATCTCCGGGCGGGGTCTACTCAGGAGGATGTGACCATCAGGATAGACAACACTGGCATTCTACGGATCGGAGCGTGGAATGTTAGATCCGTTAATCGGGTAGGGAAGCTAGAAAATTTAGAATGGGAAATGGATAGGTTGAAGTTAGATATAGTAGGGATTAGTGAAGTTCGGTGGAGAGAGGAACAGGATTTCTGGTCAGGCGAGTACAGGATTATAAATACAAAATCAGTTGGGGGTATTACAGGAGTAGGTCTGATAATGAATAAGAAAATAGGAATGCGGGTAAACTACTATGAGCAACACAGTGATCGCATTATCGTAGTCAAGATAGATACAAAGCCAACACCGACCACACTAGTACAAGTTTATATGCCAACTAGCTCTGCCGACGATGAGGAGATCGAAGAAATATATGAGGAGCTAAAGGAAATTATTCAGACAATTAAGGGAGAGGAAAACTTAATTGTGATGGGAGACTGGAATTCGGTAGTAGGACAAGGAAGGGAAGGGAAGATAGTAGATGAATATGGTCTGGGCAAAAGGAATGAAAGAGGAAGCCGCCTGGTAGAATTTTGCAAGGAACATAATTTGGTTATAACAAACACCTGGTTTAAGAATCACAAAAAAAAGGTTGTATACGTGGAAGAGACCAGGAGACACCGGGAGATACCAGATAGATTTTATAATGGTAAGGCATAGATTTCGGAACCAGGTTTTAAACTGTAAAACATACCCAGGGGCAGATATAGACTCTGACCATAACTTGTTAGTTATGAACTGTAGGCTGAAACTGAAGAAACTACAAAAAGGTAGGAAAATAAGGAGATGGGACCTGGATAAGTTGAAGGAACCTGAAGTTCTTAAGAATTTCAGACGGAGCTTTAGGCAACAATTGACAGAAACGGGGGAAAATAAAACAGTAGAGGAGGAATGGGTAGCATTGAGAGATGAAATATTGAAGGCAGCAGAGGACAAATTAGGTAGGAAGGCAAGACCTACAAAAAATCCTTGGATATCACAGGAGATACTAAATTTAATCGATGAAAGGAGAAAATATAAAAATGCAGTAAATGAAACAGGCAAAATGAAGTACAGACGACTAAGAAATGAGATTGACAGGAAGTGCAAAATGGCTAAGCAGGAGTGGCTAGAAAGCAAATGCAAGGATATAGAAGAATGTATAAATAGGGGAAAAATAGATACAGCCTACAGGAAAATAAAAGAAACATTTGGAGATAAGAAAAACAGCTCTATGAATATCAAGGACTCTGATGGAAAACCAGTTCTCAGCAAAGAAGGGAAAGCTGAAAGGTGGAAAAAGTATATAGAGAGGCTCTATGAAGGAAATGAACTTAGCGGCAATATTGTAGAAAGGGGAGAAGAAGTAAATGAGGATGAAATAGGAGATACTATACTGAGAGATGAATTTGACAGAGCACTGAAAGACGAAACAAGGCCCTTGGAGTAGATGATATTCCCTCAGAGCTACTGAAGTCTCTGGGAGAACCAGCCATGACAAAATTGTTTCACCTGGTGTGTAAGATGTATGAGACAGGTGAAGTACCCTCAAACTACAAGAAAAATGTTATAATCCCCATACCAAAGAAACCGGGTGCAGACAGGTGTGAAAACTACAGAACCATCAGTTTAATAAGTCATGGTTGCAAAATATTAACACGAATTATTTACAGAAGGATGGAAAAGCTGGTAGAAGCCGACCTTGGGGAAGATCAGTTTGGGTTCAGGAGAAATGTAGGAACACGGGAGGCAATACTCACTTTACGGCTTAACCTAGAAGATAGATTAAGAAAAGGCAAACCTACATTTCTAGCTTTTGTTGATCTGGAGAAGGCTTCTGACAATGTTGATTGGAATAAACTCTTTCAAATTCTGAAGAAGCAGGAGTAAATTATAGGGAGCGATAGATTATTTACAACTTGTACAAAAACCAGACAGCGGTTATCAGAGTTGAAGGGCAAGAAAGGGATGCAGTGGTTGGAAAGGGAGTAAGACAGGGTTGTAGTCTTTCTCCATTGTTATTCAATTTGTACATTGAGCAAGCCATAAAGGAAAGCAAGGAGAAATTTGGTGAAGGAATTAAAGTTCAGGGGGAAGAATTAAAAACATTGCGTTTTGGCGACGGATTAGTAATTCTCTCAGATACAGCAAAGGACCTGGAAGAGCAACTGAACGGAATGGACAGCGTGCTGAAAGGAGCATATAAGATGAACATTAACAAGAGCAAAACTAGGGTAATGGAGTGCAGTCTAAGAAAATCAGGTGATGCTGAAGGAATTAGATTAGGAAACGAAGCAATAAAGGAGGTAGATGAGTTCTGTTACTTGGGCAGTAAAATATCAAATGATGGTCGCAGTACAGAGGATATAAAATGCAGAATGGCAATGGGTAGAAAAGCGTTCTTGAAAAAGAGAAATTTGTTAACATCGAATATTGATTTAAGCCTAAGGAAGTCCTTTCTGAAGGCATTTGTATGGAGTGTTGCCTTGTATGGGAGTGAAACATGGACGATAAACAGTGCGGACAGGAAGAGGATTGAGGCTTTTGAAATATGGTGCTACAGAAGAATGCTGAAGATTAGGTGGGTGGATCGCGTAGCTAATGAGATGGTACTGAACAGAATTGAGGATAAAAGAAATTTCTGGCATACCTTGACTAAAAGAAGGGATAGATTGGTAGGGCACATTCTTAGACATCAAGGGATTGTGAATTTAGCGTTGGAGGGAAGTGTGTGGGGTAAAAACCGCAGAGGAAGACCAAGAGATGGATACAGTAAGCAGATTCAGACAGATGTAGGTTGCCGTTCTTATGTGGAGATGAAGAGGCTTGCTCAGGATAGGGTATTGTGGAGAGCTGCATCAAACCAGTCTCCGGACTGAAGATCACAACAACAACAGTCTGTCCAAGTAATCATATTTGTGCAGTAGCCAATCATCTGGTGCCCACTTCCTAGTCTAGTTTATTTTCCCGGTGAAATTTCTGGTTTGTGCATCTACACTGTCAACTTGGCCTTCATTTACAGTTGGTCCAGTGTCATTTATTGTCTCTACTGGACCACATTTATTTACATTTAATTTAGAAAAACATTCACTCTCATTCATACATTCCACAACATCTATGCTACCTCCAGTACCATCAATATTTACATTCATACTTTCACATTCAGTCAACACTTGTGCCTCCGACCTATCCAAAACTATGGCTAACCCAACACTGTTTTTATCCTCTTTAATGTTATTATCAAATAAATTTCTCACATCATATTCCCCTTTACTGTCCTCTTTCCTATCCTTTCTCCTCCTGTTTGCCTTTCTTTTGTCATGTAGCATGAACCAATCCCCAAAAATTTCCTCACTACCTATAACAGCATCCATCTGACATATACTTTCCTCTCTTTTCTCCCTTTTCTTGTTTACTCTATTTATGGTTTCTTCCCCCTTTTCTTTATTCTTGCCTTTGTGAAGTCCTACTTCCTCTTTCCTATCATCATCTCTGACCATGTGACATAGTTTTTCCTCCCTTCTCTCCCCATCTCTATTCCTACTGTAATTATGGTCATTAGATCCCCTGTTATCCCATCTTCTGGTCCTATTATTAGAATAGTTCCTTGTCCCAAAACGGACCTCATGTGGAACAAATCTTAGTTTCCCTGAATCTGTCTCTGATTTTCTCTCCTACTGTTATCCCCATTCCTATTTCCACCTTCCTTCCTTTGATTTCTCCTATCATTTTCCCATGTTTCCCTCTGGCTTCTATTATCCCAGTTGTCTCCTCTGTTATTGTTACCTCTCCAATTTTCATTTAAATTCCTCTCTCTATTGTGGTTTCCCTGGTTGTGACCCCCATTTCTACTACCTCTGTTTTCATTGTGGTTTACATGCTGTGTCCCCCTGAACTGTCGTTCCATACATAAACCCTGGTCTATCTTTTCTACAAATTCAATGAAATACTCAGCTGAATCTGTGGGATGGTGGATTAACTGCCAATGCAAATATGCAGGTAATCTCCTACACAATGTGGAAATTACTGCTGAAAGACTCAAAGGTGTATATAAATGCACTAGTTTCTCAAATTCCTCATGACAAAATTCCTTCATGCTCTGTTTCCCTTTCACATAGTTTGGCCCGTTCCTCCAGACTCAATTCTAATACTTTATCTTTATACTTCAACAGAGCTTCATATTTGCATGGGAAATCACTTCCTAACATTAGATTTAAACAAAGTCCCTTTATGACTAATAAATCTTGAATAAACAGCTCCTCCTCAATGATTACTTCAAATTCTGGGTTCCCTTTCATATAGTTTGGTTCGTTCAAGAATTCATTTTGTATCTTAGCTTGCTTGTCCTCCCCCAATACTTATTTAAAAACAATTTTTCAAACGCCTCAAAAGTAACAAATTTATCAGCACACTGATTTGCCCAAGTTTGAGCAGAACAGTCAAGCATTCTTTGCTAACTTCACTTTACACTGGTCTGACATACCAGGCACAAATTGGTCCTTGCATGCAGCCAAAAAAATCTACTGGATGATAATTACCCACTCCTGAAAACTTTTTGCCATTAGATGTCTGCACCATGGACCAATTAGTGTTTCCTGATGCAGTACACAAATTCTAGATTATTTATTCTAGTGTTCACCTTCTCAATCTCAGTATTGTTTACTGTCACTACTTGTTCTATCTTTTCCCTAAGGTTACATTCTGTATTCTCTAATTTTCCTGACAACAAAGTTTTTGTTTCCTCAATACCTGCAACCATCTTTTTGTCAACCTCAGCCAACGCCTGCCTAGTGCCCTCATTCCTGTGATCACATATTTGTTTCACAGCATCTAACTGCCTCCTACCTCAGTCTCAATATCACCAATTCTGGAATGTGTCTCCTTTTCCCTATTTTCAAACCGTTCTGTTAGACTTCCTATCTTTTTGTCAATGTCTGTGATTATTTCTGTCTTTAATGCAAACATTGAATTTTATAGTGCCCCAATGTCTGCCTTAAAGTCTGCTTTCAATTCTGATTTTACAGTTTCTATTTCTGATTTTACAGTTTATATTTCTGATTTTACAGTTCCTATTTCTGATCTTAAATTTGATTCTAAATGTGAGTTTGAATTTTCTATTTATGATTCTAAATTTGAGTTTGAATTTTCAATATTTGATTCTAAATTTCAGCTAAAACTCGCTAACATGGCTGCGATCATCTCCGGTGTCAACAATATTCCCCCAGTATTTACCCTCTCTGGACTTTCTGGTATGCCACTCTCTGAATCTACGTCGCTTGGCGACTTTTTAAAAACCTGATCCATGATTTGGTACCACAAGAAAGCTTGATTAACACACAAGTATTGATAGCGCCAGCTGCTTTACTTATCTTTTAATCCAGACGTCCCCAACGCTCGCTGCCGTCTGTTGTAGAAGCTGTGGCTGGAATATGTCCTCACTGCACCCCTTATCCTTTGTAGAATCGAAACTGTTGGGCCCCGACGCTCCGTTGGCGACTTGCGAAGTCCCCCCGATCACTGCCGTCCGTTGCAGAAGATGAAATTTGAGTGCGTGGATCCCGCGCGGCGCCGCTCACTGCTGCCGGGCCGATGCGTAGTCGATCGCCGGTTACGGATGCCCGCGCCCGAACTCTGCTAGCCACCAACCGTCGTTAACTGCGCGACGCATTCGCGTACCGTCCACGATTATGCTAACTGTTTTGTCCACTATCACTGTCCTAAGCACACCCTACCTCTCTGTCCGAGCAAGACCAATGTGAATTTATCCCGCTCTCTGCTGCCAGCCGCCACACACACTTGAAATTGTACGTCGCGTCCGCGCACTTGTTTCCAACTGTTCGTAACTGTTCACTGTCCTATACACACCCTAATCTCTCCGTCCGAGCAAGTCCAACGTGAACTTATCCCGTAACGAGCCTCCAAATGCGAGAGTGAAGGTCGGGGTGAGAGTTTAAAATAGGGAAAGTTTAATTTTTAAAACTCACAACCACCAACTGCGAACCAAATTCCTAAACATGCAAAAACACAGGAACTTCGATTGCTACTGCTTGACTCGTTTTCTAGGGGATGATATCACACGTTCGCAGCTTTCCTTCCCTGCATATGATTAACAAAATAAATTCATAATAAAGTCAAGTTCATGAGAGAAAAGGGTGTACTCACTACTATTTTTGAAAACACGTGAAAGTTCACATTATGTTGTTTATTTCACCATATTAGAACCCTGTGGCTGATACGTCTGTACGTCGACACATTTACTTAATAAAGTTATAGCTCGTGAACCCCCAGACAAAATGAATATTTGTCGCAAATTGTTACACACCATGTGCCGTCTCAGCGCTTGACTTCTTTGATAATGGAATGATTTCATTTTTTTTTTTTTTTTTTTTTTTAATTTTCCGGGTAACTCTCTCTGCCATAAATTTGTTTTGTTCATTGAACTACTTCCCAACAACAAATAGCTTCCTCCTTGTTTGTGCAAAACTAAGCATGGGAGTCGGAAAAATACGCTTATTAATTATTTAGGAGTCACCACACTGCTGCCACATCATTACTAATTAAGTGAAATTACAGGCGTATAACTTTATTATGTTCAATACAATTAGGGACTCAGTGTGTTGTTATGAGTACAGGTAAATAGGTAATTTCTTCCAAAACGTGAAATATTCCGTTACATAAGAGATTTTAGGATTTATTATTAGTCACGTATAGACACAACAGGACCAGGCGAGATATAGTCCGTCAGTGTGGCTTTTTATGGTTAACATTACTTTGTGTCCAAATCTGTTTCTTCCTTTCAAAATGAAGTCTTCTTGTGTCATCAGACGACTGCGTTCGAGTGTCATTTTCTAATTTCCCTCTGTCCAGCTTTCCAATAAAATATCTTTTGCATGGAAGTTTTTCTATCTGCAACGTCTCAGTTATACCAGCTACTTTATGATCCTTCTTAGTCGCTGTGATTCAATTAATTGGCTCGCTTTTGGTCTTTCTTCTGTTTTCGTTACCCATAGAACTTAAGTCTCCGTTTTTTCATGGCACCACATATGCCTGTGTATTCTTCTATTTCCTTATTACTTTTCAGCCAGTAAGTTTCTCCATCTGTAATTTTGAGACGTAATATCTTCATAATAATCTTCTTTCTTTCGTTCTTTTGAATTTCTTCAACATTGCTCTTTGTATTTAAAATTATACTTTCCGCTTCATAAACCCATTCAGGTTTGATGACAATGCTGTAATTCCGAGGTTTACTGTGTTATTTAATAGAAATATTTTGTGTGAAGTAAATGCAGTTGCCAGTCTTTGACAGCGAACTTTGGTTGCAGCTTTTCTAGACTGTTTTCGTGCATAATTTCCCCCAAGTATTTAAATTGAGGAACCCTGTTTATTTTTTCATAATTAGTGTTCAATAACTTAGGTGCTTGTTTGAATAATAATATTTGTAGTCCCATTTTTTCGCAACTTATTTAAGAATTTTCATTTGCTTTCTACCTTTGGAAACACTTAAAAAGGCGAGGCAATGTACTCCAAAATTTTTTCTACCTAATGTGGTTGACTAATCTATATTTTCAGTCGAGATCTCCTCTCGCCATTCTGTAATTAACTTTTCAAAAACGCAGTTAAACAATAATTTAGAGAGTCGATCTCCGTGTCTGAGAATAATTTTTATATCAAATGATTCTGAAATTTCTTCCATGAGTATAACTTTGTAGTTAGTGCTGGTTAAAGTTTCCTCAGTCAGTGTTGGAGTTTTATATTGCAGCCATGGTTCGTTTATAATTTGGAAAAAAGTTTCGTGAAGAACTGAGTCGTAGGCCTTTTTTAAATCCGCAAATGTACGTACCACAAACTCACTAGAAATCGTTTCGCGTCAAAGGGTTCGTTTTAAATTAAGAAAGTGTTTGCATGGATTCTGTTTAGTCTAAAGGCTAAAGTTTTATTGAAGTTAAACCTGATGAATTTGAATGAATATATTCAAATTTCAACTGCACCTTCGATGTCATCTAGTACATCGAAGCTTACTAGTATTCTAGTCTCAGTCCAAAGCGTCATACGACAAAAGTATATAGAGTCACCAAATAAATTAGCCACACAGTGAGCTACCTTAGAAAAATCTTATCCCTATCTCAATAAACGTTGTGATATTGGAAATGTTGACTGCTCCGGAATTTGCTCGAGGTCCGACTTGTGTCAAGATGTTTGGAAACGAAACCGAGTTCGTAAGTTTTAAAGTATGAAGAACTGTGTGGATGACATGTCACTCAAATAAAGCTACACATTTGTGTAACAGTTACCCACCAGCAGTTTACTGGTGCAAAATCAAACAACCTTTCTCTTACTCAAGCTCCATGTTAAACACATTGAGGGTACCCTTTCCAGTTTTCACTATTCATAATCTTATATTTTTATTTATTCCTGCAATTACGTCAGGTTCTGTGGGCAATTTACTGTAGTTGATAATCTGAAAAATCTTTCTTGCCCAAAATGGCTTCAAAATCAACGTTTATAACCCGTTTCGGAAGATCTATGATGCCAATATCAGATCTTACATATAATTTCAAAAGATGAGGGTTTCGCAGGTGAGACCGTGATATTAAGTGTAAAATATGCTGGGACATCAGCAAAAACAGATTTTTATATTACATTTGTAGCTTTTCATACTTGATTCTGATGCTCCTGGCATCCTGTTATTGTAGAATGATGTAATATAACGGCTTGACCTGCGAAATCGTGAATTTATGGTAATATGTGCGTGATATGTAATGGCAGCATAGACCTGCCGAAATCGATTACAAATGAATACCTACCTGGAATAAGGACGTAATGTTTGATTTCAGTGGAAATAGGGTATATCTGCATGCCTCTATGCTGTGGTGTCATCTTGTCATATATTTGAACAACAATCTGGTTTACAACCAGCTGAACTTTTCCCTCCATGGAATAAGGATGGAACATCAGTCAAGATGGCGGATAGTGCTTGTGCTGGTTCATCACCAAGTGTAATAAATCAATTAAATAAAGGCCGTAGGCGAAAAATAAATATAGATGAATGGAAAGATGTGAAAAGGAAGTGTCTAAAGCAGAGTGGAAAAGAATATACAACACGGAAAGGCACTGTAAAAGTTACAAAGAAGGCAAAAACAGAGGTCAGTGGAATAAGGATGTAACATCTTCAAACTATGTTTTAGAAGTTTTAGTTTTATCCCTGTAAGACCCTAATGGGAATAACTATCTCTGCGAAAAGAAATATGTATATATGTCGTGTACAAGTATTCATGTCTCTCGTCCAAAAAAATTCAAAATAACCGAGGCTATGTGGCTTAAAATTACAAAAGATGATCTACTTTCTGTTCACAAGAAGAAACCACATGGCATTTTAAAGCCATGGTGGGTATATAATTTACGCTACAAGAAACAACGAGGACAATCTGTCTCTGCCTCCATAAGTATTACTCCTGAATTACTGGTGCCTTTAATTGAGGATTCATTGCCAATTACCGATGAAAAGAAGAACGATCTTCTACACATGTAGCTCAGCACCGTTAGTTCTACTTGAATTTGTTGACTTACAACTAGCAGTCGACAGACAGCATTAGAGTTTAACAATGTGACTTTTTGAATGTGGTTTCAGCATACCAATGCCACTTCAAAATACGTTAAATAATGAGACCTGCAAACCATAATGATATTGTAAAATCATGCTTAAAATTAAGTTTCAAATCACATCTATAGAGTGAAATATTTTGTTGACATAGTATTTTGTTGACATCTTCATTCACATTGTCATTTTCTTTATTATTCTAACATTTCTTTCTTTAATTTGAATACTAAGTGCATGTACAATATGTTTCTTATGTTACATGAAAGAAATACTCCAAAATATATTGCTGATCATACATCCTTATTCCATTGTATCACTTCCAACTATTACGTTATTTGTAAAACCGTAAGTTACAAGAATAAAATATTGCATTTAACAGCAGAACACATTTTTACACTTACATATGCAACGAGTTCCAATAGTGTATATCACGAAATAGGCCCCGCAAATAATTTTCCTCTCTCCTGAAAACTTACTGATTTGATGAATGAAACTTTCACTCTGCAGCGGAGTGTGCGCTGATATGAAACTTCCTGGCGGATTAAAATTGTGTGCCGGAACTGGAACTCGAACCTGGGACCTTTACCTTTCGCGGGCAAGCGCTCTACCGACTGAGCTATCCCGACACGACTC
Source organism: Locusta migratoria (assembly GCA_026315105.1). Lineage (NCBI taxonomy): Eukaryota > Metazoa > Arthropoda > Insecta > Orthoptera > Acrididae > Locusta > Locusta migratoria. Next base: position 213,569,572 of record CM048755.1, on the reverse strand, counting down.
ACGATGCCGCCTCAGAACTTTACTTCCGCCAGTACCTCGCCTCCTACAGTCGCTCAGTGACCGGCGGCCAGTGCACACGTGACCAGCAGCAGCTCTAGATTTTACGGTAACCGGCTTCTTAATAGAAGCGACTTATTTACATTTCGTGTGTGCTTTCTTTTGCAGCTCTTTATACTTTAGTGTTCTCGCGTGTTTGTTTATTAAGAATCGCGCTTATTTGTCAGTTCAGTTACTGATTTTTTGATTTATTAGCCAGCGTATATATTTTTCAGATTCGCCGTTAATAAACAGTTCAGCGTTAGGTTTATATTTTGCAAAGCTTACTGTTTATCAAACTACTGTGTCCTCTGACGTACTTACTTGGAAGAAACAAAGGTTTTTAGAATGGCTAGGAACTGTGACTGCTGCGAACGGATGGAGGCAGAGTTGGCGACTCTTCGCTCGCAGCTTGAGGCGGCGTTGGCTTCGCTGGCAAAGCTTGAGACTGCGGTGGGTGGGCGCCCCTGATGTCGGCCGCTCGCGGGGGTGCAGCAGACGCCCTGCGCGTCTGTTGTGCCCTCCGATAGGCCTGCGGCTGTGGCCAGCCCGCTCACTGCCCGCGAGGAGGTAGCCCCCCAATCCGTGGTGGACTGGGAGGTCTCCTCAGCGCGTGTCAGGCGCCGTAAGACTTCCCGAGGGACCGAAGTGGAGGCCTCCCCGGTTAGTCTTGCCAACAGATTCGAGGCGCTGTCTATGGCAGGGGATGTTCCTGACGCAGATGGTGTCGCTTGTCCTGTACTCGCCCCTCTGCCTTCAAGATCCGGGCACTCACAGAGGGAGGGTTCGTTAGTAGTTGGGAGCTCCAACGTTAGGCGGGTAATGGAGCCCCTTAGGAAAATGGCTAGTAGGGAGGGGAAGAATTCCAATGTGCACTCCGTGTGCACACCGGGGGGAGTCATTCCAGATGTGGAAAGGCTCCTTCCGGATGCCATGAAGAGCACAGGGTGCAGCCAGCTGCAGGTGGTGGCTCATGTCGGGACCAATGATGTGTGTCGCTTTGGATCGGAAGAGATCCTCTCTGGTTTTGAGCGGCTATCAGAAGTGGTCAAGACTGCCAGTCTTGCTTGCAAGATGAAAGCGGAGCTCACCATCTGCAGCATTGTCGACAGGACTGACTGCGGACCTATGGTTCAGAGCCGAGTGGAGGGTCTGAATCAGAGGCTCAGACGGTTCTGCGACCGTGTGGGCTGCAGATTCCTCGACTTGCGCCAAAGGGTGATGGGTTTTCGGGTTCCGCTAAATAGATCAGGAGTCCACTACACTCAGGAAGCGGCTACACGGGTAGCGGGGGCTGTGTGGCGTGGACTGGGCGGTTTTTTTAGGTTAGATGGCCTCGGGAATACATAAAATGGGTTTCAGTCTCAAAGGGGGCAGGTCAGACACGGGAAGAAAGCAGACCTAGAAACCATTGGTGTAACAGTTTTAAATTGTCGTAGCTGTGTTGGGAAAATTCCAGAGCTCCAAGCGCTGATAGAAAGTACTGAGGCACAAATCGTTATAGGTTCTGAAAGCTGGCTGACGCCTGAGATAAATTCGGCCGAAATTTTTTCAAAGGGCCAAATGGTCTTCAGAAAGGATAGAATAAATAAAACAGGGGGTGGCGTGTTTATTGCTGTTACAAACGGTTTATCCTGCAGCGAAATTGAGGCAGATACTTCCTGTGAATTGGTCTGGGTAGAGGTTATACCTGACCACCGGAATAAATTAATAATTGGATCTTTTTATCGGCCCCCTGACTCAGACGATGCGGTTGCAGAAATGTTCAAAGAAAGCTTGAATCATATTTCAAATAGGCATCCAAAGCATACTGTTATAATCGGTGGCGACTTTAACTTACCCTCGATATGTTGGCATAATTACGTATTCAAAACCGGGGGCAAATATAAAACATCGTCCGAACTAGTTCTGAATGCTTTTTCTGAAAACTACATCGAACAGTTAGTTCATGAACCCACTAGAATAGTACGTGGTTGCGAAAATACTCTTGATCTCCTAGCAACAAATAATCCCGAGATAGTAAACAGCATCAAAACAGATACAGGGATTAGCGAACATAGAGTTGTAGTAGCGAGACTAAATATCGACATTCCCAAATACACCAAAAATAAACGAAAAATATATCTATTCAATAAAGCAGATAAAAATTCGCTTCACGCTTTCCTGAGTGATAGTCTCCAGTCCTTCAAAACTAAAAATACGAGTGTAGATCAGTTGTGGCTTACTTTCAAAGACATAATATCAGTAGCAATCGAGAGATTTATACCAAATAAATTAATAAAAGAGGGGGCTGACCCCCCCCCCCCCCGTGGTACACAAAACAGGTCAGATCACTGTTGCAGAAAAAAAGAAAAACGCATGCAAAATTTAAAAAGACACAGAATCCGCAAGACTGGCAATCATTTACTGAAACTCGCAACCTAGCGCGGACTTCAATGCGAGAAGCCTATAGTAGTTTCCACAACGAAATCTTGTCTCGTAATCTTGCAGAAAATCCAAAGAAATTCTGGTCATATGTGAAGTACACTAGCGGCAAAACACAAACAATACCTTCACTACGCGATAGCAATGGTAATACTACCGACGACAGTACTGCTAAGGCAGAATTACTAAACACAGCTTTCCGAAATTCTTTCACCAAAGAAGACGAAGTGAACACTCCAGTATTCAATCCAAGAACAGCTGCCAGCATGCGCAACTTAGAAGTAGATGTTCCTGGAGTAGTAAAACAACTTAAGTCACTAAACAAAAATAAATCTTCCGGGCCAGATTGTATACCAACTAGATTCCTCTCAGAGTATGCTGATGAAATAGCTCCGTACTTAGCTATAATTTACAACAGATCACTCAGTGAAAGATCCGTACCCAAAGACTGGAAAGTTGCCCAAGTGACTCCAATATTCAAGAAAGGCAATAGGAGTGATCCCCAAAATTACAGGCCTATCTCATTGACGTCGATTTGCAGTAGGATTTTGGAACATATACTTTGTTCGAATATTATGAACTACCTCGAAGAGAACGACCTATTAACAAATAGTCAGCACGGATTCAGAAAGTATCACTCTTGCGAAACACAGCTTGCCCTTTATTCATTTGAAGTGTTAAGTGCCATCGACAAGGGATCTCAAATCGATTCCATATTTCTGGATTTCCGGAAGGCTTTTGACACTGTACCTCACAAGCGGCTTCTAATGAAATTGCGTGCTTATGGAATATCTCCCCAATTGTGCGATTGGATTCACGATTTCCTATCAGAAAGGACACAGTTCGTTGTAATTGACGGCAAGTCATCCAGTAAAACAGAAGTGATATCTGGCGTTCCACAGGGAAGCGTTATAGGTCCCCTACTCTTCCTCGTGTTTATAAACGATTTAGGAGATAATCTGAATAGCTCCCTTAGACTGTTCGCGGATGATGCTGTCGTTTATCGGTTAGTGAAGTCAACAGCAACTGCAAAGCGATTTAGACAAAATTTCTACTTGGTGCGAAAATTGGCAATTGACACTAAATAAAGAAAAGTGTGAAGTAATACACATGACCACTAAAAGAAATCCGCTGAACTTCAATTACGCGATAAATCAGTCAAACCTTAAGGTCGTAAATTCTACCAAATACCTAGGAGTTACAATTACGAACAACTTTGACTGGAGAGAACACATAGAAAATATTGTGGGGAAGGCTAACCAAAGGTTACGTTTCATTGGCAGAACGCTTACAAGATGCACCAGCTCCACCAAAGAGACTGCCTACATCACACTTGTGCGGCCTCTCCTGGAGTACTGTTGCCCCTTGTGGGACCCTCACCAGGTGGGACTGACGGAAGATATTGAGAAGGTTCAGAGAAGGGCAGCTCGTTTTGTTTTATCACGTCACGGGGGGGAAACCGTCACGGAAATGTTGCACGAATTGGGGCGGAAATCATTAAAAGAAAGACGTTATTCATTGCGGCGTGATCTGTTTGCGAAGTTTCAATCACCGACTTTTAGTTCTGAATGTGAAAATATTTTGCTAGCACCCACCTACTTAGGGAGAAATGACCATCCCAATAAAATAAGAGAAATCAGATCGAAAACGGAACGATTTAGGTGTTCTTTCTTCCCGCGCGCTATTAGAGAAAGGAACGGTAGAGAAAAGTTATGAAAGTGGTTAATGAACCCTCTGCCAGGCACTTAAATGTGATTTGCAGAGTATCTATGTAGATGTAGATGTAAATACTTTCCAAACTTCACACAAGCTCTCCTGCGAACCATGCAAGACCAGCACTCCTGGAAGAAAGGATATGATGGAGACATGGCTAAGCCACAGCCTAAGGGATGTTTCCAGAATGAAACTTTCACTCTGCAGCGGAGTGTGTGCTGATATGAAACTTCCTGGCAGATTAAAATTGCGTGCCGGAACCGGGATCGACAAGTTCAGTCAGTAGTGCGCTTTCCCGGGAAAGGCAAAGGTCCCTGGTTCGAGTCCCGGTTCCGGCACGCAATTTCTGTGTGACTCAGAAAAATCTTGTCCCTATCTCAATAAACGTTGTGATATTGGAAAGGTTGACTGCTCCGGAATTTCCTCGAAGTCCGACTTCTTACAGGATATTTGGAAACGAAACCGAGCTCGTAAATTTTATGTGGATGACATGTCACACAAATGTAACTACACATTTGTGTAAAAGTTACCTACCAGCAGTATACCGGTGCAAAATCAAACAACCCTTCTCTTACTCAAGCTCCATGTTAAACACATTGAGGGTACCCCTGCCAGTTTTCATTATTCATAATATTACATTTTTATTTATTCCTGCAATTAAGTCAGGTTCTGTGGGCAATCTACTTTAGTTGATAATCTGAAAAAACTTTCTTGCCCAAGGTCCACAAGACCATCTTCCTAGAAACGCAGAAAAACGTAAATGAAGTTGAATGAAACTTTCACTCTGCAGCGGAGTGTGCGCTGATATGATGGTTACATCCTTATTCCAGGGAGGTATTCAAATAATGATTTGGTACTCTAAATTTCACTACTTAAATACTAATATACGTAACTCTAAATAGATCATTGCTACAATCTTTCACGATGAATAGGGTCATGTATCATATGTCGTACAGCTTCGTCGCAACGTTCTGCAGCTGATATTTCTACTTACCACGACTAATATAACACAATTAATTTATTTTGAATTTTTTATTTTTAAGTAGTTTAAACTCCGAAACTACATCTTGGGGTTTAACAGCTCTTCAATCACCGAGTTTGCTTACAAAAGAAATTTGCTTTACAGGTTTGGTCCGCCTTGAGCAAACACAAATGTTTTTTTTTTTTTTTTAATTTCTCCCTGACATGTTTCGCTGGCGTTGCAGCATCATCAGTGGGATGTTTATTGTCTGTCAAATTAACAGTGGAATGATGATTACTTTTTACATTAACAGTGAAAACTACAGATAATTGTGAGACTACTATACATAGTTTCTTATTTTCATAGGTAACACACAGAATAGGAAACATCCTCAAAAAACAAGGTTTGAAAGTAGCATACAGAACAGACAACTCAATACAAAGAAAACTAAAGACAACCAACACCAACACAGACAAACATAACACTTCTGGCATCTACCAGCTGACATGCCAGGATTGTAACTCAGTTTACATTGGACAGACTTGCAGAAATTTCAATACCAGATACACAGAACACAGAAGATCACTAAAAAGCAGTAGTCATTCCACATTTGCAGAACACCTCATAAACATGAACCACAAACCAACTGACATAAATACTGATCTAAAGATTCTGAAACACAGCAAAAGCCTCCCACAAAAATTAACAATCGAAGAGAACTACCATATACGGAAAGCCATAATAGAAAGAAAAGAAATAATAAACGAATACACAGCCCTCTGCAACGGAACCATATTTTCTGCCCTCAAAGAACTTACAGAAAACTTATAAAAACACACACACACACACACACACACACACACACACTAAAACAAAAACAAGATGATTCAAAACTCCCGCCCCCACCACAGTCAGCTGTTCCTAACACTACTCCCAGAATTCAACTGCCCACCATCTTGTTTTCATAACATAAACATTGAGTGAAAGTGAAAAGTGACACAGTGCCTGTCCACAACACGAAAAACAGCGCATATCCATCAAAGTAAGTGACAAAAACTTGTTATAAACACTTAGACATTTTGTTATAGAAGCAGTAGCTACAATAAAATGAAACCAAAACACAATAACTCCGCCCTGTATTTTCGTAAAAATCCCGATATTTACAATCGAACTATTCACCTCATTAAATACACACGTTTTGGTTTGCAGATGACAAACTGTCAAACGCTATCAGAGACATTTTGTGAGTGGAGAAACCACAAACATAATAACATGTGGTATTAAGGTAGGCCTAGCATACCTATGAAAATAAGAAACTATGTATAGTAGTCTCACAATTATCTGTAGTTTTCACTGTTAATGTAAAAAGTAATAATCATTCCACTGTTAATTTGACAGACAATAAACATCCCACTGATGATGCTGCAACGCCAGCGAAACATGTCTTGGAGAAATTAAAAAAAAAAAAACACATTTGTGTTTGCTCAAGGCGGACCAAACCTGTAAAGCAAATCCGAAACCACAGTTCACGAAAGTAGGTCAGTGCACTAGCAATTTTGTTTAAAAAAGGGCTATAACATTGGGTAGCTATTGCTTACATGTGTGTATTAGGAGCCTGTTGGTAATTGAGCGCGTATTCAGCATGTCGCGGCTGGTGTAAGTCTGCATTGAGCACGGCCACACGGGCTGTCGGTGGCGCTGTCCGCCTGTCCGTTACTCCACGCTCAGCCTGACAGTTGCCGCCAGTTCTGCCCTCCCCTCACTACTATACACCGCTCATCATCACATTACATGCGTTATTTTCCTGTGTTTAGGAGCTTATTTCCTGCAAAATATTACGCCAGATTAGTTAGGCAGGAAGTTAAATCAGAAAAGTTTATTTCTGATACGTGGTTACAGGTAATAAAGTCTTTCATTCGAAAGACTGAGTTGTGCACGAATTTCTTTCATTTCAGTTTCTCATTTTAGATTATTGCAACTTTAGAGCAGGATCTTTCGTCATTTCACAGTACTGTAACATGTTTGTTTCATGTTCCATGGACAATATATATCTACATCTTCATACATACTCCGCAATTCACCGTAAGGTGCGTGGCGGAGGGTACACTGTACCACTACTAGGCATTTTCTTTCCTATTCCACTCCCAAATTGAACGAGGAAAAAAAGAATGCCTATATGCCTCCGTACGAGCCCTAATTTTTCTTATCTTGTCTTTGTGATCACCACGCGAAATGTAAGTAGGCGGCAGCAACATCGTACTACACTCAGCTTCAAATTCCGGCCCGCTAAATTTACTTTACAGAAATTCACGAAAAGAACGTCGTCTTTCTTCCAGCGATCCCCAATTGAGTTGCCGGAGCATTTCCGTGACACTCGCACATTGGTCGAACCTACCGGTAACAAATCTAGCTGCTCGTCTCTGAACCGCCTCTATGTCTTCCTTTAAACTGATCTGCTGCGGGTCCCAAACACTTGAGCAATACTCAAGACGTGGTCGTACAAGCGTTTTATACGCAGTCGCCTTTACAGGTGAAGTACATCTTCCCAAAATTCTACCAATAAACCGAAGTCGGCTGTCCGCCTTACTCACAACTGTCCTTACATGCTCGTTCCATTTCATATCCCTCTGTAATGTTACGCCTAGATATTTGAACGACGCGACAGCATCAAGAAGCTCACTACTAATGCTGTATTCGAACATTATGGGATTGTTTTTCTACTCATGCGCATCACCTTACATTTTTCTACATTGAGAGCTAGCTGCCAATCTTCGCACCAACTAGAAATTTTGTCTAAGTCATCCTGTATGCTATTACAGTCAGTTACATACGACACCCTCCCATACACCACAGCATCATCAGCAAACAGCCGCAAATTACAACTTACTCTGTCCATTAGATCATTCAAAAATGTTCAAATGTTTGTATAGTCTATGGGACTTAACTACGGGGTCATCAGTCCCTAAACTTACAAACTACTTATGAACTACTTACGAACTAGGACGGCACAAATATCCATGCCCGAGGGGGAATTCGAACCCCCGACCGTAGTGGCCGCGCAGACCGTGACTGGAGCGTCTTAGTCTCCTCGGCCACCGCGGCCGGCCATTAGATCATTTATATAGATAGAAAATAATAGCGGTCCTATCACACTCCCTTGGGGCACGCCTGACGATACACTTGTCTCTGATGAATACTCGCCGTCGAGAATAACGTACTGCGTTCTATTACTTCGGAAGTCTTCCAGCCTGTCACAAATCTTTGAACCTATTCCGTAAGCTCGTATCTTCGTTAGCAGTCTGCAGTGTGGCACCGCGTCGAACGCCTTTTTGAAGTCGAGAAAAACACAATCCGCCTGTTGCCCTTCGTCCATGGCTCGCAAGACGTCATGTGAGAAAAGTGCAAGCTGAGTTTCACATGAACGATGTTTCCTAAACCCGTGCTGATTCATGGAAAGAAGCTTTACCGTTTCAAGTAAATTTAATATATTCGAACTGAGAATATGCTCCAAAATTCTACATGAAACTGATGTCAACGATATATGCTATATTCGCATTGTAACCACATGACTAATTAGGGGAAGGGAGGGCAAGATGGAAGGGTTAATTTAACGACACAATAATACGAAAATGTGCAAATATAAACATTTTATTTTAATCAGTCATGAAAGGTATCCTATTAAACTACAAAACGTTGTAACTAATAACAATCAATATTTGATAAATCAGATGATATGACGCATAAAAGAAAGCTGAAGAAAATTGCATCTTGCCCTTACCCTGAAGGCAAAATGGAAAGCTTGAACGGGCAAGATGGAATGTGTGGGATTATCTTACTTTTTACAATGGACACACAGGACATCTTCTGCGGGTGGATCGATATATTGTTCAAGGCGCAATAGTCAAAACACATCTGCATTACTCGATACCTCTTTTTTTTTTCTTTTTTTTTTTTTTTTTTTTTTTTTTTGTGGTTTTAGGGCGCACAACTTCTATGGTCATTAGCGCCCAGTCAAAAACATAGATTCGCTATGATCTCAAAAAAAAAAAAAAAATGGTGACTGTCAGAACATCAACAATAGGCTAAAAACGAAAGATAAAAGACAATTAAAAGGGTTAAATATCCCTGGATAAGTTGGCCAAGTTGATAAAACTCAAAACTCGAGCAGCTGCTCGTGTGTCATCAGCTAAAATTTCCTCCAGAGTAGACGGAAAGTGAAGGGCTACACGGAGATGATTAAAAATTACGCAAGACAGTAAAACATGTCGCACGGTCAGCAGTTCACCGCAGGAGCACAGCGGTGCAGGGTCGGCGGAAAGCAAGTGACGGTGGCTGAAACGGCAGTGACCGATCCGCAACCGGGCCAGGATGACCTCTCGCCGAGAGGGGCGTGAGGAGGTCCTCCAAGCGGTCGGGATCGGTTTTACAGTTCGCAATTTATTGTTGGACATTGAAAACCACGCACTGTGCCATTGCGACACGATAATCCGGCAGAGAGCCCGTTGAACATCGTCCGGTGGGACGCAAAAGGTAGCCACGCGAGGCGAAAGAGCTGCGGCCTTGGCCGCTATGTCGGCGGTCTCATTCCCGGGCACACCTACGTGGCCAGGGACCCACAGGAAAGAAACGTGACAGCTGTCATCTGCTAGCAACTGGAGGGAGCGATGGATCCGATACACGAGAGGATGGTTCGAGAAAGGGTCCTTAAGACTCTGCAGGGCACTAAGGGAGTCCGAACATATGGCATAGAAAGGTTCGCGGTGGCGGCAGGTGTACAAAACGGCCTGGTGGAGGGCAAAAAGCTCAGCCGTGAAACTCGAACACCAGTCAGGGAGCTTGTATTGGAACCGGTTGTCCCCGACGACGAAGGCAGATCCGACACCGGCAGTGCTCTTGGAACCATCAGTGTAAATAAATATGGCATTATCGAACCGCGAACGGAGTTCGACAAGCCTCGAGCGGTATACCAAATCCGGAGTGCTCTCCTTGGGGAGCGAACTAAGTTCAAGGTGAGTGTGAACCTGGGCCTGATGCCACGGTGGCAATGGGCTTTCGCTCAACCGAAAGGTTAAAGGAAGGGTAAAATCTAGCCGCTGTAGTAGGCGGCGAAACCGAACTCCAGGTGGAAGTAAGGCAATCGTAGACAACTGATATTGGCGATCGAGTAAGTCGTCAAAAAATAATCGGTAAGATGGATGGTTGGGCATCGACCGCAAGCGGCATGCGTACCGACACAAGAGTATGTCACGTCGAGTGGTCAAGGGTAATACAGCAGCCTCGGCATACAGACTTTCAACAGGGCTGGTATAAAATGCACCGGTTGCCAGACGTAATCCCCGATGGTGAATAGAGTTGAGACGGCGGAGAATCGACGGCCGTGCAGAAGAGTATACAAGGCTTCCGTAGTCGAGCTTCGACTGAACAATGGCCTGGTAAAGGTGAAGCAGGACGGTACGATCCGCTCCCCATGACGTGCCACTGAGGACACGAAGAACGTTAAGGGATCGGGCACAACGGGCGGCCAGGTAGGACACGTGTGTGGACCAGCAAAGTTTACGATCCAACATGAGTCCCAAGAATTTCGTAGTCTCCACAAAAGGGAGAGCAACAGGGCCGAGATGTAGAGAAGGTGGAAGAAATTCCTTGTATTTCCAGAAGTTTATACACACAGTTTTCTCAGTGGAGAATCGGAAGCCGTTTGCGATGCTCCAGGAATATAGACGGTCAAGACAGCGTTGTAGAGAACGCTCCAAGAGACACGTCCGCTGGGCGCTTCAATAAATTGCGAAATCGTCAACAAAAAGAGATCCGGAGACGTCGGCTGAAAGGCAATCTACGATGGGATTGATTGCAATGGTAAAGAGCGCCACACTTAAGACGGAGCCCTGTGGTACCCCATTCTCCTGGCAAAAGGTATCTGACAAAACAGAGCCTACCCGTACCCGGAACTTGCGATCCGCCAAAAACGCTTGAATGAAAAGAGGAAGGCGGCCCCGAAGGCCCCAGGTGTGCAATGTGCGGAGAATGCCCGCTCTCCAACAGGTATCGTATGCCTTCTCCAAGTCGAAGAACACTGCTACTGTTTGACGCTTCTTTAGAAAGTTGTTCATAATGAAGGTCGACAACGTAACGAGATGATCAGCAGCATAGCGGTGTCGACGAAAACCGCATTGGATATTAGTCAGGAGGTGGCGAGATTCGAGAAGCCAGACCAACCGAGCTTTAACCATACGTTCCATCACTTTACAGACGCAGCTCGTCAGAGAAATGGGGCGATAACTGGAAGGAAGGTGTTTGTCCTTCCCTGGTTTGGGGATGGGGACACCAATGGCTTCACGCCAACTTGTGGGAACATGATCTTCAGTCCATATGCGATTGTAGGTACTAAGAAGAAAGCACTTGCCCGCAGGAGAGAGGTTCTTCAGCATCTCAATATGAATGGAATCGGGCCCGGGAGCAGAAGATCGGGACAGAGCGAGAGCACGGTCTAGCTCCTCCATGGTGAAGACGACGTTATAATTTTCACGATTAAAAGAGTGGAAAGAAGGCGGCCGTGCCTCCTATACCTGTTTGCGAGGGAGAAATGCAGGGTGGTAATGGTCAGAGCTCGAAACCTCCGCAAAGAAATGGCCCAATGCGTTGGAAACGTCGGAGGGGTCCACGAGGACTGCGTTCTCCACGGTCAGGCCAGGAATCGGGGAGTGGACTTTGATGCCGGATAAACGGCGTAGGCCACGCCAAACAAACGTGGAGGGAGTAAAACGGTTAAAAGAACTAGTAAAAGCAGTCCAGCAAGCTTTCTTGCTGTCGTTTATGATACGACGATATTGCGCTCTCATACGTTTATAATGTATGCAATTCTCCAAAGTCGGGTGGCGGCGGAAGGTGCGTAAAGCACGGCGCCGGGCTCTAAGCGCGTCGCGGCAGGCTGCAGTCCACCAAGGGACCTGGACACGACGTGTAGAAGAGGAAGTACGAGGTATGGAACGTTCGGCAGCTGTGAGAATAACCTCTGTGAGGTAGTCGACCTGACTGTCACAGGTGGGAAAATTCCGATCGTGAAAAACAGCCATGGAAGAATAAAGCCCCCAGTCGGCTTTAGAAATGTTCCAACTGGTGGGACGAGGAGATGGGGAATGATGCAGAAAGTGGATGATACAGGGGAAATGGTCACTCGAGTACGTGTCAGAAAGTGCATACCACTCAAACCGACCGGCAAGCTGAGGAGTGCATATTGCGAGGTCTATATGGGAATAAGTGTGTGTTGTGTCTGAAAGGAAGGTCGGTGCACCGGTGTTGAGGCAGACAAGATCGAGGTGTTGGAGAAGGTCCACCAAAAGGGAGCCTCTCGGACAAGGTGCTGGAGAGCCCCATAGAGGGTGGTGGGCATTAAAGTCGCCTATCAACACGAAAGGTGAAGGGAGCTGATCAACAAGGTGTAGCACATCTGCCCTAGTAAGGGCAGATAACGATGGCGAATAAATATTACAGAGGGAAAAAGTAAATGTTCAAATGTTTGTTAAGCTTATGGGACTTAACTACGGGGTCATCAGTCCCTAAACTTACAAACTACTTATCAACTACTTACGAACTAGGACGGCACAAATATCCATGCCCAAGGGGGGATTCGAACCCCCGACCGTAATGGCCGTGCTGACCGTGACTGGAGCGCCTCAGTCACCTCGGCCACCGCGGCCGGCGAAAAAGTAAATGTGGATAGGGTGATGCGGACGGCAACTGCCTGTAGGTGAGTATGCAATGAAATGGGATGGTAGTAGACATCGTCTCTAAGGAGCATCAGAACCCCTCCATGGGCTGGGATACCTTCCACGGGTGGCAGGTCGAACCGCACAGAGGTGTAGTGTGAAAAGTCTGCACGATCACTTGGACGCAACTTAGTTTCTTGGAGGCAGACGACAAGCGGGCAGTGCAATCGAGGGAGTAGTTTTAATTCCTCCCGATTGGAACGAATGCCGCGAATATTCCATTGGATGAGCTCCACGATAAAAATGAGAGACGAAAAGAAGATAAAATGGAACAAGCAGATGGGGTCACCTCGACGGCTGCTGAGGACCGGACTTCGAGGGAGCACGGCCATCGCCATCTAGTGGCAAAGGGTCATGTTCCATTGGTTCGATCGACGCGTCTGCCACCTCCCGGAGTTGATCAGGAGGGGCAGCTTCCACCGCCGGTAAACGGCCGGGTGCCCGACAGACGGTGCGTCCCGGTGAAACAGAAGACGGCCGAGGCCGGCAACTGTTGGATGGCGTGACCGAAGAGTCACGCCTCGGCGGGGAAGGGTGGGGGCTGTTTTTTCTGGAAGCCTTCTTAGAAGTATGACGGGTGGAAGATGCGGTTGACGATTGAGAAGTCCGAGTCTTGAGAAAATCTTCACGGACTGGTTCTTTTTTTGAACTCCGAGCAGCAGATTTGGGTGCCCGGGATGTGTGTGAACTGGTCGACGAATTCGCTGTAGAACGGGCAGAAGGGATCGGAGAGGTGGAACGAGCAATTTTCGGGCTAGCCGACCTGACGACAGTGTCACAGAACGTTAGATCGCAAGTCTGGATGCCTACCTCCTTAGTTGGTCGAGGGGAGGCGAGGACCTGGGTGAAGGTACCTGATGGGAGTACAGCGGGCTTCCTACTTGCTAATAATTTCCGAGCGGCATAGGTGGAGACCTTTTCCTTCACGCGAATCTCTTGGATGACCCGCTCTTCTTTATAAACGGGGCAGTCCCGTGAAGAAGCAGCATGGTCACCCATGCAATTAATGCAGCGAGGGGATGGAGGTTGACATTCACCCTCATGAGCGTCTCTGCCACAGGTGGCGCATTTGGCTACATTTGGACAAGATTTACTTGTATGGTTGTACCTTTGGCAATGGAAGCAGCGTGTAGGATTTGGTATGTACGGGCGAACGGAAATGACTTCGTAGCCCGCTTTCACTTTCGATGTTAGGTCAACCCTGTCAAAAGTTAAGAAGACAGTACGGGTTGGCACGAGGTCATTGTTGACCTTTTTCATCACGCGATGAACAGCTGTGACTCCCTGATCTGACATATAGTTCAATATCTCTTCGTCTGATAACCCATCCAGCGATCTAGAGAACAATACCCCCCGCGAAGAGTTGAGAGTGCGGTGAGCCTCCACTTTCACAGGGAAAGTATGTACAAGTGTGGCCCGAAGTAACTTCTGCACCTGGAATGCATTCTCTATTTCGAGTAACAAGGTCCCGTTGGGCTGCCTGGAGCAGGTCTTCAAGGGACCTGCGATCGCATCGACACCCTTCTGAATGATAAACGGATTGACTGAAGAAAAATCCTTATCATCGGTACATGATACCACCAGGAACTTTGGAATGTTAGGCAATGCTTTCAGCGGCTGAGAATCATGTTTCCGCTTATGGGTCAGGGTTATAGTTGATGTGGAAGGTTTCATGGCGGAGGTGTCCCCCATGATTACCGGCGTCTCCGATGGCGCGCTCCTTCCTTGTGGGGGCCCTCACTGAGGGCGCACCCGCCTTAGGTGACTGTTCGCGCCTCAGGTCACACCTCCCGAGAACGGACGGAGGGACCAATTGGCATGTTCGGAAGGTATCAGCTCGGGTAATCACCCCTCCCTGGGCCCGGCCTTTACCGGGGGTACGTTCGTGCCCTACATGTCTACCCGGGGCGGGGAGTTACGCCTTAGCCCGTCACCGGCTACGCAGAGCGTGGGTCGTCCTTCAGACACGCACAGGGAGGAAAGAAAGGAGGAAGGAGAGAAAGGGATGAAGGAGGAGGAAGAATCTCAAACGCCGAGGCGGAGATTAAAGGGTGAGTCGAGAACAAGCAGAAAGGAAAAAGAGGGGAAGGCTGAAGAACAGGAAACGAAGAGGACCAAGAAGAGAAGACAGAGGAAGCGAAAAAGAAACCTTGGACTGATGAAAAAAAAAAAAAAAAAAAAAAAGCCCGTCTCCGGGCGAAGGGACAAACCGGGGGGAAAGAGGGAAGCGGCCTGGGACGGAAGAAAGGTCGCTTCGGCTCGGGGCCCCGTGCGCGCCACACACGTACCCACAAAAGAGCTGTGGGCCCCCTGGGGGGTCGATACCTCTTGATTTGCGGTATCTTCTCGTCTTTCTTTGTCCATTTTCCCATTCATTTACCTTTTACCTTTCCTTATACATGCTGTCCCCTTCTGTTGTGTTCTCGTTTATATTCATTTCCGTTAATGGTCTGGACTACGTCTAATTTTGGTGTGTTCCTCACTTAATTCTATTCAGTTATTGATCTAAATTGTGAACTTGCAAGAATTTCCAATTTTGTACTTCTGACTTTCCTTTTTCTAATTGATGATGTAACTTTTGGCGACGGAAGTAATTTTCCTGTACAGATGGCGTACGATGTAGACAGTTGTGCAAAAACGTCAACAGGATCTACAATAGATGCATCTTTGCTGTCTTCCACAGTTTTCTTCTGAATATCTTGTTCTTTTAAAACATCACCCTTCTTATTAACAGACGTGACGCCGTTTTCATCAGTAGTGATATTAGTAACATATAAGTGTAAGCGTTGTCACGACGTTTAGTCGTTGAAGAACTGTCATTAATAGTAGCTGCATTGTCTGCGCAGTTCTTTTCTGTGGCTGTTACATCATCCTCGTCATTGGTCGTAGGGTAGCCTTCATTAACTTCAGCCAAAGGACTGGTTTCCATCTTGCCCTTAAATACAAATTTCCATCTTGCCATGGCGCCAGTTTAAATTGAAGTATTTAGAAAATGGTAACCATTTTCCATGTTCAAATATCAATTCTAACAGCCTATATTTCGTAAACATGTATCGTATAAACAAAATAGAAACAATACGTGCCTTTCTCAAGCAACAACGGCGCAAAAAATCGCAATTTTCCAAATAATTCGACGGAAAACAAACACAGCGCACGTATACTTCACTTGTTGGCACGATTCCGACTGAACTCCGTTCATAGATTCCAGGTGGTCGCCTGTTGCTGTGTGCGTCGCCACTCGCGTGCCTTGTCACGTGGTTCGGAGTTGTCAGTAATTTCCGTCTTGCCCGCCCCTTCCATCTTGCCCTCCCTTCCCCTAATATGTAATTGTGGCTACACGCTCAATATTTCCATCTTTTTTTTTCCTTTTTAAATACAGATTTTAGTTAGTAATTCCGACCAGCCATCTTTTACGTATTAAAATTATATATATTCCTGTATAGATCGATGGAGTTGTTACGGAGAAATTTTTTAGTTTGCTTAGGTAATGTTTGAAACAGTGACCAGAGTCAATTCCTGTATGGAATGTCTTAAGCAGCAACACTTTCCTACAGAGGAGAGAAAACTACAGGTAGTGTGTTAAAAGTCTGTACATAGCTCTACCCACAGAAACACAATTGACTTTATCAGTAGCAGGCAGACTATCAGACAAGTTGTAAATCTGTTTTCAAGAGACAGAAGGCACTTTCGGTACAAATGTTTTAAAGAAACTTGAAACAACTTGGCCACGAAATATTCATGTGGAGGCAAGAAAAAATGGAAAACTGGCTAAAGAACTTAGGAAACGTTTTCTAACTTCGGTTCTTGGAGAACATGTAACAAATGAAAAGAGCCTATTGTATGATTCCTGGGAGGGTAATATAGATCGTACCCTTCTAGAAGCAAGTTTTCTAAAGAAAGATGTTACGCTGAAGATCGTGCCACCGAAAATAACAAAATATTGCAAATCCTTTGATGTTTACTTCTTTCAGCAATATAAACTTTTTATAAGATGAATACTACAAGGTGCTAAAGCACAAGTGAAGGAGACATGATCTTTATTTCATTGTGAAACTTCACTCTGTGATTTACAATCAACTTGCTGCACTTACGTATAAGGCTATGTTGCAATATGCTTGGCGAAAGCCAGTGTATGATATTGACATACCAACATAATCATTTCAAAATATAATTTGCGGAGCTTTTGATACTTGACTGCGTGAATGCGAAAGTGATTTTTAATGCGATAACGTGACTTCAGTGAGGTTTGCACTGTGTTCTTTCATTTTATTTTAAACATTTCATTGAGAACTAATATAAGCACTTTCAGGTGTGTGGTACTGCTTTATATGCGTGTTTTGCGTTATTTAAGTACTTTAGTCAGAGGGTTTTTAGTGCTGCTTATTGAAAAAGTAACGATACACTGACGCCATTAAATGATATATAATTTCCTTCCTATGGTGTTGATTTCTTGTCGCTTTCTTTCTGTCTGTTAAAATGTTACTTGAGGTACAATACAACGTTTTGCATAGAAATGACGCACACCAGTGTCGTGTTTATGACTTCCTGTTATTCCAAGCTTAGTTTCGTGCGGTTCCGAGCATTCGAGGTCAAAGCTGCCCTTGTTAGTGTGTTTGTGTAGAATCATGCAACTATAGTATGAAGTAGACCGAAATAAATGTGTAGTCTACACATTAAAAAGTGAATATCGACGTCTGCAGTACATTTCTGTTGACTTTGTACGGAAACCTGATATGTATTGGCGACTTATCATTCATAAACTGCTTTAAATAGTTGGATTCCAGTTGGTAAAGGCTAAACAGTTAACAGAAATCTCACACAACTCGCTCATAGATACCGGTACTAATAAAATAGTATGGCAGTATTTTCAGCATTTGTAATTAACTTGCGTGGTTGGTTTATGCCAACAGCTTATCTGTTTCTACAGGAGATGAAAGGGATTGAATGTGAGCCGCAATTCTCCTACCTGAGGAAATTGTAATTACTTCCAAACAAACCATTGCTGTGTTCTTCTGGCCATCATTACGTTATACCAATAGGCTTGCCATAAATTAAAGTCAGGATATTCGTAGCAGGGTGCCACAACAGTGTGCAAGTTATACAGGAACAATATGTGGGCATTAAAGTAACTACTTTTCGTGCTCTGCGCGCACAGTGTCTTACCACCACTCGTAGTTATTATAATTCGTGCTACAGTCTTGCTTGACCGAGTAAGCAAGCAAAAAATGCAAGAGGTTGACAGCATAGCAAAACAGGATACGCTTCCCGCACCAGTACTTGCGGCCGAGCAAAGAAGCCACTACCGGAGATCTGCTAGTGGCGGCTATGGCCGGGTACCGAGTCATTTCAGTCAGGTCTGTACCGGAAAGCTAATACCCATCCATAACCAATCGTACCCACCCGATACACAACTCAAACCATTATTTATGTTTTGATTGTGCTCATTTGATTCCAATCACAAGGAGGACTATAATAATAATAATAATAATAATAATAATAATAATAATAATAATAATAATATCGTGCGGCCCATTGGCCTGGTGCAACTATTTCAATTGGACGCCGCTTCGGCGACTTGTGTGTCCCTAGCATACCCCAGTTATCCAACCGGGGAAATGGGACCTACAGCTTAACGTGAAATCCGAAACACGTGTCGTTTCTGGCGACTCCTCATATCGTTGAGGTGAAGGATGGGATGAAGCGCAGACTGAAAAAAAAATCCGAAGTCCGACCGGGTTTTGAACCCGCGACCCTTCGGTTTCCAGTCGAGCGCTTTATCCCAAGAACACCGTGCCCGACGCGACTGTAAATCCTTTAGGACTATAACAGAAACATTATCTTCTTCATGTTCTGTTTTCTTTATATATAACGTAGACTGGCCATGTGTTGGTGTGTTTCGATTGCACACAAACCTACAGTTTCTATCCAATCTTCATGAAATTTTTCACACTTGACGTACAAAACAAGGAGATCTCTGTCTCCATACAGTTTCGTATGGTGAATGGCAGAGTTACTTTATCAACAGAATTCGAGAAAATCTAAATTTTTATTCCGACTTTGATGAACACCAACAGTCGTACCATCCTTTTCTCTAAATAATTCACGGCACATTCAACCTTCCAGTATCATCGTCGTGGATAAAATTAAGTCTTCACTTTCAATGAGCAAGAGTATCTACTCTAACTAGCTGCATTTCCAAATTATAGATTTGTAAACTTTATGGTTTACGAAATATTGGCTGTCTAAAGACGCTACTTCTGTCACTCAATTACGGATAATCAAAATTCTAAGGTACTTGTAGCACACTTACGAAGGTGAAATTTAGTATCTGGTTAGTGTATAGCCTGTAATAGAAGGAAAAATTCAAACATCCGTAAATATCCATTCCGTCTGCATTATCGCTTGATATAACAGTATCTGCTAACTTGGGCGTATAAAAAAGTCGTTGGAATGGATGCCATCATGATCAGATGTGACTAAATTCACTATTCGACATTAACCTACTTTGGGCTTGCAAATTTAATCATCGATCTTGGGGCCTCCACGAATGTGTTTGATTTTTAATCGTTTATCAGTTTTTCCTGTATCGAAATTACTTAATGTACTGTGGTACTATTGATTATTGTTTGCGATTTATTATATTGTTGCTCAAGCTTTTTTTCTCCATCATGATGTTATGTCTTGTATCGTCTTTCATGCATTATCGTTTTTTTTTCTTGTCCACTACTGCTTTAGCGATACCAGCTGCTGTGCTAGCTAGTGAACAATTAGTTAAAAAAATGTTCAAATGTTTGTTAAGCTTATGGGACTTAACTACGGGGTCATCAGTCCCTAAACTTACAAACTACTTATGAACAACTTACGAACTAGGACGGCACAAATATCCATGCCCGAGGGGGGGATTCGAACCCCCGACCGTAGTGGCCGTGAAGACCGTGACTGGAGCGCCTCAGTCTCCTCGGCCACCGCCGCCGGCGAACAATTAGTTGTTCAATATGGTAATGCAGGCGAAAATAATAGAAGAAAGCCACTTTCATGTTCTGTTAATCGAGAAACATCTTCCCTTTTTGTTAGATACTCAGTACTCGTTTTCACAACTTATGATTAAATTTCCAGCAGGTTTTAGATGCGGTCCTACGAAAGGATGCAGTCTGAAACCTGATCAAGTAGCAGTTACATAAGCTGTCGCTTTCTCTGCCTTTCTTTTTTGTACATTAGTTAATACACTCTAGTGGTCAGTTATTAACTTCAGTTTCAATTTGTTTTGGTTTAACTTTGCCTATCTCTGAAATTCTTATTTTTTGAACTCAAATTTCAATATGAATAGGATATTTCAATTAAGTGGTGAATAGTTGTTTCTCAATAAAGATTGTTTGTTCCTTTGTGAAACATTTATAGTAATGTAGCATTCTGGTTTGTTACAAATTTTTTTTACTACAAGTATTTCTTGTGTATAAGTAATAAATTATATTGTGATGGAGAAACGATCCAACTTCCTATAGATCAATATAACTGAAAATGCTTAGAATAATTTATTTATTCCGAAAAAATCAAATATTGACATTAAATCAAAGGAAAGGTTAAACACAGTAACTATCAGAAGTTGTGTAGAATTATGCAGGGTTAATGAAGATTGTATTGGAGTTGTATTAGTATTCAGCGGACAAACTACTGAAGCGAATGATAAAGCTATTGCTCAACATACACCTTACATGATGATTATAGAATTTATCAATTTAAATTTTAATATGGCTGATGGAATATTTGTTAAGCATACTGATCATTTTCACAGAGAATTTAATTTTGCTCTATTCAAGACTAATGCTGAATTTGGTTTGGCTATAATTCATAAATCACAGTTTTTGATCCAATTTATGATTTATAAATTACTATAACAGATGAAAATTTCAGTTTGATTGTAATTAATGGTTCTTTTTGAAATGTATTGGTAAAAAAGTTTCCTTAATCAATTACGAACATAATTGAATTACCAGTTCTACTCATTCTCTGTGAATTTGGTGTACCAATAATTCACCCGCATGAACTGTGACATACCCAGCGGCAGATATAGACTCTGACCGTATCTTCGTGGTCATGAACTGCAGGCTGAAACTGAAAAAAGTGCAGAAAGATAGGAAAATAAGGAGATGGGACCTGGATAAATAGAAGGAACCTGAAGTCCATGAGAATTTCAGAGGGAGTTTGAGGCAACAATTGACAGAAACAGGGGGGGAATAAAACATTAGAAGAGGAATGGATAGCATTAAGAGATGAAGTAGTGAAGGGAGCGGAGGACAAAATAGGTAGAAAGGCAAGATCTACAAAAAAATCCTTGGATATCACAGGAAATATTAAATTCAATATAAAACTGCAGTAAATGAAACAGGCAAAATGGAATACAGACGACTAAGAAATGAGATTGAGAGGAAGTGCAGGTGTGGCTAGAAGGCAATTGCAAGTCTTTAGAAAAATGTTTAAATAGGGGATTAATAGATACCGCCTATAGGAAAATAAAAGACATTTAGAGACAAGAAAAGTAGCCGTATGAATATAAAGAACTCGGATGGAAAACCAGTTCTCAGCAAAGAAGGGAAAGCTGAAACGTGGGAAGAGTATATAGAGCCGCTCTACAAAGGAAATGAACTTAGAGACAATATTGAAGGAAGGAAGCAGTAGTAGATGGAGATGAAATAGGAGATACTATAGTGAGAGAAGAATTTGACAGAGCACTGAAAGACCTAAGTCGAAACAAGGCCTCTGGAGTGGATGCATTCCCTCAGAACTATTGAAGTCTCTGGGAGAGCCAGCCATGACAAAACTATTTCACATGGTGCATTACCCTCAGACTAAGAAACACGTAATAATCCTCATTCCAAAGAAAGCAGGCGCAGATAGGTGTGAAAATTACAGAACCATTAGTTTAATAAGTCATGGTTGCAAAATTTTAACACGAATTGTTTACAAAAGGATGGAAAACTGGTAGAAGCTGACCTCGGAGAAGATCAGTTTGGATTCAGGAGAAATGTAGGACCACGTGAGGCAATACTCACTTTACGGCTTATTTTAGAAGGTAGATTAAGAAAGAGCAAACCTACATTTCTAGCTTGAGTAGATTTGGAGAAGGTTTTTGATAAGGATGAATGGAATACACTCTTTCAGATCTTGAAATTAGCGGCAGTAAAATATCGGGACCGGAAGGCTGCTTACAACTTGTACAAAAATGAGACAGCAGTTATCAGAGTTGAAGGGCATGAAAGGGATGCAGAGGTTGTTAACGGTGTAAGACAGGGTTGTAACCTTTCTCCAGTGTTCTTCAATTTGTACATTGAGCAAGCTATAAAGGAAAGCAAGGAGAAATTTGGAGAAGGGATGAAAGTTGAAGGTGCAGAAATGAAAACATTGCGTTTTGCCGATGACATAGTAATTCTGTCAGAGGCAGATAAGGACCTGGAGGAGAAGTTGAACGGAATGAACAGTGTGTTGAAAGGTACATATAAGATGAACATTAACAAGATTAAAGAAAGGGTAATGGAGTGCAGTCTAAGAAAATCAGGCGATGCTGAAGATATTAGATTAAGTAACGAAACAATAAAGGTGGTAAATGAGTTTTGTTACTTGGGTAGTAAAATAACGTATGATGGTCGCAGTACAGAGGATATAAAATGCAGAATGGAAATGAGAAGAAAAGCGTTTTTGAAAAAGAGAAATTTGCTAACATCGAATATTAAGTTAAGTGTAAGGAAGTCTTTTCTGAAGGCATTTGTGTGGAGTGTTGCCTTGTACGGGAGTGAAACTTGGACAATAGACATTGCGAACAGGAAGAGGATAGCGGTTTTTTAAATGTGGTGCTACAGAAGAATGCTGAATATTAGGTGGGTCAACAGTATTGGTGAGAAAAGGAATTTTTGGCATACCTTGACTAAAAGAAGGGATCGATTGGTAGGACACATTCTTAGACATCAAGAAATCGTGAATTTAGCGTTGGAGGGAAGTGTGTGGGGTAAAAATCGCAGAGGGAGACCAAGAAATGAATACGGTAAGCAGATTCAAAAAGATGTAGGTTGCTGTTCTTATGAAGAGATGAAGAGGCTTGCTCAGGATAGTATAGGGTGGAGAGCTGCATCAAACCAGTCTCTGGACTGAAGACCACAACAACAACAACAACTTGACAAATAGTGTAACTTGAAAATGTCTGTTACGAAATATGAATAGCTGACCAGTTTATTAGAAAGGTAATGTTATGCTGCGATGTGTCTAAAAATACGATTTTATAACTGCATACTTTAATCAGAATCGAGTGAGGAGTGTTACGAAAGTAAAATCCGCGCGGAATGAAAAGTAGCCTTATTTTCCCACAGGAAAGGCAAAACTTGCAAGGAAAAAAAGAAGTTGATAACACATTGTGAGGTGGTATTATATACTGTCAATATTTTTTTACAACTGATGGAGGAAATAGAGAGTGTTCAGAGAAGGGCAGCTCGTTTTCCATCACTTGATATAGGTGAGAAAGTGTCACGAAAATGATGCACAATTAGGGGTGGATACCATTAAAAGAAAGGCGTTATTCGTTGTGGTGAGATGTATATGCGAAATTTCTTTCATAAATTTTCTGTTTTGTAAACGAACATATTTTGTTAGTACCCACCTACATAGGAATAGATAATCTTTATAATAAAATAAGAAAAATTACGTCTGAAATGGGAAGATGTAGATGATGCTTTTTCCCTGCTATTATATAATGTGACGGTAGAGAAATATCATAAATGTGGTTTGATGGACCCTCTGATATGCACTTAAGTGTGATCTGCTGTGTATTTATGTAGATGTAGATTATCTGACTTATGATTGAAAATCCAATAAAAATTATTTGATAATTATCAAACAAAATTGTTTGATTTTATAACATTAAAGAGAGGAAATAACATCGTTTCACTTACTCATAAGCTTTGTTACGCATCACTTGACCATTTATTATTGAAGCTCATATACTTATTAATGGTAAAATAAGTAGCAAGAAAAATGAAGTACGCTATCCATTAGGAAAGCTTGGTGGATATTTTCAGAGACTATAACGAAATATGGGAAGGGCTGCTGTTCTTCGACTGATTGATCAAACTCAGGCAGGAGTTAAATTAACGACAATTTTACTAAGGAAGGTAAAATTGTAGTGCAGCATATGGAAATTCGTGTACCTGTTTTAAATATGAACTAAATTCCGAATTTGAATAGTGGGAAATTACTTTGCCGCATTCGAAAGTGCCAATATCCTTTTATGAATTGCAAATTGTAGAAGTGGCTGGATTGAGCGAGAAGAAAAATTTCGAACTAGATATCACGAATAACTATAACTCTGTGGAATTTGATATGCCATACTTCGTGTTTGTTGTATTTCAGACAGAATTTAAAAATAATCTGTTAACTGGATCTTCATTGTTTGAATACATGAAACTAAGGAATGTATAGCTGCACAAAAGGAAAAAAAATGGACTATATTTTTCAGGGGCAATGAAACTGTTCAAAAATACAATCAGAATTAAAATACCTCTAAAAATAAAAAAAATTATAACAAAAACAAATTTCAGAGATGCATGTTTTATGTGCCGAACAGTACGAATTGCTTCAATGTAATTTCTCTCGCAGGCGCAATTAGCATGACGTGGTACATATAGGAACCGCTGCTCGAGGGTCGACCGCAGCAGTAGTAGCTGCAAAGCTGGTCCCACAGCTTTGCTGCTACCATTGCTGCCCCTATCATAACGGCTGCCCCTCTCAGCACGGATTCAGAAAGTATCGCTCTTGCGAAACACAGCTTGCCCTTTATTCACATGAAGTTTTAAGTGCCATCGACAAGGGATCTCAAATCGATTCCATATTTCTGGATTTCCGGAAGGCTTTTGATACTGTACCCCACAAGCGGCTTCTAATGAAATTGCGTGCTTATGGAATATCTCCCCAATTGTGCGATTGGATTCACGATTTCCTGTCAGAAAGGACACAGTTCGTTGTAATTGACGGTAAGTCATCGAGTAAAACAGAAGTGATATCTGGCGTTCCGCAGGGAAGCGTTATTGGTCCCCTACTCTTCCTCGTGTTTATAAACGATTTAGGAGATAATCTGAAGAGCTCCCTTAGACTGTTCGCGGATGATGCTGTCGTTTGTCGTTTATCGGTTAGTGAAGTCAACAGAGGATCAAAAGCAACTGCAAAGCGATTTAGACAAAATTTCTGCTTGGTGCGAAAATTGGCAATTGACACTAAATAAAGAAAAGTGTGAAGTAATACACATGGCCACTAAAAGAAATCCGCTGAACTTCAATTACGCGATAAATCAGTCAAACCTTAAGGTCGTAAATTCTACCAAATACCTAGGAGTTACAATTCCGAACAACTTTTACTGGAGAGAACACATAGAAAATACTGTGGGGAAGGCGAACCAAAGGTTACGTTTCATTGGCAGAACGCTTAGACGATGCACCAGCTCCACCAAAGAGACTGCCTACATCACACTTGTGCGTCCTCTCTTGGAGTACTGTTGCCCCTTGTGGGACCCTCACCAGGTGGGACTGACGGAAGATATTGAGAAGGTTCAGAGAAGGGCAGCTCGTTTTGTTTTATCACGTTACGGGGGGGGGAAAGCGTCACGGAAATGTTGCACGAATTGGGGTGGAAATCATTAAAAGAAAGACGATATTCATTGCGGCGTGTTCTGTTTGCGAAGTTTCAATCACCGACTTTTACTTCTGAATGTGAAAATATTTTGCTAGCACCCACCTACTTAGGGAGACATGACCATCCCAATAAAATAAGAGAAATCAGATCGAAAACGGAACGATTTAGGTGTTCTTTCTTCCCGCGCGCTATTAGAGAATGGAACGGTAGAGAAAAGTTATGAAGGTGGTTAATGAACCCTCTGCCAGGCACTTAAATGTGATTTGCAGAGTATCTATGTAGATAACCCGTCAAGCGTGCGCGACTGCATACGTCGTCCGCTACCGACCCCTTGCATCGGCTTGTGCGACGTCGTATGCCGTCCGCGATTGTTTTATTCCGTTATTCATTTCTACCGATGCAGTTTGAATATTGCTGTGTCATACATTCCGTAGCTTCTTGTTGACGGAGTTTACTTTAATTATTTGCATGCGCTACAATCTGACGAACGTTTTAGTCTTCGTGTGCATGCAGATTTTCGAAGGTTGTGCACAACAACTGGGCTGACTGAAGATAAAGTACTGCGAATTACGATGGATAGTTATAATGAGAAAGACGAGTTTTAATTGTCTTCCTATAATTCTTCAGAAGACGGATTGAAAGTGCAATCTCACCTGACTACATCTACATCTACATGGTATACTCTGCAAATCACATTTAAGTGCCTGGCAGAGGGTTCATCGAACCACAATTATACTATTTATCTCCCATACCATTCTCGAATAGCGCGTGGGAAGAATGAACACCTGAATCTCTCTGTTCGAGCTCTGATTTCTCGTATTTTATTCTGATGATCATTTCTACCTATGTAAGTGGGAGTCAACAATATATTTTCGCATTCGGAGGAGAATGTTGGCGATTCGAGTTTCGCAGGTAGCCCACGCCGCAGCGATAAGCGCCGTTGTTGTAATGATTCCCATCCCAGATCCTGTTTCATTTCCGTAACGCTGTCTCCCCTGTATCGTGACAATACGAAACAAGCTGCCATTCTTTGGACTCTTTCGATGTCCTCCGTCAGACCCACCTGATAAGGATCCCACACACGGCTGCAATACTCCAAAAATGGACGGACAAGCGTAGTGTATGCAGTTTCTTTTGTAGTTCTGTTGCATGTTTTAAGGTTTCTGCCAATAAAACGCAGTCTTTGGTTCGCCTTTCCCACGATATTATCTACGTGTTCTTTCCAATTTAAGTCTGAAGTAATAGTAATTCCTAGGTATTTTGTGGAGTTGACGGCCTTCACATTTGATTGATTTATCTTGTAAACAAAGTTTAACGGATTTCTTTTCGTACTCATGTGGATGACTTCACACTTCTCATTATTGAGAGTCAATTGCCAATTTTTACACCATACTGATATCTTATTCAGATCGTTCTGCAGTTGGTTTTGATCTTCAGATGATTGTACTAGACGGTAAATGACGGCGTCATCTGCAAACAACCTAAGAGAGCTACTTATAAGGAATGTAACAGTATTTCTGCCCCTTCTGTATTTACATTTAAGGATTCTAAAGGAAGGCCAAAACTATGTACTCCAACTAATGCAGGGGACATTAATAGACTTTGAATTGTGCTTTGAAAATGAAGTAGTACGAGAAAGGTAACTATCTAAATAACATTTTGTTTAGTGCATAGCGGGGCGTACTTTGCATACCCAACTCGACATTCACTCATTTTTATTTTGATCTTGATGAAATCTTGCTAACTTTACGTTGGAAACATGTGGAAAGTCGCTGTCTACATAACATTACGTATGGAGCATGGTGATGGGTACTTTACTTAAATACTTCGACTCACACACAAAGGTTTACTCCGATCGTAAAACTAATGTTTCACCTTCGCCCATCAAAACTAGACTATGGTCATCGTTTTGTAAAATGCCGTACGATGCATTGCCGAAGGTATTATATTTACAGAAAATAATTCTAATCTAGGGTTTTCTTCCGATCTAAAATGTAATTTTAGTCACTTGCTCCTCAGAACAAGAGGAAGATCAACGTCTACGCAAAATTCGTTTAATAGATAGTGGAGGATAATTTCAACAAAGAGTTTGCACATTTCTACAGTTTTATTACGATCTTCATATTATTTTAGCACACTTGACCATGAAATCGAGGTCAATGTCAGTACAAAATTTTTTCTGATATTTGGGGAGGGTACTTTATCTAAGGAATACGAGAAAATATACAGTTCTATTCTGATATTGTTACAATTTTTCACACTTTACATTTAAACAACGATGAAAGACACTCTTCGTATAATTTCGTATGATGTATGGTGGAGTGTACTTTATATACCACCTGCTACTAAATCTACATGAAATTTTTCGCACCTCTCCTTCGAAACAGTAGGAAGATCAGAGGTTACAAAAAATTACATATGATGCACGGCGGAGGGTACTTTACTTACACATATTGACACATTTCTACGTTTGTATTCTGATCATAAATTAATTTTAGACTGTATACCATGGACACAAGAGGGAGGTCACAGCCCATAATCGTATAGTGCATGGCGGAGGGCACATCCTTTCTGACGTACTCAAAATCAACTGTTTATATCTGATCATAATAAAGTTTTGCATACATACCCTTCGAAACTAGAAGGGAAATGTTTTGTATCCCATCCTCGTCGCCACTTTTGTGTCCCAGCCTCGTCGTCGCTTTTGTGTCCCGTTTCCGTCGTAGGTGTCGGTGGCCGAGTGGAATGAGACCAACACAGGAATAAAGATAACACGCTGGTGCAGGTACGGAGGGGAGCAACCAGAAACTAGAAACACTAGAGTAAATTAGAACGAGATATATATTGCACAGAATTTATACAATACTTAACTTTTACATTGCTCAGTACTGCAGATACATAGTTGAGCTAGAGGCCTGCCTAGTACGGCTTCCTGGTGCCTATACGATAGCCAAGTCTTCACTGGTGCCTATCTGATTACGAACGTCCTAACTGGTTGCTATCTCAGTCCCAAGTGAACGATGTCGTTCAGTGGTGGGCCACGAGCGGAGTTGTAACAGAGGGCGCTCGTGGCTGACGTCGTAAGAACGCCGCGGCGTGCGTGCATGGCGGCGCGCGGCGAAAGTAGGTGGCGCGCACTTTGGACTTGTGCGACACCACAAAATGTGTACATAAATTGTCATATGGTGGATGGCGGAGAGAACTTTCCTTAATGACTTCGAAAACAATGTGTAGTTTTACTCTGATATCGATTAATTCTTGCACACTTGACTTTCAAACCAGAAAGGAAATAAATATCTATCTAACATTTCGTTGATGCGTGGCAGAGTGTACTTCACAAACTGTTTTCGACACATACCTACAGGTTTATTCTGATCTTCAAAGTAATTTTCCCATATGTGACCTTGAAAACAAGCGAAAGACTTCGTATATACAACATTACATATCATGCACAGTGAAGGTAAATTACTTACAGCCTATGAGACATAACTACAATTTTATTCAGGTCTTAAAAGTGGCTGCTGTCAGCAACAAAACAAGAGTAAGGTCACAGTCTACACAAAATTTCTTATCTGGCATGGTAGATGAAATTTTACTTACTTACTCCGACACATAATACAGGTTTATCCCAATCTTAAAAGAATCGTTTCACATTTGCCGATCAAAACAAGAGGATGGTAACTATTTAAATATAATTTCTTCTGGTACTTTGCGGAACGTACTTCACTTATTGACCCAACAAATCTCAAAACATTTTTCCGGTCGTAAAATTAATCCAGGAAACTTGACCATGAAAACGAGAGAATGGTTACTCTCTACTTAAATACCATTCCATTGCATGGAGGGAATACTTTACATTGAGACTCGACAAATCCCTACAGTTTTACTGCTGCCATTAAATTAGTTTTGTCCACTTGACCATCAAAACAAGAGGAAGGTCACCATATACACGTAATGGTGCATGACACAGGGTTCTTAACTTCCAGACGTTGTCATATACCTGCAGTTGTACTCTTTTCTTGAAGTCAATATTGCACATAAACAATAAAAAGGAGAAGTAGTTCACTGTCTACATATAATTTCGTATGGTGTAGTGGAGTGCACAGTTTATTGCACACTTATAAGAAATCTACAATTTTATTCTTATTGCAATTAAATTCTGCATACATTAAGATCAAAACATGAGAATGGGCACGGTCTACATAAAATATCGTATGATGCATGGTGGAGGGTACTTTACTTGCATTGTTTGACACAATACACATTTTTTCTGATCGTAATATTGATTTAGCGCTTTAGACCATGGAAACAAGAGAGAGGTCACTGTCTACGTACAATTCTATGCAGTATATTGTTGAGGCTACATCCTTTCTCACAGTTTATTGCTGATCATGATGACATTTTGCACACTTACCCTTCGAAACAAGTGAAAGTTCAATGTCTACTTTAATTGTTATATGGTGGATGGCGGAGGGAACATTCCCTACTGACTTCGAAAACAGTCTACAGTTGTACTCTGATATCAATTTTAGCGCATTTGACATTCAAACTAAAAAGATCAGTGTCTACATAAAATTTCGTAGAAGCATGAAAGAAGGTGTTTCACAAACTTACATCGACACATACCTACAGGCTTATTCCAGTCTCAAAAGTAATATTTCACATGTCACCATGAAAACAAGCGAAGGAGTCTTTATACATAACATTACATAGGGTGCACAGTGGAAGGTACGTTGCTTACAGTCTATGAGACATAACTACAATTTTATTCCAATCGTAAAACTAAGGTTGCAGCTGTCACCATCAAAATAAGAGGAAGGTGACAGTCTATACAAAATTTCGTATCTTCTCTCATAGGTGGTACTTTACTTACTTTTACACATAGCTACAGGTTTATTCTGATCTTAAAAGCAACGTTTCACATTTGCTGATCAAAACAAGAAGATAGTAACAGTTTATTGAAATATAATTTCTGAAGGTACACTGCGGAACGTAATTCACTTGTTGACCCAAAATACAGAAAAATATATTACCGTTCTTAGAAGTAGTTTATCACACTTGAACATAAGAGCCGGAGAATGATTACTCTCTATTTAAATACCCTTACGATGCATGGAGGGGAATACATGAGAAAGGCCACGGTCTACATGAAATTTCGTTTGGTGCATGGTTGAGGGTACTTTACTAACAAAAACTAATACTTAACTAGGGGTTTATTACAGTCTAAAATGTAATTCTGGACACTTGCCATTGAGAACAAAATGTAGATCCATGTATATACCTTTTCTGTCCGATGCATGGAATACTTAGACACATTCAAACAGGTTTATTACAGTCATAAATTTAATTTTACATTCTTGACCTTGGAAACAAGAGTAAGCTTGCTATCAGCATACAATTTCATATGGTGAATGTCAGAGGGCACTCTATTACATACTTATTCAAAATGTAAAGTGTAATATTGATCTCGATGAAATTTTGCATACTTGAAGTACAAAACATGAGAAAAGTCATGGTGTACATAGGCGACGGGTACTTTACTTACAGGCTATTCTCATCTTGAAAGCAACGTTTTACTTTAGCCAATCAAAACTTATAGACCCAACATATCCCAAAACCTTTGAGAAGAAGGGATACTGGATGACTGGGAAATAAATAGAGCTAACCCTGTGCCAAGTGAAGTAGGAACAGGTATATTGTCTAATCCTTGAAGTGCAGTGGCTTCGTCTTAGTATTAATATTAGCTATAACATAGTTACAGAAATGTAAGACTCATTGACATATACTTTGACAGTCGGCCCCTCCGGAGCTGGATCATTGAGAAACAAGTATTAATTACTTCCCAGAGCACTCATGATCACAGCGGTTGGTATTCTTCCTGATAATAGTACGACTGAATCTTGTCAAAACGAAGAATACGTTTGGAAACTATGTTACCAACGAGTCACTTCCTGGTTAACAGAAAATTAAGCTGATAAATTTACGTAATATAACGTCTCATTGCAAACGAATAAGTGGACGCTTTTTGTGTAATATGGGATGTAATATAGTTAATTCATGTATTCGTGTCACTGAAAGTCGTTTAAAAATAGAATAGCAACTAAACTCGTCTTTAATAAAGTGTCTTACCTGTTCTAGCGAACACAAACGTAATAATGAAGAATCGTAAACGGTTATTCCTCGCTAGGTGACGTGGTCGCGGAATAGCGAAGGTGACCATGGCTGTTGGTGCTAGTTACGCCGGAGGTACATTTTTAGGTATGCTGTGACAGAGCCACAAGTGCCAAGTTCCAAAACCAATATGGAAAGTTTAATAAAACGTCTCCATCAAAAATGTCTGATTATTTCTAATACTCTGACATTATCTGAGATAGTCTGACAATCGGGTTATTTTCTGACTACATGCCTGTAGAAACCAATTGGTTCTGAATTAGAATTGACGGCAAGCAGAGTTTGAAGTGCTTTGCCTTTCGGAAAGAAATTTTCTTAACGGTTGTTGAGTTAAGAATGGGAACGGTAAGCATTTGAGGGAATATGATACAAAGAATAAATGAGAGAGTGATGACTTACAAAACGGACTACTGGATGTTATGTGAACTTTCATATTTTCACGGTGTATTTCATCATAAATAAAATTAAGGGTATTCATCCGTATCCATTTATTTTCGTTTGCTAATATTTCGGCTGTATATCGTTCAGCCATAATCGGAGCGAATCTGAAGACTAGCAGACTATCGACTGAGTGTTCCCGCTGAAGTCAGAAATATATGAAATATATTACTGGAATCTTTTATTTCGCTACTAATAGCCGAATGATGGTTAGCACCTTACATTTCCTCAGAAAACTGCTCTGCTACAGCTATCGAACACATTTGTACTGCCTAATGATTCAAGTTGTAGAAGATATGTCAAGAAGTGCACGTGAACAGACCTCACAATCTTATATCTCGCCAGCTCATGCGTGATCGACATTGATATCAAATTGTTTATATTAAATTACTTTTAACAGGGCCGTCTTATGTCCTGTTCAGTTTAACAACAATTAATCATAGTTGTACGTTACGAATGGTAAAAGTAATACAGTACCCCACTTGACTAAATGTGGAACGTACTGTCGAATCTTCCCCTAATATCAGTATCCCGTTCTGACTTTGTTTTCTAGGTATGGCGAGTATATAAAAATGTGATCACGATTATAAGATTCTACAAAGCGTTATTTACACAAATATTTGATACACTGGATCGTAGCAGTGTAGTTCAGTACTGCAAAAATGAGACTTTGGAATATTTAAAGTGCCCGCAGCAAGTGTGTGTTCATTCGCAATTGTGTTTGCTAGTTAACAGGAGGAGGCTGACAGCATGCTATGGTAATTTTTCAAAACCACTCCAGGAAATTTCCGCGCTTCTTTTAAAAAGGCACCGTGATTTCCTTTCCAGTCCTTAAAAACAATCCGACCTCTGTCAAACCAACTGTTTGTAAATCTAACTTAACTAATTTGGTGATTAGTCCCTAGGCTTACAAACTATTTAAACTAAGTTACGATTAGGACATCACACACACCACGCCCGAGTGAGGGTTCGACGGTGGCGATCAGCGGTGCGCTTCGCAGCAAAGCGTCTTAGACCGCTCGTCCACTCCGCCGCGGCCCGTGCTCTGTCTCTAATGACCAAGTTGTCAACGGGACGTCAAATGATGTCTGCCTTCATTGCTGTTGTGTTTTCGTAGAGTATGGGAGGTTGCCTAATATGCGTATTGTGCTGGTACTAGTTTTTTAAGTGACTTCAAGATATTATAAACAAACAGATTCTTCAATCACCGTGACTTCGTCCCCGACATTAACTAGCTCCTCAGCAACAAACATTATAATGACCGTTAATACAAGTCTTCATATTCTTCATATATATCATTCCTCACATTCCACCACTTAAATCTAATTCTTGGTGCAACCTATACATGATTTCATCCCAATCAAAGAATCTCCTCCACTGATTACATTGATTGAATTACTAAGTAGATTTTATAGTTTGTTTTGACTACTTATGTCATTATCCATGTCTCTTTTAGCGCTATGCTATTACGTTAAAATATTCTTCCGAGGATTAACTGGATAATCAAAAGGGCAAAGCATATGGTGGTTAAATAGTTTACAGGTTCTTTAGGTCCTCTGGATACATGCTATCGATCTAAGAACACCTTTCTGTCAGTGGACGGCTGTTATGATTCCTATTATGTGGTGAGAAGCAAACTGACCCTTTTTTCTACGCGCTACTCAGTGCAAACCCAATAAAAATAGTGAAATACATAAATGAGTAGAATTTTCGTTACTCCTGCTCATCAGTCAACAGTATAACCCCTTCAAAATTTCCGTAACTTCTGTTTGGTCGTCTCCACTCATTTTATGTCGACCCTAGCGGATGATATCACACGTTCGTAGCTATCCTTCCCTGCATATGATTAACAAAACAATTCATAATAAAGTCAAGTTCATGAGAGAAAAGGGTGTACTAACTACTATTTTTGAATAACGTGAAAGTTCACTTTATGTTGTTTATTTCACAATATTAGAACCCTGTGGCTGATAAGTCTGTATGTCGACACATTTATCAAAAAAATTATAGTGCGATGCACACCTTGTTCCACCGGCTAAATATTCACAACACACAGTAGCACTCGATACAACTTGGTGCAGTCTACGACGAGCAACCACACTTGGCAATTGCCACACCAAAAATCTAAAGTCTCCACCTGGAGATACACATGCCGACTGAAATGCAGAGCGACGCCGCCCGGCCAGCTACCCCACTCGCTCCCGACTTTAGATTTGTCTGTGGCAATCGCCACGTGTGGTTGCACGTCGTAAACTGCACCAAGTTAAATCGAGTGCTACTGAGTGTTTGTGAATATTTAGCCGGTGGAACAAGGTGTGCATCGCATTGAATTAAAGTGACTGTGATTTGTTAATGTAACACGTGTCGTCGCATAGGCATGAACATAAACGGTGTTTGAGACAGCCACGTGGTGTGAAAACAATTCGCGACAAATATTCATTTTGTCTGGGGGCTCACGAGTTATAACTTCATTTGGTAAATTTACCGACGTACAGGCGCGACAGCCACAGGGTTCAAATATTGTGAAATAAACAACATAAAGTGAACTTTTATGTGTTTTCAAAAATAGTAGTTAGTACACCCTTTTCTCTCATGAACTTGAATTTATTATGAATTAGTTTTGTTAATCATATGCAGGGAAGGAAAGCTGCGAACGTGTGATATCATCCCCTAGAAAACGAGTCAAACAGTCGCAATAACAGTTCCAGTGTTTTTGCATGTTTAGGAATTTGGTTCGAAGCAGGTGGTTGTGAGTTTTAGAAATTAATCTTTCCCTATTTTAAACTCTCACCCCGACCTCTCCCTCGCATTTGGGGGCTCGTCCGGGGTAAGTTCACGTTGGACTTGCTCGGATGGAGAGATTAGGGTGTGTATAGGACAGTGAACAGTTACGAACAGTTGGAAGCAGATACGCAATCGCGTCGCGCGGTTAACGACGGTTAGTGACGCAGAGTTCGGGCGCGGGCATCCGTAACCGGCAATCGACGGCGCATCGGACCGGCAGCAGTGAGCGGTGGCGCGTGGGTTCAACGCACTCAAATTTAATCTTCTGCAACGGACGGCAGTGATCGTGGGGACTTCGCAAGTCGTCAACGGAGCGTCGGCGCCAAGCAGCTTCGATTCTACAAAGGATAAGGGATGCAGTGTGGACATATTCCAGCCACAGTTTCTACAACAGACGGCAGCGAGCGTTGGGGACGTCGCAGCTCGTTGCAGCAACTTCTGGATTGAAAGATAAGTAAAGCAGCTGGCGCTATAAATTCTTGTGTGTTAATCAAGCTTTCTTGTGATACCGATAATGGATAGGGTTTTTAAAAGGTCGCCAAGCGACGTAGATTCAGAGAGTAGCATACCAGAAAGTCCAGAGAGGGTAAATACTGGGGGAATGTTGTTGTCACCGGAGATGTTAGCAGCCATGTTAGCGAGTTTTTGCTCAAATTTAGAATCAAGAATAGGATCAATAATAGAAAATTCATACTCAAATTTAGCATCAAAGTTAGAATCAAAAATAGAAAATTCAAACTCAAATGTAGAATCAAAAATAGAAAATTCAAACTTACATTTAGAATCAAATTTAAAATCAGAAATAGGAACTGTAAAATAAGACTTGAAAGCAGACTTTAAGGCAGACATTGAGGCACTACAAAATTCAATGTTTGCATTAAAGGCAGGAATAATCACAGACATTGCCAAACAGATAGAAAGTCTAACAGAACGGTTTGAAAATAGGGAAAAGGAGACACATTCCAGAATTGGTGCTATTGAGACTGAGGTAGGAGGCAAGTTGGATGATGTGAAACAAATATGTGATCTCAGGAATGAGGGCACTATGCAGGCATTGGCTGAGGTTCACAAGAGGATGGTGGCAGGTATTGAGGAAACAAAAACTTTGTTGTCAGGAAAATTAGAGAATAGAGAATGTAACTTTAGGAAAAAGATAGAACAAGTAGTGACAGTAAACTATACTGAGATTGAGAAGGTGAACACTAGAATAAATAGTCTAGAATTGTGTACTGCATCAGGAAACACTAATTGGTCCATGGTGCAGACATCTAATGGCAGAAAGTTTTCAGGAGTGGGTAATTATCATCCAGTAGATTTTTTGGCTGCATGCAAGGACCAATTTGTGCCTGGTATGTCAGACCAGTGTAAAATGAAGTTAGCAAAGAGAATGCTTGACTGTTCTGCTCAAACTTGGGCAAATCAGTGTGCTGATAAATTTGTAACTTTTGAGGCGTTTGAAAAGTTGTTTTTAAATAAGTATTGGGGGAGGGCCAAGAAAGCTAAGATACAAAATGAATTCTTGAACGAACCAAACTATATGAAAGGGAACCCAGAATTTGAAGTAATCATTGAGGAGGAGCTGTTTATTCAAGATTTATTAGTCATAAAGGGACTTTGTTTAAATCTAATGTTAGGAAGTGATTTCCCATGCAAATATGAAGCTCTGTTGAAGTATAAAGATAAAGTGTTAGAATTGAGTCTGGAGGAATGCAGGAAGAGGGTGAAATTCAAAAATGTTGTAAGTGATAAAGATTTAATGGCATGTTTACACAAGTAACTGCCATAAACCAGTGTAAATTATGAAATATGAGATTCAATACATTGTAGATAGTAGGTTAAGAATTTTTGTATATTTGTTCTGTGGTCTGTGTTAGTATCTACTTGTGTGTTTAGATTTTAGCATTGGGGTCAAGTTTACAAGTGTTCTTTGTAAATGTTTTTCTTTTGTTGTTTGTGTTAAAACATGTGCTTGTATCAGATTTGCAGTTCAATAGTGGTACATGAGGTAAATATGTATGTATGTATGCCAACACTAAAGGATAGAGGAAGTGGGAGTGTACTGTTTATGTGTGTGTATATGTGAGCAGGGCTGGATATGTGGTGTGAGTTGTGGGGTGACTCGGAGAATGAGAAAGTGGTGGACATTGATGCATGCAGTGGGGTCTGTGGCTTAGATAAATTGTGATGAAAATGTCAGCTGGCAGTGTTGCATATGTGGGTGTGACTGACCATATGGGTCAGAAATGAGGAATGTATGTTTGTTGTGGCTGATTTGGCTAAAGGTGGGTTGGATTGAGAAATGTTTCAATGAGAGAAAGTGTTTGCTCTTTAATGTCTGTCTCTTTGAGTGTTTGGAAGGTAACGTGTCTAATAGAGAATGCTCTGTATTGTTATGTTATACTAATTCTGATAACACAATTTGGTTTCTTTAATGATGCTCAACTGTTGACTGAACAATTTCTGCAACAACAGTTGACGAGAACTATTTTTCTGTCTAGCCTGAGTATCAATAGGGTTTGGTGATATTTATTTTAAAAAAATGTAGATGTTTTGTGATAAACTAATTTTGAAATTAGACTTTAACCTTAGATAGTTTATTGTGGGGAGTACTTGTGGAAAGCACATGAGGCTGATGACAGGGATGCAAATTTAATCTCACACCAGTAAAAATAAATTTTTTTGGTGTGAAGGGGTAGGATTTGTCTTTATGCTTGTAGGTGTCATTACGATAGAAGAGAAAATTCTCTATGATAACATTCTTTTGGTAGTATTATTTGAGCTTTAAGATATATTTTAACACAGGCAGGTTGTTGGTATTTTATTTAATGGAGTAATACTCCAAGTAGGCCAAATATTCTCTTGTCTGTTTCATCTGAAGCTATGGCTGATGAGAGTGCAGGCATGGTGGTTTGGGTTGATCTGATAATGACCAACACAAGCCACTTTGAGTTCTTAATTCTGTTGATTTGCATATTACTGTATATGTCTCAATACTTAGTTTAAATTGCACCAAGTCTGGATAGCAGAGGGATGGGATACAAATCCAATCAAATCCTGGTGTACAGACAAACTTTTGTCTATGTTGACTCATGAGTGCCTTCTGCTTTTCCTGTTCCATGTAGGGTGCATATGACGTGTGTCAACAAGAACGCTTGATCCAGTGCCATGAATCTAAGCTGCAACAGCATGTTGGTTGAAATGACAGAGACATAGGACCGTACACCATGGACCAGAGTTGCTGCAACGATGACTCTTGTGTTCTCAGTGCCAAAGTGGTGAGAGATTTCCTTTAAACAAGTAGAGTGTACACCGTCAAAAGTTTTTATAGTGATAATTCTAGTTTTTCCATGTAGGACAAGGTTCTCTAAAGCCTAAAGGTTAATACTATTATAAATTTGGTGCCAATTCTGTATATAACCAACAGGCACACTTACATTTCATGGATGTAATTAGTTATAAGGATTCTTTTCTTAAAAATATGCACACACTATAAGTGGTCTTAATGGTACAAATATTGGGAAATTTTGTCACTGCCCTGTTTATTTTTATTTATCTATTTTTTTCCATTAGTTGAGGTAATAATTGGAATAGTGTTTGAGTCAATCCGATTCAATACTTTTGTAATTTTAAATTTTGCTTATTTGAATGTATTAATTTTGGTGCTACTTGCGCCATCCTGCACATGGTTTTGATGCCGCAAGTGGGGGTATTGTAAGATTACCGCCCAATAGAAATACTGGTAATTAATAGCATTTGATAATTAAACAGTATGAAGTTCACTGCAAACATTGACCATGCCAATGCACTAAATGTTACACAATTTTAATCTTATTAATTATGGTAGCAATGTATGTACACAGTTGGGTGACAACATTTATAGTTAGGCCATAGGAAGAAATTATCCACGTTGAGATTTGCTGTGTGCTTGTAGCTGACGGGAGGCCAGCGAGCAGGCCGACGTTGGTGGCTTGTTCCATCTTAGGATTTTACAGTTCGTTTCCGGTGAGGGGAGAGAGGGACAATGGCGAGTGCCAGGCACAGTGCAGTGCACAAATACTGTAATACTACTGGCATTTGAAGTAATACGATGCAGTTAGGAACCTTTAAGGCCCTCATTACAAAATAGCCTGTTGATAAATAAACAATACATTAGCTGATATAGTCACATCTGGCGTAATATGTTT
This sequence comes from Locusta migratoria, assembly GCA_026315105.1. NCBI lineage: Eukaryota > Metazoa > Arthropoda > Insecta > Orthoptera > Acrididae > Locusta > Locusta migratoria. The sequence continues at coordinate 213,530,426 of CM048755.1, read as the reverse complement.
AATTGACAATGAAAAGTAATAAATTACCAACGAAGACAAGACAGTTACACAACTAGCATGGCAATGTTTGTTTATAAAAATAATATATTAACTATTTCTCATTTTATTTTCAATTAATCTTTTGTATTTTATCTTGAAGTATTCAGTTAAATCACTTATCTGTGGTATAAGAAATAGCACGATTATGATAAACAGTACAAAGGATATTTATACTAATATAAAAACGTAAGAAAATATTTGTTTAATGTGTAGTGTAATTAATTTGATTTTAAGTAAAGTTTTAGAAATGTATTGGCTGAGCGCTGTACGTTGACAAATCGGTTAGAACAGCTCACATGGGGAAGTTGATGACGTAGGGGAAAAAACCCCGGCAGTTGAGTTTTGGCGGGCGCGCGCGCGAGGGCAGGAAGTGGGGACTCCAGAGCACGTGGTGTAGCTGGCCGGGCGGCGTCTCTCTGCATCAGTCGGCATGTTGATCTCGAGATTTGTCTGTGGCAATCGCCACGTGTGGTTGCACGTCGTAAACTGCACCAAGTTAAATCGAGTGCTACTGTGAGTTTGTGAATATTTAGCCGGTGGAACAAGGTGTGCATCGCATTGAATTAAAGTGACTGTGATTTGTTAATGTAACACGTGTCGTCGCATAGGCATGAACATAAACGGTGTTTGAGACAGCCACGTGGTGTGAAAACAATTCGCAACAAATATTCATTTTTTCTGGGGGCTGACGAGCTATAACTTCATTTGGTAAATTTACCGACGTACAGACGCGACAGCCACAGGGTTCAAATATTGTGAAATAAACAACATAAAGTGAACTTTCACGTGTTTTCAAAAATAGTAGTTAGTACACCCTTTTCTCTCATGAACTTGAATTTATTATGAATTTATTTTGTTAATCATATGCTGGGAAGGAAAGCTGCGAACGTGTGATATCATCCCCTAGGAAACGAGTCAAACAGTCGCAATAACAGTTCCAGTGTTTTTGCATGTTTAGGAATTTGGTTTTTCAGCTGGTGGTTGTGAGTTTTAGAAATTAATCTTTCCCTATTTTAAACTCTCACCGCGACCTTCACCCTTGCAAATTGAAACTAAGCATTGAGACATGTACAGTAACATGCAAATCAACAGAATTAAGAACTCAAAGTGGCTTGTGTTAGTCATTATCAGATCAACCCAAAGCACCATGCCTACACTCTCATCAGCCATAGCTTCAGATGAAACAGACAAGAAAATATGTGGCATACTTGGAGTATTACTCCATCAAATAAAATACCAACAACCTGCCTGTGTCAAAAATATATCTTAAAGCTAAAATAATACTACCAAAAGAATGTCATCATACAGAATTTTCTCTTCTATCAAAATGACACCTACAAGCATAAATACAAATCCTACCCCCTCGCACCAAAAAAAATTTATTTTTGCTGATGTGAGATTTAATTGGCCCATACTATCCTAAGTTAATCCTAGCACGTCTATACTTCACAGTAACTACAACTCCTGCAGCCTGTGAGCATCAACTGAAAACAATATATGTATGTCCTCTAGTCCTGATTCCAGATTAGTATACATAAACAAAAATAAAAACAATTTAATTACCATTCATAGAATTACCTAACTAAATAGTTTCACTACTCATACATAAATTATGATGACACAATAAACGCACTATCCCTCTCAGCTGCTGTTTTAGGAATGAGTCCTGGCAACAATTGCACCTTTCACCAACACATATACACATTTACCTCTTGTACCACTGTTGAACTGCAAATCTGATACAAGCCCATGTTTTAACACAAACAACAACAAGAAAAAGAATATATAAAGAAAGCATGTAAACTTGACCCCAATGCTTAAATCTAAACACACAAGTAGATACTAACACAGACCACAGAATAAATATACACAAATTCTTAACCTACTATCTACAATGCATTGAATCTCATATTTCATAATTTACACTGGTTTTTGGCAGTTACTTGTGTAAACATGCCAATAAATATTTATCATTTACAAAATTTTTGAAATTCACCCTCTTCATGCATCCCTCCAGACTTAATTCTAGCACTTTATCCTTATATTCCAACTGAGCTTCATATTTGCACAGGAAATCACTTCCTAACATTAGATTTAAACAAAGTCCCTTTATGACTAATAAATTTTGTATAAACAGCTCCTCCTCAATGATTACTTCAAATTCTGAGTTCCCTACATTTAACACCCCTATTTTTTTTTTTTTTGCAAAAGCATAATTTTCTTTTTTCCATGCCACTGGCTCTAATGTTTTTAAATCTTTGAGGAATTGGATCCAATCATCTTGCCCATACTCATGTACTTCTTTACTAACCCAACCTGACTTTAACCCATCAACATCCATTTCATGACACTGTTCATTATTATGAATCATAAAAAAATTGTATTTTATTCTCCTTATCACCTGACCCTTCCTGTATAAGTTCATGTATCTCACTTATCTCATGCCTAATCCCCTTAATTGATCATATTCATTGTCCCCATTCACAAACTCTTTCAACACATTGTAATAAGTCTGGTCCCTATTATATTGTTTGCCTAGTCTGTCCAAGTAATCATATTTGTGCAATAGCCAATCATCTGGTGCCCACGTCCTAAACCAGTTTACTTTCCCAATTAAATTTCTGGTTTGTGCATTTACACTGTCAACTTGGCCTTCCTCAGAGATCTTCACATTTATATTAACATGTACAGTAGGTCCAGTGTCATTTATTGTCTCTACTGGACCAAATTTATTTACATTTAATTTAGAAAAACATTCACTCTCATTCATACATTCCATAACATCTATGCTGGCTCCAGTACCATCAATATTTACATTCATACTTTCACATTCAGTCAACACTTGTGCCTCTGACCTATCCAAAACTTAGGCTAACCCATCACTGTCTTTATCCTCTTTATGTTATTATCAAATAAACTTCCCACATCATACTCTCCTTTATTGTCCTTATTTCTAGCATTCCTCCTCCTGTTTACATTTCTCTTGTCATGTTGCAAAAACCAATCCCCCAAAAATTTCCTCACTACCTATAACAGCATCCATCTGACACATACTTTCCTCTCTTTTCTCCCTTTCCTTGTTTACTCTATTTATGTTTTCTTCCCTCTTTTCTTTATCCTTGCCTTTGTGAACTCCTGCTTCCTCTTTCCTATCATCATCTCTGTCCATGTGACATAGTTCTTCTTCCCTTCTCTCCCCATCTCTATTCCTACTGTAATTATGGTCATTAGATCCCCTGTTATTCCATCTTCTGGTCATGTTATTATAATAGTTCCTTGTCCCAAAACGGCAATAGCACCAATTCTGGTATGTATCTCCTTTTCCCTAGTTTCATACCGTTCTGTTAGACTTCCTATCTTTTTGTCAATGTCTGTGATTATTTCTGTCTTTAATCCAAGCATTGAATTTTGTAGTGCCCCAATGTCTGCCTTAAAGTCTGCTTTCAATTCTGATTTTACAGATTCTATTTCTGATTTTACAGTTCCTATTTCTGATCTTAAATTTGATTCTAAATGTAAGTTTGAATTTTCTATTTTTGATTCTAAATTTGAGTTGGAATTTCCTATTTTTGATTCTAACTTTGAGCTAAAACTCGCTAACATGGCTGCGAGCATCTCCGGTGTCAACAACATTCCCCCAGTATTTACCCTCTCTGGACTTTCTGGTATGCTACCCTCTGAATCTGCGTCGCTTGGCGACTTTTTAAAAATCTAATCCATGATTTATGCCACACGAAAGCTTGATTAACACACAAGAATTTATAGCGCCAGCTGTTTTACCTATCTTTTAATCCAGAAGTTGCTGCACCGAGCTGCGACGTCCCCAACGCTCACTGCCGTCTGTTGTAGAAGCTGTGGCTGGAATATGTCCCAACTGCATCCCTTATCCTTTGTAGAATCTAAGCTGCTGGGCCCCGACGCTCCGTTGGCGACTTGCGAAGTCCCCGCGATCACTGCCGTCCGTTGCAGAAGATGGAATTTCAGTGCGTGGATCCCGCGCGCCGCCGCTCACTGCTGCCGGGCCGATGCGCCGTCGATCGCCGGTTACGGATGCCCGCGCCCGAATTCTGCCAGTCACCAACCGTCGTTAACCGCGCGACGCGTTCGCGTATCGTCCACGATTATAATAACTGTTTTCTCCACTATCACTGTCCTAAGCACACCCTAATTCTCTGTGCGAGTAAGACCAGTGTGAATTTATCCCGCTCTCTGCTGCCAGCGACCACACGAAATTGAAATTGTCCGTCGCGTCCGCGCACTTGTTTGCAACTGTTCGTAACTGTTCACTGTCCTATACAAACCCTAATCTCTCCGTCCGAGCAAGTCCAACGTGAACTTATCCCGGACGAGCCTCCAAATGCGAGCGTGAAGGTCGGGGTGAGAGTTTAAATTAGAGAAAGATTAATTTTCAAAACTCACAACCACCAACTGCGAACCAAATTCCTAAACATGCAAAAACACTGGAACTGTGATTGCGACTGTTTGACTCGTTTTCTAGGGGATGATATCACACGTTCGCAGCTTTCCTTCCCTGCATATGATTAACAAAATAAATTCATAATAAAATCAAGTTCATGAGAGAAAAGGGTGTACTAACTACTATTTTTGAAAACACGTGAAAGTTCACTTTATGTTGTTTATTTCACAATATTTGAACCCTGTGGCTGATACGTCTGTACGTCGACACATTTACCAAATAAAGTTATAGCTCGTGAGTCCCCAGACAAAATAATATTTGTCACGAATTGTTTTCACACCACGTGGCTGTCTCAAACACCGTTTATGTTCATGCCTATGCGACGACACGTGTTACATTAACAAATCACAATCACTTTAATTCAATGCGATGCACACCTTGTTCCACCGGCTAAATATTCACAAACACACAGTAGCACTCGATTTAATTTGGTACAGTCTACAACGAGCAACTACACGTGGCGATTGCCACAGACAAATCTAAAGTCACCACCTCGAGATCCACATGCCGACTGATGCAGAGCGACGCCGCCCGGCCAGTTCTCCACGTGCTCCCGACTCCCTCACTTCCTGCCCTCGCACGCGCGCGCGCCAAAAGACCAACTGCCAGGGTTTTTTCCCCTACGTCATCAACTTCCCCATGTGAGCTGTTCTAACCGATTTGCCAATACATTTCTAAAACTTTCCTTAAAATCAAAATAATTACACTACACATTAAATAAATTGTCTTCTTAGGTTTTTATATTGGTATAAACATACTTTGTACTATTTATCATAATCGTGCAATTTCTTATGTCACAGATAAGTGATTTAACTGAATACTTCAAGATAAAATACACAAGATTAATTGAAAATAAAATGAGAAATAGTTAATATATTATTTTTATAAACAAATATTGCCATGCTAGTTGTGTAACTGTCTTGTATTCATTGATAATTTATTACTTTTCATTGTCAATTAAACATATTACGCCAGATGTGACTATATCAGCTAATGTATTGTTTATTTATCAACAGGCTATTTTGTAATGAGGGCCTTAAAGGTTCCTAACTGCATCGTATTACTTCAAATGCCAGTAGTATTACAATATTTTTGCATTGCACTGCACCTGGCACTCGCCATTGTCCCTCTCTCCCCTCACCGGAAACGAAGCCTGGAAAATCCTAAGATGGAACAAGCCACCAACGTCGGTCTGATCGCTGGCCTCCCGTCAGTTACAAGCACACAGCAAATGTCAACGTGGAGAATTTCTACCTTTGGCCTAACTATAAATGTCGTCACCCAACTGCGTACATACATTGCTACCATAATTAATAAGATTAAAATTGTGTAACATTTAGTGCATTGGCATGGTCATGTGTTTCCAGTGAACTTCATACAGATTAATTATCAAATTAGGGACTGATGACCCCGTAGTTAAGTCCCATAAGCTAAAAAAAAAAAAAAATTATCAAATGCTATTAATTACCAGTATTTCTATTGGGCGGTAATCTCGCATCATTTCGTACAATATTCATTATTTGCGACGGACTGTGCAGCTAATAAATGAAGAGATATTTCCGGTTAAATGTTAATCGGTGCCTTGAATAAGAACGCACATCCACCGTAAATATCACGTTTCAGTACATGGATTATAGTGCCGCGTAAGGCCACGAACACCGACTGTTGGCGTGGCGCAGGGGATAGCGTCACGGACTGCGGTGCAGAAGGTCGCCGGTTCAATCCCGCCCATCTGCAAAAATTTATTTCTTTGTAACTAATAATTCTAGAAGTTTCTATTTTTTATGTTCACTTGTAAATTCTACTTGTTTCTCATGTTAACTGTTCTTCTAATTTCTGGTAAATTCTGTCTGTGTATAAATAGCAGAGCACTTTGCCTGAGAGGCAGTCAGTGCTGCGTGTATGTTGAGTTCGTAATAAACCAGCTTTCAGTATAAGTGCTGTGTTTAGTTGCCTTCGAAGTCAAGCCTACTTCCATTTCAACGCGACAATAGTAATTTTTGGGGTGTATCTACCACAGCTGATGTCTAGAATTGCATGTTACACTGAACATATCGGAACTTCACCATGACACTTTAACGCTCGCCTTTAGTGTACTTAGTCAGTATGCTACTGAAAATTGAATTACAGAATGTGGAAGTCTGTTTCATGCATCTCAGGCTGTGCAGCCGCCGAGAAACTGATTTGGTGGGAACGTGGATGAACTAAACGTATCAATAACCTATACCTGTTATTATTTTTTATCGAGACGCTATTTGCCAACTGTATCTTGAATCATACCGATTCTGGAGTCGTATCATTGATGCCGATAATAGTTTCTCCCTTTCAAGTAGTTAATTAAGTACTTCCTGGCGGATTAAAATTGTGTGCCGGAACCGGGGCTCGAACCTGGGACCTTTACCTTTCGCGGGCAAACGCACTACCGACTGTACTATCCCGACACGACTCACGATGCCGCCTCACAACTTTACTTCCGCCAGTACCTCGCCTCCTACTTTCCAAACTTCACAGAAGCTCTCCTGCGAACCATGCAAGACTAGCACTCCTGGAAGAAAGGATATGGTGGGTACATGGCTTAGCCACAGCCTAAGAGATGTTTCCACTCCGCTGCAGAGTGAAAGTTTCATTCTGGAATTAGCAAGTAGTTTGTATATTAAAAATACAATATTCTTCACTCTGGCCTTGAGTGTGAGGTAGTGGTTCGGTATCACATTTGCTAATGTGGTTCTAGGAATAGCTATAACAACGTATATACGATGTTGATGCTATAATCAACGTCTTCCGTTCTAGCACTCTCTGTCTTACATATAGTAAAAATATCTGCAAAGGCTTGAGCATCATTGCGAACCAATTGTTAGCTCAATACAGATATTCGCCCAATGGAGTCGCATACGTCCCTAAAGTTGGTATATTGCTGCTTCTCATTCAAGGCTAGTTTATACAGCTCGAATTTTACCGACTTTTTCCTGGCTGCAGACAATTGCTATTACCTGGATCAGTTGTGTATGTTTTTGTTTTGCAGTCTTTTTTTGAAATCACGTACACTAACTCACCAGGTAAGAGGGTATGTAACATTATTTCAGTGATTATAAAACTGAGTCAAATTTACGACGCACTTGAAGACTGAACACACTTACTAGTATGACGCTGCACCAGCAATCGCCAGGTAGTTTGAACAGTAGGCAAGGGTGCTCCTTTCTCACATTTGTTGTGTCTGCTTTCAAACTGCAGTCACCGCATCTTAGCCGACACAACCAGTACGTAAGGGACTTACTTCTTCATCATCTTGGCTTCCTGAAATCATATTACCACATGAAAATACTGATAAAATTATTGATGGCTCCTAGTACCTATAAGGATTGTATCTATGGCATTTGCATCAAAGTCCAACATATTTATAACTTCCTGTATTTTCGCGTATTATCAGACCCCAAATACTACTTCACTATATCGATAGTATATGTGACAGTTGGTAAACCGAGTTCCTACTGTCCTGTAATATGCAGTGCAGGACGAACTCAATTACCCGTATGAAATTAGATTGGCCGAACGATAGGTAAATGCGGCCTGTAGGCAGAATGTGCATCGTGTTCATAGGGACTGGAAAGTGTTCTTCCACATTGTAACGTATTCATCAAGTGTGAGCCTCGAGTTAGCAGTGCTACTATACAGCAGATAGACTTCCCCGATTTAGGACAAAGTGCCTGGCGGAATAGTGTCAATTTATAACGGACAGCAAAATGAACATTGATGGACTTTAAATTTGTCATTTATCTTTGTACTTCTACAACACCAAGTTCAGTTTTCATACGATTGTATAAATTAAACATGTGTTACATGTGTACCTACTCATGCGCCGGCCGCGGTGGCTGAGGGGACTGAGGCGCTCCAGTCACGGTCTGCACGGCCACTACAGTCGGGGATTCGAATCCCCCCTCGGGCATGGATATTTGTGCCGTCCTTAGTCTTAGCTAGTTCATAAGTAGTTTGTAAGCTTAGGGACTGATGACCCCGTAGTTAAGTCCCATAAGTCCTACAAACATTTGAACATTTGAACCTACTCACGCCTACCAAATGACACCCCCACAACCTACCGTTCCATTGTATCGAAATACAAAGCTTTGCAGTATCGGTAATTCGAAATATTTGAAACCTTTGGAAAACGAAAACAAAAATATCGACTTTGCCACTACGTTCTTCCAGGAACTCAGCAACATTCTCCTTCCGTCTGTACGGTAGCTTCAATCTACTGTTATTAATTGCGATAGAAACAGTTTATTGGGAAGGAAGAAACAGGACAGTAACGATGTAAAGAGAATGCGAACGCTAGCTGATCGTTTTAACGCTGCGTTTGGGGTTGTTTTAATTACTACGACTGTCAGTACAAAACAGGTTAAATAATGTAGAATACGTATGTGAAGGGTTGAAAAAAAGAACGTCGTACATCATGTCAATTTATTAGCTACAATCCGATATCCCTTGCGGCCAAAAAGTAATGAATAATGTATCGCTGTTCAACGATCAAACCAGAGAAAGAGAATGTGATCACCAATCCGTTGAAACCAGTTACATGTAACTGTAAATACCGGTGACAGGTGACCAAATCCCACTTCGTATTGATTAAACGTTATTTAAGTGAGCAGCGACAAGCTACTTCTATTTAGGAATACAGTAGTGAGGCCTGAAACACGCTTTAATAATTACAACAATAAAGGCTGATTGCTATCACACATTGACCAGTATATGGACTGTCAAAATGATGTATGATGATTCACCTTTTTGGCGTCTTTATTATCAGCCTAAATAGGTTTCAGAATTTTATGCGAGAAGTACGGTGCGTTTTGTTAGCAACTATAATTTAACACCAACAACGATACGATAATATTTGTTCAATATAATTAATCATTTTTAATAAATATTCTTCTAAGACTCAGTGGACTTCGTGAATTCCGACGCCGGGGTTGTGGGAGATGTGAAGAAGGAACCCTTTAGAGCAGGTAAAACTGGGAATATCCGGGGTGCAAGTGTCAGCACTTGCAAGTGTGCGGACATTTTAATTGTCGCTGTCCCCTACATCTTCAGGCACATCTGACAGCAACGCTGAGCCAAAAAACACTATGCACTCTGTTGGACGTTTTACCAGTAACAGAATATTGCAACTAAACTCATTAATCGACTGGGTGCTTGTATGAAGCTACACCAGTTATTCCGAAACATTTCTCATGAGAGTACATTGCTAAATGCGGTTCTCTGATGGAACACCTTGTCTATTTTGAAAGTTAATAAAATTACTAACAATTTAAAAATAGTAAAAACCTCTTTCATTTCGTAAATACTTAAGTTTTAATTCATAACTAATACCACAGATATCATAGTAAAATTTAGCAGAACAAGAAAATCAGTTACTGATTTCAAACACCATGATGTTAATAATTACTTGCCGAGCACTTTTTCGCTACAGCTGGACATTGCTTTGGAAACCCTGAGCAAAGCTGACATCCCACTATTGTCTTCTAAGACCTTCACGTTTTGCCTGGGAATATATGAGGCGCGTCCAGAAAGTAAGTTCCGTTTGGTTATATAAAACGAACGGCTACAGATACAGAAAAAATATTGATTGTACAAAAATCTACAACTGTTAAACTACTTTTCAACATAGCTTCCGAAATTTTGTAGGCAATTGTCATAACATGGCACAAGGTTTTGTGTGCCTTTCTCATAGAATGTTGCCGCCTGTGTATTTAACCATGTGGTAACATGTTCTTTCAGCTCGTCATCATCGTTGAAGTGTTGTCCACCAAGGACAAATTTTAGGTGTAAGAAGAGGATTACTGTCAAAAGTTTTTTTTCCACCGAATGTGACCAAACAATTCTTACGGAAATTTCAATGGGACCTGTTTGATCATCCTCCATACAGCTCGGGCCTCTCTCCTAGCGACTTTCATCTCTTCTTACACCTAAAATCTGTACTTGGTGGTCAACACTTCAACGTGTTACCACATGGTTGAATACACAGGTGGCAACATTCTGTGAAGGATGCATGCAAAAACTTGTGGCACGCTATGACAAGTGCCTACAAAATTTCGGCAGTTATGTGGAAAAGTAGTTTAAGAGTTGTAGAATTTTGTGCAATAAAAATTTCTTCTGTATATGTGTACAATTTCGTTTTATTACCAAACGGAACTTACTTTCTGGACGCGCCTCGTATGTAAACACAATAAAATAATACGGACAATTTACAACTCACCGCAAAGACGTGGCGACGAGCTGCGACAGGCATATAAAAAAGACACACATACAACACTTTCAGCTATCGGACATAGCCTTCTTCAGAAAATAGAACATTCACACAGACACACAACTCAGTCACATACCGTCAGCTCCGGCTGCCGCACTTCGGAATGTTCAAATTCAAATGTTTGTAATTCTATGGGACCAAACTACGTTGGTCATCAGTCCCTAGTCTAACAAACTACTTAAACTAAGTTAAACTAGCCTAAGGACAACACACACATCCATGCCCGAGGGAGGATTCGAACGTCCGACGCGGGAGGCCGCGCGATCCTTAACGTAGCACTCCAGACCGCTCGGCTACTCCCGCGAGGCTGCACTTCGGAGACGACGGTTGCGTGACTGTGTTGTGTGCCTGTGTGGTTGTATGAATGTTTTATTTCGGAATAAGGCCATGGCCGATAGGTGAAAGTTTTGTATATGCGTGGCTTTTTTTATGTCCCTGTCGCAGTTCGTCGCCACGTCTTTGCGGTGAGTTCTAAACTGTACTTATTACTATATTGTTAATTCCAACCTGGACATTCCATTATTATATATTAACACACTTTCTCACAGTTCATAAGCAAGCCAGTACTGGTCAGCAGTTGACGCGAGGTGCGCATGAAATTAAATGTTCAAATGTTTGTATAGCTTATGGGACTTAACTATGGGGTCATCAGTCCCTAAACTTACAAACTACTTATGAACTAACTAAGACTGAGGACGGCACAAATATCCATGCCCGAGGGGGGATTCGAACCCCCGACCGTAGTGGCCGTGCAGACCGTGACTGGAGCGCCTCAGTCCCCTCGGCCACCGCGGCCGGCGCTCATGAAATTACTTAAACAAGAAAGGCACAAAGCAGAACGTGAAAACAAAACACGATTTACGGTTACAGCAGATCCGCAAGACAGGAATTTGAAAGCACCATTAGAGAGCGGTAATGTTAATTCTGAGGAAGCATTTCTCTGCAGTTCATGCAGCAGAAGGTTGGACGACGGGAAGAGAGGAGGAAATAGCCGTCTAAACAGAACAGAAAGACACAAAAAGATGAAAAAGAGAACGAGGAGCGCAGCTGAAAGAAGACAGAACAGGCGGAAGGGAAGAGTGCTCGGTGCGCCAAATGAAAAATTAAAAAGTGTGCTTTTAAAGAACGCGCCCTGTACAGAGAAAGTGGAGGATATCGAAAAAGAGGGGCGCGGGGGAAGGAGAGAGGAGCTATCTGCGGATCTCGGTTCTGCTACAGGCGCGCATTCGTTTGTCTGGCTGAGCGTGCGTGCGTGCGTATTGTTAGCGCCGGCTTCAAATGAATCGATTGGTTGGCGATGCTGCGGCGCCTACAGCACACAGACGGCCGCGGGCGCCCGACACGCACCGGACGCCTCATTTTCACAACGTTCCCGTGCCCTCCAGCCAGCGCGGGAAACCGTATTGTTCCCACAAAAATCTCCCTGCTTAATGCAACGCATTCAACCAGCTGATATACAAATGCACGGTAGTTTACTACTTACGGTCCCAAATTTCTCGTTTCAATCCATAGAATAAATTTGCTCTTTCCTTTCGACTACAATAGTTTCTCCCTAGTTAGTTGCACCATCTGAGAGGTGTTCTCAGTTCAAACAAAGTACTTCAGTGGTTTTCAAGCCTCATTAGCTGAGACGAATAAGACTTGTTAATGTCTACATCTACATCTACATGGGGATACTCTGCAAATCACATTTAAGTGCCTGACAGAGGATTCATCGAACCAAAATTATACTATTTATCTCCCATTCCATTCTCGAATAGCGCGCGGGAAGAATGAACACATGAATCTCTCCGTTCGAGCTCTGATTTCTCGTATTTTATTCTAATGATCATTTCTATCTATGTAAGTGGGAGTGAACAATATATTTTCGCATTCGGAGTTGTAATGATTCCCATCCCAGATCCTGTACCATTTCCGTAACGCTGTCTCCCCTGTATCGTGAAAATACGAAACGAGCTGCCCTTTCTTAGACTCTTTCGATGTCCTCCGTCAGACCCACCTGATAAGGATCCCACACTGGGCTGCAATACTCCAAAAATGGACGGACAAGCGTAGTGTATGCAGTTTCTTTCGTAGTTCTGTTGCATGTTTTAAGGGTTCTGCCAATAAAACACAGTCTCTGGTTCGCCTTTCCCACGATATTATCTACGTGTTCTTTCCAATTTAAGTCTGAAGTAATAGTAATTCCTAGGTATTTTGTGGAGTTTACGGCCTTCACATTTGATTGATTTACCTTGTAAACAAAGTTTAACGGATTTCTTTTCGTACTCATGTGGATGACTTCACACTTCTCATTATTTAGAGTCAATTGCCAATTTTTACACCATACTGATATCTTATTCAGATCGTTCTGCAGTTGGTTTTGATCTTCAGATGATTTTACTAAACGGTAAATGACGGCGTCATCTGCAAACAACCTAAGAGAGCTACTTAGATTTTCCCCTAAATCGTTTATGTAAATAAGGACTGACTTGCTAGTTTTTGACCAAGATGTAAATAACGGTTAGATTATTGCTAGTAACTGAAAAATCAGCAGAGATCTTCTTTACCTGACACCGGAACAAGAAGTAATGACGTCTAATCTATTGCCACCGCCACGTGTTTGTCGGACAGAACGAATGTTTTGTATCCCATCCTCGTCGCCACTTTTGTGTTCCAACTTCGTCGCCGCTTTTGTGTCCCAGCCTCGTCGTAGGTGTCGGTGGCCGAGTGGAATGAGACCGACACAGGAATAAAGATAACACGCTGGTGCAGGTACGGAGGGGAGCAGCCAGAAACTATAAACACTAGAGTAAATTAGAAGAGATATATATTGCACAGAATGTATACAATACTTAACTTTTACATAGTACTGCAGAATGTTGATACATAGTTGTTAGAGGCCTGCCTAGTGCCTGTACAATAGCCAAGTCTTCACTGGTGCCTATCTGATTCTGAAGGTCCTAACTGGTTGCTATCTCAGTCCCAAGTGAACGATGTCGTTCAGTGGTGGCCACGAGCGGAGTTGCAGCAGAGGGCGCTCGTGGCTGTCGTCGTAAGAACGCCGCGCCGTGCGTGCATGGCGGCGCGCGGCGAAAGTAGGTGGCGCGCACTTTGGACTTGTGCGACACCACAGAATGTGTGTCACTACAGCGCCGCGGCCGTTTAGCCGTGCGCACTGGGGTACCGTGCTGCGATGCGCGCGGCCGTTCGCCATCGGGGGTGCGAGTCCTCCCTCGGGCATGGGTGTCTGGGTTGTCCTTAGGTTAGTTTACCTTAGTTTAAGTAGTTTGTAAGCTACGGACTGATGACCACGCAGTTTGGTCCGATAGATTTACAAACAAAACAGACAACTACCCTCTTCTACATCTACATGGGATACTCTGCAAATCACATTTATGTGCCTGGCAGAGGGTTCATCAAACCACCTTTATACTATTTATCTCCCATTCCATTCTCGAATAGCGCGCGGGAAGAAAGAACATCTGAATCTCTCCGTTCGAGCTCTAATTTTTCGTATTTTATTATGATGATCATTTCTGTCTAAGTAAGTGGGATTCAACAATATATTTTCGCATTCGGAGGAGAATGTTGGCGATTGGTGTTTCGTAAGTAGCCCACACCGCAGCGATAATCGCCGTTGTTGTAATGATTCCCATCCCAGATCCTGTGTCATTCCCGTAACGCTGTCTCCCCTGTATCGTGACAAAACAAAAAGAGCTACCCTTCTTTAGACTCTTTCGATGTCCTCCGTAAAACTCACCTGATAAGGATCCCACACTGGACAGCAATATTCCAAATAAGGACGGACAAACCTGTTGTATGCAGTTTCTTTAGTATTTCTGTTGCATCTGTTATGGGTTCTGCCAATTAAACGCAGTCTCTGGTTCGCCTTTCCCACGACATTATCTACATGTTCTTTCCAGTTTAAGTCTGAAGTAACCTAATAGTAATTACTATGTATTATATCGAGTTTACGGCCTTCACGATTGATTGATGTATCTGGTAAACAAAGTTTAACGGATTTCATTTCGTACTCACGTGGACAACTTCACACTTCTCATTATTTAGAGTCAATTGCCAATTTTTGCATCATAGTGATGTCTTATTCAGATCGTTCTGCAGTTGGTTTTGATCTTCAGGTGATTTTACTGGACGATAAATGACGGCGTCATCTGCAAACAACCTAACAGAGCTATTTACATTTTCTCCCAAATCGTTATGTAAATAAGGAACAGCAGAGAACCAATAACACTGTGGAACGCCCGATATCACCTCTGCTTTAGTCGATGCTTTACCATCGATCACTACAAAATGAGTCCTCTCTGACAGGAAATCCCCTATCCAGTCGCAAATTTGCGGCGATATACCAGAACCACGCTTAACCGCAGTGCTTATGACAAACGTCGCACCGTTCTTCTCCCTTTCTTTCATTTATTCGATACTCTTCGACGACATTAGAATCAAAATGTTCAAATGTTTGTAAATCTACGGGACTTAACTGCGTGATTATTAGTCCATAACTTTCAAACTACTTAAACTATGTTAAACTAATCTAAGGACAACATATACACCCATGCCCGAGGGAGAACGCGAACCTCCGTCGCCGAAAGCCACGCGCATCGCAGCACGGCTTGTTCACGGCATTCCGCCGCGGCCGTTACAAACAGATCTATCCATTATACAAGCTCTCAGCAGATACTCACTAGATACAAATACACACTTGCCACATGCTTCAGCAAGGATGGGAGCTACGATTTTTATATACGTAGCAAACACCCATGAAATGGTTGCATCTTTTGATTTTGAGTGGAGATTAAGTAGATAAATCAAGTTCTGAATATAGAACCCGTTTCTGTTTTCTGTAATCACAAGGTATTTTAGGCGTATAAAATGTAAATTATAAGCAGTCAAAGAATTTCTGCATTCATACGTTGTTCACCTTTAATACCGATATAGGGGAGGGTGTTGTAGCTTGGATAACTTTTCAGGCTCTAGGCAAGAAATAAATATTCAGTATTTTTTCATTTCATATTGAAAAGATACCATGTAATTTGTTTGCTACAGTTCTGTTATCAGATTTATTGCGAGGAAGTAAGATTTTTTTAAGGATAAAAAACTACGCCAAGGTGACATATAAATGTGTGCCTAAGAACAAATGTTCTATTCATATTTAATAGTGATGCAATTGAGAACATCTAGTCTAAAAATGATATATTAAAAAGCTGTGTTACCAGAAACCAGTTACAAGTTTGCTATTGGCAAACGCCGACATTCCACGAAATTTTTGATACATTAAAGAAACACAGTCACCTCACAAATATCATCTGTTCCGTTAAAAGAACCAATTTATAGATACAAGATGATGAAATACTAGCGAAGTATGTTTTAATCGTCCATACGTTACATATCTACATTTAAAAACACACAGTTTTGATCACCCCACCTGATTAATTAACAATAGTCACGATACACCTTTTCCTCATTGCTTACGTATAAGGTATGCGTAACGGGGAAAGGAGACTTTGGAAGTGGAGTCGTTGTGTATCATCACAGTGAGCGAATGTAGTTGTCAAGAGATAGCGTGGAGGTATTCCCAGTGGCACCAGAGGAATTAACTGCTTCGCGGAAATTTCCTGATTTCTGGAGAGTTATTTCCGCAGTATATTGCTTGTTGGATTCCCTCTGAGTACCACGAAGAACGTTAATCAGATTTCATCGCGCAGAAGGGGAGCACGATAACGGGCAGGCATGGAGTACCGTGTCTCTCATGGCGCAAAATAATCCAGTGGCGTCCCTGTTATGAGGAGGGACATATTATCACCAAGAACATCTATCAGTTAACGTTGAGCACCACTGCAACACGTAGTTAAGGCTGGTACAGGCTATCGAAAAGAAGCGCAGGGGCAAGCTCTCGAAATGGTTACATCACATGTGGCCAAAAAGGACCTCGATTTAAAAATTACGATTGGAGGTCCTGAAACACACACACCTAGCTCTTACAATACTTCCCATGCGAATCGCATACCTTTTGAACGATTTTTGAAAGGTCAGAGGGTCAGTCAGCAACCTTGTAGTTTCTACAACGAATTTAACGACTTGCTTCTTATGCATTAGGGTACGTGCATCAATGTCCATTTCACTTAGGTATAGCTGCCATACACCGCATGAACGGTAATTATAAAACTGTTATTAATATTTTCTTACCAATAAACATAGGCTCCAGAATGATATTTTCATTCTGCAGAAGAGTTTCCGCTTAAATGAAACTTACTGGCAGATTGAAACTCTGTGCTCGATCGGGATTTGAACCTGTGATGTTTACATTTCGCAGGTATATCGTCTACCGACTGAGCTATCCTGGCACGCTCAGGGCTCGTCCATTGTGAAGGTGGAAAAATAGAAGGCGAGGTGGTAGTGGATGTAAAGTTGTGAAGACGCGTCGTGAAGCGTGCCAGGATAGCTCAGTCGGTAGAGTGCTTGCCCGAAAAATGCAAAGATCCCAGATTCGAAACCCGGTCCGGCACAGATTGTCTGTCAGAAAGTTTTAACCAAAGTATCCTTTTCAACTGGGGAAACATTACATTTGGCATCGGTAATATTTACCAACCCCCCAAAAAAGACATAATGTCTGACAACACCAAAATAGTTATGAGTACTGGAAACTCGTCTGTTGGTCTCTCTCTGCAAATTATCCTGGAATACTACACTGACGTCTTAAAATTTTATCCTATCAACCGACCCCTCTTTGTAGTGAAGTTACGCCACAAATATCTCTTCTTCTCAATTTTGTTCAGTAACTTCCTATTAGCTACGTGATCTACCCGTCTAATTTTCTGTGCTCTACAACTGCGTACGTACTCCGCAATTCACTGCAAGATGCGTGCTGAAACGGATCTCGTACCATTACTACCCAATGCTTTTTCTGTTCCACTCCCTATTAGAACTAGGGAAGAAAGAGAAATGCTTGTATGTATATGTAAGAGCCCTAATTTTCCTTATATGTGTGGCCATTACACGAAATTAAGTTGCTGGCAATAGAATCTTTCAAAAAATAGCTTCAAATTCCGGCACTCTAAATTTCGCAGTTGTGTTCCTCGAAAAGAACGTCGCCGTTACTCCAGCGATTCTCATTCAGTTCACGAAGCATCTCTGTATGTCACTCATTAAGCAAACCTTGTAGTAACAAACCTAGCAGCCCGACTCTGACATGCATCTATGTTTTCATTTAAATCGATCTAGCGGTTGGGATCCACGGTACGTTCACCTACAGTGTTACATCTTTTTCGATCTAGTGTGGATCCCAGATACCGGGACAATACTAAAAAAGGTCTGCTTTACAAATCAACTAGATCTTCCCAAAATTCTTCCAATAAATCCACCTCAACAACCCGCCTTCTACACGAGCGAAATTACATGGGCTGCGGCGGATTATCCGCGCGTGCTGGTGAGCCGTGTTGCGGTGCGCGCGGCCGTCCGCCGTCGGGGGTTCGAATCCCGGCTCGGGACTGGATGTTTGTGTCGTCTTTAGTATAAGGTAGTTCATAAGTAGTTTGTAAGTTTAGGGACTGATGACCCCGCAGTTAAGTCCCTTAAGCCTTACAAACATTTGAACATTTTTGCACTTAAATGCTCATTCCATTACATATCATTCTGCGCCGCTCGCGGTGGCCTAGGAGACTGCGGCGCTCCAGTCACGGTCTGCACGGCCACTACGGTCGGGGATTCGAATCCACCCTCGGGCATGGATATTTGTGCCGTCCTTAGTATTAGCTAGTTCATAAGTAGTTTGTAAGTTTAGGGACTGATGACCCCGAAGTTAAGTCCCAAAAGCAATACAAACATTAGAACATATCATTCTGCAACTTTACGCCTCGATATTTAATCTACGCGACTTTTTCAAGCAGAACAAAATAATAATTTTTCCTAATCATCTCCGTCACCTTAAATTTTTCTATGTTTGGAGCTAACTGTAAATTCTGTGGAAGTCACTTTTCATCCTATTGCATTCATTCAATACCTAGACACTCTTTCCTTACACCACAGCATCACCGAGCAAGGAGGAGCAGTGGAAATATAGTAGACTATCTATCGGGACGACGGTAGTTGAAATCCAGCCATTCAGATTTAGGTTTTCCGTGATTTCCCTAAATCACTCCAGGCAAATGCCGAGATAGTTTATTTCAAAGGCGATGGCGATTTCCTCCCCCATCAAACAATGCGAACTAGAATTCCGCCTCTAATGACCACGCTGCCAACAGGAGATTAAATTTTAAAAAAAAGAAAGAAAGAAAAAGTTCAAATGTTTGTAGAGCTCATGGGTCATCAGTCCCTAAACTTACAAACTGCTTATGAACTAGCTAATACTAAGGACGGCACAAATATCCATGCCCGAGGGGGGATTCGAACTCCCGACTGACGCAGAACGTGACTGACGCGGCGCAGACCGCTCGTCCACTGCGGCCGGCTTAACTTAAACTTCTTTACCTCCATTGCTGCATGCATCTTCAGCAATCAGCCACAGATTGTTACTGACTCTGTCCGTCAGAACATTTATGTAGATGGAATAGACACCATATCTATAATTGTTTGTATTTCTGAAACAGAATACGACAATTAATATGCGAATGCACAAATAACCTATCTGTGCACGCCTCATTGCCCGTCCTCTCAACTTTAGTTCCGCCATTACCTCGTCTTCTGTAAAGGTAACTAAGTCGGTAGAGCCCTTGACCGCTTGCGCGATGGGCAAAGACCCTGGGTTCGAATCCTTTTCTGGCACACAGTTTTAATCTGTCAGATAGTTTCGCATCAGCGCACACTCCACTGCAGAGTCAAAATTTGATCCAGGAAACAGCCCATAAGGCTGTGGCTTAGCAACGTATCCACAATATCCTTTCTTCCAGTCCTGCAAGTTTCGCAGGAGAACTGTGAAGTTTGGAGGTTAGGAGACAAGGTACTGACGAACGAAAGTGTGAGGACGGACCGCGAGGCGAGCACAAATAACTGAGTCGGTAGAGCACTTGTCCGCGAAAGGAAAAGCTCCTGGGTTCGAATATCGGTCTAGCATACACTTGCTATTTTCATTATAAACAGCAACAGCGTATCTACTCTGATACGACACTAAAAATGGTAATTTTTAGGTGTCTAGTACATTACAATTTTTCATTTGCGGTTTTCAGTAAAAGTCACACTCTAAACTAGGTGAAGTCACATAATGCGCTGTATCCAGCCCTTAAATTGTGGGATAGGATGCAAGGAAATTAACGTGGTCACTAACCATTATCGAGACATCGGTTTCTTAAGTACAGGTCGCAGTAATCCTTTAAAATTTTTCCTCCGAATGTGAAAAAAATCTTTAACTCCCATCTACATAGGAAGACGTCATAATACCAATAAAATAAGAGAAATCAGAGCTCGAACTGAAAGATTAAGTTGTTAGTTTTTTCACGCAGTATTCGAGAGAGATATGGTAGAAAAATAGTCTGAAAATGCTTCGATGAACACCCTGCCAGGCACCGAGCGAGTTGGTGAAGTGGTAACACACTGGGGGCGAATTCGGGAGGGCGGTGGTTGATATCCGCCTTCTGCCGTCCAGATTTAGGTCTTCCATGATTTCCGTAAGCCGTTACAGGCAAATGCTGGGATTGAAATACTGAAAAATTTGAAATAAATTCAACGAAAAAGTTGAAAATTTGTGCTGGACCGGTATTCGAACCCGGATTTCCGGCTTAGCGCCAGCAACCACCTTACAAATTAGGCTATCCAGCCATGTTTCCCTTCCAACCCAAATTCTCAACTACAAGCCCCCTACCCATTGATTCCACTTGCTCGCAGTCTATACTACATTTCCGCAAGGGATAGAGCGTTTTAATGCGTCCGCATTGAAATTGTCATTGCCTGTTGTGGGTATATTTACAATTACTGATATGGTGTCTGTTTTTTTTTTCGGACATGTCCGCTGGCCCGAAGTGGGAAATCCGGGTTCGAGGCCCGGTCAAGCACAAATTTTCAACTTTGTCGCTGAATTTATTTCCACCCCCCCCCCCCCCCGAAACAGTCTAAATGTTTCACTATTTCGATTTCGTAAATTTACTGCCGTTATTGTCAACTAATAGTGTCTGCTCTTTCGGACATATCCGAAAAGTACAAACGTCCAGTGGCGGATTAAGACTTTCGGAGGCCCGGGGCGGCGGCGAAACAAAATGAGGCCCCCGTGCATTTGGAAATACATGTATTACTGTAAAAAATAACTTTAGAGAATTTGGAGGCCCTCAGATCGAGAGCACGGGACAGTCTAAGAAAAACAGATTTCGAAATGTGCAGAACGAGAGGCCAAAAGTGCTTATATATATAAAGAAAAAAGGTGCTTTCGAGGTATTCGGAGGCCAGACAAGACAAGAGGCCCGGGGCGGTCCGCCCCCTAGCCCCCCCTCCATTAGTCCGCCACTGCAAACACCATATTAATAAATGCTGGGACGTTTCTTTGAAAGAGACGTCCGATTATCTTTCCACCCTTACCAAAATACGAGAATAAGCTTAATCTCTAATGACCACGATGTCGACGGCACGTTAAAATCTAAGTTTCCTTCCATCCTCTGACAGGCAATTTCAGAGTAATGGTGTTGATACTTTTGTTAAAAGAGGTCTTTGTTATTGATCAAATGAAGTTACTGACTGTCGGTGAAATACTTTCTTGTTATTTTCAAAATTTCAACAGCCCGTCATGTTTGAAGTCTGAGATTCAGAACTTGAAGAAATCTATGAACCAAAATTGTATGTCGTTGAGACGTTCTAGTGTCACAGACTTAGTAAGTGTTTTATACATTTTTATGTGTGGCATCATTACAGAAACACATCAGAGATGTGTTTTAATCATTTCTTTACTCTCACTTTCTTCCATTTGTTCAAGGTACTTAGTTTTGATAAAGTAAGCAAATAATTACTCAGACTGCTTGATTACTTAACACTGCTAGCACTGTAAAATTGAGTCTGTGACACTAAACTACAGCTAGCATTTACAGTTCCTAGAAATCTTCCACCAAGAAGACAATAATGTCTCCAGACGTAGAGTCGGGAGAAAAATGGTGAGACATTGTTGAATTGATGCATTATGTATCGCCATACTGGTCCTCCACACGGTACTACGCTGTGGGGTGGTATTAGATTCGATTGCCTTTCAAGAGTTTCATTGGTAACTTCCCGACACCCCTTCGTACAGTTCCGATCTTGCACCAAACTGAAGGGAAATCAACCCATAGCGTATTGGCCATACCTGGTTAACACATGACCACTTTATTCGTCGAGTGTGCCTGCCCATATGTCGCTGTGGCGCTCTCTTTACAGTGGTTCATACCGTGCTGGATTGTCACTTTTAGGCCCCTAGTAGCAGTCTTTCAGTCTACCCAATGGGCTTCCTGCAATTATTGCCGGCCGCGGTGGCCGAGGGGACTGAGGCGCTTCAGTCACGGTATGCACGGCAACTACGGTCGGGGGTTCGAATCCCCCCTCGGGCATGGATATTTGTGCCGTCCTTAGTCTTAGTTAGTTCATAAGTAGTTTGTAAGTTTAGGGACTGATGGCCCCGTAGTTAAGTCCCATAGACTATACAAACATTTGAACATTTGCAACTATTGGTGGCAATGCCTCCTCGGATGACTATTATGTGTTATATCCGTGCAGGTGGTTCTTATCATTGGATTTAATGGTGGGTGTCTGATTTCTCAGGTTCTCATTGTGTGTGTGTGTGTGTGTGTGTGTGTGTGTGTGTGTGTGTGCGTGCGTGCATAGGTTTTAACTGTGTCAGACCTCACAATAAATACGAATGTTTAATATTGCATTCGAAATTAAAAATGTATGCACGTTAAGTAAGCTTTCAAATTGCTGTAATGGTGTAATACCCCCAGTGTTTACATTTTACTTCCATAGTGCTATTTTTCCGAGATACGTAGCTGTAATATTGTAATTTATGTGAATATTGCTACTTTATTTCTACTCTGTCTCTTATAAAACGAGTATCATTGAACATAGTATTCAAAATATAGAAAAGTATCCACTGAAGGCTTTATAGAATCATTAAAAAATTTAAGTATATATGTACGAGGCGCGTCCAGAAAGGAAGTTCCGCTTGGTAATAAAATGAAATTGTACACAGATACAGAAGAAATTTTTATTGCACAAAATTCTAAAACTCTTAAACTACTTTTCCACATAACTGCCGAAATTTTTCAGGCATTTGTCATAGCGTGGCACCAGGTTTTGTATACCTTCTTCATAGAAATCTGCTGCCTATGTCTTCAACCATCCATCAGTAATGGGGAAATTTGGGGGAAGTCCATAGCGAGAGTAGTAATTGTAAATCTACGGTTTTCCTGGATCTTGTCATCAATCGCGTGAACCAGTTCTTCTGTAACCAAAGGTTCTTCATCGTACTCATCACTACGTCCGCCATTGAACTGTCGTACCCATCTTCTCACCATCGAATCACTCATCGCATTTGGTCCGTAAACATCGCAAATTTGCCGATAAATTTCACTTGGTTTCACTTTCCTCGCATTCAGAAACCGAATCACCGACCTGATTTCACAGGCGGCGCGATTTTCAATCAACGCCGACATTTCAAACAAGCACAACAAAGCGTACGTAACTGACAGCGATCTCCAAATGGCGCACGTTCTTCTCCTTGATACACATCGTCTACAGCGCATGTGCGGAACTGCAATCGCAGCGCTGCAGCGCCTCGTATATACCAGGCATTTTTTCCAATTTTACTTTATTAGCTTCTGTGTTGCTTAGTAGATCTATATTCATTTTATGCTTAAAGAACTTTTAGTATACCAATTACCAGATATGTGAATTAAGCTATCTGGAGAAAGACTGAATGACACGAAGCCGGCCGCGGTGGCCGAGGGGGCTGAGGCGCTCCAGTGACGGTCTGCGCGGCCACTACGGGCGGGGGTTCGAATCCTAACTCGGGCATGGGTATTTGTGCCGTCCTAGTTCGTAAGTAGTTGATAAGTAGTTTGTAAGTTTAGGGACTGATGACCCCGTAGTTAAGTCCCATAAGCTGTACAAACATTTGAACTTTTTTCTTTTTGTTACTGTTTCCGCCAGTTGCCAGGTGTGTAGTACGCGCTGGCACACAGGACAAGTTTACATCCGCTGCCGCCGCCACAGCGCAAACTGGTGCTGTGCGCCCACACAGCACACAGCCGGCGGCGAGTAACGCGAGACACCTGCGGCCACCGCATCAAAAGGCGCCGCCATGCAATAACCTGCAGTTCAACGACGCCCAGCCACCGCCGGCCAGGGTCAAGCCGTGACGTCAGCGGGCGGGACGGTCGTTGCCACAACAGCTCCTGCCTCCCTACGACCGTCGCGCATCCGTCTTCGGTTTCTTTTCGATATCCGAATTGCGTCCCCACGCCTGACTGTATATTCCTGGTCACTGTTGAAATTATAATTGTTATTTATAATCTCGGACGACCATTATAACGGAATCCCAGCTCTTATCGAATGTTAAAAGACTCGTCTTTTAAAATTCTAATTTTTGTCCGATTTTAACGCAATCTCAGCAGTGGCGGAACTGTAAAGCTCACTTTGCTTAATATGATGTTTGTGATCACAAAGGAAACTCCCTCTTAAAATTCAGTGGTAATACACTGGAAAAAACAATTAGGGTTCGGAAGTACTGTCATCGTCAGAATGAACTGAAATGGTTCGACGTCTTTATGTCAGTTCTACGGTGTGGAGATAACGTCAACCGATGTAGTGGTAATGCAAATAATACCGAAATGCTGGTTTACTCGGTAGATGTTATTTAATGTTTATAAATACAGCAATAGGCCTATTTCGGCTCTGTGGCCTTCATCAGGCTTTGTCCATATTTCTTCGTGGAGGTATAATTTTATTTCAATTACTGCATGTCAATGTTCTTTAGATAGTAATTATATTATTTCATGATTGTCAGGTTATTAATTTATTATTGCTAATCTGACATTTGTGTTTGTCATATCCTCCAGCGATGCTCTATGGTTACAGTTTGTTTATAAATAATCTTAACCATATAACATCGCTGGAGGATATGTCAAAAACAAATGTCTGGTTAGCAATAATAAATTAATAACCTGACAAGCATGAAATAATATAAATACCATCTAAAGAACATTATTATGAATAGCAGTGTTTGTCCGTCTTTGCAACTACAATAAAAATGCGGGTTTTTCACACCAGGCGCGTTTAGTTTTAATGACTGTAAAACATCTTCAGTGGTCTGTGATAATAGAAATCTACAGTTTGTTTTGTTTTCATATCGAAAATAGTTCTTAAACGGACCATGAAAAGTAGGCCTAATGTTTGTTACTTACGGAAATTTTGTCTTCTTTTCGCTTCACATTATGGAATGCCGGTCTGTTTCATGTTTGCATGAAAAAAACCGCATTTTTATTGTAGTTGCAAAGACGGACAAACACTGCTATTCATAATTATGAAAGCAACTACGGGCATTATGTCCACACAAACGAAGAATTTAAAGAACATTAGTCTGCAACTATATGCATTAATTGAAATAAAATTATACCTCTTCGAAGCAATATGGACATACCCTTATGAAGGCCACAAGGCCGAAACAGACCTATTGCTGTATTTATAAGCATTAAATAACATCTACCGAGTAAAGCATTATTTCGGTATTATTTGCATTAACAATATATCCTTAAAAGACATACACAATGCTGCAGACGCAAATGAAATTAAATTGATATTGTGGTAACTACAGAAAACTGCTGTAGATGGGGTTAGTGTTGACTTGCATTTACTCTACCAAATGAATTACACAAGCAGTTGGGTGCAGATAGAGCAGTGAGCAGTTAGTGTAATGCAACGACAACGTGACCTACTCGAAGCTATAGCATGGAGAGCCATATGAAGGTTTGAAGCGGGACAGACACAGAAGGAGATGGCTGCAGCTATTGGAATGCCCCAAAGTGTAATTTCCAGGACCTGGACGCGATTTCAGACAATAGGAACCGTTGAAAGATGGCAAGGCCAAGGTCGTCTTCAGGTAGCATCAGTAAGAGATGACTTTTATCTCCGGTTAACTGCCCGTTGAGACTGGAGGTTGAATGCAACTCAGCTGCAACGCACCCCCCCCCCCCCCCCCCCCCCAGGCAGCAACAAGACACTCAATATCAATACAAAAGTCGGAAATTGCTTTGGAGAATGTGGCCTCTAGCATGGAGGTATATGGTGTATGTCCCATTAAAACCACGACTCGATTTAGCCCGCAGAAACAGGGTGGAGGGACAAATCAGGATAGGAGCCATAACGAATGGCGCCGGCTTCCGTTCACAGGTGAGTCAAGATTTCGTGTTCAGCTTGACTATCGTCCTTCCCTCCCCTGGAGAAAACGTGGAGCTCTGAACACTCCTGATTATGTGCAGGATACATCAATATATCATGGTGGTGGACGATGGTGTGGGCAGGAGTCATTTTTGGCGCCGTACGGACCTCTATATCGTCCAGAATTGCGCTGTGACTGCCGCGACAGAGCGGCCGAGCGCATTCAGGCGCTGTGCTACGATGAGCGAGGCCGTTCCCCGTCGGGGGTTCGAATCCCCCCTCGGGCATGGATGTTTGTGCCGTCTGTAGTATAAGCTAGTACCTAAGTAGTTTGTAAGTTTAGGGATTGATGACCCCGCAGTTGAGTCCCATCAGCTTTACAAACATTTGAACATTTTTTTTCGCTGTGACTGTTCAGAGGTGTAGAGAAGAGATCCATCTCTTCTCAGACGAAGAAGGAAGAAGGAAGGAAGCTTAGGATTTAACGTCCCGTCGACAGCTTGGTCATTAGAGACGCAGCTAACGCTCGGAGTTTTTGGTAAGGGTGGGGAAGGAAACCAGTCGTGCCCTTTTGAAAGGAACCATCCCGGTATTTGCCTGGAGTGATTTAAGGAAATCACGGAAAACCTAAATCTGGATGGCCGGAGGTGGATTTGAACCACCATCCTCCCGAATGCGAGTCCAGTGCGTTACCACTGCGCCACCTCGCTCGGTGAGAAGAGATCATTCGACCTTTTATGTGCCCTACGCTGGTGCCATAGGGGATGGAATTTTTCCTGGTAGCCGATAATGCACGTCTCCACGGAGCTGCACTTGTGAACAACGTGCTTGAATCTGAAGGAATTGAAGGAATGGAGTGGCCAGCTTGTTCACCGGTCTTGAACCCCATTGAGCATGTCTAGGATGCACTTGTGAGACACATTGCAGCCAGACCAGCATCTCCCACAAAAGCTGCAGATATCGATATTGCGCTAACTGAGGAATGGCCAAATATCTCTCGAGGGCTGATAGATTACCTCATACTGTGCATGTCACGCTGGCCGTCCAAAGTGATCACAGACCATATCAGAGGACAAAGAGAATGACCTTTTCATTATTATGGTATCCCCATTGTGGCTCGCCCTAAGTAAACCCCATGTAAACTTCAACCAAAGAGTTGAGACAGCAGACTATCACACACAAATGAAAATTGTAACCAGTATAATAATAAAATACAGTTCCATATATGTTTCGTGTAAGACACATCACCTGAACCCCTAATTCTTTTGAGCAGTTTATGTTTCAGTGGACAGATCTCGAAAGTTGTACTCAGGTAAGCCACAAAAACAGGAAGAATGTATGCGGAACTGTGAAAAAAGGAGCAAAATAGGGACAGTCTCAACACTCCACGCTGATGATCTCAAACACTGAGGGAATTAGCTTTGCCAGTGCGCCGTGGTCATGTGAAACCGCCGCGGTGACTAAGCGCCTTCGGCTGGAAAAATGTTCAAATGTTTGTATAGCTTATGGGACTTAACTAAGGGGTCATCAGTCCATAAACTTACAAACTACTTACTAACTAGCTAAGACCAAGGACGGCACAAATATCCATGCCCGACGGGGGATTCGAACCCCCGACCGTAATGGCCGTGCAGACCGTGACTGGAGCGCCTCAGTCCCTTCGGCCACCGCGGCCGGCGCGTTCGGCTGGAGGACTAGCCGTCTTCTACAATAACAAACCTGAGTTTCTGAAATTTCATTCAAGCTCTCTTCGAACATTTATGCAATCGTATCGTCTGAGACAGGCGGCCTGTCTTCCTATCCAAAATGACACACATTGTTGGTATCGGCATGAGTGTCATCTTCTAAATACATTTTGCTCTGATATCTCCGGTCTTTGCTGGTGCTGCAATTTTTTTGGCCAACGGTGCAGATACTGACTCCGTCATGCAACAGGACACGTTATTTTATTAAAGGGGTATTTGCAACCGGGTCGCTCGGTTGAATAATTGGATAAATGCTCACAGCTGTTTTGCCCTATTAGCATTCATGACTTTTGAATGGAAACGTGTTGATCGCCCTTTATAATTTTTCAAATGAGGATCACTAACAGTGTAAAAGGTCCTTTACATACAGACTGTTGTATCTTTTCTTTAATGTGGATATGTGAAGTTACAAATCTATTAATAAAGTGAATAAACAGACATTATGTTTGCTTCGCGCCAAACTTCAACACTTAGAGTATAGTAGTAAAAACGTTCACTTAATACCTTTCCAACGTTCCACAGACATAGAATTAGAGTCGTTTCAATGTCACAGAGAGAACACTCACAGCTAAAGCAAGAACATACAAATCGGTCTCTCAAATCATAAACTTTAGGATATAATATACTAACCTGAAGAGAATCATACTGCAAGGAGAACTGCAAAGTGTTTTAAAGCTTACACTATGTTACAAGCTGGAAACTTGTTTTATTTTTACGTTCTTGACCCTATCAGATTTCTGCTGTGAGTCTCATTTCAATAGGTCATTGTAAAACTTTACGCATTATGTGAGAGATGTTTATCGAAACTTATAGATTCCAAGTTATGTGTAAGTCGTTACTCTGACATACTTAATTCTCCACGCATATTTGATACCTTCATTTCAGTAAAGCAGACGTAAAGTTGTACACAAAAATGAATTTCGTCACCAAGGCTATGTTTTCGACTATATTACCTTGCGTTCGCCGTTATACATGAGATTTCATGCTCGTCTTATGCATAAATTCTTTCTAAAACTTGCACAGGGCCTTCGCAAGACACGTGGTTCCTGACGCCCTGCTTCCTCTCTTCGGTAGGCGGCTGTCGGCAATGCATCAGCAAAAGTTTCTTCTTTGTAACTATAACAAAGCTCTCCAAACTTCAAAGAGGGGAGAAGGTTTTGTCCGAGATACCCGCTGGCACTGAGCTTTCACGCTGCTGGTTTTTGTTGCAGAATCTACCGCGCCGAACCACGACGTAAATTTTTGCATGTTTGACAGCATTTGATGCTGAAGAAGTTTAAGAGACCGGGCATTAATTTTGAATTTCCATAAATCTTGCAACAGTTCCCAAATATTTTCTGTGACAAAACTAAGAAGTGAATCATTTACCTGCTGCTAATGTGAGTGTTCAACAAGATTTTATAAGTATCCCTATGTCAATAATACATATTCTCAGTCATAAAAAGTAATACTAATTCATTAGTGTAACAGTATTTCAGACGTACAAACTTTTATTGATGCTTCGAAATCACAAATAAGTGTTTCAATGTTTCGTATTTATCGAAAAGTATTATAGAATGGAAAGTAGGGGTACTGTGCGAGAACCTTAGAGATAATTGTTATAAATGTTACATTTTTCTTTGTTATCGTCGAAGTATTTGAACCCACGTTTGTTTTGTACTAACTTTTGCTCTTTCTTCCTCGTCAGTCGTTTTTGTTGTCTGAATGTGTTGACCAACCTATGTTGTAGTGGTCAAACTTAAATAACACGACCCGGGTATGTACAGCTCTGTTAAAGAAATATGCCTTGATATTGTCCCAGGGTCGAACCTTACACGTCTGCTTTCATGCCCAGCAACTACATCAGCTGCAAAACAGTACCTTGTAACTGCGATACTACACTCAAACACTCTATGCATAGGATAACATTTGCGAAATAATAATGAAATAAAGCTAAATCATTAATCAATAATGGAGGTTTTATTGTAATGTTTGTCACTGATGTAGGCAGCGCCAAATAACCCAGTTGAATGGCAGTTATTCAAACACATGTTTTGATGTATAGGAAGTGATCCTACACAAAACATAGTAATAAACGAAAATAAACTTTATAAAATTGGCAGAACAGACGCGTTAACTGCGTAATGAAAGTGGTACCAAAATTCTCAACTCAGATATTATCGACGATGCTTTGACGCTAAGTCAATTTTCCAATCACAAAACATGAAATAACCTAAGCTCAAATTAGTTCAAATCTTAGTAGGACAATTAACGTATCAACACTCGTAAAATCTCTCGAACACTGTTCTGTTAGAATTCCGTAATGGAATCGTAAAATGTTAAAGGTCTTAAACTGGCATTTATTAGTCCTTGCCAAAGTTAAAAGTTCCGACAAAGCGACCGTTTGCCACACAGATTTTGAAACTGTCGCAAATGAATCACATCAACTATCCAGGCAGATCCTCTTTCTCCCAAGAAGAAACATGAAGTGTTATTATAGTCCCAAGGAGTTCTATACACGAACAGCTCAAGTATTTTACATGACCACATCAGTTTTCTGCTATAGCCTTTCTCTCACTGGCAGATCACGAGCCCCTCAAAATTTATCAGAGTTCTGAAGATGAAAGATTTGTTTTGACTTATCTTTGACCATTTCCATACTAACTCAACATTTTGACAATATTAACCGGAAAAGTTACAAACATTTAGTCACCTTGGGACTACTTAACAGCAATACAATTTATGTATGAAATAAATAAATGAACAAGCCATATTTACGTAAATTAACTGGCAAAATAGATAAATATTCATTAATAGCTACACAAAATTAGTAAAAAGGAGCAAATCATGTTGCATGCAACTGCTGAGTTACTGTGGAGGATACGACAATCTGACTTTATTTCAATTTATATTGATACAGCACTTGTAATAAATCCTTAAATAAATAGATACAAGTATTTTTCTTTCAAGATGATAGGTTGAGGTAATAAGCTATCATATAAGACTAGTTTATTGAAATGGTATAACGCATTCAAAAGTTGGTAATTTTAAGTCTAATTTGATATTTTCAGATATTGTGTACATTAACTTTTGTGGTCTTGAAGATATTAAATATATTGTTGGATCATGAAATGCGCCTAGTTTTGCTGACATTCTGAATGCATTCAGAATTGATGGGAACATAACATTGTGACTTACTATTTATTTATAAGTTCAGATTCTCCACTTTTTAACCTTTTATGATACGACGGGTCTTCAATGTCCCACTTTTTAAAATCCAACTTTGCGAAAATGAGTAAAATTTTTCGTTATTTCTACTGCTGCGGAAATATAGCGTGCCACTTATTCTTGCTTTGGTACATTGTTAATACAGCGCAGTTCTTTCATGGATGTGTTGCCTGTGACGCCAGAGCTATATGAATTTCAGTGCGGTATCTGGTTGTGCAGTTTTGGGGTGATCGTACAATTTTTATTCCGTGCATTTCCTGTGAGAATCTGATCTTCATATTTTTTCACTAGTTACTGGGTATGTCAATTTATGCTAATAATAGGCTAGAATAGGAATATATTACAAATCCTTAGAATAACGATTTAAAGATTATTTGCCACTGGTAAGTCCAGTCAGGCCTATAGATATGTCATTATGCATGTAAGGCCATAGCGAGAAAATTGAAATATGAAGAGATATTTCCATCTGACATTGATACGCCTGATGATAAAAGTAGTGATTCTGATACAGGACAAGTTTTAGAAAAATTCTAACTAAACAATATGCAAGTGCAAAGATCAAAATAGTATGCCACTCCACCGAACATTCCATAAGGGAATATTTCCACTTTTTCTCAAGAATCTGAAAAAAAAAATACATTTTTGAAATCTGTTATGATTTTGAAAATGACCTGGCAGACGGCGAACAAGAAAGCAACAAATGTATAAGGGCACCAAGAGGAAAATAACCAAAAGCAAATTGCTAGTCGCAAAGACAATACAGACTCTCCCTCCCATGAAAATGAAAGAAATGCCAAAATTGAGAATTGCAATTCGAGAGTTTCTCACAAATTTAGGAGACAAAACGGCGTAACAGATTTTTCTAAATTTTCGCTCCAAAAGGGAGTGATCGAGCAATACGTTTCCCAAAATGATTCTGTAACAGATATCTTTTCGCTATTTTGTCGAGCAAAGTGACTGAACATATTATTTTTCAAAGTAATCTATACATTGTGGAAAAGGGAAAATGCATTCAGCTTATAACTGAAAAAGAGCTTTACCGATGTTTTTGGTCTTGAATTCTTCTGCAGTTATTATCGTTTGCCACAAGAACGTCATTTTTGATGTGATAGTGATCTGAACGTTGCACTTGTCACATAAACTATGACAAGACAGGGAAACAAATCTGTTCTTGATTTACCTGAATTATAACCAGAAGAACTTTATAAAATACGTCCGCTAATTACAGCGTTGAACAAAACTTTCATTAATTACGAATTCCACATCAGAACATCGACGAGAGTACTGTTCGATTCAAAGGACGATCTTCCCTAAAACAATACAATCCGATAAAGCCATTTGAACGTGGATACAAGCTTTGGTGTCGTACAGGTATCTCAGATTACGTCAAAGAATTTGATGTATACCAAGGTAAAACATCTGATAGCGGTTAAGGAAAGTTCGGTCTTGGTGGGAGGGTAGTGCAGAAACTGACATGCCGCCTTGACTACAATAATTATTTACCTGCGTTGGACAATTACTTCTCCTCTGTGGATCTTTTTGAATAGCGTATGTAAAGTCTCGTGGTGTGTATGCTCGTGGAACTGTGTGGAACAGTGCGTCTCAATACACTTGGCCTACCAAAACGATAGTGATTAGCAGCAGTTAAGAGATGAATTTGATAGTCCAGCTTCAGAAGAAGGAATTACCTTCTCAAATGGAAAGGCAATAGGAGAGTATATTTTTATGTAACTTTCGTGGAAATGAAATAGTGTACTTAAAAAGGAAACAAAAACATGATACAGAAATTGATGTGATGGTCACAGTGGTGTTTAGAGATTATAATTCACACACATGTTTAGTTGATAAAGGAGATATGCTCCGATCTATATATGACATGTTGTAAAGCTAAAAATGCTGCCAGCGCCTGGTTTTCACTGCTATGGATATAATACTGTTGAATTCATAGGTTGTATTTTAAAATTTCAATGGCCGAATATCTTCTCTTCAGTTCAGTCGTTTTGTAACGCAGGGACTTCTGACAAAAGGTAAAAGAGTTTTGAAGAAAATTGTCAATAAGAAAAGTCTCCTAGATCGTTACTGAATAAAATAAGAAAGAATGGTTTTTCACCTTCACTTGAAATTCGAACCTAAAATCTCGGAGCTCTTTGGCCTAATTCCTTCGATGTTAAATTGGCAAATGCAAATATGCAGACAAGAAGGGAAATCAAAACTCAGCTCAACACCGAGAAAAGAGCAAATTCTTCGAAATTTTCCAGTTTATTCACTGAGGAGGAACTAAGAAATGCCGTCAGGAACATGAAAGTTGAGAAGGCAGCTGGATTCTATGGGATTTACCCTGAATTTCTCACACACTGTGGACTAGCAAATATCAAATGGCTTCTTTTCAGATAGTCTATTCACTGGAAATCTTCCACCATTATTCAAGAAAACCAAGGTAATACCAATCCTCAAACCGAACAAAGACCCAACAGAAGTAGAATGTTACCGCCTAACAGATGTGTTAAGTGTCACAAACTACTTGAATGACTCATCTACAACAGGATCCATGAAACAATTAATAAACAAATGCCCATAGAACAAGCTGGATTCAATCCTGGTATAAACTGTAATGACCAAGTGTTTGCCTCACAAACGATATTGAAAATGGATATGAGAATAAAAGTGTAAGCATAGCTGCTTTCTTGGATCTAACCGCCACCTACAACACCATATGGTGAAAAGGCCTTCTCTTGAAATTTGTGAGCATCATACAGTGTCGGAAACTCTCAAACCTACTTATCAACATGCTACGCAACAGACTTTTCCAGATCTACTCTGATAACGACAGAAGAAAAGTCTTCAAATATGACCTGCCAGCCACATCCTCAGGGAAATTCGTATAATAAATTATATGTATTATGGTGATGACATCTCTTTGGTAACCCAGAGCTCCAGTTTCACTACTGCTGAAAGTATATTAACTGCCGACTTGGAAATCCCGGACACATACTTCAAGAAATGATGCCTCCACCTCAACCTTCAGTAAAATCGTACTTCAGCATTTCAGCTACGAAATATGCACTCTGACTATAAACCAGAAGTCAAACTCAGATGAAAAACCTTGCAGTACTGCAGCATTCCAAAGTACATCGGAATAACACTCGACAGGTCCCTAACTTTCCGACATATCTTCAACGTGGTCGCTAAAGTGAAGACCCGTAATAATATTATTCACAAGCTTGCTGGTAGCTCCTGGGGTTGCAGTGCTCAAACCCTACGGTCAACTGCTTTGGCACTGTCACACTCTGTCGCTGAATACTGTTATCCAACTTAGATGAACAGCACTCACTCGAGAAAGATAGATGTGCAACTCAACCAGAAAATGCAACTTATTGCAGGTTGTCTACGTAGCACACGAACTGCATGGCTACCAGTTTTAAGTAACATCCAACCTCCAGCTCTACGACGATCAGATGCTCTCCTGAAGATCTGGAGAAACATTCAGAAGAACCCTCAGCAACGGGTCACAGCGATATATTAATAGCTGAAAATCAGTATTTCAAGTCAAGAAAACCACCTTGGCGAACTGCACAATTTCTTGAAGTCTCCAACGTTAACATCAACGAAGCATAGAAAAGCCAGTGGGAAGAATCTCCAGTGTTCAACGGTCATCTGGATGAAAACCCTTCCATGCGAGTTCCAGGTGTCACACTCCCAGACGCCGGTGGAGAATCATCAACCGCAAACGAACAGGACAAGAGAACTGCGGGTATCTCCAGCAGAAATGAATCTGGGCAACATATGCCGATTGTGACTGTGAAGCTGCCATGCAAAGAATAAATGACATTGTTGGTGAATACCCAGAACGAACCTTCGGGGGATCAATAAATGACATCCATCATGCATCTCCTGAAGAGCTCAACTGGATTAATGGACTAGACCTATAAACCTAAGAACTTACGTAATGTGTACAAAATTTAGTATCATGCTTTGTACATCAGATCCTCTATCTATATTTTGCTTGTCATTTCTTACAATGCATACACAATTATGTATTTGACGCGAGCTCTGTGTCATCATATGACTAAATAACAATGAAATTGCACTAATTTTTCTGCATATCGTGGTAGAAGTGAAAATATTGCTATTCATTGTATAAAATCAAGGCCTCATTATAAATTTTCTCATTGTAAAGTATTTTCATGTATCACTGAAAGAAACAACTGTTTTAGTGAGTAGAACTTTTCATGAAGCAATGTTTGCTATTGTCAGTACTGTTGTGCCTTTTTGAAAATAAATAAATAAAATTCGCATATTATTGGAACTGGTTCTTCTTTACACTACACCTATTTCCTAACAACTAGAATACCAAAGGAAGATTTGGAATTGTCAAAGTTCAGATTAAAAAAAAAAAAAAAAAAAAAGAAAAAAAAAAGAAAAACAACACTCTAAGCTCTGGGCTGGTCCTCCAGAATCGGAAGCTTCACGCCTAGCCCCGCCCTGACTCCCATACAATTCAAGAAATCTCAATAATAGTGTGACATACTGAGTATGTATCCGTTATGTTACAATATGAAAGCTAAGTTAGATATCTTTTTTTCTGTAGAAGAAGAAAAAGTGAATGTTAGAGAACTATCTCCAACGCTAGATTTCAGTTAGGATCACTCTGTAATACTCTGAGAAATGTGTTAATAAGCTCACTTGACTAAATGTAACAGAGAATGCGTAATAATCTCATTTTACAACATAAATGACATAGTACAATTTCCTGAAGAATATTAAGTTTGTGTTCTGTTCTTTATCAGAAACATCAGTATCATTTAAAGAATACGAACTAGGCAAACAATTGACAGTCAAGCCTGAGACCTCAATGCAAGTAGACCTATTCCTACGTGTTGACGTTTATTAATGACACACATTTGGACTCCGATGGTTTCACTCGCCTTGAAAATCTTATGATATGCATAACCAATACATTTTGTTTACCATCTAGGAGTGCCGAGTGGGAATGGCCGAGCGGCTTTATACGCCATGTCAGACACTTGAGATCGCTCCCGTCGGAGTTTCGAGTCCTCCCTCGGGCATGGATGAGTGTGTTGTCCTTACATCATTATAAGTAATTTGTAAGCTTAAGAATTGATGACCACAGTAGTTTGGTCCCAAAGATTTACAAACATGAACATCGATGTTCAAATGTTTGTAGAACTTATGGGACTTAACTATGAGGTCATCAGTCCCTAAGCTTACAAACTACTTATGAACTAGCTAAGACTAAGGACGGCACAAATATCCATGTCAGAGGGGGGATTCGAACCCCCGACCGTAGTGGCCATGCAGACCGTGACTGGAGCGCCTCAGTCCCCACGGTCACCGCGGCCGGCAAACATCGATGTCTGACACTATGTTGGTCTATCGTAAACATATTTTGAAGAGGCCATTCCGATATCGTTCCGGACAGTGAAGCACGAGAAGAACTTACCGAAATAAAGGTCTCTGTCAGCAACTATTTTGTAAGTCTTCAAACGCAGCAAGATTCAGCGTCATGAAGTTGTCTTATTAATCCCGTGACAACATTAACAGTTATTAACATGACCGATTCATTAGATAACTTGTTGACAGTTTCAGAA
The DNA here is from genome assembly GCA_026315105.1 of Locusta migratoria. Taxonomy (NCBI): domain Eukaryota; kingdom Metazoa; phylum Arthropoda; class Insecta; order Orthoptera; family Acrididae; genus Locusta; species Locusta migratoria. The sequence goes on along the minus strand of CM048755.1, from coordinate 213,493,733 downwards.
GGGTGTAGGGAGCCATATCCTACACAGGCATTTCTCCTTTGGTAATGGTCGAGGGAACATTGAACAGTGCACGTTACATTGCAAACATCATCCAACCCGTCTTGCCACCGTACATGCACCAACAAGCGATATGATTTTCCAACAGGGCAACGCACGTCCAAATGTATGCCGTATTACACAATGTGCTCTTCAAGGTGTACATCAACTATCCTGGCCAGCACGATCTCCAGACCTATCCCCCATTGAGCATCTTTGGGACCGGATGGAACATCATCTTGCGCTGTCTTCACGACCCTAACGAAATCTGGCCCAACTGAGGTACCAGGTGTAAATTGCATGGCAGGCCTTTCCGCTAGACTAAATCGGCACCTCTACGATCGTTCACATGGGAGAATTGCAGCTTGCATTTCTGCAACAGGAAGGTTTACACGGAACTCGCGTCGACATTGCGCGCCCTCTGATGACTTTACTCGCGTGCGTATGGCTCTGTGTGTGTGATCGTGCATTGTATACTTCTCAAGAATGTGTCAATATAACAGTTAGTAGATACTTCCCTCGGCTGATCGATGTTTCATGGTGTTCACTTTTCATTTTCCATGAATGTATTTTACCCTTGACGTATGCATGTTCTTATGTGTGTAAATATCGACAGGAAGAAATCCACTGCGATTGTCCCGGAATTTGTTTGCATTTGTTTTTCAGATTCCTCTATATGCTGTTGCAGCGTTAATACCACTTTTTCAAGAGTTATGTCGGTAATATCTAACGTACACCATAGTGAATATCATTGCTAGTAGTACTATAGGTATCCGACTACTGATCGAATTAATCTCACTGCGTATACCAAACTGACAGTTTCACTGATTTCAATTGTAAAACCGTTTTTTCATCCTTTAATTATGTCGTACCGTTTGCACCCCTGAGCTATGTTTCAATATATGAGGCACGTAGTATTTTGTGTTCTTGTTATTTTTATAATTTTCTCTTAATTTAAGGAAACCAGTACTGTTTAAAATTAAAATTAAGTAAACAAAGTTGCGTTTTTTTTTATTGGCTGTCATAAGAGCGTCTGACAATATTGGTGCTGGAAGCGTACTGAATTCTGTTTTGTTTACATTTCATTTTGTTGGCGCAGGAAAACGTTTATTTCTGTCATCACAAATTGTACAACGAAGTAGAGTGGAGCAGTGAATTTTTATTCTAGAGAACTTGTTGTTGGTGATTACAATATGTGATTGCCTGCTTCGATGTCCAGTTTGCAGTGTCATGGTGAAGGAAGCCATTCTTTATCGTCTAAAATGAACTGATAAATGATTAACTATTGGTAGTGTAATAAATCTTAAGATTACGGCCTGGTGACTACAAACTTCTGAGGGACAGAAATTATCTGTCGACACTTTGAGAAACAAGAATAGGATGGCAGGTGGTACAAGGAGAAAACAATGCTTACATTCTATATAGTATGCAAGATGAGCGGTGTTGTGTAATGTCAACGGAAACACACGAGGTTAATTTTGGAAGTTTTGAGTCTTACCACAGTAGTTCACTATTCATTTTTTAATTTAAAAAGATTACAGTCTGTAGTGACATCCATTATGAAAAAGCCTTGTAAGGTTTATCTTGCTTGGTCCACTTTAGAGGTTTCTGTTCTTTTACGTTTCTCTACATGCCTCAAATACATAGACAAAGCAGTACTATTGAAAAAAATAGGAAGCATTCGCTAGGTCACTTCATGATAAAACCTAAAAAGTGCCATAAAAGTCGTGTATTGCATAACATTTTCGGTTTCACAGTGAAATGATCAATACTAGGTGCCTTGTGAAGAAGAGAAGTAGAATTCGGTTGTATCTTTATCAGCAACTTACAGGAACATAGTTACTGCTATATTGAATATGTGCATGATAATGTAGACAGCTGACGAGGGCGGCGAAGTGAAACTCACGAAATTGGAAAAATAAAAGAAATAATTTATTATTTTTAACGTATATGTGCATAAAACACAGTACTGGAGGAATAGTGGTCGTGTAGATACTTGATGAGTACTGAATATTTCTGTCACAAGATCGGAATACACCTTTTCTTTCTGTTGCTACTAGAATTCAAACGAATGCAGTAGAGCTTTGTCACTATGAAGATTACCGGGCGCAGTGGCCGAGCGGTCTGCGGCGCGCCAGTCACAGTCTGCACGGTCGCTACGGTCGGGGGTTCAAATCCGCTTGGGGCGTGGATGTTTGTGTCGTCTTCACTATAAGGTAGTTCGTAAGTAGTTTGTAAGTATAGGGGCTGATGCCCCCGTAGTTAAGTCCCATAAGCTCTACAAACATTTGAACATCACTCTGGAGATTGCTAGCACAAACATCGTTAATTGTAATAATCTCGGTTATTTTTAATATGTGAGGAGCAACTGCCATTACATTGGTCCTAAATAATAACAACGTGTGACGTAGTTTGTGTGAGTACTAAAAGGAATCCGTTAAACGTCGATCACATAATAAATCAATCAAATGGAAGGCCTTAAATTTAACTGCATACGTAGGAATTACTATTAGCACTCCGACAGACATAAATTGGAAATAACACATTGCCATAATGTTGCGGGAAAGGTGAACAACAGAATGCGTTTTATTGGCATAGAAGATATAACTTAACTACTAAAAAGACTTCCTTCACTATGGAGAAATGCTGCGCGGTGTGGGACGTTGGCTAATTTCAGGAATATAGTTACTGCTGTATTGAGAATGTGGACAACGCGGTAAACAAATTTCGTGCCAGCGGAAAGAATATGACGTAACTGGAAGGATAATAACTTAAAAAGTTAGTTATTTTTAACAGATATGCTCTCAAAGCATAGAGAATATTTCTTAGATATCTTACTTATGTAGTTAAATTATCCGTATGTCCGTCTAGCGAGAGGATCCGAATACGTTCTGTCAATGGTGCTTAATATAAATAATTTAATACTACCACTGATGACGCGCTAGTTGCGTACGATTAGCACGTCACGAGAATAAATCGTCCGTATTTCATGTACCGGCTATCATTTTGCAGAATAAGCGATGATACTGTTACAATAAATATTTCATATGGTTCTGTGACCATGTGTAAGAGTTTCAACTGGGAGAGTATTGTAATAATGTAATTAGTGGTACTGGATCTTTACATGACGGAAGTTATTTTGGTTAAATTTCGCGAAATTCTTACAGCCCTCATTGTACTTTGTATTGCATCTCGTATTCCAGCCACAACAAATGTACCATGTAAACTATATTGGAATTTCCTGTTTCGTGTGGCCTTCCTCTCTTTACACGTTCTGTTGTTTCATTTAATGACTGCGTTAATGTTTGGGGAAAGACACTCGCGTAATTGAGGTAGTAATAGCACAATTAATACTGTTATTTATGTCAAATTTGCTGACAGAACTGAGGAAACAGTCAATATGAATTGTCAATAAATTTACCAAAAATAATAAAGAAGTTCGAGGTCGTTCACATGAGTACGAATTGGAGTACGTTAAAATTCGTACACAAGATAAAGCAATCAAATCTAATGATATTAATTTAACTACATACATAGAAATAAGTATTACAACAGACTTAAACTAGAAATAAGATTCTGTGGTGATGGCGAAACAGAACTTGGTATTGTTGGCAGTACTCTTAGAAGATCCAACAGAACTGCTGTGAGACTGACTGTACTTATGGAGCAGTGTTTTTCAACCTGTGGGTCGCGACCCCCAGGGGGCTACCATCACAGGGGGAAGTGCTTACACCATAAAATAACGAGGGGTTCAGTAATTAAAAAAAACGAATGCCATAGTGAAATGTATTTAATGTTAAAATTACTGAGTTTCTTGTGTGACATTCATTGTGAATTGAATAGATCGTATATTGTTTTATAACATAGTGAGTTAATGATGTATAAACGCAAAATCTGAAACTGTTTTCAGGACCCAAATCGACAGGTAAAAGAACTTGATACAATAAGTAATTCTGAAGAAAAAAGATGTACTTCCTTACAAATTGTCTGTAGAGGGGGATCTTTCTTAATGAGTATAATTCACTTCTGAATCTTGCCCTAAATGCGAAACTGTGGTTAAGCAAAATTTATTTTTCTGTCTGAAATCATGTAAAAGTTGGATAATGTGTTCAATTACGAAAAATACACAAAAATTTAGTTCAGCAATTTAATAGAAAGCTGAAGCAAAAGAACGAAGACTGCATTTGTTTCACTTGAAATAACAGTTTTTTTACTGTACGTGAGGAAGGGTGGGAGGATTGGGGGTGAGGTCAGGATATTTTTATTTGGAAGGCCGTAGCACATTCGAAAAGGTTGAAAAACACTGCTTGCTCCATACGGGTTTCTTATCAGACGCGAAAGATAGGGGACATGGAAAGAGTATGAAGAATGGCAGCTCGTTTTTCATTATTGCGATTGTGAGAGGTTGTCCTGGAAATGATACACGAGTTTGGTTACGAATAATTACAACAGCGGCGTTTTGCGTTTCGGCGAGATCGACGTACAAAATTTCGATCAACAGCTTTCTCCTCCGAGTGTGAAAATGTATTATGTTGAAAGACATAAATAGGCATGTAATTCAGTAAATTTAATCGGGCCATTTATGATTGCATCTTCCCATAAAGCCACTGAATATACAAAACTTACCGTAGAGTAGGATCGTAGTGTCGCAAGACGAACTAGACTATTGAAAGGCAATAACTGTCCTCCTGCAGTAGCTACAGTATAAGTTTATAGAAATTCCTCAATAAATTCAGCTTCTATTGAGTATATTAATTGGATTTACAGTTCCATATCCACAACGAACTACAATAAATAATCGGTAAAATCATAGTATACGTCTTTAATATACGTCTATCTGCTGCTATCACTTGAGAAATGTATAGTTTGCTTTAATTTATCATGTTAAAATGTTTAATGTATGTGCTCAGGTGGGGGTTGGTATCCTACGTTTAGCTGTAAGTCCTCCTGTAATTGACTGGGCAAGCCAGTTCAAAACTCGGAAGGTAACAGCGTATCACCTACATCAGGATATTGCCTAGTACAGCCTGTGGTGTCGAACCATCTTCAGATTAGTGGCTCCTTTAACATTTACCCATAGTGACGCATTTTAAGCCAATAACCGGCTCTCAGAGAAATTAGTGTAGTGACTATGGTATCACATTATCATTAAAGTATTACAAATATATCCCTTATCAGACAACACCTCACACTCAGTAGTATTTTTTAGCTCTTTAAGGGATTTGTGGGCTATGTTTTTTGGATACTTTTCACAGGATCCTGTCCGCTCTAACATGTTGAGGCGGCTTTCTTCTTATGGGGTCGTCGTTGAACTGCGCCTTTTATGAGTACTCTCTGCTTTAATGTACTATGGCGTCACACACAGCGCTTTTTAAAATTGAAGACTTCGGGGTAAATAATGATAACCCTCAACTTTTGTGTTTTAATGTAGCTGGTGTCTTCAAGTAGTACATGAATCTGAAGAGAGATGACAACTATAAATATTAAAACAAATATTAAAACATGTAATAGAAACTATTTTTCAAGCATACCAGTCGTCATACCTCAACACTTTTTAAATGATGGTTATCATTATTTTCCCCAAGGTCTTAAATTATATTACGCAAAACAACAACTCAAAACTGTCATGTCTCGTGATAGTTACAATAATACTTTTCGCGTGATTGGCATAATAATTATTAATATGTCAATGTGTTACCACTCTCTCATACAGTGCCTTAAAGGTACTATCTAATTGGGACTGCCGAATGTATGTGACTTGGAAGTCGTAACGTTATCACACCATTCATTATCCACAAGGACACATTTATGTTAATGGTGGTGCAATATAACAGTTCAAATCAAATGTTTGTAAACCTAAGCGACCAAACTACTTAGGTCACTGGTCCCTAGACTTACAAACCACTTAAATTAACTTATGCTAAGGCCACACTCTCTCTCTCTTTCTCTCTCTCACAAACACAAATACACACACACACACACACACACACACACACACACACACACACCCTTGCCCGAGGGAGTACTTGAACTTCCAAAGCGGTTATAACGCTTCAAAACAAAGGTAATACTAAAAATAACGTGCAAAGACGCTCTTGATAAAATAGATCTCCTCTTCCCACAGAGCCGATTGGCCTATAGTAATTATGCTTTAGTATGAATAATTTGGTGATTCATGCTCTAATGTCAAAGTGTCTTACGGCTTGTCTCTCACAGACTCCTGCCCTGCTCGATTTCTCAAGCAAATTTCAGCAAAACACTATAGTGTTGAATTTACCAGTAAAAACTTGTAATTAGCATCATAATATATCGTCTCTATAGAACAACAGCACATAATTTTTGCACTAATTAAACTTTCAATTGTTATTAATCATGACAATCCTACAGGATAAACTGCATTAGAGCGTCCATTGGCATTAATTTGACGACAAAATTGTACGTGATATCCCATACATATGTATTCCAGCAGAAAATTCAGTTTCGTGTAGAATTCTATTGGAGAATTATGGTATTTGTAGACTTTTATAGTTTGTTTTTGAATACAGAAGCAATGTCGTCTGATGATATAACAATATAAGCTCTATACCTCTAATATAAGAATTAAAGTATAGAAGTCATCTTATTTCACAGCACTTGTGTTTAATACCTACAGTCAAACCAACAAGTACAAGCTGTAACATGTATCCAACATACAGGCCCAATGCCTAAGCATCGCAGCTCATTGCCTTGCTGGGTGGCGGGAAGGCTATACTGATCTGAGATAACAATAATGATAATTTCAGTAAAAAATATAAAAAGTGCAATTGTGCAACGTTATACTGGCACGCCCATAGCACTCAGTGGCGGCGCTCAAAGCATGCGTTGGAGCAGGAGATAGGGGCCTGGTGTGGGCAGTAAATTGTGTGGAGTCCCTGGCATGTGGGTGTTATCTTAAATGAATTCATGGAATTTGAATATTACCTGAATTCTGGGATCTGGGTATATCGTACCTCTGCATTCTCAGAACAGATGCTTTGTTGTCTTGGCCTCTCAGCTCTCCCGATCTCTCGTCCACTGTAAACGCCCGGTCCGGGATAACTACCCGCTGCTACCTAATATAAACTTTAAAAATATATGGAAGCAGCATGGACTGCTAAACCCCAACAACACATCCCGAGCCTCTCTGCTTCAAAGCTGAAGTATTTAGCAGTGATTACGGGCAGCAAACGTAGCAAGACTCAGTACTAATTTCATCAGCTTCCACACTTCAAAAGAGGTTATATTTAATATTTCTTATTACATTCCTAGTTAAATAATCGATTAAATATTCTTCGAATGTGTTCTTAATATGTAATCCATAAAAATATTAAGTTAATGGCTCTATTTATTGATGTAATTCTGTAATGTTTCACACTTTTATTTTTAACCCCAGTTATATCTTTTTCCAAAGTTTAATTAATTAATTTTATTGTATTTTGCTTATTATGCGCCACATTTTCTGCAGTAGCGTTTTCTAGTTATTTACCTTAGCTCTCGTTGCTCATATGTAACTGCTAATTATCTGCCTAACAGCCAGCATTTAAATCTTTCGTTTCTTTATCGTGTCCGGACTATTTAAAGGTTATCGGCCCAGTACTGGGCTACGTCTATTCCATTAGTATTCGCGAGCCACAAATCTTCGAGGGTACACCGGTGTGGACATTTTTCACATGTAAGAAGGTGTTCCATATCTTGACTTTCTCCACAGTCACAGTTTATATCGGTTTGGTCGATTATACCCCACGTAAACATATTTAATTTTACTGGGGCGACCCCCGTTCTGAGCCTATTCAAGGTTCTCCAGGTTTTAAAATTTAGGTTTTGACAGGTCCACTGAAATGGGGGGAGAGGGTAATTTTCAGGCGGTTCGTCCTGGACGGTTGCAAGGAAACTTCTCCTAGACTTCAGTCGTGTCTCTGGTGGTCGAGCTCTGTAGAGGACATGCCGCTCATCTGCGAGTTGTTTTACTTTCTCTACATGTTCTAAAGCGTTTCTGCGAGCTGTGGGATCTGCAAAACCAGCTGCCTTGTACAAGAGTCTGACCGGCGTCGGTTTCATGCACCCTGTCACTATCCTGCAGGTCTCATTGAGGGCCACATCTACTTGTTTCGTGTGAGCGCATCTATTCCATACAGGGCACGCATACACAGCCGTTGAGAAACAGAGCGCCTGTGCCGTTGTTCGTAGCACACCAGGACATGCACCCCATTCGCTACCCGTTAGCTTTCTAAGTATATTATTTCTCGTCGTTATTTTCTGTCTCGTTTTGATGCAGTGCTGTTTATAAGTTAGAGACCGATCCAGAATCACGCCAAGATATTTAGGTTGGTCTGTGTGTTCTAAGGTGTTCCCGTTCCACGTAATTTGGAGTTTCCGTTTGGCTTCTTTCGTGCGAAGGTGGAAAGCGCAAATTTGAGTTTTGGAAGGGTTGGGTCTTAAGGAATTTTTATTATAGTAGGCAGTCATCGATTTTAAGGCGTTTTCAAGTTTTTCCTCTACTTCTTCAAATCTTTTTCCTTGAACGCATATTGCAAGGTCATCGGCGTAGATGAACTGCTTAGTGTGGGCCGGTGTAGGTTGGTCATTTGTGTATATGTTGAAGAGGATTGGAGCTAAGACGCTTCCCTGAGGGAGGCCGTTCTTTTGGTCCCTCCATCTACTCATTTTGCCCTCCAACAATACAAAGAACCTTCTGTTCTATAACAATGAATGCACGACCCTAACTAGATGGTAATCACCGAGTGTCTCATAGATTTTATGGAGTAATATATTGTGCCTGACGGTATCGTAGGCTGCTGTCAGATCTACGAAGGCTGCCCCTGTTATGAGCTTCCCTTCATACCCTTCTTCAATATGTTCTGTCAGTGCAAGGACTTGGCCGGTACAGGACTTGCCAGGTCTAAATCCTCCTTGTTGTGGAATGAGATGTTTGTCAACATATTTTCCTATTCTGGACAGGATAAGTCTCTCATACAGTTTAAAAAAGTGACAGAGCAAGAAGATGGGTCGGTAGCTACTAGGATTCTCTGGATCCTTCCCTGGTTTAAGCAACGCTATTACTTTAGATTTTCTTCAGGGTTTTGAGATTTTGCAAGTTTTGCAGCACGTATTGAACAATTGTAAAATCCAACTCTTGGCCCTTTGCCCTAAATTCTTGATTTGTTCAGTGCATATGTCATCCACACCAGCAGCTTTCCCGTTTTTTAACATGTTCATGCCATCTTGAAGTTCTTTCATAGTGAAAGGTGTCCCCAAGTGGTTGGTCTCCCGATTGATATTTCTGGCAATTTTTGGGTACTTTTGTTGTTTCTTGATTTTCCCGTTCAACAGTATTTGGGTGGCTACTTGGTTTGCTGTAACCTTGCATGGTAATATTTGTTCGTTAGGGTCGCCGCTCAGTTTCTTAATCAAGTTCCACGCTATTTTGCTACTGTGTGTCATGTCCATTTTTTCCAATGTTTCGCTCCATTTCTCCTTCCTTCCTTGGCTTAATTTTTGGAGTAGGGCTGTTCCACAGTCAACTGTTTCTTCGCTGAAAGGATCAGCAGTATAGAGTGTTTCGTATTTTTTGAGAAGTTCTTTGGATTCAGTGGACATTCCAGCGACATACTGTTGTCTGCACCCCCTGGGAATAACTTTCCTAGACGTATTCTTTATTATTTCAATAAGTTGTTCATAATTTTCTGGTCTTGGTTCAACATGTTGTATCTCAGAATCTATGATAGATGCATAGCTTTCCCAGTTTGCCTTCTTAAAGTTAAATCTCCTCCTGAATGGGATGGTCTGTGGTCGGACTGCTGGATAGATGTTAATACCAACTGGTCTATGCTGTGTCTTTGGTATGGGGCCATATACCACTTTGGTACATCGGTCCTCAAGACCGATATTTAAAAAACATATATCCGGGTTGTATCCCTTTTTCCAGACATTACTTTGGAAGGATGGTGGGAGTTTCGGGTCATGAATTAGTGCTAGACCACTCGTTTCTGCCCAGGTCTCTACGGCATCACCATTTGCATCCGATTCTGCATAACCCCATAGTATTCTGTGACTGTTGAAATCTCCCAGAATAAGCTGGTTGGGTTGTGACTGGAAGTTAGGTGGAGGCGAAAAGGTAAAGGGTTGGTTTGGGGGTTTATATACCGAGGTTATGGTGCATTTTCCAATTTCGATGGTAATAATTTCTATACCATTTAGGTTAGTTGTTCCCACAGAGGAGACCACAGTTTGAGATTTCACGAATACAGCGCTCCCATGCTTGTTGTGTGGTATTTCTGCCGTTAATTTCATACCTGAAATGTTCGGTCTTCTGGCAGTTAGGTCTCTGTGAGTCTCTTGAATGCACAATAAAAAAATGTTCAAATGTTTGTTAAGCTTATGGGACTTAACTACGGGGTCATCAGTCCCTAAACTTACAAACTACTTATGAACTACTTACGAACTAGGACGGCACAAATATCCATGCCCGAGGGGGGATTCGAACCCCCGACCGTAGTGGCCGTGCTGAATGCACAATACATCGCACTTCGAGGTCTTACAGAATTCCGATAAGATTTCTTCTTTAGCTGTGGTGATACCCTCGATGTTTATGCTCGCTACTGTCAGTGTTGGTTCTGAGAAGAACCATTGTGGCTTTATATTACTGCGCGTCATCTTTAGTCCGGTATTGGAAGGATTGGCCGTCTACTAGTAGACGTTAACAGGGGACGCCGCCGATAGTATTTGCTAACTGCAATTAATGTGGTGCTATCGTCCTCGTGGAGGCTCCTTCCTTGTCCCCCAGCATTTAAATGCACTTTTAATTGTGAATTTCCTGGCTAACGGGTACGGGTTTCGAGAGGAAAAATTATAAACACGAATAAATCACGGTTTGGTCTTATAACGTACAGTGTTGCTAATAACGGGTATCCCTGTCAGGTAGCATCCGATCGGAACCTGTACGAAGATTATGGCCATCATTTTTAATTTTGGAAATTGGCTCTTATTATTTCAGTAAATTGCCATGTGAATCCTTTTTCCTCATGCTAATCAATAAAAACGAATAGGTAAACTTTAATACATCGCTGAGAGGTTTTTCTCTGTATTTGACCAATAAACTTGGCATGTTGTGCCCTGTACCTGTATTGGAATGATACTGACCCTTTTGTTAATCAAATAAGATACATACCTGGTGATTCGGAAACAAATACAGATTGCATAATCTTTATCTCATAGAAACGTATATCGTTAATATTTGAGATGGGAGTCATTGATTTTTGTGGAAAAGAACAAGTTCCTTGCTTAAACCTACAGGTAGTCAAAGTACGTGAACATTCGTTGTACGGTCCAGGTCAGCTACCAATCTTAACATTTGCCAAATAAGAATTAAACAACAATTTATAGGTAGCTGATATTTATAGTGCTACAAATTTCAAGAAAGTTAGAAGAGTATAAAACATAGTAATTAGTTCAATTGAAATGGAACTTGCCACTGCAGAAGTAAATGTTCACTGTCATAACTAAAACCCGATGACAGTTGTCTTCAGGAACGTTATTAGTAGTACCCTGAAGCGCTTAAGTGTTCTTTACCAGCAGAAATTGATTGAAAAATAAAAAAAATATTCCTATGATTCACGTATAAACTGACAGATTTTCCATAATAGTGAGAACCAGTTACTTTTTAAAACCTTTATGGTAAGACATTTTTCACTCTATTCCACTAATAAACGCGGCTTGTTACGGCTGTACTCACACTGGAGTGATACGGGTCTTGTACTTTCGTGAAACAAGATTTCAACCTGGGTATTAGGAAACACTAATAGATTGAGTAATCTATATTTCACGGTAACATAGGTCACTGATCTCTCAGAAATGTGAGTCAAGTATTAAAGTTATTTTAATATATACTGGTTTAAAAAGTATAAAATTGTGTACGCTCTGCTCATCGTAGAGGCAGTTTCCCTGTGTCAGGTCAAAACTGTAGTTTCTTTCTCCGTATTCCATTCACTGCCGCCGATACCTAGACGTCAGCCGCAGCCGGTGTGTGGCTGAGTGTCGTATTCCGTTTCTACTTAAGGCTACGAAATGTGTTTAAATAGTCTATAAACGTTTATACGTATAAAATCACTTTTCTCTTCAGCTAATTTATCGGTTTTTCACTTTGCATGCCTGTATTTGAAGTTGTTCAAGCAAGTTCTAACTAAAAATTTTGCAACGCTGAATAGCATCTCCATTTGCTAATGTAACAATCGCCACATACACGCTTTTCAACGCTTCCTTTTATCAGGCTACAGTCTGTCCTATGTAATATTTTGGGGGTTTCTTCGTGTAACGTATGAAAAAAATTAAAAGGACACTATGGTGATAGCTAAGTTAGTTTTAATAATAATATTATGATAACCGTTTGTGAGGAACCGAACAACTACACATAATTGGCATTGACATTGATGTACTGGTCCCATCTTATAGGTAGGCAATCGATAACTTCAGTGGAGAAATTTCTACCACACGGGGATGGCCGCGTGGTCTGAGGCGCCAGGTCGCGGATTGCGCTGCTGCTCTCACCGGAGGTTCTAGCCCTCCTTCGGGCATTGATGCATGTGATGTCCTTATCGTAAATTACTTTGAGTTATGTTCAGAACAGTGTAAGTCTAGGGAACGATGACCTTAGCAGTGTGTGCCTTGAGTTACTCAAACTTCGAACTTTCGGATATTTCTGATTAGCTGACGTATTCAGTTTTCAAATGTTACCTGCACTTCTTTGGCACAGATAAACCTCTCACCTTTCAGAACTTATTCGAAGGGCCCAAAGATATACGATTAGAATTTGAATTTTTGCGACTGTAAAAAATGTGTTTTAGCCCCTCTCACAGAAATATTTAAAGGAGCTCTAGGATCATCTGGCTACATGTAGTGTGTTGTTACCCTGGAGAAGCAGTAACTCATTTGAGAGGTTGCCTTCGTGCTTGTTCTTGATATCCCCTTACAGTCTCAGCAACGTTTTGTAGCACAGTAAAGTTCTGTTAGTAGGTTAATATGAATGGGAGTTGCAACTATTATCAAAAGTGAAAGAACCTTGCATATGAGAGTGTCTTCGAACTACAGACCACAGAACCAACAAATTTCTCTTGCATAAATGAGCATTTTACCTACCACGCACTCCTACCGTCGTAAATACGAGGCGCGTCCAGAAAGTAAGTTCCGTTTGGTAATAAAATGAAATTGTTCACAGATACAGAAGAAATTTTTATTGCACAAAGTCCTACAACCCTTAAACTACTTTTCCACATAACTGCCGAAATTTTGCAGGCATTTGTCATAGCGTGCGACCATGTTTTGTGTACCTTCTTCATAGAAATCTGCTGCCTGTGTCTTCAACCAGTTGGAAACAGTTTCTTTCAGCTCGTCGTCCATAGCGAGAGCACTAATTGTAAACCTACGTTTTTCCTGGGTCTTTTCATGAATCGTGTGAACCAGTTCTTCTGTAACAAAAGGTGGACGGTGGACGCCCACTTCGTTCTTCATCGTGCACATCACTACGCCCGCCATTGAACTGTCGGACCCATCTTCTCACCATCGAATCACTCATCGCAGTTGGTCTGTAAACATCGCAAATTTGCCGATAAATTTCACTTGGTTTCACTTTCCTCGCATTCAGAAACCGAATCACCGACATGATTTCACAGGCGACGGGATTTTCAATCAACGCCGACATTTCAAACAAGCACAACAAAGCGTACGTCACTGACAACGATCTCCAAATGGCGCACGTTCTTCTCCTTGATACACATCGTCTACAGCGCATGTGCGGAACTGCAATCGCAGCGCTGCAGCGGAGATAAATTGAAACGGAACTTACTTTCTGGACGCGCCCCGTATTTCATCTTTGTGTTTAAGAGTCACGTGATAAATACAACGGAATGATTTACATATTGGCGACGCAGAATACTACACATGATGTACAGAATGGAATTTTCATCCAAACTTCTGACAGAGTACATTAGAAGCCTTTTATAGACTGGTATCACAGACCCCAAGCACTTTGCGTTGCGGTCGCCAATTCTACATCTATATAAATACTTCACAGATCAGCATATGGTGGTTGGGAAAGGATACCAGTACCACTACTGGTAACTTCTGCTGTGCACCTCACCGCCTAGCACATCGGCAGCCCACATGACAGCCCAGTAACGCGGGTTGCGGCGATCACAAACGGCGAATCTGTTTCCGAAGAGCCGGACTTGCCGCTGCACAACGACACACCTGGTGGGTAGTAGACCCAAGAGGCCGTTGCAGGAGCACAGCGCAGCCGTCCAGCCACGCCACGGGTCGCGGACATCAGGCCACCTACTTTCTACGTCAAATACCTGGCTGAAAATAGAGCCGACAGATCAATCCCACAGATTAGATATCTAAGACTTAGAATAGCTTTGTTTTTACACTCATAAGTTTATGCAGTATTTAATTACAAAATGACATTAAGACATTGAATACAATCACTTGCCTCGGGCACACTAATTGCTGAATGTATTGTCAAATGTCTTCTCTGATACCTCCCCAGACGTGTCTAGGTTCGAAAAACATTTTGTACTTCTTCCTTCGGCCGTTCCCAAGTCTCTCAAGCCAGTTATGTGCCATTTGAGGTCCGTGACAGGCTTCAGCAGGAACTTCGGTGCCTAGAAGGAGAAGAGGTCCTGATGCTGGTAAAATACAGCTGTTCAGTCTCTGTCATAGTGATTTTAGAAGAAACAAATTGATCGCTCGCCTTTGTGGAGACTTCAAAAGCTAGTAATAAAGCTCTATCTATCGTCAACATCTACCCAAGCCGGTCGCGGTGGCCGAGGAGACTGAGGCGCTCCAGTCACGGTCTGCACGGCCACTACGGTCGGGGGTTCGAATCCCCCCTCGGGCATGGATATTTGTGCCGTCCTTAGTATTAGTTAGTTCATAAGTACTTTGTAAGTTTAGGGACTGATGACCCCGTAGTTAAGTCCCATAAGCTATACAAACATTTGAACATTTGAACATCTACCCAACTCCAACGGTAGATGACATTTTGTCCTCATCCTTCCCGACGAGGACCATTGGCGCGTTTTGTTGCCGACGTCGTTACATCGACGCATGTTGTAGCTTATTCATGTGGCACATTGGGGAACTGTTATGAAGAAACGGGTCGCCCGCCAACACATGTACTAGAGAAGGATGGACGTCACTACAGCCCACATGGTCTTACGGTGTGCACTGTGTCAACATCACCAATCGCCGCCACTTCGGCGTTTGTTGCCCTGGTCTCAGACAGTCTCCCCGTGGTCACACTTACACCTGGATTTCGCAGGCTTCCTCCTGGAACATTCTCGTGGACATCGGCAATAGGTTTCTTGACACCTCCGCACGTCGTCCATTTCTGCTAAACATACAATCCATGTCCTCTCACAGGTATTTGTCATATAGGGTCATCTACATACGATTGTCACCGACAATAACCCACAGATCACATACGTTGAGTTCACTTCTTTCTGTGCTATTCTAGGCATTAAATTAGTCCATACTACTACCTTCTATCCTACAGCAACCAATGTATTGGCAGAAAGGTTCGTTCGACCTTTGAAGACACAGACGGCAAAATTCTGCCTACAACACATCCTGGACAACGCCCTCACAATATTTCTCTCCACTATTTAGGATGGATCCTCAACTGTGCAAAAGCTCCATGCCCGACCTCATCACTCACCCTTATACATGGATAAGTTCCTCCATCAAAATGAACAAACAAACCCTATTCATTAACACAACTTCACATGAGAAGATAAAGTCCAAATAGGGGTAAATATCACTGTCTTGAGTTTTGACTTACAATTGTGCCAAATACTTGTTTACTAAATGAACAGTTTCTGTGACTATCTTCGTAATAATAGTGAAATTTTAATTATCTCCAAGAGGAAAACAGCTAAGATCGCAGTTTGATTTATTTATTGACGACCGGTTTCGATGTGATTTGCCATCAATTTCTGGTGACATATACTGTTACAAAGCGGTCTTCTGTTAATTATACATTATACCTGCATGAAGTAACTTAAAAACCAATACATATAGTTTACATTTGACACTAAGGAATAAACCTTACGTCTTTTAAAGATGAAGGTTAGAAAGTTAAAGTGCAACATTGCCCTCACTCCAACTATCGTAATATCCAATATTATAAATATATACACAGCAGTATAAAATTTTCATAATAATTATATGAAAGTAATTTTATTGCGTAATATATTCATCAAGGGAGTGGATAGTGGGGAAGAATCATAGGAAACAGTTTTTTTAGCTTTATTATGAAACTTAAAAGTACTATGAGTAATTACAATTGAATTTGTACACTTCTGCGAAATATAGTCAAGATCTAAGTTATAATTTGAACAAGAACGTTATCCTTATTAGAATAGAAACAACCAATCTCATATAGAAAGTCTAATCATGATCTAAAATTAGAACACGTATTCTGCGCGTAAGTGGTATTACTATATGAGTAACGACATGATGACGTCATTGTACACGAATTTAAGTTCAATAGTATAAGATGCCGTGAAACAAATCATATTCAAAACTGATTTCATTAACCCTCATCAAAACACACAGCCATATACACAAATGGTTACATAAAAGAAAGGCACATTTCGACATTTCATCTACCAAAAAAGTTTACATTGTTTGGCTGTACAGGAGAATGACAAAAACTAACTGTTGCCACACAAAAAGTATAAAATATGAAACAACACCCCATGTTATCATGCATGAAATAAATGACTTATACATTCTTTACACATGGGTTATATCATTTATGTATTAAGTGTATCAGCTGTCCTTGGTTGCTCGAGCATTAGATGAATGATCTGTGGCTTTTAGTTCAATATTGGCGATAAGGTCCAAGTTGATAATTTTTAAAAGGAACAAATGTAAAATTTACACGTAAGAAATTTCTGTCTGAGTGCATCCATCTATAAAACTAATGGTTCACTCATCACAGTTATAACTAGCGTATAAATTTATGAATGGGATACATGGGTCTTACAATACAGGACTCCTAGCTACGATCACCCCTTGATGAATATATTACGTAATTAAAATACTTTCATATGATTACTATGCATCCTGTGTTCTGCTATGGTGCTGCCACCATGCACCAGCAAGTCTCTTACAGAGAGTCCATACTGTAACATGTGGATATTATTTTTTGAATAAGTGCAATTGTGCACTTTAACCTTTCGACATCCATCTTTTAAAGTCATAAGGTTTGTTCCTTCTACTCAAATGTAAATTATATGTATTGGGTTGTTAAGGAACTTCATGCATGTCTCAACAGATGTGCGTATTGTAAAAATACATGCTACCACAAGATAACATATCGAAATCCGTCGTCAATAAATAAAACGAACTTCGAACTTGGCTGTTTTCCTTTTCGAGCTAATTACTCAAAGATCGCCTCCACCTTGCGATGTCAGGTAATGTGAATTGCAACACTTTTATAATTAGTTTCACATTTTTTGATAACATGAGCGTCTTCTCGCGTGATACTTTACAATTTTACCTCATAGAAATCCTTAAACGTAACTGTATCGTTATTTATCAACGACTGCCATATTTATCCTTTATCACAGTATGCACAAACACAATTTTTTTACAATAGCCAATTTCAACATGTTAAAAATTCCTGCAAAGATGCCCTTGACATTATAAAGGCTTACTTATACTGCCGCTTACAGCTTCTCCACGGATTACTAAATCCAACTTCAATTCCGGATCCAAAAATGTGTTCAAATATTTGTTAAGCTTATGGGACATAACTGCGGGGTCATCAGTCCCTAAAATTACAAACTACTTATAAACTAACGACAGCAAAAAACATCCATGCCCGAGGGAGGATCCGAACCCCCGACGGGGAACGGCATCGTGCATCGGAGCATAGTCCCTCAAGGCGCTCGGCCACTCCGCCGCGGCATTCCGACTACACGAACATGACAGGTTTGCCTGCTTAAATACTGTAATTAGAGAAACGTCAAATCACGTGATCAAAAATGACGTCATTTACAATTAGAAGAAAATTAAACTAACGTAAATATTGCTTAACAAATATTTACCTGTATTTTACATCTGTTACATACAATATTAATAAAATTACTGTTGGATCATTCATATTTGACATAGCTTAGAAATTATATTTTAACTATCATTTTATACAGAACAAAAATAGTGTGGGAAACAATTACATAATAAGCGTTATTCCCATGATTATATTTTAACGTGGCCGGCCGCGGTGGCCGAGGGAACTGAGGTGCTTCAGTCACGGTCTGCACGGCCATTACGGTCGGGGGTTCGAATCCCCCCTCGGGCATGGATATTTGTGCCGTCCTAGTTCGTAAGTAGTTCATAAGTAGTTTGTAAGTTTAGGGACTGGTGACCCCGTAGTTAAGTCCCATAAGCTTGACAAACATTTGAACATTTGACCATATTTTAACGTGAATAATAATTATTTAACACACAACTAAAACAAAATAGGGCCTGAATGAAACTTTCACTCTGAAGCGAAGGGTGCGCTGATATGAAACTTCCTGGCAGATTCAAATTGTGTGCCTGAACCGGGACTCGAACCTGGCACCTTTGCCTTTCGCGGGCAAGCGCTCTACCGACTGAACTATCCAGATACGACTCACCATGCCGCCCCACAACTTTACTTCCGCCAGTACCTCGCCTCCTACTTTCCAAACTTCACAGAAGCTCTTCTGCGAAACATGCAACACTAGCACTCCTGGAAGAAAGCATATGGTGGAGACATGGCTTAGCCACAGTCTAAGGGATGTTTCCAGAATGCAGCTGAAAGTTTTATTTTGGAAACATCCCTTAGACTGTGGCTAAGCCATGTCTCCACCATATGCTTTCTTCCAGGAGTGCTAGTGTTGCATGTTTCGCAGGAGAGCTTCTGTGAAGTTTGAAAAGTAGGAGGCAAGGTACTGGCGGAAGTAAAGTTGTGGGGCGGCATCGTGAGTCGTATCGGGATAGCTCAGTCGGTAGAGCGCTGGCCCGCGAAAGGCAAAGGTCCCAGGTTCGAGTCCCGGTTTCGGCACACAATTTTATTCTGCCAGGAAGTTTCAAAATTGGACCTGCTCATACGAGTAAAGACAATGTTGCGAATATTGTGAACAATTATTCTGCAGCTTTTGAGTTCTGACAAAATGTGAAATTTTCTTTATTCACATCATGTGTACGGTAAACAGATGTTGACATCTTTTGCTAACCTTGGGATAACATTGTACGTAATGGATTGCTCAGAGCTCTCTTTACATCACGAACTTTAGGAAATGATTAACATTGCAAAAGATCAGCTAGGTCTTCGGTATTTTAAATGCATCTGACATTGCATAACTTATACGTCCATAATTTACACTATGTTTATGCATCCTCTCCGCCAGAACATCTGCCATCAAAGCGACCGGGCGCCCTTCCTGCTACGGTCCCGATGCATCCATATGTGTACCCTGCAACTGGGTCGTTTTCATCGCCGAATCCAAGCTCCGGGGTCGAAATGAGCGTTCAACCCACCGCCAGAGTGGGTAGGTCAGGGTAGGGGGAAAGACTGTTGTGTCCACCTCGCTCCTAGCATATCGTCAGCCTACACGACAGCGTAGTAACGCGGGTTGCGGCCAACACAAAACGGGGATTTGTTGCCAAACAGCTGAACTTATCGCTGCACAAAGATAAACCTGGCGGATACTATTCGCTAGAAGCCACTGCAAGAGTACCGCGGAGCCGGCCAGCCACGTCAGGGGGCGGGACCATCAAACGCCCTCCTCTCCTCGCCAATCACGGAGCTGAAACAGATCCGACAGATCCATCCGCCGGACTGGATATTTAAGCCGGAGAAACCGCCGGCCAAACGAGTTCGGGTTCTATTTCACTGCCTAAAAGTCTCGGAAGCTGTCGTCTCCGCCGCAGCCACCACGCGACTCTTCCCGAGAGTTCACCTGTGAAGCTAGGTTGGATTAGATTAGATTGTACTTGCTCCATAGATGATGAATACGACACTTCGTAATGACGTGGAACGTGTCAGGTTAGTAAAGGTGTCTTTACAAGATACTACATTACAAAAAATATTACATGACAATTTTTTAAATGATTTAGTCAAGTAATCCATAAAAGGATCCAATTAATAATCTCTCCCTGTTATTTGGTATGACCTCTACCCATACCAACTCACATGTAGTATCTGCTTCAATTTCGATAGAAGGTAAACCACTTCTGACAGTAATAAATACGCCACCACCTATTCTATTCAGACTATAATTTCTGAACATTTTCAGAGGAACTTATCTCCGGCTTCAGCCAGCTTTGGCTACTTATAATGATTTGAGTTGCATTATTTTCTATTAGCGTTTGGAACTTTGTCGCTTCTCAACACAGGTACGACAATTTACAACTTTGCTCGTCCTTTCTGTGACCTTTGCAATATGAGACTGAGAGCCTTCTTGTGTGTTACCGAGGCCCTTCTGCGTCAAAAACCTCCCAGTGCACGCCACACAGCTCCCGCAACCCATGCAGCCGCTTCCTGCGTGTAGTGGATGCGTGACGTATTCAAACGGAACACATAACCCCACCACCCGATGGCTCAAGTAAAGGAATCTGCAGCGTACACAGTCGCAGAACCGTCTGAGCCTCTGATTCAAATCCTCCACTCTGGAGCAGAGGTCCACGGTCGGGCCTGTCAACTATGCTGCAGATGGTGAGCTCTGCATTCATATTGCAAAAGACTGAGGTCTTTACCACTTCAGATAAACTCTCAAAACCGGAGATAATCTGTTCCGATCCAAAACGACACACATCGTTGGTACCGACAGCGACGATGAAAGAGTCTGCCTGCATGTACGTAATGGTCGTTTGCGCGTACCATTTAGACCAAGCGAGTTGCTTATTTCACCTGCATAATACTGGACCACAGTTTGCTCGTGAAACTCCATGTCCACTACAGAACGTGCAGAAACTGCCTTGCCAGCATGATTTCCGGTCTTCTTCCAATCGAACGTTTGTGGGGTATGATTGGATAACTGACACGTGTGCACGTCAACTCACAACTCTCAAAGAACTACATGAATATGTCAAGCAGGCGAAGGATAATGTATCCCGAGACAGTATTCGCCATCTGTATGTTCGAATGGATGCTAGAATTATCGCCTGAACTGCCGCTCGTGGAGCCTACATCACGTACTGATATGGGTACTTCAGCATGAATCTACTCCTGAGACTTCAGTACCGCTTGAGCAGTTCAACTGTAAAAGTAATTATGTCATATACCACAAAAGAACTGTTTCAGCAATCAATATTTAGTAAATTGGAAACCTCCAAGAGTGTACACTTTCTTCTTATTTTTTTTAAATTTTTGGCATTGTTGATGTGAAAATATTTACTTATGTTTACCAACCTTAACGGTAACGTAAACACATAATTATTGATTTGTAGACGTACATGGCAAAGCCTTTTAGAATTATGTAAATTTCATTGGTTTACTTGTATAAATAATATTTTAAATAGGTCTTCATTTTTTGTGTTCATGTATTAATATTATGATTCCCCAAAGCCATTATCCTTGTGGGGTCGCAAAGAAATTCTCCGCCTAACATCTTCATGCTTCTTGAGCCTGACGGCATGATGATGTAGATTCATAATATCTCTATTCGAAAGTTAGTAGAGTTCGCGCTTGTATAAAAATATGTTCAAATGTCTGTAAATCTATCGGACCAAACTGTGTGGTCATCAGTTCGTAGCTTACAAACTACTTAAACCTAGGTAAACTAACCTAAGGACAACACACACACCCATGCCCCAGGGAGGACTCGAACCTCCACGGCGAGCAACCGCGCGCCCCGCAGCGAGACGCTTTAGACCTCTCGGCTACTCCACCGCGGCTGTATAAAAAGATCGATGCGCGAAGCACACAATAATTACCACAGCCATACCTTAGCTAAAGATCTTTCTGAGAACTTGAAAAAATTCTGGTTCTATATAAAATCGATAAGCGGGTCAATGCCCACTGTTCAGTCACTCGTTGATCATTCTGGGCAGTAATAGAAGGAAGTAAACGGAAAGCTGAAGGGGGGGGGGGAGACTGAGGCACTCCAGTCTCGGTCTGCACGGCCACTACGGTCGGGGGTTCGAATCCCCCCTCGGGTATGGATATTTGTGCCGTCCTTAGTATTAGCTAGTTTATAAGTAGTTTGTAAGTTTAGGGACTGATGACCCCGTAGTTAAGTCCCATGAGCTATACAAACATTTGAACATTGAAAGCTGAAGTTCTAAATTTCACCTTTACGAGATTTTTCAGGGAAGAGGATTGCGCAAATGTACCATCATTTGATCAACGCACTAACTCCCAAATGGAGGACATTGCATTAGGCATTTTCAGTGTAGAGAAGCAACTGAGAGAGCTAAATACAAAAAAGTCTCCTGGTCCGGATGGAATACCAATTCAGTTTTAAAATGTGTTCAAATGTTTGTAAATCTATCGGACCAAACTGCGTGGTCATGAGTCCGTAGCTTACAAACTACTTAAACCTAGGTAAACTAACCTACGGACAAACACACACACCCATGCCCCAGGGAGGACTCGAGCCTCCACGGCGAGTAACCGCGCGCTCCGCAGCGAGACGCTTTAGACCGATCGGCTACTCCACCGCGGCTTCAGTTTTACAAAGAGTATTCTGAGGCATTGGCCTCTTAAGTAGCTTGCATTTATCGCGAATCTTTAATTCAGCGAAAAGTTCCTAGTGATTGGAAAAAAGCGCAGGTGACTCCCGTTTATAAGAAAGGTAACAGAACTGACCCACATATTACAGGCCAATGTTGCTGACATCAGTTTCCTGTAAAATTTTAAAACATTTCCTCAGTTCGAATATAGTAAATTTCCTTGAGACGGGAAAGCTTTTTTCTATGAATCACCACGGGCTTATGAAATATCGTTCGTGTGAAACTAAGCTTGCCCTTTTCTCACATGACATCTTGCAAGCCATGGATGAAGTGCAACAGGCAGATTGTGTTTTTCTCGATTTCAAAAAGGCATTTGACGCAGTGCCACAATACAGACTGCTAAAGAAGATTGGAGCATATGGAATAGGTTCACAGATTTGTGATTGGCTGGAAGACTTCAATGAACTACCTCGAAAAGAACGATCTATTAACCAATAGTCAACACGGATTCAGAATGTATCGCTCTTGCGAAAAACAGCTTGCCCTTTATTCACATGAAGTGTTAAGTGCCATCGACAAGGGATCTCAAATCGATTCCATATTTCTGAATTTCCGGAAGGCTTTTGACACTGTGCCTCACAAGCGGCTTCTAATGAAATTGCGTGCTTATGGAATATCTCTCCAATTATGCGATTTGATTCACGATTTCCTATCAGAAAGGACACAGTTCGTTGTAACTGACGGTAAGTCATCGAGTAAAACAGAAGTGATATCTGGCGTTCCACAGGGAAGCGTTATAGGTCCCGTACTCTTCCTCGTGTTTATAATAGGAGATAATCTGAATAGCTCCCTTAGACTGTTCGCGGATGATGCTGTCGTTTATCGGTTAGTGAAGTCAACAGAGGATCAAAAGCAACTGGAAAGCGATTTAGACAAAATTTCTGCATGGTGCGAAAATTGGCAATTGACACTAAACAAAGAAAAGTGTGAAGTAATACACATGACCACTAAAAGAAATCCGCTGAACTTCAATTACGCGATAAATCAGTCAAACCTTAAGGTCGTAAATTCTACCAAATACCTAGGAGTTACAATTACGAACAACTTTGACTGGAGAGAACACATAGAAAATATTGTGGGGAAGGCGAACCAAAGGTTACGTTTCATTGGCAGAACGCTTACAAGATGCACCAGCTCCACCAAAGAGACTGCCTACATCACACTTGTGCGTCCTCTCTTGGATTACTGTTGCCCCTTGTGAGACCCTCACCAGGTGGGACTGACGGAAGATATTGAGAAGGTTCAGAGAAGGGCAGCTCGTTTTGTTTTATCACGTTACGGGGGAGAAAGCGTAGCGGAAATGTTGCACGAATTGGGGTGGAAATAATTAAAAGAAAGACGATATTCATTGCGGCGTGTTCTGTTTTCGAAGTTTCAATCACCGACTTTTACTTCTGAATGTGAAAATATTTTGCTAGCACCCACCTACTTAGGGAGACATGACCATCCCAATAAAATAAGAGAAATCAGATCGAAAACGGAACTATTTCGGTGTTCTTTCTTCCCGCGCGCTATTAGAGAATGGAACGGTAGAGAAAAGTTATGAAAGTGGTTAATGAACCCTCTGTCAGGGACTTAAATGTGATTTTCAGAGTATCTATGTAGATGTAGATGTAGAAATAATAGAACGCAGTACGTAATTCTCGCGGCGAGTGTTCATCAGAGACGAGTGTATCGTCAGGCGTGCCCGAGGGTGGTGTGATAGGACCGCAATTATTTTCTATCTATATAAATGATCTGATGGACAGAGAAACTTATAATTTGCGACAGTTTACTGATGATGCTGTGGTGTATGGGAGGGTGTCGTCTTTCACTGACTGTAATAGCATACAGGATGAGTTGGACAAAAATTCAAGTTGATGTGAAGAATGGCAGCTAGTTCTAAATGTACAAAAATGTAAGGTGATGCGCATGAGTAAGAAAAACAATTCCATAGTGTTCGAATACAGCATTAGTAGTGAGCTTCTTGATGCCGTCGTGTCGTTCAAATATCTAGTTGTAACGTTGTAGAGCGATATGAAATGAAACAAACATGTAAGAACAGTTGTGAGTAAGGTGGACAGCCGACTTCAGTTTATTGGGAGAATTTTGGGAAGATGTACTTCATCTGTAAAGGAGACCGCGTATAAAACGCTTGTACGACCAAGTCTTCAGTATTGCTCAAGTGTTTGGGACCCACAGCAGATAATTTTAATGGAATATATAGAAGCAGTTCAGAGGCGAGCAGCTACGTTCCTTACTGGTAGGTTCGACCAGTGCGAGAGGAAAGAAGATGTGCTTTTCGAGAATTTCTGATGAGATATTTAGAGGGCCGGAATTTGAAGCTGAATGTAGAACGATCTTCCTGTCACGTATTTACATTTTGCGTAATGATCACAAAGACAAGATAAGAGAAATTAGTGCTCGTAGGGAGGCATATAGACATTTTTTCCCTCGTTCTATTTGGGAGTGGAATAGAAAAGGAAATTCCTAGTGGTGGTACAGTGTGTTTTGTCCTTCCCGGCCTATCTTTCAGGACAAGATCTGCTCAGGAGGCGTGGGATGCGTGGACAGCTAAAACAGCTTTACATAGTAGTAACACAAGTTTTATTTACTAATGTTTATACGAAATACTCAACTTCTAGAAAGTATATTCTTTTCTCGCGGCGGCGTCTTCTTCCTCGATGCTAACAGCGCTCACTCATAGTTACTGCCTTTTTCGGAGCCGAGTTCAGTTGTGGCTTTCCAGATGTCATGTCGCCCTAGACATAGCTGCTTGTAGAGGGCGCGCTTCTAAGTTGCTACCTCCAGGAGGCACGGCGCCGATGCACGATTGGCTGCCGGTCGTTCGCTGCCTTCTTATCGTTTTCTTGCGTCTGGCGTCTGGCGCCAACTTTACGCCAAAACACAGTGTACCCTCCGCCACGCACTTTACAGTGGATTGCGTAGTATATATGTAGATGTAGATAGTGTTGAGAGGGATGCCTTCCTCACCAGCTTCCAAGAATCGACGACTAGCTGTTTTTAGAAAAGCAAAACTTTTTAATTATTTTATGGAGATACACTTGCGGTACCTAGGGTTTTGCCAAACTGGAGTTGGGGGGGGGGGGCGATCTTCAAGGGATTCTTTACTGTTTTAATCACGTATGAATCAAATTTTCACTCCTCTGTGGTAACACCACAGGATGAGGGAAAAGAGGGCAGCTGGAACAGCATGAACATCAGTAGAGGTTCTGTATGAGTTCCGGACCAGTTGAATGGCATGTGTAAATGAAGCACCCCTTTCCCTCTCACCCACCACGTAACCCTAGACAAATTTCGAAAGAAAGATGCAGTATAGGTTTTTTGACATGAGCAATAAATGTTCCCCTCCCCCACCCTTCTTTTACCCCTTTGTTATCCTGAACCTACCATTAGAACCCTGGCCTTCCTAATCCAGGAGACCTTAACAGCCCATGTACCATCGATCTGATATGTAGATTAAACCCCTACCCACCCTTTCGCAGGAGAAATTTTACTGATCCCAAAAGTTGAAGAACTGACTGATTTCATGTGATTATTTAAAGGAAATGTTCCCTTGGACAGGTGGCAAAACGCAAAAAAGGCTGTTATTTTCGACTGTAAACAACTAGAGGGTGTGGGGGGGGGGGGCGGAGGGAAACAGATTACATTCCACGTACATTAATTCTCATACAGGCATTACTAAGATTTCGGGATGTCGAACAGTGATACGTAAATCAAAGTCGAACACTATAAATCCTAGAAAACAGCATTAAGAATTGTGTGCAATCTCTCTGACACTTTCTTTGAAAGAAATTAAGAATTTGATCATGACCCAGATTTGTGCTGTTCCAATTCTAACCTGATAGGTTCCTCGGTGTTACGACATTTGCACTCATAAGTTTGAATAGTTAAGTTCACTGAGTTGGAAAGAAGTTGTACAAACACTTTCAGCCGGCCGCGGTGGCCGAGGGGACTAAGGCGCTCCAGTCACGCTCTGCACGGCCACTACGGTCGGGGGTTCGAATCCCCCCTGGGGCATGGATATTTGTGCCGTCCTAGTTCGTAAGTAGTTTATAAGTAGTTTGTATGTTTAGGGACTGTTGACCCCGTAGTTAAGTCCCATAGACTATACAAACATTTGAAACATTTTTGAAACACACTTTCATTGTATTGAATTATGGTTATTAGTGAGTCTTCATACCATTATAATTCTTCATTAGTTAATACACCGAAATGACATTTTTAACGATGCTTCTACAGAGCTCTTTTTGTTACAACATTAACAGTCAAAAGCCAGGTATATAGGAATGAGATATAAAGTCTGTAGTTTCTTTTTACATCTTTGCTGGTATCCCGGATCATGTCTGTTTTGGCGCTAGCTGATACGCAGCAGACGCCGCCTTTATATTTCATAAGTGAAACCGGCTTCTGATTAGAAGCGACATATAGTATTTTGATTTTGTCTGCGCGTTTTCGTTTCAGTTTATAAATTTCTACTGTTCTCTCGTGCATATTAGATTCAAATTCGCGTTTTAAGAAACAGTGTAGTCTTCCTTCGAGTGTACCGCGACAGTAGTTTGTTTTGTTTTATCGGTACTACAATCATGAATACGGACTGTGACTACTGTGTGGGGATGCAGTCTGAGTTGGTGACACTTCGCTCTCAGTTTCAAGCTGTGTTATCCTCGGTTGCACAGCTGGAGGCTGTGATCGAGAGGCGTCGTTGTTGTTGACCGATCGTGGAGACCGAACGGACTCCCGTCGTCTCCACCGATCAAACTGCTGCAGCGACATGCCCTGATACTGCCAGCAATGTGGCAGACACCCCACCCGTGGTTTTGTGGGAGGTCGCTCCAGTAAGTGGCAAGCGGTGCAAGACATTCCGGGGCCCGATCGTGAGGCCTCCCCGGTACGTCTTTCGAACAGGTTTGAGGCGCTACCTGTTCAGAACAACGTTCTTTAACCGAATGGTTTCTCTCAACCTGAAGTCACCACGCAGCCTGCTAGATCAGGGCTTTCACACACGGTGCGTTTGCTCGTTGTTGGGAGCTCCAACATTAGGCGGGTAATGGAGCCCCTTAGAGAGATGACTGCCAAAGAGGGAAAGAAGGCCAACGTGCACTCCATGTGTATACCGGGTGGAGTCATTCGAGAAGTGGAACGGGACCTTTCGGATGCCATGAAGGGTACGGGGTGCAGACAACTGCAGGTCGCTACGGATCTGAAGAGATTCTCTCAGGTTTGAGCGGCTATCTGAAGTTGTAAAGATTGACAGTCTTGCTTGCAAGAGGAAAGCAGAGCTCACCATCTGCAGCATAGTTGACAGGACCGACTGTGTACCTCTGATACAGAGCCGAGTGCAGGGTCTGAATCACAGGCTCAGACGGTTCTGCGACCGTATGGGCTGCAGATTCATCGAGTTGCTCCATTGGGTGGTGCGGTTCCAGGTTGCGCTGAATAGGTCAGGAGTCCACTACACGCAGGGATCGGCTACACGGGTAGCGGAGCTGTGTGGTGCGGACTGGACGGTTTTTTGTAGGTTAGAAGGTCTCGGGCAACACAGAAAGGGTCTAAATCTCAAGGGATACAGGTTAGAGATAGGACGAACACAGATCTAAAAACCATTGGCGTAACAGTTGTAAATTGTCGAAGCTGTGTGGGGACAGTACCAGAGCTCCAGGCACTAATAAAAAGTACTGAATCTCAAATCATTTTAGGTTCCGAAAGCTCGCTAAGCCGGAGATAAGTTCAGCTGAAATTTTTACAAAGGGGCAAATGGTGTCCAGAAAAAAGAGATTAAATAAAATAGGTAGTGGCGTATTTATTGCTGTCACAGGCGGTTTATTCTGTAGCGAAACTGAAGTAGATTGCTCCTGTGAGTTGGTATGGCTAGAGGTTATACCTAACAACCATAATAAATTAATAATTGGTTCCTTTTATCGACCTCTGACTCAGACGATTCAATTGCAGAAATATCAAAGAAAGATTGGATCAAATTTCAAGAACGTACCAAAAACATACAATTTTAATTGGTGGCGACTTTAATTTATCCTCGATATGTTGGCAGAAATACATGTTCAAAACTGGAGGCAAACATAAAACATCGTCCGAAATTGTACTAAACGCATTCTACGAAAATTATCTCGAGCAATTAAATGTTCAAATGTTTGTAGAACTTATGAGACTTAACTACGGGGTCATCAGTCCCTAAGCTTACAAACTACTTATGAACTAGCTAAGACTAAGGACGGCACAAATATCCATGCCCGAGGGGGGATTCGAACCCCCGACCGTAGTGGCCGTGCAGACCGTGACTGGAGCGCCTCAGTCCCCTCGGCCACCGCGGCCAGCAAGAGCAATTAGTTCACGAACCACTAGAATGGTAAAAGGTAGTGAAAATATACTTCACCTCTTAGCAGCAAATAATCCGGAGCTAGTAAAGAGCATCAAAACAGATACAGGGATTATTGAACACAGAATGAATATCGGACTTCCCAAATCTACCAAAAACAAACAAAAAATATATCTACTCATAAAAGCAGATAAAAAATCGATTAACGCTTTCCTGATTGAGAATCTCCAGTCTTTCAAAATTAACAATTTAGTGTAGATCAGATGTGGCTTACATTCAAAGAAATAATATCGACAACGATTGTCAGTTTCATACCAAACAGTTCAACAAAAGAGGAGGCTGACCCGCCGTGGTAAACAAAACAGGTTAGATCAATATCACAAAAAAAAAAAAAAAAAAAAAAAAAAAAAAAAAAAAAAAAAAAAAAAGAATGCAAAGTGTAAACGCGCAAAATACCCGCAAGAATGGCAATATTTTACTGAAACTAGGAAGTTAGCTCGAATTTAACTAAACCCCGTGAAATTCTGGTCGTAAAGTATACTAGCAGTAAATGGTGATGCTACTGATGACAGTTGTTCAAAAATGTTTGTTAAGCTTAAGGGACTGAACTGCGTGGTCATCAGTCCCTAAACTTACAAACTACTTATTAACTACGTAATACGAAAGACGACACAAACATCCTTGCCCGAGGGGGCGATTCGAACCCCCGACCGTAGCGCCTAAGCAGACTGTGACTGTCCCGCCGCGGACCCCTCGGCCACTGCAGTCGGCGATGACAGTTGTGCTAAAGCGGAATTGCTTAATACAGCTTTCCGAGATTCCTTCACTAGACAAGACGAAGCAAATACTCCAGAATTCCTATCAACAACATCACCATCATGCGTTTAAATCACTTAATAAAAGTAGTCTCCCGGTCCTAACTACATAACAATTAAGTTCCTTCCAGAGTATACTGATGCAATAGCCCCATACCTCTCTATCATATACAACCGCTCGCTTAGCGAACGTTGAGTACCCAAAGAGTGGAAAGTAGCCAATATTCAAGAAAGTAATAGGAGTGACCCGCAAAATTACAGGCCTATATCACTGACGTCAGTTTGCAGCCTGGTTTTAGAACGTATACTTTCTTCAAATATTATGGACTAGCTCGAGGAGAACGAGCTATTGTTCCATAGTCAATACGGATTTAGAAAGTATCGTTCTTGTGAAACACATGGAGCTCTTTACCCACATAATGTGATGAGTGCTATTGATAAGAGATGTCAAATAGGTTATGTACTTCTCGATTCCCGAAAGACTTTAGACACTGTACCTCACAAGAGTCTTCTAATAAAATTGCGTGCTTATGAAACATCGCCACAGTTGTGCGATAGGATTCGTGATTTCCTGTCAGTAAGGACACAGTACGTTGTAATTGAGGGGAAGTTATCGAGCAGAACAGAAGTGATATTTGGCGTTCCCCAGTGAAGTGTTATAGGACTCCTATTGTTCCTTATTTTTATAAACGATTTAGGAGAAAATCTTAGTAGCTCTCTTAGACTGTTTGTAGCTGATGCTGTCATTTATCGGTTAGTAAAGTCATCAGAAGATCAAAAGAAACTGCAAAATGATTTAGATAAGATAGCTGCATGGTGCAAAAATTGGCAATTGACCCTTAATAATGAGAAGTGTGAGGTCATCCATATAACCAAGAAAATAAATCCCTTAAACTTCGGTTACACGATAAATCTGTCAAAGCTTGAGGTCGTAAATTCAACTAAATACCTAGGAGTAACAATTACGAACAACTTAAAATGGAAATAACACATAGAAAATATTGTAGGGAAGGCGAACCAAAGTCTACATTTCATTGACAGGACACTTAGAAGACGCAACAGTTCTACTAAAGAAATTGCCTACACTACATTTGTGCGTCCTATTCTGTAGTATTGCTTCACATTGTGGGATCCACACCAGGCGGGATTGACAGATGATTCAGAGGCAATTCAGAGAAGGGCAGCTCTTTTTGTATTGTCGTGATATAGGGGAGAGAGTATCACGGAGATGATGAACGAGTTGGGGTGGAAATCATTAAAAGAAAGGCATTATTCGTTGCGGCGAGGTCTATTTGCGAAATTCCTCTCACCAACTTTCTTTTCGGAATGCGAACGTATATTATTAGCACCCACCTATATAGGGTGACATGACCATCATAATAAAATAAGAGAAATCAGATCGAAAACAGAAAGATTTAGGTGTTCCTTTTTCCCGCGAGCTATTAGAGAGTGGAACTATGGAGAAATATCATAAAAGTGGTTGAATGAACCCTCTGCCTTACACTTCAATGTGATTCGCAGAGTATCTATCTAGATGTATATGAATAAAGTCATGGAAGTTCAACAGTATTTTGAATACTTCGCATGTACTTGAAGACTTGTAGCAATTAAATAAAGGGAAATTACGAAATTACATAGATAATAAATGAAGGGGTATTAAGGGATATTAAAAGTGTAAAGCATGTTATATAACAGTTTAAACAGCACGTATGAATTCGTTGGGTGATCTCGAAACAGAGGAACTCCGGTTATCCGGCGAGAAACGTAAACAGAAGGAAGCATCTCATACTGCTAAATTATCCATAAAACCCAACAGAACGACACAGATTTGAAACTGTGAGCAACGTAGTAACCACTGCTATCCAGGAAAGAGAGATTGGTAGCTCGTCTGGCGCAAACTCCACTCCCTTCTGTACCGAAGCGTTAAGTGTAATTTCTAAGGTGTCGACATAGCAATCGGTTGAATAGTGTATGAGTGCGTTCCAGGCATAAAGCTAACAACAGGTAGAATAACTAAGTATGTGTGGGTTTCGGCGCGGGAAACAATTCTACATGACAACAGATAATTATTTGCAATTCCAACAAATGTCATATGCAAAGACCAAATATTATGTGTGTTGTATCTTTGTTTACCATCTTTGGTAACCTAAACAATAGCGTCTTTGTCGACGCCTGTCAACAGTTTACCTGACGATGGCCTAATAAGCCGAAAACTAGTTAGTAAATAAACAAAAAATTAGTAGAACAGAAACAGTTTCTTTGTTTTCAACCTTAAATATGGAAGCGTTCTACCAAGAAGTGACGGAAGAATCCATTTATTAGTTTAAGTAGTTTGTAAGTCTAGGGACCGATGACCATAGCAGTTTGGTTCAAATGTTTGTAAACCTGTAGGACCAAATTTCTATGGTCATCAGCCCCTACACTTGCAGACTACTTTAACTTACACACACACACACACATACACATGTCCGAGGGAAGACTCGAACCTCCTGCTGGAGCGGCCGCTCAGTCAATAGCACGTTTCCTTAGACCATGCGGCTACTCCCGTGCAGCGTTGCAACTCACAATAAAACAACAAATACTTCGGGCGAAGTGAATAATAGTAGGTATTCGTGTCTGAACACTGCCGTATAATTTGCAGAAAAGCGTAAGGGACGTAATGATAGTGACGGTGCACACACGTGTACTGCAGACATCATAAACTAACTACAATGATGGCCAAACACAAAACTGAAAACACGAAACCCTTAGCACAAATATCTATTTGTTGTAAGTGTAATGAATGGTATTTTGTGTATAACATGGAGCTGTTTAGTGAATATGACGGGAAGGACGCATATGAAGCATACGCTAGTTAATAGCTGTACATACATAATTGCGAAATTGGTGTGTACACAGTGTGTTTTCTTGTTTGTGATGAGCAACTCTTCAGTGTGACTGCTTTAACGGATAAATTAAGGTATATTGTGGAACTCGGGTGCAAACAAAAGCATCCAAATACTGACATTAAAGTGAGAAAAGTTATATTTATAAAAACCTCTAGAGTTTTGTCAGGTGTCACCCCAAAGGGTCCGACTGTATAATTCCCACAAGGCAATGTGATGATTCCGGAAAGAGAGAGATTATCATTTCGGTCGACTTCTAAGATCTGTAGGGACTAAACTACCAGCTACGTCTAGCCCCAAAACTAGCAAGGGGACGGATGTCGGCGACTCTCTAGTGATCATTTCACATGACTAATCATCGGCAAGTTGTTTGAATGACTTTCGACGTAAACAAGTAACGTACCACGGAGACGGCTATCAGTCGGTCAGCTGTTATGGCATAATCACGACTCTTTGCTCAACTGTGTGCCCAAACTGAGTTCTCACATCACAGCAAACATTCTGTGAGCCCGTAGGTAACAACACTGCGGCAAGGGAGGAGCGATACCGCTTTTATGTTTGGTGGAAAGTATCATAAAGCCTGGCAGTGTCGACGGAGCTGCTCACTCCTCGACAGAAGACGTTAAACGAGATAGACTCGATAACCCGGCTGTATGGTAAGAGATAAAAAGGGGAAGGCTCAATAAATTAATTGCAGCGGCATTCGACAACAATCACCGACCGGGTGGCTACCGGCAGAATGGGTAAAAATACATCGCGCTGTTTCAGTAGCATGAAGTAACCGATATATTCACAGCACGTCCGTGTTTACTGAAGGATAAAATGATCATCTTTGTAGTCAATAGCTAGCAAATAATCAGCAGTCATCGTGTAGTTCAGTGGCCTGTTCCAATACTGATGAACCGTACAGGATTCCCATTATCGAAATTCCGGGCATTGGGTACTTAACAGCTGTCGTGGAGTGGCCGAGCGCTCTAAGGCGCCTTGCTGCGGAGAGCGCCGCTGCTCGCCGTGGGAGGTTCGAGTCCTACCTCGGGCATGGATGTGTATGTTGTCCTTAGCGTAAGTTTAAGTAATTTGTAAGCCTAGGGACTGATGAACATTAGATTTACAAACTTTTGAATATTTGACATTGGAACAGTGTCTGTAGCATGATAGTAGTCTTAGCGACACAACAGTAGCTGGTAAAGGTAGGCAACAGCCTGCAGGGCACCGGGGCCAGTAGTAGCCTACTAAACAAACTAATTTATGAACGATAACCTCACTGAGGAATAGGCAAGTGAAAGAAGTAACTGTCGGTGAACCGAAGGGTCCCCAGGGTGCAACAACTCGGTTAATTTAACGACACTTGTCCTCAAACAAATCAACTGGAGTGAGGCAAATTGGTGCATCAACATTCACGAGAATGGTCCTCACGACTGATTCACAACCAATAAGAAAACATACTATAGGAATAAAAATAATCACAAATGATCATCAAACTTCCTTCATTTCTTGTATCTCTCATAAAGTAATACCTATGATATTATGCTTACAATAAAATCAAATATTAACTACCTAATATTGGCTTGGCTCGGGGTGGCGGGGGGATTGAATGATTATTCTAGAATTAGACATGAAATACGAAATAAGAAGTGCATACAACGTAACATATATTATAGAAATTTCGCTATTCGCTGCTTACTTCATAAGCATACACAGCATAGATACAGAAGCAGTGATATGAAACGGTCTGCTAAGAATTGTGCAGCATTATAAACTAGGTGGCCATCCTCCTCAGAACTCTTAGGTCCACATAATGCTTTCTTGGAGGCGAAAATGCAGAAAATGCTGGGGGGGAAGCAGTGGGTATCTCACATTACCCCTTAAATGAAGTACATTTTTGAACACTTAAGGCCCCAGTTTGCGTGATAATGCTTCATACAGGCGACAGGTTCCAATGTTGGACAGAGAGCCTCGGAAAGAGACATCGTAATGCCCGTAATACGAGAGTTGGTTACTTCCTCAATCTTTACGGCCGTTCTCTCGATTTTAATTCAAATCCCCTTACTCAATCTAAACGACTGCAGAAACATGTTGAAGTTGAACCGTATTGCACTCCTGTCTTGGTGTTGTTGTTGTGGTCTTCAGTCCGGAGACTGGTTTGATGCAGCTCTCCACAATACCCTATCCTGAGCAAGCCTCTTCATCTCCACATAAGAACGACAACCTACATCTGTCTGAATCTGCTTACTGTATCCATCTCTTGGTCTTCCCCTGCGATTTTTTCCCCACACACTTCCCTCCAACGCTAAATTAACAATTCCTTGATGTCTAAGAATGTGTCCTACCAATCTATCCCTTCTTTTAGTCAAGGTATGCCAGAAATTCCTTTTCTCCCCAATTCTGTTCAGTACCTCCTCATTAGTTACGCGATCCACCCACCTAATCTTCAGCATTCTTCTGTAGCACCATATTTCAAAAGCCTCAACCCTCTTCCTGTCCGCACTGTTTATCGTCCATGTCTGACTCCCATACAAGGCAACACTCCATACAAATGCCCTCAGAAAGGACTTCCTTAGGCCTAAATCAATATTTCTCTTTTTCAAAAACGCTTTTCTACCCATTGCCATTCTGCATTTTATATCCTCTGTACTGCGCCCATCATTTGTTATTTTACTGCCCAAGTAACAAAACTCATCTACCTCCTTTACTGCTTCGTTTCCCAATCTAATTCCTTCAGCATCACCTGATTTTCTTACACTGCACTCCATTACCCTAGTTTTGCTCTTGTTAATGTTCATCTTATATGCACCTTTCAGCACACTGTCCATTCCATTCAATTGCTCTTCCAGGTCCTTTGCTGTATCTGACAGAATTACTATGTCATCGGCAAAACGCAATGTTTTTAATTCTTCCCCCTGAACTTTTATTCCTTCACCAAATTTCTCCTTGCTTTCCTTTATAGCTTGTTCAATGTACAAATTGAATAACATTGGAGAAAGGCTACAACCCTGTCTCACTCCCTTCCCAACCACTGCATCCCTTTCATGCCCTTCAACTCTGACAACCGCTGTCTGGTTTTTGTACAAGTTGTAAATAACCTTACGCTCCCTATAATTTACTCCTGCTTTTTTCAGAACTTTAAAGAGTTTATTCCAATCAACATTGTCAAAAGCCTTCTCCAAATCTACAAAAGCTAGAAATGTAGATTTGCCTTTTCTTAATCTATCTTCTAGGATAAGCCGTAAAGTGAGTATTGCCTCCCGTGTTCCTACATTTCTCCTGAACCCAAACTGATCTTCCCCGAGGTCGGCTTCTACCAGCTTTTCCATCCTTCTGTATATAATTCGCGTTAATATTTTGCAGCCATGACTTGTATGTCGTCGAATAGTCTGAACCGTATAAACGGTGCATTCCATTGTACATGTCATCTTTATTGTCATTTCTGGCGCTAACCCACTACAACGTACCTGCGTATCTCTAAATTTTACAGACTGCATCGCATCCTATATTTCAGCAACAGGTCTCCGAAGTCAGACTTACGTGCTCTTTTATGCTGCTATTGTGACGGGCATTAAATCTCAATGAAAGTGTATGGTCTCGAAATGTGCATGACGTCGCGCACGACGAATGCGACTAACAGTGTCATACAAAGTATAAATGTGTACTAGAACTTCAGTGGTAATGTAAGGTGCCATTGTAAACGTTCCTTGTGTAGTAGTTGTTATTGGCGAGTTCACGTGATGCTGAATAGTTGATTGTTATTTCCTATCAGGTTTATATGTGAAACTAACTTCGAATATCCAAACTCAGGCAGGTCCATCATAATTGGCATTCTATGAGAATTATTGTACTTAAATTGTTATTGTTTCCTGCTTATGTGGGTTGATTACACTCGTTATGGAGACAAGGTTATAATAAAAGCAATAAAGGAGAGTCATTTAACTTAGTATTTCTAGTTATTCGTGAAAATGTAGTAACATGCTTTCTACTATTCAGCGGTGGTTCTGGTCTGGTGGATCGCAGTCAGCCGCTGCATACGGCGCAGAAACATCGGGCGACACTGACTCTTATCGCCTGCTGGCATGCGCAGCATAGCAGCGTCTCTGGCACTGCCTGTGGCACCAAGAAGCGATGGAAGACTGGCTTTATTTATTCTTCCTGAAAGAAATAAAACTCGTTTTAATATAGTTTATCGGTAAACGCGTATTTGACCTTTTGCTGCTATTATCCTAGGGTAGAAGATTGCAGGCAACAAAGTCTATCAACATTAAAGTCGTCAATATTGGTACCTATCCATGAGAGATCGATTGGTACCGTTAACAATAACTAAAGCGGAGTATAGTGGCGGTAATTTCAAATGAATTATCTGAAACGTTTCAGGTCTTTATGGATAGCTAGGGCGATTTAATCCATCTTCGGTATTCTAAGTTATACTGAATGTTGCCGTGGTTCGGAACCCACGTTAAACTGTAGGTCCCCCTATAACTGGCTGGGTAAGTCAGTTTGAAGGTCGGAGGAAGGCAACGGCATACCACCTCAAACAGGACCATGCCTAGTAAAGCACTGTGGTGTTCAAACCAATCTTCGGATTGTTGACTGCTTTACTTTTACTGAATGTTGCTGTAGGGCTGAATGCTTGGTCAGAAAAATTGTAATTTTCCTAAAGAAAGAAGGAGGGAGGGCAGTTGATTGAGCTAGTTGAATAACATGCGTAGCTCTCTTTTCAATAGTAGCCCTCTGATATTCCTTGTGACATGATCAGTTAGTCACATTTACCAATGGTAAACGAATACAACTGAAGGGTTCATCAGTGATGCGAATGGCATAACAAATGTCGCGGATATTGGACTTGATGAAATAGTTAATATTGCGTAGGTTAGTCCTGAGGGCAGATGAAAAAATTTCAATGGATGTCGTCACCTCCACGTTCGTAGGTCTGACCCACTTGAAATGTATAACAGGTTGATACAGAAAAGCATACGATAGCGGCAGTCAACGGTAATACATGAATTTCCTTCATTCACTGCAGCTACAACTGGTGATCGCGCTCCGGTTTATGACGGTACAGCCCGATTTTAAATGTCTGTTTCGAATACATATGTGGACGCGCTCGTTTTGGGCGCGATCGCGTGGCCGGGTTCTGGCCGTTGCCACAA
This sequence comes from Locusta migratoria, assembly GCA_026315105.1. NCBI lineage: Eukaryota > Metazoa > Arthropoda > Insecta > Orthoptera > Acrididae > Locusta > Locusta migratoria. The sequence continues at coordinate 213,455,743 of CM048755.1, read as the reverse complement.
GATGGTGCTGTGGCGGCTAGCCTCTTAGCTTTAATAAGAAATACTATTAGAAAATTAATTACTCGAAAACTTAGCGAGGTACAGGGGAGCTGAAACGGTCATAGTATCGGAGATTTTAAGACGAACATCATGGTATATTTATGTTTATTTAAAGAAAATGAAAGTGGCTGTTACAGACACGCAGCTAATAACTATTTTGTTTAAAAACTGTTGTAGTTACAAAAAAACCAATAACAGCACTGGAAAGCTGGTAAAATTTGATGTCAAATTGATATATTACTTGTATAAAAAAGGTCCCATTTTAAGTTTTGTAAAAATTGTCCAGTTTGGAAAAAGGGCATAAATAGGGGGCCGCCATCTTGATTTGTCATCATTCCCGCCTGGTAGCAGGCACCACCGTGACGTTGTTTGTAACGTTCGTCCGATCTGCTTCCAGGTCTGCCGTCGTCCCTGCTGCTAGTCGTGCTACTCATCGCCGCGGCGTACCGGTGTCACGAGGCCCTGCTGCTTGCCGCTGCCGTCTGCCGTCTGCCGCTGTCTCCGCCCAGCACTGCCTGGAGGCCCTGCCGGACCTGCTCGCCGCCCCGCTGCCCCGCTGCTCCAGTCCAGCCCGGGGATCGTCTCGCCGCCGCCGCCGCCACCGCCGCCGCCGCCCGGAGGTTCTGCCCCGGGGGTCCCGCTGACCGCCGGACCGGTTCGCCGCCCCGTCGCCGCCGCTACGGAGCCGCCCCGATCCCCTCGGGTCGGTGCTCGCCGTCCACCCGCCGCTGGCGTCGTCTCCGCCGCCGCCGCCCTCCAGCCAGCTGCCGGTGGTCTCCCGCCGCTCCACCGCGGCCCGAGGCTTCCGCCAGTTCCAGCCGGCCACCTGCAGTGGTCGCCAGCTTTACCTTGAACTTTCCACCTTTTCTTTCTCTTCGACTTCTTTCCCTCTTTGTCCTTAGCAATGTCCAACACCCCCGTCACCGTCACCACCGCCATTTTATATACCACCCCCACCACCGCCCCCACCGTCACGACTTGGAGCTCCACGCACGCCCGCCCTTCCCACGACATCCCCCTCTCCGTGCTCCTCTCCACCACAGCCGCCTCCCACGTCTCTGCTCCACCCCCAGCCACCGTGTATCTCCCCCTCACCTCCCCGGCAGACTTCACCCCCATCTCACCAGCACGGATCACCCATCGCCGGGCCACGGTGGCCGACACCCCGCAGTCGCCGCCTTTTACCGCCGCACCGCAACAGGGCCCCGCCCCCCGCCACATTCCCATCGACCCCGTTCCGTCTTTCTCCTCCTCCTCCACTGGCGCCCGTAAAAAGACCACCAAACGTGAAAGCGCGGATCCCGTCCCTTCCGCCTCCAAGAAGGCTCCTCCTCCCCCTCCTCCACCACCTCCACCTCCACAGCCTGCCGACATAATGGACACTGCACCCGTCCCCACCCAACCGGATCTGTACACCTACCTCCTCTCCCGTCCAGATCCCCGCTTCCTCGACAATCGTACCCTCTCTCTAGAACTCCGAAAGTACTTCCCTGCCGCCCCTATCGCCCAACTCATCCCCGGTAGGGACTCTGTCCTTATCAAATCTCCCAGCCCTACTTTCCACACCGACATGCTTCAGCGCCTCCCTGCCATCCACCTCGGCCCCCACGCAACCCTCACCCCATACTATACCTCCTCCTCCCCCGTCAACCTCTCCCTCCCCGCCGTCCGCCCACCCTCACCGCCGTGATAACCAAACTTAGTCCGGTTATCACGGAGGAGGAGGTGTTGGGCCAACTCAACGCCCACCCAGACATCTCCGTTCGCTCTGCCAAGCGAATCCATAACGCCACCGGACCCACCTACCTGATGCGGATTTTCACTGAATCCGCATCCTCCATCGACCGCCTCCTCCTCGAGGGGGCCCTTATCTATGACCGCCGCCACAAGGTAGAACCCTTCCGCTCCCCACCCCAATCCTACCGCTGTGCCAGGTGTCTCGTTTACAACGACCACCTGACACAGGACTGCCGCAACCCACCCACCTGTCCCCACTGCAAGTCCAATCACCTCCACAAACACTGTCCGAACCTCGCCTTCCCTCCCGTCTGCAACACCTGTGGTGGCCCCCATCCCACCTACTCCTATAAATGCAAATCCGTCCCCGCCCCCACCACTCCCGAACTTACCGTCCCTGTTCGTCCTGTTGATCCCCCTCTCCATCCCAACAACTCCCTCTGCCCCCCTCCAACCGTAGAGGACGTCATCCGATTTGTCACGACCGTCCTCCAGAACATCCATCCCTTCCAGCGTCCCCATACCCTCCAGCAGATCGCCCTTGCCGCCCGTTCCGTTTTTCACCTCGAAACCTTCGCCACCCTCTCCCGTGCACATTCCCACTTCACCTTCTCCCGGCAAGTTACCCTAGTCTAGACACACCGTACCCTCTTTTTCCCGTCGCTCCCTCTCCCCCTCTCACCCCTCCCTTTCGGCCCCTATGGCAAGCCCTTCCTATACCTTCCTCTATCATAATGTCCGCTCTCTTCCTGCCAATAAACACCTCTTTATGCACACCCTTTCCCACCACCGCGTGGATGCCTTCCTCCTGAACGAGACCTTCCTCCAACCCCGCCGTCCCATCAGCACCGCTCCCTACGTCCTCCACCGTACCGATGGCCCCCCACCCCTCGCCCGAGGCGGAGTGGCGATCGGCCACCTACGCCACCACCCCGTGCGGCTCCAACCTCTCCTTAATGACCCCACCGAACACCTGATCCTCAGCCTCTTCCTCCCATCCCTTACTGTCACCCTCGTTACCATCTATATCCGCAGCACTGCTCCCCTCCCCTATGCCTTCCTCTCCCACATAGACTGCTCCTTCACGACCTATGTGATTGCTGCCGACCTTAACCTTTCTTCCCATCCGCCCGCTGAACTCCGGCGGTGTCGTCAGTTCGTCACCACGTCGCTCCGGGGCAATGTCCTTCCTCTTCCCCGCCCAACCCGCCCCGAAAGCAACACCACTCCCGACGTCGTCCTGGCGTCTCCCAACCTCCTAGGGCGCATCACGGCAGATGTCCTCGACCTTATAGGCAGTGACCACGCCCCTGTCCTACTTACCTTTGACCACCGCCCCCGCCCTGCCCGTGCTCCCCGTCCTATGCCCCCTCCCAAACTCGTTCATGATTATTCCCGTGCCGACTGGGATGCCTACCGTCGCTCCATTGACACCTCGGTCGCAAGCCACCCACTTCCCCTCCGCACTCCCGACGATATTGATCATGCCTCCTCCTTCCTCCAGCAGACCATTGCTGACGCGGTCCATGCCCACATCTCCACCCGGGCGATTTATCCTCACCGTCCTACCCTTCCTCCACAGGCCGTCCTTCTCCTTCGCGAATCCCGTCGTCTCTACCGCTCCTTCCTCCGGACCCGTGACCGGGACACACTCCAACGCCACCGGCAAATCCAACGCCACATCCGAAACCTCTTGTCCGTGAAAAAACGCCGGGACTGGCGCCAGACATGCACCTGCCTCAATTCCACGCTCCCTGTCAACTCCTCCAAGTACTGGCATGCCTTCCGCCGCCTTACTGGCGGTCATTCCTCCACCCACTACCCGCTTCTCCATGATGACCGTCCTTTTCCTGACAACGCCAGTAAGGCAGAACACTTTGCCTCCTACCTCTCCGAAGTCTTCTACATTCCTGATGATCCTCTCTTTGACTATTCTCTCTTCCCGGACGTCCATGAGCGAACCGATACCTCCACTCCTCCGCTCGCCCCCGGCTTCCAGTACTTGGACCACATTCCCCCCTCAGAACTGAACACACCCATTACCGCCCGTGACATCATTGACACTCTTCGGACTAAACGCAACGCCGCCCCTGGTCACGACCGGCTGACCTACCGTCACCTCCGAGCTTGCCCCCCCTCCTTCCACGAAGCTCTTGCTACCTTATATAATGTCATCCTTTTCACCGGCTTTTACCCCGACCTGTGGAAGACCTCCCGTATTCTCATGTTCCTAAAACCGGATAAGCCCCCATCCCAGACCTCATCCTACCGTCCCATCAGTCTTACCTCCGTGTTCAGCAAGGTCCTGGAAACCATCCTCTCCCGTCGTATCCATCAGCACCTCCATCGCCACCAGTTCCTCCCCCTTTCCCAATGTGGCTTCCGACCCTCCTCTGCCGATGACCAGCTCCTTCGCCTTACTCATCTCCTTTCTGTCCAACTCAACTCCCGTCGCTCCGCAATTTTTGTCTCCCTTGATATCCAAAAGGCCTACGACCGTGTATGACATTCCGGTCTCCTCTTCAAGCTCCAGTTCTACGCCCTTCCTATTAATTACGTCCGCCTCATTGCTTCCTTTCTCACCCGCCGCCCCTCCTATGTCACTGTCTGCAACTCCGACTCCCGTTTGTTCTACCCCTCTGCCGGGGTGCCCCAAGGCTCCGTCCTCTCTCCTCTCCTTTATCTCATCTACTCCGCCGACATGCCCCAACCCGAGCCTCCCGTTTACCTTCTACAATATGCTGACGACACCGCCTTCCTAGCCCTCGCCCCCTCCCTTGCCCGATCCCAGTTTTTGCTCCAGTCCCACCTCACCGAGTTCACCTCATGGTGCAACCGGTGGCTCCTCTCCGTCAATCCTGACAAATCCCAGGCAATTATCATAGGTCGTACCACCCGCTCCTTCCGTCTCCATGATTTCTACCTCACCCTCCACAACCGCCCTATCCGCCACACCCCCACCCTGAAGTACCTTGGCCTAACCCTCGACCGTAACCTCTCCTGGACCCCCCACCTCCGCACTGTCCGACAGAAAGCCCTCTCCGCCTTAACCTCCTCAAACTCCTCACCGGCCGGACGTGGGGTCTCAGCCCCTCCACCATTCTCTACACCTACCGGTCCCTCATGCGTCCTGTCCTTTGCAGCTTCCATCCTGCCTGGATCTCTGCTCCCACATCCTACTATAAAACCCTCCAAGTCCTCGAGCGCCACGCCCTCCGCCTCGCCTACCGCATCCGGCTCCCGTCCCCCACGCGGATCCTGTATGACCTGATCCCGTTTCCCCACCTCCTCGAATATCTCCAGCGTATCCGTATCCTCTATACCACCCGTAAAATTGACTCCCGCAACCCCCTGGTCCACCCCATCCTTACCAACCCTGGGCCTCTGCCTCGCCTCTACCGCGTTATACCCCCTTCCCTTCATCTCCACACCCTCCATGTCCTCTCCCAGGGTAATTTACGCCGCCTCCCCCTTCCTGATGACGTCCTCCGTTCCGACATCTACCCGTCCTACCAGCTCTGATCCCCCACCCATAGATAAAGTGCCCCCTCTCCTCCCTCCCCTTCCGCTCCCCCGCTTGGCTCCCCCCTCCCTGCCCTGGAGTCCCTACGGCTCTTCCCTGCCGCCCCCCTTTTCTTCACCGCCGTTTTTTTTCTTTCTCCCCTCTCCCCCACGCTTTGCTCCGCCCCTTTTTTATCGGGGTCCTGGACCGACAGTTTTACAAGTGCTACGTCAAGTGTTGTGTATTGTGCTACAGTGAAGTGTGTGTTTTTTAACTGCGTCCACCGCAACCAGACAAGCGTCGCACCGTGTATTTTACTTAGTGTCTCCGTGTACTCGCCGTCCTGTGTTCTTGTCCAACGTGTGCTTTTTAAGTCACCGTGGCTCCTCGTTTTTAACTGACTACATCCGGTTTTTGCTCACCTGTCAACTGTTTGTACCTCCAATTGTCGCCATGTATGTGTCATTGTTCCTCCGTTGATTCTTCGCCTGTCATGTATTTTAAATTTCATCTCATCCATGTATTTTATTCTCTCGGCTGAAGAGCAGCCTCTGGAGCTGCTGCCAGCCTACTGGTGTAATCGCTGGTGTAGAAATACAATAAAGAAAAAAAAAACTTGATTTGTGGAGTCTTTGTTCGGGCTTCATTGAGGCTGAACTTGTGCCCTTCGGCTCCGTAACTTCCGTGCAAATTTGCCCAAGTTTTCGTTTAAAAAATGATCGTCTCCTCAGTTTCGTTGTGTGTAACTTAGCGAAATCATGTTGTAGGAGATGGGCAAACTGAACTTGAAGAATTTTGGTGTCTATACGGATGCTAGCCAACAGTTAGAAGAATTTCGTGTTTAGTGATAGAGATTGATACTTATAAAACATTTGGTGTGAGTTTGGGACCTCACCGGACTTGGGACATTCTGGGAATTAGACACGCTAGAGCGGATTTGATTCTATACCGAGAATTATTTCGGACTTTGTTTCTTTCGTGAGAATGCTGGAATGTGAGTTTGAAACTTGGTGTTTCATTTCAAAACTCTTGAACTTTTGCATGTTCAGCCAAGAGGCCGTTAGTTATTTCAACTGAACTTGACAATTATATTTTTCTGGGACTTCAGTGTGTAATCAAATCTTAAATAAACAACTACACAAGTGACAAAGCCCCGTGAGTGACTGTTACTTACAAACCGATGTTTTCACTGCCAGTGAACCTTATTTAAAATTTGTGTTTTTTTATAAAATTTAGGGCGTTGAAGCGAGAAGTGGACATTTGGCCCCTAGACATAAGGAATAGCCACTTCAGACTTAAAAGTTGCGACTGTTTCACTTTGCCCCTGTTGGTGCAGTGTTTGTTGAACATTATTATTTAGAGTGCACATCCAGTGTGCTGGGGGCTCGAGCTGTGAAATTAAATGAGTTCATTTCATATTTCTCCGAAATTAGACACAGGCAAGCACACCCAACGGACAAACAACGCGCGAGTTGTAAATTCTTTCTCGTATCTAGCGTTTTAGATTGTGTGTATACTCGCAAGTGGGGGCTCGTCCGGGATTTGAACCCGGGACCTCCTGCACCAAACCCCTAGATAAGTGACGTCCTCCATATTTATTAAGTAATACTCATGCTGAAAAGTGGATCAATCGGTTCACCACGCATAGAGAGCCTTCCAGTCTTTCCACTGGGAATAGAAGCGTAGGTGGATGACAGGGAATAATAATCAACAATTTTGACGAGCCAATTTTGCTAATCAGATACTGAGTAAAGAAAGTTATTCTCAAAACAAGTAACTGGTTAGAAGTCTCTGCGATGGTCTAGCACAATCTCTGTTAGCTTATTGCACTGTTGTTACGCTCATAGAAATATCGAGCTCAGTAATACCAAACCATTTAAATACAAATCCTACACTCTTAATTTTTTCCTTTAAAACTTGCAAAATGTTTAAAATAGTCCAAACAAATTCAAACAATATCACTTCAAAGGGAGAATGCATTTAGAGATCTGCAAATTACAAAATTGACACACGGAATTAAAGAGAATCAGATTACGTTGATTGACAACGTAATTTACAAACACGCGCAAATTCGTTAAATGCAATTCAGATCGCTACAGGTGCTGGTATCGAAGCGGATTGGGCGGGCCTGGGAACTCGCCAATCACGTCCGTCCTCGCAGGTGGATTGTTGCCTAACAACTACAATAGACTGTGAACTAATCGTACAAGGAGACCACATGGGTATCGGATTTTAGAATTCCTTTATATTTATGGTACGTGAAGTTCAGAACTTAAATAACAATTAGCGAAAGCCATTCGACGCAACTCTCAAAAATTCTCGAGAAAATCGACTTTGAAGTTTTGAAAAGTACACGTAAGTATCAATAATTAAAACAGTTGCAGCATCCGTCGGTGTAGGTGGTAACGTTGGGGCCTCACAGCCATGGAGTCGGTGGTTCGAATTCCATTGTGACTTTTTTTTCGTTTTCGAATTCAATTATATAAAATATATTGGGATCTCTAATTCCACGTGTTATGTCAGTTTTTGTCTATGTGTACGTAGACGAGCTGAAACCTTGTCACGTAAAACAATGGTTGAGTTGGTTAGCTGTTTGGAAAGTTGTTAGAGGAACTATGATGATGACTTTCCAAAAACAGTGTCGTAGATCTTCACAGACTGAACATTCAAAGACTACCGTCTTAAACTAATAGTGAAGTCAGTACTTAAAAAAATATAACTTATGTTGTTTCTTAAAATTGAAACCATTATAATAAAACCTTCTATAAAATATAGACAATTACGAATAAACAAAAATACGTGCACGTTTCTTAAAAATTACCAATAGATATTAAATTGTGTAAGTGTTGGTGCACAACGAAAAAAAATCTGTCACGATAGGATTAGAACCACCACCCTATGCTTGTGTGGCCAGAACGCTACCACCTGAGCTACACCAACAGATACTGCAATTGACTTACGCTCACTTGCAAAACTTCAAAGTCCATATTCTCGATAGTTTTTTAGAGTTGCGTCGAATGGCTTTGGCTGATTATTAATTGAGTTCTGAACTTCACATTCCATAAATATAAAAAAAAAATTAAAAACCGGTACCCATGAGGTCTCCTTGTTAGAACAAATAACAATGCACTGTTTAACAACAAGAAAAGATTACTTCTGTGCAAACATATCACAGTTTAATGCAACTGAACTACTCATGATAGACATCGGCCAACTGTAAATCAAGGAGTTAAGTTACCGTCAATCAGACGTGTTGAATAACAATGCTTTTATCAAAGCCTTAAAAGTCATCAACTCTGGTGGCTGACCCGCCCAATTTCAAAACAACTGTTTTGCATTAGCTATTGAGAATCATTGCGCCGACCATACAGTATTCATCACACTATTATATTAATTAACAATTATTTAACCCGTAGTAGTTCACTACAAGAATGAGGGGAGCTACCTCTCATCAAATGGAACCTTACAAATTACACAAACGAGGACTCAAGCCCCACAATGAATTTCACAATTAATTAAACGTAATAGTAATCGAACTAAAAGAAACAGCTCTTAAGACCAGCCTCTTTGCCATTAATAACAAAGCACAACAAATAGTTTTCAGAGCCCACATGCGTAATAATTTCAGTATAATTATAACTCAAACAAATGACCTTGTTACTGTTTAATAACAGACATACCAGTATCACGATCGTCAAGAGCAGTTAACATATATCTACTTTACATGCTAGCGGTAACAACGATTATTATAAAGTACAATTTTGGTGCTGTTAACAGCAGAGCGGGCAACACTTCAATTCCTGAAACGTAATATGCTCGCCCATAATAATAGCCAAACATGGACTCTTGTTAACAAGCTAACTCATTGAAACAACATCACCTTTAGCAGTGAAACTATACCGAGTTCTTGTAACACCAGGGGTGACTTCCCATACAAACAACTGACAACTGTAGGATTGTCCCCATACACTGATCTCAGTTGTAACACATGAGGCCGCTGCACTTACAATATCGACAAGGCCAAGCGTCTTCAAACATGTACTTTACGAGTCAAGGAAACGCTTTGGCTTTTTTTCCTGTTGTAGCTTAGAGGTACAGAAATGGATCAGAGGAGAAACCGGTTGGAACACTACTGCACGGAGAGCACACATTGCAACAGCATGCTTACCCAAACTATTTTCTAGAAACGTCACGAAGAGGCAACAGGGCTTCATAATCTCGCCTCAAGGAAACTTCCAGAGCACCAGCTTCCCGATCATTGGTAGGTCTGCACTATACGAGACTGGCTCCATTCAAGTTCGATCACACTGGGGAACAATTTGTAACTTAATTTCTGTTGACTTTGATTTTAGGCTGTTTAGAGGTAAATTGACATGCTGATTCCAAAACTGTAATTAGATTTTTTCCTATCACGTCAAGGTTTTTTTTTTTTTTTTTTTTTTTTTTTTTTTTTTTTTTTTTTCTCTACGGCTGTTGCGCATGGGATTACGCTTCTGACCGGTAACTTGTTGGTTACAGAAAACAGTGCTGTACTCTGTCGGTGAACTTTAAACCAGTGACGACTCGAGAGGTTAGTGACGCCACACGACAGGCTTAGATTGATATTGTCTAGACAAATGTCGTCAGTTACGCATGAGCGTGGCCGGCAAGAAAGACAGACCTCAGCGCACACATCATGCCACGTAAGCAAGGTAGTTACGAGCAGACGAGATCGCCCACTGAGCTAGCTATTGCGCGGGCTTGGAACTACCCGTGGCCTATGGGAAAGACAGGCCTCAGCGCCCACCTCATGCCACGTAAGCAAGGTAGTTCCGAGCCGGAGCGATCGCTATCTCAGTGGCTGCCCGCTATGACGCAGTGGGCAGTGCCCCAGCGGCCGAACAATCGGCTAGCGATCGCGCCGGCTCGGAACTACCTTGCTTACGTGGCATGAGGTGCGCGCTGAGGCCTGTCTTTCTCGCCGGCCACAGGAACTACCTTACTTACGTGGCATGACGACAGCGCTGGGGCCTATATTTCCCGTTGACCGCGTGCATGAGACGCTGTAGTAAACAGATGTACTTGTTGCTCTGATACATTGAAGCCGGTTTCTGACGCGTAGTGCAAGAATTTGTATTTACACAGATTAGCAGTATTTACTTCTTATTTATATATAAACGAAAAAGTTTCTTTATGTCTGCCGCTGGTAGTCCACGTTGTAAGTGCTTAAACAGCCCCAATTCGTTTTCTTATATATGTGGCAGTTTTACCATTCCCAGTCAACGAACAAACATCAGTAATTTTGTCAGGGAAGCCGAGAATTACGTCGAAATTGTTCAACAACTCTTAGAGAGCTTTAAAAATCTTGGCTGTAACATGAGTATCTAATTGCATTTGTTACATAGCCATCTTGCTAACTTTCCAGAAAATCTTGGTGCTATTGGCGATGAACAGGGTGAGCGATACCACCAAGATTTGAAGGTCATGGAGGCAAGGTATCAAGGTAGATGGGATGTCAGTATGATGACTGACTACTGTTGGAGCATCAAGCGAGAATGTCCCCGGATTGAACATTGTAGGAAAAGTTATAAGCGAAAATTTGTAACTTAATATCTTTGTTTTTATTATTTGCATAAAGACAATGTAACTTTGAATATTATAATAACCTTTGAATGAATAAAATATTCTAATCTGTTTGGTTTGTAACCACTTTATATGACCAGTTTATATGACTTTTAGGATAAAGAGAGAGTATCCTGTAGTTTAAAAACTTGACGTGATAGAGAAAACTGCTAACAGTTTTGAATTCTGAGACCAAAAATTAGTCAATAAGAAGTCACAGATCTAAGACAACATAATGGCTGTTCCCCAGTGTAATCACAACGCAATTCCCGTTTATGTACGTCCGTAGTGCGCACATGCTACAGGCTAGGTGTGGGGAAGGGGCGGAGAGAGAGTCAGAGAAAACGAGGGGAAACACGGGCTTTTCTGGCGTCGCATCCCCACTGGTCAAGCGCGCAGAATGTCGTCAGCGCTCCAGATTACCATATGATTTTGACAGCACGCTAACTCTCTCAGTTCATCTCGGAGTAACAATTTTGCATAATTCTCAATAGTAACAACCAGCCCGTGTCTTTTCCTGAATTACAAATGAAGACAACCTGGACCATTGAATGTAGCACTGACTTACTTTGTTTTCCTTATTAGAATATCCACAACATAGCACGATGCTAATTCATCTACTCATCGTTTGGAATTCATTGTACATAATTATCTGTTATAATAGTAGCAATGAAAATTTTTGTTAAATGTTTCACTGCACTAGGTGCCGGTTTATATGTGCTTGATGCAATAAGAAAATGTGTAGACAATTAGTGTAAAATGTGACACAAAGGATATCAGCTACCTTAGCAACGCAAACAGTGCTTATATAGTCTTCTTATACCAGCTCGCTTTATTGTTAATTAGTAACCAACATTCCACATACAAAATGTGATTCCGTATGAGTGATTCAACAACTATCGTTCTCCGTGTGTATGAACATGAAAGAAACTTAAGTATTTATGTGCACCTCTCATCAGAAAGTATTTCTGTATATGGTGAAGGCTTTCATAGCATGAAACTAACTTGTTTACTATTCATATGCCATTAGGTCAGGATTTGGTGTGATAATCAGTGAGACGTAAGAATAATTGTGTGTTTTGTGTTTGTGCTCTGTTAAAGTTATTTTGTATTCAACATGTTACATTTAGACACTATTTCTCTCTACGAGGATGATGGCCACCATGCATGGCAGTAAGGGGACTTGAGAGAAAATATCATTCTTTTCGCAGTTAAAAACGGACATTCAGTAAATGAATCATCCGCAAAGAAATGGCAAACATGTGTAAGGTTCTCAAATTAAAGCGAGTTATAGCGGAAAGGTAAATGCGTCAATTCTGCTTCAGAGCAGGTTTACTGGAATGATATATTAAGAGAATAATGAAAAACCCCTGTGCAGGAAATGAGTGCTAGTGAGCCTTTGGCCTTCTTCCATAACAACAAGTAAGATATCTACTCCAGAATGAAACTTTCACTCTACAGCCAAGTGTGCGCTGATATGAAACTTCCTGGCAGATTAAAATTGTGCGCCGGAACCGGGGCTCGAACCTGGGACCTTTGCCTTTCGCGGGCAAGCGCACTACCGACTGAGCTATCCCGACACGACTCACGATGTCACCTCACAACTTTACTTCCGCCAGTACCTCGCCTCCTACTTTCCAAACTTCACAGAATCTCTCCTGCAAAACATACAAGGAGCGCCCTTGGCCTCTCGATCTGGGGCTTCCAAATCTCGAAAGCTATTATTTTTACATTGTTTCGTGTTTCTCGTCCTGGGGGGCCTCCAAATCTCAAAATTGTTTTTTTTTTATAGTAATACGTGTATTTCCAAGACGACGGGATGGCCTCATTTTGTTCTGCCGCTGCCCCGAGCCTCCAAACAGACTTAGTCCGCCACTTAGTTGCTTCCTCTTGACTTGCCAGAAAGAGAGACTTTTGATTTAAAATTTCTTGCTGGCATGGAAATGGACGATGAATGGCTGTAGAAGATATGTAAAGACACAGAATTTCGAATGATGGCAAAAGGGAATCTACTCGCAAATCAACTACTGCCGTTGCATCCTGAAAAGGTCCCTGTGTTGCGGGATTACGGCATCATTTATCATAGGACCATATTTTTTGATGAGACAGGTGCTTGCGGTCCTGTTACCTGTACCGTCACTGATATGTTCTATGAGTGTCCTTTGCGCAACTGCGTCATTCCAGCTCTCCAACACCTTGGATGTGTAGATGGGAGCATTTTTATGCAAGATAGCGGACCTCCGCACATTGAAAATCCAGTTAAGCAGCTACTGAAGCGCAATTTCGGAAATTAATGGGTTTACAAACCCCAATTTTCCTACAGCCTGGCCATCCCGATCATCGATCTTGATCCGCATGAATTTTTCTGTGGGGTATCTGAAATATGTTGTGTCCAGTGTTCCGATTGCGAACTGGGCTGCATTTAAGGCATGCATTGCGCAACACATTCTGAACGTGACCCCAGCCGCGGCGGAGCGACCGATCGCACTAAGGATCTATGCTGAGAGGCGCGAGAACATTCCCCGTCGGGGGTTCGAATCCTCCCCCCCCCCTTCCGGGCATGGATGTTTGTGCTGTCGTTAGTATAAGGTAGTTCATAAGTAGTACGTAAGCAACAACAACGCCTCTTCTTCCAGCTGTCTCCTCTGGAGGTAAAGTGTCAGTGCTCTAGCAGATTTTAATTTTCTTTTACCCCCTGATGCGGCTTTCATGCTGAATACCGTTCTTAGTGTTTTATATCAGAGGTAGGCCATTGGCTGATGAAAATTGACTGTTTCAAGTATGGGATATTATTTGGTTCTTAATACATGTTGACGGAGCTCCGCTTTTTTAAGAAAGGGATTTTATAGATGGTTTTATAGGAAAGCTGGTTACATCTCAAGAGTAATAATGGGGATCAGATAGTTTAGAGTCAAAGTAACATATGGTTATGATCTGAATGAAATAAGCAGCTGACGATGCATATTTAATTTGCGAAACCGGTCGTGAGTTCTAAGTAAAGAATTTTTAAGATTCGAAAAAATGTTCAAATGTTTGTTAAGCTTATGGGACTTAACTATGGGGTTATCAGTCCCTAAACTTACAAACTACTTATGAACTACTTACAAACTAGGACGGCACAAATATCCATGCCCGAGGGGGATTCGAGCCCCCGACCGTAGTGGCCGTGCTGACCGCGACTGGAGCGCCTCAGTCACCTCGACCACCGCGGCCGGCTAACATTCGCAGCGATGTGTTATAAAAAAATTAATCAATTCGACTGAGCTTGCCCAATGAATTAAGTATTGTGATAACAAATCTTGTTCACCCTCCGGTAAATCAGCTAGATTTTCACACAAATGAGGTTTCAACGTAGTGGTAACTATATCAATTACCATTACTGATACTCCTTTTCTCAAAAATGTTCAAATGTTTGTATAGTCTATGGGACTTAACTACGGGGTCATCAGTCCCTAAACTTACAAACTACTTATGAACTACCTAAGACTAAGGACGGCACAAATATCCATGCCCGAGGGGGGATTCCAACCCCGACCGTAGTGGCCGTGCAGACCGTGACTGAAGCGCCTCAGTCCCCTTGGCCACCGCGGCCGGCACTCCTTTTCTCCACTTACTTTTGCGACATTGTTTGCACACTGAACATTTCCTGAACTACTTCCTGGCCACATCCAAGAATCGTCCTACGTGAAATCTCTACAGTTCTTGAACTGAAATTGTCAATATATACTGGAATGCATATTTTTTCACTTTTATCTCTACTACACTCACGCTTCTTTTTATGTGTACTTGTAGCTGGTGAAAAACGTCGTTTTGACCAATTGGATCAACCAGAAACTCCTGTCTTGGCTGTACTGGAGCTTTTACGTCTATCCAAAGAATTCAGTGAGTACCACAATCAATCCTAACAGGAGTGTTTGTTTTTAATGCCCAAGATTGCTCCTCGGTTGGCTCTTGTGGAAGTGATTGTGAGGTACTGGTACCACTGAAAGCATGGTTTCATAGAGAGGCACGGTGGGATCTGTAATAGATTACACTCTGATATTGGTGGAGTAAACCGTCAAGGTCCTGTTTATGTTTCCTAATTACTTCCACCTCAAAACCATATTTTTGTCCATGTAACAGCAAGTGGTCGTTACAAGTTCCTACAAAAATCATTACTTTCTCTCCTGACCCAATAATATTACAATATGGTGGTGTAAGACTATGTCAGTCATTATGTGCCACAAAACATGACACTAATATGAGCACTTGTATACTACTAAACCTTGTTCTATGCACGAAACTGCCTTCTAATACAATATTTGCCACTTCATTAATGCTCTCATGCTGCAAGGGATTAATTAATTTTATTGGGGGTGATGTCGGGCAGCGTGGCCTGCCCTTCAACCACTTTCCGATTGTGTATTTGTGTTTGTTCTTGAATTTTGAGGATAGCTCTGCGATTGATTTCTCTGGCTATGGTTTCATTCACAGTACTTGAACGTGTGACCTACTTTGCTACATGTGTTAGAACATGGTGCATGTCAATGCATAGTGGTGTGGTTGAATATTCCACAGTACTCAAATCAAATGTTTCTAGAAATTATGGGACTTAACTACGGGGTCATCAGTCCTTAAGCTTACAAACTACTTATGAACTAGCTAAGACTAAGGACAGCACAAATGTCCATGCCCAAGGGGGGATTCGAACCCCCGACCGTAGTAGCCGTGCAGACCGTGACTGGAGCGCTTCAGTCCCTTCGGCCACCGCGGCCGGCTCCACAGTCCTGGCACTGTGTGTCGTTCATAAAAAAAAGGCACGGTTCGCTGTTTCGTGATTGGACCAAGACAAAGTGTCCAGCTTCTTCAAGCAACAACGCTATTTGCACAGTTTCATGGACCGAGGCGAGGGAAGCAACTTTAACCTCGCTGCCAATTAGTTGACTAATACCGCAAATAAAAACATCAATATCTCTGGCTTCCGCCTCTTCAGTTAATATTTCATTGCTGACTGCATTGAGCCCCAAAAAGTAGATACGGCACAACACGGCCCCTACCGTCTCTACAAATGCATCAAAATCCTCATTAGACCTTTGCGTAGAGTTGGTAACAGATCCTGATAATAACTTACTCCACGATTGTAAGAATTTTTCTCTGACAGTTCCTGTGCAAATCGTTTAAAACCTGCAGCATCTCTTCGTGCATCAACTGATTCCACATAAGTATGCAATCTCCTAACAGTTTTACCCTTGCTATATTTAATAGAAAGCTATCAGGCCACGAACAATTGTGCTCCACATCTCTAACACTCTGTAATAAAGTGGTAACATTCCCGATAGGCTGTCCTAACAAATCTGGAATAATGGTGACAACGGGAAAGCCATTTACGAGCAAGAATAAAGAAGAGTTTGCATTACCTGCAGAAGCTCCCATGAAGCTTACGGTAGCTGAATTTGCTGCTCGGTGAGTTTCAGATTATTGCGAAAATACTTCTACCCGTTCCTGTAACTTGACTTTCTGACTCAGAAGTAGACGTATCTGCTCCTCGAGAGCGACTATAGGATTCGCAACATTTTCGCTAGCGGCTTCTTGTCTACCCATTTGCCAAGAGCGTAATTCTGAAACGGTTACAACCTATAGGGAAACAGTAATCACAAAAAGACTAACAATGGAAAAGAGGTATCAATAACCAAATTCTACAACTTAATCACGTCGATAACCAGGGATGATTCGAGACGAAGCGACGACAGGAGCAGAAGTGTGTAGCAGCGAGACTTAAGTGGCGCTGAGAAGATCGATGGCGAGGCTTCGACGACGACGATGATAGCAACAGCTGGAACAATGGATGTTGTGTTGGGGTGGCAGACGGGATGACGACGCCTCGGGAACGAATGCAGCGAGGGCGGATAGGAGCTGGCAGCGTCAGGTGACGGCGCGCCGTCCAATAGGGGCATCGGCCACAGCTGAGGCGATACGGCGACGACGGCAGCTCATCTCAGACAGCCAGCGGCGTCAACCCGTCAGCAATAAGAACCTAAGAGACAGTGCCGAAGGGGTAGGGAGGGCCTAATGTGGCCGAAGGACCGATATGTTGCGAATTAGCAAGCGCATGACTACAGACGCGTCTCAGCTCCAAATAATAAACGTGGGGAGATCTTTGGTGAAAATTCGTGGTGAACGCATCATTCAACGTAGTACGATCTCACTTAACTACATCTACATTTACATGGGACACTCTACAAATCACATTTAAATGCCTGGCGGATGGTTCATCGAACCACCGTTATGCTATTTAGCCGGCCGCGGTGGCCGAGGGGACTGAGGCGCTCCAGTCACGGTCTGCACGGTCACTACGGCCGGGTGTTCGAATCCCCCCTCGGGCATGGATATTTGTGCCGTCCTTAGTATTAGCTAGTTCATAAGTAGTTTGTAAGTTTAGGGACTGATGACCCTGTAGTTAAGTCCCATGAGCTCTACAAACATTTGAACATTTTTATGCTATTTATCTCCCATTCCATTTTCGAATAGCGCGAGGGAAGAAAGGACACCTGAATCTCTCCGTTCGAACTCTGATTTCTCTTATTTTATTCTGATGATCATTTCTACCCGTGTAAGTGGGAGTCAACAATATATTTTCGCATTCGGAGGAGAATTTTGGCGATTGGAGTTTCGTAAGTAGCCCACGCCGAAGCGATAAGCGCCGTTGTTGTAAAGATTCTCATCCCAGATCCTGTATCATTTCCGTAACGCTATCTCCCCTGTATCGAGGCAATACGAAACGAGCTGCCCTTTTTAAACTCTTTCGATGTCCTCCTTCAAACCCACCTGATAAGGATCCCACACTGGACAGCAATATTCCAAAAAAGGACGGACAAGCGTAGTGTATGCAGTTTCTTTAGTAGTTCTGTTGCATCTTTTAAGGGTTCTGCCAATAAAACGCAGTCTCTGTTTCGCTTTTCCCACGACATTATCTACGTGTTCTTTACAGTTTAAATCTGAAGTAATAGTAATTCCTAGGTATTTTGTGGAGTTTACGGCCTTCACTTTTAATTGATTTATCTTGTAAACAAAGTTTAACGGATTTCTTTTCGTACTCATGTGGACGACTTCACACTTCTCATTATTTTGAGTCAATTGTCAATTTTTACACCATAGTGATATCTTACTCAGATCGTTCTGCAGTTGGTTTAGATCTCCAGATGATTTTACTAGACGGTAAATAACGGCGTCATCTGCAAACAACCTAAGAGAGCTACTTAGATTTTCCCCTAAATCGTTTATGTAAATAAGGAACATCAGTGGACCAATAACACTACCCTGTGGAACGCCCGATATCACCTCTGTTTTAGTCGATGCTTTTCCATCGATTACTACGAACTGTGTCCTCTCTGACAGGAAACCCCTATCCAATCGCAATTATGGGGCGATATAACATAACCACGCAATTTGATTAAAGGCCGTTCGTGAGGTACGGTGTCAAAAGCCTTCTGGAAATCAAGAAATACGGAATCGATTTGCGAACCCTTGTCGATAGCACCCATCACTTCATGTGAATAAAGAGCTAGTTGTGTTTCGCATGAACGATATTTTCTAAATCCGTGTTGACCTTGGGTCAATAGATCATTCTGTTCGAGATAATTCATAATATTTGAAAACAGGATATGTTCCAAAACCTCCTGCAATTTGACGGCAATGAAATAGGCCTCTAGTTTAGTGGGTTACTCCTACTGCCTTTCTTGAATATAGGTGTGACCTGTGCAACTTTCCAATCTTTTGGTACAGATCCTTCTTTGAGAGAGCGGTTGTATATGGCTGTTAAGTAAGGACCTATCGCTTCAGCATAATCAGATAGAAATCTAATGGGTATACAGTCCGGACCAGAAGACTTGTTCTTGTTAAGTGATTTCAGTTGCTTCACAACTCCGATGATATCTACTTCTACGTTACTCATTACGGCCTCTGTTCGTAATTCGATACCTGGAATATTGGTTTCGTCTTCTTTGGTGAATGAGTTTCTGAAAGCTATGTTTAGTAACTCTGCTTTAGTAGCGCTGTCATCGGCAGGATCGCCATTATTATCACGTAGTTAGGGTATTGTTTGTGTTTTGCCCCTAGTATATTTAACATATGACCAAAAACTGACAGCAGTTGTTTCAAGACGGCTGAAGGAAGGACTTGGAATTGGCATGCAAGGTGAATTAGTTAAAGTTGTAACACAAGATCTCATTTTAAATCGTGACATGTACTCCACATTATTGTTGAAAAAAGTAATGACTGAAAGACGGGGTTACAAAATGAAATACTTAGTGCCCTGGGAGGCTGCCAACATTGTTTCCATGGGAGAACTAGGAGAACCAGTCTGAATAGCTTGGATGCTTTCAAGCAAGAGAACGTCCGTGTGTGCAGAGCACCTCTGGCTGGTCCCATTCGCAGCCCTCACATGTTCTTACCAAGGGCTCTGATTGGTTGGTTTACGATCAGTTTCCAAGCATGTTAGCGTAAGTGACATTTTCTGAAGCATACATTAGCCAGCAGCATTTGCTCTAGGAAGACAGGTATGTGAACAGGGTGTGGGTGGGTAGTGCATACCAGAGTTTCCCGGTGCATGACAAGCCAGAACTGATTCCTGTGACATTCTTAGAACGCAGTATGGCTAATGAAAAATGAAAATCTATGATGTGATTCTTTAGTTTCTCCAGGCGTATTTGATAATCAAAATTTCCACGGGTGTAATGCCGGTCTATAGTGTCCAACGGGCACAATATTTCGGCGATCATACATGTCGCCATCATCAGGTGAACTGACGGACTGAGCTCCTGGACACGCGCCGGCACGGAGATCCGCACGCTACGGCGGCTCGAAGGGAACTGGGTTCTAGCCCGGTAGCGGGCGATTTAAATACCCTCGGCCGACGGAGCGACCCCTCCATGGTCCGCGTCCCGCGCCGCGGTCGCGCAGTGGAACGATTGCGACGGCGTCTGAGATGACGTCGATGTGAAGGCTCTGTCCGCCATGGTTGTCACTTCGTTACGTTTGCTAGATTTACTCTTAATTAACCCAATCGCTGGTTCCCAAGCTTTGGTAAGATTATAGCCACAGTCACGGTTTATGAGGTCGTCACTTTTGCGAATTTCAATAGCCTCTCTAACGACGCAGTCCCAGTATCTCGACGTCTGTACCAGAATCCTAGTGCGTTCATACTCCATCGCGTGATTCTCCGACAAATAATGTGCAGCGACCGCCGACTTGCTCGGATACGTGTGTGCCTCTGGTGTTCAACGCATCGATCCTCGACGGTACGCATCGTCTGTCCAATATATGACTTGCCACACTGACACGGAATCTGGTACACGCCGGCCTTGCTCAAACCGAGATCATCTTTGGCGCTCCACACCAGTTCACGAATTTTATTCGGCGGTCAGAAGACAGTTCCAACCTGGTGTTTCTTCAAAATGCCGTCGACCTTCCCCGAGAGTGCACCGGTATATGGAACGAACGCAGTGCCTAACTCCTCCCTCGTGTTTTCATCTGTTTCCACAGGTTGTGCTGTAGTGGTTGGGTGGAGAGCCCGCTGAATCTGCCACTCTGAGTACCCATTTTTTCGGAATACAGTTCTCAGGTATTCCAATTCCTGCGGTAGTCTCTCTGCGTCGGAGATAGTGCGCGTCCTATGTACTAGAGTTTTAAGTACCCCATTCCTCTGTGACGGGTGTTGACAGCTGTCTGATACAGATCTGTGTGCGTTGTCTTCCGATACACACCATGACCCAGGTTGCCATCACCTCTTCTCTTGACCAAAACGTCAAGGAACGGCCATTTACCCTCTGTTTCAGTCTCCATAGTTTATTTGATGTTGGGGTGTATGGAGTTCAGATTTGTAAGGAAGTCAAGGAGTTTATCCATACCGGGCTAGAACCCAGTTCCCTTCGAGCCGCCGTAGCGTGCGGATCTCCGTGCCGGCGCGTTTCCAGGAGCTCAGTCCGTCAGTTCACCTGATGATGGCGACATGTATGATCGCCGAAATATTGTGCCCGTTGGACACTATAGACGGGCAGTACACCCATGGATATTTTGATAATGAGAAGCTAATTTTGAGAATTATGTTTCCTACTGCATGTCGCCCCAGCAAGCACACAATTCCCAAAATGCTACCGAAATATTGATACACCTTCCGTAGTGTTTACCTTAAATACTAGTAACAAGACGTCACTCACATCCTATAAAATAACTTCCCAGTGTCAATCTTTTGCTATACCTAATAGTTTCAGTCACAGATATTGTTACCCATAAATGACAATTGCAAGAGAAGAACGCTTTGTGTTACTCACCTTGTACACTATTCTCCGCCGGCCGCGGTGGCCGAGCGGTCTACGGCGCTCCAGTCACGGTCTGCACGGCCACTGCTGTCGGGAGTTCGAATCCCCCCTCGGGCATGGATATTTGTGCCGTCCTTAGTAGTAGCTAGTTCATATGTAGTTTGTAAGTTTAGGGACTGATGACCCCGTAGTTAAGTCCCATAAGCTATACAAACATCTGAACATCATTATTCTCCTATAAACACTATTTGTATTAGTGTAACTGCTGTCCCTGTTCCATCATCTGCATCTTCCACAGAGTGTTGTACTGACTGTTTGCATGGACCTCTGGTTCACATGGGGCCTCCAGCATGAGAATAGAACACACCTAAGGCTGCTGAGTAAACAAGCCGAAACCTTTGTGTCTCCAAAAACCCTCCTTAGACTATCATATCGTATGATAACGTGTAGGCTTTCACTGCCGGTGTCTTCATTAATTAGAACTTCTGACATAAATTGCCGTGTTCGATTCGTAAAACTTTTTACTCCTTACGTTTCGTTCCCAACCTTCTAACATGTTCCGAGGTGAGTCGACGACTGGCTGCTAAGCGCTGGCGGTGCCGTTTACATATAGCAGACAGAACGCACCACCGCGTGTTACGTGCTGCAGACTGTGAAACTATTTCTGACTGGCGTCACCCCTCTTGATTGCAGGTAATCGATTATGACGTGATTGGTGTAGGGCCTAGAACCACATCATGTCTGATTTTAAACATTACTCTTTTCTATTACAATTTTTGTGATGATTCTGATTTTCTATAGCTTCTGTATACATACATGTGTAATAATGAGAAGTCCGCTCTGGCACGCTCATTCACTAAATTTTACTTCATGATAACAGTCGTTAAACACATGTTCCGTTGCGGCTGAGCCGCGGTGGCTGAGGGGACTGAGGCGCTCCAGTCACGGTCTGCACGGCCACTACGGTCGGGGGTTCGAATCCCCCCTCGGGCATGGATATTTTTACCGTCCTTAGTATTAGTTAGTTCATATGTAGTTTGTAAGTTTAGGGACTGATGACCCCGTAGTTAAGTCCCATAAGCTATGCAAACATTTGAAAATTTGAATACTACTTAGAACGCGTGTAAGTCATTAAAATACTCTTCATAGCGATCCATATCTCAAAGGTTACATCTACGTCCGATACCATCTCTAAGGACTTTATATGGCCAACCGCAGAGCTTGTTGTTAAAAAAATTCCATGAATAAATTAGCAGTACCTGAATTAAATAGTCCTGGAAGTTTTTCTTCCATTTATTCACAACATCACGTACCGTGTTGGGAAAGTGTTGAACACATTTCAAGTGGAAACTATCTTCAGACCTAATAGAAGATCAATAATTGTTTAAGATAAGTGAAGAACCACCGACATGCCTTAACTACCCCAGGAGAATAAAAATTCCGTCTATTTGAGGCATTGTTTATATTGGAACAAATGAAAGATGCGTTCATATTCGTTTAACGGTATACGAAAGGAACTATCGACCTACACACACACACACACACACACACACCTGCCCCAGGGAGCACTCGAACCTCCGACGGCGAGCAACCGCGCGCTCCGCAGCGAGGCGCCTTAGACGTTTGGCTACTCCACCGAGGTGGTGATCATGAAGTAAAATATAGTGAACGAGCGTGCTAGCTGTAGAAATTACAAAACGCCACAACATTTGCAATAGAAAAGAGGGATGTCTAAAATGAGACAAGATTTGGCGGTCGACATTACATCAATCATGTGTCAATCGACTGACTACCTACAATGGAAAGAGGTAACGTCAGTCAGAGATTGTTTCATAGTCGCCAACCTTCTTAAATACCAAATTGGTTAGTTTCAATTTCGATTATTTTAGTTATATCCATTTTCTCCAACCTCCCCCCCCTTTTTTTTTCTTTCTTTAGTGTAACACAAAAATTTTGGAAAAATCAACCATGTAAAAAATTTAAATATTATTAAAATGGTTAAGTAAACTATCCCAATCATCATTAAAGTAATTGTAAAACTCAACTGTCTATGTAAATTGACCAGCTTTATACCCAAAGGCAGCTGGTTCGAAGCAAGGAAATAAATATACATTATTTACGTTAAAAAAAACTATTAACGTACGGTGGTGCGCTCTATGCGATGTATACAGTCGGCACCACTGACGCTTAGCAACCAGTTGTCGACACACCTCGGAAGATGTTTGCAGCAGTTGGCGACAAAACGTTACGAAGATGAAATATTGCGTAACGGCCACGGAAATTTTAATTAATGGTGTAATACCGAGTGTTTGCGTGGGCTTTAGCTTTACAGGAGGCCTGTAACATGGTATATGCAACACACTTAATAGTGCTCAATATATGAAACGAAACTGAAGTGCCCATGTACGATAATGAAGACGGTATCTGTTTTCTCACACTTGTATCCACCTGAATTCGATAAACCCGCTATAACTTTTAGCGATTTTCACATACCCTCTATTTTCTTCGCCGTTATTTTTGTGATCGATTTCCATATGCATGTCTTTTCCTCCTTCCAACTTCTGTTTATTCGCTGTCGCCACCTCATGCTTTAAGGCTTAGTTCGTGTACTGAAGAGAAACGCTTCTCGTTAATGTAAATATGTCTTTCCTCTTCACAAGCTTAAGCAATAACATAACAAATTAGGTGGGAACTATAAAGGACAAAATGTCCGCATGTGCTTCAAGCCCGTATTTGATTACACAGAAGCACATTGACCCCTATAACTCCGCTCAGAGTTCAAATGTTCAAATGTTTGTTGAGCTTAAGGAAATTAACTACGTGGTCATCAGTCCCTAAACTTACAAACTACTTATCAACTACCTTAAACTAAGGACGGCACAAATATCCATGCCCGAGGGGGGATTCGAACCCTCGACCGCAGTGGCCGTGCAGACCGTGACTGGAGCGCCTCAATCCCCTCGGCCACAGCGCCCGGCCCGCTCAGAGTGTATAGTTACAAATGTGATAGATGAAGCTCTTCCCTTGATATTGTCACAGGCTGACTGCGAAAAGTTTAATGACTACTTCTGTCGAATAGTTTGGAAATTTCAGCTTCGAGACAATGAATCGTATAAGCAACACTTTCATTGACAATTATTCACTTCATCTCTATTAAATTTCATCGAATAGTTAGCACTGGTAACTGAAGAAAGAGAACTGTTCTGAAGGACGTCATTGAAGAGCGATCGCCACCTCTCGGGGTACAAAAAATATCTTACTGTAGGTTTAAGTAAACGTTGCTATCTTTACAAGCGCGAAATTCCTATTTTGACAGCTGCTGTCGCGTGTGCTCAATAATGACCACCCATTTTACTCGAACTGACGACGTAGATAAGCCTAGCGTTTCTATGATTAGACACATACGAATTCGAAATGTAATTTTTGTGTATACATAGCGAAAATGTAGATCTCGAATTACGCGCCGTAACTTAATTCTTTCCCTGTACATTTGACATCGCATTATATATTACTAGCATAAAGGACGTGTAACGAATTAGTACCCATTTAATGGCCAAAGTGTGTCACGGAAGACATGAGCCTACTTGTGGAAAGTTAATGGTTGCTTAATAGCTGGTTGTGGACTGAGCGGCACCCAGCGGCTTTGGCTGTGAGGGGGTGTTTACGAGAAGCCACTGCTGCTGGTACTCCACTGCCTAAACAGAGAAGAGGATTTACCGCTTAATTGCAAGCCGGCTTAGGCCACTCGGAAAAGGGAGAAAAACGAAACGAGGCTCTGTTGTTGAAGGTGCTACATTCGTCTTGTGCTCTCAGCCTAATAAGTCATACATAATTACTACGTGCGATCCGTCAAAGGCTGTTGTGCATTACCTCGCTACAGAGCCTCTACTCACCTTGATTAAAAGCTATTTCCGCCTTTAATTGTGCTGTCGGACTTTTTTACAAATTAAGCGGTAACTTTAATTCTGTTTATAAAGTATTTTCGCTTTTGTTCCTCCATCTCCTATGATTGTGATAAAATGTTTTGCCGCGGCGGAGTAGCCGAGCGCATTGAGACGTTATGCTCAGATGCGCGAAGCCTTTCCCCGTCGGGTTTCGAATCCTCCCTCGGGCATGGCTGTTTGTCTTGTCTATAGTATGTTATTTCAAAAGTAGTTTGTAAGTCCCATAAGCTTAACAAACATTTAAACAAAATGTTTCTAATGAAATATCGGAACGTATTTAGCGCTTCGTTAGACACGTAAAATGAGATACTCGCCTAATCTTGCACTTGGTGACGTAAGCGACTGCCTTTTCCTTAAGTATTATGTATTGCCAAAAAAAAAAAAAAAAAAAAAAAGTCTGTGTAGTCTATGGGACTTAACTACGGGGTCATCAGTCCCTAAACTTACAAATTACTTATGAACTACCTTATACTAAGGACGGCACAAATATCCATACCCGAGGGGGGATTCGAACCCCCGACCGTAGGGGCCGCGCAGACCGTGACTGAAGCGCCTCAGTCCCCTCGGCCACCGCGGCCGGCTATGTATTGCCAATTATAGTGGAAAATTCATATGCTGTTTCTACCCTCTCGGTTAGCCTTGTGGTCTAAAGCACCCGTACCGGCCCCGGTTCGAATCCGCACGGCGTATTTACGAAGGGGGTCGGTGTGCCGCCCAGCCTGGATGTGGTTTTTAGGCGGTTTTCCACATCCCCCTAGGTGAATATCGGGCTGGTCCCCAAGACCCGCTTCAGTTACACGATTCACAAACATTTCGTAACAATATACAATTTCGCACAAATCACGCTATACGCAGACATTTTTGGTACACATTTCCTTCCCGGGGGAGGGGGGGGGGGATGGGTTGGCGACAGGAAGGGAATCCGGCAACCCCTTAACTATTAGCCAAATCCGATTAACAAAGGCGACCCTGCATGTGAGGGAACGTGGGTAAAGAGAGATTCATATGCTGTTTCTACTATTCAGCTGAATGTAGAAAACATCTGTCCAGAAGTATAGCTGGTATTTATCGCAAGAGAAACCAAATCTTGATGAATAATTTTTACTAAGGTTTTGTATTGTTCACTGTCTATCTGATACCTTTAGACTCAGTAGGGACCTGAGAAGGTACACAAAATTACAAGAATTTTGAAGAACAGATGCGTAAATTTAGGAGTACCTAAATGATTCACAATACTGTTAGAAGCATGGTTAAGAGAACTGTTGTTCACAACATTCTAGTAGTTACTCGCCGAAGGCTAATGTTAGACATGGATGGTGTGTGGTGTGAGTATAGTAACCTAGCTATATTTTTTGTTATGTAGATGCAGGGTTATTATCAGGAAAAATATCAATAAAGAGAAATGAAACAGGGTGGGAAATATTAAAGTTGGCGAAGACTTTTAATACTGAGAAAGATAAGTCGATATAAGGGAAGATATTTCTGAAAGTTTCAGTTGAAGATATTGAGAAGAAATTTGTTCTAAATTTTTCGATTGTTGAATATGAGTATTTATGGGAGAAACTTGTAAACAAATCACTGGTAAAAGATAAGTAAGAGTTGTTAGGTTAATGGTATAACATCTAGACTTCACTGCAACTAACTGTTTTCTATGCTAAAAATCTGGAGTTGTTTTATAGAGAATGAAAAAGATTACACGCGCTCCATAGATTAAATAGGCACTGAGAGCTGGTGTAGAGACTGGCTTCCAGATAGGTTTCCTGTATCTCATGAAAGACGTTATTTATATTTCAGGCATTTTTTAAAACGAAAAGAAGATATTCAAGTCTGATTACTTCCTATTTATCAAGAGCACTTTTGTAATTAGATGGTATAGGAGACATCAGGGTAAGGTATTAGAGAGTGCATAAGGGCTACGATTGAGAACGTAAGGGATATTGCGCGCGCGCGCGCGTGTGTGTGTGTGTGTGTGTGTGTGTGTGTGTGAGAGAGAGAGAGAGAGAGAGAGAGAGAGAGGGTGTGTCCGATATAAACACGACATGTATCGCAAAAATTCCACGCATTCTAAACAGTGTTAGAATTTTACACTTGACAGACACGGTTATTGTTGTAGACGCGCACAGTTGGCGAAACGTCGCTTTTTATGCACCAGCAGGTCATATGAGCCACTTCATATTTCTCACGTTTGATACTAGACATCTGACACATCCAGTGCTCAGAATACGGCGCAAAAGTCACTCTGCGTCAATTTAGAAGTTGAGCGATGTACCTGTACCTGTTACACAACTTTAATCTGCCAGGAAGTTTCATATCAGCGCACACTCCGCTGCAGAATGAAAATTTCATTCTGGAAACATCCCTTAGGCTGTGGCTAAGCCATGTCTCCACCATATCCTTTCTTCCAGGAGTTCTAGTCTTGCATGGTTCGCAGGAGAGCTTCTGTGAAGTTTGGAAAGGAGGAGGCGAGGTACTGGCGGAAGTAAAGTTGTGAGGCAGCATTGTGAGTCGTGTAGGGATAGCACAGTCAGTAGTGCGTTTGCTTGCGAAAGGCAAAAGTCCCAGGTTCGAGTCCCGGTTCCGGCAAACAATTTTAATCTGCCAGGAAGTTTCAAGCCAGTGGATGTCTACAAGCGCTACTAATGATAAAAAGCCACGCGAAATTGCCGCGTGGTTAAAGGTGTCATGCTAAGCACTAGGCGGCCGTTCTTGCCGGAGGTTCGAGTCCTCCCTCGGGCTTGGGTGTTTGTGTTATCATTAGCGTAAGTTAGTTCACGTAGTTTGTAAGTCTAAAGACCTATGAACGTAACGGTTTGGTCCAATAGGTTTATAAACATTTGAACAATTAAGATAAACATTTCCTAACTGCACCAAGAAAAAATTTGAAAATGATATACTTCAACAATAATTCAATTCCTTGATACGTATATTGTGGAATGTACCAAACGTATTGAATATAAGGAGAGGCGTTGAGTTACATTTTGTGTCCCAGCCTCGTCGCCGCTTTTGTGTCTCGTTTCCGTCGTAGGTGTCGGTGGCCGAGTTGAATGAGACCGACACAGGAATAAAGATAGCACGCTGGTGCAGGTACGGAGAGGAGCAGCCAGAAACTAGAAACACTAGAGTAAATTAGAACGAGATATATATTGCACAGAATTTATACAATACTTAACTTTTACATAGTACTGCAGAATGTTGATACATAGTTGAGCTAGAGTCCTGCCTAGTGCCTAACTGATAGCCAAGTCTTCACTGGTGCCTATCGGATTCCGAAGTCTTTACTGGTTCCTAACTCAGTCCCAAGTGAACGATGTCTTTCCGTGGTGGCCACGAGCGGGGTTGCAGCAGAGAGCGCTCGTGGCTGTCGTCGTAAGAACGCCGCGCCGTGCGTGCATGGCGGCGCGCGGCGAAAGTAGGTGGCGCGCACTTTGAACTTGTGCGACGCCACATTACATCTGTGCTGTGGCCCCAGTTTTTTCGTTGTTTTCTTAGCAGCCTTTTTTTTATTACAGAGGGCTGAAAGCCCAGGCGCGCTAAGCCAGGGCGCCCAGCTTCACTTTAAACCGCTCGATTGCCACAGCGTTACGGATAATGCAGTTACACGGACTGTCTTAAATCACGTCTCCCTCCACACCATATACTTTAATTCTCGTTATTGGTATTTCGTATAATGAGACAATATATATCAGAAGGAAATGAATTATTATCGATATTTATATCACCTTTCCTTGAGTTACAAGGTGGGCCTGTTCTCATTCACGTTCATTGCTGGGGTGCTATTCCAGGATACGAGAGCCTTGGCAGTTTGTTACGTATTTCACAGCGAACATTGAGGCAGAAAGCATCTGCCTATAAGCAGGAGGTCCCGGATTCGAATCCCGACCACAGCACAAACTTAAATACAACGCCTCTCCTTATATTCAAAACCTTTGGTATAATGAAACATTTCAAATGAGTCAGCAGTCTTTGTGTCCAATCACGAGATTCGCCCGATTAAAACAGCATCAGATTTGTTAAATAGCTGAAGACAGAAGATTAAGGGTCTGGGTTGTCTTTTGAAGCAGGTGTTGAAGGTAACTTTGCCATTCGATAAGAGTCATCGTAAGGAGACACATAGCAGATGAAAGAACAGTCACCACAGTAGGAACACGCTTACAAGTATCAGTCACAGTCGCAGCTGGAAGGAAGAAAGGAAGCTTGAGGTTTAACGTCCCATCGACAGAATGGTCATTAGAGACGGAGCTTACGCTCGGATGTTTGGGTAAGGATGTGGAAGGAAATCGGCCGTGCCCTTTGAAAGGAGCCATCCAGGCATTTGCCTGGAGTGATCTAGGGAAATCACGGAAAACCTAAATCTGGATGGCCGGAGTTGGATTTGAACCACCATCCTTCCGAATGCGAGTCCAGTGTGTTACCACTGCGCCACCTCTCTCGGTACACAGTCGCAGCTGCATACGTCTGTGTGAACGTGACCCGCAGATTAGCTGACATCAGATTTATTTTTCGTTTCAACTGATTTGTAGGGAGGAGGTCCTCTTGGCTGTAGAATATGTGAAGAAAATAATAATAATAGTAAAATTACACAATAAATAATTGGAAAATAAAAACAGACATGTTAATGTACCTCTAGTTCTACAAAACCCCGATGCTTGTAACCGTGGTTCTTCGTGGATCTTCGTACCAGCTCTTCCATCTTCGATGGGTCTCCGTACGACAATCCTTATTTAATGGCAAAGCTACTTTCCATGGCTGCTTGACATGACAACCAAGGCCTCGTAATATAATGCCTCTAGTGTTTTAACCAGCGCAAAACGCATAATTGGACTAAATAAATAATTATAAATTACAACAGACTGTTCACTCGTTTGGATATTTTACTCTCAGTTGCTGCATCTGCTATAATGAAAAGGAATAAAATGAATTGAAAGTGAAACTCGATCTTCTAAATGGCAGTCAGAAAAACCTCCAGAAAAGAAAAGTCTGAAACGGTACGGTTGACTTGAAGATAATAAGTGACTTTATCAGTTCACATACGCCAGAGGAAGGCAACTTCAGGCGTTGTGACGTGTGAGCAGGAAAGCAAACCCGTCCATCCGTGTGACGTCAGGCGAGAGCTGTATACGCACTGTTGCCTAGATGAACGGGGCTGCGAGTTCGGAGCTGGAGGGCTCAGTCAGCAATAGCGCTCATTACAACAATAACATGGCGAGTGAAAGCAAAACGGAGCAATCAGTTTCTCTTTTTGTGTTTCTTTTTGTTCAATGTGGTGAAGGTGCAAATTGTTTGCTGTGTAACGTAAGTGTATGAGATATAAAAAATGTAATTTACATCGTCATTATTCTCTCTGCAAATGAGTATGGGAAATATGAATGAGAACGAGACACCTTAATATCTGAATTAAAGGAACGTGATGATGTGGTCAGAGTAGCGAAGCGTCTGTCTGTCTGAGCTACAGAAGAGCTCTACGTACAGCCAACAAAGTCGTGACTGTTGAAATTAATCTCTCTTAAGAATTCTGGAAGCTTCTCTTAAGCAGTTTGAGTCCAGGTTTGAAAATGTGGAAATACTGTCTATTGTCCAGAATTAAACTTTCACTCAGTTTCACTGTCTATTGTGTTTCAACTCTTTGCAACACCGTTTTAGTGCTTGTTAATCTTCAAAATGTTCAAATGTTTGTTAAGCTCAAGGGACTTAACTGTGGTATCATCAGTCCCTAAACTTACAAACTACTTATTAACTACTTTATACTAAAGACGACACATCCATGCCCGAGGGGGGATTCGAACCCCCGACCGTAGCAGCCGTGCAGAATGTGACTGGCGCGCTGCAGACTGCTCGGCAACCGCGGCCGGCTGTTAATTTTCAAAAATGTTCAAATGTTTGTAAATCTATCGGACCAAACTGCGTGGTCATCAGTCCGTAGCTTACAAACCACTTAAACTAAGTAAACTAACCTAAGGACAACACACACACCCATGCCCCAGGGAGGACTAGAACCTCCCACGGCAAGCTACCGCGCGCGCCTTACACCGCACGGCTACTCCACCACGGCTGTTAATTTTCCTACCAGGTTTTAAATGGAACTGTTAAATTTACAATGTGACGATTGATTGAAGGACTAATATAAACATCATGAAGGCTTGGCAGATTTTTATAAGAACGGTCCTCAAAACAGAAATTCGACGTTGTATTCCCTTGTTTCGCGGATATTGTGTATGTTGGGTTCGACGCATGTGTGTGAACAATTATTTTCTATTATGCAATTAGTACAGTCCCAATACCGAAACACCTTCCAAATCACAACCTACCTTGCAGTGTTCGATTAAAAATCTCAAACATTGTATCCTAACATAAAAAATTAACCAAAGAAAAACCAAATGCAAAATGTCGGAAAACGTCTAATTACTGAAACTGTACAGCTTTGCTGTAAATTGAAGAGAAAACTGTATTATGTTCCATTCTCCTTGCTTTATAACAGTGCTATATTGCAATGTTCTCATGATATAGAAACGATATACAATTGTCTGTAATCTGAGTATTATGTAATTAAAACAGTATGTTTTAAAATTAGGATATCGTAGAACGGACTGTATTCTTGACACCAGACCTGTTCCCCGTTTTTCCTGAACTGCTGCTCTCCACACGCTGCGTTCTATTTCTCGGTGGCTGCAGTACAGAGCGCGTGACGTCACACGGTCAGCTCTCCTTCCTTGTGAGCAGGCAGAGCGGCCTGGCCTGACGTCACACCGCCGCTGCCTCACCTGCCCTGGCACAGGCAGTGTGAGGAGTCTGACAACAGAAACATTCGCTAGGAAAATGTGAGCCACTTACAGAAAGGGCTGCGACGACTATGACATCTATTTTATGTCCAGTTACGTTATATGGTAATAATATACGTTTTGTATAGGGAGTCACATCAGTAAAATAATGCACGGAGGTAAGATTCTTTGTGCAATGTTAGAAATTCCTCAATCTCCATTGAGGTTTTGTTTTGTTTTGTGATGTTTGCGTTTATGATTTATTACGTCTATCAACACTCCTGTTAAATATCTATTGTTTTATATCTTATGTTACAAATGTGATGTTTCTCATTTTATTGTAAGGCAGTATGATGTAAGATAACTGTTGATATTTATGTAAGACTTTTAATTAAATTCTATTGTTCCCATTGTAATAACTGCTTTCTGTATGGTCAGTGCAACGAAAAGGCATTTTTTAAAGAACAAAAAGCCCTATTCCCGCGGGGCTACTGGGTTTAGGGTGGGTACTCGGTGGCGAGCGCACTTTCAACACCTACCTCCGTACTTACATCTACATCTACATACATACTCCGCAATTCACCGTAAGGTGCGTGGCGGAGGGTACACTGTACCACTACTAGGCATTTCCTTTCCTATTCCACTCCCAAATTGAACGAGGAAAAAAAGAATGCCTATATGCCTCCGTACGAGCCCTAATTTCTCTTATCTTGTCTTTGTGATCTTTACGCGAAATGTAAGTAGGCGGCAGCAAGATCGTACTACACTCAGCTTCAAATTCCGGCCCTCTAAATTTACTTAACAGAAATTCACGAAAAGAACGTCGTCTTTCTTCCAGCGATCCCCAATAGAGTTGCCGGAGCATTTCAGTGACACTCGCGCATTGGTCGAACCTACCGGTAACAAATCTAGCTGCTCGCCTCTGAACCGCCTCTATGTCTTCCTTTAAACTCATCTGCTGCGGGTCCCAAACACTTGAGCAATACTCAAGACGTGGTCGTACAAGCGTTTTATACGCAGTCGCCTTTACAGGTGAAGTACATCTTCCCAAAATTCTCCCAATAAAGCGAAGTCGGCTGTCCGCCTTACTCACAACTGTCCTTACATGCTCGTTCCATTTCATATCGCTCTACAATGTTACGCCTAGATATTTGAACAACGTGACAGCATCAAGAAGCTCACTACTAATGCTGTATTTGAACATTATGGGATTGTTTTTTCTACTCATGCGCATCACCTTACATTTTTCTACATTGAGAGCTAGCTTACACATGTGTACCGTCCTCTCGCCTCGGTGGAGTAGCCGAGCGGTCTAAAGCGTTTCGCTGCGGAGCGCGCGGTTGCTCGCCGTGGAAGTTCGAGTGCTCCCTGGGGCATGTGTGTGTGTGTGTGTGTGTGTGTGTGTGTGTGTGTGTGTGTGTGTGTGTGTGTGTGTTGTCCTTAGGTTAGTTCACCTAGGTTTAAGTAGTTTGTAAGCTACGGTCTGATGACCACGCAGTTTGGTCCCATAGATTTACAAATATTTAAACGTTTTTTTGTACCGTCCTCCTCCTCACCATCGTACTTCCCATCTCAGTTAGACGGCTGGTAGGATGTTTGTCACTGCAAAGTTGCCACAGAGATCAGAAGGCAGCGACTTTTGTCGCTAATGAAGAATGTAGAGGTAGTCACATGTCGAGTCGAAACGAGCAGCCGTCTTCAAATGAGGCAGCAATGGACATCAGAAGCCAGGTATATTTTTACTGTACCAGTGAGTGAGTCTCTAAATTTACGTACGTTGAAGATGAATCCTACCAGTCGTAAGATTTAACTTTAATTTATTGTGCCACCAATTTCAGCATTAGAATAATGCCGCACTCAAACCCTAGGCATAACAAAATAGATGTGTCTTGCCATTGGCAACACATAACAGGGGCCATGTATACAGTACTGGTTACGTGGATTTCTGATTACATGTGTGGATTTTAGGCTGTTGGACGACACTATTTGACAACCGGAATGACCTTCGCTTCCTTCTGATGGAAAACTGCTCCTAGACAGGGGATAGTTCATTCACATACCATATGTTGATTGAAACTGGCATCCCGTGAGGTCCAGTGGCGTTTTCTCTGATTTCAGTTGCCTTTCTATCCATTGGTTTTTTATTTTGGTGTCTGCCTAAATAAACAATAGGAACCACAGCACACTCTTCCTGTACGAAAAAGTTCTGAATAAAAGCCGTTTAGCATTTCAGCTTTAAATGTGTTATCCTCTATTTCAGTTCCACCATGGTTCATAGAGTGTCGGAATATATGGTATGGATCCATGTACTGTTTTAACCAGGCACAAAAGTTCTTAGGATTTGGATAAACTCTAGTCTCCGATACCGCTTTGACCAATGACGTCATACATAACATACACATGTTTACCACAACACGGTATCGGTAGGTAGATTTCACCTAAATAGATCAAATCTACTTAATGATATCACGTCTTCAAAATACATTTAATAATTAGGTAATTTTAAAGAAAGCTGAAAGTTGTACGGCCTGAAATTATATATTCATGTCAAACATACAGCCGCGGTGGAGTAGCCGAGCGGTCTAAAGCGTCTCGCTGCGAAGCGCGCGGTTGCTCGCCGTGGAGGTTCGAGTCCTCCCTGGGGCATGGGTGTGTGTGTTTGTCCTTAGGTTAGTTTACCTAGGTTTAAGTAGTTTGTAAGCTACGGACTGATGACCACGCAGTTTGGTCCGATATATTTACAAACATTTGAACATTTATTCAAACATACAACTGTAAATCGATGGAGTGTTTCTGAACCCGAGATTCGGGCGCTACGCGCCCTCACGTATTAAAAAAAAATCTTGTTTAACCTATACCTAATCTTCTTAGGGCTACGGTACAGATAACTTTTTTTACAGTGAAAGTTAGGGTATCTACAAAAATATCAGACACGTAAACAGTGAGTACCGGTATTGAAACCACGCACGGGACGGAATGAAATAAAACATGTCATTGGTCAAAGCGTTATCGGAGACTAGATTTGACCCTAGGATTTTATATCATAATAGCTGTGTTTTTGCTGTAACAGACAATAATGTCGCAAAAATACACAAATATTAACGTTTATGCAAAATAAGAAAAGTTTGTACGAAATTTATGTTCCATAATGAGGGTTTTAAAGTGAAATATATATAAATTCAACTGAAGAAAGAAGTTATCTGCTAAATGATATTGCATTATTTTTTAAAATTAACTTTATAACATATAAAACCACACATTCCATATGTCTACCCTATTGTAAACTTGCAGTATGGATTTGCGGATTTTTGATTACATTGTATCACATCACATTAGAATACGTCGCTTTGCATAGCACACTCCAGACAATGAATGCCTTTTAGAAATCAGTCATTGTGAGATGATTCTTCAGTATTAATAAAAAATTTACTCTTTTCACAATAGGACAATTCCTGATTTTGTTTTTTATGTTTTTCATGTAACTAAAGTATCACTCTTAGTCAACTGAACTGTGTGCATTGGAATACTAGCGACCTGTTCTACAATTAAATCCATAAGCGGACGTTGACGCAAATTTGCATGCAGTCGGGATCCAGATCTGGTTTTTTAAAGGTCAACTTCAATTTCATAACAGGAAACATGACATCTGTTATAAAGGACAATAGTGACATAAGTTTTAAAGACTATAAATTCTTTCGTAAGCAAGCAGCCGTTGATCTTTTCATTTTTTTCCAGCACAGGTATCATAAAATTCTAATTTATATAAGATGGATTTCACCGCCTCTCCCAGTGAGAGTGAGTTGTTTCTTGTTGTTATAGTTGTGCGTGGCCTTCTTTATTTGGCGAGAAGTGTAGTCATTCTCTTTAGAAACCTTCTCCAGGTGTTGTAATTCTACATGGAGGTTTTCATCGTCTGATATCACAAGTGCTGGATCTATTAAGGTACTAAGAACACCAAAGATTTGTGCACGGTGATGGCGGCTAGGCCCTTGTAATTATAGATCTGTGTGCGTAGGTTTAAACACATCTAAGAAGGGTGAAGTCCCATATTTGTCAGTCTGCATCGTGAACTTGATGTTTTCAAATGTTCAAATGTTTGTACAGCTTATGGGACTTAACTACGGGGTCATCAGTCTCTAAACTTACAAACTACTTATGAACTACTTACGAACTAGGACGGCACAAATATCCATGCCCGAGGGGGGATTCGAACCCCCGACCGTAGTGGCCGTGCAGACCGTGACTGGAGCGCCTCAGTCTCCTCGGCCACCGCGGCCGGCTTGATGTTTTCATGCAATGACTTTACGTGACAAAGGAAATTCTCCAGTTATTCTGTACCATGAGGCTATATAAGAATTGTATAATGTACGTAGCGTCAGAGCACCATTCGCTTTAAGATAACAGGCTCAAGTTCCTTCTTCTTAAGTTCTCCATAAATGGTTACCACCACAAGTGACCAATGGCTCCCCATGGCGACGCCGTCAGTTTGTTCATATAAATCGTTAATGATTAAAACGTTTGTTGAGGAGAGTATGTGTTCAAACAAGGCTGTCAGTTCCGCACTAAATAAGTTACCAATAAGATGTAACGAATCCATTAAAGGCACTTTGATGAAGGTTTTGAAGAGAATGTCTATAATTTTCGTCAAATATAGAAGATTATAATAAGAAGCAACGCACAGAGGACACTGATGACGACTACAAATCAACTGCATTCCTTTACTATGCCGGAAATGTGTCCTCTGAAATATGCAGATGCTTACGAAATATAAAATGGTTATCGTCCATTTACCAGCGAACAACTTGGCCTTAGTGGGAACAGTAAAAGTTAATTTACAAGGCCTTAGTGGGAACAGTAAAAGATAATTTACAACTGAGAAATGCGGGTATTAGAAAATTCCCTGCAAGTGTGATTATGATTATATAGGCCAGAAGATACGAACTGTACAGGAACAAAGATATACCCGTCTTCTGCAACTATAAAAATCAGCAGTAGCTGAACACTGCATTTCCATGGGACACTAAATGAAATATAACAAAACAAAACAAAAATTAGCTACAGTTATAGGGATTCAGTAATTGTGCCGTCATTCTTTATAATTCATGATAACGGCTTTCAGCTGGATAAACACTGGAATCCCATCATTAATCATAACCAGTCACAGCGGAATCGACGGTATCAATCGATATTCAAAGATTACAAGACTGTTTATTTCCACCAATGTAGACAGCACAGATAACTCGGCTGTATCGTGCATGTCTTCACCCAGTACTTGTCTACTCGTATGCAGATGGCCGGACGTCTCCGGGCCGAAATATCGTGGCTGATTGTCGACAGGATCCGGCTGCATTCCAGAAAATTATTGGAAGAACATACACTCCGGGGAAACTTCTTGAAAACATTGCGGACGGTAGACGGTGTCACATGACACCATTATCAAAAATATCAAAAACTGCACTTTGATTTTCATAATCTGATATTTGTGTTTGTTTTAGATATAGGTTTTTCAACAAATTTCTACTTAATTTTTGACGATTACAGCGCCATCTATCATGACACGATAAAAATGTTTCAGATGAAAGTTGCGTATTTGTTTCAGGGAGAATCCAAATACACAATAAAAATAGGAACTCCTACTTGAGATTTCAAGGGCAACCCCCTCCCCTCCCCGCCTTTCCGCGTGGATGGGTCGAGCCTTATGTTAATGGGTGTGGATGTGGAAAACTCTTTTTGCACATTTTTTTAATCCCACTTGTATTTTTCCAAATATTCCGGAAAACAATTTTAAATTCCTCAATACAGCCACAGCCTTTGTCATAGAGACAATCTTCCGCCTCCCGACTAGAGATTCAGGAATGACAAAGGTTGTGGCCAGAATATAAGTTCTTTGACTGTGAGTGTCTTTTCTGTGTGCTTGTCCGCGTCTCAGCAATCGTCTTTACAGTGAGTTACAACCTACCCTCATATTTATATGAATAAACATTAATTGCCGCACATATCAAAGACCATACTTGAAAACGGTTTGACGGAATTGGTTGGGTCTTCGTAATTGTCAGGACAAAGTACGTATGGAAGAAAGATTTTCAAAATTTTCCCAAAAATTTGAAAATTATGGAAAATCAAACATCCTTTTTCAATGTATTTTTTATGAACTGAAGACCATAATTCACCATCCAGATGAGGAATATGGGTGATTCTTTTGTTTCTTTGTATTGATCATTACGGTCCTGCAAGAGTTTTCAGGAAAAAATGGGATCATTACTATAAAAAGTTGGAAAATACGGACAACTGAAAAAATAATGTTTTTAATGTACTCTCGACCGTAACTAATCCGAGAACTGACATATTTGGCAGTTCACCATGATATTTGGCACGTCTGTGTAGTTGTACATGGAGACGTATAAAACAAGATATGGTGCATGGCAGCGGGCATCTTGCAAAAAACTTCGACTCTGCTTGACAGATCACTATGAATGATGACTGATATTTGGAATTTCTCTTATGTAGGGGGAGGAGGAGATCCACGGAGAGAGAAAGAAGATGGGGATTGACAGAGACAGTTGGGGGGAGATGAACAGGTTAGAGGAAGAGTTGTAAAAGAGAGAGAGGGCAGAGAGAATGGCCAAGGATAAACAGAGATGTAGGAGGCAGGAATAGGTGACAAAGGCGGCGGAAGGAGCAGTTGGACTAAAGGAAAGTTGAAGTAAATACATAATTTGCAAAATGTTCAAGTGTTTGTAAAGCTTATGAGACTTAACTGCGGAGTCATCAGTCCCTAAACTTACAAACTATTTTTCAACTAACTGTACTAAAGACAGCACAAACATCCATGCCCGAGGGAGGATTCGAACCTCTGACGCGGGAGGCCGCGGATCCGCAACGTGGCGCTCCAGACCGCTCGGATATTCCCGCGCGGCCTTAATTTGCAAAATGTTAATGTGCATTATACGTACCATCCTTAGATTCAGAAGGATGGGCGAAGAAGATGGAAAGCGAGAGGAGTCAAATGTGACTAAAGAAAGACTAAAACAAATAAAGACAGAAAATGTCATTTATCACCAATCTTTGCAACGAATGCATTAAAAGCACCAACAAAAGATTGTGGAAACAATAAATTCGTATTTTATTCCATTACATTATGGTAGATGCAGCAACAATCGATAAATAATTCCTACGTTCTACCAATCTTTGTTGTAATAGAAACTACTCACTAATTTGAAATCCGAGTAATTTCGTTTCATTAAGTTCATGATCATACTGAAACTGTTTTGTTTCAAATCAGACAGATTGTGAGAAAGGTTACGTTCGATGAATCCCTGAATACCTTTTTGATGAACTGACGCACTGAATGACATAACGAAGAGCCTAAACTACTAGAGATATACCCGTAACCGCGGTGGCGTCCCAGAGCGCTCTACGGCGCCTTGCTGCGGAGCGTCGGAGGTTCGAATTCTTCAAATGTTCAAATGCTTGTTAAGCTTATGGGATTTAACTACGGGGTCATCAGTCCCTAAACTTACACACTGCTTATCAACTACCTTATACTAGGGACAGCACAAATATCCATGCCCGAGGGGGGGATTCGAACCCCCGACCGTAGTGGCCGTGCAGACCGTGACTGGAGCGCCTCAGTCCCCTCGGCCACCGCGGCGGGCTCGAATTCTCCCTCGGGCATGTGTGTGTATGTGTTTGTCCTGAGGATAAATTAGTTTAAAACGTTTGTAAGCCTAGGGACTGATAACAGGAGCAGTTAAGTCCTTGAGATTTACAAACATTTGAATTCGAATATACCTGTACACCAGTTATGAAATAAACATACTTAATATTTTTTTCGATAAGAGAATCTCCTATTTTATTCATTAATAACTGCAACTTTGCCAAACGGGAGGGGTCGCCAGTTTATAATGGAAATACAGATCACCAGTATTGTTCAAGAATATTAGTTTGGCCAATGACGTACGGTTTTTGAGTTTCAATACTACAGTCTTTCAGAAGGCAGTGAAAAAGTTAAAATCATTACAAACAGCGTTAAATTA
Organism: Locusta migratoria; assembly: GCA_026315105.1. Taxonomy (NCBI): domain Eukaryota; kingdom Metazoa; phylum Arthropoda; class Insecta; order Orthoptera; family Acrididae; genus Locusta; species Locusta migratoria. The sequence continues at coordinate 213,415,834 of CM048755.1, read as the reverse complement.
CAATTAAGACGTGACAAATACCCCCTTCCATATAACACCTTAAACATCGCATTGATCATCAAAATTTCACTCCAATGGCGATGTTCACATTTATTTTAAAATGAAGTCACATGATTCCGCCATCTATAGCCCAGAAGGCGACACATCGTGTAATCTCGTTAGCTGCGCTGTCCTCTTGTTACACTGTGTGGCGCCTTTTATGTACTACATTAAAGCCACATTATGTATACTTAGTTGTTCAGTGGTCTGTTAGATCTCGTAGCTCGCCTGCAATTAAAACATCAAAAAATTATATTAGGACGTCGGATTTATAGGCTTTATGGAAACCACAAATATGACACGTTTCACTTCATGTATTTATTTTTCATTTTTGATGAAGCACAAATAGAAGTAATATGACAAAAGTAAGAATGGTTCACAACTGATCTGAGACTGACTGTGTCCAAAGCAACTTTACAACTGACTTTAGACTGACTAAGTGATACTAACGTAAAATACTCTCTGTGTTCTTGCCGCGTCAAATATGGGTAGGAGCCCAAGCTTTCGACTATATCGTCCATAGTCGTCGTCAGGGGTAAAACTGACGACGATTATGGAGGATATAGTCGAAAGCTTGGGCTCCTACCCATATTTGACGCGGCAAGAACACCGAGAGTATTTTACGCAAGAACTACGTCGCGAAAGACTTCGTACTCATATAAGTGATACTAACTTTACCACTAACTGAGTTTGCGCCAATTCGCGCGTATTAATACGTAGTCTAATTTCTAGAACCTTCTAGAACACGGAAGTTACAATATTTATATTTGATAAATTTGTTCATGAAACATACATGAATCTTGCTTCACGTAAAGAAACACAAAATTATGACAAATGTAATAAGTTTTTCGTATAAAAAAAAATTAAAAAATACAAAAGATGGTAAGTAAATAACAATTAGTGTAGTGTTAATATATGTTTTCATTATTTAAAATTGTTAAATCAAAGCAACTAATCAATTCTACAGTCAGCAAAGTATTAAATTACGGTCAATACATTATAGAAGAGCTCAGATATTATTAGTTATAAATTTCATTAACAAACACATTATCCAACATTAAGGTTACGACTTTCAATAATTAATTTATTTATTTAGTTCATTAAAGACCCAAGTAATTAAAGAGATAATGTGACCAGCCAGAAGCACCATAAAATACTTATGTAGTATAAATATGGAATATTAGGGCATAATACCACTACCAAATATGGTATCGTATCCTTCATTAATCCAAACAAACGAGACATTACAGGCCATATACATTACAACTGTAACGAAGTTTATTGACTATTATCTTATTATTGTGCTACTGTTGTACATGTCATGCATGTGTCATGACAAACTGTACGATATAAAATTAGAAAAGGCCTTTACATGAGGCAACCATTATTACGAGTCTCGTTTCTTAGTAAAACTTAAAGGTCATACTTCCACGATCAATGCTACTATTCAATAGAAGAATTTTAAGAACGTGTGAAATGCAATACGTGAAACATTAAAGTGTGTATTTTACTCTGAGTAAGGTGCAAACTTTCCTGTTCATAAAACGAATCCAACAAACCACTCCTCAGAGGATTACATAGCATAGAATATTATGCAGTAATTCCATGAAATTTATAGAAGTTTTTGGGTCTATCAGAAAACCCTAGGAGACATGAACCAGCGCCGCGTAACTTCCTCGATATTACAGTCGACGTCTTTCCTTTCTACGCTACAGCCACGAACTTTTTTAGGTATCACTGACAAAGGTATTAGACGAGCTGTATACACGACTGGTACCTAGGCTTATACTCAGTGAATTACCCAGGTCATTCTTTCCGTTTGTAAGTGCACAGACAGCAGAAACACGACGTTATGGGGGCAAATCCTGTTTGCTCTATTAAATGAAATTTCTGTCCCATTTTTTGATTCGTAATCCAAGTGACTGGTTTTCAGCGAGCAGTATGTGAAAGCAGTATGTTCGAAGGGATCTCAGATCTGTAATACGTATTTTATACTCGGAATCGATGTAACGTAATGACTGTTTTTTTTTTTTTTTTTTTTTTTTTTTTTTTTGCTGTATTTGAAAAAGATGTTTCTTTATATGTTGTTTAATTAATTTTTCTGCTTCGAAATATTTAAAGTGTGTTCGATAAATGTCCAAATGTTTGTTCAGCTTATAGGACTTAACTCCGGGGTCATCAGTCCCTAAACTTAAAAACTAGTTATAAATTAACTACTAAAGACAGCACAAACATCCATGCCCGAGGGAGAATTCGAACCTCCGACGGGGAGCGCCCACGCGCATCGGAGCATACCGCTTCAATGCGCTCGGCCACTCCGCGCGGTATTTAAGTGTGAATGAAAATAAAGAATGAAAATTAAGAAACATTCGCATCACTTGCAATAATTACAGTGACTAGATATGCTAAACATCTACAGTAGAGTGCGAGAGTGAAGGTCGGGGTGAGAGTTTAAAATAGGGAAAGATTAATTTTTAAAACTCACAACCACCAGCTGCGAACCACATTCCTAAACATGCAAAAACACTGGAACTGTGATTGCGACTGTTTGACTCGTTTTCTAGGGGATGATATCACAAGTTCGCAGCTTTCCTTCCCTGCATATGATTAACAAAACAAATTCATAATAAATTCAAGTTCATGAGGGAAAAGGGTGTACTAACTACTATTTTTGAAAATACATAAAAGTTCACTTTATGATGTTTATTTCACAATATTTGAACCCTGTGGCTGTCGCGTCTGTACGTCGGTAAATTTACCAAATGAAGTTATAACTCGTGAGCCCCCAGGCAAAATGAATATTTGTCGCGAATTGTTTTCACACCACGTGGCTGTCTCAAACACCGTTTATGTTCATGCCTATGCGACGACACGTGTTACATTAACAAATCACAGTCACTTTAATTCAATGTGATGCACACCTTGTTCCACCGGCTAAATATTCACAAACACACAGTAGCACTCGATTCAACTTGGTGCAGTCTACGTTGAGCAACCACACACAAATCTATAACCTCCACCTCGAGGTCCACATGCCGACTGATGCAGAGCGACGCCGGCCAGGCAGCTCCCCACGTGCTCCCGAGTCGTCACTTCCTGCCCTCGCGCGCGTGCGCGCCAAAGCTCAAGTGCTGGGGTTTCTTCCCCTACGTCATCAACTTCCTCATGTGAGCTGTTCTAACCGATTTGCCAACGTACAGCGCTCAGCCAATACATTTCTAAAACTTTACTTAAAATCAAAATAATTACACTACACATTAAATAAATTGTCTTCTTAGGTTTTTATATTGGTATAAACATACTTTGTACTATTTATCATAATCGTACAATTTCTTATGTCATAGATAAGTGATTTAACTGAATATTTCAAGATAAAATACACAAGATTAATTGAAAATAAAATGAGAAATAGTTAATATGTTATTTTTATAAACAAACATTGCCATGCTAGTTGTGAAACTGTCTTGTATTCATTGGTAATTTATTACTTTTCATTGTCAATTAAACATATTACGCCAGATGTGACTATATCAGCTAATGTATTGTTTATTTATCAACAGGCTATTTTGTAATGAGGGCCTTAAAGGTTCCTAACTGCATCGTATTACTTCAAATGCCAGTAGTATTATAATATTTTATTTGACGCTGTGCACTGCACTGTGCCTGGCACTCGCCATTGTCCCTCTCTCCCCTCACCGGAAACGAACTGGAAAATCCTAAGTTGGAACAAGCCACCAACGTTGGCCTGCTCGCTGGCCTCCCGTCAGCTACAAGCACACAGCAAATCTCAACGTGGAGAATTTCTACCTACGGCCTAACTATAAATGTTGTCACCGAACTGTGTACATACATTGCTACCATAATTAATAAGATTAAAATTGTGTAACATTTAGTGCATTGGCATGGTCAATGTTTGCAGTGAACTTCATACTGTTTAATTATCAAATGCTATTAATTACCAGTATTTCTATTGGGCGGTAATCTTACAACAGTTAAAGAATGGATGCTAATTATTGAATGTGCTGGCTTACCATTCTCCTTTCAACAGTAATAACACACACATACTGAAAATTTAATGAGTATAAAGCTGTCTTATATCTTGAATGGTAAAAAATTCCTACTTAAGTGATTCGAGCTAGCGTCTTCACTTTTTGAACTGGTTGGAGGTGCTTACTAAAATAGGATTGTGCAGGGCCATAAATATCACTCTATGTTTAACATTTCCGAAACTAATTGCAGAATAAAATACTGACGAAGTTTCTGTTAAAATCCACGTAAAACTTGAATTGAACGAACTCCGTTTAAAGTTTATGTATAACTGTCCATTTCGGAGTATTCGTAAAAATAGACGTCCGCTATCCTGATGTTGGGCAGTTAGTGTCCGACCCTGTAAGATGGACCTGTGGTGATTTGCGATGCTACTCGCGGTGAAAAAGACTAGTAAAATTTGGTTGGTGGACTTCAAAGAATTTTCGTGGCCGGCTGTTATGTTCCAGGACACAAATGTTAGTACAATTCCATACTTGGTAATTACTTTGGCAGAAGTGCGCTGGCGCGAAATTTACAGTCTCGCAGAAAACCAGTGAACTCCACCGAGGATTACTTCAGACATGTGTTTATAGTGGGTTTGGAACTGTGACTTGAGACGTTAATTTATTTTCGACCACGCGTATTTTGCGTAGTTGTTTCGGAAAGGCTATGTTGTCGCGAAAGGGTCATTTGAACAATGAAAGAACATAAACTGTTATGTTAAATTAAGACTTTGAACCGAAAGTGTTCGCTATTTCTAATGTAATCACTGAACTGGGTCAATACTCGTCAGTACTTCCGTCTGTGTAGAGAAACTTGGCGAATAAACTAAAATATTTAAGAAGCTTAAACAATCCGTGAGTGTGCCAGTTACATGTAGAGTTAACCATGACTGGTGATTTATTGAACAAGTTTTTATAAACCGTGATTTCATGTTTTAATGACAATTTTTGGGCGTTTAAGCGAGGAGTGAACAGTTCATCTCTTTACAAGAAACGTGGCCAAACACGTACTTACAAATCAAACTTATCTGGAAATTTTCAGAGAAATACTTAATGGTTTTCTGAAAGATATTATTTAATTCCTGTTTGACAGGTGTGACTAAAATACCTGTATCATCAGCAAAATGCACTAGCTTTGCATCTTCGTGAATGTAGACCGGCAAATCATTGATGTATATTAAGAAAAGGGAAGTTCGCCAAAACTAAGACCTATAGAACCCATTCTTGATAGCTCTCTAGTTCGAGGAAACAGCTGATTCTTGTGCATTACGTAAATCACTCATTTCAACTTTCTGCAAATGTTTGTCAAGCTTAAGGGACTTAACTGCGGGGTCATCAGACCTTAAACATACAAACTACTTATGAATTACTTTATACTAAAAACGACACAAACATCCATGCCCGAGGGGGGGATTCGAACCTCCGACGAGGAACGGCCTCGCACTTCGTAGCATAGCGCCTCAATGCGCTCTGCCGCAACAACTTTCTGCACTCTTCCAGTTAAGTAAGAATTATACCATTGGCAAACTGTCCTACTTAGCATGTGTGTGTGTGTGTGTGTGTGTGTGTGTGTGTGTGTGTGTCTCGTTCATAGGATAAGTTAGTTTAAGTAGTTTGTAAGTCTAGAGCCTGATGACCATCGTAGTTTATTTCCTTATGTCTGCTAAAATTTCAAGTGTCCCACTTATACCATAATACTCGAACTAGTTTAGAATAATTCCATTATTTACACTATCTAAAGCGTTTTAGAGATTACTCATTTAGTTTTGTTCATACCATACACTACTTCCATTTCATTAATTTGTATATTTACTGTGATTTCTTGTAGGGATTCCCTAAGAGTTGGGAACAGTGTGAACAGGAAACATACACTACCAATATACGGGTTTCTGGCAAAGGTCTAGCTGTTTCCTGGAATTGGAATGCAAACAATGACTAATACTGTAGGCAGAACAACGTGGTGTAACTGTAGGCTGCCACATATAAGATAAACATAAAAAGTCGAAGTAGATCTGAAAATGAATTTCTTATTACGAAACTTGGACTTGAAATTATTTTTACGTTACACAACAAAAAGATAATGACGAAAAAATTTTAATACAATAAAGTGTTTTCAAAAATTATTTATGCTGTGCTTACTACGTTCATTTATTACAGGATACTGCATTGATCTAAGAGAGAAAAACATAGATATAAGTTCAGTAGCTCGTTTGCTTTGATGACTTGTAGTTCTTTGTATTTTGGTGCATTCTTGAATCATCATGAAATTTAACTTTAAAGAATTTCGGGAGTGACTACGATGGTGAACGCATATATTCATTTATCGTCGTTGCCAGTATTTTGTCAGTCTTTAATAGTGGTAAATAAGACATTAAGACGGAAATACGTGGCACACGAAGGTCATAGATTGACAGGGCGCAGGCCGGTGTGCACCAGAGGGCAGGAGCATACATATTCAGCTCCGGACAGTCACACGAGACAAGCAGCCGCTGCTGACCGCATGGCGACCGCAGGCACAAATTAGGATCAATGCCGCACCCGGAGCGTCTACTGCGACCTGTTTGCTCGAGTGTGAGGCTGAGCTGCGAGCAGCCCCGTCTTCCGTCGCTGCTCTCTGCCGCTTCATTTCCCTACCACCTGAAGCGCTGAAGCCAGTAACAAGAATTATTCGCTAAAATTATGTTTACTAATCAGACAGGACTTCGCTTTCTCTTAAATAAAGGTCATTTACGAATGTGTAGTCTTTAAAGATTGCAGGTTCTACAACAAAGCGGTGCATTTTCATTAGTTTATTATGAGATTTAACTTATATTGACACAAATATAATTTATAGACAATTCTTAAACACACATTTTTAATGAACTGTCAAAACGTAAATGGGTATCTTAGAAGATATATAACACAAATAGTTTCTATAATGGTGATACACTCTTTAAGACTTTTGCTGAAGTTCTTCCTCATGTTCTCAAACAATTACTGAGAAATGGTAACAAGTGTGGTGATGCAGTGATCACCACTATGGACTCACATTCTGTAGAATAGAGATTAAAATCCAACTCCAGGCATCTAGTTTCGGGTTTTAGTGACTTTCCTAAATCGCTCCAGGCAAATATTGGAATGATTCGTTTGAAAAGGCACAGCCGATTTTCTTCCCTAGTCTTATGCTTCGTCTCTAATGACCACGCTGTCGGCTGGATGTGAAATCCTAATCTTCCTTCCTTCTTTCCTGAAGAATTTCCTGTACCCCTTCTCTCTCTCTCTTTTCTGATTTCGGCCATCAGCTGGTCAGCATGTCTTTGGATAATGTACGGAAACAAATCAGGAACTGAAAGATCTGATGTTCCCGCTGGCCATTTTATCATCATCATCATTAGAGACTGATTATGCCTTTCAGCGTTCAGTCTGGAGCATAGTACCTCTAATAAAATTCCTCCAAGAGCCCCTACTCAATGATAACATTGATGCCTCGTCTGATGTTATGCCTTTTACTTCAAAATCATTCTGCACCGAATCTAAGTACTTTCTTCTAGGTCTACCTCGACTTCTCTTACCCTCCGCTGCCGAGCTCATGAGTCTCTTAGATAACCTTGCTTCTCCCATGCGTGTTACATGACCCCACCATCTCAGTCTGCTCGCTCTAACTGCTTCATCTATGTTGTTCATTCCCAGTTTTTCTTTGATTTCCTCATTATGGACACCCTCCTACCACTGTTCCCATCTATTAGTACCTGCAATCATTATTGCTACTTTCCATTTTATATCAACGAATAATGAGAGCAGTCGATGCCGGAACTAGCACAGCAGTGTAAATATTGACGTATTTGCCATATGCTCTGTAACAACATATTTCCGAAACAGTAACGCGTTTAGATGGAATTTCACTGACGCTGCAGGCTTGTGAAACGATAATCAAAGCAGGATATCACTATGAATCGAGATTTACAGCTGGATTTATCTGCTGTTGTCTTCATAAAAATATGGCCAAACGATTCCAGCTGACTCTTCAATAACACACCAAACGACGTTATTTGGGCTATCCTCGGTCTTTTCGTGAAAAAGCTTGAAGATTGAAAGTTTTGGTTATTGAAAAACTCATTCAGATGAAAGTCTACTTTAACAGACACTACATTATTTGTCAGAAATGGCTGCAACTGTCCAATTTCATCCAGTAATCTTGTTCATAAATCTCTCGGCCGTAACTGTTGAATCACTTGCAGTATATAAAAACGAGACGTTAAATCCTAATTCACGTGATAGTAATTTGTATTTTTCACGAATAAAGATGGATAAATCGCCGTTTGCTACGTTTTAGAGATGCATGAACTTATCGGTATTATCTGGGGTTTTAACTGTCTTTTCACATCTGATTCACATTCTTTAGACATGTGTTACGCCATGTTTTATCGTCCTCAACACTTACCTCCTGTCTGGAACACGGATATCGTAATCTCCGCAATATTGCATACCCGAGAGTTGCAACGCTCTACAAAAACTACATAACACCTCCAATTTCTCAATGGGTACTTAAACTGAACAATGTTGCATACTGAACAGAATGGCATGCAATATGGATCCGTTTGAATGTGGTTGGTTGCGTAAGTCCTTCTACACTCTTTCCTGTGTGTTATACACATTTAGTAATTTATCGGACACTTTACGACCTTGACTGTTTCTCAGCTGTCAACTCAGGTGTAGGGGTAGAAAACGTACTGTATACCTGTCACATCTCCAACAATAATGAGATTACATACGCGGGACAAATAATTTGTTGTGTAGCGGAGTGATTCAACAAGCACTACGTCGACGATATGCTTTTACGACCTGGATACGCAATATGACCACTCCCATGAACCACAGACATTGCCGAGGTGGGGTGGCTTGCGTGCCTCAACGATACAGATAGCCGTACCGAAGGTGCAACCACATCGGAAGGGTATCTGTGGAGAGGCCAGGCAAACGTGTGGTTCCTGAAGAGGGGCAGCAGCCTTTTCAGTAGTTACAGGGGCAACAGTCTGGATGATTGACTGAGCTGGCCCTGTAACATCAGCTAATGTGGCTTTGCCACACAGCTACTGCGAACGGCTGAAAGCAAGGGGAAACTACAGCCGTTACCTTTCCCGAGGACATGCAGCTCTACTGTATGAACATATGATGATGGCATCCTCTCGGGTAAAATATTCCGGAGGTAAAATAGTCCCCCATTCGGATCTCCGGGCGGGGGCTACTCAGGAGGATGTGATTATCAGGAAAGACAATACTGGCATTCTACGGGTCGGAGCGAGGAATGTTAAATCCCTTAATCGAGTAGGAAAATTAGAAAATGTAAAAAGGGAAATGGATAGGTTGAAGTTAGATATAGTGGGGATTAGTGAAGTTCGGTGGCAGGATGAACAGGATTTCTGGTCAGGTGAGTACAGGATTATAAATACAAAATCAATTGGGGGTATCACAGGAGTAGGATTGATAATGAATAAGAAAATAGGAATGCGGGTAAACTACTATGACCAGCACAGTGATCGCATTATCATTGTCAAGATAGTTACGAAGCCAACACCGACAACAGTAGTACAGGTTTATATGCCAACTAGCTCTGCCGATGATGAGGAAATCGAAGAAATATATGAGGAGCTAAAGGAAATTATTCAGACAATTAAGGGAGAGGAAAACTTAATTGTTATGGGAGACTGGAATTCGGTAGTAGGACAATGTAAGATTACCGCCCAATAGAAATACTGGTAATTAATAGCATTTGATTATTAAACAGTATGAAGTTCACTGCAAACATCGACCATGCCAATGCACTAAATGTTACACAATTTTAATCTTATTAATTATGGTAGCAATGTATGTACACAGTTGGGTGACAACATTTATAGTTAGGCCATAGGTAGAAATTCTCCACGTTGAGATTTGCTGTGTGCTTGTAACTGACGGAAGGCCAGCGAGCAGGCTGACGTTGGTGGCTTGTTCCAGCTTAGGATTTTCCAGTTCGTTTCCGGTGAGGGGAGAGAGGGACAATGGCGAGTGCCAGGCACAGTGCAGTGCACAGCGTGAAATAAAATATTATAATACTACTGGCATTTGAAGTAATACGATGGAGTTAGGAACCTTTAAGGCCCTCATTACAAAAATAGCCTGTTGACAAATAAACAATACATTAGCTGATGTAGTCACATCTGACGTAATATGTTTAATTGACAATGAAAAGTAATAAATTATCAATGAATACAAGACAGTTACACAACTAGCATGGCAATGTTTGTTTATAAAAATAATATATTAACTATTTCTCATTTTATTTTCAATTAATCTTGTGTATTTTATCTTGAAGTATTTAGTTAAATCACTTATCTGTGACATAAGAAATTGCACGATTATGATAAAGTACAAAGTATGTTTATACCAATATAAAAACCTAAGAAGACAATTTATTTAATGTGTAGTGTAATTATTTTGATTTTAAGTAAAGTTTTAGAAATGTATTGGCTGAGCGCTGTACGTTGGCAAATCGGTTAGAACAGCTCACATGGGGAAGGCGCGCCAGGGCAGGAAGTGAGGGAGTCGGGAGCACGTGGAGAACTGGCCAGGCGGCGTCGCTCTGCATCAGTCGGCATGTGGATCTCGAGGTGGTGACTTTAGATTTGTCTGTGGCAAACGCCACGTGTAGTTGCTCGTTGTAGACTGTACCAAGTTAAATCGAGTGCTACTGTGTGTTTGTGAATATTTAGCCAGTGGAACAAGGTGTGCATCGCATCGAATTAAAGTGACTGTGATTTGTTAATGTAACACGTGTCGTCGCATAGGCATGAACATAAACGGTGTTTGAAACAGCCACGTGTTGTGAAAACAATTCGCGACAAATATTCATTTTGTCTGGGGGCTCACGAGCTATAACTTTATTTGGTAAATGTGTCGACATACAGACGCGACAGCCACAGGGTTCAAATATTGTGAAATAAACAACATATAGTGAACTTTCACGTGTTTTCAAAAATAGTAGTTAGTACACCCTTTTCTCTCATTATCTTGATTTTATTATGAATTTGTTTTGTTAATCATATGCAGGGAAGGAAAGCTGTGAACGTGTGATATCATCCCCTAGAAAACGAGTCACAGTCGCAATAACAGTTCCAGTGTTTTTGCATGTTTAGGAATTTGGTTCGCAGCTGGTGGTTGTGAGTTTTAAAAATTAATCTTTCCCTATTTTAAACTCTCTCCCCGACCTTCACGCTCGCATTTGGGGGCTCGTCCGGGATAAGTTCATGTTGGACTTGCTCGGACGGAGAGATTAGGGTGTGTATAGGACAGTGAACAGTTACGAACAGTTGCAAACAAGTGCGCGGACGCGATGGACAATTTCAAGTGTGTGTGGCGGCTGGCAGCAGAGAGCGGGATAAATTCACACTGGTCTTGCTCGGACAGAGAGGTAGGGTGTGCTTAGGACAGTGATAGTGGACAAAACAGTTAGCATAATCGGACGATACGTAAACGTGTCGCGCGGTTAACGACGGTTGGTGACTGGCAGAGTTCGGGCGCGGGCATCCGTAACCGGCGATCGACGGCGCATCGGCCCGGCAGCAGTGAGCGGCGTCGCGCGGTATCCACGCACTCAAATTTCATCTTCTGCAACGGACGTCAGTGATCGTGGGGACTTCACAAGTCGTCAACGGAGCGTCGGGGCCCAGCAGCTTCGATTCTACAAAGGATAAGGGATGCAGTGAGGACATATTCCAAACAGCTTCTACAACAGACGGCAGCGAGCGTTGGGGACGTCGCAGCTCGGTGCAGCAACTTCTGGATTAAAAGATAAGTAAAGCAGCTGGCGCTATAAATTCTTGTGTGTTGATCAAGCTTTCTTGTGATACCGATAATGGATTGGGTTTTTAAAAAGTCGCCAAGCGACGTAATTTCAGAGAGTAGCATACCAGAAAGTCCAGAGAGGGTAAATGCTGGGGGAATGTTGTTGACACCGGAGATGTTCGCAGCCATGTTAGCGAGTCTTAGCTCAAATTAAGAATCAAAAATAGAAAATTCAAACTCAAATTTAAAATCAGCAATAGGAACTTTAAAATCAGAACTGAAAGCAGACTTTAAGGCAGATATTGAGTCACTACAAAATTCAATGTTTGCATTAATGGCTGAAATAATCACAGACATTGACAAAAAGATAGGAAGTCTAACAGAACGGTTTGAAAATAGGGAAAAGGAGATACATGCCAGAATTGGTGCTATTGAGACTGAGGTAGGAGGCAAGTTAGATGCCGTGATACAAATATGTGATCACAGGAATGAGGGCACTGTGCAGGCGTTGGCTGATGTTGACAAGAGGATGGTGGCAGGTATTGAGGAAACAGAAACTTTGTTGTCAGGAAAATTAGAGAATACAGAATGTAACTTTAGGAAGAAGATAGAACAAGTAGTGACAGTAAACTATACTGAGATTGAGAAGGTGGACACTAGAATAAATAGTCTAGAATTGTGTACTGCGTCAGGAAACACTAATTGGTCCATGGTGCAGACACCTAATGGAAGAAAGTTTTCAGGAGTGGGTAATTATCGTCCAGTAGATTTTTTGGCTGCATACAAGGACCAATTTGTGCCTGGTATGTCAGACCAGTGTAAAATGAAATTATCAAAGAGAATGCTTGACTGTTCTGCTCAATCTTGGGCAAATCAGTGTGCTGATAAATTTGTAACTTTTGAGACATTTGAAAAGTTGTTTTTAAATAAGTATTGGGGGGAGGCCAAGCAAGCTAAGATACAAAATGAATTCTTGAACGAATTAAACTATATGAAAGGGAACCCAGAATTTGAAGTAATCATTGAGGAGGAGCTGTTTATTCAAGATTTGTTAGTCATAAAGGGACTTTGTTTAAATTTAATGTAAGGAAGTGATTTCCCGTGCAAATATGAAGCTCAGTTGAAGTATAAAGATAAAGTGTTAGAATTGAGTCTGGAGGAATGCATGAAGAGGGTGAATTCAAAAATATTATAAGTGATAAAGATTTAATGGCATGTTTACACAAGTAACTGTCATGAAGTATGAGATTCAATGCATTGTAAATAGTAGGTTAACAATTTGTGTATATTTATTCTGTGGTCTGTGTTAGTATTTACTTGTGTGTTTAGATTTAAGCATTGGGGTCAAGTTTACAAGTGTTCTTTGTAAATGTTTTTCTTTTGTTGTTTGTGTTAAAACATGTGCTTGTATCAGATTTGCAGTTCAACAGTGGTACATGAGGTAAATATGTATGTATGTATGCCAACACTAAAGGATAGAGGAAGTGGGAATGTACTGTTTATGCGTGTGTATATGTGAGCAGGGCTGGATATGTGGTGTGAGTTGTGAGGTGACTCGGAGAATGAGAAAGCGGTGGACGTTGATGCAGGCAGTGGGGTCTGTGGCTTAGATAAATTGTGATGAAAATGTCAGCTGAACATTGTGTTATACGGCGAATTACTAAGACGATACTGAGAAAAATTTCCTGTCATTGTTTCCTATCCATCAGTTTGTCTTTCCCCCTTTAAAAATATTGAAATTTTATTTACTTTTTCATTGTTTACATATTTGTATTAATATTGACATTACTTAGAGTCTGTCTATGGTAAACATACAAAATGAAAACGCTTCTCACAACGGTTTATCTGTCGACATTTATGAACTGATTACCACCAATAACTGTAATTTCAAATTAACAGCACTACCACCTAATTTTTATGATGATGTGCGAAATGCAGCACACTTACATATTGTTTTGTATTTCAGTTCATTTGAGATATTCCGTGCCGCGGCGGAGTGTCCAAGCGCATTGAGGCGCTATGCTCCGATGCGCGAGGCCATTCCCTGTAGGGTGTTCGAATCCCCACTCGGGCATGGATGTTTGTGTCGTCTTTAGCATAAGGTAGTTCATAAGTAGTTTGTAAGGTTTGGGACTGATGACCCCGCAGTTAAGTCCCTTAAGCTTCACAGACATTTGAACATTTGAGATATTCCGTCTTCGTAGTCTCACACAGGGCCGGCGGAAGGGGAAAATATCAGCTGGGCAAAGAATCCATATGGCGCCCCCTACGACCCATTGATATTACTGACTTTAAATTTGTACGCCACCTTACAGATTTCTGCTTTTAAATGATAACTCCTTGAACTCTATACTTATAAAAATCAATTATCAAACAGTAAATCTTTTGTCAGTTAAATACACAGAATCAGTTTTGGTTAACGATATACGAAACAATTATTTACACATGAGCATGCAGAATATTCTACGTCACTGATTAGAAATTTACAGAACGATTTAAGACGCAACTATTTATATAAAATTAAGATTGATCATGCGATACAGCATTTATTTACGCATATATACATAAACAGCCTTGTTAACTGCGAAAGAGAACACATATATGAACAAAAGACTATACAAATATAGATTAGATTAGATTAATACTTGTTCCTTAGATCATGTATACGACATTTCGTAATGATGTGGAACGTGTCAGTTTAGTAAATTTTGTCTATACTTGACAATCTATATTTTAAGAATTTTTTTTGTGAATTTTTTTATTTATTTATTTATATATATATATATATATATATATATATATATATATATATATATATATATATATATATATATATGTTTTATCTAAAAATTCATCTACATTGTAGAAGGAGTTGCCATTCAGAAATTCCTTTAATTTCTTTTTAAATACTACTTGGCTATCTGTCAGACTTTTGATGCTGCTTGGTAAGTGACCAAAGACTTTTTTGGCAGCATAATTCACCCCTTTTTGAGCCAAAGTTAGATTTAACCTTGAATAGTGAATATCATCCTTTCTCCTAGTGTCGTAGCTATGCACACTGCTATTACTTTTGAATTGAGTCGGATTGTTAATAACAAATTTCATGAGTGAATATATATATTGTGAAGCTACAGTGAGTATCCCTAGATCCCTAAATAAATGTCTGCAGGATGCTCTTGGGTGGGCTCCAGCAATTATTCTGATTACACGCTTTTGTGCAATGAATACTTTTTTACTCAATGTTGAATTGCCCCAGAATATGATCCCATATGAAAGCAGTGAATGAAAATAGGCGTAGTAAGCTAATTTACTGAGATTTATATCACCAAATTTTGCAATGACTCTGATAGCATAAGTAGCTGAACTCAGACGTTTCAGGAGATCTTCAATATGTTTCTTCCAATTCAGTCCCTCGTCAATGCAAACACCTAAAAATTTTGAATATTCTACCTTAGCTACAGATTTATGTTCAAAGTCTAAATTTATTAAAGGTGTCATGCCATTTACTGTATGAAACTGAATATACTGGGTTTTATCAAAGTTTAATGAGAGTCCATTTGTAGAGAACCACTTAATGACTTTCTGGAAGATATCATTTACAATTTCATCAGTTAATTCCTGTTTGTCAGGTGTGATAGCTATACTTGTATCATCAGCAAAAAGTACTAGCTTAGCATCTTCATGTATGTAGAATGGCAAGTCATTAATATATATTAAGAACAGCAAAGGACCCAAGACCGAACCTTGTGGGACCCCATTTTTAATAACTCCCCAGTTAGAAGAATTAATTGTCTCATCTACATCATGTGAACTGCTTATTTCAACTTTCTGCACTCTTCCAGTTAAGCATGATTTAAACCATTTGTGCACTGTCCCACTCATACCACAATACTTAAGCTTATCTAGAAGAATCCCATGATTTACACAATCAAAAGCCTTTGAAAGATCACAAAAAATCCCTACTGGTGATGTCCGGTTATTCAAAGCATTTAATATTTCATCAGTGAAGGTGTATATAGCATTCTCAGTTGAAAAGCTTTTTTGAAAACCAAACTGACATTTTGTTAGAACTTTATTTATACTAATATGTGAAGCAACTCGAGAATACATAACTTTTTCAAAAATCTTTGATAAAGCTGTCAGAAGTGAGATGGGCCGGTAGTTGTTGACATCGTATGTATCCCCTTTTTTATGCAAAGGTTTAACGATAGCATATTTCAGTCTATCTGGGAAAATACCCTGCTTTAATGAGCTATTACAAATATGAATGAGAATCCTACTTATCTCCTGGGAACAAGTTTTTAATACCCTGCTGATTTGTAACAGCATTGTACAAAGATTTCGTAATACAAATAATACAACCAGTAATATAATTTTATATCTTTATACAGTTTTAATGAAAATTGTCCTTTGAGTTGTTTAGAAAGCTAAGTAAAGTTAACTTTTCGTGCCTTTTTCTCTACAAAGTCTTTAATTAAAGTTGGTTAATACACATCTAACGAGTAAAAGTCTTATCGCTTTGGTACATGTATCAAGCATCAGTGTTAGTATAGAAGGTAATTATTGCTACTTATATCAATGAGGGAAGAACTTTCTTTGAGCCTGAAGTTCGCCGCCTATCTTGAGAGGCTGCCACCCTACCCACCCCAGCCTGCTAAGACGCTACGTGTGTAAACACCTCTTCTCTATTAAACGTAATAAAACGAAAATACGTTGCGTAATGTAGGCAAATTCAAATGTTTGTAAATCTATCGGACCAAACTGCGTGGTCATCAGTCCGTAGCTTACAATTTACGTAAACCTAGATAAACTAACCTAAGGACAACACACACACCCATGCCCCAGGGAGGACTCCAACCTCCACGGCCAGCAACCGCGCGCTCCGCAGCGAGACGCTTTAGACCGCTCGGCTATTCCACCGCGGCAATGTAAGCCTACTTACCTGTACTGTGTTGTTATCTTCTGGAATATTTGTTGATTTCTTGCTGGTTTCCTCATTCTCTGATTCTACGTTTTCATTTCCATTATTTCAGGAGTACGAAAGAATTTCTTTAATGCTGCTGCCTGTTTCTCATTTTCAGCCGCTAATTGTGCTCTTCTTTTTCTGAATACATTTCCAGAAGACTTATTTTTTCCGACATGTTGATGATGAACACATTAACGCAACGATTCTTCTACTAAGAGTCGAAATTCAGGAAATGTTGAAATGTCTGTAAATCTATCGGACCAAACTGCGTTGTCATCAGTCCGTAGCTTACAAACTACTTAGTCCTAGGTAAACTAACCTACTGACAAACACACACACACCCATGCCCCAGGGAGGACTCGTACCTCCATGGCGAGCAACCGCGCGCTCCGCAGCGAGGTGCTTTAGACCGCTGGGCTACTCCACCGCGGCCGAAATTCAGGAGACAAAAGAACAACACGCACACAATGAAACCTGCACTACATGTACATGACTTCTGATTTATAATTTTCTTTCACGAGGCATTTGATAGTACAAACAGGACTGATTTATTTTTGGTTGCCGATAACCAAATATTGTTAGTGTGCATTGTTAGGGCGGGCCACATAGCTCTGTCGCAAGGAGCGCAATTGTCGGCACCGCGGCGGTTGTAATTGTCAGAGCGTGTTATTGTTGCTCAAAACTCCCAACTCTAAACAATAGCCTTTATCTTTGTCAGCAGAGATTTTTTTATAGACAAATAAGGTGAAGGGCTGAAGGGATTTCCTTTATAGGAGATTGAAGAGGAAACCGAGATTGTTATAAAGAGTGAGGCCTATGGCATGAGGGAGTAACCAATGTTGCTACACAATTTCGGGAAAAGTTAATTTTTAGTTCAGTGTTTACAATAATATAAATTTAGCAAGGATTTTGGCGCCCCCCAAACTCCCCTAAAATTTGGCGCCCCGGGCGGCCGCCCGGCTCGCCCGGACCTTCCGCCGGTACTGGTCTCACATAAATATTAATATTCTTATTGGTCAAAACACGATCTAGACAGATTTCACTTGGTGTAAATTGCTATAACTTCATGACCGCTGACGAAATAAGATCATAATAGTGACACAATCTTCCGATTTTGAGTATGTTCCAAATGATTCACTATCTTGATACGATGTTGTACTTATTTAGTGGCCAACTGTGGCCATTCGTAAAACAGAAATATCCCCAATCTCCTTCGCTGTTTCTGCTGTGTGCCTCTGGAGCAAGATGCCTTATAATGTACATACAAATTAATGACCAGTCGTTTTAAAGAAGCCGGCCGCGGTGGCCGAGGGGACTGAGTCGCTGTCTGCGCGGTATGGATATTTGTGCCGTCCTAGTTCGTAAGTAGTTCATAAGTAGTTTGTAAGTTTAGGAACTGATGACTCCGTAGTTAAGTCCCATAAGATTTACAAACATTTGAACATTATTTTGTTTTTAAGAAACATTGAAATACTTTTTGTTTCCAAACTCTTAACGGCTTCCTAAAAATTAACATGTAAGGGCAAATTTTCTCTCTGTAAACAGTAAAACCGATGATCGTATCTTCGCCTACTTACTCTTCGTTTTTATCGTTTTCTTTGTGATTCAAGAAACTTTCTTTCCAATCTACTGATTTGATGTATGTTACTTCATTTCGCTTTCTTTAATTCTGCTACCACATTCAACAATGACAATTGCCGCCAGCACTTAAAATTTAAATACACCTTCACGTAATTTGTAATTATTGTTGTACTTACATACATCTACATTTACACACAAACTCCGGAGCCATCCTTTGGGGCATGGCGAAGGGTATCTTGTACCATTACGCCATGTTCAAATGTTTGTAACCCTATAGGACCAAACTACGTTGCTCATCAGTCCCGTCTTACAAACTACTTAAACTAAGTTAAACTAACCTAAGGACAACACACACATCCATGCCCGAGGGAGGACTCGAACCTCTGACGCGGGAGGCCGAGCGATCCGTAACGTAGCGCTCTAGATCGCTCGGCTACTCCCGCGCGGCCATGTTCAGATGTTAAAATGGTTGTTAAGCTCGTGGGACTTAATTACGGGGTCATCAGTCCCTGAACTTACAAACTACTTATCAACTAACTCGTACTAAAGACAACACAAACATCCATGTCCGATGGGGGGGGGGGGGCGGGGGGTTCGAACCCCCGACGGGGAAAGGCCTCGCGAATCTGAGCATAGCGCCTCAGTGCGGTCGGCCACTTCGCCGCGGCTCTTAGGGTTTAACGTCCTGTCGACAGCGTGGTCATTACAAGTAAAGCTCACGGTTGGAATTTTAGGAAAGTACCGTAGAGAACGACGTACTTATCACGAAGGATATAAAATGTGATGTGATCTCTTTTTCTCTGCAATTGAAAATCTTTATTTCCAAATTGGAGAATAAGTATAAAACTTTGTTGGGTGTAAGGCAGGTTATGATGACCCTAACATTTTAAGCCGGCCGCGGTGGCCGAGGAGACTGAGGCGCTTCAGTCACGGTCTGCACGGCCACCGCGGTCGGGGGTTCGAATCCCTCCTCGGGCATGGATATTTGTGCCGTCTTTAGTATAAGGTAGTTCATATGTAGTTTGTAAGTTTAGGGACTGATGACCCCGTAGTTAAGTCCCATAAGCTTAATAAACATTTGAACATTTTAACATTCTAAGGGAAAATAAATAAAAGTTTTTCATATTGGGGGGCGGGGGCGATCTTGTCAATCCATTTATTAAGGCCAACAGCCAAGATCGGATATAATTTTTACTTCGAGTAACGGTTTCCGTAAACTACCATATTCTGATGTGTTTTTAAAAGTTATTATATATGATGTGATGAAAAAAAGAAGGAGCTGAATATGGCAGTATTATCTGGCGAAACCGATAATCGAAATAAAAATTGTTAAGATCTTGTCTTAATAAAAAATAAATGACAATCCAAACTCATAACATTAAAAAAATGCGAAATATACAGAATACTACGAATTCTAGTTCATCAACTTTTTGAAACTACATTTTGAATTAGATATCATACTAAGCAAAAATTTCTTTATTAAAGAATACGTTAATATAACCTGCCGCAGCTGTGCCTACCGCGATCAGATCAGTCGTTTTATTACGTGTTCCCACTGGGAAAAAGTCAGGTAAAAAGTCCGCGGCCGCCTCAATATGTTCGCCGACGGTCCTCGTCTCACATGTGGAGGATCTGCCGGCGGCTATTGAGCGCAGGGGGCAGCCAGCTGCAATCAAGTCTCGTGTCGGCGCGAATGACGCCTGCTGGCTGGCTTCAAGCGCCCTCTACCGTTTCTCCAGGATGCTGGATGAATCACTGTGGAGAGAGTGCCTCGCACGCAGGATATAAGCTAAGACAGCATTTTCTTGCATCTTTCTCACAAGGGAAACTCCCCATCGCAACCCCATCAGACTTAGTGGAAGGATGGCGCAATGGATTGATCGTCAAAATGTGAATACAGATCAATCACTAAACGAGGAAGAAACTATACGGAATTATGAAAAAAAAAAAAGAAAAAACTCAGCCGGCCGCGGTGGCCGAGGGGACTGAGGCGCTCCAGTCACGGTCTGCACGGCCACTACAGTCGGGGGTTCGAATCCCCCCTCGGGCATGGATATTTGTGCCGTCCTAGTTCGTAAGAAGTTTATAAGTAGTTTGTACGTTTAGGGACTGATGACCCCGTAGTTGAGTCCCATAAGCTTAACAAACATTTGACCATTTTTTCTTATTTTTTTTCTGAAAAACTGAACACACCAAATGTATGTGTCATATTACGGAAACTGCTGTAACAAACATGTTGTGGTTCTGTGGTCATGGTGTTGGATACAGGGCAGGACACTTCTAGTATACGCTCGCGATACTGCAAACTACTCGTGCCGGCTGCGAACGCGAATGGGAGGATCCCAGTCCCCACTACGACCGACGACCCGGAATGTTATAATGTTATTCGCAAAAATTTTATTTCATTTTTGTTGCTATATCATGAATTGTCCGTGATATAACTGACGTTTCAGTTCTCTTTTTGTAACCCTGGTTATGTTCATATTATACGTCAGTTACACAAAATGAGTTAAGTGGTAAGAAAATATTACTGTCACAAACAAATTCGATGAATAGGGAGTGCAGGAGAAGTGCCGCTTAGATTTTTATTATGTGCACCATCTTACAGTAACGTGCCTTTGAAAGAAATGACATAATAAAATCACAGCATTATGTAAAATTAACTGGCTGTCGTATATATACAGGGTGTCCAGAAAAGGACTCCCTGATTTCAAAATTAAATATCTCGAAAACAAAGATCGATAGAGGAATGCAGTAAACGGTATGTTTATTGTGAAAGCTGTAAGAAGTTTATACAGCAGTTTGAAATAATAGTTACAAAAGCTGCTAACAGATGGCGCTGTAATCGCCATACGTAATGCCTAGTATAAATAGTAATCCGAAGCCCAGAGCGATCAGTGCCACTATTGAAACGTGAAAGGAGGTTAGCGTACCGAAGGAAGAGATTAAAACCATGTACTCCATTGAATAACGCGTTTTTCTGGTGCTAGAGTACCACAGGTTAGAGGAGAGTCCTACGGCAACAAGCACGATTTAATGTTCCAAAAGGACCCGATGCGAAAACCATTCGTTCGCTATTCGTAAAATTTCAACGAACAGGCCGCGTAACTGATGATCTAGTGGGGCATGTTGCCCGGAAGCAAACCGCAGTTACGCTTGAAAATATCGCCACATTTTCTGGAATTATTCAGCGAAATCCAATGTCATCCGTCCGTAGAATTGCATCTGAGACTGGTTTGAAACGTTCCAGCACGCAGAAAATACTGAGACAGAGCCTATACATGTTTCCATACAAAATTCAAACACACCAGGCCATACCTGTGCAACAAAGGGTTGCCTTTGCTAATCAGATGCTCATAATGATTGATAGTGAAGGATTTGATGTTGGCTGCATCTGATTTACAAAAAATGTTCAAATGTTTGTATAGTCTATGGGACTTAACTACGGGGTCATCAGTCCCTAAACTTACAAACTACTTATGAACTACTTACGAACTAGGACGGCACAAATATCCATGCCCGAGGGGGGATTCGAACCCCCGACCGTAGTGGCCGTGCAGACCGTCTGATTTACAGATGAAGCACACTTCCACCTGAATGGATACGTAAATCAGCAGGACTGGCGATTTTGGGATTCCGAAAAGCCATATTGGTGTGAAGCGAAATCCCGGAATTCTCCTAAAGTTACTGTGTGGGCTACAGTATGCAGCAGAGACATTATTGGAAATTTTTTAATTTGAGAAACGGTCACTGGTGCACGTTACGTTGCAATTTTGGAACAATTTGTCGCCACACAGCAAGCGTTAGAGGATCGATCAGGTACTGAATGGTTTATGCAAGATGGAGCCCGAGCTAACCTGATGCAACACTTTTTTAATGTGTGGTGGCACTCGAAACCTGGAGATTGGAAGGTCATACTCAGACTTCATGAAAAAAAGTATGTTCTGTAGAAATGATAGCAGATGAACCATCGCCAGCCGCGGTGGTCGAGGAGACTGAGGCGCTCCAATCACGCTCTGCACGGCCACTACGGTCGGGGGTTCGAATCCCCCCCCCCCCCTTGGGCATGGATATTTGTGCCGTCCTTAGTCTTAGTTAGTTCATAAGTAGTTTGTAAGTTTAGGGACTGATGACCCCGTAGTTAAGTCCCATAAGCTTAACAAACATTTGAACATTTTATTACGCAAACAGAGGAAATTGATGAAGCTGTTGAAGTGCTCACCACTGCTATCCAAGACGCAATAGCCGAATCCATACAATTACGTGCCACAGAACAACACTCAGCTGCCCTGCCCCAGGAAATCCTGGGCCTTATCTCAATGAGAAAGCGACTCAGGAGATACTGGCAGCGTACCAGGCGTCCGGTGTGGAAATATCACGTCAACAGGTTACAGGGTATCATATAGGGTAAAATAACATTCAAAACAACACAATGGGGCCAGAAACTCGCTGGCCTGGATACCACACGTTCTGGAGTGTTGGCTCTGTCCAGACACTTCACCAGAGAGAAACTTTACACGCCTACCTTACAGGGACCAAACGGTCCATCATACTCAGCGGAAGAGAAAGCTGAGCTAATGGCCCAAACACTAGCAGCGTCATTTACACCGAACCTGGCTCCATCCGACTCAGTGTTCATACTTGAGACGGACCAGGCGATCACACGCTTCATGGCTCAGCCTCCACGCAACAAAATCAGACGCACTAGTATACATGAAATCACATGGGCTATCAAGCATACCTCAGCCAGAAAAGCGCCTGGCCCTGATGGCATTCAAAACCGTTTTCTCCAGGAGTTCACGGATAGAGCAATAGAGTACCTGACACACATCACAAATGCCATCCTGCAAAACCAACACTTCCCTGCCTTTTGGAAGGCGGTCAAGGTCCTGATGTTCATGAAGACAGGGAAAGACAACTCCCTCCCACAAAATTACCGACCTATCAGTCTGATGAGCTCGCTCAGTAAGATAGTTGAGAAGGTAATTCTTAAACGTTTCACTCGGCACTGCATCGCCAATGACACCCTAAGACCGGAGCAATTCGGATTTAGGAATCACCACTCCACAACACAACAATTCCTCCGCGTAGTTGAACACATAACAAAGGGCTACAACAAAAACAAAGCCACCATGGCGGTGTTCCTGGACATCAAGAAAGCTTTCGATCGTCTCTGGCACAACGGCCTTATACGCAAACTTAATGACGCTGCGTTTCCCGACGGACTCATGAATCTCAAAAAAATGTTCAAATGTTTGTAATTCTATCGGACCAAACTGCGAGGTCATCAGTCCGTAGCTTACAAACTACTTGAACTAAGGTAAACTAACCTACGAATAAACACACACACGAATAAACACACACACATATTAATAGTAATACCTAGGTATTTTGTGGAGTTTACGGCCCTCACTTTTGATTGATTTATCTTGTAGAAAAGGTTTTACGGATTTCTTTTCGCACTCATGTGGACGACTTCACACTTCTCATTATTTAGAGTGAATTGCCAATTTCTACACCATAGTGATAGCTGCATCAAACCAGTCTGCGGACTGAAGACCGCCGGCCGCGGTGGCCTAGGGGACTGAGGTGCTCCAGTCACAGTCTGCACGGCCACTACGGTCGGGCGGTCGAATCCCCCCTCGGACATGGATATTTGTGCCGTCCTAGTTCGTAAGTAGTTCATAAGTAGTTTGTAAGTTTAGGGGCTGATGACCCCGTAGTTAAGTCCCATAAGCTATACAAATATTTGATTTGACTGAAGAACCCAACAACAACGGTGATATCTTATTCAGATCTACATCTACATCTACATCTACATGGGATACTCTGCAAATCACATTTAAGTGCCTGGCAGAGGGTTCATCGAACCACAATTATACTATTTATCTCCCATTCCATTCTCGAATAGCGCGCGGGAAGAAAGAACACCTGAATCTCTCTGTTCGAGCTCTGATTTCTCTTATTTTATTCTGATGATCATTTCTACCTATGTAAGTGGGAGTCAACAATATATTTTCGCATTCGGAGGAGAATGTTGGCGATTGGAGTTTCGCAAGTAACCCACGCCTCAGCGATAAGCGCCGTTGTTCTAATGATTCCCATCCCAGATCCTGTATCATTTCCGTAACGCTGTCTCCCCTGTATCGTGACAATACAAAACGAGCTGCCCTTCTTTGGACTCTCTCGATGTCCTCCGTCATGCCCACCTGATAAGGATCCCACACTGGGCTGCAATACTCCAAAAATGGACGGACAAGCGCAGTGTATGCAGTTTCTTTAGTAGTTCTGTTGCATCTTTTAAGGATTCTGCCAATAAAACGCAGTCTCTGGTTCGCCTTTCCCACGATATTATCTACGTGTTCTTTCCAGTTTAAGTCTGAAGTAATAGTAATTCCTAGGTATTTTGTGGAGTTTACGGCCTTCACATTTGATTGATTTATGTTGTAAACAAAGTTTAACGGATTTCTTTTCGTACTCATGTGGACGACTTCACACTTCTCATTATTTAGAGTCAATTGCCAATTTTTACACCATACTGATATCTTATTCAGATCGTTCTGCAGTTGGTTTTGATCTTCAGATGATTTTACTAGACGGTAAATGACGGCGTCATCTGCAAACAACCTAAGAGAGCTACTTAGATTTTCCCCTAAATCGTTTATGTAAATAAGGAATAGCAGAGGACCAATAACACTACCTTGTGGAACGCCCGATATCACCTCTGTTTTAGTCGATGCCTTACCATCGATTACCACGAACTGTGTCCTCTCAGACAAGAAATCCCCTATCCAATTGCAAATTTGGGGCGATATACCATAACCACGCAATTTGATTAAAAGCCGTTTGTGAGGTACGGTGTCAAAAGCTTTCTGGAAATCAAGAAATACGGAATCGATTTGCGAACCTTTGTCGATAGCACCCATCACTTCGTGTGAATATAGAGCTAGTTGTGTTTCGCATGAACGATATTTTCTAAATCCGTGTTGACCTTGGGTCAAAAGATCGTTCTGTTCGAGATAATTCATAATATTTGAATACAGGATATGTTCCAAAACCCTGCTGCAAATTGACGTCAATGAAATAGGCCTGTAGTTTAGTGGGTTACTCCTACTGCCTTTCTTGAATATAGGTGTGACCTGTGCAACTTTCCAATCTTTTGGTACAGATCCTTCTATGAGAGAGCGGTTGTATATGACTGTTAAGTAAGGAGCTATCGCTTCAGCATAATCAGATAGAAATCTAATGGGTATACAATCCGGACCTGAAGACTTGTTCTTATTAAGTGATTTTAGTTGCTGCACTACTCCGATGATATCTACTTCTATGTTATTCATTGCGGCATCTGTTCGTAATTCGAAATCTGGAATATTGGTTTCGTCTTCTTTAGTGAATGAGTTTCTAAAAGCTAAGTTTAGTAACTCTGCTTTAGTAGCGCTGTCATCGGCAGGATCGCCATTACTATCACGTAGTGAGGGTATTGTTTGTGTTTTGCCCCGAGTATATTTAACATATGACCAAAATCTCTTTGGGTTTTCAGTCAAATTACGAGAAAGAGTTTCGTTGTGATAAATGTTGTAGGCATCTCGCATTGAAATCCTCGCTAAATTTCGAGCTTCTGAGTACAATCGCAAATCCTGGGGATTTCGTGTTCGTTTAAATTTAGTATGCCTTTTCCTTTGCTTTTGCAACAGTGTCCTGACCTGTTTTGTGTACCAAGGGGGATCGCCTCCTTCTTTTATTAATTTATTAGGTATAAAACTTTCAATTGCTGTCGATACCACTTCTTTGAATTTTAGCCACATCTGGTCTACACCTACGTTTAGTGTTAGAAACGAGTGGAAGCTGTCTTTCAAGAAGCAATGTATTTTGTTTCTATCTGCTTTCCTGAACAAATATACTTTGCGTTTATTTTTGGTAACTTTGGGACTTTCGATATTCAATTTCGCTACTACAGCTCTGTGTTCACTAATACCTGTATCCGTTTTGATGCTCATTATGAGCTCAGGATTATTTGTTGCTAAGAGATCAAGTGTGTTTTCACATCCATTTACAATTCTAGTTGGCTCATGAACTACTTGTTCGAAGTAATTCTCAGAGAATGCGTTGAGTACAATTTCGGACGATGTTTTATGCCTACCTCCTGATTTGAAAATATAATTTCGCCAACAGATCGAGGGTAAATTAAAATCACCACCTACTATTATCGTGTGAGTCGGGTACGTTTTTGTAATTAGACTCAGGTTTTCTTTGAACCTTTCTGCTATTGTATCGTCAGAGTCGGGAGGCCGGTAAAAGGAACCGATTATTAACTTCTTACGATTTTTGGGTACAACCTCTACCCATAATAGCTCGCACGAACTATCAACTTCAACTTCGCTACATGAAATACTACTTTTGACGGCGACAAACACGCCACCACCTATTTTGTTTAATCTATCCTTTCTGAATATCGTTAGATCTTTTGAAAATACTTCTTCTGAACTTATTTCCGGCTTGAGCCAACTTTCGCTGCCTAAAATGATGTGTGTTTCGGTGCTTTCTATTAACGCTTGCAGTTCTGGAACTTTCCCGACACAGCTACGACAATTTACAACTGTTATACCGATAGTTTCCGGATCTACATTTCTCCTGTGATCCACCTGAACCCTTTGAGATTGCCCATTTTCTATTTCCCCGAAGCTCTTTATCCTAAAAAACCGCCCAGTCCACGCCACACAGCCCCCGCTACCCGTGTAGCCGCTTCCTGCGTGTAGTGGACTCCTGACCTATTCAGCGGAACCCGGAAACCCACCACCCGATGGCGCAAGTCAAGGAATCTGCAGCCTACACGGTCGCAGAACCGTCTGAGCCTCTGATTCAGACCCTCCACTCGGCTCTGTATCAGAGGTCCACAGTCGGTCCTGTCAACTATGCTGCAGATGGTGAGCTCTGCTTTCATCTTGCAAGCAAGACTGACAGTCTTTACCACTTCAGTTAGCCGCTCGAAACCTGAGAGGATCTCTTCAGATCCGAAACGACACACATCATTGGTACCGACGTGAGCCACCACCTGCAGTTGGCTGCACCCCGTACCCTTCATGGCATCCGGGAGGACCCGTTCCACATCTGGAATGACTCCACCCGGTATGCACACGGAGTGCACGTTGGCCTTCTTCCCCTCCTTGGCAGCCATCTCTCTAAGGGGCTCCATCACCCGCCTAACGTTGGAGCTCCCAACTACAAGTAAACCCACCCTCTGTGAAAGCCCGGATCTTGCAGGCTGGGTGGTGACAGGGCGAGAGACACCATCCGACTCAGGAACGTCGTCCTGAGCAGACAGCGCCTCAAACCTGTTCGCAAGACGAACCAGGGAGGTCTCACGATCGGTCCCCCGGAATGTCTTGCGCCTCCTGCCACGCACTGGAGCAACCTCCCACGCAACCACGGGTGGGATGTCTGCCTCACTGCTAGCAGTTTCAGGGCATGTCGCTGCCGCAGGCCGATCGGTGGAGACGACGGGAGTCCGTTCGGTCCCCACCGCCGGCCAACAACAACGACGCCCATCGATCGCAGCTTCCAACTGTGCAACCGAGGTTAACACAGCTTGAAGCTGGGAGCGAAGTGTCACCAGCTCAGACTGCATCCGCATACAGCAGTCACAGTCCCTATTCATGATTACAATACCAACAAAAGCAAAAACTACAGTCGCGATGCGTTCAAACTAAACTGTTCGTTAGAACGCGGATGTGAATCCAATACGCACGACAGCACAGTATAACTTTACAAATTGAGACGAGAAAGTGTAGACGAAAATCAAAATACTATATGTCGCTTCTAATCAGAAAATAAAGACAGACGACTGTCGCGACGCGATTCACACGGCGGAATAATACACTAACCAGATATTTAACGCGAATAGGAATCAAACAAAAACGCGAGCACACAATAAATTTAATGCACTCAAGGGAAAACGCACTGAAAAGTAAAAATATGTAGCTTCTAGAGAGAAGCCGGTTACACTTACAACTGATAAATTACTGCTACGCTACTGGAGAGGTGTGCTCTGGACCACGTCCGCTGGGCGACTGACTGGAGTAAACAAACGGTAACTGTTTCAAAACAAAGACAGACGACTGTCGCGACGCGATTCACACGGCGGAATAATACACTAACCAGATATTTAACGCGAATAGGAATCAAACAAAAACGCGAGCACACAATAAATTTAATGCACTCAAGGGAAAACGCACTGAAAAGTAAAAATATGTAGCTTCTAGAGAGAAGCCGGTTACACTTACAACTGATAAATTACTGCTACGCTACTGGAGAGGTGTGCTCTGGACCACGGCCGCTGGGCGACTGACTGGAGTAAACAAACGGTAACTGTTTCAAAACAAAGACAGACGACTGTCGCGACGCGATTCACACGGCGGAATAATACACTAACCAGATATTTAACGCGAATAGGAATCAAACAAAAACGCGAGCACACAATAAATTTAATGCACTCAAGGGAAAACGCACTGAAAAGTAAAAATATGTAGCTTCTAGAGAGAAGCCGGTTACACTTACAACTGATAAATTACTGCTACGCTACTGGAGAGGTGTGCTCTGGACCACGTCCGCTGGGCGTTGTGCAGTTGGTTTTAATCTTCAGATGATTTCACTAGACGGTAATTGGCGGCGTCACCTGCAAGCAACCTAAGGGAGCTACTTAGATTTTCCTCTAAAACATTTATGTAAATAAGGAACAGCAGAGGACTAATAACACTACCCTGTGGAACGCCCGATATCGCTTCTGTTTTAGTCGATGCCTTACCATCGATTACTACAAACTGTGTCCTCTCTGATAGAAAATCCCATATCCAATCGCAAATTTGGGGCGATATACCATAACCACGCAATTTGATTAAAAGCCGTTTGTGACGAACGATGTCAAAAGCCTTCTGGAAATCAAGAAATACGGAATCGATTTGCGAACCCTTATCGATAGCACCCATCACTTCGTGTGAATAAAAAGCTAGTTGTGTTTCAAATGAACGATATTTTCTATCGCCGTGTTGACCTTAGGTCAATAGATCGTTCTGTTCGAGATAATTCATAATATTTGAATACAGGATATGTTCCGAAATCCTGCTGCAAATTGACGTCAATGAAATAGGCCTGTAGTTTAGTGGGTTACTCCTACTGCCTTTCTTTAATATAGGTGTGACCTGTGGAACTTTCCAATCTTTTGGTACTTATCCTTCTTTGAAAGTACGGTTGTATATGGCTGTAAAGTAAGGAGCTTTCGCTTCAGCATAATCTGGTAGTAATGTAATGGGTATACAGTCCGGACCAGAAGACGTTCTTGTTAAGTGATTTTAGTTGTTTCACTACTCCGATGATATCTACTTCTACGTTACTCATTCTGGCCTCTATTTTTAATTTGAAAAAATATTACAAGCAGAATTGCTCAAGTCGAATACAATTTTTTTTTAAAATTTAGAATTCTTGCAAATCAAATAAAATCAGTGTGGTGTGAAGGGCATGGCAAGAATGCTAGTTTTTTCATTGTAATCGACTTGAGCAATTCTTCTCGTAATATTTTTGACGTCATGTGTTTCTTGTAACTGTTTTTTATTCTTCTGATGAAGTTGTCCCTAGGGACAACGAAATCTATGTCAAATACATTAAAACTACGCAACCGGTTGGCAGATATATAAAATTGTTTTAAAAAAATTCAATTGCATTGATGCAAGCCTGTATTCGTCGTAGTATAAAGTCCACTAGATTATTAAGGGATGACTGGACCAGATAATCCCACACCCCTCTACAGCTACATCTCTGAGATGTTTCGTCCAAAAACAGTCGTTTCAATATTTGCCAAGTATGTACGATAGCGTAAATATCTGGAGAATATGCTGGCCATTCTAATTTAACAATGTCGTTGTCATAAAGGAACGAATTCACAAGATGTGTACGATTAACACGAGAATTTTCGTCAGTTAAGACGAACACTTCACCGAAATGCTACCGATATACTTCCGCTATATTTCGGAGGATGTCGTGTCCGCACCGTTATAGCCGTTTGATTTTCTACTACGACCACCAGTGGTGTACGGTGGCGCCACATAATGCCACCCCAAAACATTAGGCAGCACCACCTAGCTTCACTCGCTAGACAGTGAGTCTAAGACTTTCAGACTGACCAGGCTATATCGGAAAACGTCTCGGATATAGGTATGGATGAAGGCAGATGCGAGTCTCAACATATCTCATCTTATCAGCACCTTATGCCGATTCTGACGACTCTATTCAGCATGTTATTGGAGACATCTGTATCGTGCTGCATTAAGTGACAACGCGGGATCTCGCCATGGATGTCGGGAGCGAAGTTGCATCTCATGTAGCCTGCTGCGTGCACTTTGAGTCGAAACACGACATCCTGTGGCTGAATGAAAATCATTATGCAGAGTGATAAAGTTTCTCTTATGGTTCCTCCAAGCTTGTGTCAGTAAGTAGCGGTCATCAGCTACTGTGCTAGTCTTTTGGCGGTCAGATCGAGGCAAGTCATCGACGATTCCTGCATCTCTGTACCTTCTCCATATCCAAATAAGGTCGCTTTGGTTCTCTTTGAGACGTCTGTAATCTTCCCTTGATGAGAGTTCGTCCTGACACAAAGTAACAATGTTGATACTGTCAAACTTTCCCATTTAGTTTCTAGGCATGGCTGAACTACAGTTAACACAAGCAATGTACTTCCATCCAGGTGTTATGACTGGAACTGATCAGCTGTAATACCCACTACGTCTTATTTCATTGCTCAAGTGTGGTTGTTTACATCTTTGTGCAGGTTGAGTGACATCTGTGGACGATCTAAGGAACTGTGATCTTGATGCTATATACACTCAACATCAGTGTACAGGAGACTTTAAAACTAACTTGATGCAACACTTTTTTAATGTGTGCATGTATTAGGAAGCTCAAGTGTGTAAGTTGATATGCACACTTCAAAAGCCCTGCGTGATGGCGCTCAAAACCTGGAGATTGGAAGGTCATACTCAGACTTCATGGAAAAAAGTATGTTCTGTAGAAATGATATCAGATGAACCATGTCTACCTGTGGGTTCAAGGACGACATCGACATCACTGCACATGCAGCTCTCATTGTCGCTGTAAACTGAAGGTAATGGATCAGTGTAATATAAGCAAACAGGTATTATGCCTCACCGCTTTATGCATAAACAGTGTCATCAAATCAGTGACTTCATAAGAGGGCCCAATATTGTCAAGAAAGAAAATGATGCATCCATCTGGAAAATTGCTGCTGATGTGTGGTGAAGGATTTCAGCAGTACATTGGGTGTGTGGTGAATGGTTCACATAAGACCGTAGATAATACATCATGACGAGATCGGTCAGGTCACAGCACCTGTACCACACCCAGAGACATTGGTACATAATCCTAATGACAGTGAAGGACAGATCTGCGTCCTCCAAGGGTCTAATGGAACACATCGTTAACTGTCAATAATGACAAACCTTTTCCATTTATTATGGAATAGATTATGTGCATGTTGTTCACTTATTTGCCTTTTTTTGACTAACGTGCAAAAACATGCTAAAGGTAAAGGTACATAGATCGACATCATTGTGAACAGAAATGGTATCAGTTAGTGTTTTTGGACAAATCCAAATCCTCTTTGTTTGAAAATAATGGCCGCAATTTGATTATCTGGAAACAGTGGTAGTGGTATCACAGTGGCTGTATTCATGCAAGATATACAGCACGAACTGACGTACCTACTTATGTGGTGTTTTGGGGTACATGCACAAATCCTAATTTTGTGAAATTCCAGGGCATTGTGGTCAGTGCTGAATTTATAGAAATACAACACGGAAGTATTCATGCCTTATATGAATCAATGCCATAATGCATGGATCAAGTTATCAGGGATCATGGGAGACCGTGTGCGTACTAAGCAACATATTAATGAAGAAGTCCAATGAATATGAACTTCCTGTCCCTAGTCTATCACTGTGTTCACATTTTCCTAAATATTGGTGTATCCTATTTTTGGATTATCAGAACAGATGTAATAAGGATATGTTGTTGTTGTTGTGGTCTTCAGTCCGGAGACTGGTTTGATGCAGCTCTCCACAATACCCTATCCTGAGCAAGTCTCTTCATCTCCACATAAGAAAGGCAACCTACATCTGTCTGAATCTGCTTACTGTATCCATCTCTTGGTCTTCCTCTGCGATTTTTACCCCACACACTTCCCTCCAATGCTAAATTCACAATTCCTTGATGTCTAAGAATGTGTCCTGCCAATCTATCCCTCCTTTTAGTCAAGGTATGCCAGAAATTTCTTTTGTCCTCAATTCTGTTCAGTACCTCCTCATTAGTTATGCGATCCACCCACCTAGTCTTCAGCATTCTTCTGTAGCACCATATTTCAAAAGCCTCAATCCTCTTCCTGTCCGCACTGTTTATCGTTCATGTCTCACTCCCATACAAGGCAACACTCCATACAAATGCCTTCAGAAAGGACTTCCTTAGGCTTAAATCAATATTCGATGTTAACAAATTTCTCTTTTTCAAGAACGCTTTTCTACCCATTGCCATTCTGCATTTTATATCCACTGTACTGCGAGCATCATTTGTTATTTTACTGCCCAAGTAACAAAACTCATCTACCTCCTTTATTGCTTCGTTTCCCAATCTAATTCCTTCAGCATCACCTGATTTTCTTACGCTGCACTCCATTACCCTAGTTTTGGTCTTGTTAATATTCATTTTATACGCTCTCTTCAACACACTGTCCATTCCATTCAACTGCTCTTCCAGGTCCTTTGCTGTCTCTGACAGAATTACAATGTCATCGGCAAAACGTAATGTTTTTATTTCTTCCCCCTGAACTTTGATCCCTATTCCAAATTATTCCTTGCTTTCCTTCAGCGCCTGCTTGATGTACAAGTTGAATAACGTCGGAGAAAGGCTACAACCCTGTCTTACTCCCTTCCCAACCGATGCTTCCTTTTCATGCCCTTCGAGTCTAATAACTGCGGTCTGGCTTTTGTACAAGTTGTAAATAACTCTCCTTTCCCTATATTTTACCCCTGCTGACTTCAGAATTTGAAAGAGTGTATTCCAGTCAACATTGTCAAATGCTTTCTCCAAATCAACAAAAGCTAGAAATGTAGGTTTGCCTTTTCTTAATCTATCTTCTAGGATAAGCCGTAAAGTGAGTATTGCCTCCCGTGTTCCTACATTTCTCCTGAACCCAAACTGATCTTCCCCAAGGTCGGCTTCTACCAGCTTTTCCATCCTTCTGTATATAATTCGTGTTAATATTTTGCAACCATGACTTATTAAACTGATGGTTCTGTAGTTTTCACACCTGTCTGCACCTGCTTTCTTTGGAATGGGGATTATAACATTTTTCTTAAAGTCTGAGGGTACTTCGCCTGTCTCATACATCTTACACACCAGGTGAAACAGGTTTGTCATGGCTGGTTCTCCCAGAGACTTCAGTAGCTCTGAGGGAATATCATCTACTCCAGGGGCCTTGTTTCGACTTATGTCTTTCAGGGCTCTGTCAAATTCTTCTCTCAGTACAGTATCACCTATTTCATCTTCATCTATATCCTCTTCCCTTCCTACAATATTGTCTCGAAGTTCATTTCCTTTGTAGAGCCCCTGTATATACTCTTTCGACCTTTCCGCTTTCCCTTCTTTGCTGAGAACTGGTTTTCCATTAGTGTCCTTGATATTCATAGAGCTGTTTTTCTTATCTCCAAATGTTTCTTTTATTTTCCTGTAGGCTGTATCTATTTTTCCCCTATTTATACATTCTTCTACATCCTTGCATTTGCCTTCTAGCCACTCCTGCTTAGCCATTTTGCACTTCCTGTCAGTCTCATTTCTTAGTCGTCTGTACTCCATTTTGCCTGTTTCATTTACTGCATTATTATATTTTCTCCTTTCATCGATTAAATTTAGTATCTCCTGTGATATCCAAGGATTCTTTGTAGGTCTTGCCTTCCTACGTATTTTGTCCTCTGCTACCTTCACTATTTCATCTCTCAATTTTACCCATTCCTCCTCTATTGTTTTATTTTCCCCTGTTTCTGTCAATTGTTGCCTAAAGCTCCCTCTGAAATTCTGAAGAACCTCAGGTTCCTTCAATTTATCCAGGTCCCATCTCCTTATTTTCCTACCTTTTTGTAGTTTCTTCAGTTTCAGTCTACAGTTCATAACCAACAAGTTATGGTCAGAGTCTATATCTGCCCCTGGGTATGTCTTACATTGTAAAACCTGGTTCCGAAATCTATGTCTTACCATTATAAAATCTATCTGGTATCTCCCGGTGTCTCCTGGTCTCTTCCACGTATACAACCTTCTTTTGTGATTCTTGAACCAGGTGTTTGTTATAACTAAATTATGTTCTGTGCAAAATTCTACCAGGCGGCTTCCTCTTTCATTCCTTTTGCCCAGACCATATTCACCTACTACCTTTCCTTCCCTTCCTTGTCCTACTACCGAATTCCAGTCTCCCATAACAATTAAGGTTTCCTCTCTCTTAATTGTCTGAATAATTTCCTTTAGCTCCTCATATATTTCTTCGATTTCCTCGTCATCGGCAGAGCTAGTTGGCATATAAACCTGTACTACTATGGTCGGTGTTGGCTTCGTATCTATCTTGACAATGATAATGCGATCACTGTGCTGGTCATAGTAGTTTACCCACATTCCTATTTTCTTATTCATTATCAATCCTACTCCTTTGATACCCCCAATTGATTTTGTATTTATAATCCTGTACTCACCTGACCAGAAATCCTGTTCATACTGCCACCGAACTTCACTAATCCCCACTATATCCAACTTCAACCTATCCATTTCCCTTTTTAAATTTTCTAATTTTCCTACTCTATTAAGGGATCTAACATTCCACGCTCCGACCCGTAGAATGCCAGTATTGTCTTTCCTGATGATCACATCCTCCTGAGTAGTCCCCGCCCGGAGATCCGAATGGGGGACTATTTTACCTCCGGAATATTTTACCCAAGAGGATGCCATCATCATATGTTCATACAGTAGAGCTGCATGTCCTCGGGAAAGGTAACGGCTTTAGTTTCCCCTTGCTTTCAGCCGTTCGCAGTAGCTGTGTGGCAAAGCCACATTAGCTGATGTTACAGGGCCAGCTCAGTCAATCATCCAGACTGTTGCCCCTGTAACTACTGAAAAGGCTGCTGCCCCTCTTCAGGAACCACACTTTTGTCTGGCCTCTCTACAGATACCCCTCCGCTGTGGTTGCACCTACGGTACGGCTATCTGTATCGTTGAGGCTCGCAAGCCACCCCACCTCGGCAATGTCTGTGGTTCATGGGAGTGGAAAAACGATATAATAGGTAATATAATACTCTGAAATCATGGAATTAGGTTTTTCTGAGTTCCTATAATTTCAGCGATCCCTAACGTGGACTCTTCGTATTTAGTGGTGATAATACTGATAATTTTTGGAATGAAGTTCAGGTACATTTCAAGGTCATTTATAATGCCCACTTACCTACTACTATCTAAATCCCAACGATCCTACCTGTCGTATTTGTGTTGAGTAGCGCAGAAACGTGGGAAGCCTTAAATTTAGATAGGGACATTGGTAATTTGGTAGAATCCGTGTGCATCGAAGGAAACGGCATTGTGATCGATATATATAAACGTTCGACTCTCGCTTAGCATTTAATGAATAAAAAGTGACATGGCGGAACAGATGATTTATATAGCTTCTTTTTTTTTGACATGACGATTTTATTGAAATTTGACTTACCTGAAGACTGCGATATAATCCATTATATTTGAGGTACGAAAAAGAAACACTTGTTTAAACTATACCTGACCTAACTTTCACTTAAAAAAGTGATCTGTAGCGTAGCCTTAAGAAGGTTAGGTATTGGTTAAACAAGAATTTTTTTTTTAGTATGTGAGGGCGCGTAGCGCCCGAATCTCCGGTTCAGAAACACTAAATCTTTTACAGTTGCATCTTCGATATATACCATTTCAGGCGGATGTTATTTGATTGCAGGTATTCTCGGAAATTAACTTCAACTGTCCTTACAAATTGAACACTTCGCTACCAACATTGACACACAAGGGGTACAACACAGTAAGTAAAATTTAACGAAGCACTTTCTTCATTTGTGACAATTTATTAAATCAATCAATAAACACAATAACATCGTAATATGACAAAGACACAAACATTATTCGCTGTCCAAAACACCGCCCATGGTATATGAAACAGGCGCCATACCCTTCTTCCCATATCCGGGATAAACTTTGGAAATGTCTGTCAGAAAGACTGGCAGAGTGTCAGAAGACACGCATTTTCCCCGAAGTGTTAAATTGTGGATGTACAGAAACTGGAATAAATATAATTCATCCC
Source organism: Locusta migratoria (assembly GCA_026315105.1). NCBI lineage: Eukaryota > Metazoa > Arthropoda > Insecta > Orthoptera > Acrididae > Locusta > Locusta migratoria. The sequence continues at coordinate 213,379,002 of CM048755.1, read as the reverse complement.
GCTCTCCAGGTCTTCCTTCTTTTTTCACTGAAGACTTCACAGATTTCCATAATCGTTCAATGTTTTGTGTATGTACAGTTGCATCTTCTGAAGAAACAAATTCGATTGAGTGGTTCACAAATTCATGGTGAATTCCGTCGTCTTTAAGCGATTGGTATGATTTCCAACCATCTGTTATAATTTTCGTTCCGGGGAGAACGAAATGTTTTATTAGTGGAACTAATGTTTCTTTTCCTCGAGAACGTACACGAACAATGAAACATCTCCGGGATTCCATCTCAAGTCCTGCAAAAACCCAGATTTGCTCACGTTCGTTTTTTAAAAATCTTCCTCTGCCATACTTCCGAGTAGCAATGTGAGACTCGTCTACCTCTACAATTTTATTCTCGCCGCCAATTGGTACACTGTCATTTGTGACAATCACATAGCAAACTTCTCTACAGAAACCGTAATATTCACATACAGTCTTCAATGTAAGTCCAGACTCTGCTGTAGCCTCTTCTAGTGTTGTATTACGTATCCAACATGCAACCACTATTATGCTCTGATCTATGCTTAATTTGGCACAGTCGAACCATGTGTTTTTTGTTATAGATGTTCTTCTCCTACACTTTTTACACATAAGCTGCCAAAGAAAATTCACATTATCTCTTCTCTTGCTGAGAATAACAGAATTTTCTGACCCACAATGACTGCAGTTTCTGGGGCTGGAATCTGGCAATAGCCCATACTCCCATGCAAATTTCAAACATTTTTCAGTGTCACCTAAACGTGGAATTAAATTCTTCCACGTAAGACAATGCGAAGCACACATTATATCACCTTCACTCGAAACTTGTATGACGCTCACTAAAATTTATTTCACTCTCCGTTCTCGAAACAAAACACGATATTCGAATTTCCCGCTTCACTTTTCTTACCGTTCGATATGTATCGACCGCAGCCGTGACGCGACTACGATTTACACGGTGCAGCGACTTCGATGTGCACGGATTCTACCAAATTACTGGGACATTTTTGCAGCAAGGCCCAAGAGATGTATACACATGTCAAAAAAAGAGCCACAGGCTATCAGTATGGTGACAGTTATTGTAACTTCACCTTATTGTTGAAGATGGATTATGAATGCCAACAATGGTGAGCTCAACACTAGACTGAGGGATTCACAAGACAGTACATTGGACACCACAGTGGCAACTTATCGTCTTTTGAGACGAGTTCCAGTTATCTGCACAGTAACTATGGTGGGGGGAAAAAGAGTTTATGGAATTAGGTTTTATCTGAGTTTTCATAATTTCAGCGATCCCTAACGTGGACTCTTGGTATTTAGTGGTGATAATACTGATAATTTTTGGAATGAAGTTTGGGTACATTTCAAGGCCATTTATATTGCCCACTTGCCTACTACTATCTTATCCCCACCGATCCTACGTATTCATCGCCAGGTGTGATGGTATTAGGTGTCATCGCTCACAGAAAACGATCGCCTGTGGTTACATAGCCGGCTGTTTAGACAACAGACAGTTGATTTTTGACGTGTTGATGCTGATGACGATGTTCCACCTTAGTAGGCAGGTTTTCTTTCGAATTAACGACAAACGCGACAGAAGATAATTTCAAGCGGTATCTTTACGCACCTTTTATTTCTGGTTAAAACAATGAAGATCGTATTACTGGGAAATAAAACAATAAGGTCGTTTAAGAAGGACATTCACTAATCTCGCTATTAACGTGAATTTGTTGTAGAAATTTAAGAGAATAACGAGTTTTATACTTTTTGAAAAGTTATATGTAAGAAAATAAAGAGAAAAATAAACAAATATTCCACCATAGCACAGAAGTATCTGTTGTATTTAACATTCCAGGAAACCTCTTGAAGAGTGTAAGAGCTCAAGGAGGGCCATGAGTTTTATAAGTATTTCGGCTTAAATATTGCCAACTTTGACTTAAAGCTTCTAGCGAAATGAAATGTTTGGGATGTTGTTCTTTGGGTAGCTGGGAATCCGAAATCGGCATGCCTCCTTGTGGTAAAGTACAGATACTTATGAAAATTCGTAATAGTGTCTACAGGTTGCGTAACTGACTGCACAAAGTGTCGTGTATTTCGGCTTCCTGGTTTAGGTAAAATAAGTACAGTGATCAGAGTCAGCACCGAAGATGGGACGGCCGACAAGTATTAAGGTGCGTAGCCGAGCTTAAAAGCTTTGAGGTTAATGTTTTTATTTTTCTGATATCAATATTTTAATGTGTAAATTGTATTATGTTTGCATCGGGTGGCAGAAAAAAGGTCCTGTATCTAAACTTTACTTAGGAAGTAAGCAACATTCAGAACGTAAATTAAGAATACTAATTGTTAAACAGCAGGCAACGATAAAACACTTGTTAGATAAGCAACAGAATGCCACAAAGGTACCATTTGAGTACAACGTCTCTCATGGCTACCGATGTTTACGGCATTAGACGCCCCACATATTATCTACCATGCAACCACAATGTTGGCCGTTTACGAAAACAGGGCCGCACGGGAATTGCATTGTGGTTTAGAGCATCATGCTGAAAAAATGAAATGTTTGTAACTCTATCGGACCAAACTGTGTAGTCATCAGTCCGTAGCTTACGAACTACTTAAATTGAGGTAAACTAACCTAAGGACAACACACACACACACCCATGCCCCAGGGAGGACTCGAACCTCCGACGGCGAGCAATCGCGCTCTGCAGCAAGGCGCCTTAGACCGCTCGGCTACTCCACCGCGGTGCATCATGCTACGGATTGGGCGACCGATCCCGCCGGAGTTTCGAGTCCTCACTCGGGAATGGGGTCTGTGTTTTCCTTAGTGTGAGTTACTTGAAGTTGTTTGTAAGTCTAGGGACTGATAACCACAGCCATATCGGAAAAATAGTTTTAAAACATTGTTTATGACAGCAGGGGCGGTACTAGATGTATCTAAAGGCGACTACAGTGTGGAGATATGAAGCTTAGTTGAACTGTTTAGTTCAAGAGTACCTCAGAACAGCGGTATAGTGCTAGTGTCGATCCAATGCAGAACAATAACAACGACAAACAAAACAAAACTGCGTTATTCACAACAACAGTACCCGATGTTCACATTTCGTCATAAAAGACTACAAGGATTTTTGCACAGGAAAACAGAAATGAAACATGAAAAATTATTTTTTCTGCAAGACGATTCAGTGGAATGTGTGGTGTTTACGTTTGAGCGTACGGATATTGTACATGAGGAGTACAATGATGTTTCAAATGTTTGTATAGCTTATGGGACTTAACTACGGGGTCATCAGTCCCTAAACTTACAAACTACTTATGAACTAACTAATACTAAGGACAGCACAAACATCCATGTCCGAGGGGGGATTCGAATCCCCGACCGTAGTGGCCGTGCAGACCGTGACTGGAGCGCCTCAGTCCCCTCGGCCACCGCGGCCGGCAGTACAATGATGATAAGTGTCTAAGATGTGAACGATATTGAAACAGGTGCTAAGTCATGTATCTTATCATCCTTACCGAAAAGTGAAACATAATAAAGACCCGGTTTCGAATTCCGGCTGGGTACACATTTTCAGCATTGCCCATTCGCAGTTGAAGTCATATATTCTGTAAATATGAAGGTAATAAAGGTCAATCGTTATCTAAATAGTGGGTACTAAACATAATTACTTTCATGGAAGTTCATCCGCAGCATAATAAAAGGAATAATTAGGAACAGATTTCGAATACTTCTGCAGCAATATGAGTGTGTGGGGCACAAGAAAGTCTACGTTTATTCACCGAAAGACAAGACATACTTGTAACATAAAACGATGCTTGCACTTTCAAACATGCTCGTTACAATTTCCAGAATGAGCATGATAGTGATCCACTACGTTACGGACATCAAAGTGCGCCTAACATATATTACATTGATTTAAATGGAAACAATGCATGATTAAATTCAAAAAGTGCTAACTAATTCGAACACGTACCACTGTGAAATTTCAAGCAACGTATCAACTTGACGATGCGCAGAAAACTGCGGAATCCGCATGAAAATATGCAGAAGATATAAAGACACTTAGCTCATCGTTGAAAAAAGAATTTGTTTACAACACCGACCAGTAAGGATTTGAAGAGGAAATGCATTAAAAATTAATCCTGGCAGTGCCTTAAATCATTCGTGTACAATAATGCCGACTGTTAACCTAGATGTTAAAGTGGTTGGAGAGATATTTATAGTGTTGCGAGAAACTTCAGTTGTTCTGCCACATATGATTCTTTCTCGAGTACGTGATCTTTTAAGTGCAGTAGAGAATCTTTACGTCACAGCAAACAAAACTGGAGAAATGGGCTCACGAGAAGTACAATTACTGTACGAGCAATAACTGGTCAAAATATCTAGATTTTTGCTGATTACTGGTTTTCGTATTGAAATTATACTTCGTTAGAGCAGATTATCCCTCCAGCAATTTAGTCTACCTGCAACTACTCGACAAATTCTGCTCTTAGATGCTATTTTCCGTGCCCATTAAACATATTATGAGATTATCTGCTTCCTCTTACGCCTTGGAGGATAGCCGGTAGTACGATAAGCCCCAAGAGAGACTGTTAAGCATTCACTAGCAGGCCATTACATTCCACTAGCTTTCATTACCGTGTATCATCAATATGATTATATGTGCATTCTGTAAGAGTGCATACCTATTGGTTCGTAATCCCCATGGAGTTCACCTTCGACCTTTGTGATATCGTGGCGCGCCTTTTCTTTCATTCGGTGTCCATAGTGCTAATTAAAGGTTGGTTATAACATTTCTTGCATTTCCATAATGTCTATTTGGTGAGGTGTAATGCATACACCCTTGTCACAATAAAATGAAGCGACTGCGTTGCTATTCAAAGCCAACATCCCGCAAAAAAATGCTGGACAACCCTGGCTTCAATTTTATCTATTCCATACGAATAAATCCTCGGAGATAATAAAACTAGTATTTTTGAGTCCTTTTTCTGATACTGATACATCTTTTTTATCGGTTAGGATTCGGAGACCTTCTCACAGCCAACAAACTAAGGAAACAACAGATTGTGCGAACGAATTACAAGGACGCACATAACACGTTAACCGCAGTCTTACACACTAAATTCATGAAACCATTATTAAACATCAATGTATCCATAAGGCTTAAAAGGAATCAAATAATATTCATTAATATAAAAGTATTGCTTACATTAAACTTATTTAAACCTCAGGAAAATTGTTACAACAATATAATCCACTTCCAAGCCTCCAACGTAAATAAAACAAAATGACCAAGTGGTTCCAGTTCAACAGACATGTCTGCAGACTGCGCTAAGAAAGCAATACCATAGTGCACTCATCATCATCTGTTGACTTATCGGAGAAATTCAAAATTCGTTGCCTTAAACTCCTCGTTAGGTTACCCGCCCTACCCCTACAAAATTCACAATCATCAAAGTGTCATGCTTAATGATTAATTTTAGAATCTGATTAAAAGAGTTAATGTTGTACTGCAATATCTATATCGCGAACTAACGCGGAAATCAATAAGCTTCTCGCGAAATCGAAGGTAATTTAATGCTGAAAAATCATGCCTCTGCATATCTTCAAGGACTGCGTGATGTTATCTTTCAATATGATAACGAAAAATCCAATTTAACAGTACTGCTGGGGCCGAGCGGTGTGTTCCCAGCTTTAGGTCAGGATGAGGCGTGGAACATGGTGGAGCGCTAAGGGACGCTAGTGAAACAGAATTATAGTTGACACATTTTATTCCGTAACATACATTAGTTTGATGAAGGCGCTAGCTCGACAGGAGCTAGAGCAGTAGGTGGCGTCGCCTTCGAGCTGCAACCTTGGTTGAGCCCGCGCCGCGATGCCAGGAAGCGATGCAAAGACTGTTATTGTGAAGTGCTCTATCCGTTCACCAGGCTATGCAGCGGCCAGTGGATCCACGCAGGGACCCCTCTGAAGTCGGGTGTCGTGCTGGTTCCCGACTCGAGACACCAGCTGGCCGGATTAGCACCAGAGTGCTAACTCGACGACAGGAACATTGGCCTTTAGTAACCAACCACCGAAGACTGCGCTGGCCTCAGGCAGCCACCATAGAGGTGTGAAGTCGTCAGCACAGCGGATCACCATCTTCCCAGATGATGTTTAGTGTGAAGTATGGCCTCAACGAGACTCCATCTCTTAGCTGCCTCTAGCAGCTACCCGTATGTACTGCTGTGACAAAGACTGAGCACAACGATTAGGCCAGTGAATTGACGACTACCTCCTGGGCATCGTCGATTCAGAAGACCAATTGGCTGCTACTTCTAAATGTGGGAGTATTTATACATAAAATTGGCCTGAAGCTACGACGTATGAAACGGTTTGAATGTGTTCCCTTTGAAAATGCAGTGTTCGCCCGATGTGTCTTTACCGCTGATGCATCCGCGGTCTTATTCACTCTTGTGACAGAGTTACGTGTAGTTATGAAATGTTTACTAGCTGCGCCTCTGTCTGACAGCCATTTAACTCACACACAGTTCGCTGACGGTAGGCTTTCCAACTTGCCGACGCAGCGGCTGCCGTCATCACGCAAGGCGGGTGAATATTTTCTGCCACCGGCTGCTGACCTTATTCCGTCTTGCTAAAGTGAGCAAACCAAGATCGCAACACATTTCCCTGTCACAATGTTTGCGGCGTAACAGTATTATCCCGAGATACATGAAGCAGAGGATGGTCGACTGTCACGACATCAATTCCCTCACCAGTTAAAACATTAAGCTATTGGTTCTTATGAGACTGGACCGTTACCACATGCGAAGTACTACAATTAATGAACATCGACTATGGGTTGAAGCTCCATAGGAATATAGTGTCAGCAAAGCTCAAGTCGACTTTAGGCTCTGCTGGATCAAAGCCGCTATTCTTCCCCTAGGTGACAGATTTTTGTACTAAATATAACACTCTATATATCCGCAAATTATCTGCAAATCTGAACGTCTATTCTTCCTGGCACATTGCACATTTTTAAAAACTCGCAAAGTCGTGTTTTACGGCCCACCTTAGATTTGCCTTTAGTTTTGATTTTTTGGCGACATTTCGGAAAAATTAATGAAAATATAAATAATAAAAAAATTATGGACGATACGATTACGACTCTACTGTTGTGGTAATATCTATGCACCCAACACGTAATACTCTTTCTGACCGTATTTTAACGAACAGACAAAATTATTTGATAATTGAGCTTAGCTTTGACAAACATAGTCTTTTTTGAAATTTTACCTCTTTAAATAATTATTTTAATATCTCTCCCACATTTTCAATATCTTTTTCCGTTAAAATATTATCACCTGTCTTGCTTTGTTAATTTCTTATATGTTTACTTTCTTTGTCTGTACTGGTTACGCATGACTTAGGCCTGGAAGGAACGTAGCGTACATTTGGCGTTTGGAAATCAGTCACGTGATAGCCCTCGCCCGAAACATTTCCCGAAACTCTCTTTTGCATACGCCATATTGCTTTGTGTATTTGATGAGTTTCTTATTATAACTCAGGCTTTCTCGTTTCAAAGTATTGACGCACTGAAAATTGTCAAAAACACGTCGTTTTTAGAACAATGAATTAAATCAAATGTGTAACCCCTGACATCGATGGTACGGGACTTATGGTTTACTCTCGCAGCTGTTCGGCTTAACGAAATGGGCGGCGAATTAGTTTGTGATGCACGAACATCTTAGACGGCGATTCGAAAGTTGCTGGGCGCGATAGCTCAGCGCGACCGTCAGACGGTTACCGACGTGGTAGCTTAGCGTGCTCGGTCAGAGGGCTCGACGCCGTCTGTAACGAAAAAAACTGAGACAACGACGAAACGATCAAAATTAAACAAAATAAACCAACGACCACAAATGACCGATCAAACCGAAGAACCAATGAAAAGAGAGAAAAAGAAAGAGCGCTGAAGGCCGTCTGTAATAAAAAAACTGAGCAAAATTCTCAACGAACAACCCAGAACTAACATGAACAAACGACCGAACAGCATCAATCTACTTGAATAACAATAAATAAATAAACGAATAAAAATAAAAAATAAAAACCGTCACTGGCAATAAATAAATAAATAAAAATAAAAAACCGTCACTGGCATGTTTTCCTTTTTTAATTAATTTTTTTTTTCATCTTGATTCCTGAAAGGTTTTCGCACACTCTTGTTAACTGAACACAACTATATTCTGCAAGATTCCGTGTTGTTCAAAGGTAACAGCGCTTTCTCTGAAATGTGAATTTGTTCTATTTTGTAAACATACCATGAAATACGAACCAACGAATTACAACTACAGACTTATTTTTCACATGTAAATAAATTGGATAAATAATGTTATTATGACTGTTGTAAATGATGTAATTATAGTAGGAACTTTGTATATATATTCAGTACTAGAGTTATGTGGAATTCAGTGTTACCACAATTATTCCGTTTGTTATTTTAGCTGTAAAAGAAAACGTAGTCACGCTTTGAAACAGAATATTTGCTCTGTATTTTAGCGCAGAACAAAGTAACACGAAGAAAGTCATATCTGAAATACAGAGAAGGTAATAAAATCTACGTAATAAGCGCCTGTAGCAACCATACCAAACACCAACATTTTATTGATTATAGAGGTAATCTGTCTTGTGCTGACTGCAATTAAGAGGTTTATTTTTACACCAGACGCGTTTCGCTTTTTTTATTTTAAAAGCATCTTCTGTGGTATGTAAATGTTACAAAGGTTTGTACAATTTGTTTTTGATAAATAGATTAAAACAGTTAAAAATCATTTTGCACGTTAGGCCTAAGTGTTTTTAATTTAATATTCGGTCTACTCACGGTGTTGATGTCTCTTCTCTACATGTAACTACTGCTTCTCCGTCTTGTTGGCTGGAGTTCGTTTTTTCCTGGCGAGTGTTTCAGGGCTGTGTACAGCACTTTTCGTGTGTTTTTGTTTCGGTTTTTCCTTTTCATCTCAGCACATCACAGCACTTCACTTTTTGAAATGTATACTGATTACATATCGCCTGCTATATGTGGAATGCCTGTCTGTTCATTTGTCATTTCACTACAGTGTGGCTATGTTTTCGTGTGTTCATTTGCTTTTCGTTTGGTCTGTGAATGTTGCCAACGTTATATATTTATAATATAAATACGACTTTATTCTACATGAGTGTGTGTATGTGTGTGTGAGGAAGAGAAAGAGAGAGACAGAGACAGATAGACAGACAGAGAGAGAGAGAGACAGAGAGAAAGAGATTTTTTTCCCTCGTGAACAGGGTGTTAAGATGTTTTTCAGATGAGTAAATGCAGGTTTTAATGGCAACATGAGTGAGTGTGTGTGAGTGTGTGAGAGAGAGAGGTAGAAATATTTGATTCAATGAACAGGGTGTTAAGATGTTTTTTCAGATGAGTAAATGCAGGTTTAATTGGGTTGTAATGGCGGGGAGGGGGGGGGGGGGGGTAGGAGGTGAGGGTATCGTGGTTTGTGTTTTTATGAAAGGGGTTGCCTCTCAGGGGTTGCCTCTCATAATGCCCTGAAACACTCGCCAGGAAAAAACGAACTCCAGCCAACAAGACGGAGAAGCAGTAGTTACATGTAGAGAAGAGACATCAACACCGTGAGTAGACTGAATATTAAATTAAAAACACTTAGGCCTAACGTGCAAAATGTTTTTAACTGTTTTTAATCTATTTATCAAGAACAAATTGTACAAACCTTTGTATCATTTACAGACCACAGAAGATGCTTTTAAAATAAAAAAGCGAAACGCGTCTGGTGTAAAAATAAACCTCTTAATTGCAGTCAGCATAAGACAGATTACCTCTATAATCAATTTTAACATCTGCTGCGGAACATGGCCACACAACCAAACATTGTACCAACATTTTAGTAGACGCATTGATTTTGATTAATTACTTTCAACATATTCCATAAGTAGTGAATAATTGCTTAGAAAAAAAGTGGCAAGGTAATTTGTTGAGATGAAGGCCCTATACACATATCCATTAATAGTGAATAATTGCATCGAAAAAATAAATTTGTTGCAATGTATAAACTTCCCTTTCGTTTCATTAAGGAACGACAGTTGCCACAGAAATCGAGGACTTCATTTTTATATGAAACTACCAGTATCGGCACGTTGTTTAGAATATTCATTATTACAGTATTTTCCCAGGTTTTGTGCGTATGCTTCAGAAGACCATTGTTCAATTCTTTGCACGTATTTCACGGCATGTTCACGAAATAGAAGAAACGCACATTTTAGAGGGAGCACTCTTACATATGCACAACTCTAAATATCGCATAACATGGCGCTATTTAATTTATAAGGGGTCCCGAAACCCTTTTAGTTGCCAAGGCAAAGAATAAATAAAAATAAAAAAGATGGTGTCAGCGTATTTTTGTTTTCTTTTAATACCTTGTGAGGGGGGGGGGACAAGAACCGGTGGTTTTTTATCACTAGAGAACCTGTATTTTTTTTCTTTAGCTTGGAGGGGGGACGAAAACCGGTGCACTAACGGAAAGATCATTGCCCGTCACTGGCATATTATATATATTAGTGGGGATGTGTGGGGAGGCCTTTAGTGGCGTAGTGGTCAGCGAAACTGCCTAGAAACAGGAGACCCGGTTTTGAATCCCGGCTGTGAACACATTTTCAGCTTTGTCCATTCGCAGTTCATGTCATACATTCTGTGAATATGAAAGAATAACAGCTGCAGGATCAGAACTGACGTCTGTTCTTTCGAAACATACGCCACATTTATATATAGACATGATTAACTTACAAATTTACAGATATATACATAATGTTGTCATCAACAATTTTCTGAATAATCAATAAATGTAATGTGAAGTCCACTTTCACTGAAGATTGCTTCTGAGAGACAGTTCTGTAGTTCTTGTAGCGGGCGGCAGACAGAAGCACGCTGCCTTATTCCCATGCTCGGGATTTTTCCGCTGACTATTTGCTTCTTGCGTGAGCAAAGCACATCTCCCGACGGCTTCTTTCTCTCCACTGTCTTCCCATGCTGCTCTCTGGTTGGCGAAAGCCTACGAAGCCTCTGATACTGAGACGTATTACACTTTTTGCCAGTTCATAATATCACATAATATCACTTCATGTACCAATGATTAAACAAAAAGTTGGATTTTATATATCAGTACCTATACATAAGGTAATAATGCTAATGTCGTATATAAGCATTTTAAGATTACTTCCGAATATATCCATGACGTTTTTGCGAGTTATCGAATACTAGTTATCTATACTATACGATGTTAGTACTTTGAAAAGTGAAAATGAGTTACACTTTGACTCTGAGCGCCGGCCGCGGTGGCCGAAGGGACTGAGGCGCTCCAATCACGGTCTGCACGGCCACTACGGTCGGGGGTTCGAATCCCCCCTCGGGCGTGGATATTTGTGCCGTCCTTAGTGTTAGCTATTTCATAACTAGTTTGTAAGTTTAGGGACTGATGACCCGTAGTTAAGTCCCATAAGCTATACAAACATTTGAACATTTTTGACTCTGAGCACCGCTTGTGTGGATAGTAACTTAATTGCTATCAAGTTCAAAAACTCAAGAATATGGTTATTGGATTATTTGATCCTATCAATTGTTTTGTATTCATTACATCGTCATTCCCTTGTACATTTCAGTTAACTAAGATCTGATACTATTGATCCATACCTAGACGTTAGGTTATAATGCCGGTTCCTCATAACGAACCTTTCGCACAATGGCATTATGTCTGCACCGAAATTTTGTCTAAAAAGTCACATATTATTTTAATTCTATTTCTCAGTCACCATTTGTATACAGTAGATAAGATAAATGATAACTGATGTCTAAATTTTGACTTTGGGCTAAAAATCAGTTGCGTCATAGCTGTAAAATTTGAGGCGATTTTACTATACCTTCTCCACTTTTATTATGATTTTAAATAGCTGACCTACATGCTAACAAAAATTATCGTACTTATCGTAATTGTTACCTATAATAGCATACATCAATTATCTGCTCTTTGCACACTAACTATGTAACCTCAGCATTGAGTAACAATGACTTTAGAGCCGCAGTGGAATGCCCGTGTGCCCTAAGGCTCCTTTCTACGGAACACGTGGTTGCTCCCTGTCGGAGCTTCGAGTCTTCCCTCAGGCATGGGTGCTGGTGTTGTCCTTAAGCTATTTTAAGTTCGTTTAAGTAGTTTGGAAACCAATGGACTGATAACCGCAGCAGTTAAGTCCATAGTTTTACAAACATTTGAATGACTTAAATGAACACCTTTCATAATTTTGGTTGCATGACCTGTATTATGTGACACCTAATTTACCCTTCCCAATGTTATCGGTAAATTGACGATACGTTGAGATACACGTTGATTGTCATGTTGTAAATGTTAATGTCCTTGCACGTATACCAGATCGTTGTGCTTGATATCAGGAAAATGTGATGCTCAAATGTCATGTATATAGCGCCATCTGATACCATATTGTGAGTTGGTCAGCTAATTTAGTCAGTTATGTTTTAACTTACTGTGACCGTGGTGAATGAAATGAAAGGTGGATTTGGAAAGTGGGTGTATTTAAAAAGCTACGTATTTCTCTGACTTTTCATTACAGAATGTTGGGTACGATTTTCCATGTCCATTTACAGATACGAAGATGGCAGTTTAATCTGCTGAAACCGGTCATTTAAAAAAAAGAAGCGATCTTAACTTTTTTCATAATAAATTGTTTTAACGGATAGCTATCCAAAATTTGACTACATTTTATAAAGAGATTAAAAGAAATCTTTTGAAAGGACAGCTTCCTCGGTCCTATTTTATTGGGCTGATAAGTAAATCTGTAATTGGGGATTTGGATGGTGGAAGAATTAACCATTTTAACTTAACGCATTATCAAATTAACAGCGCATGAAATCGTGGTCAGTTGGAGCGCTGTTGACGTTTTTATCCTCACATTTCTGGGTACACGCAGTTTAAAGGGTACCAATAATTGTATCTTAACTGCGTCCTATCATCTTTTCCCTAACTGCGTCCATCTGACAAGGAATAAAAAGTGGGTATGTCAAGTACAGTGGAGATTGCGATGAACGCAGGAATGACGAATCGGCGTCCGACACCTGAGTACAACACGGACTGACATGTCTACAGAAAACCTGATCAGAAAATATCTATGCGAAACAGCGTGGTTATCACTTAATTGAGCTGAGACGAAAGTCTTCCGTGAGAAACACTAAAATGGATCTCTGGATGACCAACAAAGTATCCTGATTGGGAATTTTGTTCTTCTTCTACCACCCTTGCTCAGGTAGATAGAGTTACCGCTGTGTCGGATTACAATTGGTGGATTTAATTTGCAGTGGCACCCAATGAACGATCTACGATGGGTAACTTCACGTTTCCAGTATTTGGTGTACGGTACCAATCTTTTCGTCATGCATTTGCTTAACATCAAGTCTGTTTGTTTACAAGGTTACCATTAACTTCTTTAAGTCTCTCACGTCTTTAGGACGCTGACGGTGTTCCTTAGCTGTAATTGATTGTTTAAACAGAACACCCGTTTCACGTTAAGGGTTCACCGTTGTAAAACGTACCTATTCATTGATCGTAGCTCTTAAGAAAGTCTTATGATAACAAGGGGCAGGTTTACTGATTCCGTTTTTTTCTTTAGCGTTAGGTGACAAAGTATTACTTTACCCTTGACATGTACCTTGTGGCACAGAAGATCAAGTGTCATGGTACTTCCTTCTAAACAGCTATCGCGATCTGGCTCAGAAGGGGCCCATAAGAACGAATCGACAGTCGTGTCATCTTCTGCCAATGAAGTCACAGGAATGAAATATCGTGGGCCACGAGATAAGGTCACTGCTCTTTCAGTCGTGTCTGTTTTCTTGACCATGGAAACACTAATTCTCTTTCAAGTAGTTCTTTAAATGGCATCATGGAGCCGAATGCACCTCGATCCAGTCCCGGTACGGCCTGTTTAGAGTTTCAAGCTAAAAGGTCTAAATATTGTGGTAATAAATCGAAAAAAAGAAAAAGTCGCGGCAGCTCCAGGAATCAAAGTCGGATTTTTGGCCCACTATAGGTTACAGTAGTAACACTCAAAGTGAGCCTTTGCGATCGCCTTTTGAAAGCTCGAAATTTAAATGACAATGACGGCTTAACCGTACATCTGACACGCAAAAATTGAATAAACAAATCTGTAGAGGAGCAAATTCTCTATAACTTTGCTCTGCTATCTTTTTTCATATCTTGCATCGTTTCATAGATATTTGCAAAAATGACGGCGATTTGACACCGCCTCTTGATTTTACGTATACCAGGCGTCAGGAAATGTCACGTGACATACCTCGCTCAGAACTCTCTCTGGCATACGCCATTTTGCTTCCTGTATTTTATAATTTTATTATTATAACTTACGCGTTATCATTTCAAAGCACTGGCGCACTGAAGAATTAACTAAGGCACGTGGTTCATTGTAGGATAAATTGTAATCTATTGTATAAAGTTGTCATTTTAGCTGTAAGCAACTGCCAGCAAGAATACGAGAATTAAGGGAAAACGCTGCAGTTGTACGCCATGGTGTAGTGGGTAGTGGGTAGACGCATGTGGTTGGTGATTCGAAACCCGCCGACACCACTTTCTTTCTCTTTCGCCTTAGCTCCTGAAAGGATATCCTGCACTCTTTTTAATTACATAGAACTATCTTCTGCTATGTTTAGAGTTGTTCAGATGTGAGAGGGCTCCCTCTTAAATATGCATTTCTTCTATTTCGTGAACATGCTGTGAAATACGTGACAACGAATTGAACACTGGTCTTCTGAAGCATTTGCACAACAACGGGGAGGATACTGTGATAATGAATATTGTCAACAACGTGAAGATACTGGTAGTTTCATATATAAATGGAGTCCTAGATTTCTGTGGCAACTATCGCTCCTTAATGAAACGGAAAGGGTAGTGTATAAATTGCAACAAATTACCTGTCTTTTTATTCTAAGTAATTATTCACTATTGAGGGAATATGTTGAAAGTCATTAATTAGAAACAATGCGTCTACTAAATTGTTTGTCTTTGGCATGTTTGCTATTGACGCATTTAACGTAGATTGTATTACTTTTTCTGTAATTCAGATATGACTTTGTTCATGTTACTTTTTTCTGCGCTAAAATAAGGAGCAAATATTCTGTTTCAAGCCGTGACTAAGTTTTATTTTGCAAACAGGATAAATGTGGTAATAACGAATTCCACAAAGCTCTAGTACTTAATCTATATACAAAGTTACTATTATCATTAAGTCATTTACAACAGTCATTGTAAAAGTATCTCCCTAGTTTGTATACATGTGATAAAGAAGTCTATGTTTGCAATTTGTTGGTATGTATTGCATGATATGTTCACAAAATAGAACAAATGCACTTTTCAGAGAAAGCGCTGTCATCTTTGAACAATTCAGAATCTTGCAGGATATAGTTGTGTTTAATTAACAAGAGCGTGCGAAAACCTCTTAGGAACTAAGATAAAAAAATGCCATTGGCAGGTTTTGATTAATTTATTTATTATTTTCATGTATTAAGATACTTTTTTTCTTCAGGAATATCGATGCTTTGAGGTTTTTTGTTCATGTTCGTTGAGAATTTTGCTCAGTTTTTTTATTACAAATGTCGTCGAGCCCTCTTTCTTTTTCTCTCTTTTCAGTGGTTCTTCGGTTTTATCGGTCCTTTGTGGACGTTGTTTTATATTGTTTAATTTTGATCGTTTCGTCGTTGACTCAGTTTTTTCGTTACAGAGGGCGTCGAGCACTCTGGCCGAGCATGCTGAGCAACCACTGCGGCAACACTCTGACCCACCGTGCCTGGCAAGTGGCGAACCACCGTCTAACATGTTCGTGCATCACAAACTATTTCTCTGCCCATTACGCTACGCCGAACAGCTGCAAGATTAATCCGTAATTCTCGTACCATTGATGGTAGGTGTTATCTGCTAACATGGCATTTTTATACCTTAGATTGTAATTCATTGTCCTAACAACGACGTGTATTTGATAATTTTCAGTGCGCCTTGCTTTGAAATGGCAACGCTTGAGTTATAATAAGAAAATAATAAAGTACAGAAAGCAAGATGCGTTTACAAAAGAGAGTTTCGGGCAAGTTTTCAGGAGAAGGATGTCACGTGACTGATTTCCGAACGCTAAATGTTGAGCACCTAAATAAAACCAACCAGACATGTGCACTATAGTGGTTATTATTTTTTTTATATTTTACTGTTTTAATTTTGACCAGCCTTCCATTTCATATCTGACTATCCACCAGCACATGATTTTCAGCATGTTGCCATATTTCTTTTTCTGATCTGGGTATTTTCTAACTCTTTCGTACTGCATTTTCATGCATAACTGAAAATCTATTTCATTATCTGGGCCCAGATTATTAATTACGTAGCTTACATACTTACCCATTACCCAGTGGATGGCATTGTTTTTCGTCTGAGGGAATATAGTTTATTTGCGGCCGATAGAGCAGCTTCGAAGTAACAATATCAGGTAAAGTCTTCGTCAGAAGCGCGATGCTGGATCGCAACCTGTGCCAATTATTTATGCGTCCATTATAATTGAGTCTGTGGAGCATAGATTTGTGTCACTGCGACCGATATCGTAGTCTTTCATTTGTGCTGACAGTATTGTGTACTGTTTTATACCAGTCAGTTTTGACGTCGGAACTGAGACCTTTGATGTTGGTGTTTGCCCATATAATCTCCCCGTTGTAATTGGAATATTTCTCCTCAATTTTGCTTCTTCCTTCGTTCTGCCGTCTTTCTCGCATGATGTCGCCTGCTGTGACATTATGCGAGTTCATTATTGTGCTGCTAATGTAACTCGCTTCAATGTAAAAGGCTTGTACATGTTGTAATTTTTTATTAATTCTTTGTACATCTACCGGGGGCTGAAGACTCTGTAGAACTACACATTTGAAGAGTTTAATTATTATACTTTCTGGGCTGTCTTTAAATATATTCAGTAACCTTTCAGATACAGAGCGGATGCTTTGTTATGTATATCAACCAGACCTAGACTGCCATTACTAGGGTCTAGCGTAACAGTCTGCAGATTCACTCGGAAGACCTCTTTCTTCCATAAGTAACTGGCAACCACACACATGACGTTTTTTCCTATCGTCGTAGATAGAAGGAGGACATGTGCTATGTAGAAGGCCTTGGAAAGAATGCAACTGTTGACAAATTTCAACCTCAGAACTTGATCCATGTATCGTTGAGAATTGGCTATTACAGCCCCCTGAATTTTCCGTAAGGCATATTTCCAATTGACAGCTGTCATTTTAAATGGGAATGGTGTCGGGATTGTCCCCAGTGCTTTGTGGGTATTGACCACTATTGCCCAGTCTGTACCTGTACCCCTTACTTTCATCGCTATTCACGACCGTCCCGGACACACTGCAATACTTTTGAAGTATCTTGTTCAGCCGTACCAGTTCGACTCGGTCCCTCACGACAACCACCACGTCGTCAGTGTCAGCCCTTATGACAGTTTCTTGGCCAGAGAAAGGTATACCAGAGAGGTGAGCATGAACAGTTAGTAACAGAGGCTTTAGTTCAATGACATACAAATACATAGCCAACGAATTACCTTGTGGAACTCCACGGCGCAGATGTATCTGTGTTGATATCTGGCTATTGACTGCAATTTTGGCCCCTAAACCAGTCACCATATTTTTTATTACAACTGTATTTTGGAGGAAACCAAGTTTTTGCATTACTGCGAATAGAAAATTATAGTTTACCCGATCGAAAGCTTTGTTGAAATCAATGAACATTAGAGCAAATTTTATCTTGGTTACAGATGTTACGGCGATTGTGTCTCGGTATTCAGAGATGGTGTGAAAAATACTTCTGTTTGCCACACATGACTGGTTACGACTAACTATTTTGGTCGAGTGAAGCAAAATTCGCTGTTTCAAAATTCTGCACAATCTTACAATCAGAATTTGAAAGGGAATTTGGACGGAAATTATTCAAAGTCTTTTTGCAGTTGCTCTCCGGGATAAGAACTACTTTACTTTTTTTAAAGTCCTCAGGTATCGTGTTCCCATTTAGAATCTCATTGACAAGACAGGTAAATTTGTCACCAATTAAGGGCCAGTATTTAATGTAGAATTCAGTAGGCAGACCGTCGGGACCAGGAGATTTCTCTAGCGGTGAATTCAACATTGTCTCTGGCAACAGGTAAGAGGGGGAACAGACTTAGGACAGTTTCAGACAGCTTTGTCCTTAATGTGAAAAATAGGTTTGACCTGTTGCCTCAGTCAGGATCGGATGAGCCTCATGTAGCTGTAACTGTAGAAAGGACACAACAGACTTTCAAAAAGGACTTGAAAAAGGTAGGGAAAACTGAGAAAAGAAAGAAAGTCTTGTTGTTAGGTAGTTCACATGGTAGAGGTGTTGGCCAACTATTGCAGGAAGAGCTAGGACCAGGGTACCAGGTCACAAACCTTTTCAAACCAAATGCGGGCCTGGGTCAGGTAACAGAGGATATAGGTTCTTTATGTAAGGATTTCACAATGGAGGATACCGTGGTTATAGTGGGTGGTCCGGGAAACAGCATTGACAGAAACTGTGAATATTCTATAGAGTGTGACCTGGTGAAGATATCAGCGGCAACGAAGCATACTAGTGTGGGATTTGTATCTGTCTTGAGTCGCCATGATCGGCCTCATTTGAACTCTTCTGTCAGGAGAGTAAACTTGGAGTTGGAACGGCTACTCATGTCAGATATGGGGTCCCATATTGGTTTGATTCCTGTGGATGATATCTGTAGGTGGGACTACACTAGGCATGGCCTTCACCTCAACAGGAAAGGGAAGGGAAAATTGTCTGGGCTGATTGCAAGTAACTTACGGGGGGGCACTGTCACAAATGGTAAAATACCAGTGGTTACAGGTGTCAGAGGGATGCCTTTTTTAGGATAGGGAGGGGGGGAAGAAAACCAGTTTTGAGAGAGCTTGTAAGACACCCTCAGTTTGGAAAAGCAGATAAACAGGAGATAAATTTTAGCAAACAATGTTTAACAGAAAGTAGTCAGAAACTTCCAGTAAATCTTACTCAAGCCATTAGTATGCAATATCAGTTATCTTTATTACATCAAAATATTCCAGGACTCAGAAATAAACTTGATGAACTACTCATTTGTATTGATGAAATAGATTCCTCTAGCCCAATTGACATAATTTGCCTCTCTGAACATCATGTGGCCACTGGTATAGATATGTTAAACATTCCAGGATTTAATTTAGCTTCACACTTCTGTAGAGTAGATATGGAGGGAGGAGGAGTTGCCACATTCATTAAAAACTGCTATAAATTCAAGAATATTGATATAAATAAATTCTGTCTAGAGCAGCATTTAGAAGCTTGTGCAACAGAAGTAGAATTCCATAACAGATGCTATATAATAGTAACTATTTACCGAGCACCTTCAGGAAATTATAATCTATTCCTAAATCATCTAGAAGCTCTATTGGGTTATTTAACAGGTAGAAATAAAGAAATCCTGGTTGCTGGTGACTTTAATACAGATTTTCTTATGCAGTCCTCCAGTAAAAATTTATTGCAGTCAGTAACTTTGTCTTTCAATCTAACACACACCGTAAACTTTCCAACTAGGGTAACTAAAACCTCTAGGACAGCAATTGATAATATTTTTATAGACAAATCAAAGGAACAAAATCATATCATAAAACCAATAATAAATGGCCTGTCAGATCATGATATGCAGCTCCTTGTTTTAGGTATAGATTCTAAACAGATTATGAAGACTGCAAAATGTACATACAGGAGAGTAGTCAACCCACCAAAAATTGAAAATTTTAGAAAACTCCTCAAAGACATGAACTGGAAAGATGTATATAGTGCTAATGGCATGAATGAAAAATATAATGTATTCATTAATAATGTTAGTATCATGTTTGAAAACTGTTTTCCTCTAAAAGTAATGCGAATTAAACAGAAGTCTATAATAAAACCTTGGATTACACAAGGAATAAAGATTTCATGTAAGACAAAAAGGAAAATGTATCTTTCAGCCAAGAGTAGTTGCAATGATGATGATTTAACTAAATATAAGGAATACTGTAAAATATTAAAAAAAGTTATTCAGGTATCTAAACAAATGCACTATGAAAAGAAGATAGCAACATCAGGAAACCAAATAAAAACAATATGGGATATAGTGAAAGAAGAGACTGGTAGAACCAGAAAGGAACAAGAGCAGGTACGATTAAGAGTAGCTGAGACATTAGTAACTGATGGGCATAGTGTGGCAAATCTATTTAACAAGTACTTTATATCCGTTACTGATAGTATGGGATTGTCTGGGTCAGTAAATAATGCGCTTGAATATTTGAAACTAGCATTTACAAATAACTTCACACACATGAATATGTCAGTCACTTCACCACAAGAAATATCTTCCATAATAAAATCTTTAAAAACAAAGAATTCCAGTGGTTACGATGAAATATCAACAAAGTTAATTAAAGCTTGTTCTTGTGAACTTAGCAAAATCTTAAGTTATTTGTGTAACCAGTCTGTTATAACGGGAACATTTCCTGATTGGCTAAAATATGCAGATATTAAACCTCTCTTCAAGAAGGGGGATAAAGAGATACCATCAAACTACAGACCCATTTCACTTTTGCCAGCATTCTCAAAAATTATAGAAAAGGTAATGTACAAGCAGCTTCTCAACCACTTAACCGCAAATGGCATATTGTCTAGAACACAGTTTGGATTTCTGAAAGGTTCCGATATTGAGAAGGCTATTTACACTTTCAGTGAGAATGTACTTAATTCATTAGATAATAAATTGCAAGCAGCAGGTATTTTCTGTGATTTGTCAAAGGCATTTGATTGTGTGAACCATAACATCCTTTTAAGTAAATTAGAATTCTATGGGGTCACGGGAAATGCTGCAAAATGGTTCAAGTCGTACCTCACTAACAGGAAACAAAGGGTGTCAGTGCAAGTGACTAGTGAATTAGGCCAACAGTCATCATCGGATTGGGAAGAAATTACATGTGGTGTCCCACAAGGATCCATCTTAGGGCCATTGCTTTTTCTTGTGTACATTAATGATCTCTCATCAGTTACACTACCAGAAGCAGAGTTCGTTTTGTTTGCAGATGATACAAGTATTGCAATAAAGAGTACGTCAAGTAAAGTGATAGAAAAGTCTGCTAATGATATTTTCATGAACATTAATAAATGGTTTAAAGCCAACTCATTGTCATTAAACTTTGAAAAGACGCACTACTTGCAGTTCAGAACATGTAAGAGATTTCCTGACAGCATATGCATTAAGTATGAAGAAGAGCAGATAGAAGAGGTTGACAGTATTAAATTCCTGGGATTACAGCTTGATAATAAATTTAGTTGGGAGGAGCACACCACAGAATTGCAGAAACAACTCAACAAATCTGTATTTTCAATACGAGTGTTATCAGACATAGGAGACATAAAAATAACAAAGCTTGCATACTTTGCTTACTTTCATTCCTTAATGTCATATGGTATAATATTTTGGGGTAACTCTTCAAGTCAGTCAAAAGTCTTCAGAGTCCAAAAACGTATAATACGTATTATTTGTGGAGTAAATTCACGGACGTCTTGTAGAAGCCTCTTCAAAGAACTGGGTATATTAACTACTGCCTCTCAGTATATTTATTCCTTAATGAAATTTGTCATAAATAATATATCCCTTTTCCCAACAAACAGCTCAGTTCATGCATACAATACTAGAAATAAAAATGATCTACACAAGGATTTAAAAGCACTTACTTTAGTTCAAAAAGGGGTCCACTACTCAGGAACACACATTTTCAATAATTTACCATCAAGTATAAAAAATTTAGCTACAAATAAAGATCAGTTTAAGAGGAACCTAAAAAACTTTCTAGTGGCCAACTCCTTCTACTCCATTAGTGAATTTATAAATTGTACCAAATGATGCATGCACTCATACTATATTAGTATTATTATATTATCAGCAAAAAAAAAAAAAAAAAAAAAAAAAAAAAAAAAAAAAAAAAAAAAAAAAAAAACCACCTTAAAAATTATGTATCTGTATTTATAAGTGTATGTATTTGTATTTATATTATCAGTATTATCTGTTATTCAACTTGTAAATTTTGTTTCTTGACATGTTCCACATCCACGAGGATCCCCTCAATATGGATCTACGGAACAAATAAATAATCTAATCTAATCTAATCTAATCTACGTCATCATTGCTAATTTCAGAAACAATTCCGTCCTTATCATCTGCCGTTACGGTATTTTCGGTGTCACGATGTGAATGAAGTCTTGGGTAGATCTTCCTCCAATTGTTCAGGGGAATAAAGTGTTTCAAAGTAGTTGTGAACCTTGCCCATAATAAATTTCTAAGTTGTCAGTTCGTCGATTAAAGTTCGGTGTCTGTTCTTTGCATACCTAATGAAATGATATGAAGATGTTTCGTCCTCTACTATTGACTTCGCTATTGACTTACTTTTAAGACCCTCTATTTGGCACCTCTTAAGTGTAAGTAGTTTCGCTTTGACTCTCTTGATGTCTTATAATCGGATGTTGGATAAATTTGCCTGGTGGTATAGGTCTCTGAGCAAAGTGTAATAATATTTCATTGCACCTTTAAGCTCCCTAGTTCGCTGGTAACCGTAACTTCTAAGAACCCGACGTAACTTAGGTTTGGCGCACGTGGTCCACCAGTCTAACACTGTAGGATATCTATCTATGAATAGCAGGCATGTGCTCCACGCTACTGTTATTTCGTCTTACAAGTTTTGTTCTTCCAACAAAGATAGATTTAAGTTCCACTGATTTCCATAAATACGGGACGGTTGTGCAGGTAAATTTATGCACGCGAGCATGCTACTGTGGTCACTGAAATATGCTGGAATTATTTCTGCGTTCAGGAGGGAGCTTTGTAGGGTTTCGGAAATATAGATTCTGTCGATTCTGCTGTCGCAAAAAGGAAAGGACGGTCTTTCATAAAAAGAAAATTTTCAGGTACTTTTTGTCTTACCAGGATGCTGCTATACAATATGGCCTGCCAAACAGTTGTAGTTCACGATTGATGGGGCCCGTGTGGGGGGCTACAGGTTGTGAACTACATGGGAAGGCGTTCACTATCGTTGCTTTACACATAGTGATCACATCCCTGTCAGTAGGAGACGGAAACTATGATGTTTGGTGAAGATTTATAAGGAAAGAATGAGCACCGTGTTTTAACTGTAGAGCGGTAGTAAAAACTGTAGACTTTAACAGAAGTTTAACAAAGTATCTAGAGGGAGAAAATAGTCACAACAAAAAGACGTAATTGGTAACAACGCCAAATTTTATTTAAACTGCTGTTTTCTTTAATTCTGATATTTGTTTAATATGACGTCATTTTTTAATTTCTTTTGGAGTTAGTCCTTTTAGACTGATATGTCATAGTCTTGCGCTGCTACGTAAAGTTTAGTTCCACTTGTATGTCAAGTCAACAAGCTAATGTGCGACATCAAGTACAGGTATTTCGTATGACCAATACAGGCTGGCTGTACAGCAGTACGGATTGGGCGAGGTAAGTTTATTCCATTATGGTGCAACAGGTTAACCTGGACGGCCGAACCCTCCCTCGGGCGCTCTGGCTACCCCAAGCAATCAGCATGCCCGATAATGGGTAATCCCCGTCAGCAGCCGGGAATGAAGACGGTTGACTAATCAGTTCTGAGCAGAAGATACTCCATTCTGCCTGAATTTATTAAATACAAGAAATATGACTACTTACAAAATTTAATAACAACTCACAGTTCTATAATGAAAGAAATCTCAATACTTCTGCCATCTCAAAAAAGTGAAGCTCATTCATTGAAACGTTAATATTTTCAATATCTTGAAAACTACAGAAGTTAATGTTTATAGTGTGTAAATATTATGACAAAGAAATTTGAAATCACCAACTTCTAAATGCTTTAAGCAATTTCAGTAAACAATGTCTCAGATGACAGCATTGCACGTAAAGGTATCAATTCTAAAGGCTACACATACGCATCTATTTTATGTATGGATTTATTATATTTTCGTCGTATTCTCAACACTACTGTAGAAGATGAATGCAGAAAGAGATCCCTCACATGTTTTAATATTTGTGTAATTACGTACGTGATTGAATATAATAGTTATTTCACATTTTTTCTTGTAAATGTACTTAAACATTTTATGTCCTTCATTGTGGCACGCATGCTTATTTTATTATGAGAGATCTGTTTTGTATACTTAGTATAAATTATCTGAATGTTATTACATATTAAGAACATTATTTGTACTAAATATTGCAATAAACTGTTAGTTTAGTGTGGAATGTTGCCATATTTAAGTCAGTTCATATAAATTATGATATCTGTTCCCTTTGTTGGGGATGGCGTACAGCGATGAGAATTAGACAGTGGTGGAAGACTGCTCAAGTCAAAGGAATATTTTCAACCAAGAAACGTTTAGTTGTTGAAAATCAGTTAGTTTCAGATTATATCATATTGACTTCACAAATATCTGAGCACTTCATGCAGGAGATCCAGAAAAAAATGTTTTTATACACTTTATTTGGGGAGTATTTGTGTGTCATTTGTCACACTGATCTTTGAATTATATTATGCTGGCAAATGTTTCGTGTTTTGTTATTGAATAAACGGACATATTACCGAGCATCATTGATGATTACTAACTTTTCGGATTGTGAAACCATTTTTACAAAGTATTTAACGCCACTTTGCTGCTACTTTCAGTTCTTTTGGTAAGACCACGTCCCGACCTTTAAAAGTACTTGTTTCAATAAACACTATTCGTCTACAATAATTGCGGGCGTTACTGAAAAATCATGTTTTCATTAATTATTCATTTATATTTTATAAAATATATCTGATTATCTTTTTATTTTGCAATTCTAGTCAACGATAGACTATTTGACTGTAGAATAACGGACACAAGCTATTATTTACCAATAGTACGGTTGCTCAGAAAGTAGACATACATGATTCATTTCAAAGATATCCTCTCTTCTACTGCAAGGTCTTCACTATTACCAACGACCGTACGATCGCACAAAACACATGAGGACACAGTCCTCTCTCAATTCTCACAGATATAGCAAGCCGTAAACGTGTTTTAGTGATGTTACTGTATGTCGTATTCATAATTGTAGCTAACTACAGGGTCATCAGTCCCTAAACTTACAAACTACTTATGAACTAGCTAATACTAAGGACGGCACAAATATCCATGCTCGAGGGGGGATTCGAACCACCGATCGTAGTGGCCGTGCAGAATGCGACTGGCGCGCCGCAGACCGCTCGGCCACTGCGGCCGGCTGCTTAGAATAACAATCAATCATAACCAAAACAGTGGTGTGTGTCATTTCCATGCAAAGCGCCCCACTAGTCTGCTAGGGCCACTGGATGGTGGTATAGTATAGCTGCACTAATCTGTGTTCCAGTTGCGCGAGTGGTATAGCTGCAGTACCTATTTGTCTCTAGGAGTATTCGCAAGCGTGTTACTGTATAAACTGTGTACAGTGCAGTAATATTATGTAGAGAATTAATCCTACGCATGTGGTACAAATATTAGGGACCAAGTTAATACGTGCTATATATGAAAATGACATCGAGGTCGAGAATATGGAGTTCGCGGATATATTATATAATTCAGAAATCATTGGCGACGACACAGTAATAAACGACATTTTGCTGGAAAGAAAATACTGAATTGTTTTAAACACTTTGTCGAAATCCCGCATCTGCACTTTGAGGACATATATATACAGAGAATAACTTTAATATTCGGACACTGTAATATTTCAATCTTGGAACATCATAACTTTATTTATAACAAAACAAACAAAACATATAACCAATTATTACATTACGTGATGTGTCTTGTAAGTAATAATATAAATTTTATTAAGATAACTTACATAACTTCCTTAATAATACAATTTAAAGACAACTCGGTCCTATATTCACGTTACTTTAATATTCGGACACTTTGCAGAACTAAGTATTTCAAGACAAAATTTTATGGAAAATAAATGTTTCAATATCCTGTAGGGTTGCCATTCTGTTTTATCGCTTCTTTCAAACGCGGCGGCATAATGCTAATGATATTTTTTAAATAGTCCGCACGTAGACCGTCCCATTCTTTTAGTCGACGCTTCAGACTTTCTTTGGAAAATATTGTTGTACTAATACGTCGTTTCAGTTCTCCCCACCCATTCTCAATCGGGTTGAGATCTGGTGACTGAGGTGGTGGTTGTAGGACTTTGGGGCAGTTGTACAACAAATATTCCTGCACAATGCGAGCCTTATGTTTCGGGTCATCCCCATGATTTCAGCACTTTTTCGTAAATTGTTCTTTAATATGTTCAAATACATATATTTGTCCATAGTATTGTCGATGAACACCAATTCGCCCGGTGCAAATCTCGATATACAGCCCCAGACAAGGACGCTGCCACCTCCATCCTTAACAGTTGGTTTAATATTTGTTACTGTAAATTCCTCATTCTTCTTCCGCCACACCATGCTTCGTCCATCCGACCCACAAATGTTAAATTAACTTTCGTCGGAAAAAATGACGTCATCCTTCGTAATAAACTTCCTAGCAAAGTCCAATCTTTTCTGGCGATTCTGTTGATTCACATACCTTTTCTTCCTAGCCACTCTTCCATTGTATCTACTTTCTTTCAATGTTCTGAGAATCGTTTGAGGACGTACCTTCTTGCCAGTCTCGTTTAGAAGCTCACGTGCTAATCTCGGTGCACTGAGTGTAGGATCCTTCTTTATTTGTCGCATTAGCTTCCTCTTGTCACGAGCATCCAATTTCCGTGGCTGGCCATTTGTGGTATGGAGGCGTTTTTGAAACGCCTGACAATATCTGCCACAGTACTCTTACTCATGTTGAGCATGGCAGCAATTTGTCGATATGATTTTCCTTTCGCATCGTGAAAAATCACAAGTTGTCGTATCTCAAAGGTGGTATTAGCTTTGCGTGGCATCGTACCGTCTGGACAGTCGACCGCGCTTGTAAAAACACACACCTGCCTTCTGACTTGAAGCAGGCCTACTCACCCCGGCTTGAACGGTGACGAGTGCGACACTGCCATCTGTCCGGATATTAAAGTAACGTGACCATCGAATAGTGGTTTATTTTAATCGCATTCTTTAACAACTGTTTTACGTTATGTAAACAACGTTCATACTGTTATTTACAAGACATGTACCTTCATATAATATTTGGTTATATTCTATTTTTGTTTGTTCAGAATACAGCTATAACGCAGCAAACTAAAAATATCTTAGTGTCCGAATATTAAAGTTATTCACTGTATATAAGCAGAGAGGTTTTGGCGCTGCTGATTGAATATTTAATGATACACTGACGGCATTAAATTACATATAATGATATCTTGTTACTTTGTTGTCTCTGTTGAAATATTATTTGAGGTACAATGCAACGTTTTGCATGTAAATGGCGCACTGGTGGTCATGAGACAGTGGGCCTTGCCCCAGGGGCTAGCCACTCGGTCGGTCAGCAACGCTATCGGCGCCTCTGCCCCCGAAACTTTGAACGGTTGTTGCTACAAAACTAAACGTGATAAAATGCCATTCAAAATTCTTTGTACACAGGTGGTGTCAAAAATTCCAGTGCATGACAGAAACAACCATTGTTACATTAAAAAAACTGTATGTTTGCATAAGAAGTACACTTTATAAGTAATATTACAATCTGTTTGTTGGCTAAAAATACGAGCCATTGACTACCAATCCATTGTGTGAAACCGCAGATCAATCGCACTTTCCGTTTCCGCAATATTTGCGGTGCAAGTGTTAGGTCTTTCACCCTGTATATTGATGTTACAATCAAGCTGAAGAGCCAACAAGACAGTTCAGACAAATAATGCAAGGCAGGAGGTCAAGTTGAGAAAAGCAACACACAATGGATTTACAAATGAGCCCTGCACTTTAAATGAAAAGAGACCAGCCTACTTACCAAATCACCGAGGGGACTAAGGCGCTCCAGTCACGGTCTGCATGGCCACTACGGTCGGGGGTTCGAATCCCCCCTCGGGCATGGATATTTGTGCCGTCCTAGTTCGTAAGTAGTTCATAAGTTGTTTGTAAGTTTAGGGACTGATGGCCCCGTAGTTAAGTCCCATAGACTATACAAACATTTGAACATTTTTGAACTTACCCAATCACACTAAAGTGGGCTCCGAAATATAAGTGAACACAGCCCTTCAAAACAATTACCAAAACACATTAAAGTTGAGCACGAACATTTAAGTAAGGTTTTGAGTTTGATTATAGAGGCTGGTTACAATAAACCGTGCTCAATAATATCAATAGGCAAACGTCCAACAAAACAAGACGAAATAAAATTTACAAATTAGCCCTGCACTTTAAATGAAAAGAGCTCAGCTTACATATCAAAATAACTCTAAAGTGGGGCTCCAAAATTTAAGAGAACACAGCTCTTTATAACCACAATTACAAAAAGACATTATAGACGGACCCAAAAAATTTAAGGTCTGCTGGCAGCAGGAGACTGTGCTCAATGATATCAGTAGGCAAAAGGCCAATAAAGCAACAGAATTAAATTTGCAAATGAGCCCTGCACTTTAAATAAAAAGAGCTCAGATTACTTATCAAAATCACACTAAGGTGGGGGGCTGACTACTCGTTAATTTAATACACCCACACAGGTAAACAGATGATGTGACTCAAAGAGGAAGGAGAGGAATAAGGTCCCCAACGGTCAACAAGAACTAAAGCTCTGACACGAAGGAGCTTACACGAACGGATAGAATTCCTAATTACAACCGCGGGGTGGCGATGCCTCACGGAGGGAAACATTTCTGCAACGATAATATAAAAAAGAAACATAAAGCGACACAACTACCGCCCGTGCAGATGCGAGCTAGCAGAGGGGAACAAAACAGATAAATTCCCCAGTTACGATAACCAAGTTAATGTACACTACTGGTCATTAAAATTTCTACACCAAGAAGAAATGCAGATGATAAACGGGTAATCATTGGACAAATATATGTTACTAGAACTGACATGTGATTACATTTTCAAGCAATTTGGGTGCATAGATCCTGAGAAATCAGTACCCAGAACAACCACCTCTGGCCGTAATAACGGCCTTGATACGCTTGGGCATTGAGTCAGACAGAGATTGGATGGCGTGTACATGTACAGATGCCCATGCAGCTTCAACACCATACCACAGTTCATCAACAGTAGTGACTGGCGTATTGTGACGAGCCAGTTGCTCGGCCACCATTGACCAGACGTTTTCAGTTGGTGAGAGATCTGGAGAAAGTGCTGACCAGGGCATCAGTCAAACATTTTCCGTATCCAGAAATGCCCGTACAGGACCTGTAACAAGCGGTCGTGCATTACCCTGCTGAAATGTAGGGTTTCGCAGGGATCGAATGGAGGGTAGAGCAGCGGGTCGAAACACATTTGAAATGTAACGGCCACCGTTCTAAGTGCCGTCGATGCGGACAAGAGGTTACCGAGACGTGTAACCAGTGGCACCCCATACCATCACGCCGGGAGATACGCCAGTATGGCAATGACGAATACACGCTTCCAATGTGCGTTCATCGCGATGTTGCCAAACAAGGATGCGACCATCATGATGCTGTAAACAGAACCTGGATTCGTCCAAAAAAATGACGTTTTGCCATTCGTCCACCCAGGTTCGTCGTTGCGTACACCATCGCAGGCGCTCCTGTCTGTGATGCAGCGTCAAGGGTAACCGCAGCCATGATCACCGAGCTGATAGTCCATGCTGCTACAAACGTCGTGGAATTGTGCGTGCATATGTTTCTTGTCTTGCAAACGTCCCTATCTGTTGACTCAGGGATCGAGACGTGGCTGCACGATCCGGTACAGCCAGGTGGATAAGATGCCTGTTATCACGACTGCTAGAGATACGAGGCCGTTGGGATCCAGCACGGCGTTCCGTATTGCCCTCGTGAACGCACCGATTCCATAAGACAAATTTCCCAGGGACATATCGAATTTTTTTTTTTTTTATTTTTTTATTTTTTTTTTTTTTTTGCGAAGTACCCTGGGTTGGGGATTTTGACGACACTGCTATCTAAATCCTGCTCTGTTCGAGGTATTACAACACTTAGTGTTAGTTCATGTCCGTCTATTCATTTTATGGATGTTTCCTACCGACGAATCAATGAATTATTCGAGCACAGTCTGCGAACGACGTAAAAAGTTGTGAAAAATCAATAAAACGTACTTCTTCCATTAGGCGACAAATGGACACTAATGGGATTACTTCCCAAGTGGAAGTGATTTTCTTTCAATTATTGTTTTTTTCCCATGTATTTACGTTTGTTCTATATATAACTATTTTCCTGTATAATAAATAGATTCTTTGCATCGATTATTACTTGTCTTCAATTGTCAAAGAGAACTTGGATGGCGTGTACAGGTACAGATGCCCATGCAGCTTCAACACGATACCACAGTTCATCAAGAATTGTGACTGGCGTATTGTGACGAGCCAGTTGCTCGGCCATCATTGACCAAACGTTTTCAGTTGGTGAGAGATCTGGAGAATGTGCTGGCCAGACCAGCAGTCGAACATTTTCCGTATCCAGAAAGGCCCATACAGGACCTGCAACATGCGGTCGTGCATTATCCTGCTGAAGGAGCAAATGAAGGGTAGGACCACGGGTAGTAACACATTTGAAATATAACGACCACCGTTCTAAGTACCGTCGATGCGGACAAGAGGTTATCGAGACGAGTAACCAGTGGCACCCCAAACCATCACGCCGGGAGTATGGCAATGACGAATACACGCTTCCAATATGCGTTCAACATGATGTCGCCAAACAAAGATGCGACCATCATGATGCTGTAAACAGAACCTGGATTCATCCGAAAACATGACGTTTTTTCATTCGTGAACCCAAGTTCGTCGTTGTGTACACCATCGTAGGCGCTCCTGTCTGTGATGCAGCGTCAAGGGTAACCGCAGCCACGGTCTCCGAGCTGGTAGTCCATGCTGTTGCAAACGTCGTCGAGCTGTTCGTGCAGATGGTTGTTGTCTTTCAAACGTCGCCATCTGTTGACTCAGGGAGCGAGACGTGGCTGCACGATCCGTTACAGCCATGCGGACAAGATGCCTGTCATCTCGACTGCTAGTGATACGAGGCCGTTGGGATCCAGCACGGCGTTCCGTATTGCCCTACTGAACCCACCGATTCCATATTCTGCTAACAGTCATTGGGTCGCGGGCAAAGCGAGCAGCAATGTCGCGATACGATAAACCGCAATCCGACCTTTATCAAAGTCGGAAACGTGATGGTACGCACGAGGTATCAGAACAACGTTTCACCAGGCAACGCCGGTCAACTGCTGTTTGTGTATGAGAAATCGGTTGGAAACTTTCCTCGTGTCAGCACTTTGTAGGTGTCGCCATCGGTAACAACCTTGTGAAGTTAATCATTTGTATATCACCGCATCCTCTTCCTGTCGGTTAAATCTCTCGTCTGTAGCACGTCACCAGGTGACGTGCTACAGACGCGAAATTATATATATTGTAACAGACTATATTACGCAAGATTATTAGCAAATCAAAGGATTAATTTATTAAAAGAAAGAAGATGGATGAATTCTGACATTCTACCGCGAGTGGAGCGTAGCATTTTTTGTGCGAAGCAGAAGGCACTAAGAGAGAAGGCAGTGCGTCATGCCTCATGAGGCACTGAATTTTTGCTGAAAAATGCGTTTTTCCTTGCCTCGGTAAATGGCGCCGCTGCGACCACTGTCACACCGTTTCTCTCTCCGAGGCTGGAACTAATATTACTGCTGTTTAATGCTTCTGTCACCTTGTGTAACATTAATAAGTCTGATCTTACTTTCTGTCGTCAGAACGGCTGCCGGATGTAGATCAGAACAGTAGGAAAACGGCACCACCATCTTTAAAAATGCCCAAGTAAATCAGAGGCAGGGGACTGATGACGCAGTAGTTTGGTCCCCTTTAAATAACAACAACAACAACAACAACAACAAATCAGTGGTCTTAACGTTGTACGGTGTTGTAACTACTCATGACTGTGTAGTGACGGTTCCTAATTTCAGTGCGACGTCTCAAGGTAATTAACCTACAGCTACACTCATATTACTACGCATTCCAAAACCAATGAGCAAACAGGGCATCTGGTTAAATATATTACGGAACACAGTGCTAAGGCGACATCACATATAATAGCATCGCAAATCTGTGATTAGTAACAAGCATTGAGAAATTCAATCGTGTGTTATTACCACCTACATTTATTTTCTGTTTTGTTTCGTTACCCACTTTACATGAAGTTCCTGTCTTGATGTTATAACACTGCCAACAATATCAGACATTACTTACTGTTTTGATGAATTCTTAAATTATATATTTCTAATACTAATTGGGCCTAGTTTATTCTTAGAAACTGAGAGTTTGTGTATCGATATTGCGTATTGTGTTCCACTCGTTCCTCTGTTTGATCTGGAGTGGTGGAATAAGTATTTAAAGTTTTACAATTTTTTTTCGATTTCTGTTTGCAGCCACTGTTGGCGGCCGAGTTGGAGCGCGTGCTATTGCAGACCCTCTCCACCACTAAGCCGGGAGCTTAGAAAGCGAGTACAAGGCCGTCTGTTGCGTGCCCGTCGCAGATAGCGGGCGATTTTTTGCGAACAGCTGCTTTAACGGCAAGGGACTGCGGTATGCGGGAGTTTAACTGCGCCGTGCCGTCAGGCTACGGAACAATACGTGCGTTCTGCTAGTCAATAACGCTTTAGTTACGATGGTGGGAGTGATATGGTATTGCATCTGGGCAATAACATAACGAGAATAGGTTCGATTTCCGTACTGTTTTTACGGGATTAAGGAAAAGACATTTTACTGCTTGCTAAAGCATTAAAAGAAATAGCAGAAGCAGTCGTAAAAATAGTCAGTTCAAAAGACTGGCAACGAAACGCAAACAAGCGTTGGCGCTGAAAGTAGATTCTCCAGCTTCTCAGCTTTACCGCTTTCCCTACTCGGTGGAGGCCTAAATGTGGCCCTCACTTCCTGGGGATATGAGCTAAGTGATATTTTTAAGGTAGTATTTGATGACTTCAACCTACATGTATGCAATTCTGGCATTTTTATTACGATCCCATTGCCAGTAAGACTCATGTCTGTGATAACCATAATACTGTGTCCTCTCCGCTCATAAGGCGGTAGTTTGACTGGGAAAATTTCCTCTGTCAATTAGGATCTGATAGCGTTGTAGTCTCAGTAATATTTCTGTATACAAAACAGCTAATTTCTTTCATTTCGTTACCAAACAGGAGCAAACTAAAAGTAGCGTGGGAGGTCAAAGAACTTAAATATAGGTGACCTACACCCATTTCTTTAGTTCGGTCCGACAAATGGTGTTTGCCAAAAATTATTCCATTCATATAATGGAATGTGCGTTACCATCATTAATGTAAATGTAGCTGAGACGAGATACTTTGAAGCCACAGAAAAATTAGGCCTTGTGTATGACCATCAGTGATATGAGAGAAAGCATAAGAGGTTTAAAATAGGACCACGTCGATCTTGGTTCTGCTAGATAACTGCTTTTTCTTGCGAACAATTACTCTACTTATTGCTGTCTTCAACCATATCAATCCCTATAGTCCAATTATAATCAGTATATATACTCGCCTACATCTACATCTACATGGATACTCTGTAAATCACATTTAACTGCCTGGAAGAGGGTTCATCCAACCACAATTATACTATTTATCTCCCATTCCATTCTCGAATAGCGCGCTGGAAGAAAGAACACCTGAATCTCTCTGTTCGAGCTCTGATTTCTCGTATTTTATTCTGATGATCATTTCTACCTATGTAAGTGGGAGTCAGAAATATATTTTCGCATTCGGAGGAGAATGTTGGCGATTGGAGTTTCGCAAGTAGCCCACGCCGCAGCGATAAGCGCCGTTGATGTAATTATTCCCATCCCAGATCCTGTATCAAATCCGTAATGCTGTCTCCCCTGTATCGTGACAATACGAAACGAGGTGCCCTTCTTTGGACTCTTTCGATGTCCTCCGTCAAACCCACCTGATAAGGATCCCACACTGGGCTGCAATACTCCAAAAATGGACGGACAAGCGTAGTGCATGCAGTTTCTTTTGTAGTTCTGTTGCATGTTTTAAGGTTTCTGCCAATAAAACGCAGTCTCTGGTTCGCCTTTCCCACGATATCATCTACGTGTTCTTTCCAATTTAAGTCTGAAGTAATAGTAATTCCTAGGTATTTTGTGGAGGTTTAAGGACTTCACTTTTGATTGATTTAGCTTGTAAACAAAGTTTAATGGAATTATTTCCGAATTCATGTGGACGACTTCACATTTCTCATTATTTAGAGTAAATTGCCAATTTTTACACCATACTGATATCTTATATTCTGCAGTTGGTTTTGATCTTCAGATCACTTTACTAGACGGTAAACCTGCAAACAACCTAAGATAGCTACTTAGATTTTCCCCTAAATCGTTTATGTAAATAAGGAATAGCAGAGGACCAATAACACTACCCTGTGGAGCGCCCGATATCAACTCTTTTTTAGGCGATGCCTTGCCATCGATTACTACGAACTGTGTCCTCTCTGACAAGAAATCCCCTATCCAATCGCAAATTTGGGGCGATATACCATAACCACGCAATCTGATTAAAAGCCGTTTGTGAGGTATGGTGTCAAAAGCTTTCTGGAAATCAAGAAATACGGAATCGATTTGCGAACCCTTGTCGATAGCACCCATCACTTAGTGTGAATAAAGAGCTAGTTGTGTTTCGCATGAAAGATATTTTATAAATCCGTGTTGACCTTGGGTCAAAAGATCGTTCTGTTCGAGATAATTCATAATATTCCAGTTCAGGATATGTTCCAAACCCCTGCTGCAAATTGACGTCAATGAAATAGGCCTATAGATTATTGGGTTACTCCTACTGCCTTTCTTGAATATAGGTGTGACCTGTGCAACTTCCCAATCTGTTGGTACAGATCCTTCTTTGAGAGAGCGGTTGTATATGGCTGTTAAGTAATGGGCTATCGCTTTAGCGTAATCTGATATAACTCTAATTGGTATACAATGCGGACCAGAAGACTTGTTCTTGTTAAGTAATTTTAGTTGCTGCACTAGTCTGATGATATCTACTTCTACGTTACTCATTACGGCATCTGTTCGTAATTCGAAATCTGGAATATTGGTTTAGTCTTCTTTGGTGAATGAGTTTCTAAAAGCTATGTTTAGTAACTCTGCTTTAGTAGCGCTGTGATCGGCAGGATCGCCATTACTATCACGTAGTGAGGGTATTGTTTGTGTTTTGCCCCTAGTATATTTAACATATGACCAAAATCTCTTTGGGTTTTCAGTCAAATTTCGAGAAAGAGTTTCGTTGTGATAAGTATTGTGGGCATCTCGCATTGAAATCCTCCCTAAGTTTCGAGCTTCTGAGTACGATCGCCAATCCTGGGGATTTTGTGTTCGTTTAAATTTAGTATGCCTTTTCCTTTGCTGAACTGGATTGTAACGACCTTTAGTAAGGAAAAAAAAAGCTTATCAATCTGAAGTTGGGTTGCGTATATTACCTAGTACTTTACATTCGCTATGCTGTGCAACCCTGTCATCCTCATGTGCACTCCAAGCCCAGGAAAGTACAGGCTGCTGAAGAAAAACGATTTCAAGGTTCTCAATAAGGTTTCGTAAAAATAGGAAATATTACAGCTAGTAATTTAGATGAAGCCCACATTCACTAGAAACGGTTGCTTGACGGTGTTGTTTTAACTAAACATGTTTTAAGAAACATCAGGCAACAGGCAGTTCAAACATTATTACCAAAATTTCGTATGTCTCCTTTAAAAAGGTATCTGTATCAAATACACAATATATAAACCGGAAGTCGGCCGCGGTGGCCGAGCGGTCTGCGACACGCCAGTCACAGTCTCCACGACCACTACGGTCGGGGGTTCGAATCCCCCCTCGGGCATGGATATTTCTGCCGTCCTTAGTATTAGCTAGTTCGTAAGTAGTTTGTAAGTTTAGGGACTGATGACCCCGTAGTCCCATAGGCTCTACAAACATTTGAACATTTTTATAAACCGGCAGAGCTTTCATTTGTACTTCTGTGATTCATGTGAACATTTTTCCGACGTGACATGGCCACACGACAGGAATTAACAAACCTTCAATATTCCATTTCGGCGATCGTCAGGGAATACCTTTTTCCGAGGTCTACGATGTCAATAGTGTGTCCAGAACATCAAATTTAAGGCATTGCCTCTCACTACAGATAACGCAGTGGCTGGCGGCTTGCACTTAACGAACGACCGCAGCGGCGTTTGCGTAGTCAGTGTTAAGTCACGCAACATTGCGTAGAATAACCACAATAATCAATTGTGGACGTTCAAAGAACATATAACTCACGACAAATGGATGCAATTTGGCGTTAATGGGCTACGGCAGCAGGCGACCGACTCGGGTACCAATTTCAACAGCTATATATTTTTGATGACGTCACAACGTTCAATGAATGAAATAACTCGCAATTTGCGATCAGTTATGGTTTAGCTGTACTAGGTTTATTTTAGGTATTCCATCTAAACCTAGTACAGCGAAGTCATAACTGATCGCAAATTGCGGTTTATTTCAATTTCAACAGCATGACCCACCTGCAGCCCCTCTCCTGGGCTCATGGACACATCGATTGGACCGTAGAAGATTCCCTAACATGACCTGGTCAGATGAGCCCCGATTGTAGTTGGTACAAGCTGTTGGCATGGTTAGAGTTTGGCGAAGACCCCACAAAGCCGTGAACTAGGCACTGTGCAACCTGATGGTGACACCATAATGGTGTGGAATAATTTTTAATGGGACGGACTTGGGTGTTCTAATCGTAGTGATCAGATCACTGACTGGAAACGGCTACGTTCGGCCACTTGGAGCCAATTTTCACTCGTTCATGGACTAGACGATCGGAAACAACGATGGAATTTTTGTGGATGAAAATGCGGTACGGCACCGGCCCACAGTTGTCCGTAGTTAACTTGAAAAACATTCTGGGCAATTCCTGCAAATCATATGACGTTTTATATTCCCCGATATTAATCTCATGGCATCAGCGAGGGAATAGACGTGCGGTTCTAGGCGCCATAGCAGGAATCTCCGCTCCAACCGGAGATTCCATTTCTGCCTTGGGTATGGGTGTGTGTATTGTCCTTAGGTTAGTTTATGTAATTTGTAAGTCTAGGGACTAATGACCACAGAGGTTTGGTCCTATAGATTTACGAACATTTGACCACTAAATTTGAATCTCAAAAAATAATTTGGGACATTATCGGAAGATATGGTCTTACACAAAATTCTGCACTTGGCACACTTACGCAGTTATGGACGGCTATAAAGACATGGCTCAATACTCTTGCTTAGGACCCACATAGTTACAAGCCAATATCGTTGACATCAGTTTCCTGTAGAAGTTTGGAACATATTTTCAGTTCGAATATAGTAAAGTTCCTAGAGACGGAAAAGCTTCTTTCTATGAATCAACACGGGTTTAGAAAACATCGTTCGTGTGAACCTCAACTTGCCCATTTCTCACAAGACATCTTGCAAGCATCGATGAAGGGCAATAAGCAGATTGTGTTTCTCTCAATTTCAAAAAGGCTTTTGACGCGGTGCCACACTGCAGGCTACTAATGAAGATACGAGCATATGGAATAGGTTCACAGATTTGTGACAGGCTGGAATACTTCCTAAGTAATAGAACGCATTACGTTGTTCTCGACAGCGAGTGTTCATCAGAGACGAGTGTATCGTCGGGCGTTCTACAGGGGAGTGTGATAGGACCACTATTAGTTTCTATCTATATAAATGATCTGATGGACAGAATAACTTTTAATTTGCGGTTGTTTGCTTTTGATGCTGTGGTGTATGGGAGAGAGTCGTCTTTAATTGATATTAATAGCATACAGGATGACTTAGACAAAATTTCCAGTTTGTGTGAGGAACGGCAGCTAGCTCTAAATGTAGAAAAATGTAAGGTGATGCACATGAGTAGGAAAAACTATCCCATCGTATATATTAAAAGAATCCACGAAAACTAAAGTCAGTCGACCAGACCAAACTACCCGGCCGATTCCCTCCATTTTTGTTTTAAACGATCCACAGATTTATCATCAAGTATCAGAATTTACATAAGCCTTGACTTCCTTTTTCTATACTCAAACGCGATTTCCTTCTGTATATTCCTTATGGGGATGTCCTTGCAGTAAACTAAAGTCAGTCGGTAAGGCCGTTCTATCCGATTTCTTTCATTAGCAGATTTTTCATCTAGTATCTGAATTACCTTGAGTCTGTCCATCCTTTATTTTTATTCAAACGCGGTATCCTTCTGTCCTTGAACTGAATATTTTAATCGGTTTGTTTTACAACATCTTCGATTCTAATTAAAGTACGCATTTCTTCTTGACCTAACAAGTGCGGATGAAGCTGTTTCTTTTGCGTTTTAAGACACTTGCATTGTTTTATTCTGAAGAAAGCTATGCGTGAACATTCAACTTTACTTCTATTTTCTTCCTAACTATTTTGTTATTCCACTAACGGTGCGAATTATTCGCACGGGTCCTTTAGTAATGTTCGAATACATCATTAGTAGTGAGCCTCTTGATGCATTCGCGTCGTTCAAATATCTGGGAGTAAAATTGCAGAGCGGTATGACATGGAAATAACGTGTAAGGACAGTTGTAAGGTGGACAACCGACTTCGGTTTATTGGGAGAATTTTGGGAAGATGTTCTTCATCTGTAAATGATACAGGGTATAAAACGCTTGTAGGACCACGTCTTGAGTATTGATCATGTGTTTGCGACCTAAAGCAGATTAGTTCAAAGAAAGACGTAGAAGCAGTTCAGAGGCGAGCAGCTGGTTCGATACTGCTAGGTTCGACCAATGCACGAGTGTCACGGAAATGCTCCGGGAACTCAAATGGGGATAGCTGGAGAACAAACGACGTTATTTTCGTGAAATTCTGTTGAGGATATTTAGAGGGCCGGAATTTGAAGCTGAGTGTAGAACGATCTTCCTGCCGCCTACTTACTTTTCGCGTAATGATCACAAAGGTAAGAGAAATTAGGGCTCGTACGGAGGCAAAGAGACATTCTTTTTTCCATCATTCTATTTGGGAGTGGAATAGGAAGGGAAATTCCTAGCAGTGGCTCAGTGTACCCTTCGCCACTGTCTTTACGGTAAAAATTTGGACGTACGAAGTCTTGGACGTTAGCTTGCAGTTTCGTTCTGCGATGGTCAACACTAATGATTGCCCAAGTAAGTGATCTCTCAGACTTCTGTCTCAGCCAAGACCCTTAGACCACTAGCAATGGTCCTTGGCGTGCATGTCAGGATGGCAACACTGCCCTCCCCTAAAAAAAAATTCGTCCCGAATTTAATATTATGCCTTAAATTGTATCTGGCCCTAACTGCCCCCTATTAATTCTTATGTACACTCCAGGTCACCCTACTTCACCAGCGGAATCTCATGGACCGGCCCTGAATGAACATGTCGGATTCTCATTTTCAGTACAAAGTACACCACCTCGATAAATATAATTAACACTGCAATACAACCAATTGAAACACTAATGGTTATTACTTTACGTCTTCGCCTGTTATCATGCTCTTCGATGTGCCGTAACAACTGACCCATTGAGATTTGTCCTTTTTCAGATTCTACAAATTTATCTATCGTCTGCAATAATGTGGCATGCAGGGTAGTGTTAATATATGTTAAATTTTGTGTTGATGCGACTCTAAAAGATGTGTCTGGCCAATATAGTGCCAATTGAGTGTATGCAATTTTGATGACTCCCTTGATCGTAGCCGACAGGTGAAAATGCTTCCCACTCATCTCAAAATTCGTTCTATTAACTAACAATCCACTGACCCGCAGTTTCATCGCTTCCGCTTTAGTCCACGTTCCATAGAGGTAATACGTGACCGACACCCTCTATGGAGAAAATACTGAATATATCCAGTGTCTCTCCACCTGCCGAAAGTGTGGTTCGTGTTTCGACATTACCGTCTGACGCTTTGAAGCTTCCAAGTCCCCCCCCTGATTAACTGGATCTCACATAACCCGTTATGAGTACGAACGACTCGTATTGGACAGACGGTCACGGATACCGTCAGACACTTGCTTAACTCCGAGCCTGTCATAGTAAAGTGGGTGTCCCCTCTTTTCGAAACTAACAGCACTTTCTGCGTACTGACCTCCACCCATTCCTTCACCGGCTCCCACCTTGCAGGTAAGGATGCAAAGTGTAGCATTGATAACGCCCTTCTACACCAGTTACAGGAAATTTAACCTCTACTTAAATCTTAACCTTACCCGTTGAGACCTTAATTCCTGACATAACGTAAAAAAGTGACACATTACTCCTATTTACTGGTACTACATGTTGAACCACTACTGGGAACTCTTTTTCCGCTTGCTCCAAGCCGCGTCTGAATTTGTTCAAAAATGTTCAAATGTTTGTAGAGCTTATGGTACTTAACTGGGTCATCTCTCCCTAAACTTACAAACTACTTATGAACTAGCTAATACTAAGGACGGCACAAATATCCATGCCCGAGTGGGGGTTCGAACCCCCAACCGTAGTGGCCGTGCAGACCGTGACTGGACCGCCTCAGTCCCCTCGGCCACCGCGGCAGGCTCTGAATTTGTCCAGCGACATCAACGTTACGCCCACTTCGCCATGCAATGCGTGATGGATTGCGTTCTGCAATTCCTCAGGTCTTATCCTACAACACTGCTAATTAATTTCTGTACTAACTTAGCTATCACTAATTTCTCATCTACCGTACTTAACCGAATCTGCACTGTTTTAGATCTACATTCAGTAAGTCCTGGGACTGCCGCATGTATACTCACAATTCCGTTACTATTTCCCGCATTACCCGCGTTAAATTCAGCAGTTCCTGTCCCAATCCCCGTATCTCCGTAGTATGTATATCTACCACCCTCTCTATATTCTCCTCTTTGCCCTGGATAGGCGTTATTGAATTATTTAACCCTTCGATATCTTCACTGTACGCTGTGCCAAACACAGTTTTTAACAGCTTCCCCCTGCATTTAACATCCTCGCTTCACTCTCGTCTTTGCGTCTGGAATCATGTCTACTAATCGCTGCAGTTGCCCTCTTACTTCCTTGCTTGAGAAATCTGTAGGGATACGATGTTGCGTAACCGGCGTAGCTGGTAAAGTCCCTTCTACCTCAAACAATGCTTTGTACTTCAATAACAATGATTCCATCTTCATACGATCATTCCCCTTCAAATGGCTCACCTTTTCACGAATCGCAGATGTGTTGATGGTTTGATTTACTTCATACTCTAATCTCGAACTATTCATGTTTTCATCCTCCATTACTTCCACTGTGGCTATCACTAATCCCTTTCACAGATCCACCTCATCTTGCCCAGAGTTATCCAGACTTACATAGATCATAACTTGCCCGTTTATGTGCCTGAAAAAATGTTTAAATGTTTGTAAATCTATGGGACTTAACTGCTTGGCTATTAGTACCTAGCTTACAAACTAATTAAACTAAGTTAAACTAACCTACGGACAAACACACACATCCATGCCCGAGGAAGGATTCGAACCCCCGACGCGGGAGGCCACACAATCCGCAACATGGCGCTCCAGACCGCTCGGGAACTTCCGCGCGGGTATGCTCCTGATATTTTATACACTCCTACGAATAAAACAATGTTTCTTCTCTAAGATCTCATTGCTTGGTAGCGGCTCTCTCAAGCATAAACTCTGTTGTAGAACATCGATATCCAGCGGTACATAGATCAACTTCCCCATACCTGCTGGTACTCTTTCACGCGAAATTACCTTCAATGTCCTTGTACGCAGTTTTTTTGGTGTCAACGTAGCTATCGGCGCCCCTTGCGACTCTGAAACATTGAGAATAAGTTCCCCCCGAGTTGCAGCGTGTGTTGCGAATGGTTAATCTTAGCGTGATGACTAACTAGAAATTCCATCCCCAATATAGCGGAAAATTCCTGTCCGACAGCTAATAACACCTCCATCTGCTCCTGGAACCACACATTTCCTACTCTAAACTTGAGCTGTGTCGTTCCCAGTGCATCTAACTTATTATTTCCTATTGCGGGTAACCTATACCTTGGAGCCTCCAGTGCCTTTTTACCCACGAGGTCCACACTGACCACTGATACGTGTGCTCCAGTATCCACATAAAACTTATGTCACCTATCTATCACCCAAACCATCAAACTACAATCCGCCTCTTCGTGAATTCTTCTAGCACTTCTCTTTACTGGTAATATCTCCCGACGCCAGGAACATTCCCTTCGCCACATAACTGTTTCTTACACTTTGATTTCTTCCCTTGGTTCCCGATCTACATTGGCAAGCCTTATGCACTATTTTATGTCGATTTCGACACCACTGAATCGTATTCATTTCTAAAGAAGTACAATAAACACACGTTAACGCTGCAGCTAACACAAAGGCTTACCACGCGGGCGAAGTAGGGCGCAGCACTCAACATGGTACTTCCCACCTCCAAGTCGTCCACCGAAACAATGAAATGTTCAGCTATGGAAGCGGACTCATGGAAGGTGCTAAATATTATCATCTACTTTACTCGATACTTCTCTACATGCCGCTCAAGGGCGCAAAAAATTGCTATATCGAAATGCTTGTCCCTTTTATTAATTAAAAAATTAAAATATCGTTACCTTTCTGCGGAGCACCTGGAGTTCTTTCGCGGAGTCTGCCTTAATACTACGGGTGAGATGCCCTGCCCTTATGGGTGACATGCCGCATGATGATACTTGTTGAAATTTATATTTTTTTCAAACAAAACGTGTTAACATTTTAGTTTATGATTATAACAATTGAGGAATAACAATAAACACTGAATAATTGGCAAACAAAACCTTTATTTTTGTTATATCAAAACACTGATAACAATGATTCCATCTTCATACGATCATTCCCCTTCAAATGGCTCACCTTCTCACGAATCGCAGATGTGTTGATGGTTTGATTTACTTCATACTCTAATCTCGAACTATTCATGTTTTCATCCTCCATTACTTCCACTGTGGCTATCACTAATCCCTTTCACAGATAATTTTAAATTATTTTTAAACATTAAGCATACACTATCAGAGTTTTTCAAAGAAATTATCTTCATCATTAGCTTTTATTTCTAATTCCCCCGCCACAGTCAACACAATAAGTATCAAAGATTGCGTCATGCATCCTGATCTATCAGGGATAGACGCCGCACCCTATGAGTCTGTGACCATAGTAGCCAAGTTCGCCAGATTGTAATCAAAAGGCACCCAACGGAAGTTACTGTTCGAGCAGCTACTCAGATTTTTAAACATATGTCACAATTTAGCACCATCTAACAAGTAACCGTAACACTAACAGATTTTCATGCAAGATATAGAGACTTACCTTGTTTATTAACACTAACTCGTTTAAAAGTACCACTACTGAAATAATAGCAGGTGCATCGCCGCCCAGCGTCTACTGCGCAACTGCAAAGTGCCTACTCGGGGGCTTTTACCAGTCTGTGCAGTCTGTATCGCAAACGGCATCTCTCCCGGACTTACTATACAAGTATTCCTAGGAATAAAGATTACTTTCGCAACACGTATGCCTACTATATTGCATGACCATACACTGTGGAATATTCCTTTATTCTTGAGTTAAATTATGAGGTTCTCAACTTACACCGTAACAATACCTGCGAGCCAGTTAAGCAGACATTTCGGAAGAAAATAATTGTAGGAATTGATTGCGATTATATAATAATATATCCACGAAAATTCAATAACTTTCAGCACCTTATCTTAACTGAAAATCT
This sequence comes from Locusta migratoria, assembly GCA_026315105.1. Taxonomy (NCBI): domain Eukaryota; kingdom Metazoa; phylum Arthropoda; class Insecta; order Orthoptera; family Acrididae; genus Locusta; species Locusta migratoria. The sequence continues at coordinate 213,334,899 of CM048755.1, read as the reverse complement.
AGCGGAGTACGCGGTAAGATTATGATCCTACGTAAATTGTTAACCGGGTCTACGGCCTCATGTTGATTGGTCTAGGGTGACCAGATTTCCAAAATCAAAAACCGGGACAAAAATTAGGAGTTGAAATGAAGCCACATTCTGAGAAACATTTCTTAAATACCGTATCGGTAAAACAAATTTGAGTTTAAATATTTGGTCCATACTGCAGCTACATACAGCACCAAACCTTTATGTTAACACTCGCACTTAAAAAAGCGTAAAAATACGTTGCGTTACTGGTTGCGTAAATATTTTTTGGTTGTTACATGCTAATACAGTATTTCAATTTCACAAAACGACATCTTAGGACTGACAGTTATTATTTTATACATAGGTTACTTATTTTACACTCTCTCAACTATGTTTTTGGGAATAATGCATGTCATTCAGGAGTAAGACAATTTGAAATACAGTTTTGTAAAAATGAACATTTGAAGTACCTTAAAGGTATGTATTAGTTATTATATCCTTAACACTTTCAATACTAAACCTCTTGTTTTCATCAGTAAAGCAATTCAAAGGTAATTACTAGCTGCAAAATTGCTCAGCAAATATCACGATATGAAATAACTTGAAAGAGCTATTTTTCACGAAGACAGTACTTCCAGATTCGTGCTCTACCGCTTCACATACATTTTTAACATTGTTTGCTTCGTACTTGATTTGAGGAAACAGTATGTTTCGTTGCATGGAAAACAAGTAAGCCTTCCTCAGGAGCAAGACACTTACTTCATCATTTACGATGACACTATTCTCACTATTTACAACAAAAGACATACTTTATGATGAAGTTTTTCTCTGAAAAACTAGGCCCTGTGTGTTGCACAAAGTCAAACCGACGTCCACTATTGACCGAGAATGACTTATCTTCAACGTGAAAATAATTTGCTTTGCTGTTGTAATTTCTGAAATGAAAACTTCCTTTAATTATGTCATTAAAAATAAACATTCCTTTCATCATTTATGTGAAAATTTATCGCCAGCTGGTGACTCTTAATGGTTTAAAGATCTAAATGGAATTTCATGCAGCAATAACCAATGCATAACTGCTCGCCAATTGAAAACATTACATAGTACCAAAGAAAGAACTTCATAAATCGTTACTTCTACAGTTTGCTTTAAAAATGTACTTTACTTTATAGTTTGGGTAAGATCACACATCGAGTTCACCGCGTTCAAAACACGGGACGGCTAACAAAAAATGGGACAAATTACGTCCCGTAAGTATTTTGTCGGGACAACGGGACACTTAAGCCAAATAAGGGACGATCCCGTAAAATACGGGATGTCTGGTCACCCTAGATTAGTCTGGTGTGCCAACAGAAGACAGAAAAGGAAAACTGAAATTTAAACTTAAGGTCGGTTTGCTGCAGTATTCTTGAACATATTCCATCGTCGAATATAGTAAATATCCTTGACACAGTAAAGATTGTGCTAACAAATCGGCACGTCCCATTAAGCATTGCTTGTGCGAAACTAATGTTGTGCTATTCTCGCCCGATGTACGGCAAACCCTGAGAGAAGGGACACCTCCATGTGACTAGACATACTGTATGTGTTTGGCTTAGTGCCCACTTCCAGTTTAATGAAGGTGAAAAGTGTCCGTCGGGTCAAAAAAGGGCAAATCCTGGCAGGTTTCTTTTGAATAAAAATGTTTAGGTCGTTTCTGCTCTCCTACATGCAATCACGTTGATTTTGTGGTGCTTTGTGTGATATTCCTCCTCAAATCAAATTCTTGTAGACAGGTTTCAGTCCTAAACTGGCAGGAATGGTTTTTTGTCTCATGTTCCCCGGATTGGTGTGTCAGTACTGGCCATGTGGGAGGAATACATTCCTGTTTAGGTGGAGTGCGCCGTGCATCCCGAGTCGCGGTACTTCTCCTTCGTGATTCTACTACTTTTTTCCTACTGCGTGGATTATCTTCCATATAATTACGAATTGTCGGATAACAAGTGGTTCCAGACGAACGCGCACTGATTTTTGCAGTTGCTGCTGCGTGGTACACTCATCACATGTCTGCTGATTCTGCTGATGCGTGATACGCGTCTCTTCCTCTTTTACGTCGTTAATTTCAGTCTGATTCTATTTTATCTCCTTGATCTCGTTCTATTTTTCCGACAGTTTTTCATGTTTCTGCTCTACTATTTGTTTTTGCTGTTCTCGTAACGCCTCTATTACTTTCCTTACGCTAAAAATCGCCGTTCGCGTCTTCTTTGCGTCATGTTGGGCTATCAATTTTTTAAAATATTTTCCCTTTTTCCCTTCTACTGTAGTATCTTTCGCCCCTATAGACGTCTTCTTTACCTCTTCTACATCCTTCCGTATCCCCATAATTTCCAAACTAACTTTTTGTACCCCTCTATTATGTGTCCATTGTCCTTTCTCTGTTGTGTTCCTGTTTGTGACAGGTAATAAGCTGCGCTCAGTGAAACCCACAATCTGGCCGTGGCGAACCTCCTGCCAGTCACTGAGACGGCATGAAGTGACATTAACGCGCCCCCGTATCGGTCACTGCCCATAGACACACAAGTTTTTGCTTTGCCGGGAGGAACACCCTTTTTGTAATGCCTGTGGAGTGCCACTTACAGTAGGCCTACGCCACATTTTAACTGAGTGCAGTTCATATTATGCTGCAAGGGCAGCTGTTAATCTTAGGTGTGATCTGCCCTCCATTTTATCTGATGATGAGACGAGCGTGGCTAAAGTTTTAAAATTTTGTGACTTATCTGCGCTCTGGCCTCAGCTTCTAGGCTGGAGATTTTAGTTCGTTGCAGAGTGGCTGGCTAACATTTTTTATTTTGTGTGATCCGCCAACAGTTAATCTGCTCTGAAGCTTCTACTGTACACAGATTTTTGGCACCCGTGATGGAAAGGAACTGCCTGTGACATCCTTCTTATCACTTATCCCTTATGTTCTGTTTTTTCTCTCGTCTCACACTGATTTAGTCCGGGCGTTAAAGACCTCGATGTCGCGCGCCCTGATCGCATACTCACCACCTGTTGTGTTCCTGCCTCCAGTATTAATTCGTTACCTTTTTGGACACGTTTCGGGCTCTGTTTGCTACTCCACTCTACCTGTCATTTGTTACTATCCGCCTATCGTTCTATAAATTGCATAAGGTCGCACAGTTGTAGAGCTTCGCGGGTTCCCTCTGGCGTGATGAACACGATGCCCTGCACTATGAGACGTAGTACCGAGTCACGTACCGAGTGCTCATCTTCTTGTCTGAGTATGGTGGCAGAAGAACTTCCTCCTCGCTTTCACTACTTTCCTGATTAATCTCCTCGCGTTCCATGACTTCCTTCTCAGATTAACTAGCAAATTCTTGCATTCTTCACGCCCGCCACTATTGTATCTTATTTACTTCCATAGAGTACCTTCCGACTCACTTATTTTACTCCCACTCACAAAATCATGTTGACTGCTTAATAATATCGCTCTATTCCTGGTTAAAAGTGATTTGTTATCACCAGATGGTGTGCCACATGTTCCGTCTGCTACAAACACATCGTGTTCAGCATACATTTCTTTATCCACGTGACCAGTGACGTCTACTTCCATTAACTGTCTGGAAAAAAGTAATAACCTTATACATACCGAAGAGTGACAATTTTCATCACAAATTTCACATAAATATAGTCCATTCATAATTTTCATTTTAACACAGTCTACAACAAGGTTATCCAACGCTGAAGTGATACAGAAGCTACCAATGAATATAAATAAAGTGACACACAAACCACTAATGAACATATATAAAATCCTGAAAAAAGTTATAATATTAATCTCAGACTGAGTGCTGCTTAGCAACATATTCTTCGTTTATAACTAATTTATGGAACTGAAGTCCAAAAATAACGCAAAGATATCTGTCCTGTCAAAAATGATCTGCGGTGTCAAAATCCTGACGAGATGTCCCAAATGAACGGTGCGAGGTCAAAATATAATGGTAATCCTGGAAGATTTCTTTTGAATAAACAGGGACAGTTAAAATATAAATGTTGATGGGATAAAGCATTACAAAGTAGGAAAAATGTGTGGGAGCACTTTATGTCAAATGATAGGAGTGCTGACTCTCCAAAAGCCAATTAATTGAACTCTAAGACTCCAGTGGAGTGTCATAAAATCATATGTGAAACCTTTCCGAAAATAGTTCAAAATGTTCAAATATTTGTAAATCTATCGGTCTCAACTGTGTGGTTATTAGTCCTTAGCTTACAAACTACTTAAACTAAGGTAAACTAACCTAAGGATAACACAAACACCAATTAGCGAGGGGGGACTCGAACCCACAACGGCGAACGGCCGCGCGCGCCGCAGCACGGCGCTCCAGTGCGCACGGCTAACGCGCCGCGGCCCAAGAATAGTGATGGAGGACACTGTACCATGCTGAATAATGTTAATATTTGTAATTCAAATAACATTTATTTACCAATGAATTATGTATACATCAGAGTGTACAGGAAGGATATATATATATATATATATATATATATATATATATATATATATATATATATATATATATATATATGTGAAGACAAAGTTAAAAAAAATCATTCATAACGACCTTACAGAAGTATTATTATTGTTTCCTATGGTAAATGATTGGCCACTCATTAGATACTACTGTCATAAAATATAGAATACATATCACATTTACTAATAACCAACGCTGTAGTCGACAGCAATATTCCGGCACCCAATCCCTAAATAAATCATCTTACCATTAATCAGAAAACGTAAGAAAACCTGCGGTACATTAGCGAGTGCAAGCGGTACTTTACCAAACACTGTGATGGAGCGAAAACGCAGCATCGGCCGCGGTCTGTGACAGTGTGCAGTGACAACTATAAATAGCGGCCACGTAAAGCAACTACTCGGCTTCGTATTTCAGAAGCGATACGCAACTACCATTAGCCACTGTGTTCAAAATCTTCAAATGTTTGTAAACCTATCGGACCTAACTGCGTGGTCATCAGTCCAGTAGCTTATAAACTACTTAAGCTAAGGTAAACTAAACCGCGCGCTTCGCAGCGAGGCGCCTTAGACCGTTTTTTTTTTTTTTTTTTTTTTTTTTTTTTTTTTTTTTTTTTTTTTTTTTCTCTCTATGGTTCGTACTGTTCATTGCGGACGCTGATTGTATTTGTTCGTTGATGTGCAAAGTGTTCTTGCCTCAGCTTTTTTTTTTTAATTACAGAGGGCGTTGAGCCCCCTGACCGGGCGCGCTTAGCCACGACGCCCGGCACCGTTCGGCTACTCCACCGCGGCCAGCCACTGTGACCCTGGGGGACCATAGTGTAAACGATCTTACTAGTTCGGCTATGGCTTGCCACTTCCGCCAACGGGAATTTCTATATGCCATTGCTGAGTGCTAAGGTTGCTGCAGAACTGCAAACAGCCGCCTCACAAACGCGACTCCAGTATGTTTCCACTACACCACCATGTTCGGTAAGTGTGACAAGATTAAATTCTCAATAAAAATGTGTTATTAATTCATTAGTAGCCCTGCTTAAGTTTATAGTTACCGACAGTCATTACCTGTAGAGACTCATATTCTTTTTCACTTAATTTTTTAAATATAGTTTTAGAGTGCAGCCCAAGATAAACCCTTTTAATTAAATAAAAGCAGTGTAGATTTTTTATCGTCGTGTATGTATTATGCAAGATTTAACTAAACAGTTATTTATAAACAAATGATTATAATCTGAATAATGATTCCTCTACCTACATAGAAAAAAAAAACATGTACAATAAATGCGTTGTTTTCTACAACTCTAAGAGATTAATTCGTCAAGCCAATATTCATTTCAGATTAAATGATTGGTTGACGAAGGCATTTGTAAAGAGAATAATTTGCAGTCGAACATGAAATTGCCGCCGTGGAGTAGCCGAGCGTTCTAAAGCGTCTCGCTGCGGAGCGCGCGGCTGCTCGCCGTGGAGGTTCGAGTCCTCCCTGGGGCATGAGTGTGTGTGTTTGTCCTTAGGTTAGTTTACCTAGGTTTAAGTAGTTTGTAAGCTACGGACTGATGACCACGCAGTTTGGTCCGATAGATTTATAAAAAGTCCCCTCGCGCCCCACACCCACAAACATCGCACACTGTGAAAGCAATCTGGTAATAATCACAACGACAGTTCGCGTTGAACGCTTAATCTGAATTAGAGTACTGCTCTGGAACAAATTTACAATTTTCACTGTAGTTTACAGCTTACATACCTATCAGAAATTACGGCCTCCTGGAGCGATCACCCAAATAACTGCGCACTACACTCCTGGTTTCATTTCACATGGACTTCTGGTGTACGCAGATTACTATTTTTATAACGACAGCATCGACTGTTCTGTGAATTCACATATCCCGACTGACTGTTTGTCGGTGGAAATCATTGTATCTGGGTCAATCTCGTTATCAAGCAGTGACTGTCACATTGAGCGGGAGTATTAGCGTGAATTGGGTAATCGATGTACTACCGTCACACTGCGCGATTGATTTTCCGGAATCATTGTACATGGACACCCTTAACATCCGTTGTATTACATTGGTTCAAACCAATACCTCATCGCCGTAGGCCAAGGGTGGGGTGATGAGGGGAGGTCCGCCTCCCCCCCCCCCCCCCCGTGAAATTATCTTTCAATGATTTATAAGTTAGAAATATGTCATAGTTTACCGTTGTGTTTTGTTATCTGATTCGTCACAAAACCAAATTATGACTGGACCCTGCAATACCTGAATACTTAAATGTATAAAAGTATCATAATTATAAAATAAAGGAAATGTATGGATCCTATTTCGCATAATCGTCAACAGTGTTGTTGCTCAGCGTAATATAATTTCCCCTCGTTTGAGGTCGAGAACGTAAACAGCAGCAAAGAAAGAAGTTTATACAAAATATGAATAAAAAGGAATGAGAACTATTAATGACTTAATTGACGGTACTTACAGTTACTTTCAACATAATCGTCCCCGGTATTTACCACCTTTCACCAAATGCACGGAAGGCGTCGTATACCACCTGCGCGTTTATTTGTCTTGAATGTTCAAAATGTATAGCTTATGGGACTTAACTACGGGGTCATCAGTCTCTAAACTTACAAACTACTTATGCACTAGCTAACACTAAGAACGGCACAAATATCCATGCCCGAGGGGGATTTCGAACCCACGCCCGTAGTGGCCGTGCAGACCGTGACTGACGCGCCCAGTCCCCTCGGCCACCGCGGTCGGCTTATTTCTCTTGATGTGACGTATTGAACGCCCTATGACGTGGACATCGTCATCTATGGTGTTGTACCGGTTCCCTCTCAGTGGTTCTTTAACTTTGGCAAAGATATCTTAGTCACAGGAGCTCGTGTCGAGATGAGTACTGTTGGTGTTTAAGACTCTCCTATTTCCAGCTATGCAGTACGTCCTGGACACTATAATGAACGACAACCACCTTACACACTCGAAATGAATGCCTGTGAGTGCAATCTCTTTGATAAAGTGAAATAACGACAGAGAGGGATCCGGTACGATTCCAGAGATTATATTATCTATTCCATAGGGCGATAATAGTTCTCATTAGCATTTATACAACCCTTGTAGTTGAACAGCGCACTGACGGGTAGGCCATCGGATGTGAAGCGAAGGCTCGAACTGAATACAGACAGCAGAACTGTTTAGGGGAATCACAAAAAGAAGATACTCAGTATAAAAATAAATATATGGACTTCAAACCGGAAAGCGGTCAACTGCGAATGACGAATCATGGTTTGCTCCGCAAATGCAAGTGTATTACTTTGGACGGATGACTTAAGCGTAGTGAGCTCCTACCCAGTGAAACTTTATTTTGTACTTTCACCTACTTACGACTTGTTCGCAGATGACTCTTTCACAAGACGACTAGATACTTGTAAATGATTCTTGCTTAATAGATTTGGTTTACAGAACCCCTGATTATATAAGTCCGTGATCGATGGTGCACGATACAATTTGCTCCAAAAAGTCGCACTTGACAATACGAATTTTAAGAGGACGTATCACATGTTCTGTTGATAAGAGATACAGTGTGTCAACTATTAATAGTATACCTTGGCCTAAGAACCATTTGTATACACACAGGAAAAACGGGCATTCCGTAGCTATCCTCCCGGATAGGTTACAAATGCGTTATACACGATTTCCGACCTGGGAAATTCGGGCCAATTGGTAGCTTATTTTCGATTACCTGTGGACTAGAAGGGCCTTTGGCGATGAATAAAAGCTCCACCTGCTCAATGGCGTTTCCTGAGGAAACACCGCAGTGGTAACACACTGAATTTGCATTCTGAAGGACGGTGGTTCAAATCTTCCTTCAGCCATCCAGATTTAGGTTTTCCTTGCAAATTCCGGGTTGGTTCCTTTGAAAGGGCGCGGCTGATTTCCTTCCTAATCCTCATCCAAAAATCCGTGCGTGAGCTCCGTATCTAATGTTGTCGACGGGACAATTGACCCTAAGCTTCCTTCTATCATTCCTGACGAAACCCGGATAAGCCGCGGTTTTTGGCTACCAAAGGTACCAATGGTTGCGATGGCCACTTTTATAAATTACACTCCTGGCCATTAAAATTGCTACACCACGAATATGATGTGCTAAAGACGCGAAATTTAACTGACAGGAAGAAAATGCTGTGTTATGCAAATGATTAGCTTTTCAGAGCATTCACACAAGGTTGACGCCGGTGGCGACACCTACAACGTGCTGACACGAGGAAAGTTTCCAACCGATTTTTCATACACAAACAGCAGTTAACCGGCGTTGCCTTGTGAAACGTTGTTGTCATGCTTTGTGTAAGGAAGAGAAACGCGTACCATCATTTTCCGACTTTGATAAAAGTCGGATTGTAGCCTATCGCGAATGCGGTTTATCGTATCGCGACATTGCTGCTCGCGTTGTTCGCGATCCAATGCAATGACTGTTAGCAGAATATGGAATCGTTGCATTCGGGGGGGGGGGGGGGGGGGGGGGGCAATACGGACGCCGTGCTGGATCCGAACGGCCTCATATCACTAGTAGTCGAGATGACAGGCATCTTATCCGCATGGCTGTAACGGATCGTTGAGTCAACAGATGGGGACGTCTGCAAGACAACAACCATCTGCACGAACAGTTCGACGACGTTTGCAGCAGCATGGACTATCAGCTCGGAGATCGTGGCTGCTGTTACCCTTGACACTGCATCACAGGCAGGAGCGCTTGCTATGGTGTACGCAACGACGAACCTGGATGCACGAATGGCAAAACGTCATTTTTTCGGATGAATCCAGGTTCTGTTTACAGCATCATGATGGTCGTATCCATGTTTGGCGACAACGCGTTGAACGCACATTGGAAGCGTGTATTCGTCATCGCCATACTGGCGTATCACCCGGCATGATGGTATGGTTACATGTCTCGGTCACCTCTTGTTCGAATCGACGGCACTTTGAACAGTGGCCGTTACATTTCAGATGTGTTACGACCCATGGCTCTACCCTTCATTCGATCCCTGCGAAACCTTACATTTCAGCAGGATAATGCACGACCACATGTTGCAGGTCCTATATGGGCCTTTCTGAAAATATTCGACTGCTGCCCTGGCCAGCACATTCTCCATATCCCAGTAGTGTATATTCATGGCAAATCGTCCAAATTTTTATCATCTCTTCCGAAGATCACTTATTCTGTCAGCGTTCAGTCTTTTTTCGATCGTACTATCCGTTACCAAGAACCCGAAGTTCAAATTTAGCGTAATTATGTACGGAAGACATGCATGTTACATTCGGTCTGAAACGGAAATATAGTTTGCAGTGACATAGTGAACACATGGAAGAAATCTAGGATCATCATAAGGGTTCCGAGATCTCCGGACTATTATTTAGTAGCCACTTTTCTTTCGGAGAAGTCCGAAGAACAGACACCAATTTTGATCGTGCAGCTATTATCAAGCAAGACACATAGAATTTACGGTATTATTTGCTAGTGGGCATTGAAATAATTCAGTGAGAAAAGATAAAAATTTGTGACTCAGCCGGGACTCGAACCCATGTTCTCCTGCTGACTATGCAGTAACCTTCGACCACTACACCACTGGGGACACAGAAATCACCGCGGCACTGCGGGCTGCCCTTGCACTCCTCCCGCCAGACGCAAAGTTTCAACTTATCCGCACACTGCTGACATAGTGCCCCTCCCCCATTATCACTTAGTACTCGCAGCATGTATTAGAATGCCGTAAGAGTTAGGTCCTAAAGTTTAAAAGAGTTAGCGTGTAATTGTCAGAAGAGTTAGAGACCGGTATGCATCTGCATTGAAGATGATCAGCCATCATCGCCTGATTGTGTAAGTTATAAATATGCAGTGACCGTTTGTCGGAAAAAATGAATACTCAGCTAACTTAATCCTCATTTCGCGTTTCTAACTAACCATTATATATTCGCACACTTTTGTGCTGAAACAGAGTAGCAGAAAGGCATTGACGGTGGAAGAGAGAGAAAAGACTTCAGTAAGAGAGAGAGAGAGGACACAGTGCAAGTCGGAGAGAGGAAACATTTCTAGTGAGGCAGAGAAAGAAAGAATAGTTAGAGATATAAAGGGAGCTCTTAGCATTGGGAGGAAAAGAGAGAGAGGAGGCAGTTTATATGAAAAATAAAGGTAAGATGTGTAGGTTTCGGAACTCCCGGAGAAGTTCATCACAAAAAGACATATGTGTATATATAGTGTGTAAATATACAGGGTGTTTCACTAAGTGTGTTTGCCTCTGTAACTTATAAAATAATAGGTGACGGGAAATGTTAATGCGGTAGGTCAACACAAGAAATGTTACACTTTCTGCGGAGCTATGAACATACTTTATTGTATCATTTTCCACAGAGTTACAGCACAAATACATAATTTTTTAAATGGAACAATAGTTTTTTCTATCGTGCATTGGAATCGTTGAAACTAGCTGCGTCCAAATAAATTTAAACTACATTCCTAACACTGTTAGTTTGGGAGCTCCAACCCTTCAAAGTTTCAGGGGCAGATACCACAAACGCTGCGCATAATGCAATGCGCCTTCTAAATGTGGTACGGCCGAGTTGTAACGTCGCCGGTGTCACGGAGCGAGAATCTTCCTCGATGCGCTGTTAGACTGCCGACTGTCGCCGCACACGGCCGTATACCCGACAGTTGGAGCCACACAAACAACCGGGGCGCAATATACCACAGTTACTGACATCGGATGACGATGGCATACACGAACAACGAGTACGTTGATATGTTGCTGATGCTCGGCGAGTGCCGACACGATGCCACTGAAGCAGCCACGGCGTATGGCGTGAGATATCCTAGGCGAAGAGCCCCGGCAGCCATTACGTTCTTACGCGCCGAACAACTACTTTGGGAAACAGGCAGCTTGGTAATGCGCCGCAGTAACAGACGAAGACCCGCAAGAAGTGAGGAGACGGAGGTGTTTGTTTTAGCTGCACAACACCACGATTCTCATGTCAGCTTACGAGCCGTTGCTGCAGTCGCTGGTGTCAGTCTCCATCTGTGTGGCGTATACTACACGGCCACAGGTTTCACCCGTACCGCCTGTCACTGACCCAGGAGCTGCATGGGAACGATTTCCGTGCAAGAGTGACATTCTGTGAGTGGGCCATGCGTAATTTCACGCTGGAGTCTTTTATAAGTTGCAGAGGCAACTTAGTGAAACACCCTGTATATTAAGTACTAGAGTTATGTGGAGTTCAGTATTACCACAGTTATTCCGTTTGTGATTTTAGCTGTAAAATAAAACGTAATCACGCTTTGAAATGGAATATGTGCTCTTTATTTTAGCGCAGAACAGAGTAACATGAACGAAGTCATATCTGAACTACAGGAGAGGTAATACCATCTGCATTAAAAGCGTGCATGGCAATCATGTCAAAGACAAACATTTTAGTGGATGCATTGATTCTAATTAATGATTTTCAGTATATTCCATAAATAATGAATAAACGCTTAGAACAAAAATAAACAAGGCAATTTCTTGCAATGTATACACTTCCCTTCCGTTTCATTAAGGAACTACACTTGCCACACTTTACGTGCATATGCTTCAGAAGACCATTGTTCAATTCGTTGTTACGTATTTCACGGCATGTTCACGAAATAGAACAAACACGCATTTTAGAGGGAAAAATGTTTCAAATGTTTGTAAAGTTTATGGGACTTAACTACGGGGTCATCAGTCCCTAAACTTACAAACTACTTAAGAACTAGCTAACACTAAGGACAAATATCCATGCCCGAGGGGGGATTCGAACCCCCGCCCGTAGTGGCCGTGCAGACCGTGACTGGAGCGCCTCAGTCCCCTCGGCCACCGCGGCCGGCTTTTAGCGGGAGCATTATTACATATGCACAACTCTAAGCATTGAAGAACATAGCTCCATTTAATTAATAAGTGCCCGAAACCCTTTTAGGATAAAAGGAAAAATAATTGGATGGTGGTGGGTTTCCAACAACTGACCATGAGCATTATAGTCAAACGCGCTGCCCACTACACTACGGCTCACAATTAGAACGGGCTACCTTGAGTCTCGTAATATTGATGGCAGTTGTTAACTGGTGCTAATATGGCATTTTTAGACACTAGATTATCATTTATCGTACGAAGAACGGTTTTTTTTTTTTTTTTTTTTTTTTTTTTTTTTTTTTTTTTTTTTTTGTTAATACTTCAGTGTGCCATTGCTTTGAAATGACAACGTGTGAGTTACAATAAGAAAATCATCAAATACGCAACGCAAGATGGCGTATTCCAGAGAGATTTCGGGGCGAGGAATGTCACGTGACATCTCCGAACGGCTGGTTTTCGTTAATTCAATGGAGGGTGTCAAATATCCGTTACTTTTGCAAATATCTGTCAAAGGATACGAGACATGAAAAAAAATACATAAGAGAGCAAAGTTGTAGATAATTTTCTCCTATAAAAATTCGGTTATTCAAATTTCGTGTCACATGAATTGTTAAGCCGTTATTTTCATTTAAATTTCGTGCTGTCAAAAGACTATCGGAAAGGCCCACTTTAGTGTTACTACGGTAACCTCAAGTGGGCCAATTATGGGGCATTAGCAGTTGGATAGGAAATGACGAGGAAAATGCCGCAGATTGGGAGTGAGTTACAGGGGAGAGAGACTGACATTAGTGAAGACAATGACAGTGGCATGGAGAGAGAAGAGGTATTTCCATGGGAGGAAAAGAAAACGCCGCGGTGTAGTGTAGAGCGTTCTAAGGCGACTCGCTGCAGAGCGCGCTGTTGCTCGCCGTCGATGGTTCGAGTACTTCCTCGGACTTGGGTGTTTGTGTTGTCTTTAGCATAAATTACTTTAAGTTATTTCAAGTAGTTTGTAATCCTAGTGACTGATGACAAACGTAGTTACGTTTCTTAGATTTACAAACATTTGATTTGAAAAGAACATAGTGAACTTGAGAAATATATAGATGATGGCTGTCTGACGAAACAACTGAGTATGAAGCCTTCATTACAAAAAGATTTAAAGCATTCTGTGACAATATACGAGTATGTATGCATGAATTAATTTTTATTGATGTAGCCAGAATGAGGAATGCAGCAGCTATTTCCCTACTTTCGTCACAATTTTGAAAAGGATTTTATTGTGCTCCGAGAGGAACATTTTTCGGTAATTTTTATTACTTCAGTACTAGAGATACATTTCATTTGTTGCTCATGTACCACAAGCTTACAATACAGTTCGGTTTCTGTAGTTCTGAAAACGTCCCTCCTTTATGGACTTGGAAATGAACCTGACTTTAACATTCCTAACAGTTCTCTCAAAGAAATGGAGCTACCAAGTATTAAAGTATTAATTAAAATCATTCACTGTAGCGTATTCCTTTAGTCAGTCTGTCCAGCTGCCCTCGCTAGTTTACACAGTCTCTACTATTGTCTCATATCCGTCCCCAAATGTTAAACGCGTCACGTATCTCAACGTTCCCATTGAAGACCTCTCTCTACTTTGTAGAACGAAATTCTTATTGATCAAACTGTGTAATCGTCTAACACTGAGGTTTCATTTCCGCACAGTTCTGTTCCCGACGTTTCAGCGCCCTATTTAAGGGGTAATCTCACGGACAAACGAATATTATGTGACTGTTCCACATATAGACTAACTTAAAGTCCAAAAGATAACTTTAAGTTTCATTATTATTAATGTTTTAATCATTGCAGCTCTTGATACCTTCTCCGTTGAACGTCTGATCCCGATTACCAATCGCCCAAAGATCTTAGTTCACACAATGAACCCTCTGACATCTCAGTATCTCTATGGTGTTTATTCATTAACCATATTTTACTTCTAAACGTAATTAACTTTACTAAACTGAAACAAATTTTCAACGTTCAATGTTCAAATGTTTGTAAAGCTTATGGGACTTAACTGCGGGGTCATCAGTCCCCAAACTTACAAACTACTTATGAACTAACTTATACTAAAGATAGCACAAACATCCATGCCCGAGGGGAGATTTGAACCCCCGGCGGGGAACGGCCTCGCGCATCGGAGCATAGCGCATCAAAGCTCTTGGCCGTTCCGTCACGGCTTTTCAACGTTAATAACCAGGTAAACAGTTTTTAGCTATGTTAGATTCAACACACAGTTATTAACATATTTATAGGTACTATCATAGTCTAAATCGTTTTTAAGTAATTATATTTCAACCAAATATAAATTAGTAGGTGAATGTCAAGTTACAGCGCGTCGGCAACTTTGTTTACTACAAAAGAAAGCGAAAAGTTTTGAAATGTTTGTAAACCATTAGGACCAGACTGCTAAGGTCATCGATCCCTAGACCTACGTACTACTTAATTTAACTTACGGTAAAGACAATACACCCATGCTTGAGGGACGTCTCGAAACTCCAACAATAGCGGCCGAGCAGTCCGTGACACGATTCCCCAAAACCGCACTGCAATTCTCACGCGCAATTATATGCTAAATTCTACAACATATAATTTGAAAAATGTGTTTTCAGGGTATTAAGGAAGCTCGAAAGTGCGTCTGAAATGTTTGATGAATATTTTCAAATTATAAAGGGAACCAGTTACAAACAAAATACCGCCGCGGTGGTGTAGCCGGGCGGTCTAAAGCGTCTCGCTGCGGAGCGTGTGGTTGCTCGTCGTGGAGGTTCGAATCCTCCCTGGGGCATGGGTGTGTGTGTGTGTTGTCCTTAGGTTAGTTTACCTAGGTTAAAGTAGTTTGTAAGCTACGGACTGATAACCACGCAGTTTGGTCCGATAGATTTACAAACATTTGAACATTGTTTGAAACAAAATACCTCTACTGACCTTGAAGGTAAACAACACGACACACTTCAGACAGCAGCTATACATCTGTTGAAGTTGTTATGAACTGGTTATTGTGGCATCTCTCGAAACACCGCTCATCATGCTCACTCAGTGCAACATGAATGTTCTTCAACAACTTCGTTATTCTCCACATTTGTCTCCAGGAAACCTGTTTTTGTTTCCCCTCCTCAAACAAGCCCCGAAAGCTTCTTCTTTTCAAATGTTGCATTTGACCACGGCGCTTCAAGTGAGTCTATAACACAGTTTCTAACAAATTTACAGACGATCTCAAAAGTGTGCTCTAGCTAAAGACTTTAAGGGTAGAATCAATCTTTTCATTCTGCAACGGAGTGTAAGCTGATATGAAACTTCCTGGCAGATTAAAATTGTGTGCCGGAACCGGGACCCGAACCTGGGACCTTTGCCTTTCGCGGGCAAGCGCTCTACTGGCGGAAGTAAAGTTGTGAGGCGGCATCGTGAGTTGTGTCGGGATAGCTCAGTCGGTAGAGCGCTTGCCCGCGAAAGGCAAAGGTCCCAGGTTCGGGTCCCGGTTCCGGGACACAATTTTAATCTGCAAGGAAATTTCACTTTAAGGATATTTTATTCTGAAAGGATAGAAGACATTTCGTTTGAATCCTTCCATTAATATGCCTACCCTGTGAGCTCCTTCCCACAATTGGGATTATACCGAATACTCAAATTCAGTTACTTCACTTGATACTGTTATCCGCAGATTCACAGTGAATTTCTGTTTCGACACGGCCCGATTCTCTTTAGGGGTGACACCCAACAAAAAGCGATTCAAAGGAATGCCGCTGCTTGAAAGGATTTACTATGCTGTCCGATAACCTCTTGTCAGTGGAGGAGGCCTGCCGCTGTAGTGAGGCAACGTGAGATGAAAACATGACTTTTCCATCGCGAGCACACGGCGGCTGGTAACATAGCTTGTTAAAAAAGTTTCGATTTTTCTGTCTCCTTCTGCCGTCAGACTGGAATGTCTGTATCGAACAGTTACAGCAGAGTGTGCATTGATTGGCGCTCTTTGCAGGAAAGCATTTTATTGAACGGTGTAGTGATCTGACATTGGGCAAAGTGTACTAACTTTTTTATTACCCTTCTGGGGAAAGAAGCTAGGGACGAACGCTGGTGTGGGCAGCCATAGCGGACGTCTCGTGGAGCAGGTGTCCGGGCGGCAAGTAATATTGGTTGTATTTGCAGAGGGTAGAATAATTTCTGGAGTTCTGCGTTAAGCCGTCCTGGTGATAAATATGCGTGATTTTGATAAATGTGATGGTTTTGATCTTTGCTGACGTACAGCGTCGTGTCCAACTCAATAACGGTATTTGTTGGTGGGTGTATTCGAATTGCTAGGTGGAAACTTCCATTTATTCCTTGGTACCGAATTTACTGTGTTTCAATTGACTTGAAAGTATGAAGGTAGGTTCTTTCTGCTGATGTACGGCCGTAACTTCAGATAGCGTGTTTCTGTTGTATTGAATCTAGTAGTTATGGTCTTAAAGTTGCGTCGTAGTTCAGACAGGTTCTTCTTCCGTTTATGACTTTCACGCGGGGTTTTGCAATTTGTGATACTTGTTCCCATTATTTTCTGATACCATGCATTGAATTTTTCAGACCCACCTGTACAAGGTTAGGTCTCAATGTGTGTGAAAATATCATAATGGACTGAAAAAAGTGTGGAAATTATCTGGTTACCATAGAAATTACAAGCGCAGCAATTATTTTTCTTTTACCCTGTAATTCTGCAACTGATAAACATTAGTGTCAATAATAATAATAACAATTTAAAAATAAAAATAAGTAAATTCTACTAACATTATCGGCGTCTTGTAAAAATTTTGTCACTTGCAAACTTAAAGTTGAAATTTCCAGTAGTAGTCTCGATATTTTTGCTTGAAATAAACGTGCTTTTGGAAAGGATTAGCTTCATAGATACTTAGCTTTTCGTTAACAGTTCATATCAGTGGTTCGTGCACAATAGCATATTGAATCTAACAGATGATTTCTACTCTTTTTCATCGAATACGAGAAAATATGACATTGAAAGGTGTCGTGGATCAGCTCCATCATAAATTTGTCGTCTCTGGACGGATTCGAAATGTAAAGACTAATACGTAAATAAGAACTAATTCTTTTTCACTGGTATTTTTACCTGTTCAAAAAAATGTTCAAATGTTTGTTAAGCTTATGGGACTTAACTACGGGGTCATCAGTCCCTAAACTTACAAACTACTTACGAACTATGACGGCACAAATATCCATACCCGAGGGGGGATTCGAACCCCCGACCGTAGTGGCCGTGCTGACCGTGACTGGAGCGCCTCAGTCACCTCGGCCACCGCGGCCGGCTTTTTACCTGTATATCTCTTTTTAAGTCATTAGCACTATTGATAGTGGCTTAGATGTCTAAGATTCATGTACATAAACGCTCTTGGAGTATTTTAGAAAACGTTTTTGCAATAATTCACTGTCGACAGCTTAATGTCAGATGCAATGAGTTATAAAATACACTGAAGGAAGAAAGAGAGTTGTACACTTGCCTAATATATTGTAGGGCCCCCGCGATCTCACAGAAGTGCTGCAACACGACGGGGCATGGACTTGACTGTTGTCTGCTGCAGGGACTTGACACCATGCATGTGGTGTCGCACAAGTCCAAAGTGAGCGCCACCTACTTTCGCCGCCATGCACGCACGGCGCGGCGTTCTTACGACGACAGCCACGAGCGCCCTCTGCAGGAACGCCGCTCATGGCCACCACTGAACGACATCGTTCACTTGGGACTGAGTTAGGGACCAGTAAAGACTTCGGAATCCGATAGGCACCAGTGAAGGCTTGGCTATCAGTTAGGCACTAGGCAGGACTCTAGCTCAACTATGTATCAACATTCTGCAGTACTATGTAAAAGTTAAGTATTGTATAAATTTTGTGCAATATATATCTCGTTCTAATTTGCTCGAGTGTTTCTAGTTTCTGGCTGCTCCTCTCCGTACCTGCACCAGCGTGCTATCTTTATTCCTGTGTCGGTCTCATTCCACTCGGCCACCGACACCTACAACGGAACGAGACACAAAAGCGGCGACGAGGCTGGGACACAAAAGTGGCGACGAGGATGGGATTCAAAAGTGGCGACTAGGAGTGATAGAACCTTGGACCAGCCCGCTTGCAGCAGCCAGACAGCAGCAGTCGGAGCACGCAGAAATTGCTCCCGCCCACCCACCCTTTTTATAAGATTTTTGGGGGAACATTTTCAGTTACGTGTTTAGTGGACTTTTTTTGTGGCAGAGCGAGCCCTCCTTTCATATTGCAATTGTGTTTTGTTATAATTTACTTGTATGTGCGGCGCCTAATCGGTCAGCATGGCCACTACCCCGAACCCAAACTTAATGGAAATTATTCAGTTACAGACGGCGCAAATAACACAACTCCTGCAGGCTGTGGCCCAGCTCACAGCGCAAGCAGCTAACCAACAACAACAGCCGCCGATTCAGCAGCCCACACCTGCCGCCGCAACGCTTCCTACGTTTCGCCAGTACAACGAACGTGAGGAAGAATGGAGCGACTACTTCGCACAGTTTCAAGAACTCGTCGCGGCTCATCAAATTACAGGTCAGAAAGTGAAGCATCTGCTATTATCTGTGGTGGGCACCAACACCTTCGTGTTACTGAAAAAACTTTTCCCCGACGTATCTCCTCGTGATGTAGACTTTGAACAAATAGTAGAGGCACTAAATGCTCATTATGAGAGAAAAGTTCTCATAGCTGCGGCCCGGTACCGATTTTTCAGACTTAAAAAATTACCGCAGCAGTCACACCAAGAGTGGATTACGGAATTGAAGGGCTTAACCCGCAAATGTAAATTTACTTGCTCTTGTGGACTTTCGTATAGTGACGTGATGTTGAGGGATGCGATTACGCAGAATATTCAGGACCCCGGAATTAGAGCAGCAATTCTGAAACAGTCTGACCCCTCATTAGACAGTGTACTGCAGCTTATAGATGCGCATGATACTTTTGACTTAGCAGATGTAGAAATGCAAAGCCACAGTGTTAATTCAGTGCGCCGCAACGGTCGCTTTCCTAGCCGTAGTTCTCAGTGTAGCACTAGTGATTCTTACAATAGTACAGGCCGTGCTGAACAGACAGTGAACAGTAGCCAGTGTAAAAGTGCGACACAAAGGTCGCTCCGTCGTGTTAGAAACAGTGATTTGAATAACGGGCGCCAACGCTCATTTCAGAAAAATGTACGTAAATCTTGCCCCCAGTGTGTGTCTCGCCACAAGCGTGCTCATTGCCCTAGTCGCAACGCAACCTGTTATCAATGTGGCAAATCAGGACATGTACAGTCTGTGTGTATGCAAATTAAAAACTCAAAGAACGGTACCGTTAGAAACAGTGCTTCGCAGAGTGCGAGAACAGTTCATTCTGTAAATGTTATACGGGCTGTGGAATTGAACAGTGCTTTCCTTGGATCTCAATTGCAAGAAAGTAGTTCTGCGCCTATGGCAAAACTATATAGTGCACCACGTAGCAAGCGCCGACGAGCGCGTAAAACAGTGCAACGGAAAAGGGTTCGGGACAAGCAAAATGACTATGAACAGTGCATTCCTGTAGTGAAAATACTGCCTTCTGCAACTGCTCCTTGTAATAGTGCCCAGTACTGTGTAGCTAGTGACAGTAGACATCAAGTAGCTACTCAAAAGTGTAGTGCAGTAGTTAGTACATCTGGAGTAGCTTCGCATGCTTGCGCGGACGCCGATCCGGCGGTAGTGCCATCTAGTGACAGTGTTGTTAATCCGCTGCATGCCGAGTCTGCGCCGCTTACTTCACTACGCGGCCCACGCAAGCGCAGTAAACAAACCGTAGCAGACGTTGCCCACATTCGCGCACCTGTCGAGCGCCGCAAGCAAAAACTGTTTGTGACTCTCTTCATAGAAAATAAGACGGTGCAATTTCAGCTTGATACTGGTTCCGCTGTCACTATAATAAATAAAGTTACTTATGAACTGAGTGCACCAAAACTGTCGCCGTGTCAGCAAGTGTTAACGGCTTATACAGGTCAAAATATTCCCGTGCTAGGTACATGTAGCCAGCCCGCCTCCTTTCAAGGTGTAACGAAAACAGTTGCTTTTGTAGTTCTTCAGGCCAAATCGACACATAACATTTTTGGACTAGATGCTTTTGACTTGTTTGGTTTATCAATTCAAAGAGATGTGCTTCAAATTTAGTCAATAGTGCCTCAGGATAAAATCAATGCATTGTGTGACAAATATAGTGACTTGTTTTCGCCGGAACTAGGTTGTGCAAAAGACTTCGTGGCACATGTAACTTTAAAAGAATCTGCAGTTCCAAAATTTCGTAAAGCTAGACCAGTGCCTATCGCCTTGCGTGATACAGTTGCCGAAGAAATTAAACGTTGGCAAGATAGTGGGGTGATTTCTCCTGTTTCTGCGAGTCAGTGGGCCTCGCCTATAGTAATTATAGCCAAGCCGTCAGGAAAACTTCGTCTCTGTGCGAACTTCAAATCAACAGTGAACAGTCAAACTATTGTAGACACTTATCCCCTGCCCAGACCTGACGAAGTAATGGACAAATTAAGACAGTCTCGTTTCTTTTCTAAGGTTGATTTAGCAGAGGCATACTTACAGATTCCACTTGATGACGAGTCAAAAACGTTTTTCGTCATTAATACTCACATGGGCCTTTTTCAATTTCAACGCCTACCCTTTGGCAGTTCTTCCGCCCCCGCTATTTTTCAGCGTTTTTTTGGAACAGCTGACAGTTTCTGTACCGTGTTGTTCGAACTACTTAGATGATATTGTGGTATCCGGACGTACAGTTGAAGAACATTTAGCAAACCTGGAGTGCCTTTTCAAAGTTTTGACTGCAGCAGGTCTACGTTGCAATAAAGCAAAGTGTTCGTTTTTTCAAACTGAAATAGAGTACCTAGGCCATGTGATTAATGCCCAAGGAATACATCCCTTACAGTCACATCTTCGAGCAATCACAGACTTGCCTCCTCCTAAGAATGTGCACGAATTGCAAGCAGTAATGGGAAAGCTGAACTATTATTTCAGGTTTATTCCCAATGCCTCTCAGATTGCAGCTCCACTGCATCACTTATGTAGGAAGAATGTTCCTTTTGTATGGTCCAAAGATTGCCAGGTTGCCTTTGACAACTTAAAGTCTGCACTAATCAGTGATGCATGTTTGATTCCCTTTGACCCACAGAAGCCTGTAGTGCTAGCAGTTGATGCCTCGTCGTACGGTGTGGGTGCAGTTTTGACACATCGTATTGGATCTCACGATCGTCCTATTGCCTTTGCATCCAAGCTACTGACGCCGACGCAACAGAATTACAGCCAGATAGAAAAGGAGGCCTTAGCAATCATTTACGGCGTCACAAAGTTTCATCATTATCTCTATGGCAGAAAATTATATTTGTTGACTGACCACAAGCCTCTTACGTCGTTGTTCTCACCCACAAAGCCAATTCCGCCACGAACGGCACAAAAGTTTCAGAGATGCTTCCGCTGTCGCAGACTTTCCTTTGAACTCTCGTCGGGTTGCACAGGAAACAGCTGCGGATGCAGACCTAAGTGTGGTAGCACGTTTTGTTCGCTCAGGTTGGCCTGCCAGAGCTAAAGACATTGAGCGGCCTCTGGTTCGGCGTTATTTTTCACAACGTCATGCATTATCTTTAAGTCAGGGTGTTCTGTTGTTGCATACCGACAACGACCAAACAAGAGTGATTGTTCCTCGTTCCCTGCAACGAGAAGTGTTACGCCTCCTGCATCAAGGACATTGGGGTATTGTTACGACAAAGCAACTGGCCAGACGTCATTGTACCTTGGTTGGTATGGACGCTCAGATAGAGAACATGACGTCACAGTGTACTGTTTGTGCGGAGCATCAGGCGGCTCCTCCGCAACGTTTCTCAGATTGGCCACGCCCCAAGGGACCATGGCAACGTTTACATATTGACTTTGCCGGACCTTTCTGGAATACGCGCTGGTTAATTGTTGTAGACGCTTTCAGCAAGTTTCCTTTTGTGATTGCCATGAACTCAACGACAGCTTCTAGTACAATCAGTGCCTTAACATCAGTGTTTTGTATCGAAGGGTTGCCTGAAACTATCGTCAGTGACAATGGACCTCAGTTTGTTAGTGCGGAATTTCAACAGTTTTGTCGTGTGAATGGCATTCAGCATATTACCACTGCACCTTTTCACCCTCAGTCCAATGGTGAAGCTGAACGTTTCGTTCGAACGTTCAAGTCTCACATGGAGAAGATGAAGTTCAGCACTCCAGGCAGCAAGCTCTTCAAATTTTCCTGTCTACGTATCGATGCATGCCACGTGACGGCCCGTCTCCTGCCGAGCTGCTACACGGCCGCCGTCACCGCTCTCTCCTTCACCTGCTGCAGCCTCCCACGCACCGAGTCGGTTCGTATGGCGCTACGCGTTTTCAGGTTTCTACGCCGGTGCTGTACAGGTGTTTGCTGGTATGAAGAAGACATGGTTGCCAGGCACCATTCAGCGCGTGCTCGGTCGCAATATGTATGTTGTACGTTCTTCCACAGGGTCGGAGCTGCTGCGCCACGCAAACCAATTGCGCTTGCACAGGCCGCGCGATCCTGTCTTCGGTTTCTTGATTCCAGACCCAGTTCACCGCCAGGGAGCACAGCCACATCGCTCGCCGCCGGGCCCAGCTTCCCCGGGCTACGAGCTCCCGATGGATGTCGACGCGCCTCCTACGCAGTCGGCCCCTCCGCCTCCGTCGCCGCCGCAGATGACAGCGTCACCGAGAGGGACTCCGGGACCGTGCGGGCCCCCCCAGCTTGGGCCACGCACCTCAGAAGATGACCTGCTCCCTCTGGGCGGGGGTATGCGCCCTTCCTCAGGTTTCGCCGGGTTTCCTGGAGGATCGCAAGGCGGATGCCGGGGCGCGGACGGCGTCTCGATCCCAGCCTCAGCTACGACGCCCGTCCCACCAGTAACGCCCCCGCCCAGGCCCTCCTCCCAGTGCCGTCGCCGTGGCCCTCAGCCCTACGCCACGACGGCGCGGCGGTTTGGGGGGGAGGGGTGTGGTGTCGCACAAGTCCAAAGTGCGCGCCACCTACTTTCGCCGCGCGCCGCCATGCACGCACGGCGCGGCGTTCTTACGACGACAGCCACGAGAGCCCTCTGTTGGAACTCCGCTCGTGGCCACCACTGAACGACATCGTTCACTTGGGACTGAGTTAGGGACCAGTAAAGACTTCGGAATCCGATAGGCACCAGTGAAGACTTGGCTATCAGTTAGGCACTAGGCAGGACTGTAGCTCAACTATGTATCAACATTCTGCAGTACTATGTAAAAGTTAAGTATTGTATAAATTCTGTGCAATATATATCTCGTTCTAATTTGCTCTAGTGTTTCTAGTTTCTGGCTGCTCCTCTCCGTACCTGCACCAGCGTGCTATATTTATTCCTGTGTCGGTCTCATTCCACTCGGGCCACCGACACCTACAACGGAACGAGACACAAAAGCGGCGACGAGGCTGGGACACAAAAGTGCATCCTGCAGGGCTGTGCATAACTCTGTAAAAGTAAGAGGCGATGAAGGTCTCCTCTGAACAGCAAGTTGAAAGGCATCTCATAACGTTCATATCTGGGGAGTCTGGTAGCTAGCGGAGGTGTCTGAACTCAGAAGAGTGTTGCTGGAGTCACTCTATAGCAACTCTAGATGTGTGGGATGTGGAATTGTCCTGCTGGAATTGCTCAAGTCCGCCGGAATGTGTAATGGACATCAATGGATTCAGGAGTTGAGCCAGGATGCGTACTTACGCTTCCCTTGACAGTGTCACACCTAAACGTATCAGGTATCTCATACGGTTCGCACGCTAACAATTTTCAAATGTTTGTAAATCTATCGGACCAAACTGCGTGGTCATCAGTCCGTAGCTTACAAACTACTTAAACCTAGGTAAACTAACCTAAGGACAAACACACACATCCATGCCCCAGGGAAGACTCGAACCTCCACGACGAGCAACCGCGCGCTCCGCAGCAAGACGCTTTAGACCGCTCGGCTACTCCACCGCGGCCGCACGCTAACCCTTGTTGATGGCCCAGCATTGAAATCCGCAGCGGTTTGGGGAAATGTGGTTTTTATGTCATGTTGAACAATTCTCTTCAGTCGTCATTGGCCGTTCTTGGACAATCATGTTTCTGCCACAATGATGTCAGAGTGTGGTGTTTTACCGCATTCCCGATTTTGACGCTTCGATCGTGAAATGGTCGTACGGGAAAATCTACACCTAATCGCCACCTCGAAGATGCTGTGTCCCATCTCTCGTGCGCCGAATGTAACATCGTGTTCAAATTCACTTAAATTGTGATAACCTGACACTAGAAATAGTAACCGATTTAGCGTCTGAGCCAGACACTTGCTGTCTTATATAGGGGTTGCCAAAAGCAATGCTGTGTTCTGAGTGTTGATATATACTTACGCGTGTCTGTTCCAGTTTATTTGGCTCTCCGGTGTTTGCGGTAGTACTGCTACACCGTGATATCATAAGAACATTTTCGTCAGTGACGAAGTGATTTATGAATATATGAATATAACAAAAGGAGTTCATTACATATGCTTCATCAGCTAGATAATGTAAATATTAAATCTGATAGCATGTTAGCTGTACAGTTTTTAAGCAGTTTTACTATGATCGTTTCTGTGTATTACCTTAATGGTCTTTCATTCCCATTTAACATTCTACGACAATAAAGAAGTTATGTTAATTATGAACATCAATCAGTCGCAAATATTTATTTGTTATCGCGTATCTAGATTTCGATTACTGTTTGACCATTCTCAATGCAAGATAGAGCAGTTTTATGTTTTGAACCACGTTTTTAAAGCATTGGGAATGGCTGCACAGCGATCGAAATCTAGATACGCAGTAACAAGTAAATATTTCCGACTGATTTCTTATCATTATTAACATAATAAAACACAGTCGCTGAGCACAATATGGAAACAAACTTGAGAAAATAAAAAAGGGCAAGAGAAATAACGTCGTTCCACCAGTACTCATCACTCTCAGGAATTATTATTATCATTGAGCTGTATCGCCGGCCGCAGTGGCCGAGCGGTCTGCGGCGCGCCAGTCACAGTCTATACGGCCACTACGGCCGGGGGTTCGAATCCCCCCTCGGGCATGGATGTTTGTGTCGTCTTTAGTATATGGTAGTTCATAAGTAGTTTGTAAGTTTAGGGAATGATGACCCCGCAGTTAAATCCCTTAAGCTTAACAAACATTTGAACATTTTGAGCTGTATCCAGAAAGCTACAGCTACATTTAAATACAAACTCCGCTAGCCCCCATGCGCCAAGGGATTACCATTTGTGTTCCCAAACTGGATTACTCGGCAAAGCCACGTGGTAAACTCGCCACTGTGGTATCACTGTCGTGTTTCTAGAAGCACATAGTATAGAGCAATACTTGCAAGTTCAATTATGACGTTACCACATGTCTTGCGTCCACCGTCAAGTTTAAAAATGACGCAGTTTACCGAAGACGAAAATCTGATTTAGGAATCCAGTTTATTTGTTTGCTATCTTGTTTTATCGAAAATATAGCGCTAAACTCAGCTTAACTGCACCCACACTGTCGAATGAGGTACGTAGACGAGAAGTTCGTCATGTGGCCACATGCACATGGTAAAGCACGATTATACAAATCCCACGAATACTCAACAGCTTACGAAAGAACATACTGCTCACATTAGAAGTGGAAAAGTATGGAGTTCTTCATCCTCACTGTGGAAATCTATAGAAGATGAAGCTGCCAACTAGAACAAAGTCTACAGAAAACCGAAGTTTGCCAACACGACCTGCACACGGATTCGCAGCACCATCCAGAACAAAAGAACGCTGGGCCACATACTCCGACAGCCTGAGCTCAATGGATTTGTAACGGTTATCGTATACAAACACAAAGAGCTATGAGGTATAGAAGAAACCCTTAATGTTGCTCGTTTCCCTTATTCGAGAGGCGTCAGAAAACGTGTAAGCTAAATTTTACATACTGGAGGAATGAGACCTATATTCTAAACTGTACGAAAGATCCTGGATCTATTGAAGCCCACGATAGATAGCGTAGTTGTTCTCCACAATGCAGGATTCCACGAAATTCAATGTGGATAGAGCTACGCCTGTGTTGGTGAAACCGAGACATTTTCTAGCATTCGATATTTGGTGCATAAGTTTTGTACGACGTAGTCAGAACAAAAAGTCAGGCGTAACAGGTAATCACGAATTTACTATGCTTGCCCGACAGCCGTGAATGCAGCGTCAGAAAATACAGAAGTTCTGGGAATAATGAATCGTCTTACCAGAGTGAAGAGGTAGGGTATCTGCAAATTACCGATGGACAGGCAGCCAGCGATTCCAGTCGAGCGCACCGCGAATGCTGCCGTACAGCCAGCAACACCACTTGAGCCCGGCTTAACAGCTTAAACAGCGCCCACGAGAGAAGCACCGTGCTACCTCAGCGCTTCGCAACAGGTAAGCGTTTGCTTTTGCTTACCAATTACGTACGAACGTTATTTACGATCATTTACTAGAGTAGCAAAGGCAATAGCCTGCTGATTCGACGTTTGCCTACAAATCATCTATCACAGTTGCTTTTCTGTCACCAAACATTGCACGGGCAATAGCACACCGCACAGCCATACCCACTGCCATAACCACCTCGCTTAAATTATCAGAACATGATAAAGGTAGATGTTTGCGGCAAACAAATAGCGCTCTAACGCGCCTTACTGCGGGGCGTGCGGTTGCTCCCTGTCGGAGGTTCGAGCCCTCGTTCGCGCGCGCCTGTGTGCGTGTGTGTGTGTATGTGTTGTGATATTCCTGGCCTATGGCCATTTCATATTTCTGGCCGCTGGCCGTTTCCTTGCTAACATCGTACGTGTCTTAAACGCGGAAGAAAGACAGAAGTGCAGCATACGTTGGAATGTGGGGTGGGGAGCAGTAGCATATGGCACAGTGGGTGCTGGTTCCCGTGGGAAAGCCCGCCTATGTTACTGGTACTCTCCTCGCATTGGCTGCTGCAGTTCACGTCACGTGATTTCTTTTTAAATTAGTTTTGTTTATTATATACTAAATATTAATTATTCAGAGCTGAGAAATTGTGGTAAATATCTCTCAAGGACAGGCTAGGTTTTGACAGTTTAAAAAGTATAAGGTGCCTTCTCTTATTGTAACAAGAGAAGAGCGATTTTGCAGAAGGCGCGCGACGGCCCTGTTTTGGCGCGAAATAGAGCGTCAGGTGCCCTCTCGCAACGCGCCGCAGTTTCAGTCTCGAGCTGACCACTATACGCACCGGACCGCGCCGGTCATGAGTAAAGATTTGTGTAATAGTGATAACAGTCGAGGTCTCAACATGAGCTATGGGCAGCATAGGCCGTGTCATATTAACAATAGTTGCTCATATTTTATTATTTATTTAATAAATGGCATCCCTGACAATTAAAAATCTCGCGAGTCGCTTCTTATGCTTCCATCATACAGAACTTATTTTAGCCTCACTTGTATGCTGTAGAAGAACCTATCACCTGTGTGCTGTCGTCTGCGCTGGGGACACAACTATAGAAGACAACAGGTTAGTCAGAACTCTATGCTTTCCATAAAGACTTGGACAGCAACTACGGCACCTCGTGCGTACTGTAGGGCGGTACAAACACACACTGCTACGCAACAGCATCCGCAAGGATGTGCAGGTTTTAGGGAACTTGTGGGAGGAAGCAGTATTAACTTCTCCGTCCGCAAATGAAACCCTAGGAAGCTTGTAGTGTGTGTGTGTGTGTGTGTGTGTGTGTGTGTGTGTGTTGTACTTAAGTTAGTTTACGTCGTTTATAAGCCAAGGAACTGATAACCACAGGGCATAATATGAAACCCAGCCATATGCTAAGGCATCGGGTTTCTCATCCGTTACTGTTCTGGTTCCAAGCAGCGACTCTGTGATTCATTCCTCCAAAGTTCCCGCTCAGGCAGCATAGCGGCGTGGTGGGGGAATTATGCCATCAGGCGAAAGAGCATGACCTGCGGGCTAACAGGTCACCCTCGGACCAATTCTGTGACTGGCCCTACTTTAGACCATGTGGCCATTCCTGCGCAACTGCCCTTAGCACTTAGTTTCACTAATATCTGAAAATCTGAATTTGTACCGTCCGTCTGTGATCTATAAACTTTACTCTCTGTGCCATTCTAGTATAACTGTTCCTGATTGACGTTCTCTGATACGGAATTTGAAAACCGCTGATTATTTGGCTAAATAAGTGAAGGCAATAGTTCGAATACCACACTCAGGGCGGCCGGTGTACTTGCCGCGCTGATTCTATCCGGGTTTAGCTCACTTCCCTGTCTCGCAAGATGGATAGCTGTACGTTACATTTTACGAGCAAGTCTGTATCCCTCTCTGCTACATAAAAATGTATGCAGAATAACTTCTGTGAAGTTCGGAAGAGGAAGTAAAGCTACGACGGTTATCGTGAGTAATGCCAGGATAAGTCTGTGGGTAGAATGTTTTTCTGCCGAACGCAATGGTTCTAAAACAACCATTCGGTAAGTACGTACCGCATCGGCAGGTCGGGCTAATAGGTTATATCAGAATCGCGAAATTTAACTCCGTTGTGTAGCGTTGTTAAATACAGTCCAGGCAGTATAATAGCGAGGATGTACACGGCCATTGTTCTGTGCAGAATTATATGATGAAACCAAATATGATGTACGTCGAGTAATACGATTTGTGTGGAAATATCAAATTGCACCAACAACAATAATCGAAAAAAGGAAACGAAGGCTAGGGTTTAACGTCACGTCAACATGTGGTAATTAGATACGGAGCACACTCTCGGATATGGAAGCTAATCGCCCGTACCATTTGGAAGGAATGATCGTGGCATTCGCTTGGAGTGATTTAGGTATCACGGAAAACCAAAATCAGGATGACCGGAGGCGGGTTTGAACCGCCGTCCTCCCGAAAGCGAATCCAGTGCTTTACTGTTGCGCCACCTCGCTCGGTAGCAATTCATCGTAAGAGTACTGCAGTACACGGGAACATTATGAGTCATAGTGTTGTTAGACGTTACTGCCGTCCATTTCGTGACAGACGCACTAACGCCGAACATGAAGAACAACCTCTGTTGTAAATAATGATCTTCTTGTTAAAATGGTTGAAGTGGTCAGAGAAAATCACCGTTTCAGCGTTTTGGTCAAACAGAACATTTTCTGCATATTGGAGAGCGTCAAAGAGTAGATACGGCAAAGGGGACGCGGTGGAAGAGCCGTGCGCACAAAGGCGTCGTGCTGCCGTTCACCGTCAGAGGTTCGAGACCTCCCTCGTGCATGTGTGTGTGTGTGTGTGTGTGTGTGTGTGTGTGTGTGTGTGTTGCTCTTAGGATAAGTTAGTTTAAGTAGTTTTAAAGTTTAGAGACCTATGACTACTGCTGTTAGATCCCATAACTTTACAAACATTTGAACGATAGAAGCGAAGCTTGGGAAGCGATATGACAGATACGCCGGCAGCGGTGGCCGAGCGCTCTGCGGCGCGCCAGTCACAGTCTGCACGGCCACTACGGTCGGGGGTTCGAATGCCCTCTCGGGCATGGATATTTGTGCCGTCCTTAGTATTAGCTAGTTCATAAGTAGTTTGTAAGTTTAGGGACTGATGAACCCGTAGTTAAGTCCCATAAGCTCTACAAACATTTGAACATTTTATGACAAATACGTACACAGTAAAAAATGTTCAAATGTTTGTTAAGCTTATGGGACTTAACTACGGGATCATCTGTCCCTAAACTTACAAACTACTTATGAACTACTTACGAACTAGGACGGCACAAATATCCAAGTCCGAGGGGGGATTCCAACCCCTCGACCGAAGTGGCCGTGCAGACCGTGACTGAAGCGTCTCAGTCTCCTCGGCCACCGCGGCCGGCACGTACATAGTACGTAGTAAGTGACGGATAGTCATGGAGTAAAAGGAAGAGATATCTGGCGTTCACCAGGAAAGTGTTGATTTTGTGAAGGATTTAGGAAACAATCTAAGCAGCTCTCTCAACCTGTTCGCGGATGATGCTGTCGTTTATTGGTTAGTAAAGTCACAAGAAGATTAAAACCAACTGCAAAATGATTTATGCGAGATACCTACATGATGCGAAAATTGACAATTTTCCCTATATGCCGCGCGGGAGTGGCCGTATGGTCTAATGTATCATGCTGCGGAGTGGGCGGTCGCTCCCGCCGGAGGTTAGAGTACTCCTACGAACATTGCTGTGTGTGTCATCCTTAGTGGCTAGCCAATTTCCTTAAATTTCTTTAAAACCGCTAGTATTCTCCTGATACAGATTTTTGAACAAACTTAATCTTATTTTATACGACTTGAGCACAAGATGCTCCAATTTTTTACGTCTCATGTGAGTCATAACTCTGTACTACTGATGAAGACACTCTTAGATGGAGTGGAAATCTGGATAAAGTGTGTCCATTTCAAAGCAACATGTGGGGCTACGGTTTTCCTTTTACGGTAAATTGAACTGTTACTCTTGCTGTTTTTAAACAAACTATTATCAAAATGTAATGTTTCAGGCTTTCCCGACGTATTGATCCCTTCCATGATTCATGGGCGTCGCGTCGGATCGTATTGTCGAAACTGCACAATATTTCCACGAGGCAGCTGCTCGTCATCTTGAGGTGCTATCAAAATCATATGTACATTATGTTAAATAATCAGAAATGGTTTACTGCTCACTGGTAAGTAATAAACGACCTACATAAATAAAATTTGTATGGCAGTAGGAAACGCATCCGGCCACGTCATAAATTAACATGCCAAAGGAAGAAGGAAGGAAGATCAGGCTTCATCGTGCCTTCGACAACGTGGTCATTAGGGACACAGCACACGCTCGGATGTGTCAGCCGCGGTGGAGTGGCCGAGCGATCTAACCCCTACAGTCCTACACTATGAAATCAGCTAGTCCTACAATGTGAAATCAGCTTTGGAAAAATTAAAATTCAGTATTTTCTGTATTAATACAGTGCAGTAAACAACAAAATATGTGTTTTAAAATTTTTGGTCGAACTATTGAGTTTTTATGCAACTTTAAGGATTCATATACAGACTACGGTATAAATCAACTTTTAATACATTGTTGTCCAGGAACAACACTGGGAATGAATGGCTAGGGCGCAATACTGCGGAGCGCGCGGTTGTTACCGTCGGAGGTTCAAATTCTCCCTCGGGAATGGCTGGTTTGTTTGTTGTTTGGTTACTTTAAGTTATTGTAAGTAGTTTGTTTTCTGTCTCGTTGCCGCCTGTTGTCCTAGGTGTCGTTGGCCGAATAGAAAGAGACCGACACCGGGAAATAGGACGTACGCGTGTGCGGGTACAGAGGCTGAGGTGACCAGCCAGTGGGACAGCAGAAACTAGAAACACTAAGCTAGATTAGAACAAGATATATATTTCGAAGAAATATTACAATACTTAACTGAAGACTAGTGGAATGGAGATACATAGTTTAACTAGATAGAGGCCTGCCTACTGATGAGAGCTGTTCGAGTGCCTGTCCTAATCCCAAGTGACCGATGCAGTTCAGTGGTGGCCACGAGCGGGGTTGGCGCGCGGTTGCTCGCCGCGGAGGTTCGAGTCCTCCCTTGAGCATGGGTGTGTGTGTTTGTCCGTAGGTTAGTTCAAAATGTTCAAATGTTTGAACAGCTTATGGGACTTAACTACGGGGTCATCAGTCCCTAAACTTACAAACGACTTATGAACTACTTACGAACTAGGACGGCACAAATATCCATGCCCGAGGGGGGATTCGAACCCCCGACCGTAGAGGCCGTGCAGACTGTGACCGGAGCGCCTCAGTCCCCTCGGCCACCGCGGCCGGCATAGGTTAGTTTACCTAGGTTTAAGTAGTTTGTAAGCTACGGACTGATGACCACGCAGTTTGGTCCGATAGATTTACAGACATTTGAACATTTTTTGAGCGGGGTTGCAGCAGAGGGTGCTCGTGGCCGTCGTCGCAAGAACGCCGCGCCGTGCTTGCATAGCGGTGCGCGGCGAAAGTACGTGGCGCGCACTTCAGACATGTGCGCCACCACAGTTTGTAAGCATAGGGACTGACAATCAGTGTAGTTAAGTCCCATAGATTTACAAACATTTGATTTCATTTGGATAAGGAAATCGGCCGTCCTGTTCGGCAGGAACTATTCCAGCATTCACATGGAGTGATTAAGTGAAACCAGGAATGGCCTGGGCAGTTTGAACACCTGTCCTCCGGAATGCTAGTACAGTGTGTGGGGTCTCACAAGTCTAAAGAGCGCGCGACGTACTTTCGCCGCGCGCCGCCGTGCGCGCAAGGCGCGGCGTTCTTACGACGTCGGCCACGAGCGCCCTCTGCTGCAATCCCGCTCGTGGCCACCACTGAACTGCATAGACCACTTGGGAATCAGATAGGCACCAGTTAAGACTTGGCTATCGGATAGGCACTAGGAGTCATCAGTAGGCAGGCCTCTATCTAAACTATGTATCAACATTCTACTAGTCGGCTGCTCTCCAACTTAAGTAATGTATTATTTCTATGAAATATATCTCTTATACTAATCTAGCTTAGTGTTTCTAGTTTCTGCTGTCCCACTGGCTGGTCACCTCCGTACCTGCACACGCGTGCATCCTATTTCCCTGTGCCGGTCTCTCTCTATTCGGCCACCGACACCCAGGACAACCGGCGGAAACGAGACACAAAAAATGTTCAAATTTTTGTAAAGCTTGTGGGACTTAACTACGGGGCCATCAGTCCCTAAACTTACAAACTACTTATGAACTAACTAATACTAAGGACGGCACAAATATCCGTGCCCGAGGGGGGATTCGAACCTCCGACCGTAGTGGCCGTGCATACCGTGACTGGAGCGCCTCAGTCCCCCCTTTCCTTGTTAAAAATTACAAGTATCCATGCCCGAGGAGGGATCCGACCACCGACCGTAGTGGCCTTGCAGACTGTGACTGGCGCGCCACAGAACGCTCGGCCACCGCGGCCGGCAGTGATTTTAATTGTGTTGATTTTTATAAATTTATTTTCAGCAGCGAAGCAGAGAAAGAGACATTTGTATTTTGCTTTGTTTATAAATAAGTAAAAAGAAATAAATATTTGGGTTTCGAGCTCTTGGCCATGGTTTATATTGTCGCGTTTTTTTTTTATTTTTTTATTTTATTTATTTTACCCTAAGCTTTTCCTCTCCAGGCGTTGGCGCCTAACTATCATAAACCACATAAACCAAACATTTCGCCTGCCAAGAAAAAAAAAATGTCTAGTGCCACCGCCACTTTTACCTTATACCAAATGAAAGATTAAACTAAGGGAAAGGATAAGGGATAACAAAAGATATAGTGTCTTCTTGAATTGCTTTATTTATTTTTTTAATGAAGGAGCGACACTCACGCCCTATTCTGCCCAGATGGCCGTTGCTGCACGAAATATCGGTACACCGACTGTTTCAGGGTTTCTCTTCTCGTATGTCTGCTGTCGCAGGAAGTTCCGTGTTCTCGCAATTACGTTGTATTTCTGCCTTCGGTTGCCCGAGATGCATAGTCTATAGTGTACTTCTGTGAATCCTGACGCCGTCAGTTACCATAATCGTGCATCGCCATTGATTTCTTCAGAACACTTAAACATATAACAAAAGACTCACATTCTAAAAGAAAGAAATAAAACTGGAAAAAATTCCGCACTACATTCCATTTGCGAACTATTTTCGTTTATTCTGGTCGTATGCATTTGATCGTTTAAGGTTCGTTACGGCGGTCGTCACCTATCCGGCACTCCCCAGCTGCGGGGGGGGGGGGGGGGGGGAGTCGGTGAAGACACTACGTAGGTAATTGGCGAAGATCTTTCGGTATCGAGGTGTGGTCTCGAGTGTGGTGTCGCACAAGTCTAAAGTGCGCGCCACCTACTTTCGCCGCGCGCCGCCATGCACGCACGGCGCGGTGTTCTTACGACGTCAGCCACGAGCGCCCTATGCTACAACCCCGCTCGTGGCCACCACTGAACGACATCGTTCACTTGGGACTGAGATAGGAACCAGTTAACACTTCGGAATCAAATAGGCAGCAGTTAAGACTTGGCTATCGGATAGGCACTAGGAATCTTCACTAGGCAGACCTCTAGCTCAACTATATATCAGCATTCTGCAGTACTGAGCTATGTAGAAGTTAAGTATTACTAAGTCTCTAAGAAATATAGATCTCGTTATAATTTACTCTAGTGTTTATAGTTTCTGCTGTCCCACTGGCTGCTCAAAAAAATGTTCAAATG
Source organism: Locusta migratoria (assembly GCA_026315105.1). Taxonomy (NCBI): domain Eukaryota; kingdom Metazoa; phylum Arthropoda; class Insecta; order Orthoptera; family Acrididae; genus Locusta; species Locusta migratoria. Next base: position 213,300,150 of record CM048755.1, on the reverse strand, counting down.
TTTGTATGGTTTTTGGGACTTAACTACGGGGTCATCAGTCCCTAAACTTACAAACTACTTATGAACTACTTACGAACTAGGACGGCACAAATATCCATGCCCGAGGGGGGATTCGAACCCCCGACCGTAGTAGCCGTGCTAACCGTGACTGGAGCGCCTTAGTCACCTGGCTGCTCACCTTGTACCTGCACAAGCGTGCATCCTTTATTCCTGTGTCGGTCGCTTTCTACTCTGCCACCGACACCTACGACGGAAACGAGACACAAAAGCGGCGACGAGGCTGGGACACAAAATCGAGTCTGTGAAATCCGCTCGGCCACCGCGGCCCGCGGAAACGAGACACAAAACAGTGTGTTACCACTGCCCCACCGCCCTATGTGACATGCCAAATATATAGCAAAAAATGCCAATCTCGTTTCACTGAGGAGTAAAGGCTATAGGATTTCGTGTCCGACAAAGGTAGGACCCACGGGTGAGGTAAAAGTATCGCTTCGAAGCATAAAAATCAAGATTACTGTCGGTTCGCCACTATTCCGAGGGATCAGATTACACGACCAGTGGAATTCGAGTATGTCGTCGCGTTCGAGTCGCTCTGTCGTCGCGCTCCGCGCTCGCGGTGAATGGGAGGTGCGAGTGAATGGGGACGTTACTCCGCACCTTGTTTCGCTTTTCATTCCGTGTCCCGCCAGTTGCATCTGCGCTATAAATCAGGAACGCGAAACGTAATTAAGGTTAATGGGAAGGCCGGTGGCGAGGAAAGAGCATCGTGTTCGATAGGCGGCGTGGCGCGTGGGCAGCGGCGGCGCGGCGTCGGCCGTTTCCGCGGCCGCTCGTGGCGCTCCCGGGCGAGCGCGCCACGCCGCGCCGCGGCCGTGTCCGCTCAGTCGCGCGCCGGGGGCTCACGCGGCCGCATCGCTCGCTCCGCGCGCAGGTAAGCCAAGCCGCCGCCGCCGGCGTTGCTAGGAGATGCGCCGACGCCGCGCCCGCGCCCGCCATCAACAGGTGTACATAAGCCAGCATTAGCGCTGCTTCCACACCGGATCGCAACTCCGCCGTTCTAATCCTGCCTTCTTCCGGCTGCCTTTCCGCTACGCTACAACTGACGATTGCGAGGCCGGGTTAAATTGACGAAGTTCTTCATTCACGAGTCACGTCCTACATTTGTGTTACTCCGTCACAACTGTAAAAGGATGGTCCAAAACACTGCAAAATATTTTATTCTGTTTATTTATCACGAGATATCTTTCGGCGTATTGCCGTCGTCAGTTGTTTTTCTGCAAAAATATTTTCTTTTATCATTATATATCCAAGAATATGTAAATAAATTAACATAAATAAAATTTACAAATTTCAATTATAAAGTGCATTACGTACGGTATTTAGAAGTCTTAACTGCTTCAACTGACTATTTATGAGGTGTTTTATATTTATTCACGAATTTAGACAGTTATCGTATCTGTCACTGCCTTAGAATAGTATACGTTTACACATTTTTCTTTAAAAGAGAAAATATAGAATTTAACAGATATGGGATAATTTTATTATTTCTGTGTAAGTTATTAAGCAGCGAGCATGGTAAAAGATTTTACTAGAAATATTAGGAGGACATTACGGATGATACATTTTTTCTTTGACATGGTTGTCTTTATTTAGTCTTTGGTTGACTTCAAATATCTAATCTATGGTTGACTTTAGCATTATAGTACGATCTCTTATCAATGTAAACACCATTACCCATTGACCACACTTTTTGAATTTATTTACGCCTTACGCGTTTCCACTGTCCCCATTTTCAAAGGCAATGCTTCATGTTAATCATTACTCCCCATTTTAAAACACTTCATATTACTGACATATGTCATTATTATGAAACGATAATGATAAAGTCAACCAAAGAGTAAATATATGAAGTCAACCAAAGACTAAATAAAGACAACCATGTCAAACAAAAGTGTAACATCCGCAATGTCCTCCTAAAATTTATAGTAAAATCTTTTACCATACTCGCTACATAATAACTTACACAGAAATAATAAATAAAGTTATCCCATATCTGTTAACGTCTATATATCTTCTCTTTGAAAGAAAATTTTTTAAACATGTATTATTCTGAGGCATTGACGGATACAATAATTGTCTAAATTCGTGAAGAAATGTAAAACACCCCATAAATAGTCAGTTGAAGCAGTTAAGGCCTCTAAATACCGTACGTACTATACTTAATAATTGAAATTTGTAATTTTTATTTACATAAATTTATTTATATAGTACTTAGATACGTACTGATAAAAGAAAATGTTTTTTCAGACGACGGCAATACGCTGAAAGATATCTTGTGATAAATTAATAAAATAATATATTACAGTGTTTTGGACTATCCTTTTATAATTCTGTCAATATACAACATTTCTAACGTTGTGGCCCCAAAATATAATAAGTTCCGTCACGATTGTTGCTGTATCCAGTATATATATTTCTTTACGTTACTTTCGAATCCAGTTTACAATTTTAAGCGCTACATCTTAAGTTATAAATGATATCGATATATACTACCTTTTTCGTTGCTGCGTCAGACTTTGAGACGTAGTGGCCCTTAGAATGCAATTGCAAAAACAAATTTAAATATCTTGACAACATTTTTTTGTTTTATTTACGCCTAACGCGTTTCGAATGTCCCCATTTTCAAAGGCAATACGTCGTGTTAATAATTACTCCCCATTTTAAAATACTTCATATTACTGACGCAAGTCATTACTATGAAAGTGAATTTTAAAAGCGCGGCAGTTTTATTGTAATGACACATGTCATAAACACAAAGTGGTTACCTCTTTCAATCCCAAATTATGAATTCAGCTTTGGAAATATTAAAACTTATTATTTTCTGTATTAAATATCAAAATTTGTGTTTTAAAATTTTTGCGCGAACTATTGATTTTTATATTTGTATTTCATGCACAACACAGACGTTTGTATCGAGGTATTTTATTATTCGGACGTTATTTTGTTGATAGTTAACACTGCCAGATCAATAATGCGAGCAAAATCTTCACCACAGCACCAAAGACAAGTTAATTCATTGCTAGAATAAAATAAAAGGAACCAAACGCACGCTCACACTCTCAGCCACGTACAGACGGCAACGCAACACAACCTCCAAGATGGCCCGATGAATGCCTCAGAAGCATTACACGCCGTACAAAGCGAAAAAATGTGGTGCTAGAAGCATGTTGTTAATAAAAATAAATGCAATTTCAATGACTAATGCACAAAATACGATATAAATCAACTTTTAATACGTTGTTGTCAAGGAACAACATTGGGAATGAAAGGGTTAACGTAAGGTATTGCTGATGAGAATAACCAAAGTTTAACCCTGTAAGTTGTAATAAATTACAACATTTTTAACGACATTCAATTTTTTTTGCAAGTGCCTGTGTTGTATATATTTCAGTACTCCAGACCACTTTAGAACACATTCTCGTTGTCAGCGGTTCTATAGAAGATATATATAATACACTATGTATTCTATATTACTTTATGTGTCTTTTCCGGGGTACTGTAATGCTGTATATTATATGTAGATATAAACTCTCGTATATATTCTACGATATTCTTCCACGGTACAACGAGCATAGTTTCCGAAACCGGTCCGGTGAATTAAAATATATAAAAAGCAAGCAGCGTTGTTTCTACATACATATATGAATATCATTCGTTAATTATAGGAAAGCTGCAAGACACCTTGAACACAAAGAAACATAAATACTTCATCTCATACTGTAAAGTAAAAATTGGGAATTTGGACATGTGCAGTAGAAATAACAGTAATGCTCTTGCTCGGTATTGTGAGATAATGTGCCTAACTTGGTCTCCTGTTGCATGTAATATAAAATAATGTACTTCCCTAATCCATTTTAAGTAAAACGGAAACAATTACTACAAAATACGAGTCTTTAAAGTACAACTAGTTTGATTCTATCACAGAAGTAAGATTTTACTATCAGATCAAAGTCTTGTATATATAATGTTTTTAGTCCTTTCTTTCGTTATACTAAATAGATTGCAGCTAGGGGTAAACGTCTAAGGACCGTTTCCGAAACCTAAGCTTGCTTTTATCGCGAGGATTTATCGGGAGAGGCTGAGTCTGTAATTTAGACAACCGACTGTTATGCCCACTGAACTGGAAAATATCCGTTATTGAGTCGTACTCTTGCTATAAACGCTCTTATTTTCTCCGTTTAGCAGTTCTTCCTTTATTTTTTCACATTATAGCTGCCTCGATGTAAACAGGCGTCAAGCTTTAGTGTTCTTCAAAAATGTTCAAATGTTTGTATAGCTTATGGGACATAACTGCGGGGTCTTCAGTCCCTAAACTTACAAACTAGTTATGAACTAACTACGACTAAGGACGGCACAAATGTCCATGCCCGAGGGGGGATTCGAACCCCCGACCGTAGTGGTCGTGCAGACCGTGACTGGAGCGCCTCAGTCCCCTCGGCCACCGCGGCCGGCTTTAGTGTTCTTATCTCATACTTTTGCGTTTAATCTTGTTCTTTCTGACTGGGATGAGTAATGCTTATTTGCAGGAAAATTTATAAGATTTCATCATTTTGTATTGATATACTTACAGTAACAAGTAGAATTAGTATATTTATCCATTTATTATTGTTTTAGCAGTCATTTAGCATTTCATTAATAGTTAAAATACCCAGTCAACCCAAAATTTTGATAACGGGGACACACCGTCAAAAATATGAATAAATAATTTCAATTGCTCTTACGAATATCCCAAAGAATGCGTCATTGAAAAATATTGTGCATAGCATCAACAGTAGTGTAACATAAACATAATTAAAAACACCCCTTGGAACTTGGCAGATATCAAAGTTTAAATGACATCCTGACTGATACGATTTCCATACGTAGAACATTTATATAATGGCAGTATAATGATATACTTGTATTATAATCCTTTCCCCAGTTGCTAAGCCACAAACTTTTGCTACACGCGTACAGTCTACGTTTACGGTGTGTTCTTCACGTAGGTAATATTAAATTCTGCTGTCTGTCTTTATATACTTTTTTGTATTGGACGTTAAGTCAAAATTTGTACATTGAGGGATATGTATTTCAGTTCGTCAGTGGGGTACAGCTATATACGCATTAAAATATGTAAGTAATTTTACAATAAAATCAAATAGTTCAAGTTTACAGGAATCATTTACGAATGGATATTCCTACATTTTTCTCTTACTCGTAATAGCAAACCTATGTTTTCATCTGTTGTATTTATGTTTGATCTACGATAAGAAAGTTAATGGAATTACTTACAGTTTGCCACGCGTCTTCTCGAAAGTACCATTTAAAATTTCGGTCACAGAATGTTAACGCAGTATTTGGACTAATTGTAACAATAAGTTCACACGAATTTCATTACTTCCGAATTATCTCATATAAAATTTATAGGTATATGCAATCACAATAAAACAACTATTTTATGATGGTTGTATCTGATGCAGTTATCTATAAATAAGTAGGGACGAGGTTTCTACCTTCGAATATTTTTGAGACTCTAGCCTCTAGCTTTGTAATAGAGGTTTAAGATGTTTTCCGATTCCCTCTTTAAATTATATTATTCACTTTTTGTGTGCTTCGGTCTTTTTCAGAACTACAAAAATTACTCCATAATGGTAGGTTTCTACAAAACTGAGAAAATGTTCCCTGGCGAAGCATGATCGTATGTCTAGGAACAAATAGTCTACTGATATTTGAAAACGAATCTACCAAGAAGATCTTATTACTCCTGTATTTAAATCTGTTACATTATTAAGTCACTACACGCCTATAATGTCCAAAATTTTCAAATGTTTGTTAAGATTAAGAGACTTAACTGCGGTGTCATCAGTCCCGAAACTTACAAAATACTTATGAACTACCTTATACTAAAGACGACACGAACGTCCATGCCCGAGGGGGGGATTCTAGCCCCCGACCTTAGCGGCCGTGCGGACTGTGACTGACGCGCCGCAGACCGCTCGGCCACTGCGGCCGGTCGCCTATAACGAGTAAGTGAATTACTATGAAGTGAATTAATTTTTTGAAATAGAAACACTTGACAACGGTTTATATCATTTCAAGACAGAAATATTTGTAACACCCTAAATAAAGTCATCATTTCGAAATTGACACATGTTCCACGGTACGTTGCCTCCCCTTTCAAGTTACAAGACGGTTCACGACCGAGGCTATATGCCTTAACTCACCACACATATTCTACGGGTTTTAGTCATCACGAAACTCTGTAACTGAAGAATTAATAATAACCCTCAAATACGAGGGTATGCTAAAAGTAAAGAAGACGTAGTTTTATTCCCTTTCCAATATCGACTGAGATATTACTTGTCATGCATATTACTTGGGCAACATTCCCTCTACGCTGACAAACTTCAACCCTGTCCCGATAGAGGCTTACGAAATATAACGTGTAAAATGACGACCTGTAACGTAACTATATCTAAAGGGAAATAAGTGAGCGATAATTGATTTTCTGGAGGAGGAAGACGCCCTGCAGTTTAAATTCATAGAAGAATGAAAGCTGTGTACTTGACTAAACCTACAAACGAACTCTGTGACATCTGAAACAATCCAACAGTGATAGTTCACTCTAATCGCGTTGTACCATACGGTCCCAATTGAGTCCAGTCAGGTTTTTATCTGTTTCCAAGGCATAAAGAACGCCTTGAAAGAATGCGTTTGATCTGGAAGAAGTGATACAACAAATTGAAGGTTATGGCTCCACCACGCCATGTCAGATATTCTACGGTGCTGGTATTACAAAATTGGTCTGTCATCGGAAGAAATGTTTTCGTCGCCAGGGAGACTACGTTGACAAATAAATATGTAGACATGAGGAATAATCATATATAATGTTATTGAAGTTTGTTTTATTTAAAAATATGTGTGATGTTTCACATAAACATTTCGGAGTCACTACTTTCCAGATTTAATATATCTTGTTGTTTTGGTGTTCATTCCGGAGATTGGGTTGATACAGCTCTCCACCGTACCATACCCTGAGCAAGCCTCTTCATCTCCTCGTAATAACGGCGACCCACATCGATTTGAACCTGATTACTGTACTCGTCTTTTGGTCTCCCTCTGCAATTTTTACCACACAAATTTCCACACAGTGCTAAATTCACGATTCCTTGTTGTCTAAGAATATATCCGACGAATAGATTCCTTTTATTTGGTCACGGTATGTCAGAAATTCCTTTTCTCCCCAATTCTGTTCAGTACAGCCTCATTAGTTACGCGATCTACCCACCTAATCATCAGCATTTGTCTGTAGCACCATATTCCAAAAGCTTCTATCCTCTTTCAGTATGAACTATTTATCATCCATGCTTCACTACCGTACAAAGAAACATTGCAGACAAAGTCTAAGTTTATTTCGCCTGTCTCATACATCTTACACACCAGGTGTATTAGTGTTGTCATGACTGGCTCTCTCAGAGACTTCAGTAGCACCGAGGGTTGTCATTAACTCCAGGGGCCTTTCTACTTAGGACTTTCAGTGCTCTGTCAAATTTTTCCCCAAGTAAAGTATCTCCTATGCCATCTTCATCTACTTCCTATTCCCTTCCTACAATATTATTTCCTTTTAGGCCCTTCTATATATTCTTTCCATCTTTCAGGTTTCTCGATTTTACTCAGAACTGGTTTTCCATCTGAGTTATTGATATTCATACGGCAACTTTTCTTGTCTCCGAATCTCTCTTGTATTTTACTGTAGGCGGTATCTGCCTTTCCCCTAGTTACACATTCTTCTACAGACTTGCATTTGCCCTATAGCCACTCTTGCGTAACCATTATGCAGTTCATGTCGACTTCATTTTTTAGTCTGTTGTACTCCAATTTAACTACTTAATTTTTTGCAGGTTCATATTTTTTCCTTTCTCCAATTATATTTAGAATTTCCTGTGACACCCAATGGTTTTTTCTAAGTTTTCTCTTTTTTTACTTATTTGGTCCTCTGCACCCTTTGCTATTTCATCTCTCAGAGATACACATTCATTTTCCGCTTTGTTACTTTCCCCTGTCTCTGTCAAATGTTTCCTAAAGCTCCCTCTGAAACTCTCAAGAACCTGCGGTACCTTCAATTTATCTAGGTCACATCTATTTTTTTTCTTGCATTTCTGCAATTTTTTTCAATTTCAGTCTATAGTTCATAAATAATAAAATATGGCCAGAATCTATGCCTGTCCCTGTGTATGTCTTACAGTTTAAAACCCGGTTTCAAAATCTATGTGTTACCATTACAAAATCTATCTGTTGCCTTCCATTACTACACTTAAATATGTATATCACAAAATTTACTTATGCTGTCATAACACATCATGTGTCACAACAACTAAAAAAGTAGAAAATGCTGTAAACGGCCCATATTGGTTATTAGTACACATTTCTTCATGGCGTCTAAAATAGATTACAAGACTGAATCACTGACCAAAATACATTATGTAATCGGAGGTAGAGTACGTTCAACGGATACCACATGGAAAGCCTGTCAAGCAGGTTTTAATAAGATTTATTTGGTGTGAATGTCGAGAAATACATGACAGCGCACTTTACACAAAGAAAAACTTAGTATCTTACGAATACAATGTAAATTTGTCTCCAGTGGAATCTTTTAATTCATGAAAATAATTCGTTGAAACGTTTCTTGCTTGCATGAGATAAAAAGATCTTATAGGAAGCGACAGAGTACGTGAAGTGTGGATTTTATTACTTTTTTAATCTGACATAAACAGCAATAAAATTCTGACCTCCAAGTTCAAAGTATTCGAGAACAAAAACATGCAGAACGCTGATGTTGGAGGCATTTCTATACCTATTAAAAACTCGAGGGAATTTACTGAGAGCAGTGCGGCTTGGGAATGTGAAGTAATATGGGTGAAAATATGTGTTAAATGTGTGTGACACATGGCCATCTCATACTTTCAAATATCCCCTACCTCAATAGTAGTGGCGTCGGAACATTTGAAGCGAAACGTAGAGACTATTCCACATTACTTCCGGCCATATTACAGTTATAGGCGGAGATTTCAATGTAACGCTGTAGACAAGGGGACTCAGTTGATTACGACGGGTTTTATAGACTCGGAATGTTTGAAATGGTTATTAGTGCTTTATCCGAAATTTACTCTGAGCAGTTAATCAGAGGACCTACTCGTGAAGATAACATCTTAGACCTGGTAGTAATCAACGTACTGAAAATTTTCGACTTGTGGTACAGAAAAAATCAGTGATGATAGAGGCGTTACAGTACTACTGAACACGACTGCATATATACATATTAATAAAGGTAGGATTATCTTTCTGTTTAGCAAGAGCGACAAGAAACAGCTTTCACATTATCTGACCGGTTAACATGAAAATTTCATTTACAGCATTGACAATGTTCATTTTCATAGGACGAAGTTCAAGAACACTGTAAAATACGTTTTTTACAGGCATGGGCCGTAGAAAATTGTCAGGCGTGGAAAAGACCTGCTGTGATTCGACAACCAAGTATGAAAGCCACTTAAAAAAAAAAAAATAAATAAAAAAAAACACACACACAGAGAGAGAGAGAGAGAGGTTCACGGCATATGTAAATACGGCCGAATCATCACAAAGAAACAGCAACCGGCCTGATCGAAATCTAATATATGCGTATGCCTTTCCAAACATTCTGTTGCTCAATATTTGACTACTGTTCGTCAGTCTACGTGCCGTACAGTATAAAACTGATAGAGGTTTTTGAGAAGATGTGCCTAAAAGCGACAGATTGCGTTACTTGTTCAACGAGACGATCAGTCATAAGTTGCAGTCGCTGCAAGAGAGGTGATCTGTATCAAGATTTAGTCTAGTGTTCAAATTCCGAGGGCGTACGTTCCTAGAACGTTGAGCCAGTATATTGCTTTCTCCTATATATATTTCACGAAAATACCGTAAGGAGAAAAGTAGATACCTACCAAAAATAGCTCATCCGAGAACAAATATGTTCAAATGTTAAGCTTGTGGGACTTAATTGCGGGGTCATCAGTCCCGAAACTTACAAACTACTTATGAACTAAATCATACTAAAGACAAAACAAACATCCTTGCCTGAGGGAGAATTCGACCCACGACGGGGTACGATCTCGCGCATCATAGTGCCTCAATGCACTGGGCCACTCCGCCGCTGCCATCCACGAACCACCGGAAATTCAACGCGGAAGTGACAGTGGCATACAAAGTACCCTCAACTACTCACCGAAAGGTAGCTCGCGGATAATAAATATATATGTAGATGTACACAGTATCGGTTATAGAAAAATAACATGGGAGACTTGGGTTCATTAGTAATGATTTCGGAAAATGTATATATTTCACACTCATTATGCACCGTACAATATTGGTTACATGTGTGGGGACCATATGAAATGAGATAAACAGAGAACATTGGATATACACGAAGAAGGGCAGCATTAATTGTCAAATGTTTGTGTCAGTCACAGGTGAGCGTCAGGATAATGCAGAAAAACTTCACTGTAGATGTTTTCAGATAGTCTTTAAAGGGTAATCGAATGTATAATCTAGAACTATGTTACAATACCAGAAGTATCGTTTCTGTACGGACCGCCTACTTAAGTTGAGCTTAATTAGATCGCTCATAGAGGTGATTAAGCTTTTATCCTTCCCGCGCTGTGTACGCGAATGGAAGGGAATAGAACTCTAAAGTTTGGTACAATAGGGAGAACCTTTTCCATGCGTTCCGCAGTGATCTCTAGAGCCGTGGTTCCCTTTTTGGCCCACTTTAGGTTACGGTAGTAACACTAAAAGTGAGCCTTTGCGATCGCCTTTTGACAGCTCGAAATTTAAATGAAAATTACGCCTTAATGGTTCATCTGACGCGGAAACCCTATATATGAATTTGTAGAGGAGAATGTTATCTACAACTTTGCTCTCTTATGTTTTTTTCATATCTCCCATCATTTCACGGATATTGGCATAAATAACGGCGATTTTACGATGTCTGCCTGTCTGTAACGTTTTCCCACTTTTCGGTCGAACCGTTCAACCGATCAGCACCAAATTTTACAGACATACTTGTTGGCCGCCAGAGACCAAAACCTCGCTTTTTCATATATTTCGGTCAAAAAATAGGTAAGTAACACCAAAAAAAGCCTTTTGTAATGGTAATTATAATTGCAAATAAACCGTTAATCTGACACGAAAATCGAATAACCAGATTTGTAGAGGAGAATATTCTCTACAACTTTGCTCTCTTATGTTATTTTCATATCTCGTATGGTTTGAGAGATATTTGCAAAATAACGGCGATTTGACATCGTCCATTGATTTTACGAAAACCAGCGTTCGGAGATGTCACGTGGTATTACTCGTCGTGAACTGTCTGTGGCATACACCATCTTGAGTTTCGTATTTAATGATTTTCTTATTATAACTTGCACGTTGTCATTTCAAAGCAATGGCGTACTGAAGAATTAACAAAAAAACGTCGTTCTTCGTACGAAAATGATAATCTAGTGTCTAAAAATGCCATATTAGTATCAGTTAACAACTGCCATGTATATTGCAAGATTAAAATACAGATTTTCTGATTGTTCTCCGTAGTGTAGCGGGCAGCGCGATAGACTGTAATGAATATGGTCTGTGGTTCGGAACCCGCAACTGCAATTTTTTCTCCTTTTTTCCTAAAAGTGTTTCGGTCCCTCTTATTAATTAAATAGAGATGTGTTCTTCAATCTTTACAGTTGTGAATATGTAATAATGCTCCCTCTAAAATGCGTGTTTGTTCTATTTCCTGAACATGTCGTGAAATACGTAACAACGATATGAACAATGGTCTTCCGAAGCATATGCACGTAGACTGTAATGCATATGGTCTGTGGTTCGGAACCCGCAACTACAAATTTTTTTCTTCTTTTTTCCTAAAAGCGTTTCGATCACTCTTATTAATTAGAGGTGTTCTTCAAAATTTACAGTTGTGAATATGTAATTATGCTCCCTCTAAAATGCGTGTTTGTTCTATTTCCTGAACATGTCGTGAAATACGTAACAACGTTATGAACAATGGTCTTCCGAAGCATATGCACGTAAACTGGGAAGATACTGCAATAATGAATATTCTGAACAACGTGCTGATACTGTTAGTTTCATATATAAAAGAAGTCCTAGATTTCTGTGGAAAATGTAGTTCATTAATGAAACGGAAGGGAAGTGTATGAATTTCAACAAATTACCTTGTTTATTTTCTTTTCTAAGCAAATATTCACTGTTTTTGGAATATACTGAAAGTGATTAACTAGAGTCATTGCATTTACTAAAATATTTGTCTTTGACATGATTCCTATGGACGCTTTTAACGTAGGGGATTATCTTTTTCTGTAGTTCAGATATGACATCATTAATGTTACTTTGTTCTTAGTTAAAATAAAGAGCAAATAATCTAATTCAAACCGTGATTACGTTTTCTTTTACAGCTAAAATCACAAGCGGAATAAGTATGGTAACAGTTTTGTACATATATACAAAGTTAGTACTATCATTGCCGCGGCGGATTATCAGTGCGCATTGGGGGCCGTGCTACGGTGCTCGCGGCCGTTTGCCGTCGGGGGTTCGAGTCCCCGCTCGGGTATGGGTGTTTGTGTTGTCTTTTGGTTAGTTTATGTTAGTTTAATTAGTTTGTAAGCTACGGACTGATGACCTAGTAGTTAAGTCCGATAGACTTACAAACATTTGAACATTTAGTACTGTCATTACGTCATTTACAGCAGTCGTCGTAACAGTATCTCTAAGTCTATGTTTGCAATTCGTTGGTATTTATTTAATGGCATGTTCTCAAATGCATTTTTCAGAGAAAGCGCTGTTACCTTTGAACAACTCAGAATTTTGCAGAATATAGTTGTGTTCAATTAACAAGGGTGTGCGAAAACCTTTTAGAAAGCCAGATGAAAAAATTAGTCCGTGGTGGTTACACTTTTTCAAATACATTCTTCTGTCTTCAGGGAGATCGATGCCTTGCGGTCGTTTTTTCATGTTCGTTTTGTGTTGTTCGTCGAGAATTTTGCTCTGTTTTTATAGCAGATGGCGTTGAACCATCTTCCTTTCTCGTCTTTCATTGGCTCTTCAGTTTGATCGGTACTTTGTGAACGTTGGTTTCTTTTGTTCTATTTTGATCATTTCGTCGTTGACTCAGTATTTTCGATACAGAGGGAGTCACGCTACCATGCCGGCAACCCTCTGACCGAGGACACCGCTTGGACACCGCGCTCTAGCAAATTTTAAACCACCGTCTAACATGTTCGTAGATCACAAACTAATTCGTCGCCCATTTCGCTTCGTCGAACAGTTGCGAGAGTAATCCGTAATTCTCGTACCATCAATGGCAGGTGTTAACTGCTAACATGGCAATTAAAATGTTTGTTAAGCCTATGGGACTTAACTACGGGGTCATCAGTCCCTGAACTTACAAACTACTTATGAAGTAACTTATACTAACGACAGCACAAACATCCATGCCCGAGGGGGGATTCGAACCCTCGACGGGGAATGACCTCGCGCATCGTAGCATAGCGCCTTAATGCGCTCGGCCGCTCCGCCGCGTCTAATTTTAGACATTGTATTATAATTCATTGTCCTAAGAGCGAAGTGTTTTTGATAATTTTCATTGCGCCATTGCTTTGAAATTACAACGCTTAATTTATAATAAGAAAATCATCAAATACAGAAAGCAAGATGGCGTATGTACTTTGTGTTCCATCCAGGCTATAGTCAATCGTCCGGAAGTCAAATGTACGCTACGTTCCTTCCAGGCTATAGTCATTCGTAACTAGTACAGGCAAAGAAAATAAACTTTGAACAAACTACCAAGACAAGACAGGTGATAATATTTTAACGGAAAAATATAATGAAAATCTGGGAGATACATTAAAATAATAGTTTGAAGAGGTAAAAGTTCAAACAAAGAGTATGTTTGTCAAAGCTAAACTCAAATATCAAATAATTTTTCCTGTTTGTTAAAATACGGTCAGAAAGAATATTACGTATTGGGCGCATATATATTATCACAATAGTACAGTCGTAATCATATCGCCCATAATTTTTTATTATTTACTTTTTTATTATTTTTGTCCGAAATGTTTGCAAAAAATCATAAGACTACCAGCAAATCTAAAGCGAGCCATAAAACACGTCAGTGCGATTTATTCTTATTTATTTATTGCATTGGGACTCACAGCGTGCCTGTAAAGATTTTCGCGATCCATGTATCCTTACACAGGTCAAAACAATTACGGAATGAATTCAGATATATATGTTCTGACGTAGTGTCATAGGCAGAATGACTAAAACGGTTCGTCGTATTTCTGTCGGTTCTATGGAGTGGAGACAACGAAATTACGGCAACAGAGATAGTTATAATAACAGAAAGTTGCTGCACAGGGCGTTAGTGATGACTTGTGTTTACTCTACGAAACAAATTAAACACAGATGGGTTCACATAGCAGGTAGTGCAGTGCAGCAACAACGAGACTTACCCTAAGCTAGCCGGCCGCGGTGGCCGAGGAGACTGAGGCGCTCCAGTCACGGTCTGCACGGCCACTACGGTTGGGGGTTCGAATTCCCCCTCGGGCCGTCGGGCCGTCCTAGTTCGTAAGTAGTTCATAAGTAGTTTGTAAGTTTAGGGACTGATGACCCCGTAGTTGAGTCCCATAGACTATACAAACATTTTTATAGCCGAAGCTATGGCATGGAGACCCATAGGATGGTTAGATGCGGGACAGACATAGAGGTGAGTGGCTGCTGCAGCTATTGGAGTGTTCCAAAGTGTAATTTCCAGGAAGTGGATGCGATTTCGGACAACATGAACAGATAACAGAAAGCAAAGCCAAGGTCGTCCACGGGTAATACCAGCAAGCTATGACCGTTGTCTCCAGTTAACAGCTCGTCGAGACACGAGACTGAAAGCAACTCCGCTGCAAACCACCGCCCAGACAGCAACAGGTAGCGCAATGTCAACACAGACATTCCGAAATTACCTTCGGGAATGTGGCCTCTACGCACGCAGACCTAGGGTGTGTGTCCCATTGAAACCACGACACCGTTTAGCCCGCAGAAACTGGGCGGAGGAACGTCTGGACTGGAGTCGTGACGGATGACGCCGAATTCTGTTCACAGGAGAGTCAAGGTTTGAGTTCAGCCGGACTATCGTCGTTCCTTCATCTGGAGACAACATGAAACCTGGAACAATCCTTCCTATGTGCAGGAAACATCATCACATTATGGAGGTGGGCGAATGGTGTTGGCAGTAGTCAGTATTGGCCAACGTACGGACATCCATGACGTTCATAAAAGTGCTTTAATTAATTGATATTAACCCTTAAAAGGAATCGTTATTTTGACGAACATAACTGGAATAGCGGGTCCATATGGACCCCTGAATAAAAAAACCCGCATAATTCCTATAAGAGGTATAATTAATATTTAAATGCACAATGAATGTATTAAAATAAGTTTTATTTGAAATACAAATAAACTTGTATTGGGCAAAAACTTTACATTGTGCTATTTTTTTAGCTTTTAAGTCATAGGTCTCACATTCAAGGAAAATTCTTAATACCGTACTCTGGAATGCTGTTGATTAAAAAATAACTTGGATTAAGAAACCTACATATACTATGGGGTTTCTCAGAACTTCACCTTAACATAAATAGGGACTCTTTATGGCACAAAATAGAAACAACAATAATGACAACGAAACATGAAGTGTCCAAATGTTATTTGTATATCAGTACCTGAACAAAGAATGTCACTTGTTCCACAATACTTTTCTCTGCACGTCGTTTACAGATGAATTTAAAGTATCTGTCGCATTTTTGTCATTGTTTTGTGTCAGTTTTAGGACCACAAAAATGACATCTTTCTCTTTTCCGTGAGCCACTTTGATCAGAAGGTGAATTTTTTTGTCGTGGATTGAAAGTCCCTCAAAGATTCTGTATCTGAGAGATTTTCGTGTAATATTAGTTCAGATTCCTTTTTCAGTATGACCTCACTGCATTGTTCCAATAAAGTGCCTGAAACATCAGAAAATAAGTCGATACACACCGACTAAAAAAATCCCTTATCTGGAATCACGGGTCAGATTGGACCCAGCCATAGCACTTACGTCAACTTCCAATAAATTTCAAGCGACCGGCCCCGGGTCCCTAGTGCACCTCACAACGTACTGAGGTTAGACTGGTGTGCGAAAGGGAAACTGCACGGCGTTTCGATTGTTAGACGGTTTTGTTGTTGCTGACGTGTTCAAATTAACCCACGATTCCGGTTAAGTGTTAATATGGTTTTCTGTTCCGCAGGACATAATTGAGGAACGAGACTCCATGAGCATGGAACAAGTCAATACATGACGTTCAACACAAGAATGGTGATAGAAAAACTTTAAGTAGTCCTAAGCACACGACAATCTTAAGACTAAATGAAAATAATCAATAACGAAAATAAAAAAGAAATTAGCTTAATTGTTTGACTTTTCTAGGAGTTCCTCGGCAGAATAAAATAGGTTCACAGATTTGTGACTGGCTGGAAGACTTCCTAAGTAATAGAACGCAGTACGTCGTTCTCGACGACGAGTGTTCATCAGAGACGAGTGTATCGTCAGGCGTGCCCTAGGGAGTGTGATAGGACCGCTATTATTTTGTATCTATATAAATGATCTGATGGACAGAGTAAGTTGTAATTTGCGGCTGTTTGCTGATGATACTGTGGTGTATGGGAGGGTGTCGTCTGTAACTGACTGTAATAGCATACAGGATGATTTACACAAAATTTCTAGTTGGTGCGAAGAATGGCAGCTAGCTCTCAATGCATAAAAATGTAAGGTGATGCGCATGATTAGAAAAAGCAATCCCATAATGTTCGAATACAGCATTAGTAGTGAGCTTCTTGATGCTGTCGCGTCGTTCAAATATCTAGGTGTAACATTGCAGAGCGATTTGAAATGGAACGAGCATGTAAGGACAGTTCTGAGTAAGGCGGACAGCCGACTTCGGTTTATTGGGAGAATTTTCGAAAGATGTGCTTCACCTGTAAAGGAGACCGCGTATAAAACGCTTGTACGACCACGTCTTGAGTATTGCTCAAGTGTTTGGGACCCGCAGCAGATCAGTTTAAAGGAAAACATAGAGGCGGTTCAGAGGCGAGCAGCCAGATTTGTTACCGGTAGGTTCGACCAATGCGCGAGTGTCACGGAAATGCTCCGGCAACTCATTTGGGGATCGCTGGAAGAAAGACGACGTTCTTTTTGTGAATTTCTGTTAAGTGAATTTACAGGGCCGGAATTTGAAGCTGAGTGTAGTACGATCTTGCTGCCGCCTACTTACATTTCGCGTAAAGATCACAAAGACAAGATAAGAGAAATTAGGGCTCGTACGGAGGCATATAGGCATTCTTTTTTTCCTCGTTCAATTTGGGAATGGAATAGGAAAGGAAATGCCTAGTAGTGGTACAGTGTACCCTCCGCCACGCACCTTACGGTGAATTGTGGAGTATGTATGTAGATGCAGAGTGAGCTTTGAGGTAATTCTTCAATTTAGGTTTGAAAGCGCGTGGTTAGTACTAAAATTCTTGAGTTCTTGTAGCAGCTTATTGAAAATTGATGTTGCAGAAGTATCAAGGTGGTGTGATGCAAATGAATATTAGACTTCTGTCTAGTATACACCGAGTAAAAGCTACTAACTCGTGGGAATAAGCTGATTTTGTTAACAACAAACGATATTAAAGAAAATACGTATTGTGACGCCAGTGTCAGAATTCTCACCAGATATTGCTCGAACTGCCCGTTTCTGAGGCAAAAATATCCTTTTTGTATCGAGTTACCCCAAAAAATAAACCTTGACTGCTAAGAGGTACAGAGACGAGATACATCGACCTTTTGTATTGCATTACGCTGGTGC
Source organism: Locusta migratoria (assembly GCA_026315105.1). Taxonomy (NCBI): domain Eukaryota; kingdom Metazoa; phylum Arthropoda; class Insecta; order Orthoptera; family Acrididae; genus Locusta; species Locusta migratoria. The sequence continues at coordinate 213,282,148 of CM048755.1, read as the reverse complement.
CACAGGAGATTGGTTCCTTGTGGTGGAGCCGTGGTCGAGTGGCCGGGCCTTCAAAGGCGCCTTGTTGCTCACCGTCGGATGCCCTTAAGTTAGTTTAAGTAGTTTCTAAGCCAAGGGAATGATAAGCAGACTAGTTAAGTCCCATAGATTTAAAAGCATTTGAATTTTCTTCTGGTAGACGATAACGCTCGTCCCCACAGAGCTGCACTGGTGGACAACATGCTTGAAGCTGAGAGAATTCAACGAATGGAGTGGCCAGCATTCTTCACCGGATTTAAACCCGATTGAGCACGTCTGGGATGCACTTGACAGACACAATGCAGACAGACCAGCACTTCCCACAACGATGCAAAGCTGGATATTGCACTTATGGAAGTATTGCCAAATATCCTTCGAGAGCTAATTTATAACCCCACACTGTCCATGAAACATAGATGTGCAACACTACTGGCTGTCAGAGGTGGTCACACACCATATTACAGAGCAAAAAGAATGACTTTGTTATTGTTGCTCCATTGTTCCTCGCTGTAAGTAAACGCCAAATAAATCTCAAGTAAAGAGTTGAACCAGCAGAATATCGTACTGTATCACACACAAATTACAACTGTAACCAATATCTGAATTAAATACGTTGCCATATGTATAATGTTTATGATATCTCAACTGAACCATTAATATCCTTTCTTCCAGGAGTGCTAGTCTTGCGTGTTTGCAAGAGAACTTCTGTGAAGTTTGGAAAGTATGAGGCGAGGTACTGGCGGAAGTAAAGTTGTGAGGCGGCATCGTGAGTCGTGTCGGGATAGCACAGTCGGTAGTGCGCTTGCCCGCGAAAGGCAAAGGTCCCAGGTTCGAGTCCCGGTTCCGGCACACAATTTTAATCTGCCAGGAAGTTTCGAACCATTAATTGTTTTGAGATGGGTTGGGTTGTTTGGTTGGGATAGTGGGACTAAACTGCTACGGTCATCAGTCCCCGGGGGGAGGGGAAGAAGTGAGGATAGGAAATGAGGGGAGGGGGAGAGCAAATGCAGTCCGGGAAGTAAAGAAGTAAGGAAAACTGCATTAGGTCGTGGCTCCGTGCTCGCCACATACGTACTCACGAAAGAAGCGTGAGCCCACTGGGGTGGTAATTGCTTTGGCCAGCGTATATATGAAAATCCCGTCTCACGATGTTTGTCCGCAATGCAACCAGAGACTACTCAACTAATAGTAATAAAAATTTGCACGTGTGTTTGACATACTCCAACTTACAAGATAGGATAGTTTTTATCTCCATTAATAGGCTCAATATTATTTTACTTACAAATTATGTACTTTTATCTAGCTTGGGTAAAACTTCAGTAATTGGCTCTAGTCTTCCAGCTGAAGGCCAAATGTTTTTATGGGAGAGAGAAAGGGCATATGTTCGAAATTCGCTGAGGTGAACTGTGGGTACGCTTTTCCCAGTTGGGTAACTGGGGTAGGTAAACGACATGTTAGTCGCCGAAGTAGCGTCCAATCCAAAGATTTGCACAAGGTCACTGAGCCACACAAAAGACGTTTCCTTGTCGCTACAATTTATTTCACATTTTACCAATTTTTATAAGGCGTAGTCGCGCCCATAAAAATTATCTTGTATTTAATTTTATTCGAATTTTTTTTCTGTATTTTCTGTTTGTATATAAAAAGCAACTGCTATGCGTTAGGATCAACTGAAAATATAATTTTTTTTTAAAGAATGGTGATATTGTAAAGAGGGCATCGCCACTTCGTATTAGATACGTATCTTATAGGCTGCCACACCGTTCATCCGACTGCGATAAGATTTTGTATATCCGAACTTAAAAACAAAATCAACGGCACTAAAACGCACGGTGGATGACGGAGGGTACCTTACTCCAAAATTTGACGCCGTTTTACTGATCATCATGAATTTGGCAGATATGCTAGTATTTCATATTTAGGGGTTGGGGGCAATGAAGAGAGAGAGAGAGAGAGAGAGAGAGAGAGAGAGAGAGAGAGAGGAGGGGGGGGACAGGAGGAGTTTGACAGAGACAGGGAGAGGTATTAACAACGGTAGAGGATAGATAGGTGGATAAATTGGAGTAGGAGGAGGAGGAGGAGGAAGATGTAGAGACAGAGGAGATGGACAGAGAGGAGGAAGGAGTTCATAGATTAACTTTATATTGGAATAAATAAATACCCGAACAATGCAGAGTTTTCAGGTAGCTAATACAGTGAGATGCCTAAGATAACAAAAAGGAAACAGGCATAGAGATGCAGAAAGTGATGAGCAGAAAGATTAAGGAATGGATTATAGGATATATAGCATCAGCAACTGCAAAGCGTGGCCGGGTTCGCTAGTTGTTACATTTATATAGATACCGCGTCATGCTGCTTGTCCGGGATGAACTGCAAATATACTCAACTGAACTTATTGAAATTTTGCAGAGAATGTGTGATTTAGCCCAACTTAAAAGATAGGATAGTTTTATCCCCGTTAATAACCTCAATATTTATTGCAAATTACGTCTTTTTATATAGATTAGGTAAATATCTAATAATTGGCACAATTCTTCAACTTATCACCTCGGGTAGCGGCGATGTTCTTGGTTGGAAAACGAAAAATGACGGTTTCGAAACTCACTGGAACCAGGGATTTTTCAGTTTAAGTTTGAACATAGCTTTCACTTCTCAACGATGTAGTAGTCGTCAGAAACGACACGTGGTTCCGATTCCACAATCAACTGTTAGGTCCCTTCTACCGCTTGGATAACTGGAGTAGGTTAGGGCATGTTGGGCACCGAAGTGGCGTCCAGTCGAAAGACTTGCAGCACGTCATTGAGCCATACTAAATTATTATTATATTCGATTTAGGACATTCCCTTGTTGCTACAGTTTACTTCACTTTACACTTTTTTTTTCAAATTTACATAAGACATATACAAAGCAAAATTAGAAAAAAACGAAATTTACAAGAAAAATTTTTAAAACTACATCTGAAATCTTTATACATATACAGGGTGAGTCACCTAACATTACCGCTGGATATATTTCGTAAACCACATCAAATACTGACGAACCGATTCCACAGTCCGAACGTGTGGAGAGGGGCTAGTGTTTTTGGTTAATACAAACCATAAAAAATGCACGGAAGTATGATTTTTAACACAAACCGACGTTTTTTTTAATGGAACCCCGTTAGTTTTGTTAGCACATCTGAACATATAAACAAATCCGTAATTAGTGCCGTTTGTTGCATTGTAAAATATTAATTGTAACCGGAGATATTGTAACCTGAAGTTGACGCTTGAAACCTCCGACGTTCAGTTGCGATTTGTAACAAACACGGGCCACGGTCGGCGAGCAGCATCTGCAGGGACACGTTTACTATGACGACCGTGTTTACGAGTGTGGCTGTAGTGCACTGTTGTGGTTTGGTCTAGCTGTCGCAGTGTCCGCATGTAGCGCTTGCTGCTATTGTTATTCTGCATTCGTCTTTGCATACAGACTAACTGTAGCACACTGTGTTACCAGACGTCTGCGATAGTCTAGTGTTGTAGGAACTGTGACCATGGTGTATTCGAACTCTGAAATGGCGGAGATGATACTCATCTATGGCGAGTGTCGACAAAATGCAGCTGAAGCCTGCAGGGTATATGCAGAACGGTACCCGGACAGAGAGCATCCAACGTGCCGCACATTTCAAAACATCTACCGCCAATTGTATGCAACAGGTATGGTCGTAGCACGCAAACGGGTCCGTAACAGGCCCGTCGCAGGAGAAGCGGGTGCATTTGGTGTGTTAGCTGCTGTTGCCGTGAATCTACACAGGAGTACACGGGACATTGCGAGAGCCGGTGGACTGAGTCAAAGTAGTGTCATGCGCATACTGCATCACCCGTTTCATGTGTCGCTACATCAGCAATTACATGGTGATGACTTTAATCATCGAGTGCAATTCTGTCAATGGGCATTAACAGAGAATGCGTTGCAGTTCTACCTGTTTACCGATGAAGCGGGTTTCACAAACCATGGAGCGGTGAATCTACGGAACATGCATTAATGGTCTGTGGACAATCCTCGCTGGCTCTGACAGGTAGAGCGATAGCGACGGAGGAATGTAAATGTATGGTGCGGAATCATTGGCAACCACCTCATTGGTCCTCACTTTATTCCCCAAACAGCTGCGTTTCTACATAATGATCTTCCAACGTTGCTCGAAAATTTCCCAATGGAAACGCGTCGATTTATGTGGTATCAGCATGATGGTGAACCTGCACATTCCGCAGTTGACACTAGGCTGACCCTTGACAGGAAGTTCGATGGGCGTTTCATAGGACGTGGAGGACGCATAAATTGGCCAGCCCTTTCTCCTGATCTTACACCTCTGGACTTCTTTCTGTGGGGTACGTTAAAGGAGAATGTGTACCGTGATGTGCCTACAACCCCAGAGGATATGAAACAACGTATTGTGACAGCCTGTGGCGACATTACACCAGATGCACAGAGGCGTGTACGACATTCATTACGCCATAGATTGCAATTGTGTGCAGCAAATGATGGCCATCACTTTGAACTTCTATTGGCCTGACATGTCGGGACACACACTATTCCACTTCGTAATTGAAAACGGAAAGCACGTGTGTACGTGTACCTCACCCCTCATGGTAATGTACATGTGCGTCAGTGAAAAAGACCAATAAAGGTGTTAGCATGTGGACGTAATGTGCTGTTCTAGTCTCTTCTGTACCTAAGGTACATCACCGTTCCCTTTGGATCCCTATTTAATTCGGTGCTCTCCGATACACACGATCGAACAGCTGAGGAGTGGTACTCAAGCGTCAACTTTAGGTTACAATATCTCCGGATGTAATTAACATTTTACAATGCACCAAACTGCACTGATTACGTCTTTGTTTATATGTTCAGATGTGCTAACAAAACTAACGGGGTTCCATTAAAAGAAACGTAGGTTTGTGTTAAAAAAACATACCTCCTTGCATTTTTACGGTGTGTATTAACCAATTACACTAGCCCCTCTTTTCACGTTCGGTCTGTGGAATCGGTTCGTCAGTATTTGATGTGGTTTACGAAATATATCCAGCGGTAATGTTAGGTGACTCACCCTGTATATATCCTGCATCATGATGTATGTCGACGATGAACTCCAAAACTACTCAAATGAACTTAATGAAATTGTGTAGGGAGTGTTTCATTTGGTGCAACGTAAAAGATAGGAAAGCTTTCATTTCGATCAAAAACCTCAATACAATTTGTATTGTAAATTTAATACTTTTCTCGAGGTTGGGTATCTATAAAGTAATTGGCACTGTTCCTGAAATTCGCAGCGGTAAAATATTCGGTTGGAGAGCCAAAGGTAACGTGTTCATAAGTATGTGGATTCACGGATTATTTAACAAGAAGTTTTAATCTAGCCTTCACCTCTCACCTTGTGAGTAGCGAGAAGTCGCCAGAAACGAAACGTTGTTCCGATCTCAAGCTAAAATACAGACCACCTGTCCCCATTTAAATAACTGGGACGTCGAAGTGGCGTCCAGTCGATTGATTTGCACCACGTCACTGAATCACGCGAAATTATATTTGATTTAGGACGTTTCCTTGGTGTTGCAATTTGTTTAACGTTACACATTTTCCAAATTTATACAATCGTGATTTCATGTTATTTTAATCTTGCTTTTTTGCTCTGTGTTAGAATGTGTTACTGTGCGTTATTCTCGCTACAACTCAGAAATGGCCATACCGATATGAATAAAATCATTTTGTAATGTTCGCTTTAAAACAGCTGTGTCGCAGAAAAAAGGGGAAATCCTAGGAAACAGGTGAAAAATAGAAAAAAATGGAAATAGGTAACTTCCTAAAGGGGATTATCGTCCCTTTGGATTAAATCCATATCTTATGAACTACTACACCGTTTATCCAACTGCAGTAAAATTTTGTATACCTGAGTTTCAAAATAAGAGGAACATGATTGTCTACATAACAATTCGCTCGGTGCATTATGGAGCGTAGTTTACTACAGACTTCGACATCACTCTATGGTTGTATTCCTATCTTGATGAAATTTTGCACACTTGAACGTCAAAATAAGGAGGAGATCATCAAGTAATTTAGATTTCATGAGACGCATGGTAGACAGTATCTTATTCTAGACTTTGCCAAATGGTGATCGGTCAAACGGTGTCAGACATAATTATACAACTCTTCATATACAGGAGAGGGAGGAGATGAGCATTGAGATGGGACAGGGGGGAGATAAGCATAGAGCGAGGGTACGTATTAACAGCGACAGGGAAATGGGTAGCTGGATAGATAGTGGACGAGGAGGAGGCAGTTCTATTTTCCCCCGTTCCTGTCAATTGTTGCCTAAAGTTCCCTCTGGAGCTTTCATCAACCTCATGTTCCTCCAGTTTATCCAGGTCCCATCTCCTTATTTTCCTCCCTTTCTGCAGTTTCTTCAGTTTCTGTTTACATTTCATAAACAATAAAATATTGCCACAGTGTATATCTGATCCTGGATATGTCTTACAGTTTAAAACCTCGTTCCGAAATCTATGTCTTACCATTCTAAAAATTGGTACCTTCCGGCCTCTCTCGTGCTCTTTCCCACTTATATAATTAGCTTTCATGATTCTTTAAGCAAGTGTTTGTTAAGATTAATAAATCTTATTAATAAAATTAATAAAACTGTTTGTTAAATGTTTGTTAAGATGAATAAATCTTATTAATAAAATTCCACCAGACGTCTTCGTCTTGTATTTCTTTTGCCCAGTCTTTATTCTCTTCCATTTTTTCTTCCCTTCCTTTTCCTACAACAGATTTCCAGTCCCCCATCACAATTAGGTTTACCTCTCGCATAGCTGCCTGAATAATTTCCTATACCTCCATATACATTTCTTCGATCCCCTCATCATCGGCAGAGCTAGTTGTAATATAAAGTTGTACTACTGTGGTCGGTGTGGGCTTCGTGCCTGTCTTGAGTACGATAAGGCGATCACTGAACTGCCCATAGTACGAGGGATTTTTAAATGAAAAGGTACTAAACGACACTGTGGTATAATTGAAGCCTCTATTCAAAAGTAATCACCAGAGGCCTGAGCACAACTATCTCACTGTTTAACGAGCCGAAGGATTCCTTGTTCCTAGAATTCATATATATATATATATATATATATATATATATATATATATATATATATATATATATATATATATATATATATATATATATATTTTTTTTTTTTTTTTTTTTTTTTTTTTTTTTGTAGCGAATCTTGTAGATGGAAGTCACAGGACGGTATGTCAGAGCTATTGGGCGGATGCTCTATCTGCTCCCACTTGAACTTGGGCACTTCCTCAGTGAACTGCCCAAGCCTTTCGCTCTTGATGTAATTGAGGAGGCTACGGAGTGTCTCGCAGTACATGTCACTGTTAATGGTTTTTCCGTGCTAGAAAAATTCGATGAGTATCGGACCTAGGCCGTCGAAAAAGACGGTAAGCATCACTCTCTCTGCTAAGGGTACGGCCTTGCATTTTTATGGGGACGTATTGAAGAATGTCTCGCGTCCCTACAAGTCGCACTACGTTATCCCAAAGTGGAGTATTCAAAATTCAACCACTTTGTTTGTTAAGACGTTATGTATCTTTTCATTTGGACGCCTCTCGTGGTTTACCAGCATTCCCATTTTCCTATTTATTACTAGACCTACTTCTGTAACACACGTAAATGATTTTGTATTTATACCCCTGTACGCACCTAACCAGAAATACTTACCATCTTTCCACCGAACTTCACTAATCCCCACCATATCTAATAATTGATGTCGTTAAAAGAGAAGAAACCTCCAGAACATGATGGAATCTCTATCACATTCGATATTTATTAACACCTCTGTCAACTATACTACAGTATAGAAGAAAAAGAACAAAACTACACCCTTTAGTTGGAAAAAAGAAAGTGGCACATTCATCAGTAGTATCATTCATCTGGAACACTTCATAGTCACCGGTAACATCTTAAAGCTGACGAGGTCATTCCAGGGTCACTGGTATCCTCCTGTCAAGAGGAGGGGAGGTTCCCCACTCCGTTCTAAGAATCAGATTACACAATTACACTACGTCCAATGAGAGCACTCAGTAGAGGTCACCAGTCACCACATATGAAGGAGAGGGGAGACAAGGTGGCCAATCCTTCTGAAGTAAATTTCATAATACACAAATACACTACGTCCAATCAAAAGACTCTGACAATGTCCTGTTTTTATCAGGACGCCAACACCATCCCCTTACCCTGCCCCAAATGTGAACATCATAGGATTTATGTTTGCATTACTGACCACCAAAAATACGTTTCTGGCTATATTACACAAGTGTTCTCTAGTAATCTTAGATTTGCAGTTACATAACAATTGTGGCAGTTCTCCCCAAACCCAGCCATCCCCAACCAAGACAGTGGGATGTAAGGATTGAGAGCTGAGGGCTTTCCAACTCCAGGCCTAACCAAAATCCTATTGTGCTGCGTGTTAATTAAAAAAACAGACATTCGTTTTTCCTGGTCTGCCCTCTGCCTTGTGAGAGTTTGAGTAGATTAATGTACATTAAATGATGGCACATACAGCACATACAGAATACTGCAGTGTATATTTATAAATATGTATAAATAACTAAAAACATCAACTGATGCTTATAAAATGTGAATATGGAAATAGTAATTTGCAGCTGAATTCAAGTTTTTTTTACGTTAAATACTACTGTAGCAATCGAAAACTGCAAAATATGCGTACTTGTTCTGTACCATAGTAGTAACTACTTACTTTAGATGGCAGCAATAATAGGTAATCCAACCGATATTATGTTATTGTGAAATTAATACCCATAAACTAAATAAAGGAAGTGATCTGATGCTATATTCAAGTGAATAACAAATCAAATTCTACAAAAAGATAAATAAGAAACAGCTGTCATGATACACACATCTCTTGCAGACGACAGTCAAGTTTAACGAAGCTTCCACCAGGAGGCAGTACAAATATAGTTCCTGAAAAGCACTTTGCCCTGTCTCCTTACAGATGGCAGCACGAGTACCAAGTAATTGTATATTGTTATGTGCACGTTTTACAACCAATTGTTATGTAAGTGCAAATTTCCAGAATATTAGAACACACTTGTGTAATACAGCCAGAAACGAATTTTTTGTAGTTAGTAATGCAAACATAGATGCTATGAAGTGCACATTTAGGGCAAGGGTAAGGGGATGGGGTTGGCGTCATGATAAAGACAGAATATCATACAAATGACGTAGTCAGAATGATCTGATTGGACATAGTGTACTTTCGTATTGTGAAAATTAATTGAGAAGCATTTGGGCCCTCCTCTCCCATTCACTTGTGGAGACCGGTGACATTGTCAGAATACTCTGATTGGATGTTGTGTAATGTGTAATCTGATTCCCAAAAGGGAGTGGGGAACCTCCTCTCCTCTTGAAGGTGAACTGTGACCCTGAAGAGACAGCTTCCTGGAATGACTGCATCAGACGTAATATGATACTGGTGACTTTAAAGTGTTCCAGACCGTACCTAGCCTATACTACTGACGAATGTGGCACTTTCTTTTTTCCAACTATTGTGTGTATTTTTTTCTTGTCTGTAATGTTGTTGACAGAGATGCTAGTAAATATAGAATGTGATAGAGGTTTCTTCAATTTTAACGACCACAGCTGTTTCTCAGAACCATTGACAGCAGTATCCACTACACTGAAAATTTCCGATGGCTCATTAATTTCTATTATTACACACGTGTTTTCTTTTGTGAAGGGAGGTTTGAAAAATGGGTAAGTATTTCTGCATTTGATATCCACAGTTTCATTTACTGTTGATTATGACTGTCTGCATATTAAGTATTGCGTCACAAAAAGTCTCTAAATACGACTGTAACTAAGAAAAATCTTTCGGTAACATTCCGCTGCGTTAATAGTAGAAGACGTAAGGTACTGACATCTTGTCAGTCTAATACATTTTGTTCATTGTCGCCCTGTCTACAGCCGTAATCTCTGTTTTACACCTATTATGCAGATGCCTCAGTTTCTTTATCGTGATTGTGTATGACAATAGTCCCCCTAGTTATGAACTTTCTTCTCAGTTGAACATTTGTTGTGGTGCATAGTCAAATAACTTTTAAATTTGAGCCGTACCTCCTCTAGATCTACAGACTTAAGTGCGTCACTGCGTCCGTATCTAGTTAACTGAACATTTATATCTTTTTATTTCTTTCAGTGCAGTTTCCCAAACATTGTGGTTTAAACTACATCATGATCACTGATACTGTCGAGAGTATATATCCTCAAAGCGATCTCCTATGGCTGTTACATCCAATATATAACACGGAACAAAATTAAAGATGCGCTTTTTCTAACACTTATCTCTAGTTGTTACGAACAAGTTTAAAATTTTGCCCGAAGAACTCCACATATTTTTTCTATGAAGTTAAAAATGCATGGTACCCTGTGACGTCACTAATGTGTACGATTATGCTTCAACAGCGAGGAGTCGGGAAAATAGTCCAGAATTCTGAATTTCATGTGAGGTTTCAGTTAAGTTAATCCTGTCAGACAGCCACCTAACTTTACAACAGCTATTCTACCCAGTTCTTCCGTCGATTTGTGATAAAATGGTGATGTTGTCACCTCCCCACTCCACTCTCATTTTACCCCTTATTTTGACGCCTCTGTAATTGAGATGACGATTACGATAGCATGCGTTAAAGTCATGGGTTGTCCATGCGAGTGCCAGAGCAAAACATTTAATTCACATCGCCGCTCCTATGTAACAAAAGGGGTCCTGGGATGTTGATTCTTACGTATTTCGCAGTAGAAGACGAAAGTTCGCAGAAAATTAGCGCCGGCCGCGGTCGCCAATCGGTCTGCAGGGCCAATACGGTCGGGAGTTCGAATCACGCCTCGGGCATGGATATTTGTGCCGTCCTTAGTATTACGTAGTTCATAAGTAGTTGGTAAGTTTAGGGACAGATGACCCCGTATTAAGTCCCATAATATCTACAAACATTTTAATAAAATTAGCATCAGGTAGAAGTTACTGATAGCCCGTAACTCTGCATGCAGCCCTCCGACGATTCAACTCTGGTCTAAGACATTATGGAACTGTAACACTGTCGAACGTGATTGAATCCTTTAAGAGTTTAGCAGTTCTGGTACCGGTATGTAGGGCGGAACAACTGGGGATCGTTGATAATCATTTCACGCAATCTGAAGGTCACACAAAGCAGAAGAGTGTTTACTATTTTTCAGTCTCCCAGTTTCACGCCCGCCTGATGTGACTATTGGAGGGTACAACATTTATAGAAGGAAACGGCAAGAGCACCATATACTATCACATATTTGTGTAACACAATCTGTGTCACCTTCTATCTTATTTTCAGTTATTTGCAATCCTTTCTGCAAGATATTCCGACATCTGTTTACCTGAATGAGTTTCTTTAGGCAAGCAAACCGTATGAGATGTCAACGGGTTGTCTTACATTTAGGCGCTAGAGCAGCAAAAGAGCTGAATAGGCACAGAAATCGTCATACAGGTAGATTTTTAGAGCTCGACAAAGGCGAGCGGGTGGCACCCATAATGTTGCTTAACTTGGAGAAATAGAATCATTGGTAGGGTTCTTTCTGATGGTGCTATTTCTCTCGCTCAGTATCCATTTTGTGTGGAGTTGAGATGGCTATAACACTGTAACAAAAGGCATTCTACGTTTGTCGTTTCACCAGGTGCATGTAATTTACTACTGTGCGTCGTCTGTACGACACTGGCGTTCTATGCCGTTAGGTGCTTACTCATGACATTGCACAATTGGCTTCCAAGGTCGCCTGTTGGTACAAAATGAGCTTCTCCTTTTGTGGGAATCTGTGAAAGATTCGCTCTGTGCGCCTCCTTCTCCAACAACTTTCGGTGAGGTTCTGCATAGCAGAAGCAGTGAATTCAGTAGTTCCAGATTTTCTCGCAGAAGTATGGAACGAGTTTGACAATCGTCGGGATGTTTTACGGTACCTGGTGGAGGGCACATTGAACTTTATGAAAGGTGCATGACAACTTTGCTCTTAGATATTATTGAAGAAAGTACACCACGGTTGTTTTAGCATGTATACAAAATATGTAGACGTGCAAGGTCGAGTGGTTCGTTCGACAATAAAACGCTTCCAGAATGAAACTTTCACTCTGCAGTGGATTGTGCGCTGATATAAAACTTCCTGGTAGATTAAAATTGTGTGCCAGAACCGGTACTCGAACCTGGGACCTTTGCCTTCCCCGCGAAAGGCAAAAGTCCCAAGTTCGAGTCCCGGTTCCGGCATACAATTTTAATCCGCCAGGAAGTTTCATATCAGCGCACACTCCGCTGCAGAGTGAAAGTTTGATTCTGGAAACATCCCTTAGGCTGTGGGTAAGCCATGTCTCCACCATATCCTTTCTTCCAGGAGTGCTAGTCCTGCAAGTAGGCGAGGTACTGGCAGAAGTGAAGTTGTGACGCGGCATCGTGAGTCGTGTCGGGATAGCTCAGTCGGTAGAGTGCTTGCCCGCGAAAGGCAAAGGTCCCAGATTGGAGACCCGGTTCCGGCACACAGTTTTAATCTGCCAGGAAGTTTAAAAAACCCTTGTAGAGATATGATATATTAAACTTATTCAAAGGCTCTATCTTCATTCATGTAGAAGATAGATTTTTGTGAAATATCATGGATCTTTTGGAAATACCCTGTGTATTCGATTCTACCGCTGAGAACCCCACAAATATAGTCAAAATATTACAATTTTGATTTAAACTTTCGTTGGTTCATAGTAGAAAAAAGAGATACTATATGAATAGCACAATTTTGTGACTTCACATAGCCGAGCGGTCTAAGGCACCTCGCTGCAGAGCGCGCGGTTGCTCGCCATCGGAGGTTCGGGTCCTCCCTAGGGCATGGGTGTGTGTGTTGTCCTTAGGTTAGTTTACCTTCGTTTAAGTAGTTTGTAAGCTACTGACTGATGAACATGCAGTTTGTTACGATAGATTTACAAACATTTTTTTGAAGAGATGATATATTGATCTAGGTTGATACGCATAGTAAACGTCATGTTTGACAGTTCTGTGGAAATGCAATTGGATAGGTAGAAGTTACACCATTAATATATATACAGGTAGCAAAATTTTGTTTGTTTATATACCTCTTCAATTGCACTATCAATAACTGCCAAAACTTACAATATGTAATGTACCTGACCTCTCCACTGACATCGCGCTGCTTTGATTGTACCTACAGTCCCTCTGCTAGCCACCCAACCTCGGCAATTTCTGTGGTTCACGGGGGTTATTTAGTACATAAATTTTGTAGATATTGAGAATATGCGTTAGTTTAGTAACAGCTCGAAGTGAGACACTTCATTGTTTCTGTACTTTGTTCGGAAACACGATAACACTGTAGAATTAATCTCACCATCAGTTTCTAGCTTTGTTTTAGCCTTAACAGAACACAGTAGTGCATTTAAACAAATGTTACGTGAAAATTAGTCTGAGAAATCGACATAGATGTATTAAAGGAAAATGATTGTGTGACTTTGTCACTATTACTAGTAACTTAAATGAAACAACAACAAAAAATCAAATGTTTTTGATATGTCACGTTTTGCAGCTTTTAAATGTTGTAGAAAAACATTTTTATGTTTTGCACCAAAGCTGCTGTTATTTGACATGTTGACTAGTTTCGAGCTTTGCCCATTTTCTTAAGCCGCCTATTACGGAGAACAATGTGTGTTTTACAGGAAGATATATTAATGTGGCAATGTTATATTGGATGTACAAGTCGCAATTACTTACATTCATATATATTTTTATTTGGATACTGCTTAGGTCACGCTATTTGTTGTAATTACTTTGGTGTAATTTATTGAGCTGTTGATCCAAAAATGTTTTTGTTAAATATTCTTTGCTTAATTTTGTTTGTGACAATATCGCTGGTTATAAGCAGTGTGACGTAAACAGTACCATCACAAATATCGTACAATAAATTTTATATTTCATTCCGAACTATTTTAAGTGTAATAAATTGCTTGTGTGTACTATATTGTAATATAGGGATAATATAGCAGTGCTACTATATCGCGTTTTGTTGCATATTTGGAAGTATGCTATGGTAGGATGGAGCTGTACTTTATATGCTGGCAAAGGTGTTATGGAAATTTTCGATAAATTATTTATTGCGCATTTCTGTTTGTTCATTTAATATTAGTTCTGGGTATTTAGTCATATGAGTATATATTTGTAATTCTTGTAAAACGTCCATTAGTTGTCCTTTACATACGATATTAAAAATTTTGAGATTTTCTTCTATACTTCCAGTCGAATGTTTAGTTTCTCTTAGGTGTGTGCCGAATGCTGAAACATTATTTTCGCTTGTATTTATATGTTCTCTAAATGTAATTTTGAAAGGTCTGCCTGTCTGTCTAATGTAGGCCTTGTTACAGTTACTGAATTCGATTTTGTAAACTGCAGATAGACTATAGCGATCAATTTTTTCTATTTTATGTATGATATTAGTTCCTAAAATGTTGTTAGTGTAGAAGCCTATTTTAAGATTTGTTTTCTTCAGTGCATACTTTATTCTATCTGAAATTTGTCCCCAGTATGGCAGTATTACAAATTTGACTTTCTTTCTTGTTTCAGTTTTTGTTAAAGTGATTTCATTTTTGATACTTTTCTGCTTTGCTTTTAATTTAGATTTATACAAATTATTGACTAGTTCTGGGTTAAATCCATTATAGGCCAGACGTCAGGTATGTTTAGGTCCAAAAAAATTGCAGGAAGCTGAATGTTTGGTATGTTGTTAGGATATATTAGAGGAGTATTAAACCAAGTTTGCAGCTTCGAATTCTTTTAGCTTAACTTTTAAGAGCCAAGAAACCTTGAAAATTTCTGTGTTTTTTTCTGATTTTGGCTTATAACTCGTGAAGGGTGTTTTTTTTTTTCAAGAAAAGTCACTAACACCTCTATTAATTTAGATAAAATACTCTACAATTTAAGACCAACCGCAGCTCTGTAAGTCCAATAGTTCCCGAGATACTGGACTTCAAAAATTGACTTATTTCTCCAAAAAGTTCAAATTTTCGATTTTAGTCATCTTTCGGCTAGAATATTGGCTCCAATGATCACCTCACGGGGAAAGTCACATATAAAAAAGTTATAAAGCAGTTATTTAGCGTTAATCTAAGTACAGAACGAAGTCCATAGGCCTAATAGGTTTCAAGTTATCGTTAAAAAACTAAAAGTTGGGAAAATCGACTAGTTCAATAAATTGGTCCAGATGATTAATTTTTAAGGTAACAAATTTTTATTGATAGCTAGTACTACTTATAACACAATGTACATGTAAAAACGTAAGTGGTACGTCAAAGTGAAAGTTGAGGTGGCCGAGGAGTGGGGGTTGTATCGTCAAAGGAAACGCCTGGTGACTCCTGCAACAAATTTACACCACAACATAGATTTGTAGTAATGTAATTCGCTACTTCTCAATTTTAAAGCTGCAACAAACTAAAATATAATGCAGTATGTACCTACTAAAATGTCTCTTACCATTCGTTTTAATGAGAATGCCGGGATTTCTTCCTTCCTGGCTCTGGCTCCGTTGTTTCTTCTGTCTGTTGGAGCTCTGTGACCGAAGTTGGTTCGTACACATATTCGTCTTCCTCTTCCGAATCTGCCGAGACGTTCGAGGTGTTGCGGTATGTCTTGCCCTGGCTCATTCGGCAAAGATCAGAGCACTTGATCCCGTCGCCTCACCCTTTCCTACATTTGCACGACATCATCTTCAGTAGTGCTGAGGGCGCTGGGACTTGGAATGTGACGAAAGGAGTTAGCCCTTGCTGGCTTCTTGTCCAAACCCCGTCAGAGTGCTCTTTCTCGACGCGCAACCACATCTTAACCTGGTGGTATGTCCTGTAGGAGTGCTGGGCCGCTGCTTCTTGGGTTGGGGGTAGACGAGAAAGCTGGACTTTTGCACTCGCAGCAGATCTGAGGAAAAGTTCTTAGGGGAGAGTTTGAATGTTGTCGTCCTCTCCACCACCATATGGGGCGACCAAGAACTTGCAGACTGTGGAGGCTATCTCTTCTTTAGTGGCATGTGGCGTAAGGAATGTGGGAGCCACGCCAATCAGCTGGGGATTCTTCTCAATTATGCCCATCATTTTTATTTTTCCTTGCCTGAAAATGGCAGGTACCGTGTCGCAACCAGTAAATGCGTGGAGGAACAGATCTAATCCAGGAGGGAGCGACATTTGTCCTCAGTTGAAGGATGTTTACGAGAACTGTTCGCAACTAGCTCCACCCCTTCCACTTTTTTGGAGGAATATGTTCCTTGTATTGGAGCCCAACCCATTGAGGAGAACCAACAAATCGACATCCTCTGCGGCTATTAGGACGTGTTCATGTTGTCGGCTCTTCTCCAGCGCCGTCCTGACGATAAGGCAGTCAGCGTCGTCGGTACTTTCTCTAGTCCTTCGCTCTCCATTCCAGCGCAAATAAAGTTGATCAAACGCTGCTTGTTCTATCCATTGGAAAGAAATTTTCTCTGGGCCACTTTGATCACAGTACAATCTTGGAATATTATTTCGCTGCGTGCAGGTGCTGCATAATGGCGTAGATGCTCAACTGCTTTTGTGCTACTGACAGCCACCTCCTTTGAGGAGCCATCGAAACCACAGCCACATTCCTCCCATAGCGATGGACAGTGCAGCAAATGTAGGGTGCTACAATTTCGCAGATGCTGTTGTTACGTTGTCAGATAACTGTCTGTAGCAGATGCCCTCCATCAACAACAACAAAAGTGCTTTGTGTGATGGAGAAGGTTTCAGTGAGAGGAGTGAAAGCACTGAAGAAGGTGGATTTTGTGCCCTTCCGCATACCCTCCTCTGAAAATAGTACTGTGGCATAGGGGGCCATCTCAAAGGCAAAGTGCTATCTTAAGTCTTGATTTACTTTTTCGTAATGGACAGCCTTTGGAAAATTGTGAAAGGGTCAATAGCGACCACCTTGCCCCACACTTCAGCTGTAGTCAATGTTGGTACCTTGTCATTCCTTTTGAAAGTGACATTGCCTGATGGACAGCAGTTTCTCATTCCAAGGAAATGGTGTATTGGGATTCAAAATACGTTTTTATTTTGTCGAAGTAGTATCTCGGTCGATACGAGAGGATCTCATGTCAACGTGTTGCTCAATGCTGGTGCAGGACATATCCCAGAATTACTGCAAGCCCTCACAGATATCCAGCATGTAGACCGTGCGACCAGTCCAGCGCGCAAGGACGCTGCTGGAGATCACGCGGTTTTTCACTGTCACTGTTCCCTCTCCAAGCACTTCCCGACACACAAAACAAACATCCGACGGGGTAGCTCCGACGTATTGTAAAAAAGAAAGTACTTAAAACACCACCACGATCGAGATTTAGACGATTTTTGTTTGAAACGTTCTTCACAGATCCGAATACGGCCGTTTCTAGAAGGGCAGACTGGGTGTAGTGAGGAAGACCTCGGAGACAAGACGTTTGGAAGGGAGGACAGAACACCTGCTGGGTCACCACTCGCAGTAAGGGGGTGGGGGAGGGGAGTGGGGAAGGGTGCCTTCTCACAACAAAAGGCCTCGCTGCGAACTAAAGTCCCAATCCCTAAATGGCTGACCAATACCACAGAGTAACATTTGTCTGTGCCAATATCACATACTCTGTGCCAATACCCACAAACGGAGAGGCTTTCGTTGTTTCTACAGCAATACCTACTTTCAGAAATATATTGGTATGCACTAACACAAAAATTACAACTTTTATATACAATGCGTTAATAATAATCGTCAATGAGTAATTCCTAAGTTTTCTTTAACATATATACGATAAGAGGACTGCAATTCGCCAGTTTATTGAATACTGCTATTTTTCCGACTTTTCGTTGTTTAACGATAACTAGAAATCTATTGGGACTGTGGACTTCGTTCTGTACTTAGATTAAGGCTAAACAACTGCTCTATAACTTACTTTAGTATGACTTTCCCCGTGGGATGATCAGTAAAGCCAATATTCTAGCCGAAAGATGAAAGATGGCTAAAATCGAAAATTTGAACTTTCTTGAGAAATAAGTCAATTTTTGAAGTCCAGTATCTCGGGAACTATTGGACTTACAGAGCTGCGGTTGGGCTTAAATTGTAGAACATTTTATCTACATTAATAGAGATGTGAGCGACTTTTCTTGAAAAAACCACCCTTCACGAGTTATAAGCCAAAACCAGAAAAAAGTCCGAAATTTTCGATGTTTTTTTTGGCTCTTCTAAAGGATTTCGAAGCTGCAAACTTGGTTTAATAATACTCTAATATGTCCTAACAACATACCAAAAATTCAGCTTCCTGCAATTTTTTTGGACCTAAGGCCATTTTTTTGTCTACGACTGCCCTATTAGTGATTGCTATATCTCTGAGTGTATTCAGCTCTGAATTTTATATTTTTGTTACAGAGAGGATATTTGGTGATACGATCTATTGCTGATGTAAAGTATGCTTCTTTATGACTTCGTGGGTGACAAGAGCTATTATGAAATACTATGTCTGTACTTGTGGGTTTTCGGAATATTTTGAAAGTATGTACTGAATTAGTCTTAGTTATTGTTAAGTTGAGAAAGTTAATGCTGTTGTAAATTTCATGTTCAATTGTGAAGGTTATCTTCTTGTTCATATTGTTAAAACCTTGATGGAAGTCTTCAATTTCTTCTATGCATCCATTAAATAGAATTATAGTGTCATCTTTATATCTGAAATAGTATACTACTTTTGTTTTCCATTGGTCCTTCTCTTCAAAAAAATTATTTTCTAGGTGGTCTAGAAAAATATTTGCTAGTGTGCCAGCAGGCGGCTACCCCTTGCAAGACCATTTTGTGTGTATACATGTCCACTGAATTTTGTCACAAACAAAATTAAGCAAAGAATATTTAACAAAAACATCTTTGGATCAACAGCTCAATAAATTACACCAAAGTAATTACAACAAACAGCGTGACCTAAGCAGTATCCAAATAAAAATATATATGAATGTAAGTAATTACGACTTGTACATTCAATATGACATTGCCACATTAATATATCTTCCTGTAAAACACACTTTGTTCTCTGTAATAGGTGGCTTAAGAAAATGGGCAAAGCTCGAAACTAGTCAACATGTCAAATAACAGCAGCTTTGGTGCAAAACAAAATGTCTTTTCTACAACAAAAAAAATCTGCATAAGTGAAATAATCTTCGCATTCTGCACAATGTATGGACTGTAGACGGCAAGGAATCTTGTAACTATGTTTCGTATCGTTGAAAATATGGGTTCCTAATTACAAGAATTACTAACTGAACTAATCCTTAGAAAAGGTAACAGAACTACTAAAGAAACAGTCTACTCTATGTTTTTATGTCCTTCTTAGAGTTATGCTTCGCAGTGTGCGATCTTTATCAGGCAGGACTACTGGAGGACATCGACACTGTACAAACAAGGCAATTCGTTTTTATTATTGCTATACAGAGGAGATAATGTCACTGAAATGATGAAGGAGTTGAAGTGGGAATCACTACCACAATGGCGTTTATCGCTACAGTGAGATCTACTTACAAAACATCTATCTCCGAATTTCTCCTCCGAATACGAAATTATATTGTTAATTGAAATCTAAAGACAGAGAAATGATCATAATAATAAAATTTGAAAAATATGAGAAATTAGAGCTAGAAGGAAGAGATTTATATGTATTTTTATGCCGAACGGTGTCAGAAAATGGATTTGTAGGTAAATATTATGGTATTGGTTCGATGAACCCAATCCCAGTCACATACATGTTATTTGCGGCAAAACACAGATGTAGAGATACTGTTGTTCATGTATGCTCTCTGATTTTGATCATTTTCCTCTAAAAAAACTTTTCCAAATACTTATTAGAGAGCATTGGGCACATGCAGTTGATAAACCGTACCTATAAAACAACATCCCAGAACTACATGTCCAATTAAATCTCTCGACGGGCTACTAAATGTTCAAATGTTTTTAAAGGTGTGTCACCTATCTGCAGTGGTCATTGGTTCCTAAATGAATGAACTACATACAGTAACTAATCATAAGAACAAAACAAACATCCATGCCCCAGGGAGAACTCGAACATCCGGCGTGGAACGTCTGCTAAATCCTTACACTATAAAAAGTGGCACGAGGTCATGAGTTTCATAGATGATGGCAGCAATCATCTGACAACATTTATTAGAATAAATTTGATAATATATAAACAAAGAACTATTGGAAAAGCTTTATCTTATGAATTAGAGTAGCAGCAAAGGAAAATGGACTACTTTTGTACGACTGTGCACAGTAGGAGTATGACATTTAACTTCATTAAGATCCAGCACTGCTGCAGGTAAGCAGCTTTAGCAGACCCAGGAGACATCTTCGGTTTCTATATTTATTTACACTAGTATTCCTGTGGTCGAAATTCGACCAGTTGTGTTTGAAAAGTCATGAAAATGAAAAGAAAAATTAATGTAATTGGTATGTATTGAGCATTGCAAATTTATAGGTTTTTATGTGAATGCTATGAGAACAGGTGAAAGAAAGGGCAAAGAGGAAACGCGAGAGAATGGAAGACACAAATGAGAGAATTAATTGGTTATTTCATAATTTAGCATACAAAAGTTCTGTAAGAACAACATTTTTCGTAAAAAATATTTTCGATAATGTTCTTGTTCTCTATGTTCACAAATATAAAATTTCAAGCCATCAAAGGATCAAACTCTACTTGCTGCAACATATAGCTTATAATTGCTCTTTAAACACATTAATTGAAATTATTGTCTTACTGTGATTTATCATCAATTTATTTTCCACGGGCTATGAACTTATTTCATTAACTGAATTATTTGATACTGCGTCAGTATTACAAAAAACATCTTCCTCTACAAATCTGGTGTGAACATAATATCTTAGAATTACCTTCTGTGCAAGAAGGCATGTCATTTATATAAATGAGAAACAACAGTGGCCCCACAACAGGCCCCTGGGACATCCCACGACTTAACTGTGCTCTTTTGTGAGTGCATATAGTAGCCATTTTCAACACGGCAGAGAATGACCTTCAGCTGTCTGTTATTAACGTAAGAGGTGAACCAATTGAGAGCTACTCCCAGTACTCCGTTCTGCAACAATATTTTGTGAAAATTCAATCAAACTCTTTAATTACATCAAAGAGTACGCCTAGCGTTCCCAGTTTTTTAATTAATCCATCCAGTGCCTCACAGAGAAAAGAGAATATAGTATTTTAGGTTGTTAAAGCAAACTGTGTATTTGACAGCAAATTATCTGAAATGAAATGAAATGATCAATTAACAATAGACAGCCTATTCAATAACTTTACTAGACAGTGATAGTATAGAAATGGGTCTTAAGTTGTCTGCATATTATCCCTTTCTCCTTTTTTTATTAAGTGGTTTCACTATTGAGTACTTCAGTTATTCAGGAAACTGAACATTCCGAAACGAAAAATTACAAATATGGCTAAGTCTAATCTCACCCTCTACTAAGATACTGACTACTAGTGTTAACAGTATTAATCTACAGCCAATAACACTAAAACGAAAACTTGACGCTACTAGTTGTCTACAGCGAAGAAACTCAAGCGTCCCCTGACGTACCAACAAAACTGAACTCGTGAACGCACAAAACGTTAATGGGCACAATAAGCGAAAGTAACCCTACTGCTTTTACAAAAAGAACAGCAAGAAACACCGGTTGAATAACACTAACTTTAATTAGTAACTAGCGTGCACTGATACCTCATCAAAAGTGTTAAATTTAATACCTAAATACAAGGCACAAGAAACTTACAAGAACTTTCGGTGAGCGCTACAG
The DNA here is from genome assembly GCA_026315105.1 of Locusta migratoria. NCBI lineage: Eukaryota > Metazoa > Arthropoda > Insecta > Orthoptera > Acrididae > Locusta > Locusta migratoria. The sequence continues at coordinate 213,260,209 of CM048755.1, read as the reverse complement.
CTCGTACTGCTCGCCGCGAAATGTAAACACACATACATCAGTACCGCACATCAAATCGGCCTGACTCATTCTGAAGAACCTACCTGTGACTCTGGTATCGAAAGATACCCACTACTAACAGCACCTCACTATTGCGCCGCGGTGGAGTAGCCGAGCGGTCTAAAGCGTCTCGCTGCGGAGCGCGCGGTTGCTCGCCGTGGAGGTTCGAGTCCTCCCTGGGGCATGGGTGTGTGTGTTGTCCTTAGGTTAGTTTACCTTGGTTTAAGTAGTTTGTAAGCTACGGACTGATGACCACGCAGTTTGGTCCGATAGATTTACAAACATTTGAACATTTTTTCTCACTCTTGCATGACCAGTCGCAGAATGTAAGCAAATCGCCACTGCCCTTACTACTCACTCCTGACTGTCGTAAAAGCTTTTCCCCATCGCTCTTAGCTTGGTACTTTCTTCTCTGTTCTAACATGAACACCCTTCGTATACCTTTCGTCCTCCTGTCTCTCCAGAAGCGACCGTAATGATGGGTGACCGTGCCCACACGTACGGTCAATATCACGGTCCCCATATTCTTTGATCCTCTTAATAAAAAGCTAAAAAATGCGTAGAAATTTTGATTTTGTCACTACCATGATGTGGACGTTTAGGGGGCCCATCCTTGCCAGCCTGAAGAAATCCACCCCACACTTATGTATGAAACAAGTCCCAGAAATTCTGAGGTCCTCCATATTCGAAATAAGGAAAATATCGTAAATATATCACCCACCCGGTGGAGTATAAATAATGGGCCAAGACAAGTAAGAATTTCATCCCCGCCGCGCGGGAGTAGCCGAGCGGTCTGGAGCACCCCGTTACGGATTGCGCTGCCTCCCGCGTCGGAGGTTCGAATCCTCCCTCAGGCATGCGTGTGTGTGTTGTCGTTAGGTTACTTTAACTTAGTTTAAGTCGTTTGTAAGTCTTTGGACTAATGATCAACGTAGTTTGGTCCCATAGAATTACAAACATTTTAGTTCTTCCCCCACGCAATCCTTGAATCGCACTCGGTAATCAGGCTCTAAAGGGACTTCATGTGGACTATGTATGCAACTCCTACATTTAGTAACAAAACAGAGGAATTAGCCAACTGCCAGATTAAAGTCATCAGATTCTGTATTTCAGCCTACAACTCGACTCCAACTTATGCTCTGCTTATTGAACATGAAGTAATGCCATTAGAAATACGCTCGGAAAGAGAGAACATCACCCCCAAATTCCTGTTGAGATGTTTCAACATCTTACAAGACAAAGATGAGGAAACTCGTTGTAGACGATATACAGAAAAAGAAACAACTACCATTAGTTAATTCTTATATTTTCAACAGCATGTTGCCACTACATCAAATTTAAGCTGCTTTGCCACACTCTAGACGAACACTTTGATAAAGCTGCACACTAAAACGCCCTGTTCATCCATAGTATATTGTATGAGGACATTTTGGGCGCCACGGCAGCAGTATGGCCATACTCAAGACATTCGCAAAGATGAGACTATAAAAAAAGACAAGGCAGGAAGTCGATTCATCTTACATATTAAAAGGATCTACGAAAACTAAAGTCAGTCGGCCAGGTCAAACTACCCGGCCGATTTCCTTCATTTTTGTTTTAAACGAAAGGTATTCATCCACAGATTTGATATCAAGTATCAGAATTTACATAACTCTCGTCTTCCTTTTTCTATACTGAAACGTGATTTCCTTCTGTATATTTCTTATGGGGATGTCCTTGTTGTAAACTAAAGTCAGTCGGTCAGGCCGTTCTATCCATTTTTGTTTTAAACGAAAGGTATTCATCCACAGATTTGTTATCAAGTATCAGAATTTACATAACTCTCGTCTTCCTTTTTCTATACTGAAACGTGATTTCCTTCTGTATATTTCTTATGGGGATGTCCTTGTTGTAAACTAAAGTCAGTCGGTCAGGCCGTTCTATCCTACCGTTTCCGTTCATTTTTGCTTTAAACGAAAGGTATTCCTTTGCAGATTTGTCATCAAGTATCAGAATTAACAAAGTCTCTCCAACCTTTATTTTTATTCAAACACTGTATCCTTCTGTCGTTGCATTGAATATTTTAATCGGTTTGTTTCACGATACTTCGGTTCTAATTAAGGTACGCAGTTCTTTTTGACCTAACAACACGCAGCTGATGAGCTCTTTCATTTGCGCTTTTTAACACTTTCAATGATTGATTCTGAAGAACGCTATGAGAAACATTCAAAATTAATCGCACTAACGGTGCGAAGTATTCGCACGCGTCTTCTAGTACAAAATGAAAATAATGGAGCAGTCTCCTGAAGTCTCCTGAAGTAGTGTCGATACTAACTAGAAAACTTATAGCCACTTTAGATAGACTCAAATACGTAAAAGAAGTTCAAGAAGAAATTATAATCATTTTATCAGATTCACGAACAACATTGATACTGTTAAAATCCACCGATGTCAACAATTTCTTAGTATACCGTACTTTATAAGCATTTCAGGACCTTTTGCACCTAAATAAGATAACCATCGTGTTTTTGTTGGAACCGCATAACGGGAATCAAAGAAGGCACTCTGGCTAAATGAAATATTTTAAAATGTCACCTGACGATCTCCTGCAAACATTAAGGGCTAGAAACGTGCTCCAATGGAACGAAAATTTCTTCCGCTCCTACGACGTGAAAGGTAGTTATTATTCGACAATGGTATCAAATCCGCTATCGCGTCCGTGGTACTAAAGCTTCACATACAGCAGAAACTTTATAGTGAAAATGGCACAACTATGAAACCATGCAGTGTCTGCTGTCGTTTCATAATGCTTTACCCATGAATATTAAAACTCTTTTTATTGACAGAAGTCATTAACGTTTATAAATTATTATGAGGCGTTGTGAGGCAAATGAGGAGCAGCTGTACTACGAAGTAGCAGTTCCGGTCAGGGAAAGTGACAACAGCCGGAAGAGGTTTGTATATACCACATGCCCCTCTAAACAACACCTCCATAATGAGGTTTACACTGTGACCGTCGGCACATTTAAGCCTTCCGATGCTAGTTCAGGAGAAGTTAGTGTTATTGCAGTTGAGAAACCAATAACAAAAATTAAAGGCAATTAGTAACATAGGAACGAAATGATGCAGTTAGTTTACTCTGAGTAATATTCAAGAAAAGCATCTTGCCGACTGCGCAGGCTAGTCGGCGCAGTTCAAAGGGATTCCTAGCGCATTCCCTGCCACCCTCTGCTATTACAATGCGATATTGAGGGCCATTGTGTCAATGTCAACACACAGCTCCCCCTGCCGCTTTGCAGCAATTCCAGACCATAGTGCCGCTAGTATTCGGTCATATAGCTCCTCAGTTGACGTCACGAGGCTGAGCACACGCCGAACTAGTTATCATCCTACTAAGGAAATATCGTTCGTAGTACCGGGACTTAAGTCTAGATCCTCCGCATGACATTTCTACAGTACCCACTCCGATAGGGGGCGTACGTAACGTAGTGATGTCACTATTGACTTTCTAGCACATGTTTACCGGTTTTAGTGGTAGTATATTCAAGGTCTGCAATGAAATTTCAGTAGACTGATAAGCTATTCTTTGTGTAATGCAGAAAACACTATATCAAATACCAGGACTTTTCATGAACGTTTCAGTGATGAAAAGAATAGAACGAGGTACTTAAAGCTTCAGGAGGATCACTAATTAGCTACAGGTGGTAGATGGTGTAACTTCGTTTTCGAAAGCTGCCATTTACAGCACGGTAATTGGTGTGTTGAGCATATAATCGTCCAACGCTTCTGTCCAGTGACTTCATAGGAAAATAATGAAGCACGGGTTGTGTATTCGTCTCTCGAACAAGCGTTACAAGGAATTAACCTTACGAAGGTACAAATATTTTCCGCCTCTGTAAATATTCATGACTTTCACAGCTCCTTTACAGTAGTCTCGGTATTTACAATGTGGTTAAAGTAATTTAAAGAGATCTGACAATACCTATACTTGTTTCTATAGCTAAGGGACTAGTAACGAGAAAATGTTCCCAGCGCTCCTGATATCCGGCACTGTTCACTGTAGATGCCTAAAAACGATTGCATCAATGTGCTTCATGTCCGTCTCATGTTTTGGGCAGGAAACTAATCTCTTCAGTTTTACAGTTTTTGTGGACATTAATTACAACGACTATTTCAATACGCTATATTTTGGAAAAAACATATTGACAGCTGTCCGATGTTCTGAAAGGTGTTTTTAATGTTTTGCTTGTGCTTGCAGGCGTTTGACAAAAACATTTGCACTGCTTTAGAAATGCTTGTTCGTAAAATAATGACAATTTTCATTCTCGCCTGCAAGTTTCCCTGTTGTGTTTGACCACCAGTTACACCTTAGTAATGTCCTCAATACGTTGCAACTGTCCGACGTTTCAGAACGTTGTTCTGTGTAGCAAGAGGAGTTGGTATCAAATACCTATACCAAAAAGAGGGAAAGAGATGAAAAATGTCCACTGTGTCACAATATATAGGATGTATAAAAAAAAGATGGCGCAAAATTACACGATTGAAAGTACACGATAATAATAGAAGAAAAAATGTCCCAGTAAACATGGGTCCGCAAATGAGCCGTTTGCGAGACAATTGAGAATGTATGGTTCCGAGCCGCCACTGGCGTCATTGTAAGCGTCGACGTAGTTAGTACACATTCAAATGTTGAAATGTTTTGTAGAACTTATGGGACTTAACTACGGGGTCATCAGTCCTTAAGCTTAAAAATTACTTATGAACTAGCTAAGACTAAGGACGGCACAAATATCCATGCCCCTCGACCACCGCGGCCGGCTAGTACACATTAATTTGGAATTTGGACTTTACTTTTAGTCTTACATTGCATTTAGTTCACATTTCACTGACTTTATTGTAAACATCGTCCTAATTAGTACATTTAGACTTCACGCGCCACTCACAGTCTGCACGGCCGCTCCGGTCGGGCGTTCGAATCCCCCCTTGGGCATGGATGTTTATGTCGTCTTTAGTATAAGGTAGTTCATAAGTAGTTTGTGGACTGATGACCCCGTAGTTAAGACCCTTAAGCTTAACAAACATTTGAACATCACATTTAGTTCACATTTTGCGTATGGGTTACCTGTTAAAGTAGGTGTTCGAAGTGTCTTCCTTGCATCTAGATGCAATACTATCCTCGTCTCTGAAATGAATTTCGAATTCTTTCGAAAACCGCTGGATTATTTCGGAATTTTTGACAAGCTCAAATGTTCAAATGTTTGTATGGCTTATGGAACTTAACTACGGGGTCATCAGTCCCTAAACTTACAAACTACTTATCAACTAGCTTATCCTAAGGACGGCACAAATATCCATGCCCGAGGGGGGATTCGAACCCCCGACCGTAGTGGCCGTGCAGACCGTGACTGGAGCGCCTCAGTCTCCTCCGCCACCGCGGCCGGCTTTTGAGAAGCCTGTAAAACTCTCCGCTCCAGTCTTTCAACCGACCTATCTATCTTTGGCCGTATCTGCGCGTTACATGCCGTCTCACAGCAGCAGCAAAATGTGCCGGAGTTCCATCATGCATGTACCACATACTCTGACGTTGCTGAAGGGGAACATCCCAAGTAATCCTTGAAGGTGACGCCGCAGAAACCTAAACCGTACGATGTTACAAACAATGCCGTCAGGGGCAGCTTGGAACCGTATATTCGTAATTATCTCCCAAACTGTTCGTTTGAAGAAACATGTTTATTGGGGAAGTTTTGTTTCTATTATTGTGTACTTTCAACCGTGTAAGTTTGCGTCATCCTTTTTGATACACTCTATATATAATATTTTTTTTATTTCGTACTAGTATGTCTTAGACAAATCTCTATAGTTATCTACATTCTGTATATTGTTAAATTCCCAGACAAGATATATACATTAATTTATATACAATTAGAACAGAGAATATACAGGACAAAGTCATTTACTTTCCTCATTGCGTTCCAACCCAAACTCTTGCTGCGACTTCCAAGACATTGTAGTGGACAAGGCTTTTAACTCGAATAATTTTTTCTTTTTTCATCCTGGTATACATTATTTCACTGTGATGAAATACGTTCCAAACTAATTTAGTTTTACCAATAGCTTGATTAAAGAATAAGTATCCTCTTTTATCAGAAACTTTGTGCATAAAATGACTTTTTCCAGAACTCAAAATCTTATTTAAAGTAATGTGAAAACTTTGGTTCAGTGTTAACTGGGCTAAATGTGAGTTGCAGCAAAATACGTTTATACCGGTGAGTGTTTCGTCACGAATGCAGAATCTGTATATCTGCATACAACCCAGATTCAATAAAAATATTGCAGATGTAACATTGGTAATTCTTCGGTCAATTATAAAAAAAATATCGCACATTACTGAACACTGATAAAACTGGTGTGACTAACTACCCTCAGTGTTGTTGTTGTTATGGTCTTCAGTCCGGAGACTGGTTTGATGCAGCTCTCCACCCTACTCTATCCTGAGCAAGCCTTTTCATCTCCTCATAAGAACGGCAACCCATATCCACTTGAATCTGCTTACTATACGCGTCTCTTGGCCTCCCTCTGCGATTTTTACCTCACACACTTCCCTCCAATGCTAAATTTACGATTCCTCGATGTCTAAGAATGTGTCCTACCAAGCGATCCCTTCTTTTAGTTAGGGTATGCCAAAAATTCCTTTTCTCACCAATTCTGTTCAGTACCTCTTCATTAGTTATGCGATCTACCCACCTAATCTTCAGCAGTCTTCTGTAGCACCACATTTCAAAAGCCTCTATTCTCTTCCTGTCCGCACTGTTTATCGTCCATGTCAGTGTAGCAGCTGAAATCAATAAACTATTTCGACATGTTCAAACATCTCGACTGTTCTAAGGCAATGGAATATATTCTGAGGTGACGTTGAAAATTTGTGCTGGACCCGATTCGAACCCGGATTTGCCGCTTCGGGCCAACGCTCTCCTTAACAAATTATCTACCCATGCACGATTCCCCGTGCCCGTTACTTCCTCTTGCTTGCAGTTTTAACTGTATTCCCACATGTTTGTGCATCCGCATTTGACTGTTGGTGGCACGTATACCATTATATATATATTCGAAAGGAGAGATACCACATCCATATCTATAATCTGAATAAATAAATAATGAGTGAGCCAGAAACACGAATGTAATTTAAATATATCGTAATTATTATTACGATTGTATGATCAGCTTTTTACTACGTTTGTAATGGTTACAATTTCCAACGACAATCGAACATTGTTTTTGAAATTAAATTCGTAAATACAAAAAAGCTATTCTAATTACATTGCCCATGACGCTTTTTGTGGGTATTATTACTCTATAACTTGGAGAGAAACCAGGGGCCAAACAAAGTTAGCCTCAGGTTAATTACTGCAGTGTAATACAAACTTTTGACTAGTGGGTTGCTAAAAACGGATGGCAAACCACTTTTCACATATCATGTTGATGAATTCAATCAATTAAAGCATGCATTGTATTGCGTTGGACTGTTTCTTGGGAACTCAGCCACTGGTAGACTGTAATCGTCACTAAGAATGATGTAATGTGGCATAAACAAGGTATTCAGAAGCAAATAAGCTGCGGTGGAGTAGCCGAGCGGTCTAAGGCGCCTCGCTGCGGAGCGCGCGGTTGCTCGCCGTCGGAGGTTCGAGTCCTCCCTGTGTGTGTGTGTGTGTGTGTGTGTGTGTGTGTGTGCATTATCCTTAGGTTAGTTTACCTTAGTTCAAGTAGTTTGTAAGGTACGGACTGATGACCACGCAGTTAGGTCCGATAGATTTACAAACATTTGAATATTTTTTAGTAGCGAATAAAATTGTGTCGTAATCCCCAGTGCGTCGATAACTACATCACACTAAACGGCCACCGTGATGGTAAAATGGTTTGTAAACACGTAGAGAGGTGTCACATAGAGAAATGCACACAGGAATAAGCGACAGAGTGTGGGTTTAGCAAAGCACTGCATCAGCTCTTTGACCGACGGGTACTAGTACCGATGTAAGAAGAACGCATTGGTGTAGGAACGCAATTCAAGATACAAGCTTTGCAAAAAGACACCTGGTGCCTGAAACTAGCACATTATCTTATACAAAAGTGCTGACAAGCTCAGAACGTAACAAACATGCAGTCGACCGTACTAATGGTAGAGCGTCATAGAGATGTATGCCGTGCGGAATGGCCACGTGATCTAAGGCATCATGATATGGACTTGGCGGTCGTTCCCACCGCCGGAGGTATACGTCCTCCTTTCACTAAGTGTGTTTGCCTCTGTAACTTATAAAATAATAGGTGACGGGAAATTTTAATGCGGTAGGTCAACACAAGAAATGTTACACTTTCTGCGGAGCTATGAACATAGTTTATCGTATCATTTTCCAAAGAGTTACAGCACAAAGATATAATTTTTTAAATGGAACAATAGTTTTTTCTATTGTGCATTGGAATCGTTGAAACCAGCTGCGACCAAATCAATTTAAAGTACATTCCTATCACTGTTAGTTTGGGAGCTACAACCCTTCAAAGTTTCAGGGGCAGATACCACACGCTGTACATAATACATGGCTGTGTGGCGGGGTTGGGGCGCCATGGTCCTCATTCATGGCCCGCAAGGTCGCCCGATTTAACACCAGTAGATTTCTTTTTGTGGGGATATCTAAAGGATCGTGTTTACGTCACTGAGCCCACATCCCCAGATGATCTAAAACGGCGCATCGAGGACGCATGTCGCTCCGTGACACCGGCGATGTTACATCTCGTCCGCAGATCCTTTCGACGGCGCATTGCATTATGCATTGAGGAACATGGACACACATTTGAACATCTCATGTAAATCAACTTCCCACCGCCATAACATCCATCACCCACCAAACAGCCATGTATTATGTATAGCGTGTAGTATCTGCCCCTGAACCTTTGAAGGGTTGTAGCTCCCAAACTAACAGTGATAGGAATGTAGTTTAAATTGATTTGGACGCAGCTGGTTTCAACGAATCCAATGCACGATAGAAAAAAACTATTGTTCCATTTAAAAAATTATATCTTTGTGCTGTAACTCTGTGGAAAATGATACAATAAACTATGTTCATAGCTCCGCAGAAAGTGTAACATTTCTTTTGTTGACCTACCGCATTAAAATTTCCCGTCACCTATTATTTTATAAGTTAAAGAGGCAAACACACTTAGTGAAACACCCTGTATGTAAATAAATATAGAAATAAACTGTTAAAATTCAACTTATTTATATGTATCGAGGTGGTTCTCTGGTGTAGATAGGTAACTGCTCTTGTCTACGCAACGCCGGTATCAAATGTAGAGACTCTTCATGCTCGTATTGATCTACCGCATTAAAATTTCCCGTCACCTATTATAAGTTACAGAGGCAAACACACTTAGTGAAACACCCTATATATATATATATATATATATATATATATATATATATATATATATATATATATGTTGTTCTCAGTGTTAGTTTAAGTAGTTTGTAGGTCTATGGACTCATGACCATAGTAGTTTGTTCCAGTATGTTTACAAAAATTTTAACATTCTGAGAGGTATATGTAAACTGGACCTCCCCAACTACTAACTCTCACAGCCTGGCGGCTCCATCAGCATCTTCTAATTCGTGAGACCGTGTAAAAATGTAATAGCTCATAGTGAATAGTCCACCGAACGATTTGAGGTAGGTACCCAACGGTCGAAGAAACCGGTTTAAGAGATATAAATGTAAACTTTTCTACTGTTTTCTAGCTTCTTTACAACTAATCTGCGTACAAGTTTACACGTACTTCGCTTTTTATTTACATGTACATTGTTTATTTCCTGGAAACCAACAAGGAGGACCAGCCTGATTACTAGCAAGACATGATACAGGTTTTGTTTACTTTACTGGGTTGGAAAGGGAGGTCCTGCTCCAAGCTCTGCGAGGTCACCTGACATGAATACACTTGATTATTTCCTATGGGTGTATCTAAATAACCCCGGGGGATACAGAGATGACATTAGTTGCCAGAATTGTAGCTGCAAGTGATGTGATTCGAAACACACCAAGGATGTTTGTCAGGATGCGTCAGAGGCCGTTTTGAAGCTAGCATTGAGGTTGATAGCCGTCAGTTTCAGAACATTTTGTAATTCACACTTGTACGTCCATTATGTCAGTTGTGTTATCTGCAGTTAACTATAACTAATTTAAAGAAAAAGTAAACAGTAATGTGATTGTATTCCTTTTACCTCCTTAATTTCGGTTCCCTTCCTCGCATTGTTCAGTGGAGCATCCTGTATGTCCTTTACATTTTTGCACGCTCTTACGGAAATACCCTGTATCATAACGATCGAAGGCCAGCATTACAAAGTTGCTTCGGTGATAGTTATGAAATGCTACCAGCAATCATCTGGAAATAGCCTGCTACGGGGCTGCAGCATCCAGCTGTGGTAACTCTGAATCTACGAGATGCAGTCATACCGGCCGCCACTGAAAATGGAGACCAGGCAGATCAACCGAGAATGATGGAGCCACTCTTCTTGTCGACGTGCTGTTCGACGTCAGAGCTGTGCGTCTGCTTTGCCGCCTGCAAGATGCACCGAGTACGGTCTTTCTGTGTGTGCAGCTTCCGAGTTGTCCTCCGTGAGGCAAGTGATGTACACGTCCACACAATTTCACAAGCTCCGGGCTACCAGGGGTATGAGAATTGCGGATGCTGATCTAAGCGCAGCTTCAGCGTTGAGGTCCAGGAGGTTGCCGCGGTGTCCGACACATCATTGATGGCTGCTGCCTTCTGCAGAGACCACGTCCTGTCCCGACTGCCGCCTACGAGATGGCTCGGAAAATTATTCGCTGACTGACGCAGAGCTGCCAGGAGCCCTAGTAAATGTCGCTGTTGACCAACAGCAAATATCTTCCTTGATACTTTTCCATCGACAGTAAAGGAAGAGAGGATATTGCACGAAGAAAAGCAAGTGTGTTTTTCCTGTCCTCTTTGAGCACTGCTAAATAAAATCTTGCTGCTCTTGTGTATAAAATTCCTTTTCAACACCCGAACGGTTTCCCCTAATAATATTTTGCAATCTATAGAAACACTTCCTTTAACTTTATACATTTGCGGTCCCAGAAAACTCAGAAAAAACATTGTTCTGTGGGAATTGAATGTTAGAGTGAGCCTGAACGGATTTCATTTCAGGTTTGCGTACGAAGATCAGCATATGATCTGCAGTAACTACCAAAGTGCCTGGGAACTAGGAATCTACACTGCCTGATCAGAAAAGAATCCAAAAGGGAGGTTGAAATGAAATGTACTTAACTGCTTGAGGACATATGTGATATTACGTCCGTGATTACAAAATTGAGTGAAATTTTTCAGCTTGACAGATATGCCCACTTATCCGCAGAAAGCGGCTCACGCTCTTGCTTGGAAGCATGCACTGATTCGGATGATAAGAGTATTTGTAAAACTGTTTTATCTTCTCCTGTAGCAATTTCTCTCACAAGTATAAGGTGTACACAAAGTCCGAGAACACTTTCAATTATTAATTGCATAGAAACCAAACACTGTACAGATATCATACATATGTCATTTTGAAGAGAAATCCTGAAAGCGTAGTTTGGTAATTTGTCGATAGTCGGCGCTAGTCGCAAACTTGGTGAGTTCTGTATGATATCTATCCAATGTTTGGTTATCGTGCAATAATTAATTGGAAGTGTTACCGGACTTTATGTACACCCTGTATTGCCATCGAGGCTATTTGTATGCAATTGGCAGCCAAACAGAACGAGAGATCATCGCTGAACACAGTACGACGCCACTTATGAGTATTTCATGCTTCTCGTTTACAGGCCATGGTGGAGTGACATAGCGCTCTAAGGCACCTTGCTGAGGAGCGCGCGGTTTCATGCCGTCTGAGGTTATAGTCCTCCCTCGGGCATGGGTTGTAAGGTCCCTATGGTCCCGACATAAGTCGGTTTTGTGTAATATTTTGCACATATGTAAACTGGCCACATATGTATATTGTGAGTGGCACAAAAATCTTTGTAAGTTCTATTGTAGAGTAAGCGCTCTGGCTGCGAGAGAGGGCAGTAGTAGCAACTCTGTTGCGAGCTGTGTTGGGAGTCAGTTGCGGAGAGTTAGCTGTTGGGTGAGGTAGCGCGAGGACGCTGTTGGAGAAGGCAGTTGTTAAGTATATGTTGCAGAACGCCATCATTGTAATGCATGATGTTAATTTTCTGTAATATTTTTCTATTTCATATTTTTTAAAGAATATATAATTTCTAATATTCAGTTTGCGTTCTGCGTCCTTTTTTTGGTAGTTCTCCCTTCCTTTCATTTTCTTCATTTATGATTATTGTTGGACTTAATTACTACCCACATATAATTTTCGAAAATTTTTAATACTGAAATACTGCATTACGCGAGCTGCTTGCTGTTTCTTGTTTCCAATTTTGTAATAAGAATATACGAGGTAAGTCAATTTTTATTTTTATCTGTGTCGCAGTCAGATTGTTTCCCCTGTTTCATTGTTCAAGTTCATCAGTTTCATTGTACCTTTTGAGAGTACTTTAGACAGGGCCTTAAATTCTAGTGTTTGAGTTTCCCCATTGCCCGGGCGTGTTCGTTGGGCTTATTAATGTTTGTGTTTAATGTAGTCACCATATTGTTCGGTTTTTAAAAGTTCAATTTTGAAAGTACGTCGTGCTGATCAATTTCCATTAAACATTAATCTATCCCAGATACCTTGCAAATTTCTATTAAAATTTATTTAATTTATTCGGGATACCTTGCAGGTTGTGTGTGTTGCCCTCAGTACAAGCTCGTTTAAAAGTTTGTAAGCCTAGGAACTGATAACCGCAGCAGTTAAGTGCCTTAGATTTACAAATATTTGAACATTTTGAACTCGTTTACTTCAATAACACCAAACCCAACTTTTGTGTTGTGGAGTAAATATGCATGTAATGGTTATTTCCTAATCCGGCCGCTGCTAGCCTCTGACTAGAGCGGGACGATACAAAGTGTTGAAAGGAGACTTACTTATTTTCAGTTGGAATGTTCGTACGCGAAGCGAGTATGATCTGCTTGGACATCATAGTATGGAAGTCATATCCTGCGGTCGTCATACGTGGACGATCGGAAGTTAGGTGACGGTTGTACGTCCGTTCACGTCCCCATGCAGTTAAACAGCAAGCCACCATAAGATCTAAATGCACCACAGTTCTAGATATTGCACTTTTCGAATGGCCGACCAATTGAAGATCCACAGATCCTTTTTACACTCTTGGTTGTCAGGAGCCGATCATGGAGCCCCCACGAGTATGCGTCATTTTTGAGTATTCATGGTTTCATATCTCCGGGATGAGGCAGTGGATGGTGGTGGGCCGTGGCAAACAAGGATGTGGACAAGGTGAGCAACAAAAAGAAGTTATTAGTTCACATATACTTTCATTACAGAAGGAAAGAATACTCAACTTCGATGCTGTCCTTGTGTTACAATTTCTTCCTAGTTACAAAACAGTTCTGCAATGATCTACATCAGTCTACACTGGTGTTCCTGCTTGTGCTAACGTGGACTGCTGGCTCACTTAAGCCGTCGGCACACGGAGCTTGTGTCTGAACGTGTGTGGTAAACGTGCCGAGTTCAACGTGCGACTGAACGCTCGGAAACAGCGCGACTTCTGCATACGGGACGTGTGCCTCAACGAGCTACACGCGACCTCAACGCGCTCCAGCGACAGTTGTCTGCGGCATCAGGTCCTGGAATCACACTATTTACGAAATCAAAAGACAGGAATTCCTGCTTGTTTCCACGCTTGTGCATATGTTCGTTACTTTCTGTGCTACAGGCCTACATAAGTAACAACAAAATATCTATTAACATAAGCCACTTACAAAAGTTGTATGTTATGTCAATAAGTGCAGCGAATTATAAAAGTTTCATGACAAACTGGGCTATATAAAATTAGAAAAGGCCTTCACATGAGACAAACATTATTGCAACAGTTACGCTTTTTGTAAAACTTAAAGGTCATTCTTCCACGGTCAATTTTACTATTCAGTAGAAGAATGTTAAGAAGGTGTAAAATACAATACGGAAACAATAAACTTCGTATTTTATTCTAAGTAAGGTGCAAACTGTCATGTTCATAAAACGAATCCGACAACCTCACTCCTCTGAGGATGCGCACTTACGTTTACATAGCATCGAATGTTATGCAGTATACTTCTATGAAATTCATAGAAAAGTCTGTGAGTCTATCAGAAAACACGAATAAAAGAAAAAAAAAGTGTTTGGTTCCGAGGAGCCTTGAACCAGCTCCAACAACCGGCTTCCCTTTTAGAGTTCACAGCTTTACTACGTACGCTACGGTCTGCCCTTGTAATGGCAGATTACTGTGATACTGAAATTTTATCACCACATATAAGATGTTTCCAGTCATTCATCCCAACAAATTGTACCTCTAATGACCGGTTTTCGAGAGATTTTCAATTTACTCAGTTACTTTTACTTGCTTTGAAATGTCATACATTCATAAGACCTAATTTATGTATATATAAAACCCATGAAATACGACGACCAATATGGAGTCTTCATCTCCGTACCGAAAAGAGCTACCCCTCCCCGGATAGCCATGTGGTGTGACGTCGGTGGAGTTATCCCACTATATTGGTGATCAAAAATCAAATGTTTGTTAAGCTTATGGGACTTAACAACGGGGTCATCAGTCCCTAAACTTACAAACTACTTATCAACTACCTTATACTAAGGACGGCACAAATATCCATGCCCGAGGGGGGATTCGAACCCCCGACCGCAGTGGCCGTGTAGACCGTGACTGGAGCGCCTCAGTCCCCTCGACCACCGCGGCCGGCTATTGGTGATCGTTTAGACGCACATTGAGAATATCTGGCATGCTTGATACTGCCCGACACGTTGGGAAAGCCTTCCCAACGTACGCTCACGTTGTGATGTCAGAAACTCGCCACGTTGGCCACACTCTTTCAGATAAACGCTCCGTGTTAGAAGGATCTCCTGGAATTGTAGCTCTCCTAGATCTGCTTCATACCCTGCGTAATGCTGTACTGACTGTCCTTGCTGAGGTGCGCTGGCACATCTAGGCAAGCCCTCTCCTCCTATTGGCCGGCGCGCGAAGCGGGCAGAGAGGTATCGAGACTAGGGGCGCCACTGGCGGCCGAAGTGCTTTGAAGCGACTTATCGCTCTTCATGAAGTGGCGCGCCGACGTGTGTAGACCACCGGTGTTGTGGTGAGTAGCGACTCCACAACACAAGCTGATGACTAATCTTATGATGCAGTTCACGCCCCTCATTACCCTGAAGGCCTGTTAACAACACGAAATACAAATAACACTGACCAGTAGAGAATGACCCTCTAATTACTCGCATACATGCCACATTGTATATGAGGTTACACTAACATCCGACGAACAAGATTCATTCGCAAAGTGTGTCTCGTATACGGAAATAATATTAATAAAATAGACTCGTAAGATGTAATCAGTAAATACTACACAGATTTCAGCAGCCCATAGCGGTAATCTACATCTACATCTACATGGGATACTCTGCAAATCACATTTAAGTGCCTGGCAGAGGGTTCATCGAACGACCGTTATACCATTTATCTCCCATTCCATTCTCGAATAGCGGGCAGGAAGAAAGAACACCTGAATCTCTCCGTTCGAGCTCTGATTTCTCATATTTTACTCTTATGCTCATTTCTACCTATGTAAGTGGGAATCAACAATATATTTTCGCATTCGGAGGAGAATGTTGGCGATTGGAGTTTCGTAAGTAGCCCACGCCGCAGCGATAAGCTTCGTTGTTGTTATGATTCCCATCCCAGATCCTGTATCATTTCCGTTACGCTGTCTCCCCTGTATCGTGACAATATGAAACGAGCTGCCCTTGTCTGAACCCTTTCGATGTCCTCCGTCAAACCCATCCGATAAGGATCCCACACTGGGCAGCAATACTCCAAAAATGGACGGACAAGTGTAGTGTATGCAGTTTATTTTGTAATTCTGTTACATCTTTTAAGGGTTCTGCCAATAAATCGCAGCCTCTGGTTCGCCTTTCCCACGACATTATCTACGTGTTCTTTCCAGTTTAAATCTGAAGTAATAGTAATTCATAGGTATTTTGTGGAGCTTACGGCCTTCACTTTTCATTGATTTATCTTGTAAACAAAGTTTAACGGATATCTTTTCGTACTCATGTGGACGACTTCACACTTCTCATTATTTAGAGTCAATTGCCAATTTTTACACCATAGTGATATCTTATTCAGATCGTTCTGTAGTTGGTTTTGATCTTCAGATAATTTTACTAGACGGTAAATGACGGCGTAATCTGCAAACAATATAAGCGAGCTACTTAGATTTTTCCCTAAATCGTTTATGTAAATAATTATACCTGTTCTTCAGCCTTATACATAGTGGCGTATTGAATAGGACAGAAAACACAGGTACCATTATAACTTAATGATTACCATTATTTATTTACTTATTACAGTAACTGTGTGTGCTTCTTATGAAGCATGTTTTTGCGTCTTGGTATAGAAAAATTTTAAACCCATATGCAACACACATCATGCGCACTGCATAAATGATGCAGTTCTGCAGCTGGGTGTTGACAAACTTGAATCTTCCGTATTCCAACTAACATTTCCAGGAGTATCATAAGCATTATATGCAACTGTAAATGTAGTTTTCTCCCAGGCGTACATGATTATGTTGTTGAATATGGATGCAATGAACTGATTATGGTTGAGTGCATGAAGGTTGATGATAGCGTTCCGAATGAGCCGTTTAATATCAATGTTGTCGAGTAGAACTCGCTTACAAAAGAGGTTCAAAGCACTTTTTTCACTGACGAAGGAAGTATAAATCGAAATGGTGAACACGGCGCGATGCGCCAGGTGAAATGGGTTGTTCTCTGTATGTGTTTATCTGGAATTCGAACAGATCCTGTTTATGGAGTTAAAATGAATCCAGAACCAGGAAACACTTCTTCCAACACCGGGAGAGAGACAGTTCAAAAATTTCAAATGTTTGTATAGTCTATGGGACTTAACTACGGGGTTATCAGTCTCTAAACTTACAAACTACTTACGAACTAGGACGGCACAAATATCCATGCCCGAGGGGGGATTCGAACCCCCGACCGTAGTGGCCGTGCAGACCGTGACTGGAGCGCCTTAGTCTCCTCGGCCACCGCGGCTGGCGAGAGACAGTTGTCTCGCTATTGTTCAAGAATACGCCTCTCCACTAATATTCAGTTATTCTACGGTCAACATGGGCAGGTAAAATGTGTATTTCTGCCATCTAGTGGATCGATTATGCCTACGTTACAAACATGGGTTTCATATCCGCGAGACACTTCACGAATGTTCAGTATCTTTTAAGTATTGTGGGTGTTTCGCTTTTGTTATCAAGCGGTTTGTGTGTTATTTGTATTACAATAGTTTTGATACTTTTTGTGTGGAACATAATTTTCGTTTATTTGGTTTTAAAAGTTTGGGCTCTTTTGTTAGTAATTTCACTGTAGTAGGAGATAGCAGCGGAATTAGTCTTCTTGCAAATGTCTTTCAAGCGCCGTTTCATCTGCCCACTTTCATAATATTGCGCCAAATACGGCACATTTTCTTCCGATCGCCTGAATTGAAGGCTACGCAACGCGATGTTCATTTGCTGCAGTCTACATTATGATGTTATCGAATCACAGCACAAAGGAAGAGTATCGTGGCCAGCCAATGGTGACCAAACGTTACCGCCGCGGCAACATGCAAATTAGAATTTTTGACTTTGGAAATTAAATATGCGGTAATGTTTTTATACACGAAAGCACGCGATGTTTACAAGATGTGAAAATTAACATGTTAACATGAAGTTTCAATTATTTTATTTTCGAAATCACTTGATTACACTTTCATACATATGATAAAGTAAATAAAACATGCTGTACCTGCTCTATGGTTGACAGGTTCTTGTATGTACCCTTGTCCGATCAGTAACAGTTATTGGCCTCGAAAAATGAAGATTTAGAATTACTTGATGACTCTTTTTTACATACCATAAAATAAATAAAACATGGTATACCTACTCTATGGTTGACAGGATCAAGTGATTCTAAATCTTCATTTTACGAGGCCAGTAACTGTTACTGACAGAACAAGGGTACATACAAGAACCTGTCAACCATAGAGCAGGTATAGCATGTTTTATTTATTTTATTATCTGTATGAAAGTGTAATTAAGTGATTTAGAAAATAAAATAATTGAAACTTCATGTTAACACATAAATTTTCACGTCTTGTAAACATTGCGTGCTTTCGCGTATAAAAACATTTCCGCATATTTAGTTTATAACGTCAAAAATTGTTATTTGCATGTTGCCGCGGCGGTAAGGTTTGGTTTCCATTGGTTGACCAAAATACTCTTCCTTTGTGCTGTGAATCGCTAACGACATCATCACGTGGTCTGCATTAATATATACTAAATTGTTAATCACTTTGTACCAAGAGCATGCTGTTTCCATATGGAGAAATTGGAGACTAATATTGGTTTATACAATTTTCCCATTGAATTCTATGGTGACAAAAATTCTACAGGAGGCACCTGTCTCTGCGATCAGGCAAAAATCCTGTCGTGATTACTTGTCGCCTAAATAAATGTCTCCCAGATATCACACAGCAATATAAAATTCTCGAATATGGCGTATTTTGAAATGGGTATGACCTACGTCAGAAGGTGAATCCAGGGTACCTGGCTGAACCAGAGTGTAAACCACGGAAGCGCAGCATAACATTATTTTACTCTGTACCTTCATTCTCTTCGACAAGGGAATGAAATAAACCGCTCGTGATTGGCCATGCGGTCTGTGAAGCCACGTCACTCGCGTCGTACGCTTGTGTCCTCCCTCGGGCATGCGTGAGTGGTTTGTCCTTCGCGTAAGTTGGTTTAAGTAGTTTGGAAGTCTACGGACCCATGACCACAGCAGTTTGGGTCCTTAGGTTTATAAGCAAATGAATTAAAAATAAATAAATGACAATTAATGATAAAGCTGAAGCATTGAATTAAAATTTGTGATGCGACCGGGAATCGAAGCCGGACCTCCATGCATACGAGGAAAACGTCTTACCGCTAGACCAATGCATCACTAGCGATTAAGGCGCCTCGGAATAGTGTAAGCACGATTTCCTTCACGTCACAAACTTTAATTCAGCTTTTGTGTTCCATAGAACATTGCCACTACTGCCAAAGCTCTCCATGCAGCGAAATAGCACCTCAGCTATGGACATATTGGAACAGTCATGTTTAAGATGATATAAATATCAATGTAAATACAAATACATAATCCCTGAGACGGATTTTCGTCTCAAATATGTCAAAGACAGTAATGATAAATCTGAAGCATTGAATTAAAATTAATGTCTTTGACATATTTGAAACGAAAATCCGTCTCAGGGGTTATATATTTGTATTTACATTGATATAAATATCACCTTAAACAGGAATGTTCTAATATGTCCATTGCCGACGTGCTATTCCGCTGCATGGAGAGCCTTGGCAGTAGTGGCAATGTTCAATGGAACACAGAAGCTGAATTAAAGTTTGTGACGAGAAGGAAATCGTGCTTACACTATTCCGAGGCGCTTTACTCGCTAGTGATGCGTTGGTCTAGCGGTAAGAAGTTTCCTTAGCAAGCATGGAGGTCCGGGTTAGATTCCCGGACGCATCACAAATTTTAATTCAATGCTTCAGATTTATCATTACTGTCTTAGACATATTTGAGTCGAAAATACATCTCAGGGATTATATATTTTTATTTATAAATGCCGATTACTTTATAGGTCTGACACTTCACACAATTAATTTTGAGTTGTCCTGTTGCTGTTTAAATGTTTGTAAAGCTATGGGACCAAACTGCAGTGTTCCTCGGTCCCTTGACTTACAAACTACTTAAACTAACTTAAACTAACGGCAACACACACACCCCAGTGCCTTAGTTTGGACTCGAAGTTTTGGTGGGAGCGGCCGCGCAGTTCGTAGCATGATGTCTTAGACCACGCAGCTACTCCCGCGAGGCTACAGTCTCTTGTCTGGAAGTAATTATAATTTCCTGACGTAGGAGAATCGTGGCTCAGATTCAATCGTTTGCTTCTTCTAAAACGAATGATAAGCTGTCAGCACAAATCAATCACACTACCGGTACCCCTGAGCGACTTGGTTATGCGATTTCTGAAAAATGGTTTTTCTTGTCCAACTATAAACGAACAATTTAGAGCAGTTTATGCATGAAGAGTCACAAAGACATGTGAGGTTTCCGTTCCAAGTCAACATAAAGATACTATAGACATCGATTTTTACGTTCGTTTATCGTTGGGCTACACATGTTTGCAGTCTACTTCTTATTATAGTTGCTTGCTTCCAGACAAACACACTAAAAATGAGAAGCCTGTACTGACTGTAGTCATCCACGGAAAAAATGTGCTTAACGCGAGACCGACACTGTCGCAGCCCTGGTGGAAACTTCCATGCTGGGTCTACATCTACATAGATACTCTGCAAATCACATTTAGGTGCCTGGCAGACGGTTCATTTACCACTTTCATAACCTATCTCTACTGTTCTATTCTCTAATAGCGCACGGGAAGAGAGAACACCTAAATCGTTCCGTTTTCGATCTGATTTCTCTTATTTTATTGGGATGGTCATGTCTCCCTATGTATGTGTGTGCTAGCAAAATATTTTCACATTCAGAAGTAATAGTCGGTGATTGAAACTTCGCAAACAAATCACGCCGCAATGAATAAACGTCTTTCTTTTAATGATTTCCACCTCAAATCGTGCAACATTTCCGCGACACTTTCCGCCCTGTAACGTGATAAAACAAAACGAGCTGCCCTTCTCTTAACTTTCTCAATGTCTTCCGTCAGTCCCACCAGATGAGGGTCCCACTCGGGGCAACAGTACTCCAGGAGAGGACGCACTAGTGTGATGTAGGCAGTCTCTTTGGTGGAGCTATTGCATTTTCGAAGCGTTCTGCCAATGAAACGTAATCTTTGGTTCGCCTTCCCCACAATTTTAGTGGTCATGTTTATTACTTCACACTTTTCTCTATTTAGTGTCAATTGCCAATTTTCGCACCATTTAGAAATTTTGTCTAAATCGCTTTGCAGATGCTTTTCATCCTCTGTTGACTTCACTAACCGTTAAACGACAGCATCCTCCGCGAACAGTCTAAGGGAGCTATTCAGATTGTCTCCTAAATCGTTTATAAACACGAGGAAGAGAATGGGACCTATAATGCTTCCCTGAGGAACGCCAGATATCACTTCTGTTTTACTCGATGACTTACCGTCAATTACAACGAAATGTGTCCTTTCTGATACGAAATCGTGAATCCAATCGCACAATTGGGGAGATATTCCATAAGCACGCAATTTCATTAGAAGCCGCTTGTGGGGTACAGTGTTATAAGACTTCCGGAAATCCAGAAATATGGAATCGATTTGAGATCCCTTGTCGATGGCACTTAACACTTCATGTGAATAAAGGGCAAGCTGTGTTTCGCAGGAGCGATACTTTCTGAATCCGTGTTGACTATTAGTTAATAGCTCGTTCTCTTCGAGGTAGTTCATAATATTCGAACAAAGTATATGTTCCAAAATCCTACAGCAAATCGACGTCAATGAGGTTGGCCTGTAATTTTGGGGATCACGCCTAATGCCTTTCTTGAATATTGGAGTGAGTTGTGTAACTTACAAGTCTTTGGGTCTCAATAGACTCGGCCAAACCAACTCGCTGAAGCCTCGCATGTTGGACTGGAATTTATTTTGCGGGCAACCTACCCACTTAGGCTCTGCTCGATTCATCATGCGTTTGCAGCTTCGCTTACTCGGTCACGCAGGCCTCTAGTAGATAGTGCCGTGCGTCTTATATTGACGCTCAACTATACAAATTTTAATGCATTTGAATGTATGCGGCCAAAATACAAATCTAATCCGAAATTACTATGTCTCTTAAAAATTAGCAATTTCTATTTTTTAGATTTTTCAGCCGTTATTTATCGTTTTCCCCCCTAATCCAACCCTCTATTCAGGCGAACAAAATAAAATAAAAGGATTCACGTTGAAGAAACTATTTCTGAATATCAGCGAGACTAACACACAGCAATTGATTTATGTATATATAGCTAATTCATAGAAAAATTAGAAGTTAAATACACAAAAAATTAGAAATTTTGGTCATGCCTTACGTGAATTTGAAAAAAAAAAGTTTAATGTGAAATGAATTGTAACATCGAGGAGACCTCCTAAATCGAATATAATAATTGTTTCATGTGGCTCAGAGAGCTACTGCAAGTCTCTCGATTGGACGCCATTTCGGTGGCTTACATGTCGCAACATACCTCAGTTATCCAACCGGGAAAAAGGAACATAACAGTTTACCGTGTAATCCGAATCACATGTCGTTTCTGACGATTCTTCACGTTGTTGAGAGGTCAAGTCTTTATAGCCGAGCACTTTGTCGCTAGCCTAAAACTCAAGGTTAACAACAACGCCAATTATTGGATACTTACTCAATCTAGATACGAACATTTAACTTGCAATAAGAAAGTGAATTTCGGTTATCAGTCGAGGTAAAAGCTATCATGTCCTTTACGTTTGGCCAAATCACACTCATTGGCAAAATATCATTAAGATCAGTTGACTATTTTCAGATTTCATTGCTGACAAACACTGCGACACGGTATTTTATATATTTTATAAAGATAACAGATATAGGTTAAGTTGCCCAATATCAGATCAGATTTTCAAAACTGAGCTATATACGGACTAAGACTTGTTTTCTGTTAGGACTAAGAAATTGTATATTTACAGCCAAAAGATGAAAACCTAAAGTAAACTGCTTAATGAGCAAAGTGCTTTTCTGCACAGTAATGATCAAGAAATGTTTTAGCCTTGTTTTGGTATGAGACAGGACAATCCGCTAAAGAACAGCTGAAACAGCTCTCATTGTACTAATTTTAGTGAATTTGGAGTAGCAGAGGACACTTCGGTGTGGCGCTGTATGCAGCATAAGGCAATGGAAGATCTCTTTACAATCACCAAAGTGAAAGAATACACACTTTCAGGATCCATTTAAAGTGTTTTAATGCTATTTAAGTGTTTTATATGTTAAAATGATTTATGAGAGCCACCTCATGATTGTTGTTCCACATTTTATGTTTAGCAAGTAGTTTCGTTCTAAGAACGTCTTCAGCTTGCCAAAGCATGCTAAAGTCATGACCGATGTTTGGTTTTCGCACGTAATGTTAAAGACCAATATCAGACATAACTATCACAAACCTCTGCCAACCACTTAGCGAACAGGCGCAATATGTCCAAATGTTCAAATGCTTGTAATTCTTATGGGACCAAACTACGTTGGTCATCACTCCCTAGACTTACAAACTACTTAAATTAAGATAAACTAACCTAAGGACAACACACACATCCATGCCCGAGGGAGGATTCGAACCTCCGACGCGGGAGGCCACGCGATCCGTAACGTGGTACTCCAGACCGCTCGGCTACTCCCGCGTGGCAGGCGCAATATGCTGTTTACAATTAAGTGGTACATTAAGTTACGGCAAAATGAAGATATTCTAAAACTGAATCTGCTCGTAACACAAAAATTACATAATAATAAAGATGAAGTCGTTGTGACTAATCGTTAAAATTAGTATCAGCTGTGGTGCTCAGTGTATACTCAAGATTAAATGTTTATTTCTAAATGAAATATTCCACATCACTTTCTTCAGGTAGACGTAATTTGTCAAAGCAACAGGCGCTCCACCAATTATGTTTGTCAAAAATTTTAATATAAAACCCATGCAGACTATTTAGTATCCTTCCTTCCTAACTGTAGCAAATGCTATGTTACACAGATTTTGCTATTTAAGCAGAAGTTTTGATCCAATTGCAGATTAATTTTGTCTAACGAATTTTAAGAGGCTATTTGAAAATGGCGAGTAATAATATGCAAACAAAGTAAACTGATTATATTTCTCTTCAAGGTGTAAGTTGCTGATGAGCATCTCTGTTAGTGAATTTGACAGTCTTTATATCAACGACGACGTTACTACTTATTAGTTTACACACTTCCATCGTTTCTCCACAATATCCTTGAATATTCCTCACCTAATACGCTCGGTATACTTCGGTTCATTGTATAAAGCTCAACCTGTTTGTCGAATATATTTGTTTCTTGCCATACGTTTAATTCCCTGAGAAGCTTAATCTTCTTGTGAATTTCCGGGCAACCGCAGCGGGCCGTGCGCAGGCCAGGCTCGGCTAACAGGTTGCTAATGAGGCCTCTGGCTGACGCCCGCCAGTAATCCTCACTTGTGCGCGCCGCATCGCTCTCTAAACATGGCTTCATTTCCCACCTTTCACGGTCTCAATGAAATCTAATCAGCGGGAAACCACATTTCCGCAGACGGGCGCCGCCTCTGGTGGCAGCGGCAGGCTCGCTGGACGTCAGGGGGATGATTGAGTTGGCCGTTAAGTCTGAAAAGTGACTCGCCTCGTGGTCGGAGCTTTCCTGTGTTGCGCTCTAGAAATACTTATCTCTCTGAGCCATTTTAACACTAAAATCTTCTTTACGGGTGGACCCGCAGCGTACATTAATCCAGCAAACTACATATTAAATATTTATAAGTTTTTTGGAAACTTCCGACTTTGTTCATACACTTACGCGACTATTAACACAAATCAGAACAAATAGAAAATACAGTGAAAATTGTACGTCATGTACTCAAGGGGATCCTAAGGAAAATTTTGCAAGTACTCGAGCCACGGTGGAGTGGGTGAGAGCTATAAGGCGCCTTGGTGCAAAGCACGTGGATGCTCGCCGTCGGAGGTTGGAGGCCTCCCTTCGGCTTGGATTTGTGTGTTGTCCTTAGCCTAAGTTCGTTTAAGAAGTTTGTCAGACTAGGGACTGATAACCACAGCTGTTTAAGTCCCTTAGATTTACGAACATTTGAACATTGTGAATTTGAAGAAATCGAAATATAGATTCACACAGATACATTTCCATTCGAAATTCTTAACGAGGAAACAGACCTAAAACGCAAACAATATTTGCAAACTTTACTGATTTTCTAAAATAGAAATGGTGCTTTTAGACACTTTAGGCTGCTGATAACAATGAAGACGATATCATCAATTATACAGTTACAAGATAAAATTCAAGAATAGTGTGTAATATACCTGAGATCTCGCAAATATGAAGTATATACCGATTGTAAATCAACATACGTGTCTGGAGAGGTCTGTGCTGTAAAAATAATAAAGTGCAAAAACATAATGCAAAATAATTATTATCAGATAAATATGAGGGAAGAAAGAATCCATGGCATCATACTGTAACAGAAAATGTAAATAATTAAGCGAAATGCAACAAATTAAGGCTTCATAAATATTTACATAATTATTATATATGTATTACAGAATACTTGAAAATGGCGAAAAACCGAAATTCAATATAACTTCAATAAAAATAACGAATAAATATTTAATGTAATATTTTAATAATCCTCTTTAATAATTCTAGCTCAACTTTATTACGTTAAGTCACATATGAAATTTAGGAAATGGACTGCCGTAACCTTGTGTTATGGACTGATGTAGCTTGTAACAAACGACCCAGTGAAAATCTTTGTACTGTAGGGAATGGACGGGCATGGAACAACTGTGCAACGAGGAGAGAAAACACAGATAGCGGAGGAAAAGCCGCGGTGGAGTGCCCGAGCGCTCTAAGGCACCTAGTTGCGGAGCACGCTGTTGCTCACTGTCGGAGGTCCGAGTCCTCCCACAGGCATGGGTGTGTGTGTTATTAGTAGGTTAGTTTAAATAGTTTGTAAGACTAGGGACTAATAACCACGGAAGTTAAGTCCCATAGATTTAGAAACATTTGAACATCTGTATTTTGCGGAGGGAGAGATGATGGCAAGACTTATGTTGGTCAATAAATAGGACGAATGAAGCGTTAAGAACTCAAGGAATGACGTTCACATTAGCATCGCACTGGTAAATAGAAAGCGGAATCAGTCAGGAAGTGATAGTGTGAAACTCACATCTACGTACAATTACTCTTGTTTCGCTTATGATGATGTTTATCTTATAGCTTCCTTTGAAGACAATGTTCATTACGTTTAACAGCACGTTGATGTCGTCCCATTGAATATACGTTGCCGGTGACGGGCGGCTTGCATGCCTCATCTGTACAGAAAACTGTGCCGAATCTCTAACCAAATCGGAGAGATATCTGTGAAGAGGCCGGACAAACTTGAGGTCCCAGCAGAGGGGGATCAGTCTTTTCAATAGTTGCAGGGGCAGCTGTCGTGATGACTTAGTAAATTGACTATGAATCATCACCCAAATAAGCTCTAGTGTGCTGATACATTTAACGGATGGTTGAAAGAGGAAACTACAGAAGTTACTTTTACAGAGAGCATGAAATTCTTGGTTAAATTCATGTGAGATATCGCTTGCGGTATAGACTGCGCACCCATCTAAGTTTCGGCAAACACCGACATAATGTGGTGTGCTCCTATGAGTCTACAGTTGTTCTTTGGGGGTCAGGTCCTAATAAAAGCGATTCAGTTCCGATCGAAGTAGTTTATATAAGCTCTGTGGGAATAACTGACGTATATTTAGAAATACCCCTTGAAAAACTTGTTCAGCGTCATGATAAATCCTTACTGTATGATTAAGTCAAATATTCCCAAATGTTTGAGCAGTCGTATTAACAGTAACTTCTATTGGACGTGTTTTGATTTTAGTGCGGCCGTATTGATTGACGAGGTAATGAAATATAATGTTCGGCCATCTCTTTCCTACAGAGCAGGATAAATGCCTCAATAAAATATGGTAGGGATACCTGCAACACAAGTCAAGTAACAGCTTTAAATAAGTGATCGAAATCTGAAGTTGGTGAATCGAACTTAAGTTTAGAAAACAACGTTTCTATTCCAGACGACACTAAATAATTAAAAAAACACCCTATATATGTGTAAGCAGTGGCGCAAAATACACCTTATAACTACAAATAAATGTGATTGGTTATATCGCGCAACTTGTAAGTTTCGATTATACGAAAACTGTAAAACGTTTTATACATTTCGTGTTTATTGCGATCAAGAAAATAAAAAGAAAGCCACATGAGCAAGTATTTAAATCTTCTTTTAGTTTTTTCATTTCATGTTTCAGAAGGAATTATTGAGTGTGTTAAGTATAGGTAAATGACTAAATGTATTAGTTTCTTTGTTTTTAAACGATGAATAAGAAAGAGCCGCGGTGGAGTAGCCGAGCGGTCTAAAGCGTCTCGCTGCGGAGCGCGCGGTTGCTCGCCGTGGAGGTTCGAGTCCTCCCTGGGGCATGGGTATGTGTGTTTGTCCTTAGTTTAGTTTACCTAGGTTTAAGTAGTATGTAAGCTACGGACTGATGACCATGCAGTTTGGTCCGATAGATTTACAAACATTTGAATATTTTTGAATAAGGAAGTTAGCTATCTACACCAGCGAACCATCTCGATACATATAAATAAGATGAATTTTAACAGTTTATTTCTATATTTATTTACATATATAGAGGCTTAAAAGGGAATATTTTCCGTTTCTTTGCGTGTGACATACCATCGACAGCATTAGGGACTGACGACAAAATTAAAAAAAAAAAAAATTAAAAAAAAAAATAAAGAAAGAAATTTACAATGAAAAAAATTATATAAATGTAACAGAAAACTAAAGTTTTCAGTTATATATAAATTAAATTCCACTAAAAGTGCACCGTGCTACTTTATATACGGGATTTTGAAAATGTAAGCTAATATCTCCCGGGTTTAGTTCTTTAACCAGTTTTAACAACTACCATTTAGTGGTGAGGCACTTAAATAGCTATATCTCGTCAAATTCATGTTATTCTGTCACCTTAGTGTCATGTTAGCTGCACAAAGATAATAACTTCGTCAGAAAAAATAGGAAACCTGCCATGTTTACTGGGACACTTGGACTAGTTTATTTCATGTGACATTATCCGGGAATTCCCCCGACTTGTGGTAATTGTGGAGAGGGCTTGACCACCGCGCATCGCACCCCGCTTTATTGGTCATAATGTCAAATCCTGTTGAACTATAATGCTATGGTCATCAGTCCCTAGATTTACAAACTAATTAAACTAACTTACGCTAAGGGCAACACACCCCCATTCCTGAGGAAGGACTCGAACCTCTGGCGGGAGCTGCCGTCCAGTCCGTAGCATGACGCCTTAGAGCGCACGACCATTCCGCGCGGTGCATTATTGGTCTCCGAACGTCGGCGCCGGCACTCTGCGTGGGAGGTGGTACTAATTAATTATATGAATACGTCCATTGCACGAGTAACAAAATATTATTTTGTACGCTTACTACACCAGTCAGTTACAGATTAATTACAATGCAATCGTTATTGTTCCAGCTATGCGTGCTCTCATCGTCATGTCAGTTCTACACTGGTCAATCTGACTGCGTTACTCGATGCCCATAATTAATTTTACGCTGTTGCTTTGTAGCGAGAGTATCAGCTGTGTGTTATGAGAAATTATTATTTTTTATTTATCCACTACCTGAAAAGCAGAGCTGTGAATATTATGAGGTACAATACTTTAAAATTTCTGTGTTTGTGCGACGTCATCGTAAAGTAAACAAATATGTAATGACTACAAGAGAAAAAAGTAAAGGCCTCTGTATCTATCAGCAGACAGTGCTCATGAAATATCTGCTGTACGTACATCGTGGCCACGTCCCCTGCTAATAATACAAATAAGAATTCCGCCCGAACTTTTTATGAAAGGCAGACATTTTCGCAATCATTGATTCACTGGAAATGCGACTGCGGTCTCAAAATGTCGTGCCAGTCTGGGTCCTGGGGCTAGCTGGGAAAATATAAACAAGGAAAACACAGGGAGACTCCGAATATTAATAAACATATATTAGGTACATTATGTGTGACTCCAAAGTAAATTAAATGGTTTATCTCGAGCCTGGAGGTGAGAAATATCGGGCGCCAGTTCTTGGGTTAAAAGGAAAGGGTGTGAGTAAATGCGGAAAAGATTCTAGCGTGATAAATTAAAATATCCTCTTTAATGTTTTAGTGATTACAGAAGACAGTCTGAGTTGTTAGCATCTATTATCGAGTATCTGCTTGAACACACTGTGGCTGTATGTCATCTAAAATGATTATGTCCATCCATCACCAAACTATACAATTGAAAACCCTGTAAGTGAAAAATCGGTTGAAAGTGTAATAAAGGAATGACGATGTATGTACTTGCATCTGTTGCTTTTTAATACTGTTATGGCTGAAGAAAGTAATTTTTTGGACAATACCACAAATCCAGATGATTGTATGGGTGGTTGTTTATCCATGTGTATATAAAAATAATCTGCAAGCAAATACTCTTATGCTCTTGAACCTTACCATACCATCAACAATGGTAAAAGCATCAGAATCAATTTATAAATAACTAGCTGAAAATTTTGGGTTTCCGGGGCATTTATATATTCTAAACTCTCGTAGTCCATTTCCCTCCACCTCTTCTCTCCCCTCTCTCCTTCCATCTCTTTTTCTCCCATCTTTCTGTTTATTTACACGTCCCCCTCTCTTAGTGCATGTTTTCCACTCCTCTTCATTCTCGCGCCTTCTCAGTTCATCTCCCATCTCCTCACTATATATATATATATATATATATATATATATATATATATATATATATATATATATATATATAATCTGTGAAACAAAGTGAAAGTTTATTGCAAGCTAACTTTTGTCATACGTCACACATTGTCTTGCGTATTACAATAACCAAGTCCAAGAAAACACATAATCATGAGCTAACTTTCATGGTAACTGATAAAACAGAGTGAACTTCTGTTAGGGTTCGTGCAAGAAGTGCCGCAGTGGAGTGGCCGAGCGGTCTAAGGCGCCTCGCTGCGGAGCGCGTGGTTGCTCATCGTCGGAGGTTCGAGTCCTCCCTCGGGCATATATATATATATATATATATATATATATATATATATATATGTGTGTGTGTGTGTGTGTGTGTGTTTGTCCTTAGGTTGGTTTAAGTTTGTTTAAGTAGTTCCTACGCCTAGGGACTGATAACCGCTGTAGTTAAGTCCCATATATTTACATACATATTGACATTCGTCTAACAAGTTGAGCCTCGTGCGCAGAAACGTATTCTCGAGTTGTGCGCAGGTAGAGTACATTCGTTTGTTTTCAAGGATCGGCATTCAGTTGCAGGTTGCCTGCCGAACCGTGCGCTTCGTCTGTCAGTCGGCTGTCAAATGCGCCATGTGACCTGTTAGGCAACACCGAACTGAGGATGCCACCCCTCCAAAACAAAGGAATCCAATGCCCGAGGGAGGACGGCCTTCAAGTCCATAGCTTGACGCCTTAGACTACGCTACCATTCCGCTCGACTGTGAAACATTGTGTATACATTGATCTCCCTCTTGTCTTGAATGTGAAGTGTGCAAAAGTTCTTCAGAATCGGAAGAAAACTGTACATTGATGTCAAAGGCTTTAAGCGAAGTACCCCCGTCAACCCACAACGAAAGAGCAAAAAACTCTACATGTAAGTACAGTTACGAGTGGTGTGTACATGCATCAGAAGGTGAGATACAACCACAGTCCACCATAGAATGTTTAACATGTTCGTGTCTGTTAGATGCTGTCGTTCCCAGTGTGGTCTCTATTCACTGTTCGAGATGAACTACAAAAGGGACCCATCAAAGTCAATGATACTGCATTCCTACGACAGAGAATGCTTAAAAAAATCCGGACATGTCTGCAGTGTCAAGAATGTCGTTTTCGTCGCGCTGCATTGCCACGCGGTCTGAGGCGCCATGACACGGATTGCTTGTCTGATCCCGCCGGAGGGTAGAGTCCTCCCTCGGGCATGTGTGTGTGTGTGTGCGTTGTCCTTAGCATAAGTTAGTTCATGCGGTATGTAAGTCTAGGGACCGAAGACCTCAGCAGTTTGGTTCTTTAGGGTAGAGAGTAATTGTCATTTTGGACCGTAATATTTGCGAAAATTAACACCCCAAGGAAAGCATTGCACTCATGATGATTTTTCCGCCTCACCCTGAGTCCTCTTTTGTCGAATTTGAGTAGCGATATGTTCTAAACGCTTTTCCTCTGCCACCCAAAGAAACCTGCGTCACGTTTCTCATCATCGAAGAGGCGTAAAATAAAGCTATTAAATGATGAGTAATTGGCGTGTGACCGCCATCCCAGCATGAGACACGTCCACGGTGGTATTTGGGCAGAATTGTGGTAGAATTTGTTGCCAATGTGACATTTTTAACTCACGTTAGAGCTCACATGAATTTACGAACTCTTGCCTCTTAGTTCCTACATTCGATACTTGGGTGTTTGAAGGGTCGTCGAACCTGAGGGTTGTGAAGTCGTAGGACACCACGCTTTAGAACTATTACAGAGGAAGGTTGTAGGCACCTTTTAATAAAATCTGGAACTTACACACCGCAGAGGGAGACAACAGCAACACATTAAATAGTGATGGATTAATTGTGTTGGACATTGTAGTTCTGTAATTGGTAATTTGAAAGAGGATCAGCAATACTTTCTCACATGCATTGTAGGGTTTGGGCCTCTTGTGCAGTGCCATTCTGGCCTGTGGTAGGTGTTCTTTTACTCTTTCCACGATTTTGGTGCTGTATTAATTCATGTAAATACTCATAAGGTATCACTTGGGTGCGAGGTCGCAAGTTCAATCTCCAGTAATGTTCATTTTAAAATTTAACCATTAAGGCAGGAAAACATGTTTGCTGCTGTTGCCTCTCCATGTGTATTAGAAGGACGACAGAAAGTGAGGAACCATGTGGGATGTATATTTTACACTTCATAGAATATACTTCGTTGACATCTATGACATATTAAAAACATACCATTAACTTGCACAGACATGTAATGAAGCAAATACGAATTATTTAGGCCATGGAGGGAATTAACCGTTTGTTTTGTTCTTTTCCCGGATGTCGAAGATGTCCACTTTGTGAAGTGTGATTCACATATACATACATCCTATATAAAGTTGATCTCTGCACCTCCAGGACACTCTGTCAGATCAAAGCAGTCGTACGTTTATTTCGGATACGGTAGAGTACAGAGTACGCCACCAGTTATTTAGCTTCACTCGTCGTGCCTTATGCTGTAACCAAGCAGTGTACACCTACTTCCGGTTGTTTATGGCGCCCAGTCGGATCTCTCTGGCATGGGGGCACGTATGACCGGATACTTTCTGATATTAATATACGGCCAAATGATTGTTACATAGCCCGCCCGCTGTGACGCTTTGTGTGTTTTGTGCGCTGCTCTGCCGTTTGTATACTTCGAATATTTGCAAGTCTGAGCGGGTTAGTAACAACAGAGGCTGTAAATTGTTCCCTACTTCCCAGAATTGCTTTATAACGGTTTTCGGCCGGTGTTCAGCAACTGACGGTTCATTGCGTCTTTTTCGAATAATTCTATAAATCTCTCTACTAAGGAATAATGGCTTCCTTATCCGGTTTTAAAGTGAGGGAAACAATAAAACAAAGTATAAGCGTGAATTAACACTTGTTAAAACACCTAATAACAAGAAGCTATCTGTTTTTTTTTTTTTTTTTTTTTTTTTTTTTTTTTTTTTTTTTTTTTTTTTTGTATGATCACTTTGATCCTAATTACTCAGATCTGTATACGTTTATTGCCGATAGTTTATTAGAGCTGTATCACGCAGTTGGAACTCGCTATTAACTTCATGTCTGTGACCACCATACCGATCCTAGCCGAGGCCGCATCGAGGCGTCAGTGCCGAAGTATAAGTCCCCGCGACCACACCAAAGGCCTGACCGATGCAGCCACCTGATGGAAAAAGCATCGATCCGAAGCCTGTAACCTGCGTTAGCTAGGGTACCAGTCTGCAATTTACTGGTAACTCCATTCTATGTACCTTGTGGATACTCAAGTATAGCCGAAACAAATCACAGGACTACCCATCGGACTTTCTTCACTTTTTTCTAATCTTCGCTAATTCATTTAATAATTACTCCACGTGTATGTAACCTGAATATTTGAAATGCATTATACAACATTTCAGTGATACATTGATGTTTAGATTCAGAAAATAGCATTATACTCTTAATTGTTGGAATAGTGACACATTTATAACATTTTTTACATAAAATTACGTTAGTGTGTGAGTTATTGAAGTAATCTAGCCTAACCAGCAGCTTGTATACTGTAATACTCTATAGGTGACACACTTTCGGTATTTAAATTACCTGAACTACCTGGCCGTTCGGAAACACGCTTCATATTGATTAAAAGGTGGGGGCTACAACGGGATAAACGATTACAGGGGTTATACTAAACCGTTCTGTATCATTTCCTTTCCTCCTCCATGTTGCCATGGATGACGCACAACAGTTTGTGTTTGTACAGCAATGAGAGTGCACGCGATAGTTGTAGTTGCTCCTCACTGCACTGTGTGAAGAGTAGAAACTCTGAATGTTCACCAACCTGACGTCTTCTATAGATGTCGTCCCCACGGTGATGATAGCACGGACGTTGGAGTTCTTGATTGAGGCTGGAA
The DNA here is from genome assembly GCA_026315105.1 of Locusta migratoria. Classification (NCBI taxonomy): domain Eukaryota; kingdom Metazoa; phylum Arthropoda; class Insecta; order Orthoptera; family Acrididae; genus Locusta; species Locusta migratoria. Next base: position 213,226,470 of record CM048755.1, on the reverse strand, counting down.
TTATTATACTATTGGCAGGAACTGATCTAATTACTGAATAAAACTGAAGTCCTCGGGAATCGGGATCCCAGGTGATTTTATTTAAAGAAAGTAGGAAACCAGTAAACTGCATAATAATATCCACTTGACACACATTTCCTTAACTGAAAGTAAATATAAAGTCATTTAGCCTTGATCTAAGATGTTTAAACAATGTTTTATGACCGCCTACGTATGCATGTTACTCCACCGAGTGCGCGTACTGAAGTCACATGTTACTCTTCCGAGTGCCTGTTCTGAACTGAAGTGTGGCGGCTCGATGCAAGGCTGCCTTCGTTCCGCAATTTGGCGCGTAAACATGGCCGCCGTGCATCGTCTGTCTTATATTAACTGTTTTGTTTATGTTTTTAGCAATTGTTAATATGTTTTACCTACTCAGGGCATAGCTTGGCGTTGAGGGGTATTTGTAAATTGAGTTTGACTTTGAATATATCATTAGTTTATTAAATATTAATAAAAATATGAATGCGTTTTAGCGCGTGACCGCCAGTGCTACAGCCAATCGGCGTCCAGTGCCTGCCGCTCGGGGCTTCCCTAGAATTCGGGGAAATTTGCTAGTGCTCTTTCCCATGAGAACCCGACCTATTGTACCATCTGTCGTGGTTCTCACCAGCTTTTACCATCTGTCGCCTACTGGACAAGGCCTTCCAGGCTTGGAAATTCTGTTTGAGATGAGAATTCGCATGTTAGTCGTATACGTCAAGAGTGTCCACTCATACAAGTTTTAAAGCGTTCCATCCATAAAATCCCGAGAAAAGGGCTCTAATTTTGAAGCGCAGCTCATATACATTTATGTATTAGTCAATGAGTTTTGTACAGCTGTATGCCGAAAGAGCTCAGACAGTAGCGTGCATGAACTGTCATGTGGATGATCAGGGTTCGTTCCTACCTGCAAAAGTGTTTTTATTATTTGTTTTAAAAAGTATAACAAGTTATAAATGAAATTAATGATATAAAATATTATCAATTACATAATAAGGAATTTTAGTTTATTTGTGAAACGACGGTTGCTGCTAATTAAAATTTTAATTACTTCAGTCTTTTTAAAAAGTTAAAAAATTCCAAATGCATTTTACAATTAATGTAGTTGGATTAAAGCTTTAAATACGAAAGCCAGTACAGTTTTATTACAAAATTAGGTTCTATTGTAAACTATTGAAACTTTATAAATATTCGTCGTAAATTGGAGGAACGGGTTCTTCGTAGAAAAGCAAAATACAGCTTTTGCTCTTTATTTTGTATACAATAAGACACATGGTAGAGAAGCGTAAAATAAATAATAAAAATAAAATGTTTCTTTAAGTTAGTTTCGAAAATAGCCCTTCCATATGACAGGCAAACAAGCTACCACCTGCGCTATTCGATATTCTTTTGCAACAGTCTTCACTGGCAAGCCTATTTGTCACATAAACGCTGCGCTTAAAACTTCAGAGCTCTGCCGCGGCGGAGTAGCCGTGCGCATTGGGGCGCCGTGCTGCGGTGGGCGCGGCCGTTCGTCTTCGGGGGTTCGAGTCCCCCTCCGGCATGGGTATTTGTGTTGTCCTTCGGTTATTTACCTTCGTTTAAGTAGTGTGTACGCTACGGACTAATGACCAAGCAGTTGAGTCCTATACATTTACAAACATTTGAACATTTCTAGAGCCCTTTTTCTTGGTATTTTCTGGATAGTGAGCCTTAGGACTTCTATGGATGGACACTCTTGACGTGGTCTACCATCCTGCGAAATCCCATCCCGAAGTGAATTTCCGGGACCTTAAAGGTGAGTCATGTATCGCAGGAGCCAGCGAGCAGTCGAGTCGTGAAATGATAGGTTCGCGATACTCAGAAATAAGAGCAGTATACGGTCCGTGCATATTAAATGTTAAATCCAGTGTGAAAGAAGACCACAGTAATGTTAGAGGCATGTAGAAGAATAACTTATTAACGCAGTATAGCCGCGGTTGAGGGAATGATCCATATTGTATCTTCGAGCATTTTCAAACGTCTACACTTTCTTTTGAAACGATACACATACAATTTTTGTGTTACAGTCTTTCCTGAACTTATATAAATGATTACGGAAAAGTAAAGTATTTTCAAATGTGAAGAACTATGCAGCGGCGGTGCGGCCGAGAGCATTGAGGCGCTATGCTCCGATGCGCGAGGCCGTTCCCCGTCGGGGGTTCGAATCCCCCACGGACATATTTGTTTGTGCTGTCTTTAGTATAAGCAAGTTCATAAGTAGTTTGTAAGTTTAGAGACTGATGACCCCTCAGTTGAGTCCCTTAAGCTTAACAACCATTTGAACATTTGAATACAGAATATCTCTGTAAATAATAAACAGACTTTTAAAGACAATAACATTCTTTGCATGGGAACATTGCCACATAAATAATACAACTCATTAGGAATCACAACTCTTGTAGCAGTTAGTAGTAATCATTTCGAATATAAAGACGACTCGTGAATGAATATAACTGTCTCCGACTTAAAGTGAACAATTATTTATCATTTTATATGTATTGCGTGTCACATATTAAGTGATAATGACTCGTACAACAGAGGGTGCCAACGTTGTTAACAACGTAAATGAGAGAGACAATCTCAATAGTGTAAATGTGGATTTAATTGATGAGTCGGAGTTAGTGAATAGAACGGCAGAAGGAAACGTTGTGGAAAATGTAACTTCAAATTCGGTCACAAAAGCGAAATCATATGACGCAATAATGGGCAATAATTTAGTTGAGAACGTAGGCAGGGAGAATGTACTCTTGCGGTATTTACAAAAAAGATGAATACCGATTTGAACAGAAACTTTTGCAAGAGGATAGAAGAGCAGAACAGAAATTAAACAATTTTCATTCTGAATTGGAAAGTGTGTTAGACAATAAGATCGGGCTAATGAAGAATGGTTTTCAGATTCTATTTGATAAATTCACACTGTAATGTACGAAGTTACTTAGTGCGACACAATCAAAGTTCATGAACGATGTTACGCAGCATTGTCGGCAGGTACGAAAGGACACAGTTCAAATTCAGAAGGAAGTAGATTCACAGAGAGCAGTAGTGAAACAAGCGTCACATGATACTGCATTAGTTAGTGTTGAAGCACGACCACTCGATGACTTCCTTGAATTGTGTAGGGTTTTCGATCGGATAGAAGAAATAGAAAATGCGAGGACGCTCCAGTAAACCTAATAGTCGTCCGCATTATTTCAAACGACACGACGTGCCGCGACTGAATAATTTTGACGTCAATCCGTGGTGAAAGTCACGCGATGACAAACGAAACACCAATTGCGACGCACAGAGAGGAGAAAATTCACGCGGAAACGAAGGAAATAGCAATCATGACCCAAGAAGAGAAATTAGAGATCGTTCACCGATAAGAAACAATGAAGGAAAACAGCAAAATTGTGAGCGCTTGACGGTAACCTGGAGTTAGCTGTAATGTGTCCCGCTCCAAAAAGTGTGAACCAAATAATGGGAAAGAGAAAATTTTCGATATGAGTTCCTGACAGAGAACGAACAAAATGAGACCGATGTTTTAAATCCAGTGATTGAGCTAAATGTTAACGTTCAGAAAGTTAAGGCTGTAATTGATTTCGGAAGTGATGTCAAGTCTATACTGAAGAAACTCTTTGAACGGAAGGAGGAGAAAGATTCCATTTTTTTTCGGTGAACAACGTACACACTGTAACGCCAACAGGAAAAATGTTGTTGTGAACCTATTGGACCAAACTGCTATGGTCATCAGTCCCTAGACTTACGAACTACTTAAAGTAACTTACAGAAAGGACAACACAAACGCCCATGCCCGAGTGAGGACTCGAACTTGCGGCGGAAAGGGCTGTCCAAGTGAACAGGAGGAAGTCGAATAGTTACTGGGCAAGCACTAATCATTCAAAATTTCAGATTGTTATTTTGATGTGTAAACATTAATTATAGATTCTTTGGCGGTGGATTGGATCTTTGGTAATGATTGGTTGGCTGAAATAAGATATATTTTATTATGTAGAGGATGTTTATATAATCGTCAAGATAATGAAGACAAAGACGTTAATCTTGTTGGATTTGTGAACAAGAAAGAAGAATCACCTGCGCAGTTAGGTATAAAAATAATGAAGGCGGAGGTACATGATGATGTTATGTGCCGATATATTTAAAAAATGACGTATCTATCGAGGAGAACGAAGAAATAAGTAATGTCAGTGATTGGTGGCAAAATTAGTAATTGGAGTAATTTTTCTCAGTCCTACCATTAAGAATTGAAGGAAATGTTAAGAGGACATGCAGGAAACGTTTCGAGTAAGATAAACTTCATGATCTTGTCTTTTCTTCTCCACTGCAAATTATGCCATCAGCGTCTTACTTACGTTGCAAGAATATAACTTCGATATACAATACTAGCGAAACAAACGTAGTAACAGACGTGCTGTTACGCCTTCCGCAGCATTTGAAAGAAGTACGCACCGAAACACTACGGGTAAAGGAAATGAAAATAAATTTCATGAAAGGCGTAGACGAAGAAGCAAAAATTCGTTGGTTTTTATGTAACATTAAAGCGGAGCAAGAGGAGGACTAGATATTAAAAATGATCAAAGTAATGTATGAAGCTCACTCTCAATTAAAAATTCAGCAATAATATTTAATGCACAACTGGATTCTATACAGAGGAACTAATTTGAATTCAGAATAATGGAGACATTAGGTATCTCAACAGGCCACTGAGATTTTAATAAAATACGTACACCATGGTATTGCACACTTTCACTCAAAGAAATGCTTGCAATATCTTCAAATGCTGTGATTTTTGATAACATCTCGCAGAGTTAGAAGGATTATAAGGAATGTGACTTTTGTTAGCGAATGAAAGCATCTACTACACCACATAAGGGACTCATGCATAATTTATCATCGCAGAAAACTGGTGAAATTGTCGGATTGGACCTGTTGGCACTCCTACCAACAGATCGGGATAATTTTACGTAAATTTTGGTGGTGGTGGAATTGTTCTCAAAACGTATTCGGTTTCCCCATCTAGAAAGGCGAACAGTAAAATTATTGTCGAGAAAGACTATTTTGTGAATACTATTCACGCACAGAGCATTTTTTCCCACAATGGATCTCAGTTTCGGCCACACGTCTGGAAATCATTTCTTGCAGAGGAAAAAGTTCGCCTTGTAGTTGTCTCCACGTTTAGAACAGTATCGATTCCCACTGAGCGCATTATTTGCGAAGTAGTTAATTTTTGAAAGCTTATTGCGGGAAAGGCCAAGAGCTGGATCTATAAATTATCTAACTTCGAAGATGTCAGTAACAGTACGGAACATTACAGCACCGGTCTACCGCCGTACACAGTATTACATGGAAAGGAACCGGGAAATACATTTGAAGAATTTATTCATTTGTCATCGAAAAACGAGATGACCGCTAAAGAAAGGCAGAAAATTACTTTAGAGAACATAGCAAGAATAGCCAAGGAGAGAAAAGAAAGACACGATCGACTAGTGAAGCCAACAATCTATAAAGTTCGAAATTATGTACTTGCAACGCCGCGTTTTAAGTCATCTGCAGCAAAGAATAAAATTTAGAAATCCTTCCATTAATATTTAGAAACATTTTAAATCAACAAAATTGTGCTTCTGAATGTGGTCGAATGAATAAGATTAAATGGCGAAAAATATTTTGGTTTTCACCATGTGGAAAATATTAAAATGTACCACTCCAGTATGAATCTAGGTGACAAGGAAAGTGTCAGCGAATGATGTGAGTGATGTTTTTTGGACTGGTTGAGCTAATTCCCAGTGACGTTGGATAAATGAACTGATCGACACAAATCCCAGTCACGTAGTTTTAAAAAGACTTGTTGAGTGTTAACCTTGCAAAAAATATATGAGGTTTTAATGTCAGTTAATTTTTTTCAGTGGTAGGGAAATGTAAATAATGTTTGGCTTAACTGGGCTTCAAAATTTAACAAGTGTCTTAATGTTATTATTATTTGCTTGTGCAGTTGTCTTTTCATACAGCGGAGTGTACGTTTTATGAGAATGGTTTCTGGTCGCCGAAATCTTTTCTGTTTCTCGAAATGCCAACGCCAGACCTGTCCTAGCTACACGCAGCCGCTTAATTGTCCTCCAGCATCGCATAGTTGCCACTCCAACCTACTGCACCTGCAAACTGCATATGCCAGCAACGGTGACCTTCGGCAGCCAACACATTGCTATTTGCGGCATGATTCGTCGGGCGAATAGTCAACATCGCAGCAGCGATGCCCAATGCTGCTAAACGTTCGAGTTCCAGAATCCACCACAAGCAGATCCGCGGAGAGCGCGCCACCAGCGTTCGCTCTGCCCACGTCACACAGCTATCATATGTTGAACAACACACCTATGTGCTTCGCATCGAATGTGCTTGCGTGTGACATCTTTACGTGTGTTAAGATATTCTCAAAAGCAGAGTACCTATCTGTTAAGTGCGATGACTTTATGCTTCATATCACACACAGTATTCTTTGATTTTTGTTTGTTTGTAAATGAGCAACTCAACAAATGCATAAATGTTTTTCCATCAGTTTTAATGCAATTACTGAAATTAGATGTAGTCTAATCAAATTAACAATTAATGTGCCATGTGGTAGAGTAGGTTTCGATGACTATTACCGAAAATCAACTCTGGATGTGCTGATATTATTTAAAAAGACTTTAAAATGCTACTGAATGTTGTAAACTAGTAAGTTCTGTGAGATCTTCAGTTGATTTCAATACATTTTAGCCTTATGTCACGATAGTCAGGAACACTTTGAAATAATAGCAATATAAAGTCCGCGCAGATTAAAAGTTAATTCAAAAGTTTCATTGTGAACCAAAACCAGAGTAATGATAGTGGCATGTAGAAGAATAACTTGTTAATGTAGCATATAACAGAAAGTAATAAACATATTTGCAACGGTAATTTTCATTCTGTAAGAGAATAGCTACATAAAGAATCGATGTTATTAGAAATCGCAGTTCTTATCCACGGTCAGTATTAATCATGTAGAATGAAAAAATAAATAAATAAATAAATTGTAAATCTTATGGGACACGTAGTTCGTGAGATTCGAGCACATAAGCAGTTACATTCATGGAAAAGCGCCCCATCACGCACCAAGTTTTAATCTATTACTTCTTTACCACTAATTGTATTCTCAACAGATTTTACAGACTTACAGCACTTACACAATATACCTCACAAATTATACAATTGTACAACTTATAACTCAGTACATATGAAGTCATATATACTGCGATGGGTAAAAACTTTTCACATCATGCATCACATTTTATTAGATTTATTATTTACTGCTAAGACACTCCTGTATTTCAGTGAGCTTAAGGAAATTCCTGAAAGATTACAGTGCTGTTGAAAACTGTGAAGCAACTTTGAACTGTGAAGTGCATACCGCTGTAGGAAGAAGCAATAGATATCTACAGAGCTACAAGGAGAGGAAGAGAATGAAACAGAGTACATCCGAAGATTACCCATTATTTCTGACAGATCTGGCTTTTAACTTTAAGAGACCTCAATTTGCATTGGGACTCGCATTTTCTATTATGATTAATAAATCACAGGGCAATGTACTCAATACTGTGGAGTGTATTTGAAATCTCCATCTTTCTCACACGGACAGCTTTATATCGCTTGCTCAGGCATGGGCTCTCCACAAAAAATATTCATATTATATCCTGGATAAGGCACAAGAAATATTGTTTATAGTCAGGAAGGAAGGATGGAATATTAGCGTTTAACGCCCCGTCGACAATGTGGTCATTAGAGGTGGAGCTTACGCTCGGATTGTTTGGGTAAGGATGGGAAGTAAATCGTAATATGAAGTTTTTGTGTATACTATGCGTATAAGTATGGTGTAGTACAGAAAATCTCGAAGAGTACTATACGAACTTTCATGGGGTTTCATCGGTCAACTGAGAGTACCCTGGGGCAACATATAAGCTTCATTTCATCAAAATCGGATCAGGGGAAGAAAAGAAAAATATCGTAATTTGTAGTTTCTGGTGAAACGCTTGAATTGCAGCGTAGCATTGCAGAGATCCCATAGAGGCTGTGTTACTTATATAGTAAACCAAATAACTGATAAATGGCGATGCAGTGTTTTTATTCACATAAGGTGTAATACACTGAAACAAGGGCTATGATTTTCCTTACGGCAACGGTGTAGTGTATTGATGTTGAATCCCTTTTGTAAAATCAGTCACGTACAATGATGGGAATAATTCTTTGTGTTAATAATGAAATAAATAATTAATTTTGTTCCGATCAGTATATTAATTGTCCCCCTAAAGCGAATATTTAGTTGCCAACGTTAACATACCAAACCGCTGCCACTGCAAGTAAAATTTAACTCAGGTACGAAACAAAAAATATTTTTTTTATTAGCTGCAGCCCGCATGCCTTGCAATGGCATGGAAAGAAAAAAAAGGTGTGTCTTTCCGCGGGTATCATTTGAATTTAAAGCATAACGACGTTCTTTCGCTTCTATCGATGTTTTCATTAACTAAGAATTCTTTACAAGGAAACACAAATTTATGTAGTTTCCTTTCTGATTTCGGTGCGTACTTATTACATCTTGAGTCCATTCTGTTTTGGAATGCCTAGAACAGTACAGAAGAAATTTAGGCCCCTGTTAGTACGTAGTTCACTAAAGAACCAATAGTTGGCTCTGTTGCATTTTGATTTCCTTTCGATGGTTATGTCATAGATCAGTTACGCACCATTAAAGGTCCTTTTGGTTTTGTAGTGCTGCAAAGAAACAATACATGATTGTGTTGTGCGTATTCCTTCAGTAACAGAAGTATTTTCAATTAAGTGCCGCAATCTTATATCTGCAAATACAAACTAACATTGATCAGCGTGTTAGTGATTACACTTCGCATATTCAGAGCTTAACGACATATCGTTGCTTCTTTTGGCAGGGAACATTTGAATATCAAACATAACGACATTCCTTCGCGTCTATCGATGCTCCAATTTACATAAGATTTCTTTGCAAGGAAAATCGAATTTATGTAGTTCCCTTTCTGATTTCGGTGTATGGTCATTACATTTTGAGTGCCTCGAGAACTCCTTAGTACAGGAAATGACGAAGAGGGACGACGTTAATTACATAGCACACCAAATAACTAATTATGGCGTTGCTGCGTTTTTTATCATTCTCATAACTATGAAATAATAGACTACAAGATGGGGTACAATTTTACTTAAGGCGACGACGGCGGTGGCGACTGAGGTTGGCAATGGCCGTTAAATGCTTTTTCAAAAATCAGTCACGTAGAATGAGGGGAATAATTCTTTATGTTCACGATAAAATAAATAATTTATGCTGTTCTGGTCAGTAAATTGCTCATCCTCCTACAGCGAATAGTTCGTTGCCAACGATAGCAAACTAAACCGCTGCCACTGCAAGTAAAATTTAATCCAGGTAGGACACACAATTTTTTTTTTCTTCTTAGCTGTATCCCATATGCTTTGCAATGTCAGGGAGAGAAAAGAAATACATCTTTTGATAGGTATAACCACTAAATTGTGTACAGCGTACAAATGTCAGTGGAGTGAGCATTGCGTTTTGTACATCTTCTCAACATTAAGCTGGAATTACCACGTGATATTGAGACAAATCGACTCTTTCCACACATTTATTTGCTATTACGATTGCTTTGTACCGCATTGTCTGCAAAGAAGTCCCACCTCCTTTTCGCAGAGCAACCACATGACATGAAATAATATGTAAATAAATGTGTCACAGAATGAGCAAGAAAGTTTTACACATAACGTCTCAACCGAACAAAAAGTGTCCAAGATGAAGTCAACGATTAGTAGATTTTTCCTATAATCATGTGACATTTCCACCTTAATGTCGAGGACACAAAATCTGTTCTGCGCATCTGAATGCTCACTCCAGAGATATTTCTACTCCCTGCCTGCAAGCGACAAACTCGTCAGAAACGTCTCTGCTTTCATAATTGTTCGGTACAATATTGTGATTAAAATTTGCAATTACTTACTTTTGGTGCGGACTACATTAAGATAGAGAAATACGTCTTCTTTTGCAGAGACAATTGCAATTAGTTATAATCCGACTTCTGAATATATAGTTCTACTACACGGGGTCGATTTCAACTTCGTGATTTACGAAGTAATCACTGCGGGACGTGGGGACATGTATTAACTGAAAGAGTCGCCGATGCAGCTAACACAGTCAAGAGAATTCACTGGAAAACTATATTTAATGGAATGTTCTAGTCAGACGATCAGCTGACAACATTCCTTCAACGATTACCCAGACTTACTTTACCGCACATTAACACCACCATGACGTCTTATTTAAACAGACATGAACTGTTTTGTTGATTGAACTACCAGACTTTCAGCATTCGTCGAGTAATCGATAATAGGGAACACTGCATACAGAATAACTACATTGTCCCCAGTGAAACACTTCAAGATACTAATAAATGTTTCAAATGTTTGTATTGTCTATGGGACTTAACTTCGGGGTCATCAGTCCCTAAACTTACAAACTACTTACAAACTAGGACGGCACAAATATCCATGCCCGAGGGGGGATTCGAACCCCCGACCGTAGTGGCCGTGCAGACCGTGACTGGAGCGCCTCAGTCTCCTCGGCCACCGCGGCCGGCCAACGATAGAAGTGTTTTCAGAAGTTTACGCCAAACAGACAATTACACACCGCAGTCTTAACTTAATGAACACAACCTAACATTGAATTTACATCGTTCCGGAGTGCGAACTTTGATTAATTTCACTTTTTGTATGAAAAAAAAAACTTTATGAACATTCATCGTTTACGACAATGACTTCTACTTAAATTTGACACCTTGGCTATGAGAACTGAGTTTGACAGAGGGATCTAACAAGGATTCTGTTTTTGCTGACCTAGGTCCGGAACCCTAAAAAACCATGATATAAACAGGTCCCTCTTCAACAACCGTTGGGAAGTACGGGTATATATGCTAGTACACACATATTACTGACTTTACCACTTGGCGTACTCGAGAGTATGGTTCTTTATTGCTATAAAGGAACTCACAGGATACTAGTTAGTAGTGTTACCACCACACAATAGTGCTATTTAATGTATTTTTCATCAATTATTATGTAACAATATTTTGTCTAATGAAAGCCTCTCATATATTCCAGTTACATGTAAAATCAGAATTACAGCACTATATGACACGCCAAAAATTCCATTAAAGGTACTGGTTTGATACATTAACGTTCAGTAAATTTTACTATAGCTTGTATGATACTTTATTTAGGCTTACGCTGGATGTTGTTTTTCTGTTTCGACCCTGTCTAGATTGCCTTGATTACCATTAACAAAACATATGCTGAAACAGCAAACATATTCCTACACCCACCCACCCACACACACACACACACACACACACACACACACACAAATATGAAAAAGAAATATGTTATATGTTTGAAATGTCAGTAATTATCTGAGGTCAATTTCCTTGGTATCAGTTACCATTTCGATGCATACAAATCATTAAAATATGAAATTTTACTTTCGTGCAGTAGAGCCCTTCGTTGCTCGATAGCTTTCAGTTTTTTGGCATCGCGTCTGATTATATGACAAATGTGTATATTAACAGCTCATGGGAAAATGGAATGCAGTTGGGATTCTGATTTCCATTAATTATGGTCATAATAAATGTATGTTAATATGATTTACCATTCTTTTCACATACTTACGGGCATTCAACGTACCTTTTTTAATTGCGTATCAGTTGCATTTTTATATCCAATATCTCTTACAGTATGGTTCTATGACTGGGAGAGGCTTGGGTGTTGAGACTAGCTCTTTCCTGGGTATTTTCAGCAGATCATCTAAGCACCTGCTGACGACGATCTGATCTCCACAAACAGAAGGCAGAATCATCACTGAATACCGCATAATGGGACTCAATCTCCAAGCATACTTTGACTGTAAACCATACGAGTTTTGTTGTAGATTTTGTAGTGACAAATGTGAATGACACATTCTAACTTGATATACCAACATAGCTTCCGGTAATCAGTTCCCAACGATTCTTGGTAACACCTCTTGTAACCTCTGCTCGATTTTCTGATACTTTTATTCATCTCTCCATCAGAGCCAATAAACAGATCTAACAAGGTGCCACATGGGTATCGGATTTTAGAATTTTTTGATATTTATGGTACGTGAAGTTCAGAACTTAAACAACAACCAGCCAAAGCCATTCCATGACACTGTAAAAAATTTTCGAGAACATCGACTCTGAAGTTTTGCAAGTAAGGGTAAGTACCAATCCCTAAATGAATTGCAGTACCTGTCGGCGTAGCCCAGCTGGTAGCGTTCTGCGTTACAACCGTTGGGTGAGCGGATCGAATTCTGTCGTGGCAGTTTTTTTATTTTTCAATTTTATTATTTTTATTTTTTCATTGTGTTTGAATACTTACATAATTTCAATATCTAATGATAATTTTTACGAAAGGAGCACGTATTTTCGTTTATTTGTAATGTTCTATATTTTATAAAAGGTTGTTAATAATGATGGATTCAATAAAAAAACATAATTAACATTTTTTACTGTATTGGATTAACTATTAGTTGACGACGGTAATACTACCGTTTGTTCAGTTCAGTTCGTGAAGAGCTACGACACTGGTTTTGGAAAGTCATCTCCTTAGCTACTAATGGCTTTCCAAGGAGTTAACCCCGGCCGCGGTGGCCGAGGGGACTCCTGCGCGCCAGTCACGGTCTGCACGGCCACTACGGTCGGGGGTTCGAATCCCCCCTCGGGCATGGATATTTGTGCCGTCCTTAGTGTTAGCTAGTTCATAAGTAGTTTGTAAGTTTAGGGACTGATGACCCCGTAGTTAAGTCCCATAAGCTATACAAACATTTGAACCACCACCACCAAGCAGTTAACACACCCAACCATCGTTTTACGTGACGATAAGGTTTTCAGCTCGTCTACATGCACATAAACAAAAACTGGCACAACACGTGGTATTAGAGACCCCAAAACGTTTCATATAACTGACTTCTAAAATTAGAAATATTTTATCACAGTGGGATTCGAACACGGGACTTAATTGCTCTGAGGTCAGAACGCTACCGACTGAGTTACACTGACAAGTGGTGGTACTTTTTAATTATTGGTACTTCAAAGTCGATTTTCTCGAGAACTTTGAAGAGTTGCATCTTATGGCTTTGGCTAATTGTTATTTAAGTCCTGACCTTCACGTACCAGAAATATCAATTAATTCTAAAATCCGATACCCATGTGGTCTCCTTGTAAGTCTTCCTCATGGTGTGGAAGCACCATTGTTCAGTCTTCGTGGTACGCTGTTGTTTGAGTTAACCCCGCTTTTACTCGTTATGCCTTAATGCAATGCAGCCAATATATCTGTCTGATTCAGATCTCTCGTTATAATGCTCGAGTCCCTCATGCCAATAATTCGACGTTCATGAAACTCTGAAAGACAGTGATAAGCCCTTTGTGAACGGCCTATGCTTTATACCCACTTGGAAAGATCCAGCAAAGTTAGACAACCAAATAGCCATCTTCATCTGTAAGAATGATTTTTTTCCATACAGGTTATATTGTAAATAAGCTCACATTAAGGATAAAAATTTTGCCGCGGCGGAATAGCCGTGCGTACTGGGGCGCCGTGCTGCGGTGCGTGCGGCCGTTCGCCGTCGGGGGTTCGAGACCCCTCGGGCATGGGTGTTTGTGTTGTCCTTAGTTTAAGAAGTTTTCGAGCTACGGACTAATAACGACGCAGTTGAGTCCCATAGATTTGCAAACAGTTGATTTTGATAAAAATTGTAATCATTATATCCGAAAGGCAACCAACGACCATGCCTCAGTGAATACAGGGGTCGCCGTCACATTTCCCATGTTAAGCAATGTTGAGCTTGGCTACAACTCTGATGGGTCACCGTTCGGGTGTGCCATATACTGTTGGGGGGCTTTGTGGGGCCACCTGATGAGCTACATGACTGAGATACAGCGGCACCGAGACACAAAAAATTGACGATCGGTAATAGTCGTGTGCTCACTACATCTGCCACAATTCCGCATCCATTTCTTTCGGTATGGGATGATATGGTGGATGAACAATACTATTGGACCCTCCGAGTTCTTTTTGTACCAAGTTAAGTTATCCCACGGCTATGGCTGTAGTCTTCGGCAGCATTCGGTGAAGTTGTCTATCATGTAATGCTTAATTCTGTAGAATTATCGCTGGCCATTGATACGACGTGGGGATCTGCTGTATACCCAGTTGCTACAATTGCACTCCTACTGGTGTGGAGTTTCTCTGTTTGGACCTAATGTTTCTCCCAGTGAAATATTTTCTGGGTAACAGGCGAGAGGTATCGTAGGCTTACTGTGTCTAATGTCCATATTGTTGACGGGCCTCTAAACCCTAATCTTCATCCTCTCTCTTTCTTCGAATATCGCCGGCCGCGGTGGCCGAGGGGACTGAGGCGCTCCAGTCACGGTCTGCACGGCCACTACAGTCGGGGGCTCTAATCCCCCCTCGGGCATGGATATTTGTGCCGTCCTTAGGATTAGCTAGTTCATAAGTAGTTTGTAAGTTTAGGGACTGATGACCCCGTAGTTAAGTCCCGTAAGCTTTACAAACATTTGAACATTATTATCTTCGAATATCCTACCCCTCATCTTCATGCAGCTTATTAAACTACAGCGAATTATGATCTTCTATGCGATAGTGTTGTTGGTGTTGGTTGTGGTCTGTGCGTCAGTTTTGGACCTAGCTGTCCTATTCCTTGTGATCACCACTTTTAGACTAGGGCGTTCTTTACTAATTCACGCTAACGTTGGATCCAGAGCCAAAAAAATCGCACTGACGTGTTGTACGTTGTAGGTATTAATTTACTTTTATGATTTTTTTTTACAAAAATATCAGAAAAAGATGATAAAAAATATAAAATTAAATAAAAAATGATGGACGATACGATTACGACTCTTCTTTTGCACTGTTATTGACTTCGTAGTGTAGTTCACTCCTATCTACGAAATTAATAATAGTGCAAGAAATAATAACTTGCTCAATAAATCGTATAAAAATGTAAGAGCACAAAAACTACAAAGAAAATCACTCCAGGACATTAAACTGTGACTTGAGAATTGCGAAAAGCAAAGACGTTCATCGTCTTTAAGTAACACGTATAAATAAAATAAAAAATAGTGCAGCATTAAATGGAACAAAAGTTTAAGCCTTTATTGCATGAATTTTTATTTGAAGCTATGAAAACTACCATGGTTAATGTATAGTGCGTATATACTGCAAAAATATTGAAAAAAAAATCCTTAAAATTATTATGCCATACTAGCAACAAAAAGTTCAAACCTGGCCAGCTATATAGCACTTCCGTGATGTACCCAATGTAGTAATTGTCACTATTGTGCCTCTCATATTTCCAGGAAGTAACTCATAATGCAACAGTAGTACGTGATTGACTACTTTTATATGGCAAAGGAGTAATACTAAAGTAAACAAGCGCACATGCTAGGAGTAACTCAATGCATCTAACTGTCGAACTGATTCAGTAGCACTCTGCAATTTGTAATTTCTAGGACGAGCTACTATCATATGTAACACTATGTATACAAGCATTTACAAATGACTTAGTGGTAAAATGTTGATCAGTTTTAGGGATAATGGAAAAAATAAGGTATGTAGCTGATTAGCTACACTATGCCTTAAAGGGTTACAATATCATTTGCCAATTTAATTTATGCTGCGGGCCTACCAGAAGAGAAGGTTTGGAAAAAATTTTAAGACGAAGAGTATATAATTTTTGCCGTACAATCGTAATCTGCTATAAAAAGCGGGGATTCCCGTTGCGGATTTCAAAGTTGCCTCCCACCACCCACGCACGGGGTTACGTGTGAGGCGGCAGTGCAGTATCTCTGGATATCCCCTCCATACAAACAAAATAGTGTTTACAATTTTTGATCCGACATATGGTTCTGTGAGATTTGAATGTCTTCAGTTAAAATGAACACCCTTTATGTGCGACTACATTCATTCCATCTGTAAAATTTTCCCACAATGGCGATGGCCACGGGCCCCAATATAGCTGCCTTCTGTGTTAAGTGCTTTAATGAGTTCCATTTCGTACCGTTACTGACCATAGCCACTTGCTATCTTTTCCGGAGTTAATTTAGTCGATAGCAGCAGCAATTGTGCTCTTTGACAGCGCCTGCCTCGCTTATGGGCAGCTGAAATCTACTTAGGAGCCATTAACGGTCACTCTTTTAACCTGGCGGATTAGCCGCGCCGTTAAAGCTCCGCTTTTCAGGGCGGACAGGTGTGCTGCCGCCGATATGATTCGCCCAGTGGATTGACGACGGCCAGCGTGGATGTCGTTTTCAGGCGGTTACGCCAATACCAGTAGGTGAATAACGCGCTTGTACACAAGTCCCGCCTAACGGTGAGGGGGTGTTGATGGGGTGGCAGCCGGAATATCATCCAGCCACCTATTAAAGTAACATGACAAATCAGGAAGGAACCATATCCACCCTACGCAAATCCGAAAACAAAGCCAATATTTTGGTACTATTTAAATATTTCTGAAAATAATAAAAACAAATTTAATTTGTATTGTGGGAAAAGTTGCGTTATATAGATCGTAATGCATGTTATTAGACATTAACAACATCGCAGTGCTTAATCGTGGAAGTTTTGGGAACGGTGCATATGTCAAAAAGAGTATATACAGCACGCAACTGTGACCATTTCTAGACTATAGCTGTTGTCTATGGAGTCCTTGCCAAGGTCTCGACAACGGACATCGAAGTCGCAGACGTGCTGCTTTAATCATAACAGATTGCTATTACCCATACAAAAGTGTACCTGAAATTTTGTGGGAAATAAAATAGGAGTATTTGAAAGAAAGACTACGGAGGTTAGCTGACCTTTGTCCATAGCAGACTGTGGAACCATTGTACTGTCAGAACCTTTCTATATGTATTTTGTCCATTTTTCACCGCTCAGCCACGTGCGGCAGCTCCCAGTCGGAGAGGTTCGAGTCTTCCTTGAGGAATGGGTGTGTGTCTTGATCTTAGCGTAAGTTAGTTTAAGTAGTTTGTAAGTCTAAGGACCGACGTTCTCAGCAGTTTGGTCCCTTAGCTTTACAAACATCTGAACATTTACACCACTGTAATATATGTGGAGCAACAAGAGATAATGTAACATGACTATCACCGGCTTGAGCTTGTGACAGGAACCAATGAAAGCAAGTACAATGAGACATTCTAAAATGTAAATATATATATATATATATATATATATATATATATATATATATATATATATATATATATTAGTTGCAACGTAATATTACGCTTTCTCTTGGAAAATCCATATTCTTCCTTTATCACTAGCAAGGAAAATCGCTAAAAGATAGCCGTTTTTTACATCTCGATACGTCAATTACAGCCCGAGATATTGAGAAGCGAAGTTGTCGCTTTAAATAAATGAAGCACGCAGCTAGCGCGAGTCCCAAGACTCAAACGTGAACCTTAGGCTGCCCGTAATCGTGTGCTATCTGCTCGCTTCATTTATTTAAAGCGTCATCTTCGCTTCTCAGTATCTCGGGATGTAATTGACATACTCAGATGTAATTAATTCCATTATTTTAGCGATTTCTCGTTCTGTTGATTACATAAGAAATAATATGCGTTGTAGAAGAAAAAACATACTTTATGTTGAAACATACATTTTTTACATTTTGCAATATCTCATAGTACTAAATTTCATAGGCCCCAGCCGTAATATCATACCTGTGAATGTCGTGTTTCAGTATCTGTTGTTATTCCAGGGTCTTATTCCAGGGTGTTGAAAACTTTAAGTGAGACACTCTGTATACAGCATATCTAAAATGAGAAATGTATATACAGGGTGTTCGGAAATTCTCGTTACAATTTTCGAGGACTTGTAGAAGGGAGTGAATACTTAATATTTTGATCAGGAACAAAATACCATAAATGTCATCCAGTGACACAATGAGAAGCCACTGCAAGATATTTGATTTCCATATTTTGGAATGGGGTTGTATGGACGAAAACAACAAAATGTCTAATAAACGTGGGCTCTGAAATTCATAACTTAAGATCTACGAACACGTGTTCAAATGGTTATGAACCTAAGGGACCAAAGTTCTAGGGTCATCGATCCTTAGACATACAAACTACTTAAACTAACTTTAACTTATGTCAAGGACAAAACACACACACACACACACACACACACACACACACACACACACAGATGTCAGAGGGAGGACTCCAACCTCCGACAGACATGAGTAGCGCAATTCGTAGCATAGCGTATTAAGCCACGCAGCCATTTCCTCACGGTGAACACATTATCATCTTCGATACTGTGAACAGGTATCGTCTACTATTCAAATACTTATTGCTGTTAAGGTATGAATATGAGTTATGTTTACTAGACATTATATTTTTGTTTGGTCTATACTACATCTTTCAAAAACAGTAAAAACAAAGAGCTCCCAAAAGACGAGAGTAGTTTCTCAGTGTCTATGATAATGAAGCTCTCATGGTGTCATTAGATGACATTTTCGGACATGGAATCCCTATCAACTTATTTTGCAATTATTCTCCTCAACATGTCCTCGAAGTTGGAATTGAAATTTTACGATCATTCTGAACTTTATATTACATTGATGTGCAAGGAAACGAAGGGTTTTGTGCTAGAGGGTGCTAACTCCATAATTGACTAAAAACTCTTTATCCCACCTGCGTGTGCAGTAAAAGTAGTTGCACCTGTGTTGCAAGAATGGAGAAGAACAACTGGAAACAGACGTAAATACTTGTGATGTAACCTATATTGAATCAGGCATTTTGCACAAGAGAGAGGCACCTACAGGTTGTAGGTCTCTCAATCCCCACAGGAATATTTGAAAATAGTGAGAGAAAACGTCACCATAGAATTTACATGTCATCAGCGTCAATATTGCTTTGATAAGAGATTTTCTAAGTAATCTAAAATCGTAGTTCCTGAAAACTAGTGGAAGATGGATATTTGTGTCTTTTTAACGAGTTCGTCGTTACATTCACTATAGTTATGTGATGGTATGTGGTGTATCTGCAAGTATGTCTATCATGTTCAAATTCAGTCTGCTGAAGCAGTGTCACTGCAACATGTTCTTACCAACGAAAACTAGTGGGCCGCGGCGGATTAACCGTCCGCACTGGAGCGCCATGCTGCGGCGCGAGCGGCCGTTCGCCGTCAGGGGTTCGAGTCCCCACTTGGGCTATTTTTGTTGTTCTGAGGTTAGTTTACCTTAGTTTAAGCAGTTTGTAAGCTACGGACTAATTACCAAGGAGTTGAGCCGATAGATTTATAAAAATTTGAACATTTTTGAAAACTAGTGGAAACTAAAGACGGGAAGGTACAAGCGGAGCAGTGTGTCCCACGTAATGACATATGCTACGATGAAGCACTGAACTGTACGAGTAGCATACTGTCTTACAAAACATGAAGACAACACTTACATACTGAACATTCCACTTACTGGTGATTCTCCTTAAATGTAAGCCTAGGCTTCCGCGACGTTGTTAAAATAAATGAAATAGTCAGAAGAACGCCACTTGCAGTAGTGGTCGAAACGTCGGTCATATTTTTAAAGACTGACACTGCGGTCTCATATCTACAAAATTTTTATTGAATGTGACTCTCCTTGTTTTATTTTGTTTTTATATTCGGATTTAAATAGCACAAGATTTTATTCTACATCGCTTTCTCTTCTCAAACATTAATTACTCAAATAAAGAGAAATTCTCGTATATTTAAACGTATTTTTAACATGACGGCAACACTAAATAAAGTTTCACAATCCTCCTCTCTTCATACGGGGTAGCGTTTTCAGTCAGTACTATGTGCTATCTGCGAAATAAATTTAGCTGTGGTATCTAATGTTCTTCTTGGTGTTGCGTTCTGGGAGGGAACGGTGTATTTGACTCTGATATAGAAGAGAAAGGCTAGTATCTCTAAAGAATCTATTAAAGCAAGTATGGCATTCCTTATTTTTTCTCTTTATTTTTTTTTTTTTTTTTTTTATTTGTTTTTTCTGTTCCATAGGACCCACTTCAGGAGTAAGACTCCATGGTCATGGAACAAGTCAATACATTAATTGTTACACAATAATGGTAATAGAAAAATTTTAAGTAGTCATTTGCACACGACAATCTTAAGACAAAGTGAAAAGAATCAATAAAGAAAAAATAAATTAGCTTAATTGTTTAACTTTTCTAGGAGTTCCTCGACAGAATAAAAGGAGTGAGCCACGAGGTAACTCTTCAATTTAGATTTGAAAGCATGTGGATTAGTGCTAAGATTCTTAAGTTCTTGTGGCAGCTTATTGAAAATGGATGCCGCAGAATACTGCACCCCTTTCTGCACAAGTGTTAAGGTGGTGTGGTGCAAATGTAGATTAGACATCTGTCTAGTATTCACCGAGTGAAAGCTACTAACTCGTGGGAATAAGCTGATATTATTAACAACAAACGACATTAAAGAAAAAACGTATTGTGACGCCAGAGTCAAAATTCCCAGACTACTGAAAAGGGGTCGACATGACGTTCGCGAACTTACACCAGATATTGCTCGAACCGCCCGTTTTTGAGCCAGAAATATCCTTTTTGCATCAGGCGAGTTACCCCAAAAAACAATGCCGTACGTCATAAGTGAGTGAAAGTAAGCGAAATAGACTACTTTTCGTGTTGAAAAATCACTTATCTCAGATATTGTTCTAATGGTAAATATAGCAGAATTTAGTTTTGGAACAAGATCCTGAACATGGGCTTTCCATGACAGCTTACTGTCTATATGAACACCTAGAAATTTGAACTGTTCAGTCTCACTTATCACATGCCCATTATGTGTAATCATAATGTCAGATTTCGTCAAATTATGTGTTAGAAATTGTAAAAAATGAATTTTACTGTGATTTAACATCAACTTGTTTTCTATTAGCCATGAACTTATCTCTTGAACTGCATTATTTGATACTGTGTCAATATTACGAGCAACATCCTTCACTACCAAGCTGGTATCATCAGCAAACAAAAATATTTTACAATCACCTGTTATACTCGAAGGCATATCATTTATATAAATAAGAAACAGCAATGGTCCCAAAACAGACCCCTGGGGCACCCCATACTTAATTGTGCCCCATTGGGATTGCACGTCATAGCCATTTTCTACACTGCGGAGAATTACCTTCTGTTGTCTATTATTAAAGTAAGAGGTGAACCAGTTGTGGGCTACTCCCCGTATTCCATAATGTTCCAACTTCTGCAACAATATTTTGTGATCAACACAATCAAACGCTTTTGTTAAAGAAGACGCCTAATGTCCGTAGCCTCTTATTTAACCCATCAAGTGCCTCACAGAGAAACGAAAATATAGCGTTTTCGGTCGTTGAACCACTTCTAAAACCAAACTGTACGTTTGACAGAAAATTATGTGAACTGAAATGATCAATTAATCTTGAATATACAGCCTTTTCAATAACTTTGGAAAAAACCGATGGCATAGAAATAGGTCTATAGTTGTCTACATTATCCCTTTCTCCTTTTTTATAAAGCGGTTTCACTACTGAGTACTTTAATCTGTTAGGAAACTGACCATTCTGAAAGGAAAAATTACAAATATGGCTTAATACTGGGCTAACATATGGAGAACAGTACTTTAGAATTCTGCTAGATACCCCATCATATCCACAAGAGTCCTTAGTCTTTAGTGATTTAATTATTGACTCAATCTCACCTATGGAAGTATCATGAAGGATCATTTCAGGCAACAGCCTCGGAAACGCATTTTCTAAAAACGTTATATGATTACCTGTAGAAACTAGAGTTTTGTTTAGTTCCTCTACTATATTCAGAAAGTGATTATTGAATATTGCACATATATCTAACTTGTCAGTAACAGAAACATTCCTACTACGCACTGACGTTATATCTTCTACCTGCTGCTCCTGACCAGACACTTCCTTCACGACTGACCAGATAGTTTTAATTTTATCCCGAGAGTTTGCTATTCTTTTTGCGTACCACATACTTTTTGCATTCTTAATGACATTTTTCAGAACCTTACAGTACTGTTTGTAATGAGCTACTGCATCTTCATTCTGACTGCTTCTAACATTTTGATACAACTCCCGCTTAGTTCTACATGATACTCTTATCCCCTTTGTCATCCACCCTGGCTGTCTGTTACTGAAAGTACCCTGTTTTGAGCGTTCTAGCGGAAAGCAACTTTCAAACAGCATAATAAATGTGTTCAGAAAAGCATTATATTTATCATCTGCATTATCAGCACTATAAACATCCTGCCACTCTTGTTCCTTAATTAGGCTTAAAAAGGTCTCAATTGCAACTGGATTAACTTTTCTGAGTAGTTGATATTTATGTTTAACATTTGTTTGAGAACAAATACTTTTTAGAATTAAAAGTTGGGCATCGTGGTCTGATAGGCCATTTACTATTCTGCTGACAGAGTGCCCCTCTAATAATGAAGAATGAACAAAAATATTGTCAATGGTAGAACTGCTATTTCCTTGCACTCTCGTTGGAAAAAATACTGTTTGCATCATGTTATAGGAATTAAATAGATCTAACAGCTGACTTTTCCTTGAGCTATCACCTACACAATTAATGTTGAAATCTCCACACACAATTAAATTTTTATACTTCCTATACAGTGAACCCAGAACCAATTCCAGCTTGGGCAGAAACATTTTAAAATCTGAGTCAGGGGATCTATAAATAACAACTATTACTAGTTTAGTTCCATTAACATTAACAACTCCTGCACAACATTCAAATATCTGTTCTGTGCAGTGTTTAGAAAAATCGATTGACTCCGATGAAAAATCGTTTTTTACATACATGGCCACTCCCCCACACTGCAAAGAACTCCTAGAGTAGAAGGCAGCTAACCTGTATCCTGGCAAAGGAAGTCTCTTAATTGTCACACCACTTAAAAAGTGCTCTGAAATTCCAATAATGTCAGAATCAGTATCAATAAGCATTTCATTAACATTATCTCTGATACCCTGTATATTTTGATGAAAAACAGTAATTCCCTTATTACTTATATTCTTAGACTTTGTCAAAGGTGGTTCATTTCTTAGAGGGACTTCCTTTAAGCAGGAATATCTATCAGCTGTCTTCAGTCTAAAAAACGTGCAGCCCTAACACCAACTACTATAGGAATTTTTCCATGAGTGAAACCCCCACCCCCTACTACACTGTCACCTATGAGCTTTGCCAACCTCCCCTTCCCATACCTATTGAGGTGCAGACCGTACCTAGTAAAATCCGACCTTTGGATAGTTTCAACTGGCACCACTGCAATGTGATCCATGCAAACGAGTTGACGAGTTGACCGTTTTCGAAGTTTTTTGTGTGTCTTCAGCAAGTCTTATCTGGTATGCATGGTAAATAGCGCAACAGTATTCGGGAAGTGGACGAAGAACGCTTGGTTGTCTCTTTAGTAGTTGCATCTTTTAAGTGTTTCGCCATCATATTCTGTCTTTGGTTCACTTTCTATATGAAATTTCATATTGATCGTTATACTTGAAGTGTAATGTAGATATTTAGAAGAAACGACAGCCTTTAGATTTGCATTGTTTATCGTGTAATCAAAATTTATAGGATTTGTGGTCTAATCTTATAGACGAAATCAAACTTTTTATTATTTGGATTCGATTGCAACATTTCGCAACATAACATGTCATCTCCGTATCATTTTACAATAAAACGATATTCAGTGTCCGTGTTTTTCGAGCAACAAATGCAAATGTTCCTCAGAGATGCAGACATGTCTGAAGGAACGCACACTGCGGTGACTACGGCTGCCAAGAATACAAGAAATACAATCGCAAATGTGTTTATAAATAAACACGAGCTGTGAAATTTACATATGACAATTTGTGCCGACTGATTTCAGACGATTCTTTTGTTTCAAAACACTCTTTGTGCTTATTCCTAGGTTTTTTATGGAAGTAACTTCATCCATAATTTACCCTGCTATGGTACAGATATGTAATAAAGGATCTTACTTTATATGTATTTGCATCACTTTAAATTTTTTTCAAATGGAGAGTCAATTGCCATTAGTTCTATCATTCGTTGATACGCTGTAGATCTTCCTGCATTTCGCTACCTATTCCTAGTGTTCCGACTTCTCTATTACTACAGCATGATTCGCAAAAATGGGCATTGAACTTCTGATGCTGTCTACGAGTTCCCAACTCTCCCACGACACTCCCCTGCAGCACGCCAGAAATTAGTTTCACATCGGAAGACTTCTCTTCGTTAGGAATGACTTTTGTTCTGTTAGCTAGAAACTCTTGAATGAAATTACACAGTTTGTCTGTGAATACGCAGTTTTCTTTTCCTCTCTTTAGGCGACAGTGCATGACCGCTTCAAGGCGTAAGTTAAGAGACATTGCATCTATCCCGCAGTCTGTATCTACTGCCCTCTGCATTTCGTGGATGAATAGTGCGAGCTGAGTTTTACATGATCACTGCTTGCGAACCCTTGTTTGATGCAGAGAACATTTCCTGTCATAATTCTCGAACAAGAAATACATTCAAAAATTCTACAATAGACCAGCGTCATAGGTAGAGTACTATAGTTTTGCACATAGGGTCGACGACCCTTCTTGAAAACAGCAGGTACCTACGGTGTTTCCCATTATTAGTAACGCTTCGCTCCTCTACAGACGTACGGATCAGTACTGCTAGAAGGATGGCAAGTTCCTTTGTGCACTCAGTGTGAAATACGAATTGGTATTCCATGAAGACCAGGAGCCTTTCCCCTGTTGAGCGTTTTCAATTATTTTTCGATCCCTCTGTCTTTAATTTCAATGTCTACCATTTGGTTATCCGGGAAACGATTTAGAGGAGGAACTTGAGTACACCCTTGCTCTGGGAAACCGCTTTGGAAAGAGACATTTCAGTCTTTTTTATGTCATCCTTTGTTTCAATGACATGACGCTCACAGAGTGTAAGTGGTTTCACGCCGTTTACGGAATTAACATAAGACAAAAATTTCTTTGGGTTTTCTGCCAAGTCAGTCCAAAGTAATTTACTTTCAATGTCTGCCGACCGCAGTCGCCGACCTGTCTGCGGCTTGCCAGTCACGGTCTGCACGGCCGCTGCGATCGGGGTTTCGAATCCCCATAGGGCATGGATGTTTGTGCCGTCTTTAGTATAAGCTAGTTCATAAGTAGTTTGTAAGTTTATGGACTGATGACCCCGTAGTTAAGTCCCATTAAGCTCTACAAACATTTGAACTTTTTTTCTTTTCTTTTTTTTTTAAAAAAAAAGTCGCGGGAAGCCTCTTGCGTGGCCCTCCTTACGATTTTAGCATCTTATAATTTTTGCTTATGTGAAAAACTTCAACTACGTTTATATTTGCGGTGAAGTTCTCATTGCTTTCGTAGCAGTTTTATAGCTCGGTTGATGAACCGATGGGATATTTCCCATTTCCCATAATGGTACTCGGAACATACTTGTATTGTTATTATCTACATTCTACTTGAAATAATAATATTAATATCTGTCGCGAGTTTTTGCACTACATACTTCAAAGCATTGTCTCCCAGAAACTATTAGGCGTCACCTAGAGCATTCGTATGACAGAAACCCTGTAGGACAACAACAGATATATAAAGCGCATAGTGGCAAGTGTTCGTTTACACTGTGACAACATGTAGGCACAGCGAGCGTGCGCGAGTGATTCTGAGGTAGCGCGAAGACAAGGCGTACCATGTGCCTGACAGGCCGGCCGGGACGCACCTAAGTTGGCGGCGAACACGTTGCCAGTCGGCGGCGCTATCGACCGTTTCGCACATCCTGCTCTCCCACAATCTGGCCGCTCTTGTGCTGCTGCCCGCCTGACCAATGCCTGCGATTCCAAAAAAATAGCATTGCCTCGCCGTAGGCCTGCCACTCTTATTACGCGCAGCAAACCGTGGCTTTCAAGACGTTTGATGCGAACGTGACTCTAAATATTGCTGCGAGAGACCACGAACACCGATTGCCGGCGTGGCGCCGGGGATAGCGTCACGGACTGCGGTGCCGAAGGTCGTCGGTTCAGTCCTGCCCAGCAGCGAAAATTTATGTCTTTGTAATTAACAATTCCAGAATGTTCTACATCTTATGTACACTTGTAAATTCTAGTTGTTTCTTATGTTAACTGTTCTAATTTCTGGTACATTCTGTCTGTGAATAAATAGCAGAGGACTCTGCCTGAGAGGCAGTCAGTGCTGCGTAATAAATGTGCTTTAAGTGCTGTGTTCAGTTGCCTTCGAAGTCAAGCCTGCTCCCATTTCAACGCGAAAATATTGTTCTCCGGAACATAAATTATCAGAACAGCTTATTTGAAATCTTATCGTACGAAGTAGTGCATTTTCAGTATTTATTTCCATATGAGCATTTTAAGAGTATTGAGATCATCTGAAAAAATATTTATCTTACAAAATTTGTGAAATTACTGACTAATTCCTTCAATTTACGATCGAATCAGTGTCACAAATTGTGAATTTTAACTTGAATCGCAGATTTTTAATCCAGTTTTCCAATAATATTGTATTAAAGATGTTCTTCAGTGGCTGTATTCGCAAAAGACCGAACTTGCTCGAATTTCGAAACAAAATATGTTACTGTCCATTGAATAGAGGAATACAAATATTTCTGTAGATGTGTAAGGCACCAGCGTCTCACCAGTTATGAGTAAAATTCTGGGCTGAGATCGCAAAAGATTTGTTCTCATAGTGTAATATCTGCTGATAGAACTTTCGACTGTAAATGAATGACAGTCCCCCACCCCCCATCCCCCCTCCGGTGGACTGATGACCTCAGCAGTTTTGTCCCCTTAAAACATCCCAACAACAACAACAGTTTCCCCTACTTCCGAAAAGGAGATTGGCGACACTATAGATCTAACACGAAAATGTAAGTTTTATTTATGTTTGCTTAAGTTGAACATACAGTTTTGAATTACAAAATTAAGAATGTGAGATGCCCAGTCTGTTTCTTATTTCAGAACTTTCCAATGATTAGTTATCTTACAAAACCATCTCTTCTTTCGGAATGTTCAAATGTTCAAAGGCTATTTACAACATGTACAAAAACCAGATAACAGTTATCAGATTTTAAGGGCATGAAAGGGATGCAGAGGTTGGAAAGGGTGTAAAACAGGGTTGTAGCCTTTCGCCACTGTTATTCCATTTGTACATTGAACAAGCTATAAAGGAAAGCAAGGAGAAATATGGAGAAGGAATTAAAGTTCAGGGTGAAGACGTAAAAACCTTCCGTTTTGCTGATGACATTGTAATTCTGTCAGAGGCAGCAAAGGATCTGGAGGAGCAACTGAACGGAATGGACAGTGTGTTGAAAGGAGCATATAAGATGAACATTAACAAGAGCGAAACAATGTTAATGGAATGCAGTCTTAGAAAATCAGGCGATGCTGAAGGAATTAGATTAGGTAACGAAACAATAAAGGCGGTAAATGTGTTTTGCTACTTGGGCAGTAAAATAACATGTGATGGTCGCAGGACAGAGGATATAAAATTCAAAATGGCAATGGCAAGAAAAGCGTTTTTGAAAAAGAGACATTTGTTAACATCGAATATTAATTTAAGTATGAGGAAGTCCTTTCTGAGGGCATTTGTGTGGAGTGTTGCCCTGTATGGAAGAGAAACAGGGACGATAAACAGTGCGGACAGGAAGAGGATAGAGGCTTTTGAAATGTGTTACAGAAGAATGCTGAAGATTAGGTGGGTGGATCGCGTAACTAATGAGGAGGTACTGAGCAGAATTGGGGATAAAAGGAATTTATGGCATACCTTGAACAAAAGAAGGGATCGATTGATAGGACAATTCTTACACATCAAGGAATTGTGAATTTAGGATTAGAGGGAAGTGTGTGGAGTAAAAATCGCAGAGGGAGACCAAGAGATGAATATAGTAAGCAGATTCAATTGAATGAAGGTTGCCGTTCTTATGAGGAGATGAAGAGGTTTCCTCAGGAAAGAGTTGGGTGGAGAGCTGCATCAAACCAGTCTCTGGACTGAAGACCACAACAACAACAAATGTTTGTTAACCTATTGGGCCAAACTGCTATGGTGATCAGTCCCTAGGCTTACAAACTGCTTAAACTAAAACTAACCTAAGGCCAACCCCCACACTTATACCCCAGGGACGACTCGAACCTCCGACGGCGAGCAACCGCGCTTTGCGCGAGGTATCTTATTACGCTCGGCCACTCCGCCGCTGCCTTTCGGAATGTCTTTAATGTTCTGCGATATTTCTGAATGAGTAGGCTCTCCTAAATATATGAACGCTTAAAATTTCCTCCTCATAATGATTAAGTAAATAATAACAATACCACTTGTAACTAAAAGTATTAGGAAATATATGCAATAAATTTACTACGGTCACTGCTTTAATAACATTAAAGACCGCTTACTACATGAAAATAGATTTCTTCTAGTGAGTCCAGTTTTATTTTTCAACAACATTACATTTCATACAATAACAGCTAAGCAACCACTTACCACCAGAATTGTGAAAATAGGAAGGTCGAATTTATAGTTCACAGAGGTGAGATAGACCGGTATAAAGAAATTTGGTACCTCTTCAGTAACAAGCCTGATTAGATTAGATTAGTTGGTTCGATCCATAGATTCGTGTTGAGGTGATCCTCGGAGGAAGCGTCAATGTTCATGTCTACTCTTTGCCCATTAAGAGAGAGATGTGCTTTCCTATATACACTGTAAACTGCCTATTGAAACGTGTTCACATGGATTCAGAAATTATGGCATTCGAGAAAGGCAACTAGAGCTTTATTTGAACGAAGAAATGACTGCTATCGAAAGAGGATCTAAAATTGATTTCATATATTTAGATTTCCAGAAGGTTATTGACATCATTTATCGAGAGAATTCTAATTACATTGCGTGTATATGGAGTGCCGTCCCAGTTGTGTCACGGGTTATTGATATCCTGGCAGAAATGTCACAGTTTTCCCTGTCGGGGGTTCGAATCCCCCCTCAGACATGGATGTTTGTGCCGTCTTTAGTAAAAGGTAGTTTCTAAGTTTAGGGACTGATGACCCCGCAGTTAAGTCCCTTAAGTTCTACAAACATTTGAACATGTGTCACAGTTCACAATAATTGACCGAAAGTTATAGAGTGAAAACAAAACTTAAAGCCGGCCGCGGTGGCCGAGGGGACTGAGGCGCTCCAGTCACGGTCCGCACGGCCACTACGGTCGGGGGTTCGAATCCCCCCCCCCCGGGCATGGATATTTGTGCCGTCCTACTTCGTAAGTAGTTCATAAGTAGTTTGTAAGTTTAGGGACTGATAGCCCCGTAGTTAAGTCCCATAGACATTACAAACATTTGAACATTTTGAACAAAACTTAAACATAGCGTTTCCCAAGGAAGTTTTATTGCTCCTCTGATGTTCCTAAGCCTTACAATCCATATATGAGTCGATATGTGTAGCCTCCATAGGTTATTTCTATGTAATGCTGACGTTTACCGTGTAGTAAAGTCATCAATTGTTAACCGGTTGCCGTCCGCGGTGGCCGAGCGGTCTGCGGCGAGCCAGTCACGGTCTGCACGGCCACTACGGTCGGGGGTTTGAATCCCCCCTCGGGCGTGGATATTTGAGCCGTCCTTAGTATTAGCTAGTTCATAAGTAGTTTGTAAGTTTATGGACTGATGACCCCGTAGTTAAGTCCCATAAGCGGTACAAACATTTTTGTATGAATTGGTATTGTATGAAATGTGGTAATTCATTATGTCTAGGGAAACATCAGTGGTCATCCACATGAGTACTTAAAGGATTTAGTTAAATTTCGATTAAAAGATACACGACACAAATCTCAAGGCTGTTAATTTAACTAAATACTTCTAAATTACAATTACGAGTAACTTAAATTTGAACTATCTCATAGCTAATATTTTGGAGAAGATGAAACAACGACTGAAGTTAATTGGCAGAACGTTTAGAAGATTCAGCAGATGTCCTAAAAAGACTACATACATTACGCTTGTTCGTCTCCTGTCCCATAAGCTCTACAAACATTTGAATAGGGAACAGAGTGTCACGGATATGATTGAGGAATTGGCCTGGCACTAATTAAAACAAAGACGTTTTTCGTCGCCGCGAGACCATGTCCGTAAATTTGAATCACAAACTTTCTACTCCAAGTGCGAAAATATTTTTTCTGTAAGCCTACGAGGAAGATATAATTATTTTAATGAAATAAGAGCTCGCGCGCAAAGATAAGTTTTTTATTTTGCCTGCGGACTTTTCGAGTGTGTTACGGGATAGAAATATCTCGAAGGTGGTTTAATGAACCCTCAAGAACGCACTTAAATGTGAATTACACAGCCGCCATGTAGATGAAGTGCAAAAAGTTTTTCACTTCTAGGACGAGAACCGAGCGCCATGGTATAATGATCCGGCAATGGTCTCTGATGCAAGGGGGCGTAAGGCAACGTCGTTCTCTGGCAGCCCGAGCTGCCTGCTATTATGAACATCTTTTCCGACATTTAAGGTGCAGACGGTATTTAAGTCGTTCCTTTAAGAACAAAGCATTATTAAAGATGGTCGTGGGGGAAGAGAGTCGTGTTTTGTTGATGGAGGAGTAATAACCAACGTCTGAAACGATTTTACGGCAGGCTCGGTAACGTACATTACAATCGCGCGGAGCTACGTTTGAACCTGAGCAATCTCAAATATAAAATCGGAAATACAATCGTATTACGGTATTCTTGTGCAAGAGCGTCTCTCATTACTTGCCCCAAGGGGCTCACCATTATTTGGTGAGTAGGTGCTTGGTTACCACTGGAGACCTGCCTTTGCAGCCCCACTTCTCTTTCCTTTCTGGATGTCTAGCCAACTGCTATACTTTACCCCTCTCTTGGCGACACTGTCTTCTGTATACTCGGGAACCGAAGATTCAGAACGTCCTTCTGGAAAAGAAATGGAATTTTGAGCTCCCTGAAGCAAAGTGAAATGTTGAGCGTTGAAGTGTATTAGCTTAGTATCAGCAATACGTTTTACTTAATTAATAAGCTGTATGTTAATTTATTCATTTTTGTTTTACAGAAGCCAATGTTGGGAAAATGCTACCAGGTAGTGGTTTAAGAAAATGTAAGAAGATAAAATTCAGTCAATGGTTTTCTATAGTTGTGATCTGGACGCTTATGACCTCAGCAGTCTTGCGCCTAAGGCAATAACATTCTCGTCACTCATTATACACAAAGAGTCAAATTCAGCATGAAGTTAATTCCACAGTAGAGACGTCATATCATATTGATCTACAGTCATCAATGACGTAGGAGGTCCTCTGTTATTGGTATTACACCGTATTAACTGTCATGTAGCGACGTCGTCATACTCAGTGGACTAGTACTGGAATAACTATTTTTTAGTCTTCTTCAAAAACTCCAAATATTTGTAAAGGTATGTGACGAGACTGCAGTGGTCATTAATTCCTAGACTTTCAAACTACTTAAACTAATTTACGCTAAACATAAAACACATACCCATGCCCAAGGGAGGACTGGAACCACCGACGGCGAACAGCCGCGCGCTCCTTAGCAAGGCGCCTTAGAGCGCTCGGCCATTCCAACGCCGCTTATTATCCTTCCAGTCCTCTGTTTACTACTGAATATACCAATCATGGTTCAGGATTGTAGCGCTACCACAATAAACTTCATATAGAGTTGTCATCTGTTATTATTAGAATTATTTAGTTAGATAGTAGGGCGCGGTTTGATTTCGATGGAAAATGATGCTAGAAATCTAACGTTTTACAACAATAGATAACAGTATCAGAGTAGAAGGCTAAAGTAAAATTATGACACTAATAAATGTCATTCTTTTCAGTGCTTTTTACTCTTTTAAGTTCATCATTTCCCTTTACATTTCCAAGTAAAGAATACTGTTACAGTCAATGAATCACGTGAATAGAAGATGCTTATTGTAACAGTGTTTCCTGTAGCACTCGCCAGCTGGACGAACAGACAACCAAGTAACGTAATTTAACTTTTCTTAGTAATTAATCCATTAATTTAGTTTCTGTTTTCGTTTTTAAGTGTATTATTCTCGCGTATTAGTCACATACTGTTTTGTAGAGTTTTCGTCTGTGATTTGCTTATTTAAAAACAAAGACCATTCCTTCAGATAATTTGACAGACAGTATAGTCTTACCAGCCCCCTGAATCACACCTCCAGAAAATAAAGTTACTTAATTTTATAATTTTACTTCCAAGGAAAGTACTTGGGATCGAACAAACACATATACACCAAAATCGTATGAGAGATAATGTAAAGTTCCCTTATTGCACTAATGATACTCCCGCATCTGCAAAACTCTGCAGTCGTCCGTTAAAGACCTCTGCGTCTGCCATGCCGCATTGCACTTTGACCTGTCGGTTCGCCAGTAGGGACGGTGCAGTGTGCCTCCGAAGTTGCGTTTTCTGATGTTATTTGTGTGGTGAAGCGTCAGATGGGGCGGCGATTGCTAATCAATCCTGCTAATGTATTGCGATTAGTTGAGATGAAGTTACGAAGAACCCTTCTTCGTGAAGATGGTATTAGTGTAGAAGATGAATCATTTGCATGCTTTCTCGTATTTGCTATGGTACAGAAATATGAGCATAAGTTAGATACTGTTGTTAAAAACTCATAATAATGATAATAGGGATGATAATGACGAACAACTCATTGCAAGCGGTAGTGCTACGGTAAGTGCGGGAAGAGGCGATGAAAGCAGTGGCAGTGAATACCAACAGTCTTTCGGGAAGAAGGTTAAAGTTGCAACTATCATCACGGCTTTTGATGACAATTGGCTAGAGAACATGTACGATGATTATTACATAAGTTATAGTTAAGATATCTGCATTACGTATGACGTCTACAATTACATCTACAGTGCTATCTAGAGCATGGTTGCAGAGCTTTGCAGAAAAACGACACCCACCAGCACATTGGGGTGTACGTAGAGATCCTGTAATCAAACGTTCATACAGATATGTTTGTTCGAGCCCATGTACTTTGCTTCTTAGTCGTTAGTTCTTAAATTTCGTCCGTGTTTTGTTTTCAAGAGTTTATTGCTGTGTATTTGTTACGTACCGTAAATACGAGAAAATAGAATTGTCTAGGGACTGCGCCTGTTGTGGAAGGACTCAGAAGAAATTGGCCGACGTTCGTGAGCAGCTGGGAGCCGTGTTGTCCACGGTTGTGAGGCTGCAGGCTGCAGCCCTGCGCTGTGTCACCTGGACACCCCAAGGCAATGCTAGGGTACGCCCGCTGCTTAGGACGACGCTGAGAACCTGATGGCACTGCGGCTTCATGTACCCACGGTTCTGCCAGTCGACGGTTGCGCCCACCTTCCTGAGATATCTGGACTTGCGTGAGGGGTCGATTTGTTTTTCCTTGAAAGCTACAATATTAGGATGGAGCCCTATAGCAGGAGGGTTGGGAAACAAGGCCAGTGTGCACTCTGTTTTCGTGCTGGAGGTGTTATCAGAACTGTGGAGGACACACTACCAAAAATGTTCAAATGTTTGTAAATCTATCGGACCAAACTGCGTGGTCATCATTCCGTAGCTTACAAACTACTTAAACCTAGAATGAAACTTTCACTCTGCAGCGGAGTGTCCGTTGATATGATACTTCCTGGCAGATTAAAATTGTGTGTCGGAACCGGGACTCAAACCTGGGACCTTTGCCTTTCGCGGGCAAGCGCTCTACCGACTGAGCTATCCCGACACGACTCACGATGCCGCCTCACAACTTTACTTCCGCCATATCCTTTCGTACAGGAGTGCTAGTCTTGCATGTTTCGCAGGAGAGCTTCTGTGAAGTTTGGAGAGTAGGAGGCGAGGTACTGTCGAAGTAAAGTTGTGAGGCGGCATCGTGAGTCGTGTCGGGATAGCTCAGTCGGTAGAGCGCTTGCCCGCGAAAGGCAAAGGTCCCAGGATCGAGTCCCGGTTCCGGCACACAATTTCAATCTGCAAGGAAGTTTCATATCAGCGCACACTCCGCTGCAGAGTGAAAGTTTCATTCTGGAAACATCGCTTAGGCTGCTGCTAAACCATGTTTCCACCATATCCAGGAGTACTAGTCTTGCATGTTTCGCAGGAGAGCTTCTGTGAAGTTTGGAAAGTAGGAGGCGAGGTACTGGAGGAAGTAAAGTTGTGAAGCGGCATCATGAATCGTGTCGGCATAGCTCAGTCGATAGAGCGCTTGCCCGCGAAAGGCAAAGGTCCCATGTCCGAGTCCCGGTTCCGGCACACAATACTTAAACTAACCTAAGGACAACACACACACACACACCCATGCCCCAGGGAGGACTCGAACCTCCGACGGCGAGCAACAGCCCGCTCCGCAGCGAGGCGCCTTAGATCGTTCGACTACTCCACCGCGGCGACACTCTAGAGTGAGGATAAAGAGCAGTGGGTTCATCCGTCTGCAAATCGTTGTTCACGTTGGCACTATGGACCCTGCTGCCTTGGTTTAAAAGCCATTCTCGGTTCCTACAGGGCGGCTAGCGAATTTTATAGCTTCGCTCGCGGGGTGGAAGAGGAGCTATGGTTATGTAGCACTGTTTCCAAAATCGATCGCGGTCCTCTGGTTTGTTGTCGAGTCGATGGCTTAAATCAGAGACTGACGATTCTGTGGCGGCCTTGGATGTAAGTTTCGTGACCTCCGCTATCGGATGAGGAAATGTAGGATCTCCCTGAATAGATAAGGCTTATTCTGCACGCAAGAAGCTGCTACTACGGTAGCGGAGGAGTGCACATGAGCGTTTCATTAGGATAAAAAAATCAGTTTACAGGCCCGATAAGACGACTCTTGGTTTCAGATAGGGCAGCGCTTGGTACAACAGAATGTAGGAAGAAGATGTTAACATAGTAACAGTTAACTGTAGGAGCTACTATGCAAAAGATCCTAGAACTTCTCTCAGATGGTCAAACTGCCCAAACTGCCTAGGGACAGAAGCCTGGGTGAAACCCGATGACGGTGATAATGTATTTCTAAACTCCGATTGGAATATATACCGCAGAGACAAACTGAACACCGAAGGGGGAGGCGTTTTATACCCATAAAATACGATATTATCAAGTGAAATTATTACACATTTGGGATGTAAAGTAATTGGCGTTAAGCTCATGGTTAAAAGTGGTTTGAACATAGCTATAAGAGGTTTTCATAGAGCCCCTGGCGGGACAGCAATACTGGCAGAACATCAAAATGGAAACTTTGAAACTGTTTTTATACATTTTCTAGTCATATTATAGTTTTAGGAGGAGATTTTAATTTACGGTATATAGACTGGGAGACTCAAATGCTTAAGGCGGATGGAAAGGGCAAAAATATAGCGAAATTGGTCTACGCGCTTTATATGAAAAATACATTGACCTCCTCAATAGGGAACTGATTCCTGGAGATAATATTTTTGATTTGAAGATGTAGAACAGCTCATTCTTTTATGCTCAGTTAATGCAGAACAGCGAATCATAAGACTGTTGCAACACTTAATACAGCAATAAATAAGAACAACAAGGATAACAAGAAAGGTACGAAGATTTTTCTTCTTAGCAGAAGCGACACATTTCGAAGTAATTGACGGCATAACACGAATGTTTCGTTTCCAAAATTGACAGTGTCGAATTGGATTCGATAGAGGACCGAACAAAAAGCGCAACATTTCCTGTAAACATGCGGTTTATTTGCTTTCGTTGCCATGTTACATGCATTTGTTGTGGTGCACATAACACAGATCATTTCACTATGCAGGTAGGTCATTTATGTAGGACCCGCAGGCCACATGTACTGTTTGTTTCTTCCCTATTCACGTCTGTGTGCATTTGTTTTGCATTCAAAGCCCCGTGATGTCCGTTGCATAGAAAAGTAAACATGTCCACACAAGACATGAGCTAGAATGGAGAGATACGTGTGTCAGGTGTTATTGAGTGCACGTACAAGACAAGTAGTGTGTTATTAGAATGGGATACTCTAATCAATAAATGGCAGACATTCACCATCTGTATGGACGGTCTCAGTATAGAACAAATGAAACACAGCTTTTGTATGCGAAACACTTTCATAATAGACGTAATTGAGATAAGATTTGTTCATAGCGTGATAAAAAAATAAATAAATAAAAACCTGATAGATAGAGCTCGGATTGTAAAATTCCGTAACCAGGCTCAAGCTACAAAATTACGACACAGAATAACCTCACAGCGGCTGAGGTGGTATAGGAATATGTGCCATGTGGCCAATAAAAGATTACCAAAGCAAATGCACGATCTGAAACTCAGAGACAAAAAACTAGGAACGTGACCAGGATTAAGCTGTAAGGACATGACACCGAATAGCGAGTATATACCTTGGAAAGTACTGAAGAAGAAATATTCAAGTACTGGAACTGTTTGAGAATCCTCATTTGCCGACCCATCGAATAAGATTGATCGACATGGAATATGATGCTGACATGGTTATTGAATGCAGCATTTAGTGCTTTCGTGACTTCTATGACTTTCGTTATCTTGTGACATTAGAAATTTTCCTGCTTATTTCTTCTTCCAATAATTATCGGGTGTTCAGCCGGATCCCGTTGCCATTATGCCACGATATTTCGGCCCATAGACTTCTGGCTTTGTTCAAAATTATGTACATTTTCATTTTGAATACTAAGTGTACAAATATCTTCCTTTGATTAGTTTTCGTTCAGTAACAGATTATTATTGAGCTGGGTCGTTATGTGCTGCATTTACAATATGTCGAAAGAATTACGTTCATTGACGATTTTAATACAAATAAGTGGATAAATAAATTTATTTGCATTCATTATATCAAGCTAAGGGCAGTGGTAAAATAAGAAACTAGTTAAGTGTCATGGAAAAACTAAAATACAAATTATGTATCAGAAATATTTAAGGCAAACAAAATATATTACTAGCAGGAAGATAGCAAAACAACAGAAAATCTAAAGTGATACGAGCCAACTCTCAAAATGAAAGTGAGAGTTTCAATCAAATGATAAAGCAAATATTGTGACAGATGGAGATAGGGAACTAAATAACAGTGTGGTGTAGCTGGCACAGCAGCGTGGTAAGTCAGGAGACTGCCACCACATGTAGTAATTATTATTATACAAACACGGAGTGATGGTTTCATTGATGATTGAAATACTGAAAATACACGACGAAGAAACAGATTGACGAAAAATAAGTGTAGTGGATAACGTTTTGGACTCAGTTCATGAATTTGTAGTTATCTCAAACTGTTCAAATGTTTGTATAGCTTATGGGACTTAACTACGGGGTCATCAGTCCCTAAACTTACAAACTACTTACGAACTAGGACGGCACAAATGTCCATGCCCGAGGGGGGATTCGAACCCCCGACCGTAGTGGCCGTGCAGACCGTGACTGGAGCGCCTCAGTCCCCTCGGCCACCGTGGCCGGCGTAGTTATCTCTCTGTGTAAATTTTAATTTCTATTTTCATTTCTACTATCTTGTGGAAGTATCGAGAAGTATTCTTCTGTAAGTATCTATAGTAGTTATGCTTTATAATCTTTCAGTTGTAGTCAGTGCTTTTGTATCTGTGGGGTAAGTGCTCAATAAATCTTCTTTGAGTTTAATCCCGTGTTCATTAATCACCTAGTTACTTCCAAAGACAACTGATTCTTGTTCACAGCTTGACAATATGATAGATTACACTCCCTTAAATAAATCAATACGAAAGTAAGGATGAGAAAAAGTAATAAAACTATTCCAGAGAAATGACTAAAAGCAATATGAGAGCGGCGAAGAACGTAAATTTAGAGTGGAACAGAGAACGCTATGCATATTGGGTATTAATACTATTTTACTGATTTTTGCAGCGTAAGTGCCTCAGAATCTTTCAAATGTGCCTGACGATATTTGTCTCTGTAGTTTCGTGGTGAAATGTCCTACCTGAGTCATACCAAAAAAGATTAATGACTCCCAGCTAACATGTATTTCATTCACTCTACATATTCAGTGTACTAGGTAAATCTAACATATAGGGTACAGTTTTAGTTTTCGATGGGTTTCAACGTTTCTAATATAGGAAGACAACCCCGAAAACTTAACCGCCTGCAAGACATTACAGTGCCATGGTACGTGTACGCTGCTAAACTATCTGGCGACAATTAGAAGAAATTCTGCCAGTGTACGTGAAAGGAATTTCCGGTGAGAAAATGATTGTTGT
Source organism: Locusta migratoria (assembly GCA_026315105.1). Taxonomy (NCBI): domain Eukaryota; kingdom Metazoa; phylum Arthropoda; class Insecta; order Orthoptera; family Acrididae; genus Locusta; species Locusta migratoria. The sequence continues at coordinate 213,188,044 of CM048755.1, read as the reverse complement.
AAACTGCGAAGGAATATCGTAAAGTAATGTACAATAATTTCAATACACGAAAGTTTAACAGGTAACAAAATGAAGAAATCACACATTAACTGACACCTTTTAGCGACTTTTCTGCAGAGTCGACTAGGTCTTCAACACATTTTTCCCATTGTGGTACCAGTCAGTATGTACTGTTGCTAGAAACCTGTTTGGTGGAAGTATAGCAAATCAAATGTTCAAATCTTTGTAAATCTATTGGACCAAACTTCTTTGGTCATCAGCCCATAGACTCGCTAACTACTTAAACTTACATTAAGGACAACACCTACACCCATCAGCAAGGGGAGTGGTTACCCAGTCCGTAGCATGATGCCTTACACCTCTCAACCTTTCTGCACGGCGGAAGTAGAACCATAGGGCGTTTGCGAACTGCTGATTTCAGTGCTGCATCTGTCACAATGCGTTCGCCGCCCATAAATTTCTTTAAAAGACGAAATAGATGGAAGACCGACGATGAAGGGCAGGGATTGTGTGGTGGATTCTGGAGCATCGTCCACTCAAATGTGGCGATATTTTCACGGGCAGGAGTGGAAACATTTGGGTGAACATCGTCACGAAGAAATTTAGATCGTGAACATTATTGTTGCTGCTCTTCACATGCGCTCCATTGTTTGTTATTGCTTGAGACTTCTCTCACTGTAGCTGCACATGAAAATAAAGTACCTTCTGTAGAACCGACGTAAAATTATAATACTCTAGCTGTAAGTTGAGGAGGAACAATTTATTTTGTGTTACTTTCAGATCCTTCATGGTATAATCATATTCAAAGATTATTCTGGTTCTCGAATAAATGACTTGATTTCTGTTAGCTTACTTAGACCTTAAAATTTCTAGTACAGGAGCTTTGAGTAATACAAGGTCCCTCCGGCCGAGAGCAAGTGATGGTAACAACCCGCCTCGACAGCGAGATCTAAATGTAGGTAGGCCGGAAGTGCCGCCACAAACTCAGTTACGGGGCGGAAGCTTGTAGGATATTCGCAAAGTCGATACCTCGCGTTGAGGTACCGCTCTGCGCGGAACTTACTCCCTAAACTACACGTATTTTGTCGTATTCTCTTTCCGGCTAGCGGCAGTATCTTTATATTGTCTACAATTCGACTGGTTAACAGATGATGCAAATGAAATATAGCGTAAAATTACTATAATGCTGCAGTCAGACCGGTATTCACGATTTCTGACGCACTGGTCAAAAAATCTGCTGCTTCCCCCTCCCGTTCGTCCCAAGTCTTCAAACATACACTTTTATTAAGTTTATTAAACATTTCTCATCATATAGGCATGTTTTTGGTCTGCGTAATACTCAACTATAGGTTGAAAATAAAAACCGTGCTTTTATAACAATATTACAAATAGAGAAAAAGGTACTGTAGTATCACATAGTAAATGGATATTGAAACACTAGAAATCTTATTTTAGTTATAATTCAATAGAAACAGCAGAAATAACTTTCATTTATGAATATAAAAGGGGAGCCGATGTTTTGACTTTGAAATATGACTCTCTTAATTTTGTTTTATCGCATTTGTATACTCCAAGACGAAGACGGTTACTGCTTCCTTCTTCATTTCGGATGGACACAGCGCTCAAAATTATGCGTGTAATGAGTTTAACGGGCAGAGGGCTCACGTCAGGTGTGCGTGGATAAGTCGCACCCGACGGAAAGCGTTCTAGCTTGATTCGTGCAAGTGTAATGATGACTGTGTCCAGACGGCCAAGTGGCCACCGAACTGCCTACTAATTAGGAGACACAGGTTCCAATTCCGGCCTTACACAAATTTTCAAATATCCCCAAAAATGTTCAAATGTTTGTAAGGCTTACGGGACTGAACTGCGGGGTCATCAGTACCTAAACTTAAAAACTACTTATAAACTAACTTATATTAAAGACGACACAAACTTCCATGCCCGAGGGAGGATTCGAACCTCCGACGCGGGAGGCCGCGCGATCCGCAGCGTGGCGCTCCAGATCGCTCGGCACTCCAGCGCGGCCAACTATCTCCATTGATATAATTGAATACCCTAGGAAAGTGAAAAGGTGGGGTTTAACAGCTTTTAAATATTTGTAGAATGTCATGTTGACGACAGCTCAAAGCGACCGGTTTCGGTTAATACACCATTATCAAGCGCCATCGGAGCTTAGCCATTTGCTTAACATGACATGTTACAAAATTGTAAAACTTTAAAATAAATAATTGGCATCATGCTCCATTTCCTGTATATGTTTTTCCAGTGACTGACCGTTACAGACAATGGAACTAGGGATGTTTAAGAGCGAGGAAATCTCACGGACACACCTGAGACAAGTGCCACCCTATCACCTGACCACGTTCGAAGTCCGCGAGTTCCGCGGAGCAGCCCATTCTGCTCTCCCACGACGTGTAATGACTACTGAGGTCGCTGATATGGAGTACCTGGCAGTAGGTAGCCTCACAATGCACCAAATATGAAAGACATATGGTTTTGAGAGAGTCCGGATAGTTTTTATCGCATAGTGTAAATCTGGAATATCCCAAATGTTTCCATGACAGCCTCTTTCTTGGCAATGCAATGTGAAATGGAGCAACAAGTAGCATTAAAAAAATCGCACTGACGTGTTTTACGGCCCACTTTAGATTTGTAGTTTTATAAGTTTTTGCAAACATTTTGGACCAAAATAATAATCTAAATAATAAAAAATTAATAAGAGTGTCTGAAAGCCTTTTAGGAAAAAATAAATAAATAAAAAATAAATTAGGCAGTGGCGGGTTCCGAACCATCGAGCTATAGCGTCAGAGTACAACGCCTTGCCAACTACGCTACGGCTATCAATCGAAAGGTGAGTCCTTTAATCTCATACTATTGATGGCCGTTGTTAACGGATACTAATATGGCATTTGTAGACACTAGATTATCATTTATCGTACGAAGAACGATATTTTTTGTTAATTCTTCAGTGCGCCATTGCTTTGAAATGACAACGTGTAAGTTACAACAAGAAAAATAATCAAATACGCAAGATGGTGTATGCCAGAGAGAGTTCTGGGCGAGGAATGTCACGTGACATCTCCGAACGGCTGTTTTTAGTTAATTAAATGGAAGGTGTCAAATCTCCGTTATTTTTGCAAATATGTCTCAAACGATACGAGATATAAAAAAACATAAGGGAGCTAAGTTGTAGAGAATGTTATTCTTTACCAATTAGGTTGTCCAATTTTCGTGTCAGATGAACGGTTCGTTTGCAATTACAATTATATTACAAACGGCTTTTTTTGGTATTAATACCGTATTTTTTGTCCGAAAAAATTTCAAAAAGGTAGGTTCTGGTCTCTGGCGGCCTACAATCATGTCTGTAAAATTTGGTGCTGATCGGTTGAATGGTTCGTCTTAAAAACAGGGAACACGTTACGGACAGACAGACAGACATACATCCCAAAATCGCCATTATTTTTGCAAATATCTTTGAAACTCTACGAGATGTGACAAAAAGATAAGAAAAACATAATAGAGCAAAGTTGTAGAGAATTTTCTCCTCTACAAATTCGTTTATTCAATTTTCGTGTCAGATGAATAGTTAAGCCGTTATTTTCATTTAAATTTCGAGCTGTCAAAAGACGATCGCAAAGGCCCACTTTTAGTGTTACTACCGTAACCTAAAGTGGGCCAATAATCCTACCCATACTTCCAGGCTGTGGCAGGGTTGTAAGGAAGTTAATGCGCAGAAGACTCTCATAGCGTTTACCAGTGACGGTAAAAATAACAGTGCACGCAGATTAATCTCCTTCTTAAATACGGGCCTAAGATGTCACGTAGCAGGATACAGTCATATTAGCAGAATGACACGGTAACGAATCATGTGAGTATGAATTTTCCATTGTCCATATTTTACAATTCTAGCTATTAGCATGGAGATGGATATGGACTTTGCCTCTCAATAGAATATTCCTTAGTCATTCATTGTCTACTTCTATACGAGTAAGATATTCCAGCAAACGTTTGATTTGCTGGAAGTCAACTAATTAATGTGCATGATTCTTTTATGGATAGTAATGCAGGGACATTATGTATCGTGCTCTGAGGCACGTCCACGTACACTACATGCTTGCAGACAGCCGTTAGATTCTTCCTAAAATACGGTAGTGAATTCTTCGACTAACGTCGCATCAACCGCATTCCTCCATCTGCCACTTTTCGCTTCAGAAGAACTTGTGTTTTCGAAATTTGTAATTTTTTACTCCAGACTCTGAGCTGGAATCGGACCAATCCTTTTGTTCATAACTTTTAGTTTCCCTTCTGCAGGGCTACAGGTGCACAGTCACTGTTTTTCTAAGAGAGCTTTACCAGCAGCGGGTGATGTATCAAGGAGAAACTCATGTTTAGTGAGTCGCGCGTTGGACGTAAACTGAGGTGCAACCGTTTGTCGCGCGTCTTTTGGAGCGCATATTATGACGCTTAGAGTGTCATCCACGTGGCGACGACCAACATCTCCCAAAATCTCCAAGTTTATTGATACTTTCACGGAATAATGCTTAACATTGTTCACGAAGCTACAACGTCACCTCTGTTTGCAATGCTTAATCACTCAAAAATTTCTTCGAGGACTTCTGTTTTATTCGTTTTTGGTACAGATGAAAACTGGATGCAGCCAAGTCGTGATTTTATGGACGACTATCGATGTCAGTGAACCGAAGGTGTCGTAGTGTTTCACATCTAAGAGTGTTCCTATGTGGTCTAGCTTTGACACAGTGAAAGGGAAGGTGAGTCATGTGTGGAATAATTCTTCTTATTCGTGCTTTAATTTTCACACTGTTTCTCGCTCACCGACATAGTTATTTTACGCACTACCATGTTCCACACAAGAATTCTGAATGAACTAACCGAGAAAGTCGACCGAGTAATTTGAATGGCATTTAATACCTCATCTAGCGTGGAGAAAAAATAAAAAATATTCGGAGGCATTACTTTTAAGCACGTGCTCGATGATCTGCTGAGAACTTTAAACCAGTAGAGAGGCATTCTCTACATCAGCATTAGTGGACTGCAGTAATTTCGAAATATTCTTTCCTAACCTTCACTTCGAGTGGTAGGACAAAATGAAATGTTTCTGTTTCTCATCATATTAAAAGTTTCTTCCCCCTTTTCCAGTTTTTACTCCTTAAATTGATACTGCACAGGTACAGCAAACTAAGTATGAAAATCTGTTTGCGTGATAAGAATTATACCTTCAAAGCCGCGTATTTAGACACTATTTCTTCAAATTAGTTGTAACACGTCTGGCATGTGTAACATTTTAATTTATTATTGCAATCGAATCGAAACCTAAATGCATTATATTTTCTCAGTATACTGTTGCAGTTCCACTGTACTTAAGACGGAATCATTGAACAATGTTTAAATGCTGGGCTGCAAACCTGAGTATCTGTCATTCGCAGATTTAGGGCCATTGTATCTTTGACCTCGTGTTGTGCAGTCAGCAAAGGTACAAGAGAGGACCTTCGGCACGGAAGGACCATATGGAAGATGTTCCGTTGAATGCTTCGCACACTGACATTTCTTGATGGCCCAACATTGAAAACCGCAGTAATGTACGGACGGGTTGCAGTTCTGTCACATTGAACGATTCTCTTCAGTTGTCGTTGGTCCCATTCTTGCAGGATATTCTTCCGGCAATAGCAATATCCTTGGTTTGATGTTTTACCGGATTCCCGATACTCACGGTAACGTAGCGAAATGGTCGTACAGGAAAATCCCTATCTCATCGATACCTATGAGATGCTGTGTACCGCCTCCATACGCCGACTATAACACCACGTAAAAAGTCAATTAAATCGTGATAGCCTGCCATTGCAGTTCAGTAATCGATATAACAACTGCGCCAGACACTTGTTGTCTTATATAGGCGTTGCTGACCGCAGAGTCGTCAACTGATTGTTTATATATTTCTGTGTTTTCATACGCATGCCTATAGTTTTTTTTTATTTTTTTTTAATTTTTTTTTTTAATTTTTTGCTCTTCAGTGTAGTAAACTGCTTTTGAATTAGGGGAATAATGGAATGAAAATCAGTCAATATTCTGATATGCTAACTATAATTATTATAATAATCACACCTAAAAGCTGTTTTGGACTTTTTGTCTCAAAGGAAAGAAGCCTGGGGACAGTATGGCCCGTTATTTGTTTTTTGTTTGTTTATTATTACCATTTATTTAACCACTAAATAAACCATTCAGTGCTACAAGGTGCACTTTGGTAACCGCCTTGAGGTCGAAGATAACACGCCTCTAGTGGTTAAATGGCGTCTAAGGCTTGTGGACCGTATTCAATTTGTTCTTAGCTAGAATATGTTACTGGTGGACTTTATTCAATATGACTGTGCAGATAAAATCTAAAAATTATATGTTTAAACTACATTTGTAATCCTAAGGGATCCAACTGCTAAGGTAATCGATCCCCATACTTAGTAACTCCTTGAACTAACTTTAAAACTTACATGTCCTAATGACGACCTACATCGAGGCCTGATGGAGGACTCGAACCTCCGACGGGAGCAGCAGCATAATCCGTAAACGGCTCCTCAGACCGGGAGGCATATATATATTGTACAGATGGCCTTTTTCGTTTGCCTGCAAAACTGACGAATGGCTCATAAATGAATGACCTTATTACTCTCTATCTGAAACTTTCCTTAATAGGTGGTTGATGTCCGTCTTTCATAGCACTGCCGCCAACCCAGAAGTCAGTGGATCTTGGAAACCATACTCTTTGCTGCAAATGACATCGCATGGTACGGTCCTACTTGTTGCACAACAGGCAAAATTTGTTGTTATGTTTTTAGTGATATGTCATAGCGATCCTGTGCACAATATGCATGTAGGGCTCAAAAGATGTGCGTGCAATCGGCCCCATCGTTCTATTATTCACGCTTGCATTTAGCGATTAAAGAGACACATCACAGTGGCCTGATTACAAAAGAAAAGAACAGACGGGTTTGTTGTGATGTGGTTTTTGATGTGGCAGAGCGAAGTATCCCTGTCATACAAACAGTATCTAGTTATCACGTCTAGAGGTGCAACGAGGCAGGAGCAATCGGCCAGTCAGCCCATCGTTCTCTCCTGCATCCAGATCCGCATCGCAGTTGGTTGCTTACGTGCAACACCATCATTGACGTCTTTGGAGGATAGTCCTCATTCGAAATATGCAGCTATTCTCTTTCGGTCGAACTCCTAAAGTACTCTAAAAACGCTCGCTGTCTTCTACGAGGCATTCTGAATCTATTTACGAATAACAGTCCCACAAAAGAACAATTACTGTAGACTTACACTGCCATGCCTTCTCCTTTATATATCGCATGTAGTTGGCGCTATTGGCCATGAAGTGCTTCTGCGCTGAAATTTTATTCATGTGTCATCCGTCATCGCCGAAGACGCACGCTATAAATTTCAACTGATTTGGTTGCTTCCTTTAGGCTATTGTATTTTTGATGCGAGCAGTGTACTTCTAAATGAAATGAGTAATGTGAAGTCGTCCCTCCTAGCATTAGATGGTAAATTGTGTGTGTGTTTTTTTTTTTTTTTTTTTTTTTTTTTTGTGCCAAAATAACACTCGAAGTTTTCAGGGGATATAAAAATCGTATTAAGAAACAAAATGAAAAGAAGAAACCCCGTCCTCGGTAGCTTCAAGTGATGGCTCCCTCACTTACCACTCTGCCAATAGCCAGGTGTGAGGCTGACTCTTCCCAGGCCATTCGAGACCTTTGGTTTTGATATTCGATGATCACGACAGGTGGCCACGATTGACAGTGGTGCAGATGGAACTAGCTGCTGCATGTACAGGCCTTGTCTCCTATTAAAGTGATGCTCAGTTGCTGTGGTGGCTGACGGTATCAAACACGGGTTTCTATCCGTAGTATATTGCATTAGACAACCCTTTATACAAAATCTGATGTTTTGCGGTATAGTATATGGGTTATAGCAGAGAACAACAGCGTCGAAATTACAACGTACGATCGATGGCGTACACAGCACCAGTCGTTGTCTACCTCGCTGTAGCTTGTATGAAACATCCGCTTTACATGACATTCTGAAATGCCGGCGCCTGTACTGATTTTATAGGGCAGGAGTCATGAATACATGGAAATGAGGAGCAACACACGTAGACACAATGGCGGGCAGCAAATATTCAAATATTTGTAAATGTATGGAACTTAACTACTGTTGTTACCTATCCATGGCTTACAAATTACTTAAACTAAACAACCTAAGGACAACACACACACACATATCCGAGAGGGGACTCGAATTTCCGTTGGGGAGCAACGACGCGTTCTACAGAAAGCCGCCTTAGAGCGCTCGGCCATTCCACCGCGGCGGCAGGCATCAGACAAATGGACCCAAGGAATGTGTAGAACAATTACTTTGTTGGTAATGGAATTACACGCTCCCATGTAAACAACATGCGAAACAAACATTAACATTAAATATTCCATTGCAATTAGACTGTTTCCTCAGTTGTTTAAATCAGTTTTTTTCGTTGATATTCCTCATAACAAGGTTTTCACTTAATATTTATTAAATACAGTTACACAATCCCGGACTGTTACCTGTGTATCAAAGACTGCCTCACTCGTTCAATTATACAAGGCATGCTGCAAAAATCCTCCTAAGTTACACAATGTTCTTGGGCGTAATAACGTATTTGGGGATGCTATGCAACAGTGTTTATCTGATGCAGGATTACAGTAATTGCACAGTCATGAATTCGTCTGATTGCTTAAATTATTTTATGTATTGAAGGATTGAGATCTGTAATCTGTTTTGAAGGTAGATGTAACATATGATAAAGGTCTTTTGGCATTTACAGTGACTTGCTTCTCTGTCTAGATCACTGAGTTATTAGGTACTGTTCCCACCCCAAACTGTTGACAGTTCTAAAGAAAAACGAATGCGCATTATTCATTATAAAAATATCGGGACTGCTGGGCTAAGGATAAAGCATTGGATTGAAAACAAGGAAGCTGCGGATTCGAAAACCGATCGGATCACGGATGTTTCAGTCAGCGTTTGAACCAAGTCGCCAACTGTCAACGTTGTTAGGAATCACCGGAAACGACACTTGGTTCGGATTCCACGTTAAACAGCAGGTCCACTTCCCCGATTGATAACCAAGGTAGGTTAGGTATATACATGTCGTCGAAGTGGCGTCAAGTTGGAAGGCTTGCACCACACCACTGAGCCACTCGAAATTGTTATTATTATTGATGAAATTTATAGCACTGTCAAAAGTTAGGGTTGAAACTGTGTACAGACACTTGTAATACTTCCTTTAAGCAGCAAGAAAAGATTGGTAGGGTTTGACTGCCACGAAAGTTTCACTGAAATTATGTTATAGGCTACCAAGAAATTCAAACGGATTGGCGTTATGGCTCAAAAAAAGTATTTAGGTCCAAGTTTCCACAATCCACAATCTTCAATGAAGTATTCATTGCTCTGCAGATGGCGAAAGTTTCGGTATATTTCAGAAAACATGATTATGCATATGTGTGAATATTAGCCATATGTTAACTACATCTCTGCCACTGCGAACATGTATTTCCTAAAACTAACTTTGCTGACCCAAATTTACTTTTTATTTACAAAAGCTTCTTCATCTGTAGGGTAAGTGTACGTTTAATTGAGATGAGTCAAATGATGGAGTTAATAGGCCTCCGCCGCGAGGGAGTAGCCGAGTGGTCAGGAGCGCCACATTGCGAATCGCGTGGCCTCCCGCGTCGGAGGTTCTAATCCTCCTTCGGGCATGGGTGTTTGTCTTGTTTTCAGTCTAAGTTACCATAAGTAGTTTGTAAGTTTAGGGACTGATAACCCCGCAGTTAAGTCCCATAAGCTTTACAAACATCTGAAATGTTTATAGGGATTATGGGACTAAACTGCGGGGTCATCAGTACCTCAACAAAATCGTAAAAAGTTCATAATTAGTTCCTTTTACCGGCCTCCCGACTTTGACGATACAGTAGCAGGAAGGGTCAAAGAGAAATCTGTGTCTAATTGCAAACACGTACCCGACTCACACAATAATAGTAGGTGGTGATTTTACTTTCCCCTCAATCTGTTGGCGACATTATATCAGGAGGTACACATAAAACATCGTGCGAAATTGTACTCAACACATTCTCTGAGAATTACTTCGAACAGTTAGTTCATGAGCCAACTAGAATTGTAAATGGATGTAAAAACACACTTATCTCTTAGCAACAAATAATCCTGAGCTCATAACGAGCATCAAAACGGATACAGGTATAAGTGAAAACAGAGCTGTCGTAGCAACATTGAATATCGAAAGCCCCCCAGTTACAAAAAACAGACGAAAAGTATATTTGTTAAAGACAGGAGATAGAAATACAATACATTGCTTCTTGAAAGACAGTTTGCACTCGTTCCTAACACTAAACGTAAGTGTAGACCAGATGTTGCTCAAATTCAAAGAAGTGGTGTCGACAGCACTTGAGAGTTGTATACCAAATAAATTAATAAAAGAAAGAGGTGATCCCCCTTGGTACACAAAACAGGTCAGGACACTGTTTCAAAAACATGGCAAGCTAAGTTTAAAAGAACACAAAATCCCCAGGATTGGCGATCATACACAGAAGCTCGAAATTTAGTAAGAACTTCAATGCGAGATGCCTACAGTGCTTTTCACAACGAAACTCTTTCGCGAAATTTGACTGAAAACACAAGAGATTTGGTCATATGTTAAATATACCAGGAGCAAAACACAAACAATACCCTCACTATGTGATAGTAATAGCTTTTATAAACTCATTCACCAAAGAAGACGAAACCAGTATTCCAGACTTCGGATTACAAACAGAGGCCAGAATGAGTAACGTTGAAGTAGATATCCTCGGAGAAGTGCAGCAACTTAAATCACTTAACAAGAACAAGTCTTTTGCTCCGGACTGTATACTCATTAGATTTCTATCTGATTATGCTGAAGCGATAGGTTCTTACGTAACATCCATATACAACCGCTCTCTCAAGGAAGGGTCTGTACCAAAAGATTGGAAAGTTGCACAGGTCACACATATATTCTAGAAAGGCAGCAGGGTTTTGGAACATATCCTGTATTCAAATATTATGAATTATCTCGAACAGAGTGATCTATTGACCTAAAGTCAACATGGATTTAGAAAATATGGTTCATGCGAAACTAAACTAGCTCTTTACTCACAGGAAGTGATGAGTGCTATCGATAAGGGTTCTCAAATTGATTCCGTTTTCTTGATTTCCAGAAGGCTTTTGACACCGTACCTCACAAATGGCTTTTAATCAAATTTCGTGGTTACGGCATATAGCCTCAAATTTGCGACAGGATAGGGGATTTCCTGTCAGAGAGGACACAGTTTGTAGTAATCGATGGTAAGGCATCGACTAAAACAGAAGTGATACCGGGCGTTCGAGAAGGTAGTGTTATTGCTCCTCTGCTGTTCCTTATTTACATAAACGATTTGGGAGGAAATCTGAGCAGCTCTCTTAGGTTGTTTGCAGATGACTCCGTCATTTAATGTCTAGTAAAATAACCTGAAGATCAAAACCAACTGCAGAACGATCTAAATACGATATCACTGTGGTGTAAAAATTGGTAATTGACTCTAAATAAAGAGAAGTACACATGAGTACGAAAAGAAATACGTTAAACTTTGTTTACAAGATAAATCAATCAAAAGTCTAGGCCGAAAAACTCCACTAAATACTTAGGAATTACTATTACTTCAGACTTAAACTGGAAAGACTCGTAGATAATGTCGTGGGAAAGACGAACCAGAGATTGCGTTTTATTATCAGAACCCTTAAAAGAAACAACAGAACTACTAAAGAATTTGGATACACTACTCTTGTGTGGGATCCTTATCGGGTTGGTTTGACGGAGGACATCGAAAGAGTCCAAAAAAGGCAGCTCTTTTTGTACCGTCATGACACAGGGGAGACAACGTTACGGAAATATTACAGGATCTGGGATGGGAATCATTACAACAACGGCCCTCATGGCTACTTACGAAACTCCAATCGCCAACATTCTCCTCCGAATGCGAAAATATACTGTTGACTGCCATTTACATAGGTAGAAAATATCATCAGAATAATAGTCGAGAAATCAGAGCTCGAACGGAGAGATTCAGGTGTTCTTTCTTCCCACGCGCTATTCGAGAATGAAATCGGAGATAAGTAGTATAAAAGTGGTTCGAAGAAACCCTCTGCCAGGCACTTAAATGTGATTTGCGGAGTATCCCATGTAGATGTCGAAGCAACTTCGAAGTTAAATGAAATAATGTGAGTCTAGTAAATAAACATGGGATGAATGTCAGTTACCACGTAAAAGCTGGTGATGGGGAATTTACGTATACCGTCGTTGCGGTGAGTGCGATGATGTTGGTTAGCAAAACAGCAACACAAAACAGATAACTCAAACTCGCGGAATGTCGACTGTGCAGAACTCTAGAATAGTCGCAAATGTTCAAATGTTTGTAGAACTTAAGGGACTTAACTGAGGAGTCATCAGTCCCTAAACTTACAAACTGCATATGAACTACCTTATACTAAAGACGACACAAACATCCATGCCCGATGGGGGATTCGAACCCGCGTCGAGTAACGGCCTCGCGCATCGCAGTGTAGCGCCTCAATGCGCTCGCCCGCTCCGCCGCGGCGAGAATAATTGCAACCTCGCTGCGGTGGAGGGGCCGAGCGGTCTAAGGCGCCTTGCTGCGGAGCTCCCGTTTGCTTGCCGCCGGAGGTTCGAATCCTCCTTTGGGCATGGTTGTGTCTGCTTGTCCTTAGGTTAGATTAAGTTAGATTAAGTAGTTTGTAAGCCTAGGGACTGATAACCAGAGTAGTTAAGTTACATAGATTTACAAATATTTGAATTGTTTTCATTTCGCAACCTCAAGAAATAAGTCTAGAGTAGGGGGCGTTCAGACGTTAGCTTTCCGGGACTTAGTTCCTACCTCGGCGGTACCCCATTTTCAAACTCTCGGCCACACAATTTCGTTACATTGCTTCTTTCCTTCAGAACAGCCAAAGCCACCTGCGGTATTCGCGCCTACATTCGTCCCGCAGACATCTCCAGCACGCGGGCGTCACTTGGGTTGCCGCTACACTAGGCGCTTCTACTTCTGCCCGAGGCATCTGATTACCTACACTGAGCTGAACGCTGCCGGATTTCGGAAGTCTGCGATTTTGACAAACACCTCAAGGCTTACCTACAGGGGATATGCAAGACGCTCCCTTCGCCGAGCGTCGTCTTTCTCATCAAGCGTTGACGCGAGACCATTTTTGCTACGAAATTCACGTGTCTGCAAATAGTTCGCATCTGTAACGGTTCGTCTCGAGATTATCTTGGTGTAGAATGTGCACAGGATAAGGTGGACAGTTCACAGAGACAAGTTTTTGTCCGAAGTGCCGGGCGAGTTCATTCCTTCGTTCGGAAGGGGAGGCCGCGTCAGTCCACCTGCCCCTGCCGGCCAGTGCTCATCGAGTGAGCGCACCGCTATAAACGGCGTGGCAGCACGGTCTACAAGCGCTATAGTTGCAGGAAGAGTTCTGCGTAGCCAGCTACGAGAGATTGTTTTCACTTTTCAGTGTAATTAAATTAATGTCGGAAGAGGCAAAAGAGAGAATAAAAATCCCATTAAAAGTGTCCTTGAAAGAGTGCAGTTTGCTACTGGTGTTTCACTTCGGACAATAATATAAAGTTAAAAGAGGGAGACAGAGAGAAAAATTAGTTGCTGGTAGTTCTTAAGGTTTTTCTACTCCAGGAAAAAAAGGAATTAAAAGAAAGAGATCTTAGATTTAGATGATTTTCATGAACAGGTTGTGCGGAGATTCAAAAACAATTTCCACGTTACAAACAAACAGCGCCTCACAATAAAGTAACAGCCGGCAGCGGTAGACGAGGGGACTGAGGCGCGCCAGTCACGGTTTGCACGGCCACTACGGTCGGGGTTTCGAATCCCCCCTCGGGCATGGATATTTGTGCCGTCCTTAGTGTTAGCTAGTTCATAAGCAGTTTGTAAGTTCAGGAACTGATGACCCCGTAGTCAAGTCCCATAACAACGTTGGTCATCAGTCCCTAGTCTTACAAACTACTTAAACTAAGTTAAACTAACCTAAGGACAACACACACATCCTGCCCGAGGGAGGATTCGAACCTCCGACGCGGGAAGCCGCGCGATCCGTAATGTGGCACTCCAGACTGCTTGGCTACTCCCGCGAGGCGCCTCTTTCAATGGAAGTTTTTCTTCATTGCGGGACCTACTTTAAAAATTAGGCTTCAGTTGCATTAATTTTTCATTTTCTCAATGTAATACTTACATGCTTTATTTTTCGTACAATTAACAGGCTTAACATTTACCAGGTGGCACAAAAAACAGGTTACAGAAAGGTGCTTTGGAACGCTTAGAAATAAGCAGTAAACGTGTCGATTATTTAAATAAAATAGTACCGTAAAGAGGGTTGACTTCTCATATATGTCGATGAAACTTACATTCGCTTTTGACATACGACGCCCAATGATGGGACAGATGGATCAAGTAATGGAGTAAAGGTCCCAATTTCAAAAGGACAACGTTGGATTATAGTACACTGTAAAGGCTAAAGGAAAAATTTACGTTTTATGGTCTACAATTCTGTAGATCAGGAGAAAGTGAGCATTCCTTTTAAATGTAAACATGTTCTATAATGCAGCGACAGAAATACCGACAGTTTTATTAACGCATTTTTTATTGTGGGTGTTTGATTTAATATTGTTTCTGACTGATTTTTTGAGCTGCATCGTGATGACTGCAGTAAATTGAAAACTAATGAAAAATTTTTCTATTTGCAAGTTAAAAAGAATTACCATACTCCCTGCATGCACAACAGTAATACTAACAAATCAGTTCATATCCTGTATCACAAATGCTACATAACTAACGTATAACGTAATATATATTTTGAAGTAAGATAGGTAATGTTAATAAAATGATGAAAATAATGATTACCAACGTTTATTTCCCTGCTCCGACAGCTCGTTAACTCCTATCTTTGTATCGAAATTGAGCATAGTCTTTCCTGCCCCTGATGGCTTGTCATCTCCAACGGTAGTACTGGATAAGAAAGGAACGTTCATCCAACCTCGAATTTCTTGTCTGCTCAGACAGTAATATAAGATAGAACAATGAGCTCCAGCCTACTAACAGTTCGAGAGTGATTACAGTATTATTGCAGAATACCAGTCGATCTTTCCCTAATGACTCGTCTGTTATTATGGAGGACGCCGAGGAAAGGGAATGGCCCTTGTGAATTATCAGAGATATTAGGAAAATGTGACCCACATCTGATTAACTCGTCAGCATGTAAGGTAGAATCGGAGGTTAACCAACAGGTTTTCTGGAGTCCTATTACTCTTTAACTCCTAATGTATTATCAAAGATAACTTGAAAGTTTGACACAGCTACAACAGCACATCAGCTATTATCGTACTCTTAGAAATAGTTGGAAGGTGTGGGATAGATCCAATTGCTCTTCGCATCCTAGGCTATAATCTGAGATAACTAAAAGCTTCGGCCCGTTTACATTGAGTTAAGTATTTAAAAAAGGGTATTTTTGATGCTAAGGTTACGTAAGGTAGAGAAGAGAGAATTTATAAAACTCCGGAAGGCAGTGGAGCGCAGGCTTCAGTGTAGAACGGTACTTCCCCTCCATCGGTAGTCACTTCCCCTCACTGCTCCGGCCGCTACCCCCACCGCTACTTCTATTCCTACGCTTGCCTCGCCGGTTGCGTATATACCGGCCGATTTATCCTGCGTGCGTTCTACACACGGCATCAATCAACGGAGTCGTCTTCGGCAATTACGCCAGGCTGCATGCACCGACAACAACCGTGGTTCATCAGGACTGACAGGTCCTCGGCCACGCACAATGCCTTGCCACCTCGCACAATGCCAACATCACGAAGTAATAGGTGGGTTTTCTATTTGTAATGTCACTTGTATAAGGCAACTGAGCCTTTGTTGATAAGTATCGTCGTCTTCAGAAACCGTGTTGTTAAATATAGACACACAATTGCTGGCACTCTAGCATGCACAAACCTCTTAGTACGTAAACGTGTTACCGTGCAGAGCAGAATGGCCTCGTGGTTCAAGGCTTCATGCTACGGACCGGGTGGCAGTTCCCGCCAGAAGTTCGAATCCTCCCTCAGAAGTGAGTGTGTGTGTGTGTGTGTGTGTGTGTGTGTGTGTGTGTGTGTGTGTGTGTGTGTGTTGTCCTTAGTGCAAGTTAATTTAAGTAGTTCGTAAATCTAGGAACTAATAACCGTAGTCTGGTCCAATACTTTAAAAACATTTGAACATTTGAGTTTTCCCGTAAGAGCGTGCAAAAATTTAATGGGTCGCAGAATCCGGCTTAACGAGATATAAAACAAAACTTGTCTTTGATCGTGATTTTATTTCGAACCCTAATAACAGCTGTGTGTGGGTTAGGAAATACCTCTGTAGTATTCACACCATCAAGTATGTTTTGTGATGAATACCTGGGGTGGTGTTATAAGTGGCAACCTCATTGGGCCATATCTTCTACCTGGAAATCAGAATGGCCACCTGTTCCTTTGTTGGTGGAGCACGTACTCTTGGGTTCTCGTGAGAGGATATGGTGCAAGAGGGTTCCTCCTAAAGAAAGCGAGCCACTTCAGACATAACAATCAGTGCAATCTTCTGCAACTAAAGTAATCGGAATTATACGCAAATCGGTATCAGGTAAAGTAATTGAACTCAAGTCTTCTACATAAATCGAAACGTGAGAAGGAGCTTACAGAGTGGGCATTGAAATGGAAAGTGAGATGTCAAGCAACTTGTAACTTTTCACAGTCTCCACTGGATAGTTAACGCGTTTAGTGAAAATAAAACGGAATTTTTCATTGAAAATTAACACATTGTTGATTCTCATCAAAATCCCTCACAGAAGTTAGCACCTGTGATATCTTCACTGTCGAGACTTCAGTGACGGATAACACAACTCCAGTATGAGAGATTCATATTGACACACCGTCTTAATATAGTTCTGGCCGGTTCAAAACAATTTTTGTTTAAAATCTTTGTATATATAAACTGTGTACAGTAATGACATGGGAAAGTTGTGCATTTTTTCAACGGTGAAGATACTTTATTCGTTGTCAACGCTAAAGAGTTTTGTCAGTTTTCTCCTTCTCTGTGTTGTGACCCATTGCATTTCTGTCTCAATGATGCTCTGTTTTCTTATTTTACTATGTTGTATTTGTCAACTCACGACGCGGCTTCTCCTTCTGCCTTTTCATACTGTATTGTGTCATTTCATAACGTAATAGACGCATTACCATTTCCAACTCTTACCTTCTTTGCTATAAGACATCTTACTCAGTGTTTAACAGCACACTTACTACATTATTTCTGGATTACCTTCCTCGCACTTGTAACGTACGTACGCTAGTAGTTAGTATTTCATTGTAAAGGCAGAATGAACCGATTATCAGGTGCCTGTTATAAATTGGCTGTATCCCTATCAATACAATTCCGCATAGGGATTTTATGTTTCAAATACGTGGCAATTGGGAGCACCTCTGAAAAATGTGAAGTAAGCGGGAAACAGTTATTGTAAAACAAATGAACGTTTCCGAGAACATTTGAACAGTGAGAGGTCTGAATGCATTCCACAAATTAAGAGCGCTCCATTCCTGTTTCACGAAGCTGCGATCATTTCAAGAGGAAACTGCGAGAACTGCAAATGTTTTACGTTTGCTACATGGTACCGCGCGTATGAAATATGGATCCAGAGAGCGACATAACGATCCCTGGCGCCCAAATGAAACTGATCCCGCTGACACGCATACGCTACTTCTTCATATTAGCGAAACGTTGTAAACTCATCAAGTCTCGCTGGTGCAATTACATTACCTTTTAATCGTATATAATTGAAACAACAAGTGGAGTACTGCTATTGACATTCGGCAGAAGTGAATTGCGGTGCATGGATCGACAAATACTAACGCGCTACATACGCAGTTCGTTTGTTAACGAGAGTCGGTGTTAGTGGCTTTTCGTCTCTTACCAGTATGAGTGACCTTGACTCTTTGCCATAATGTTGATATACTGTTTCATACAGCTAAATTGGGTACGATCTCGAAACGCTAAGATAAATGAGCTCCAGTATAGCATAAAAAGCATGTGGATTTATTATCTGAATTTCTTTGGCAACTACTCTTTGGGGTCTCCCATTTTCACCATCAGTGATTCAATTTTTTCTTTTATGATGGGTCAAATTTATCCTGAATGATTTCATTCTGAAAATTACTGGCAGATTAATGTTTATTGCTTAATACGGTCTGAAGATCCTGTTCTACATGTGTTTTACTTAGAAACTGAGCATGTTCTCTAGGTTAGAGACGATGTCGAGCATCAATCAAGAACAGTTCACTCTGTACGGATAGTTTAAATAATGCCTACATTGGTTTTCGTAGGTTCAACAGTCTTTGAAAGATTCACATTTGCCGCAGTGTAGTAGCTGAGCGGTCTAAGGCGTCTCGCTGCGGAGCGCGCGGTTGCTCGCCGTGGAGGTTCGAGTCCTCCCTAGGGCATGGGTGTGTGTGTTGTCCTTAGGTTAGTTTACCTAGGTTTAAGTAGTTTGTAAGCTATGTACTAATGACCACGCAGTTTGGTCCGATAGATTTACAAACATTTGATTTGATTCACATTTATATAAATTCTAGGGAACCGTAATAGCAACATTTCCCGTGATGGGCTTAGAAGGAACGAGAATATCTGGTAGGCCTATAATTTTTCGATGACTTTTACTATAACATTGGAGGTAACGAAAAGTATTCCCTAGCTCGTAGCTCTATTACAGAAAATGTGGCCAACTCCCAACAGATCATTATATTTTATAGCAGAAGTGCAGATTACCAACGTTTATTTCCCTGCTCCGACTGCTCGTTAACTCCTATCTTTGTATAGAAATTGAGCATAGTCTTTCCTGGATAAGAAAAGAACGTTCATCCAACCTCGAATTTCTTGTCTGCTCAGACAGTAATATAAGATAGAACAATGAGCTCCAGCCTACTAACAGTTCGAGAGTGATTACAGTATTATTGCAGAATACCAGTCGATCTTTCCCTAATGACTCGTCTGTTATTATGGAGGAAGCCGAGGAAAGGGAATGGCCCTTGTGAATTATCAGAGATATTAGGAAAATGTGACCCACATCTGATTAACTCGTCAGCATGTAAGGTAGAATCGGAGGTAACCAACAGGTTTTCTGTAGTCCTATTACTCTTTAACTCCTACTGTATTATCAAAGATAACTTGGAAGTATGACACAGCTACAACAGCACATCAGCTATTATCGTACTCTTAGAAATAGTTGGAAGGTGTGGGATAGATCCAATTGCCCTTCGCATCCTAGGCTATAATCTGAGATAATTAAAAGCTTCGGCCCGTTTACAAGGTTTATTGACTCCTATGACAGTATCTAAGTTATAATGATGACCAGCATTCCTCTGAATGCTCTTCAGATCTGATGGTAATGTAAATATCCGAAAGGTCTGCCTCACCTTCGGTTTTTCGTTGGATTCAATTATAGCATCAGAGATATGAGTAAGATATGCCCTTGTTTTGACTGCATGTCAGTTACTAATGTAGTACCAGAGATATCAGAATGATGTAGTCCAGCTAGGATAACTTATCCGCACCGTATGGTTGTGTAGGATTTAACTGGAACGTCCAGCAAAGTTCAAATTTCTGGTTCCAATTGCTCATCGCTTCCTACAGCGGTAAACATGACGCTCAGACAGCAAAATATTCCTCTTTAGCTCTTACGGTACTATGCTTACAGCCCAGTACTGATTGCTCTTTCGCTCCTACGGTAATATCAAAGATAACCAAATGGTATGCCACGGCTCTGATTGTTCGCGCCTCATACGGTAATACTGGAAGGTAAATCGAACTGATCATCAACTGCCACGGCAGTCTTGGGGAGAACAGTAAGCTCCTGCCCCTCCTGCCCTGTTCCACTTGCTCATAGGTTGCTAGTCTGTTAGAATCTAAGGTGTGACTTGTAATATCAGCTATTTCGCTGCTATAATACGGTAGTACCTTAGATAACCGAAAAGTCCAGTCCAGCTCCAATCGTTCATCATTTACTGTGGAACCATCGGAGATGAGCACGTGAGTATTACGGAGCTTTTAGGGAATACCAATGAGAACACCTGGAGGGAAGGCCACATTCTTTAAAACGAACACAATATAGGAAATTTTGAGATGAGGCGGAATGATTTTACTGACGGAAACTTACATTTCGCTTAAGGACCGCAAAGAAAAGAGAAAATTTTGTTCGTACGGAGGCATTGAGATTGGAACAGGAAGGTAATTTACTTTTAGTGGTAAGTGGTACCTTCCGCCACGCACCATGCTGTCGCTTGCGGATTATGTACGTATATATGTAGATGTAGGTGGGAGATAACCTGAATGAGCTTCCTACTCGCGGGTTAACTGCATCCGCTGAGCATGTTAGCATGTGCAGAACACAATGTACGTTTACAAGCTAATATTAGAAAGCGACAGGTGGTGGTTTAAATGTGTACTTCATAGCAAGTTTGATCAGATTGAAGACCCATTTATAAAGCTGCGAAGTTTTTAAATTGTTGTTGTCATCTGAAGATGGCCTCAAAACTTATATTTATAGGGCAATAAATTACTCTTAAAAATAACTCGTTACGGTAATTTCCGATAGGAATAAAAATTATACCTGTTTTAAATATCTGAAAATCTAACTCTTTCCAGGTTAGCTAAAGGAATTGTCTACTGGTTCATTACTAGTATAGAAATAAAATAATAAAATACGTAATTATGAAACAGAACTTTGAGTATTATTAGGAATGTTTTATACATATTTGAAAGGTATGTCGATCCATTAGGATATCCGTTTTTATGAAAACAAGGTAATAAAAGATAGATAAAATTGATAAATTAAAAGCGGAAATTAATTGACTTTTTCCTAGGTGCTAGCAAAATATGATAGAAATATAAAGTAGAAACGCTTCCTGTGTCACATGAAGATGGGATAAGAAGCCGAAAACCGACCACTGAACAAATAAATATTATTTGTAGGGCATTTCCTTTTTCATTAAGATGTGAAACTATGATTAAATTAAATTCTTCAGATATATTTTTGGGAGACATGAAGCCTTAGTTTCTAGCGTTGTTATGGTGCGAATAATGGGCCTTTAAAGACATAATTTGTGAAATGTTGCTATACAGATAAAGAAGTTAAAATAATGTATGCTTTTGTCGCTATTAATATAAACCCACCGTACATCGATGTACATCACTACGCTGAGTCTTGGAGGGATGGAAGAGAAAAAGCAGTAAATATATAGAGTACGCATAAGGCTCTATCTCGTATCAAAAAGAGGATTGCAAACAATCTCCTAAGACAATCATACCACAGATACTGATTATCAAACATGTATGTATGGACATGCTCGACTGCGTTAATGTCCGAATAGTTTGTGGGCCATTTCAACGCTGATACTGTGGATACATATTGAGATTGGTTTTGGTTGTTAAGAGCGCGTTTACGTAATTGTTATCTTACATAAAGAGGAGGCATCTCTTCTCATAATTCAATTCTGTTCTTCAAAAATGTGTTTTCTCGATTATATTTTGCTGAAAATTTTAGTCAGTTATCCCATTAAACCTGTAGTCATCCAACCCTTAAGACTCAACGTTCTTCTTCCTCTTTCTTCTGCGGCTATGTAATTATCTACATTAATACTATAAAATCTATTTGACGGTATTTAGCAGAGGGTACATCTGGTACTGTTAATTGAACCCTTCTTTCCTGTTCCTCGCGTGAATGTGCGCTTGTGAGGAATGAATATGTTCTGTGTGAAGCATACATCATCCTCCGTCATTATACATGAAATACAACATTTGCTATGAGCTATGCTTGTAATTAATATCGATTTCTCGACATATTTCATATCAAAAGTATTTTGTATGGTTCGTGCCTATTAATACTTCCATAATTTATTGTTCAATTGATGTCTTATTTTGTGACAACGTTGTTCTTCAAGATACATTATCTGCACACTTGCTTTTGTGTTTATGTTAAATGCTACTAGCGGATGTGTGTTATGAATTGTGTATGCTTGTTTTTCCCCTACGTTAAAGTTATCATCCCACTAAGATTTTCAAATTATTCCTAGAGCGTCACATGAGCTACACAGTTTTTCAGCTGCTTTAGGCACTTTGGATATCACAGTTGTCATCTCAGGCACCCCATTGTCAGCGCACTGTAAATTCACTCGATGTAAACAGTGGCCAAATTTTCCTGCCTCTACACAATAAAAAGGAAATTCTTAACCAATATTTTTAGAACTTAGAAAGTACTAAGCACACAAATTGCGTTGACGATACAGAGAGGTACAATATGACCTATGTATCGAAAATACTACTAATAATTTATATTTTCCCCTTTGGATTTCCACCAGTCTACAATAAAGTCACTACCGGTGGTGTTTGAAAATATCTGACATAGACACTTCTAACTACAAATTTTTATATGTTTGTAAGCCTAAGGGACCAAACTGTTAAGGTCATCGATCCCTAGGCTTACACCCTCCAGGAGGCTCACGGTTCTTTCTTGAGTACGTGAGTTGTGAGTCCGGGGTCCTGAGCTAATACAAACTTCCTTCCTTCTTTACTTTCCGGACTGCCTTTCCTTTCCCCTCCGTTCCTATCCTCACTCCTTCCCCTCCCCACCGAGGGCCTGATAACCTTAGCGGTTTAGTCCCCCTATCCCAACCAAACAATCCAACCCCTACACTTACGAACTACTTTAAGTACCTTATGCTAGTCAAACGCCCATGCCCGAGCGGCTTACGTGAGACCAGTTACAACTGGGAACGATCTGAATATTTTCTGGAAAACGAAACACTTTCTATGTAGCAGGTATGCAATTATGAGACAATGATTTTGTAGTACACCAGGAGTATGACGTAAAGGATGCTCAGAATGCAGAAAATGCGAATACAAATTGTATCCGGTCAGCTCCTAAAATCGGAAATCCATATCAAGAGCAATCAGCTGTACTAAACCCGAAACCTATGACACTTACTTTTCTTAAACTGGACGGTATTAAGTCCCTCCTCTGCCTTTCTTATTTTAGGGCAACATAATTTTATGGTTTTTTTTTAAATTGTGTTCATTAAATCTGACATAGCTATAACTCAAAAATACAATTTAAACTACCATCATTCCACGTACATTTTCAATCAACAAACATACAGTTTCATAACTTACATACATACAGTGGAGTAAAGTGAGACGAGGAAACTTGCCCATCGAGCCAGTATTAAATCAACACATTGTAGTCATCAGTTACGTAACCTATCCGATTAGGAATAGAAGAGGTCAGGCTTTAAAAATACGTCTTATCGTCTGCGAGAATCTTCCATTTTTCGAACAGTAGGTCCCACAGTTTGTCGGAGTAACCTGGATCGGTGTCTGCCAATGTAAGTTCATGTGATATTTCATTTCGAGATAACAAATTTCAATGGAATTAATATCCAGCGCTCGATCAGAACAGTCGATCAGATCGACCCAACTCGTTACGACAACAATTTCTGAAGGATTCAAGACATGTGAACTGCTAAGTGGTCCTGCTGGAACAGTTTCAGTTTATTCGGATAGGAGGAATTAAAAGGGGGACGAGTCTTAGGGTGGTTGTACACCCGGGCTCCTTCTATGTGGACGAAGGACCTCAGTTGCGATTTCATCTTGAAAAGTTCCATTAAGTGGGATATTATTCATGGTTGACGTCATAAAATTGTGTTCCCTCAACTTTCCCGCTGTGCTTTCACAGAAAGTTATTAGACGTACATTATGTCAGTAGGCGTCACACATTTTTTTCTAGCCCCGAGCCTCCGTATTTGTTAGGCCCACTCTGGGGTATTGTTGTTGTTGTTGGTTTCTGAGGGGACTAAACAGCTAGGTCATCAGTCCCCTCTCTGGGGTATCCTCTCGGTCGGAACCACAGTATGTTCCACAACACGCACATAAAGAACTGTGGCGAGATGATCATATATCCGATGAAGTATCAATGCCTCATTCAGTGACGATCAGTACCACATCGAGATCTTTTTATGGCCAACACTTCCGTATTGAACCACAAACTGTGGGTCGTGGTGTAGACCCCGCTGTCTGTAGCCCATCACAGGACTCTTATTCAATGAACTAATATGAACTCATCTGAAGGGGCGACATGGTGCCAATCTCGATCTAAATTCCATTCAGCGAAGGCAGTCTTATACAGCTAGCGATCATCAGAGGGGACTCGCAGATCTATTGACTATGAAACCAGCATTCCGTAAGAAATTACGGACGATTTTCGAGAATCCAGGGAATTTAATTGTGGATGGCTTTTAGAAACCATCTCTCCCTACGTGTGTCAACTAATACGTGGTCTTGATAAGCGCCGGCACATTTCCTAAGCCCGACTCTCTTGGTCATTGAAATACTACTGCCACACGATATCGCGTTATCAGCCTCTGAGTACAACGGGGATGAATGCCGCACGTGACTATAGTTTCCCGGACTGTGCCAGAACGGCATGCAAATACTGAGACAGCCTCACAGTAAATGACTGTTCATTATGTACGCGTCTGTGGTGTAGTGTGTTATCATTTCCATGTTACGCTTATTACACATCAGGAAACTACAGAACGTATACACAAATTTAATTACATATGATTCTCGGAGGACATGAACTCTAATTATTTTAGCTAACATTCTAAGCTGTTACGAAGTAGCAACTCAGTCTTGTTCTTATTTGTGTATTCGAGGCAGAAGTATCAGGGGATTCAAACAAATAATACATGTATACAACAACATATGGTAATTATACGTTATATCTTCGTGTCTTCGTCAGTAATAGAGCCAAGTTTGTTGTCCTCTACTACATGTATTCATTAGAAATGCGGGTGTCGTCAAAAGTGCCTCAGGGATGTGTGTTATGTCCGCTTATATTCTTTATTCTCTCTCTTTCTCTTGGCGATGTTCCCGCACATGCAGGGTTGGCTTGTTAAATTCGAATTTGGCGTGTGTTAATATTTACGGGGTGGCCGCATGCCCTTCCTGTCGCCACCCCATGCCCCCAGGAGGAAATGTATACCCCAAATGTCTGCGTAAGTGTTATATCTGTGGAAGTGTAACGAAATTTTTGCGAATTGTGTAACGGAAGCGGTACGAATGTACCAGCCCGGTGTTCACCTAAGGTAATGTGGAAAACCGCCTAAAAACCATATCCATGGTGGCTGGCACTCCGACTCTCTTCATTAATCTGCCGGGCGGAATCGAACCGGAGCCGGTACGCCTTCCCGCCTCGGAAAGCGGTGCGTTAGACCATAAGGATAACCGAGCGGGTACGCTTTTATTCTCTATATACGTGCTTAAGTGATCTCGTGGATAGAGTGAGCTACAATTTACGGCTGTATCTTAAAAAGTTGTCATGTAGAGGAAGATGCTGTTAATGAGTAAGTACAAAAATCAAGTACAAAATTTTTATTGTTGTTGTAATGAATGACAACTTGATCTAAACGTAGAGAAATGTAAGGCAACGCAAAACAAAAGGAAAACAATCCCGTAGTTCTAGTAGAACATCAATAGTATGCTACTTGGCCGAGTTACATCGAATATATATCTAGACGTAACGGAGCAAAGAGATATTAACTGGAACGAGCAGGAAAGGACGGTATTAGAGGAGACGAATCGCTACTTCTGTTTATAGAGAGAATTATAGAAAATCGCAGCTCGTCTATCAAGGGAGACGTATAGGGAGCACCAGTGTAACCAATTCTGGAGTACTAATGGTTTGTTTGAATCGCCACCAGGTCGGATTAAAGAAAGACATAGAAGCAATTCAGAGGTGTGATGTTACATTTATCACCTGCTAGATTTATAGCAGGTTCTAGGGAGATACTTCGTGAACTCAAATGGAAACAGAAGGACAAAGGATGTTCTTTTCAAGGAAACACTATTGAGTTTGTTAGTGGCAAGAGCAGTTAACAAGTGTTTTATTTCATTTGTTTTCAGATAGCAATGGCGTATACGACTGAAATTGACAAGAGAGCTGAAAGCTCACTTCATTTATAACCCACTAGCTGAAAACCCGGCGCTGCCAGGGTATTTACTTATTCCTGCCATTTTCAGGTATATGTTCATTTGTATAAGGGCTGTATGTCTGTAAAATCTCTTGGGAATACAATTAGTAGTAAAGAAGTAATAGATTAAAACTTGGTGCGTGAACGTTACTGTTGATGTGCTCATATCTCATGAACTAAGTGTCGTACTGTGATACAATTTAGAAGGTACACTGAACTATATGCGGGTATACTGTCTGTATAATTTCCTGCGCCTACAATTTGTAGTGTATTAATTATAAATTGTAACGTAACACCGAATGCCGTAGTTTTACTCCACGGACAGGGAAACGTTACTGTTTACGTGCTGATATCTCGTGAACTACGTGTCGGAATGTGATACAATTTAGAAACTACATTCAACTATATATGTGTATACTGTCTGTAAACTTTCCTGTCGCTATAAATTGTAGTGTTTAAATTATAAATTGTAACGTCATACCGAGAGCCGTAATTTTACTCCATAAACAGCGGAAAAGTAGTAAACGAGAAACTTTTTTCCTGTCATCATTTTCCTATGGTTGTCAGCGAGAAAAGTTTAATAAAGGTTTGAAATTATGTTTAAAGTTTATTGAAAGTCTCTAAGTACAGTCACTCTCATACAGTGTATTTCGAAAGTCTCGCCGCATTATATGACATTTTTTGCGATTTCTATTGGTTATGATGTAATATCTTTTGAACCATGTGCCGTATGTGATTCTTAACCATGCAGCAATTTTTACCTCACGGAATGTGTGTACCAAATTTGGTTGAAATCGGTCCAGTGGTTTAGGAGAAAATGAGCAGCATTGTCGCTAAATGTTGCAGTTGTCGCGCATCTCATTGTTTATGACGTCATATCTCGTGAACTATGTATCGTACGTGATTCTTACACTTACGGCGACCGTTCTCAAGAACTGAAGCTTACGTGTACAAACCTTCAGAAAGATTGGAACAAAACTGTACATTTGTATGCAAAACGTACAAATATACGGACACTCTGCTTTATATATTAGATTTACTGATGACTATTCCTGGGCTTCCAGCGTTTGTCAACCATCTGAAAATGGGCAAGACACCGAAAGTGCAGTATTGGCCTTTTCAATGAAAGCATTTTCAATGGCAAACATGAAGTTTTTCACAGACTTTTGAGACAATTTAGAAAACTGACATTTGAAGCTCATCTGACTGCGTAAATATTCTACTGCCACCAATGTAGCCTAGATTTCGATTAACGACTACTAAGCTATGTAAACATTAGTGAAAACAGGGCTTGCACAGCCGCCGTGGAGGGGCCGAGCATAGTAAGGCGCCTTGCCGCGTAGCGTGCGGTTGCAGGTTCGAGTCCTCCCTCGGGCATGGCTATCTCTCTCCCTCTCTCTCCCTCCCTCCCTCTCTCTCTCTCTCTCTCTCTCTCTCTCTCTCTCTCTCTCTCTCTCTCTCTGTGTGTGTGTGTGTGTGTGTGTGTGTGTGTGTGTGTGTGTGTCCTTCGGTTAGTTTATCTTAGTTTAAGTAGTTTGTAAGCCTAGGGACGAATAACCAAAGAAGTTAAGTCCCACAGATTTACAACCATTTGAGCGCTTGCAAAGAATTGAATAGGCGGTCGGTTTCTCCTCGCTCTATTTGGGAGTAAGGCAGCGCGGGTATGACCCTGCGTTGTGATTCGTCATGTCACGGATTGCACGGCCATTCGCGCAGGGGGTTCGAGTCCTCTTTCTAGCATGGGTGTGTGTGTGTCTCCTTTCGTATAAGTTAGTTTAAGTAGTGTCTAGGGATTTATGCAATGTATCAAAATTCGAAATATCCACTTGTTGACCTATATTTAGCTTGCCTAAGACTTAAAGAATGAAATAAACTACAGTCTTTTGTGTTCTAACAGGTCTTTACACCAATAATTATTAAACTTCTTGCAATACCTGAAGAAGATAGAAAATGTGTTCAGTTCTGTAGACACTCCTTCATATTTTTAACACTAAAGTAATATCTGTTTATACAGATGTGAGTTCATGAGAGAACGGAGTAGATGTAGGGAGATAACAGTCACAGTCATCTCAGCCTAACAGTAAAAGAACACCCTACAAAATAAGAAAACCAGAACTCAAGAAGATCAACAGCAGTATTTGAAGCATTACCTCTCCCATAAACTTAAACGCTATTTGCGGAGTCAAATGCAGATGTAGATGTAGAGAAGCTAGACAGCTGACGAGAAATTATGCTTTTTTTCATTAAGCAATTTAAGGAATCACAAATATTGATAGACGTAATAAGAAACTAAATGTGGGAAATGCCTAATAGGAAATGGCGTTTACAAAAGAAATATAGATTCCTAAAGGAACGAAATAGCAGAAAAGCTTCTCAAAGAAACATTCTCAGAAGGTGTATCAGAAAACTACAACAGAATTCCTTCGTCTGTGTACAAAAGAAAATTACGATGCACATCGGAAATGAATTTGGAAGATATGGGGCTGAGGCTGCACAAGGTACGATCAGAGATATTTTTATCCGTCGTCTTTCCTTAAAGTTACCGCAGTT
This sequence comes from Locusta migratoria, assembly GCA_026315105.1. NCBI lineage: Eukaryota > Metazoa > Arthropoda > Insecta > Orthoptera > Acrididae > Locusta > Locusta migratoria. The sequence continues at coordinate 213,159,264 of CM048755.1, read as the reverse complement.
ATCACCTCTTACAACAATGTTAATTGGGTATGTAAAAATACTGTATTTCTATCATCGGTTCTGGCTTGCCACAAATGTTGCTTGTAAATGCGCAGAGACACTAGATCACCTCTTATTGGTGTGCAGTGCAGTAGATAAAAATAAGACCGCTCTAACAAATATTACGGGATAAATTATAAATGAACGAAATTAGCAAGTTTTGTGATGTAATAACCATTCCCAGTACATATTTCATTACGTTACTTGTAAAGGTACTGGGATAAATGAAAATTTATTTTTGTTAATACACTGATCAGCTAAATCATCGTGACCACCTACCTACTATCGACGTAAATCCATCCAGTCGATATCTGCGTGATCTGATGGAGAAAGACTAAATATTTTCAAACGTTTGTTAAGCTTGTGAACTTAACTTTGGGTCATCAGTCCCGAAACTTAAAAACTACTTATAAGCTATAAAGACAACACAAACATCCATGTCCGAGGAAGGATTCAAACTGCCGGCGGGGAACGGCTTCGAAGAAAGACTGATAGACACACTCATGGTGCATGCAGTATCCGTGCGCGTGCTGCCAGAGTGATGAATAAGGAAGGCGTTTGATTTATCTGATTTGGACACAGGGAAGATTCTAAGGGCTGAGATGCTCAACGGCAAACCTCCAGATTTCACACAGATACCAAACGCTGTATACCGATTATCAACCAAAAATTCGATACATTTCGTCCTATGTGCTGTTGTCAACGAGACTGTGCATAAATAATAATAATAAGTAACACATGACGTACGGAGAAGATGAAAAATATAACAGTGGGAGCCTATTAGGTTGCGCTTTTGTGGGCACGTTACCAGAGCGTCAGTTTGTTATACCGAGGGTCCTGCGTTCAATCCGTGCTAATTGTTTACTGCAGTACGTTGGCAACTGTTATATGGGACAACGTCCTCCCGACATGTAAAAGGACTGTTCGGATTTATAGCAGTGTGTTCTCAGCAGTTAGCTTTTCTTCTTTTATTTGGAAGTAGGGTATATTCTTAGTTTCTGAGAATAAAGAGAAGCAGTCGGAAAGCAAGAATAAACAAACAATTATTATTATTATTATCTGTCATATTAATAATAATGATAATAATAAATGACTGCTAGATTGGCAGTACTTTTACATTTCAAGAACACGTTGCCCCCATATAACACTCGGTGTATGTAGATGTAGAACAATTTCTACCGTGATATAAAAAAAAAAATCGCATCACCATGGCTTGAACCCAAGACCCTTGAAAAGATAAACGCACGCTTTATTGACTTCCCCACGGGAGCCCACCACGACGCATTCAACTGAAATGCTGTTACTGTACTCCGTAGGTCAGGTTTCATTTATTATTATAGTTTACGCACGTTCTCCTGGACGACAGCATATAGCACAAATTATATCTAAAGTTTTGGTTGATACTCTATCGAAATACAATGTTTGGTATCGATATGGCAGTCTGACATATGAAGGTTTGGTAGTCAGCGCAAGTATTTCGGATTTTCGAGGAGTGCTTTGGTGACCCTTCAACAAGCGGTAAATCTACCTTCGAGGGGTTGTCATCATCCCTCATTACAGATCTCGGACGTCGTCGGATAGCCAGGGCAGACGGTGAACTGTGGAATAACTAACATCATTCGTTAATGCTAGAAGAGTAAAAGTGTGAGTGAAAATACAGTGCACCAAAAACTTCTAACGATAGGCTCCGCAGCCCACGACCCATAAGTGTATCAAAGTTAACTCCACTACATCGGTAACTAAGACTGAAACGGCTTCGTGACAATCGCTACTATACTTTGGCGCAATGGTAAAGCGTTGATGGCCTGATGATTCCGGATAACTTCTTCAAGTCAATGGGAGCGTGCTAATGTGTCATTTTCCACGTGAACAGCTCCTTGACAACTGTACTGCGGGACTGTCTAATTGCAAACTTGATACTATTGTAATATGTTATAATTTGATATTTCTACTTACGTGACTCGTGTTGAAATTAAACGGAAACATGTAGTACCGGTGTTACAAATCCTGTGAAGATAAATGTCGGAATCAAATAAATAGATACTTGAATTAGTGAATAAATAAGAACAAGTAATATTAAATTTCAGGACACGAAACTACTAATATTACTTTTTCCCTATAAAAACCACTGGAAGCAAACCGTGCAAAATTTGTGGTGTAGTGTTAACATATTGGTTACATGATTCATTGAGGCTTCTCATACCGTATTTAGAACTGATATGAAAGAGATTTTTCATTCTCAAAGGATTTGCTTTTAATTTTCAACGGAGGAAAATATTAAACATATCCAGTCAAAGCTTGGTTTGTACAATGAGGTATTAGAAAATGCAAGGAGCTACTGGGTACTGAACGACGTAGTTATACAGTGCTTATTCTTAGTTACTAAACCAACGGGTCTTATATTAACAACTGTAAATCAGATGGAATCCGTTACTCTGACTTAGAGAACACACTCGTGTTTCCCAACGACATATATGATCGTCCCGTGTTTGCTTTTCCCTTTTAGTATGCACCACGATGAACGATGGTCAGGCTTTACAAGCTGATCTACTATCTCCACTGCTTCGCCGATCTTCCTTTTGGTGGTAAGTTTCTACTAAGTTAATATGCAGTATTGTATACATTGTATTGTTATGCAGCATTTATGTTAACTACAGCTTGTTTGTGAGGCAGAGCGAGCCGAATTTAACAGTAATGCGTTAAGTAAGTAGTACCGTCCCACGTATGTAGGCAGGACCCACCTATTTGTCCGAAATAAACTCCGAAACTACTAAACTGATCTTAATGTAATTTTCAGCACTGTGTGTGATTTGGTCCAACTTAAAAGAGTTTTCATTTCCATTAATGACATCATTATTTTTTGTTATTGCAAATGTTATCTAGTTTGCGTTAGCATACAATAGATGGAGCTGGGTTTTAATATCATAAAAATTTGCAGTTTTATTTCATTCGTGATGAAATTTTTCACACCTTTATCTTCGAAATAAGAGAAAGATCACTATGTACATAAAATACATGGCGGAGGGTGCCATACAATAAACTTCGACACCATTTCACCAACCATCACGAACACTGTACCATACATGTATCTTTTTGTAGAGAAGTTTTCATACTCGTGAAGATATTGAATAGTGCATGACCAAGGGCACCTCGTACACGAATTTCACTCCATTTCACCAATCAACATGATTGCTGGAAGATAAATGTAAATAAACTTTGGAGGAGGAGTCTAACTGACAGGGGGTGAGAAGGAGATGAAAAGTAAGAGGGGACAATAAGAAACTGACAGAAATTGGGGGAGGAAAAGAGAGTAGTTTGTGCAGTTGAACAGAGAGATAGAAGGAAGAAGGGATGGACTATAGATACATCATGTAGGAAACTTTGATCTCAATTACATATGCCATCATTTACAACAGACGGGGGCAGGAGGAGACGCCCAGAGGCAGGGGTATGATCAGAGTGCGAGGAGGAGGAGGGTGAGGTGCTGGAGGAGGAGAAGCAGAAAGAAGTGGAGGAAGATAAACGGTGAAGAGAGGATCGACAAAGAGTGTGGTGAATGAGAAGATGGACTGAGAGATGTGGGGGTTTCAATGTACCAAGAGTGGAACAGGCAATGGATGGAGAAGGGGAAGGAGTTGGGACGAGGATGCGGAGAGGGAGCCGAACAGAGAGAGAAAGGATAGGACGAGATTGGAAGATTGCGGGGCGAGAAAATGGCAGGTAGAGAGATGGATAGAGGGGGGGGGATGAGAGGAGGAGGAGGAGAAAGAAAGATAGAGGGAGCATTATATGGACAAAGAGGGAGGAGGTCCATTAGAATCTCGTGGTCTACCTCTGCGATTTTGACCCCACACATTTCCCTCCGACGCTAATTCACGATTACTTGATGTCTTATGAACTGATCCCTTCTTTTAGTCAAGGTATGCCAGGAGTTGCTTTTCTACCCAGTTCTGTTCAGTACCTCCTCATCAGTTACGCGATCCACCTACCTAAGCTTCAGCATTCTTCTGTAGCACCACGTTTCAAAAGCTTCTATCCTCTTCCTGTCCGCACTGTTAATCGTCCATATTTCACTCCCATGCAAGGCAACCCTCCACACAAATGCCTTCAGAAAGGGCTTCCCTATACTTAAAGTAATATTCAACGTTAAGAAATTTCTCTTTTTTATTGTATATCCTCTGTACTGCGACCATCATGTGTTATTTTATTGCCCAAGTAACAAACCTCTACTACCATCTTATTGTTATGTTACCGAATCTGTTTCCTTCAGCATTGCCTGATTCTTTTAGACTGCACTCCATAACCCTTGTTTTGTTCTTGTTAATGTTGATCTTATACGCATCTTTCAACACACTGTCCATTCCGTTCAATCGCTCTTCCAAGTCCTTTGTTGTCTCTGACAGTATTAAAATGTCATCGGCAAAACCCAATGATTTTATGTCTTCTGAGTTCTTTATATTCATGCAACTGCTTTTCTTGTTTCCAACATGTAATAAGATAAAATACAACAAAGAGGAAAACAACACCGAACTGTTCGCTCGCTACACATGCAAAGTTTGAGCGACTGTGTAGGTAAATTATCTACAGAGCAGGCGTCAAGCCTGTAGACGACATGCACGGCTGCAATGGCACGCCATTTTAGTATATGTTGCCTGTAACAGCAGGCGAAATGCAAGTTGATTTTTAACGTACATATACACCATGAATGAATTTACAATTTTTTTTAACAAAGCCTATACTATAACTGTTTTAATATGCTCTTACTATTTTTCTTACTCTCGGCAGTAGTTGTATTCTTGCAGTTGTCAGAATAATACTGATAATAATAATTATTTTGGTTACAAAGTAATAAATATACGAACGGAATATATACTTCTGTTTAACTGACTCAAACACCGCTTTTGATGCACCTGTTTATGAACTTTATCAATATTCCTTGTAATTGTGCCTCTTTAGTGTGTCATTTAAAATAAAGAATTGTTCTGTCTGCAAACGTTATTAATTTGTTTCTTTCCCAATAGGTAACCTTGTTTTATAGACTATAGCTCTGTGTATTCGTCAGGAGTTAAGGAATGGTGTTCATTATGAAGAATTGTGAGAGATAGTTACGAGTGTGAGTCCGCATGCCCAATTTTCAGAGGCGAAACGAAACGTCGAATATTGCGCCATGTGGCATATGAGACCACAGACAGTCAAGTTAATTTAACTCGTGGCGAGCATGAAAAAAAACCATAAAAAGGAAAAAGTGCGGCGAGTCCGTTACGACTTCATTTAGCAGCGCGCCCCGACATGATAAATGCGCTCGGTGGGGAGAGCCAGAATTAAAGGTCTCCTTCCCCTCCCTCTGAGTAAATTTGCACCTCAAAATGCAGATTGGAACATTCGTAGGTATATGCCCAGTTATCTTGTTGTTAGTGGACATTTTGTCGGACAGTGAACACAGTGTAACGGGAGATGAAGAAAAATGGTAACTGTTACGTACCTCAGCGAACAACATCTCGCGGGATAAATTAACAGAATTACCAGGTTCTGAAACAGGCGATACTAACCATAGTGATACGTGATTTACCAATGGGAAATCAATATTATCACATGAAAAGCTAACAACATAAGATAGGTTGAAAAAATATCACAATGCGACACTGTTCTAGAGCAGGTAGGCGGGGAAACAATTGAAGGATTTAGACTGAGGACTTCCAAGATTTATCTGGATTATGCCGACATAATTCCGTTAAATTTAGGACATTTCAGAAGACTTCAGGGTGATTCAGGTGAAAACTCACATAATTTCTAAGGTAATTCTGCATGTGACAATAAAGGGAAGAACTCCTATGCATATTTGCCCCATTTTCGATTATTAAGGGACTGGTGCTGGTTGAAGATTACACACATCTATGAATTATTATGAATCTAAGTACGAATATTAGTCACCGAAACTCTGTGTAGGCTCTTTGGTGGACAGACCCTTCTTACAAGATTCGTCTTTCAAAAACTGATCCACTCATCTTCAAGTACTTATCAATGCGTTGAAGGATGTGTTATGTTGAGCAACGAACATCACCTCGGCGAACTTTAATGATGGTAATAAATTTAGTAAAAGGTACGATACGTTTTTCATGTGTATTCACCTTCGTAGCAAAAAATCGGACCTTAACCGGCCCTATAAACAGAAGTGTTAAGTTGGATGGTGTCGCAGATGTACACAAAGACTTGCTAGGTTAATGAAACACTCGTGCACTGCACCTATACAGTTATCTGTTTCACCTCGCCATTGCGCACTGGGTTCGCTTAGAGCAATACCGTGGTGAGACATCACGGTACGTCATATGTTTGTAAAGCTTATGAGACTTAACTGCGGGGTCGTCAGTCAAATTCAAATGTTTCAAATGTTTGTATTGTCTATGGGTCTTAACTACGGGGTCATCAGTCCCTAAACTTACAAACTACTTATAACTAGGACGGCACAAATATCCATGCCCGAGGGGGGATTCGAACCCCCGACCGTAGTGGCCGTGAATACAGTGACTGGAGCGCCTCAGTCCCCTCGGCCACCGCGGCCGGCGGTCATCAGTCCCTAAACTTACAAACTACTTATGAACTACCTTATACTAAAGACAGCACAAACATCCATGCCCGAGGGGGGATTCGAACCCCCAACGGAGAGCGGCCACGCGCATCGTAGCGTAGCGCCTCAATGCGCTCGGCCGCTCCGCCGCGGCATCACGATACTACCATCTGTTTCAGAACCGTCACACCTCTTTTAGGGCGTATCAGTCTCCTGTCCCATGATTATTCTGTCCAATATAGTGCCTTCGCAGCATTTCCCTAAGTTATATTTCACTTGTCTTCATATCCATTCATGGATTTATATAGTCTTCAACCCGTTTCATTTGCGTAACAATCAGAATGAACCACGTGTTCATAGGACTTGTTAGATTTATTTTCACATGTAGAATTATCTCGAGAATTCTGTAACACTTCTGAATCATCATATATAATAATAATATAATCAGTTGGCATTCAACCAGCAAATATAGCTGCAACGTCAAGGAGATTCAATGGTGGATATCAATGTTATCAATGCAGCTTTAATTGTTCTGTGAACTACGATTACTCGTACGATCGTGGAAGTCCAACACCAATTAGTGGGCATCATTTCGTACTGGTAAAATTTACAGATGTGTAAACAAAACCAGTTACTTGTATCGTTGTTAATGACAATACTATCCGCTGAGTAAGAGATAAGAAATAAGAATTAAAGAACAACTTGTAAAATTCGATCCTGCATTACACGACAAATAGAAAATGTATTTTTAGTCAGATATGACAACATATACTTAGGTAATAGTCTTCGAGAGATAGTGCAATCTTTTTCGGCCTATATGTACGAGAGGGAGTTGGAAGATAAGTTTCCCCTATCGACTGTGGGTAGAGATGTGTATGGAAGGAAAAAAAATGTAATGAGACATTAAAGATAAGACGTATCTTTATTTTTCTACATAATTTCCAAATACATTGAGACATTCCTCAAAACGCTTTATACGCTTCAAAAAGTCGTCCAGGAAAAAATCAAGGAGTTGCATACGGAAGACGCATTGAAAGGCTATGGAGTGGAAACATCCGTCAAAACCTGTCCGAAAGAAATTCGAAAGCACTCCGTCTGCAGGTACAGTGTTCCTCACCGTTTTCTGGGATGCCCAAGGAGTTTTGTTATTGGACGTTTAGGAGTATGCAACCATCAATGCTGCGCGGTATTGCACCACTCTGTCGAAATTGAAAGAGTTGATTCAGAAAAAGCGGCCTAGCTTTCTGAGATCTGACGTTCTGCTGTTGGATGAAAATGCGAAACCACACTCTGCGACGGCAATGCAAATCTTTATTGCAACTCTTGGATGGGAGAGCCCTGATTTTGTCCTCGAACGCCTTTTTTAAGCTTGTAAAGCGGTATGATAAACTTCCAAACTACTTATGAATTACCTTATACTAGAGACGACACAAATATCCATATACGAGGGTGGATTCGAACCCCCGTCCGTAGTGGCCGTGCAGACTGTGACTGGTACGCCGCAGACCGCTCGGCCACTGCGGCCAGCTATGATAAATGTCTCAGTGTACTTTGAAATAGTGTAGAAAAATAAAGATATGCCTTATCTTAAACATCTCATTCCATTTTTTCCTGTCATACACAAACCTGACCACAGTCAACAAAGGAAACTTATTTTCCAACTCCCTCTCGTGAATGTCTAGAGTACACCTAGAATCTGTAAACATTATTATCTGTATGTGAAGTGCCTCTATTTGCAGTGATATTCATTACAATAACGGTCCGGTTCTAAGGCAGCAGATAAGTAAATTTGAGTATCAGTAGCGCAGCTATTAAGGTTGGATCATGTGTACGAGTAAATTTATCAAATAAACATTGCATTCTGTCGAACCCGGTGGTCTTGTGGTAAAGTGCTCGACTGGAAACGGAAGGGTCGCGGTTTAGAAACACGGTAGGACCTCGTATATTTTCAGTCTGCGTTTTAACCCATACTTAACCTCTCAACGATGTGAGGAATCGTTAGAAACGACACGTGGTTCGGATTCCATGTTAAGCCGTAGGTCCCCTTTTCCCGGTCGAATAACTGGTGTTGTATAAGGACACGCAAGTCGCCGAAGTGGCGTCCAGTTGAAAGACTTGCACCAAGGAAATGAGCCACACGAAATTATTATTATTGTCATTGAATTCTTATTAATATCGGACTCAACTGCGTGGTTACTAGTCTGTAGCTTACAAACTACTTAAAGTAAGTTAAACTAACCTAAGGACAATACACGCATCCATGCTCGAGGTAGGATTCGAAACCTCGACTCCGGAGGCCGTGAGATCCGCAACTTGGCGCTCCAAACCACTGGGATACTCCCGCGCGACAAATACCACCGTCACTGAAATACGCAAAAATGGATATAAGTACATACCATTAATAATTTTCTGTCTAACTTATTGTAAACTGTACGATAGGTAACAGCATGCAGCCTGTCTCTTCACTTTGTGATTGTGTAAAATAAAATAAAATAATAATGAAAAATTTGTGCGAAGTAACGCACTGGTTAGCACACTGGTCTCGCATTCCCGAGGACGGCGGTTCGAATCCAACTATGGACATAGAGATGTTTCATTATTTCCCTAAATCGCTCCAAGAAAATGCCAGGGTAGATCTTCTAAAATGGCAATTTTGGAGCATATTCTCAGTTCGAATATAGTAAATTTCCTTGAAACGGAAAAGCTTCTTTCCATGAATCAGCACGGGTTTAGGAAACATCGTTCATGTGAAACTCAGCTTGCCCTTTACTCACATGACATCTTGCGAGCCATGGACGAAGGGCAACAGGCGGATTGTGTTTTTCTCGACTTCAAAAAGGCGTTCGACACGGTGCCACAGTGCAGACTGCTAACGAAGATACGAGCTTATGGAATAGGTTCACAGATTTATGACTGGCTGGAAGACTTCCTAAGTAATAGAACGCAGTACGTCTTTCTCGACGGCGAGTGTTCATCAGAGACGAGTGTATCGTCAGGCGTGCCCTAGGGGAGTGTGATAGGACCGCTATTATTTTCTATCTATATAAATGATCTGATGGACAGAGTAAGTTGTAATTTGCGGCTGTTTGCTGATGATGCTGTGGTGTATGGGAGGGTGTCGTCTGTAACTGACTGTAATAGCATACAGGTTGACTTAGACAAAATTTCTAGTTGGTGCGAAGAATGGCAGCTAGCTCTCAATGTAGAAAAATGTAAGGTGATGCGCATGAGTAGAAAAAACAATCCTATAATGTTCGAATACAGCATCAGTAGTGAGCTTCTTGATGCGGTCGCGTCGTTCAAATATCTAGGCGTAACATTGCAGAGCGATATGAAATGGAACGAGCATGTAAGGACAGTTGTGAGTAAGGCAGACAGCCGACTTCGGTTTATTGGGAGAATTTTGGGAAGATGTACTTCACCTGTAAAGGAGACCGCGTATAAAACGCTTGTACGACCACGTCTTGAGTATTGCTCAAGTATTTGGGACCCACAGCAGATCGGTTTGAAGGAAGACATAGAGGCGGTTCAGAGGCGAGCAGCTAGATTTGTTACCGGTAGGTTCGACCAATGCGCGAGTGTCACGGAAATGCTCCGGCAACTCAATTGGGGATCGCTGGAAGAAAGACGACGTTCTTTTCGTGAATTTCTGTTAAGTAAATTTAGAGGGCTGGGATTTGAAGCTGAGTGTAGTACGATCTTGCTGCCGCCTACTTACATTTCGCGTAAAGATCACAAAGACAAGATAAGAGAAATTAGGGCTCGTACGGAGGCATATAGGCATTCTTTTTTTCCTCGTTCAATTTGGGAGTGGAATAGGAAAGGAAATGCCTAGTAGTGGTACAGTGTACCCTCCGCCACGCACCTTACGGTGAATTGCGGAGTATGTATGTAGATGTAGATGTAGATGTACTTCCAAATTCTTATAAAAGCAATTAGAGCTTGTGTTCCGTATCTAATGGGCAAGCTGACTATGGGGCATTAAACCTTATTTCAAAAAAAGGCAAGAGAAACGATATTGTTCCCTTTCTCTTATGTGAGTCAATCGATATACCCTACTATGCATTACGAAATGAATATGATATGTCCATGTTTTGTCCAGAAATTGAGGATACTGTTTCTCACAATATGTATAAATTTTGTTTGTTACTCCTTCGTAATGTCTGCTAAGCTCATTTATAAATATTGTTCATTTATCCTCGTGATGACAACTGGAAAGATAATGGAAATCGAATTGAACAACGTTGCTATCCAAATGTCGTCGGAATGATTGTTACTGGAATCGACGTTATTATAAGCACATAAAGAAAATTTCAATTTAATTCCATCAAAATATTGAACTCCCAGAGAGTATTGAACCAACTGAAATATTTAAGTGTTTGTAAAGCTTTGGAACCAAACAGCAGTGGTCGTCAGTCTCTAGACTGATATACTACTCAAACTAACTTATGGTAAGGACAACACATACGACCATGCCAGAGGAAGGACTGGAACCTCCGACGGGGAACAGCTGCGCACTCCGCAGCGAGGCTCCTTAGATGTCACGGCCAATGCCGTGCAGCAGTCTTGAATCAGTAATAATTACTACTAGGTTTATTAGTGATTATTTAAGAGAGTGCTAATCGTTTGTTTTAACCTTATACGTTGTTTGATAGAAACAGTCAAGGATTTTTCTCTGCATTGGATGGGACTGTACAACTATTGTATCAACTACGGTATATTGGAACTGTTTGTCGAATGTAACTGGTATCTGAGGAAGTGTGACTTCGTATACCAACTGGGAGTGAACAAGAAAAATAGTAATAAACGGCCGTCAAGTATCGTGATTTCAAAAATTTTGAGCACATCTAAATTCCTTACAGTTACTATTTCATAAGCTAGCTTATTAGCTTGTTTGGGCCACCATTGTATTCTATAAAAATGTTCAAATGTTTGTAAAGCTTATGGGACTTAACTGCGGGGTCATCAGTCCCTCAACTTACAAACTACATATGAACTAGCTTATTCTAAAGACAGCACAAACATCCATGCCAGAGGGGGATTCGAACACCCGACGGGAAATGGCCTCGCGCATCGTACCATAGCGCCTCAATGCGCTCAGCCGCTCCGCCTCGGCGTATTCTATATATGGCAATACTCTGTCAGTAGCGATATTCTCGACAAATAGACCTTAACATCTGACAGAACATATTGCCATATTTACATGTTGTAGGAATATTGCTTTCACATTACATGGCTTTTAGTAACCAACCATCGTTTATCCGCAGTGAAAAACAAAATATGAAAGTCGGTGTCCCGACTCAGCTTTCAGGTATTTTGTTTGTGTTTTCTGTATTTCTCTCTCTCTCTTTTTCTCTCTCTCTAAAATTTTCTACAAATGAAAACACACTGGGAGACCGACAACGCAGCAGGTATTTCACTCCACACCCGCAGGCAGTTTCATAAACCTTTTGATTACAAAATCTCTCAGCATATTTCACTGACCGTATTCATACTCCAGGGCATAAACAAAATCGAGAATACTGTGATAACATCACTAATTAGCCGTAACCGCGAAGGGTGACACTGTAATTTTATAAGCAAATTGTGACATTGTAGGACAGATACAGTGTTCAATTTTTACTGCCTGCGAGTATAAATGTAACGGTGAGAACAAAAACTGAAATTACCACACTTATTCGCTTTCAGATATGATGTAACTTCAACACATTGTCCTCAGTAGCGATTTCTTCTTTGCCTTTTTATTTGTGGCGCATTTCCTGTCGACTTTAACATTGCGGCGGTCGGGTGCGTTAGCAAATATTGTATGAGGGTAACAAAGTTAGGGGGCCATCAAGATTAAACGAGCAGTAATTCAACATTATGAGCTGCGTTATGGCATCACAATGTCTGCTTACACGCTTCGGTTTACGTAGCTGCTGTCCACTGCAATGTGCTGAACCACATTTACAGCTCCAAAACTTAGGGCGTCGTAATAAATTTTGTAAATGACTGGGAAACGAAATGAAGCGAAACGTAGGCGCCTCTTATATTTGTTTAAATCTGTAAGGGCTTAACACACATTTAATCACAGTTAATTTTTCTGGAATAATATGTAACTTACCCCCAAGCAAGAATAGTTCATTTATATTTCAAACCCAGTAGATCTGTAATCTCAGGACCAATTTCAGGTTAGTAGTCTATTTTTAAACGATTATTAAAGCTTATTTTTGAATAGTTCACTTCTTTTGATGTTACAAACACTCATTCCGTCTTCGGTATTTCATGACCCAACACGGGAATAAATCACTTTAAAGAAAATGTTCATGTTTCATGAAGAGTCGACCAACGTGTTGCTTCCTCCTAGGTATGTCTCGCGAAGCGACCACAAGAATAAGATCATAGACATTAGTCCACACACAAAGGCATACGGGCAATCATTTTTTCCCGCGAACCATACGCGACTGAAATATGAAGCAGTGACAATGGTAGGCAAAGTACCCTCCGCCTCACACCGTCATTTGGATTGGGAAGTATTGATACAGATGTAGATTACTTTTTACTGATCACGAGTTTTCTCTTTGTCTCTGTAGCTACTGAGCGATTCCATGACGATGATAAAAACTTTCAGATATATATCAATTCGAATTACACATCGATGGTGGGAAGGTATTAGCGAATAGGCCCTACCGTTTTGATAACTATTGCAATGTAATACCTCTACACTTAACGTTTTACTATAGGTTCCTGGAAGCTATCCCACTTCGTATTCGTGAAAAACGTTGTTCAAACATGATGGAGCCCAATTTGACAGTAGATTGAGAGTTTACTCACATATGAAAAGAGAGTAGGAAAATGAGGTCCCGTTCTACGGCCAAGTCGTTTGCATGATTTATTCTCCTTGGGCAGTGTGAAAATTTCGTATACGAGACTCCTGCAAAAACTGAAGATGTTCTAAAAGCAATAATTCTTGCAGGCAGCATCATTATTCAAACACCAGCGGGGATACTAGATTTAGATATCAGCATAGTACAAAACTTAGTAGTTGACCCTAAATAATGATAAGTGTGAAGTCATCAATATGAGTACTAAAAGAAATCCGTTAAACTTCTTTTACACTATAATCAGTCAGATCTACAGGCCGTAAGTTCAACTAAATACATAGGAATAACAATTACAAACAGCTTAAATTGGGAACGAAATATTGTAGGGAAGGCGAACCAAAGGCAACGTTTCACTGGCAGAAAACTTAGAACATGGAACAAGTCTTCTAAAGAACCTATCTAAACTACACCTGTACGTCCTAATTTGTAGTATTGCTGCTCATTGTGGGATTTCCTCCAAGTGGGACTGACGAGTGGTTTTGAGAAAGTTAGGAGAAGGGGCAACTCGTTTTGTATAGTCGTGATATAGGGGAGAGAGTGTCGCGGAAATTATGCATAAGTTCTGGCGCAAATCATTAAAAGAAAGACGTTATTCGTTGAGGCGAGATTTACCTACGAAATTTCTTTCACCAAATTTGTCTTCCGACTGAGAACAGATTTTGTTAGCACCAGCCTGCATAGAATAAGAGAGATCGGACCGAAAACGTAGATGTTTCTTTTTCGCGCGCGCAGTTACAGAATGGTATCGTAGAGAAATGTTATGAAACTGATTCGATGAATCCTCTGCCATGCACCTGAATGTGATTTGCAGAGTATTCATGCAGTAGTAGTAGTAGCGGGTATGGCATTACTTCTGGGTAGATGCCACCCATGCATTGCCAATGGGTGACAATATTTTGAACAATTCTTGTAAATGTAACAGCTACTGAAACTTGTGCAAGTCTATGGAATTTTTATTACTGTATCGCAGACTTAACATTTTCGGTTTATCTGACATCAAGTCCCGTGCGTTGTTACTTTTGCATCAACAACGGAATTTATTTCAAGGTACTGGGGCGTACTCATTGGGAATTCCGTTCGTTATGTCAGAGATCAGAAGTTTAGAACCTTAACTTGAGTGACACGCGAGGCTAAGACGGAGCTTGAATATATAGCAGATTTTCGCTTATAACTTTGCCTCAGTTGTTTCCGGATTAGTGTCCTCATCTCAAAAGATAAGTTCACGTTATTTCGTTACTACTAAAAGTTTATGACATCATCAAAGAATGATCCTAAAATGCTATTTCGAATGCACACGGTATGTCAGGAAAAAAAGAAAAGAAAAAGAAACCGACCATTTGGCAATAGCAACATAGCAGTCCGTCCAGGAAGTGACGTCAGTCTGAGGAAGCGTGCACTGATTAAGAAAAAGGGAGTTATTCGACACTGTTTCTGTGTTCCCTTCTTCTCCGTGTGCAAAGACCAGATTAATTTGCGAATCAGATTATGTACACTTGATAGCAAAAAAGTGGGTCACTGCCAAACGCCAGCCAACTGACGTAGCTGTGTTGCAGGTTTTCTTAGCAACAAACCCCTGTGGGGTACAGTCGCATGACTATACACAATGCGTATCACAAGAGACACTAGAGAGCATTGATCCTCATGGCAATCAGACCTTATGTAAATTCCGTCATACAATAAATATTAGAATACACGTTATTAAAGCTGAGACAATCACACTTGTAAATAAAATTTCATTACAATAAGTGACAAATCATATACCTTCTCACACTCACATGTAAGAGTCGTATCTCGACGTATCAGGGCTCCCATATCACTCCAAACGCACACTCCCACAAAAACATTACACAGCCTCCACCAACTTTAACAGTCCCCTGCAGAAATGCAGGGTCCATGGATTCAAGAGCTTGTCTCCATATGAGGACACGCCCATCAGCTCATAACATAGCTTCTTCAACACTTACGGATACTAATTATTTTAAGATTGGATTCCTTTATCTGCACAAAATGATTTTTATAATCAGTGAAATGGGCAGCATTGGTCGTAAAACCTTGCTTTTTATTTTAATCAAATCGATTTCAGTTACACAGTAACCATCTTCAGTTTTGAAGAAAAAATATCACGAATGATCTTAAATGAAAGAAAATGACAAATATACGAAAGAGGCATGTCATGTTATAAAGAACGTATTTGTACATGGATAAAATTTTAACGTGTCAGGCACAAGATAAATTTGCACTGAAAATAGTTTCTATGGAACTGAATTCTATTTGCTAAAAATCAAAAGCAAGATTTTACGACGAATAGAACCAATTTCACTGGTTATAAAAGTTATATTATGGCTACCTCTGCCAAATTAGCATTGCGATTGTATATTTTTTCATGACATGAAGTATCAAATCTTTCGCGATTATAGCTACTTGAAGAATTACATTTGAATTACACCGAAGAGTATATGCAACGAGATCAGCTATATTGTTACCCTGATTGTAATTTTCATAATCTCAGAACTTAGTCTCGTAGAAGATTAGCTTTGTGTCTTTTATGTTTAAATCGGAAACATAATATATTAACATTTCAAGTCTTGAAGACGAATATGAGTAAATTCAGAAGAAATATATTGGTAAAATCGGTGCTTCAAACGTAGTTAAACCTGAATGGTAGATATTGAGGCATACAAGCACACTTCTAAATGTTTTATAGCCTTGTGCCTCATATATCTTGCTGTCCACTTGCTCTCACTGCAATGTATACATCTCTTAGGTACACTTGACAGCCAAACAAGGTGGGTCACCCCTGAATACCAATGTGTTGACTGCACTTGACAGTATGTAACCAACATAGCAACGCTGTGTCGTAGGTCATCGCAACCCTGCGCTGTACAATCACAGACGACACACGATAGGTACCACAAAAGACACTATAGAACTTTTCTCCTTATGTTAGTCAGTACACATGTAAACCAAAACCGATATACAACGAATATTAGAATACACGTTACTAGACATGGGACAGTAACATTTGTAAATTAAATGTCATTAGAATAAGTGACAAGTTTGTTTGTATAGCTTATGGGACTTAACTACGGGGTCATCAGTCCCTAAACTTACAAACTACTTATGAACTAGCTAATCCTAAGAACGGCACAAATATCCATGCCCGAGGGGGGATTCGAACCCCCGACCGTAGTGGCCGTGCAGACCGTGACTGGAGCGCCTCAGTCCCCTCGTCCACCGCGGTCGGCAAGTGACAAGTCATATACCTTCTCACATTCATATAATGACATGATGAGTTGTTGTTCATGATATGAATTTGAACCCACTGTTAACCAAGCAAAGCTTAGGTGTTTGATCGAGCTCGTTAGGTATACAGAGACGTAAAACACTGACGTCTTCATGATTATCAGTTTACAACGCCGATGTCCGAACCCGGAAATAAATGATACATTTAGCACTGCACCAGAAATTGCATTAAGCTAATTTTGTTGCTGATAGGTAACTACTTAATATATTTAATATAATGCAACTCTCGGGTATCAAACGCAATAAAGTTGTGGAATAGAACGCAGTACCTATATAAATTGTTAACTAAGTACAATAAGATGTCACATATTTAACTTATTCACAAATAGCTTTATATTGGCATCTGAAACAGAGATACAATAACTTTTTTTAATATTTGATTATTTACCCTGTTTTCCAAAAATGGAATGGTGTATCTTACCAGACTGGAAGTGAATACAGTCCGTTTCAGGACAAGAGTGTGCAGTATACAGGGTGTCCCATTTATCTTGACCACCCAAAATGACTCTGAAACAACTAAGCTATTGTAAATGGACTTTTACCGGTATCAGTGTAAGGCAGGGACCAAAATGTAAATATTTTGGAACATTATAAAACGAAACATACGTCTTTTTTACACAAATTTATGTGTTTTTAAATGGACAACTATATTATTTCATCTGTAAACTATAGGATGACAAATGACGTAAACGCACGTTCTGAGCAGCCTGAATCTCAGGACGTGCGCTACTCGCGCCAACGCCATTGTTTATGTGATTTGTCATACTATAGATTGCTGATGAAATAATGTAGGTTGCCCATTTAAAAACACATAATGTTGTATTAAATATACATATGCTTTCGTTTTAGAATGTTTCAAAATATTTACATTCATGAGCCTCTGCCTTACATTGATACCAGTGAAAATCGTTTTACAATAGCTGTTGTTGTTCCAGAGATATTTTTGGTGGTCAAGATAAATGGGGAACCCTGTATATTTGTTGCTTAACAATTTGGAGCAAGTCGTCGTTCTTCACTAATTTTGCTTTTTATTAAAATCAGCTTCCGCTGCAACTTGATGATGATACTTTTGCAATTCATCTGCATTTTTCAATGGTGTAGTAATGTGCTGTTAGACTGAGGCCTTCCCTTATACAGGAATTATCACCGCAGCACGGCTGAAGATCAGTTGCAGCAGGCTATGAATAGGCAAAATGTTTAAATGTGTGTAAATGCTTATGGGACCATACTACTAGAGTCATTGGTTCCTAAACTTACACACTACTTAAACGTTCTTACATTGTGCACTACAGATTCACCCATGCGCGAGGGAGGACTCGAATCTGAGGCGAGAGCGGCTGCGCGATCCATGACATGGCACGTTACACGACGGAACTACTCCGCGCGGCTGTGAATAGGCGTGAGGGCGATTTGAACGATCAAATAACGTCTTCCTATTGCCAGTACATTGGAGACTTGCCGGTATTGCTAATTATGTTAGTCAACTATGTGATATTTTACGCACTTCAATCAACTGTACTGAGTTATGTAGCTAAATTTCCGTAATAGTCCCCTTTCATATTGGTAATTTAATCTGTACAGTGGTCACATTTACTTGACATTAATTTTTCACTCTGGGAAGGTCGTTCCACGCTTAAATTGTAAACACTTTTGTATTTCATATAATGAATTGCCTACACTCTACATTAACTACCAAAAGACCAATAGCAGAGACGAATGCAGCAGTGTCATGTTACTTCTATGGCACCATGCTCGTCTGGTGATCTAAACTAAAAATACTTGATATCTAAGATACCACTGGACTTGTGATGTGTTTGGCCTTTTCCTTTCCTCAAGCGACATCCATTAACAAAATTACAAGAAAACTCTTTGCAATGTGGAAACGAAACGGAGTATCTGTTTAATTTACTATTTCAATTGTTAACAACCTTCTTTAATGCAGGAAACATCCTTGAAGACTAGTTTGTTATTAGTTCAATCATTATTGATATTTCTTCAGTCACAAAAGCTTTGCTTACACGCATTTTTAACGCTGCACTTTACCAGTGAACCCAGAACAATGGTTGATTGATGGTTTTACATGATATAAGTAACTGGGGTACTTTGCTGTGTATAGCTACAAATTTGTAGCCAAGACCATGACTTGTTCGTGGCTCAGTTGCTGGTTGTAGTGACTTTATTCTAAGGGATGGCCATGTCTGATATTAATCTACTGCTGTTTGGGTTTCTACTTGATTTCGTTTACCCTGCTATGTTAACCGATATTGACATTTCTGAAAATCAAGAGTTTCTTGATCTTTATACATTCGATTTCGAATACGATTTGTAAGGTTCCTTAATACATAGACCCAACAACTCGTGGGAGCAGGCGTTGTAGTCTGATTTACAAATATTTATCAAACAACAACACATTTAAATGTTGGATGTAAATATTCGAAGGCTCCATCACAGACACGGGTTTGAATCATTTTCATTATTTCTTAACCAAACATGAATGTAACGGTGTGAAAGCAGTGAACAGGCTTGTTAGTAACCTATATATTACATATATTTCAATGAAGATGAATAAGCGCGAAATTGCACATTTCCCATATCTAGAATTAAGTTCCTGCGTTAATGTAAATAATTTTTAATATTTTTTCTTTTGAATTCTCAGATGAATTGATTACAGTACGCGAGCGAATAATTAGTTTACTCTATGTTTCTTCTCGCTTCCATCTAGAGTAACGTATTTCTTTAGTTTCACAGGAGTCATGAAATTCAACTTGTATGATTTACAGTAAATTTTCGTTGCAAGAAAGTAAGCTTTCGTCGTGATCTAACAAAGTAGGCGTTTCATTCCTTTGTATTTTGAGGCAAACCAATAACGTGATGGCGGATTATATAGCTCAATCTTTGAAATTGTGTATGCTTTATGAAAGATTCTATTATGACTAAATTTGCTATCACTTCGCTGAAATTACGAACATTATTATATTTGGAATCCTGGATTATGAATAATTGGACGTTTTAAATATCGACAGCGTAAACAGCGAATTCGGAATTATCAGCAGATATCGTCGCATTTTTTACCAAAACCACGACTCCCGTCTGGAATGCGCATGAGACGCGCATGGTTTTCGCATTGCTTATCGCTACAACGCTCTTCCCAGCTCAGAGTAGAACTGGCAATATCGTGGCAAATATTTGGCAACATTGTGACCGTGTAATTACTTCCACAAGAGGTAATGATTTGGTTCACTAAATTCACTTAACATTCCTTTTCCATTTCCATGATCCTTATAGAATAATCGTTATGTATGATGAGACACTGAGATAAAAAATTAAATTTTTGGACCCAAGGAATGCCGTTCTTTGTATAAGCGACAACATTTGTAATACCGAGTGATCAAAAAGTCAGTATAAATTTGAAAACTTAGTAAATCACGGAATAATGTAGATAGAGAGGTAAAAATTGACACACATGCTTGGAATGACATGGGGTTTTATTAGTACCAAAGATAAAATAAAATAAAAGTTCGAAAAAGTGTCCGACAGATGGTGCTTCATCTGATGAGAAAAGCAATAATTAGCATAAAAAATTAAGACAAAGTAAAGATGTTGTTCTTTACAGGAAATGATCAATATGTTCACTATCATTCCTCAACAATAACTGTAGTCGAGGAATAATGTTGTGAACAGCACTGTAAAGCATGTCCGGAGTTATGGTAAGGCATTGGCGTCGGATGTTGTCTTTCAGCATCCCTTGAGATGTCGGTCGATCACGATACACTTGCGACTTCAGTAACCCCAAAGCCAATAATCGCACGGACTCAGCTCTGGGGACCTGGGAGGCCAAGCCTGACGAAAGTGGCGGCTGAGCACACAATCATCACCAAACGACGCGCACAAGAGATCTTTCACGCGTCTACCAATATGGAGTGGAGCGCCATCCTGCATTTTGGTTCTAATAAACCCCATGTAATTCCAAGCATGTGTGTCAATTTTTACCTCTCTATCTACATTATTCTGTGATTTGTTAAGTTTTCAAATGTATACTGACGTTTTGATCACCCGGTCTATCGTGATGCGTTGCGTGGCTCAGCACTGAATATCACGGAGAGCAAGAGCCGCTGTCGGCAGCGTGTTTGAGACTCTGTGACTCCTCGTGTAACACCTGATGGAACGACGGCGTCAGTCGCCTGCTCGAATTGCGCTCTAGGACCATCTGCGTATGAGAATTTTTTTTCAATTTTATAGCTCTGGGAATTTACGAGGAGAAATTTTTTAACGAAATCAAAAGATAACCTTTGGACATTAAATCTCCTCGGAAACTTGTCTCAAGAATTTGCAGAAATGGCCATATATACCTGCTTGGTTCATGCACTTTTATATACCACACAAACGCCTCTGAAGAATTTCGAATCGACCTTCAGCGATACGAATTACATTTCTCATCATTTCTTAGCACAGGCCTCTCCAACTCGAGCACTTAGTGCTTGCGCGCCCCGGTGCCGCGGCGTCACAGAGACAACGCGAAAGTTTAGCAAGAGCACGAAAGGTTTGGATTTATGTGTAACATTTTTAGTGCTTAATAGGAAGATTTTTTAAGGCTGATGAGAAACCACAATGCTTAATATAACACTCTACCATAAATATAAAAGCTGTGTCACTACATTCCGTAACACACGAGGGGACTGAAGGAACAGACAGAAGGGAACTGATTACTAAATTAAAAACACTATTGCCACGATCTGAAGAGGCACGTCTTGTTTATTCTGAAAGAAAACCAAAAATATACCTTATTTAATTGTACTTATGGCCATATCCGGGAGTACACAGTCATTACATAAAAATTTCGAAGATAGGTTTGAAGAAATAAAAGTTCACTCAAAAGATTTTATGATGCCTCTTTCTCTGCACGCAGAGGATGTCGCATCAAGTCTCGAAATTGAGCTGTCAGAACTACAGTACAATTCAATTTCGACGACTGCTATTACCATTAGTCTACAGTAGTGATTTAAATTCCTTTATATGATGGCTTTGATGAACAAGAATTCCTGAGGATTCATGTACTTGCCCTAAAATGTGTTGCAATGTTATGAGCAGCGTTCCTTTCTGAACAAATGTTCCCAATTATGAATATTAACGAAACAAGAATAAGCTCAAGTTTAATGAATCGTTGCAATCTGTATTTCCAATTGTAAGCCGGCCGCGGTGGCCGAGGGGACTGAGGCGCTTCAGTCACGGTCTGCACGGCCACTACGGTCGGGGGTTCGAATCCCCCCTCGGGCATGGATATTTGTGCCGTCCTTAGTCTTAGTTAGTTCATAAGTAGTTTGTAAGTTTAGGGACTGGTGACCCCGTAGTTAAGTCCCATAGACTATACAAACATTTGAACATTTCCAATTGTAACTGCCAAAACTATTGTATCTAATATGAAAAAAAAAATAGTTTCTTCAATGCGATGCCAAAGATCAACAAAGAATGTTGAAAATCAGTATAAAATAAAGGGGCCCATTAAAATTGTTCTTTCTCCCTATAAACAAAAATTGGCATTATCATTATTATTATTGGTTTTAATACGTCACAAAGAACACGACTCTCGCGTCGCTACGCGCGTTGTCAACGCGTCCCGCTGCAACCACTGCCCTGACAGCGCTGTGCCTGCCTCACGTGCCCCATACCACCGGCGCTGCAGCAGAGCACCGGTGCTTTTCCCGGTGCCGGCCTATGCTCGCGAAGCACCCGAGTTGGAGAGGCCTGTCTTAGCACCTACGTGCGTCTCATTGATGTGGCGAGGTTTTCTTTTTCGGCATTTTACTGAATATAGTACACAGCGTACTTAGAATACAATGAAATACACGAAAAATTCGGTTACTGACGAGGGTGACGAATTTCACGCAGCAACTACAACTACTCTCGTTTTCGACTTTAAGAATTATCTGCATCAGCCATGACAATGGCATTGAGGAGGAGATGAACGCTGCAGCTGTTCGCTTGCTCCATGAAAGTGTCGATATACTCCGAAAGAGTATGAGGCAGGGCCCCTCAGTCCCAAGCTGGCTCGAGAGTAGCTTTTGACCTCCTTTATGATAGAGCTACACACTGCTATATCGGACTCAGAAATATTTGTGGCAGGTTATACTGCTGTCTAGTAAACACCTCAGAAAAGCAAAGACAATGCAAAATGATTTTGAAATTACATCTTCCCGGCGCAAATTGTGACAATTGAAGCTAATAATTAATATGTGTTTGATTCTCGGCATGACTATTAACAAAGATTCGTCAAAGTTCGAGATATCGATTAGCAAAATAAAGTTGAGAGTTACACATCTAACGAAATACCTGTGGTACAATTGTAAACAACGTAACTGAGAACAGCACGTTTTGACGAACGGGAAAGAAATACTGCGTTATTGACACAACCCTTACAAGATTCAAAAAGTCTTCTAACGAGAATTCCAACCCTACGGTTGTTAGACCTCTACTTCAGTATTGCTGAGCAGTGTGCCAATATTACCTGACGAAATACAGAGAGGACATCGAAGAAGTTGAAGGAATGTAACGGGCCGGCCGCGGTGGCCGAGGGGACTGAGGCGCTCCAGTCACGGTCTGCACGGTCACTACGGTCGGGGGTTCGAATCCCCCCTCGGGCATGGATATTTGTGCCGTCCTTAGTGTTAGCTAGTTCATAAGTAGTTTGTAAGTTTAGGGACTGATGACCCCGTAGTTAAGTCCCATAAGCTACACAAACATTTGAACATTTTTGATTTTTTGAATGTAACGGATTGTGTAGTACAGTGAATAAGAGAAGAAGGGGGCGGACTTCTTCCTTTTTTTCTTTGAGGTTGGAGGGGGGAGAGGGCAGGGTATGATTTGGGGAAGCAATATTAAAGCAAAAGCGTTTCCACTGTTGCACGTTTTTCCGTGAGATTTCAATATCCAACCTTCTCTTCCGAAAGCAAACAACTTTTGTTCCCACTACCATACAAAGTAAGGTATTACAACTGTAAGAGTAACAGAAGTGAAGTTAGAACTCGCACATAAAGATTTTAGTACTGTTTCCATCGAGCTTCGTATGAGAGTGGAACAGTTGAGAACTTGGAGCGATTCTATGAACCCCTTTTTGCGAAACATTGAACTGCGAATAACAGAGCAATCGTGTATCATTGCGATTTAAATGAACTGCATCAACAGAAGGTAATTTCCGTCGTACAGGATTTATTGTTGCAAAGACATTGAGTACACTTAATAAGTGCACAAAATTTGATTGATGTAATATGTATATACATTTTGCGATGTTGCCACCAAACCTGTTCAATTTTACAACTCACTTAGTTATCTAGGTTGAGTACATATTTTATAAATCCAAGATCTAATGCAGAGCTCATGTGAAAGAAGAGTTCCCTACGTTGTACGAACGCAATCTAGGTGAAATATTATTTGACAGCAACTTTTATCATCATTCTAGTTTTTAACCTCCTTAATTATTTGAATGAAATGTCAAAACATTGTTAGTTCCTTTTTGTCCTGCTTTCCCACAGTTGCTTTTTTATATTATAATGTGTATATTTTTTGTAATCCGTTTATGCAACTGGATAATATAAGTTTTACATTGCCATATGAATTTCGTCTTTATTTGTGAGGCATCATAAGTGGCAATATTTGGTGGATGCTGGTTTACATGTAGTGCTGATTAGTGACTTTCGGTTTGTTTTTGTTTACAATTTTATTCTGGCTCCACTGACAATTCGCCGACAGCTGAGGGACGCTGGACTGCACGCACAATGGTCCTCCGTGAAACAAGAGCGAAGAACATTTTTATACTGGCTGGCATTTTCAGATCTTCATCTGAGGGCATCGTGAAAAAAAAAATTCAGTGACGAGAAAGTATTTTTCAGCAGTAACGACGGTCCAAGAGTCGTTTACAGGCTGATATTCATGAAAACGACAGTGTTTTACGTCTCTTTATACCTAATCGACCTCGATCAAACGCGTAAGCTTTGGTTGGTTAACAGTGCGTTCAAATTGAGGTCACGAAAAATAACTCATTATGTCAATAAATGAGCGCGAGAAAGTATATGACTTGTCACTTGTATATGTCTCTCGCATCTATAGTAACGTGCATTATAATATGTTGTATGTCGTTTGTGGTTTACATGTGGACTGACTTTCATAAGTGTCTTTTGTGGTATCTATCGTCTGTAGTAGTCAATCATTGTACTGCACAGGGTTGCGACGTCCGGCGACACAGCTCTGCTATGTGGATTGCATACAGTCAGGTGCACCCAACACACTGGAATCAGGGGTGACCCAACTATTTTGCTGTCAAGTGTATCTAAGTGAATGTTCAAACTTCAGCGAGAGCGAGTGGACACCAAGATTTAAGAGTCACAGGAGCTATAAAACATTTAGGAGCATGCTTGTAAGGCTCAATATCTACCATTCAGCCTTAACTACACGTTTTAAACACCGATTTTACCAATAGCTTTCTTCTGATTTTACTCATATTCGTCTTAGAAACTTGAAATGTGAAAATATTATATTTAGGATTTAATGTTAAAGATACAAAGCTAATCTTCTACAAGACTAAAATTCAAACGTTTGTAAACCTATCGGACTCCACTGCCGGGTTATTAGTTCGTAGCTTACAAAACACTTGAACTAAGTTAAACTAACCTAAGGACAACACAAACACCCATTCTCGAGGGGAGACTCGAACCTTAGACGGCGAACAGTCGCGCGCACCTCAGCACGGAGCCCCAGTGCGCACGGCTAACCGCCGTGGCTCTACGAGATTAAGTTCTGAGCATTGAGGTGCTATGCTACGGTGCGCGTGGCCGTGCCCCGTCGGATTTCGAATCCCCCCTAGGGAATGGATGTTTTTGTCGACTTAAGTATAAGGTAGTTTACAAGTAGTTTGTAAGTTTAGGGACTGATAACCCCGCTGTTAAGTCCGTTAATCTTAACAAACATTTGAACGTTTTAAGTTCTGAGATTGTGAAATTTAACGTGAGAGTAAGAATATAGCCGGCCTTGTTGTATATCCTTTTTGCAGTAATTCAAATGTAATTCTTCAAGTAGCTGTAGTAGCGAAAGATTCGAAATTTTATGTCATTAAAAATACACAATCGCAAAACCAATTTTTGGAGAGGTAGCCATAAAATAACTTTTATAACCGGTGAAATGGTTAGCATTGGTCGTAAAATTATGATGCAGTGAAGGCTTTCACGACCGGCTGAAATAATCGCTGTTGTATCTTTCGGGTTATGTGGTCGTGGTCGAAGAAACATATCTGCTCCTGACGTTTCGTCCAGAGCTGCGCTGGACATCCTCAGAGGTTCTACTGGTAGCGATGAGTCTTGCCGACTGACGAGTCGGGCGTCGGAGAGCGGTATAAATACTGTCCAAAAGGGGGCGTGGTCAAGTGTTCACGTGCGCAGCAGAGATAAGCCTTGTCAAAGGCTTTTGAGTTTTATCAAATCGATTTCAGTTACATAGTAACAATTTTCAACGCAACCTTATCTCGTTCCTGTCACCTTAAAATGTCATGAAAGTGAAAATATGTACTCTATAACATGACATGACTCAATTGTACATGTGTCGTTTCGTGTCATTTAAGATCAGCCTTGATATTTATACATAAACACTGAAGATGGTTACTGTGCTCTTGAAACACTTGAAATCGATTTTACGACCAGTGCTGCGCGTTTTACTGATTAATAAAAATCATTCTGTGGTCGTAGAGCACAGTCTTGCAGATCGAGGAATCCAATCTTACAATAATTGGTATCCTTAAGCGTTGGAGAGGCAATCTATTGAGCGGATGGGCGTGTCCTGGTATGGAGACCATCTCTTGAATCCGTGGACCCTGCATGTCAGCAGAGAATTGTTAAAGCTGTTGCAGGCTCTGTACGGTGCGGGGGGCGTGTGCGTTTGAAGTGATATGGGACCCCTGTTGTGTCTAGATACGACTCTTAGAGGTGACACGTACATAAGGAACCTGGCTGATCTCCTGCATTGATTCATGTCTTTCGTGCATTCCAATGGACTTGGGCAATTCCTACAAGAAAATACGACACGTCCAAAATTGCTACAGAGAGTCTCCAGGAATACTCTTCTGAGTTTGAAGACTTCTACTTGACACTAAACATTTCCGACATGAATATTATTGAGCGTATCTGGGATGCCTTGAAACGCGCTGTTCCGAAGAAATCTCGACCCCTCGTACTCTTACCGATTTAGGGATAGCCTTGCAGGATATATGTTATCATCTCCCGCCAGCACTAGTTCAGACGTTATTGTATTCCATGCCACATCGTTCTGCGGCACTTCTGCGTGCTTGTGGAGGCCCCACACAATATTAGGCAGATGTGCAAATTTCCTTGGTTCCTCAGTATATATTTTACTTACTTTATTGCTGATATCGCATCAGAACGGGAAATGTCTCTGACTTATACACTAACCTTGCTTCATACGGGTAAATTATCATCATATATCTCAATATGATTATGCCTTTCACCACTGTTTGTGGTTCGTGAGGAGTTGTCCTCGGTTTTGGACTGGTTTACTTCGGATCTTGATATAACTTACCATACTGAATGAAGCAATTCAAAAGACTTCCATGTGTATTACTGCAGATATCAACTTCCTGACAAGAGTAATTAGTGAGGTGCTTAATGTAAATGATCATCAGAAACAGAGTCATGGATCGCAAAATGCTCTTACATTTCGTTTCAGCATGAAAACGGCACCCACAAAATGATCATCCAAACCTACAGCAATGGAAAAAGCAAACGTTATTCAACTGTTCCCATAATGTTCTTCATATGTGAATACGTTTCGTGGTGCCAAAAACTATTAAAAATGCTCTCTGTACTATAACGCGCAATTGTCCAAGCTGTATTTCAGGATTTATTCCTCACTGTGATGCTAATCCCTTTTCCTTATTTTCATTGTGTTTGATAGGTTCCTGTAATCATTTGTTTCAACATTAATGTTGGCATTATCAAGTAACAATACAACAATTTTCGTTGATATTTCGTGTGACCAGCCTTTGTAGAGGTCTTCTAATTACTGGTGACAATCCTAATTTCTACGCTGTTCTCTCTCCCAGTTACTATCGTCTTTCTCCTACAATTGTATATGTTAAGTAACCTTGTGTTCCCATATGCCCTGCATTACATGATAGTTCAAGACAAACCAATTCTATAAATTTCAACTTTATTATCAAATGTGTCGACGGATCATCAACAACGAATTTCTTCGACAGAATTCCGTAAGATGCAGAACGATCGTAGAACAACCAGTTCGCCACAATCATCGCAGACATGCTGGTGGCTCAGAATAGCTGTACGCTACAACGTGGAAGGAACGTACGCCGGAAAATGAATCATATATTTTAGTGTATTCAGTACTTTGTCCATTTACTGATGGTTTTATCGCAGAATTGTTCGATTATTATCTGTTATTATTTCACCATGTAACAGTTTTTATACCTACAAGGAATGAAAGCTCTCAAGCAGTAGATTTGTCAACCACGTGCTGTTACTAAATACATACCAGGACATACGTCGAGTGAAATTACAGATGGATGTTGTTAGCTACAATGTTCTTTTTTGTTATTGCTAACGTAATATGATCTACATACGAGTAAATTTGTTAATGCTTAATGTGATTGCTGTATTAGTAGTTTGTCACTTCACTTGTCACCCTCTGTATGGTGTTTTCCATGTAGCAGATAAATTGTGAAGAGATGCTTGTTATATGTGGCTTAGTTTTCACAGGTAAAGTGCATACCTCAAAGCACAGTAGTGGCATACTAAAGCCGGTGGAGAACAAAATTACATTTGACTATATGAAAGCCAATATTTCTTTTAATACCAATGGTTTGATGAACATGACATCATGTTGTATAAGATACAACCATTTAGAAGACAGTATTAAGCTACAATGCAATCATAAAGATATTCCATTTAACTTGTGCCTTGGAAATTATATAACTTGAAATTTGGTTCAAAATGCAATCAAATTAAGTTCAGTTAGTTCAAAATGTTCAAATGTTTGTTAAGCTGATGGGACTTAACTACGGGGTCATCAGTCCCTAAACTTACAATCTACTTATGAACTACCTTATACTAAATACGGCACAAATATCCATGCCCTAGGGGGGATTCGAACCCCCGACCCTAGTGGCCGTGCAGATCGTGACTGAAGCGCCTCAGTCTCCTCGGCCACCGCGGCCGGCCTTCAGTTAGTTAATGGAGTTATTGTTGTAATAGGATGTACTACACTTGTGGTAAACAACAGGTTTCAGGCAGCACAGTTGATTCTTCATTGATTATCCTTATATCCTAAGTATTATCTTAGGCAACATTCCCATTAATAAATTTTGAAAGTAAGCTGAAATTCTAAATATGGAAGTGGGCTCATTCCCTTGATGGTGAAATGTTAATAAATCTTTCAGTTCTCCGCTGGACTGCCTAATGTAATAACTAATTCTCGACATTAGAAAGTAGTTACGTTTCTTGTAGTAATTTCAGTGAATTGTTCAAATTTGTGTAAAGCTTGTGGTACTTAACTACGGGTCATCAGTTCATAAACCAACAAACTACTTATGAACTAGCTTATACTAAAGACGGCACAAACATCCATGCCCGACGGGGGAGTCGAACCCCCGACAGAGAACGACCTCGCGCATCGTAACCTAGCGCCTCAATGTGTTCGGCCGCTCCGTCGCGACAATTTCAGTCAATAACTCTTTCATTGCAAACTATAATTTTCGCCTTTGCCATTAAAACGTGAGGATAAACAACCAGAGGGATTCCAAACCTTTCATCGCAATATGGCTATAGCATTCTTTGTGTTCTTACATCTGGCTAAGTAGAGTAGGATGTTTCACATTCAAAACATGTTCGTCCTTCTCTATACTTACTACGGGTTCCTTAATGTACTTCATTTTTTGCGACTACATATTGCTGGGGTTTATACGTGCCTTCATTTCTTTGCTTATAAATAAAACATTCACCGACATCATCTGGATACGTTTACGTTCATAAGAAGATTCTCAGCGTTGTGTAAGGCATCGCTTTTCCTCTCACGTGCTTTACGTGACCTGCGTGGCACATTAAAGTGTCATTTATCTACAGTTACATATGAAAGAATAATACAGGCGGTCAACATATTTGTGACGTGTATCTGCAAGTATGCAGAGGAAAAGAAACGAACTTCTGACGGAGAGGTAGGTGATATTTTCAAAAAATGTTCAAATGTTTGTAAACATATTAGACGAAACTGGTATGGTATTCAGTCTTTATACTTACAAATTACTAAACTAACTTACACTAAAGATGACACAGACGCCCAGGCCTCAGGGAGGACTCGAACCTACGCCGGGAACGGCCACCCAGTCCGTAGGATGATGCCTTAGACCACGCGGCTATTCCGCGCGGCTGATAGTGTTCTACTTGTGGGATAGTGTGCCTAGGAACACATGTTTCCCGGTTAGTATTTTGCTCTAATGACTGAAAATAGAACCACATTGAGGTATACGCACTAGAAAACGACGTAAGTAGTTTCCGTTATTTTCAAATGAAATCTGTTGGACTTCATGTTGTGGTTATCAGTCCATAGGCTTACAAAGTGCTTAAACTAACTTTAACATAAGAACAATACACACACACCCATTGCTGAGAGAGGACTCGAACCTCGAGCATTTTCTACTGTTTTAGTTGTGAAGCTTGAGGTCATGTTTTGTGTAGCGTTGGCAAATATTATGTCTTCATATATGTAATTACTGAATGGTATATTAAAGCTCATGGTTTCAGGGAGGATACTTTAAATTCCTTAGTTCCAGAGCGTGATGATCATTAATATTGTTAACATTTTTACAATTGTTTGTATTTGTGGACAGTTAAGCCAAACTTCAACGCTCGTGACTTTTCTTCTAGCTTTAATTACAGGGTGTTGCAGGAGGAACAGTATATATTTTAGGGATGGTAGTGCAGACGAATTGCAATGAAAATATCATATAACATATGTCCAATTTTACTGACAACAGAGATATAACTGCTAGACTGTAACAGAGGTAAACGTAAACAACGGGAAATGAGGTCATCTTCACTGATTCTACCGTAGGTTCTTCTTTGAACACTAGCATATTCACTTAAAGTTACAAATTCGTATACGAGTTTTTAATTCATTTCATTAATTAACCGGTTTTCGGCTTACTAGTCCATTTTGAGTCCTTGCTTTAAATTTGTTAGGGTTACATACTACAAGCTGGATCTCTGTCCTCAGTGAAATTTAGACACATGTTGTATGGAATTTTTATTGTAATTCGTGAATACTTCGAACCACCTAAAACATTTACTCCTCCTCCTGAAACACACTGAGAACGGTCTTCCACCATGGAAAAAGTTATATTTACAAATTAAATGAGTTTCTTTAATGTGTTGAAACCTTTCTCTGTCTAGAAACTGGAGTGTTTTATAAGGTGCTAAAAGATTCTGTTTCAAAATATTTTCAACTTAAAACTGGTTTTTGCCAATAGTACTCCTTAATTTAATTTGACTGATTGGCATATAGTAGAGAAATAATTTAAGAGATTGACTATTAAAAAGACTATCACAAGACATTCTCAACAGCAACAAATGAACTGTGAATGGAACACTAGTTCCTAGTCACACGACAAGGATGTACCTTGGGATAGTTTTCACATTTGAGAAAACATTACTTTTCCGGAATCATTTATATAATTTCAGAAAAGACTGTAACACAAAAATTGAATGTTATCATTTCAAAAGAAAGTGTTGCCGTTGGAAACGCTCGAAGATACAATAAGGATCATTCGATAGCGTTGTAGATTGGCAATGAGGTAACTGTAGAATTGTTGTTACTAATACCGCCATCATATTGTTTTCATTGTGTTCGAATATATAAATTACTTAAACAATAAAATTCATCAAAATGTTCAAATGTTTGTTAAGCCCAAGGGACGTAACTACGGGGTCATCAGTCCCTAAATTTACAAACCATTTATGAACTACCTTATACTAAAGACGACACAAACAGCCATGCCCGAGGGGGGATTTGAACTCCCGACGGGGAACGGCCTCGCCCATCGAAGCATAGGGCCTCAATGCGCTCGGCTGCTCCGCCGCGGCAAATTCATCAAGTATATGGTAATTAACGCACCTCTAATTATAATTTTCTTATGGAAATTCTGTATCTATATTTTGTTTATTCTTAGTTTTCGATATTTTGCAACAGGTTGTTAATAGACGTTTCTTCACTTAAAAAAATTCCCAAATTATACTTTGGTGCAATACTTAAGAATCACAAAACCTCTATTTGGAGCATGTTCATCGTTTCACTCCACAGATGTAGTCTGATACATGCCAGGGAAATAAACGATGTTAAATTATAGAAGATAATATTTTTACTGGCAAACGCAACATTTTTACAGTTGCAATTTTTGACAAAATATAAACTTGAAAGGGAGCTTCATTTACAATCGTGAAGATTTTTCTCTGTTGTAAAGGTTATATATGAACCACTAATACTTGATAATTCCATCGAAAATCGAAGAGGACAACTAGAGATGAAAAACTGAATGAACTTTTATGCACGCTTCTTACTAGAATTGCTTTCACTGAAGATACTTCGCGTCCTAGTCCGATCAGATAGACGTAGTTTTTCCACATAAAATACGCGGTACATGCCGGGATTGATTTTCAATCTACAACTTTGTCGAATTACCCAAGTCGAGTGGAGCTTATCGATAATTTTTGAGAGATACATCGAATGGCTTTAAGAGGTTGATTCTTGAATTCTCAACTTCATAAAAATATGAAAGTCTAACAGTTACATCGTCTCCTTCTAAGATTGAGTCATTTCTCTCGAAGTATATTCAGAATACTGACGAGAGACGTGGTGTAGCGTCAAAACATTGGATACACATTCCCAAGTCCGGGTTGAAATTCTGTCGGAAAAAAATAGTTTCAGATAGATTCCATAAACCGGATCTAGTGGACTACGGGATGCTTCCTCACATATGAATACTATCGCTTTCCTTCCCATTCTTTCCCAATCCGAACTTACGCTTTAATCTTGAACGAACTCATCGTCGAAAGGCTGTCACATGGTACACTGGTCGTTACAATTAGGCAATCAGGTGAGAGGTGAGATATCATACACACACGCACATTATACTTTTTTTATTCAGATTCTGGTTACCGTTGTTGTAATTTGTAGGCGATACAGTACGTTATTTTGCTGTCTCGTCTTTTTACCTGAGTTTTACATGGAGTTTACTTAGAGCAAGGCACCATGGGGCTACCATAATAATGAAAAAGTCATTCTCTTTCCCTTCTAATATGGTCTGTGATCACCTGGGACGACCAATGCACTTGTAAACCTGCAGGGCATGAACAGTATGAGGTTATCAATCAGCTCTTGAAGGATATTTGGTTATTCTTTCCTGAGTGCAATATCCAGCTCTACAACAGCTGTGATAGGCGCTAGTCTGGCTGTAATGCGTCTGTAAAATGCATCCCAGACATTGTCAGTCTTGTTTAAGTCCAGTGAACAAGCTAGCCACTCCATCGGTTGAATTCTCTCAGCTTCAAGCATGTTGTCCACCAGTGCAGCTCTGTGGGGACGAGCGTTATCGTTCACCAGAAGGCACCAACTACAGTGGCATCGGCGTTGGGCACAACAAAACGTCGAAGGATTTCGTCTCTACACCTCTGAGCAGTCAAAACGCCATTATGAAAGACATAGAGATCCATACGTCCGCCAATACTGAGTCCTGCCCACACCATTCGTCCACCACCGTGATATGGTGATGTTTCTTGCAAGGAATCAGGATTGTTCAGAGTTCCACGTACTCTCGAGATGAGGGAATGCCGATTGTCCAGCTGAACACAAAATCTTGACGCATCTGTGAACAGAACCCGGCGCCATTAGTTACGAATGCAAACCTGATGTTACTCAGGCCAAATTATGCGGGCTAAACGATGTCGTGGTTTTAATGGAACACACACCATAGGCCTACGTGCGTAGAAGCCAGATTCCCGAAGGCGATTTCCGACTGTTTGTGTTGATATTGTGCGTCCTTTTCTGACTGGAGAGTGCGTTGCAGCGGAATTGCATCCAGCCTCTTGTCTTGACGAGCTGTTAACCGGAGATAACGATCATGTCTTTCTGATGTTAGCCGTGGGCCTCTTTGGCCTTGCTTTCTCGTAACGGCTCCTGTTGTCTGAAATCGAGTCCACCTCTTGGAAGTTACACTCTGTGACACTCCAGTAGCTGCAGTCACCTCCCTCTGTGTCTGTCACGCTTCCAACCTGTCACGCTCTCTGTGACATATCTTCGGGTAAGCCACGTTGTTGTTTCCTTGCACTACCTTCTCTCTACATTACCTGAACCCGACTGCGTATGTAATTCTATTGGTAGAGTCAACACAAGTCAAAAAATGTTTGTAAAGTCTATGGGACTTAACTACGGGGTCATCAGTCCCTAAACTTACGAACTACTTATGAACTACTTACGAACTAGGACGGCACAAATATCCATGCCAGAGGGGGGATTCGAACCCCCGACCGCAGTGGCCGTGCAGACCGTGACTGGAGCGCCTTAGTCTCCTCGGCCACCGCGGCCGGCCAACACAAGTCAACACCAAACCCCTCTGCCCCTTATTATTACTTTCTCGGTTGGCCTAATGTTGTTGTCTCCACTCCCTAGAACCGACAGGAAAACATCGAACCAATTTAGTTCATTCTGCCAATGACAATACTAAATATTTCAACGGTTTCCCTAATTGTTGTAACCAGTGTAGGAAGCTATGCTTCATTACATACTAGTTTCTGTCATTAGTTAATATTCGAGTGGCTGCATTCTACTGAATCGTGTACAATGAGTATTGGTAAAGCGGCACCAGAGTTTTCATTTCTATATTCTTTGAACTAGAATTTTCCTTTCTACGAGCTTTTTGTTACACACACACACACACACACACACACACACACACACATATATATATATATATATATATATATATATATATATATATATAAAATTAAATTTGACGTGATCGTATCTTCACTTAGACATATGAATGAAAAAGTTTTATGCTAGCCTGTTGCAAAAGTAAACGAAATTCTTTCGTCTTTATAAAGTCGGAAGAATGGAACTGCACGAGAAAATTTTTTCCCGAACCTGATGACCATGTTTTACACTGCCAGTAATTTTCGAAACAAAAGCAATAACGCAAATACATTTCTAAATTATTTAAATCTTTTGTCAACTATGAGCCACTAAGTTCTCATTTCTATGTTGGCATATGAAGTATTTTGGCAAGGGTAATTTGTAGAACAGGCAACTTCATGTTCTTTTTCTTAATTATTTTTAATAGCCTGGAATACACCACTAACAGTTATGCTAACATCCGACGGCTGCTTCGAAGGAAATATGCAATTTTAGGTTACATTATCACCTTCAGTGAATGAATGAAACTAATCAATATAATATGTGCGTTAACTGTTCTTAAAAATACACTTCGTGTCATACTCTTGAAGAGTGTAAACAGTATTTCTATTTCGTATTTTCTAGGACTCCATCAGATGCACGATCGTAGTAAAAGGATTCCGCTGTAATATAATCCACCATTAACGCTACACATGTAATGAAACAATTATTGACGAAAGGATTCAGTTTTTTTACTAGACTACTGGGATTCATACATTTATGTCGTCTTTGAAGTAAAGAAGAAGAATGAGGACAATTGTTTAATGTTACATCGACGACGAGGTCGTTAGCTACACCGTGTATTCTCGGGATCGGAACGGGTAGTTTAGAAAGTTGGAGGAATATTTCGGACGCGCTCTTTTTTCATTACAGAAAACTATGGATAACCTAAACCGTAATGGTTGGTCGAGGATTTGAGCAGCTGCCCTAATTCATTGTCATAACCTCATCAGCACCTCTCTGCCCCTTTTGCTTGTAACTGAGTTTGAGACCGAGTCGTATTCTGAAAGAGAAGCCCCTTGCAGACGACTGTGTGCTCGAGGACTGCGAGAGGTTTCGCAAGTACGCAGAACAGAGCGCTGCCAACCGCAAGCTGACAATTGTCGAGAGCCAGCGCGGTGCGGCTTCTCTGTCTGCGCAATAACATTTTTTTTCAGTCAGATTTAAATATTCGATTAATACGAAAACGCTGTTCAGTGGTTGGAGTGGCACAGAATACTGTACAAGCTTTTCTTTTCAGTCAGCTGGGCTCTTAATAGATGCCGAAAGTTAGTTTGTCTATCTTCAGACCCGTTACATATCCCAATTTTTCTCCACTCACATCCTTACTATATGAATAATATAACCACATTCACTAATAACCACATAGTATTAATCTTATCGTCATTTGAAATTCATCAATTCGCTTTTTTCTCTAAAAGGGTATTGTTCGATATACTGATCCCCCAATGATTTCTCTGCTTTGCTAAAAATAGATGTCTAGGTGATTCTTTCGAAAGTAAAAAACGTCTCCTTCGTTTCCCGCTAATAGCTTTTTTTCAGACTCTAATGACATTGTCGACAACAATAATGTAAAGACGAAGTTATCTTTAACTCCTTTCCTATTTCCTTCACAACACTCCTCAGTATAGACATGGCAGTATTTTCCATTTCATTCCAAGTATAGATTCTCTCTTCGTGATAGAAAAAAGCTCATCAGAAAGGATGGTGATGAAATATTAATTGGACAACCTATTATTCACTGTTCCTCTAGAGCGTGCAGCCTCCTATGATACTACACATGAAACAGTTTAGATAGCGCTATTTGAAGTTCATTCCTATAAACATAACGATCCTGACCCCAACTTCTTAGATATGTGTCAGTCACGATGGCTACGTGCGTATTTTTAAGTCTATAATTTGATTGAATCATTTGTTTGTAATATTTCTGTTCCATCTCTACATATAATGTTTAATATTGTTACGAATGTCTGTACTCCATGTTTTAAGGTGCACTGATGGAGGGATGTGATCTTGGTGTACAAGAAACATGAATAAAGATAGGCAACCAGGGTTGTAACAAGAGAAATACCGCCTGTGTATACGTGTCTTCTGGTGTAATCCATCTGAGTATAGTGCATATGTGACTGACAGCAAAGCTTTGAAAATGAATGCAGTGGTGAACTGAATTGACCTGAGGTTGTGAACATGTGATGACACTCGTTGCAGCGGTCTTAAAAAGCTGAAGGCTGTTGTTAGATGTAGAAGTTTTCGATAATTTTGTCATTTGTAGGGAAGTAATGCTTTATTGTTATTTTTGTTCCAAGCTCTGCTGTCTACATATAACGTTCATATATCTTTTTGTAGTGTAATACGTAATGTAGTTATATCTAACTTCTAAATAAGTTGTTAAATGAATTTCTGAATTTAAGGATTATTCGGTTATAAGATTTGTACGATTTACCAGTTGTACCCAGCATGCGTTATGATGCCCGTATTAGAATGCAATATTGTGTAAAAAATTCAAATCAATTTGTCAAAAATGTCCAATGATGTGCTATTAAATAAAAATGAAAAGAAAATCTTAAAATTCCTAATTGGATATCTCAGAACATTCTTTACCGATTGCTTTGAAATTTTGATACAGCGTTTCGTTGGACTACGTCAGCTGTTTCGTATACTTTTATTTTCAAAACGTTTGTATGCTTTAGTAGTAAAGAAGTAACCAAACAAAACTTCATACTTGACAAAAAAGTTATTCACGCATTTGAAAGTTATTGACATCATGTCTTGTAATCTTTCTGCCGTGCAAAGATATAAATTTTTCAGCACATTTACTGATATATGTCGATACTCTAAGCAAAATAAATCTAGCAGCAGTGAAGTAGAACATTAAAACTTCATTCCTTATGCGGCAGTTCTAGGCCATAAACAACGAAATTATAGTAAGAAACAATACGTTTTCATTATATGATTTTTTTTCGGGGCGGGGGTTTGGGCAAGGTGCCATCGAGGAAAAGAAAACAGGAAAGGATTGAAACATCACTACATTGTTTTAGTTAGTCTCACTTGTGTAATTTCATATTCCAGTTTTTGACATCTGAGGAATTGTCTAACTTCTATGTGCCGTTCTAAATCCAATGTTTGTAAATCTAAGGAAAGTAATTGTTGTGGTTATCAGTCCCTAAGTTTAAAGCTAGTTAAACTAACTTATGCTAAGGATAATACACACACCCATAGCCAAGGGAGGACTCGAACCTCCGACGGCGAGCAGCCACAAGCTCCGCAGAAAGGCGCCATAGAGCACTTGGCGACTCCACCGCGGCGGTACAGATCTCGCGTTTCGGTAATAACCTACTGTAGATTCCCAAAGCATGTTAACTTCTTGGATACTGTAGTGATGGATAGGCACTGTGACTGTTGTGTATGGTCCGGTGGCACAGCTGTAGTGAGCCAGTCGTGGAAAGGTCCAATGTGTCCAACGATCTGCTCGCAGGTGCGGCCGGATCTGTCAATGCTCGCATACATGGTCGCGTGGAAGGTCACCCCACTGACTGGAAGGCAGCGAAAGACTCCAGGGGGACCGATCGAGAGGACTCCCCGGTTCATCTTACCAACAGATTCGAGTTCATATTTGAAAGGTCAAAACGCCGCGGTGGAGTAGCCGAGCGGTCTAAAGCGACTCGCTGCGGAGCGCGCGGTTGCTCGCCGTGGAGGTTCGAGTCCTCCCTAGGGCATGGGTGTGTGTGTTGTCCTTAGGTTAGTATACCTAGGTTTAAGTAGTTTGTAAGCTACGAACTGATGACCACGCAGTTTGTTCCGATAGATTTACAGACATTTGAACATTTTTTTTGAAAGGTCAATGTTCCTGAGCCGGATGGTGTCGCTTTTTCTGTGACCACTTCTGACCCTGCAACATCCGGACCATCGCAGAGGGTGGGATTGATTATAGTTGGGAGCTGCAACATTATTCAGATTATTGAGACCCTTAGAAACACCACTGCTGGGAAGGGGAAGAAATCCGCAATACTGACGATTTTGGATCGGAAGAGCTTCTCTCCAGTTTTTTGCGGCTATCTGAAGTGGTAAAGGCTACCAGTATTGCTTGCAAGATGAAAGCAGAGCTCACCATCTGCTGCACAGTTGACAGGACCCACTGTGGGCCTGTGGTACAGATCCGAGTGGAGGGTATAAATCAGCGGCTCAGACGGTTCTGCGACCATGTAGGCTACAGATTCTTCAACTTGCGCTATCGGATGGTGGAGTTTTGGATTCCGGTGAAATAGGTCATTCGTTCACTACACGCAGGAAACGGCTAAATGGGTAGCGGGGGAATGTGATGTTTTTATTATTTATTTATTTATTTATTTATTTAGATTAGAGGGTCGGCAACACACAAAAAGGCTTTCAGTCTCAAATGGTACAGGTCACAGATAGGACGAACACAGATCTAAAAGCCGTGCGGGGGTGGCCATGCACTTCGTCACAGACCAGGGCAGTAATAATGTTAAGGGTCTTAATACATATAAACGTCTTCCATAAATGGCTCATTGTATAAACACAGTCTTGAAACATGATTTGAACGAACAGTTTTTGAAAGAAAATGTCCCAAATATATTAGCCGTTCTTAATGCAGTGCCGACTACGGTTTCCTATTTCAAGATACGAGGCCTCTGCGTGGGATTGTATGCACCAATAAAGCAGCGTGTTTCAAATCGTTGGAATAGTTATTTTGACATGATTCTATCAGTGCATTCTCAGATAGATTCAGTGACGGCTATCTTAGATAGCGTAGGTGCCTGTAATAAGATGTTGTAATACGGCCAAATTATAAATGGCCAGCTTATAGCGTTTCTTAAGCCATTTAAGGAAGCCACAGTTGATTATAGTCTGACAAGGAACTAATCTTAAATTTAGATCTACCATGGTATTATGCCTTAAAAGGCACCTACCATTTACAATCAGTAAGACCGATATAGGCACAATCGAAAATGTGAACGAAATATGCAGGCATTTTGTAGAACATATCTGAAGCTAATTTTCCCTAAATGATTGGCTTCAGATGCAGACCTTCAGGCGTTCAGAAAACTGGTTCAGAGGATTCGAATCAAAATGTTCAAATGTTTGTTAAGCTTATGGGACTTAACTACGAGTTCATCAGTCCCTAAAGTTACAAACTACATATCAACTACCTGATACTAAGGACGACACAAATATCCATGCTCGAGGGGGGGGGATTCGAACCCCCGACCATAGTGGCCGTGTAGACCGTGACTGGAGCGCCTCAGTCCCCTCGGCCACCGCGGCCGGCGATTCGAATCCCCGACAGGAACGGCCTCGCGCATCGGTGCATAGCGCCTCAATGCGCATCGGGTAGCCTAAGTTCGGGCGCTGATAACCTCGCTGTTGAGCGCCGTAAAACGCCAATCATCATCATAGCGTAAGTTAAAGTAACTTGTAAGTCTAGGAACTAATGACCAGAGTAGTTAGGTCCCATAGATTTACAAACATTTGAACAGATGATAGCGGTGTAATTTGTGTCAATGCAAGACGTGAATGACACCCGTCTCGCTGATTCCACGTTCTTTCGCAATGTGTCTTGTGTCATTGTGCCGATTCATTAGCGTCTGTAGCTAGGACACCATCTTCGTATTCTCTGTGTTTTAGCCTCCTTTCTTGTTCCAGTTTTGACGTTCAAACAGCGTATCCGCACCAGCGTCTTCATTTTTGTGCAATTAAAATGTATGATACAAATGCTTGTAAATCTATGGGATTTAAATACTCTGGTCATCAGTCCCTAGGCTTACAAACTACTTAAACTAACTTATGCTAAGGACGACAAATACACCCATGCTCGAGGGAAGACTCGAACCTCCGACGGCGAGTAGTGGCGCGCTCCGCTGCTAGACACCTTGCCGGCCGCGGTGGCCGAGGAGACTAAGGCGCTCCAGTCACGGTCTGCACGGCCACTACGGTCGGGGGTTCGAATCCCCCCTCGGGCATGGATATTTGTGCCGTCCTTAGATTAAGCTAGTTGATAAGTAGTTTGTAAGTTTAGGGACTGATGACCCCGTAGTTAAGTCCCATAGACTTTACAAACATTTGAACATTTTAGACACCTTGGAACGCTCGGCCACTCCACAGCAGTTTCGTGCAGTCGCCTGGCGCGTCAGACATTGGCGCGGATACATAGTCCTATACCGTTGTGTTGTTTGCACGGCATTTCTTTTACATTTACCATGTAAAAGCAGTATATCCATCTTCTCCTCATTCGTGTACATGTCTGCATGCAATGGATGTTAAAGCGAAATGAGCGGCCTGCTGTACAGCCAAATGTTCTGATGCGATGTAGCACGAAAGCTCCGCGTGGCGCTTGGCAGTGTTTGCCTGCTAAAGCCAATTTCGGTCACCAAGCTCTCACATTTTAAAACATTTCTCCAATTTTTGTACGATCGGTATCAAGTCAACGAACGCTCTATCACTCTAATTGCCGTATCAAGAGCTATCGAATGCATTTATAAAAACTACCGTTCACCAAACAAAATTTTATGTGCCTCTCGACGCTCTCTCATGTACCGGAAACTGCGTTTCGACATGTCTAACCGTTTACGATATAAAAGGCGTGTTAGTCTTATGTGACACAACCTGTACGTGGAGCTGGGGGGGAAAATTCAGGACTGTCATCCGACTCATCTAGTGAGGGTACTCAGAAAAAATAAGAAAACCTACTATTTTTATTCAATATGCAATTACATGGTACATTGTTAGTCCTCACTGACAGCTAACATCATTAATACTGTTTTTACGCAGATTACTTCCGCCTAAGGCAATTCATCAATCATATCATTGTAATTGATTTTCTGCGTAACTAAACAGGTCACTCCCACGAGCTACGTAGGGTGTGGAAACGAAAATCGGTATGGACTGAATGGAGAGACATGCTGTTGAAAGCGAAAAATGTGCGTCCATTTATGTAACGATGACTAAGTCCAGGATCGTCCTACAATATAAATAATACAAATGAAATAATCCGAGGGAAGACTAGCTGTCGTGAATCGGAGGAACGGAGAAGGTATGAACCGCAAATTTCCAACGAGCTGCGAATTTGTCTGCTACTTTG
Source organism: Locusta migratoria (assembly GCA_026315105.1). Classification (NCBI taxonomy): domain Eukaryota; kingdom Metazoa; phylum Arthropoda; class Insecta; order Orthoptera; family Acrididae; genus Locusta; species Locusta migratoria. The sequence continues at coordinate 213,117,386 of CM048755.1, read as the reverse complement.
GAATAATGGCGATCTTCACTTGATGCGTGTGCCACAACTGGCGGTAGGGATGTTGAATGTGAACTATTCGCCGTAATAGTAATATCGCATTTTTCCTACATTATCAATTCTGAATGTTTTTGGGTGGGTTTCTGGTATACCATGTGTACGATTATAGGAGCCATTGGAATTTTAAAGAGAAGAAAGTTTATTACAGCAACAAATAAGTTAACATCGAATCAAGTTCTGTTAACATTTGAAGGTTTAGCATCCACTTAGACATAGCGGCTCCTTCATGTTACTAAATGTTGTACTTATGTATAAAACTATACATTTCTACTGCAAAAAACCGTCTACCTAAAAACCGTAGCCGGCCGCGGTGGCCGAGGAGATTGAGGCGCTCCAGTCACGGTCTGCACGGCCACTACGGTTGGGGGTTCGAATCCCCCCTCGGGCATGGATATTTGTGCCGTCCTAGTTCGTAAGTAGTTCATAAGTAGTTTGTAAGTTTAGGGACTGATAACCCCGTAGTTAAGTCCCATAGACTATACAAACATTGAACATTGATAAAAACCGTATGCATCGGATTAATATTTGTAATTGATTTAATAAAAATGAGGAGGCGGTATTATTCATGCTACTGGATTCTCATCGAGGAGAAGGAGTGTCAAATTTGTACTTAGTCATCTATAGTTAGGTACTGTGCTGTGTACCGATGGTTTTCGATGAATAACGAAATGTTGTTTTCATCTGTGCGAAATGAAATTCAAAAAATGTTCAAATGTTTGTAGAGCTTATGGGGCTTAACTACGGGTGTCATTAGTCCCTAAACTTACAAACTACTTATGAACTAGCTAATACTAAGGACAGCACAAATATCCATGCCAGAGGAGGGGGGATTCGAACCCTCGACCGTAGTGGCCGTGTAGAACATGAATGGCGCGCCGCACACCGCTCGGCCACCGCGAGCGGTGAAATGAAATTATATCTCCGTTAATGGAACATATTGTGAAATATGACCACAAATTCTAAAAAAAATATATCTACATCTACATGGGATACTCTGCAAATCACATTTATGTGCATTTCAGAAGGTTCATCAAACCACCATTATACTAATTATCTCCCATTCCATTCTCGAATAGCGCGCGGGAAGAAAGAACACCTGAATCTCTTCGTTCGAGCTCTGATTTCTCGCATTTTATTCTGATGATCATTTCTACCTATGTAAGTGGGAGTCAACAATATATTTTCGCATTCAGAGGAGAATGTTGGCGATTGGAGTTTCGTAAGTAGCCCACGCCGCAGCGATAAGCGCCGTTGTTGAAATGATTCACATCACAGATCCTGTATCATTTCCGTAACGCTGTCTCCCCTGTATCGTGACAATACGAAACGAGCTGCCCTTCTTTGGACTCTTTGAAGTCCTCCGTCAAACTCACCTTATAAGGATCCCAAACTGGGCAGCAATACTCCAAAAATGGACGGACAAGGGTAGTGTATGCAGTTTCTTTTGTACTTCTGTTGCATCTTTTAAGGGTTCTGCCAATAAAACGCAGTCTCTGGTTCGCCTTTCCCACGACATTATCTGAGTGTTCTTTCCAATTTAAGTCTGAAGTAATAGTAATTCCTAGGTATTTTGTGGAGTTTACGGCCTTCACTTCTGATTGATTTATCTTGTAAACAAAGTTTAACGGATTTCGTTTCGTACTCATGTGGACGACTTCATACTTCTCATTATTTAGAGTCAATTGCCAATTTTTACACATTACTGATAGGACACTTTTTCATGGACATTCAATTCATTATAGTTTATGAGCATTTTCGCCTTGCATCCATACTTCATTTAGGTTAAACGTAATGTTGCACACATGAAACGATCATATGTCCGTTTGAGGTGCATTTAAAACTTGATGTCTTCTGTTGTTTCTTTCTTCTTTTCGTCGTTAGTTGTATATAGGGATCAGACAAATACAAATCTATTAAGGAAATACCTGCGTCGTCTTTTTCAAAATCCAAATGAAATCGTCAATATCTGCGTATGGAAGAGAATAACCAAAACAGTGTTCTTTGGCTGACAGTGCCGAAGATAGAAGTTATGGATGAAGTAATAGCCTTTAATGAAGGTGAAAAGCCGGCCGCGGTGGCCGAGGAGACTAAGGCGCTTCAGTCACGGTCTGCACGGCCACTACGGTCGGGGGTTCGAATCCCCCATCGGGCATGGATATTTGTGCCGTCCTAGTTCGTAAGTAGTTCATAAGTAGTTTGTAAGTTTAGGGACTGATGACCCCGTAGTCAAGTCCCATAGACTATACAAACATTTGAACATTTGATTTTGAAGGTAAAAATTCTAGGACTAATGTTATGAAATAAGTGGATATCCAGAATGAAAGGAACGTGTTTCCAACTATAAGTGATATTGGTAGGCAAAGACAGTAATTGAATTCAGAAAAAGGAAAGAATGAACAGAAAGACTATGGAACATAAAGAAAAAGGTGGCAAACGGAAATATACATTAAGAATGTTCCAATCCTGCATAGTGCTACGTTTATATATATCCTTGCCTACTATTTCCTGAAAGGTTTAAAACATTATGGTGGTGTCTGTGATAAGTAAGTTTAATTTATTAATACATTCAAGAAGTAAAATAAGATATATCTTTTACATATTAGCATTAGAGGAGGAAGCTGGAGGCACAAAATACTCGCATGCTCCCTGTAGACTGTTTTCCATGTTGTACAGTCAGTGGTACCAGTGAAACACTGATCTGTTCTTTACACTGTTATGCATATAGTTGTCAACAGCTGAGTATAATAAATTTACCAGTGACTTTATTATAAATGCTTTGATAATGACGCTAATGATTTGTAGACGTTTTGAGCTACCTCTAATTTATTGATCGGTAGTACTGAGAGACTTAGATTAGATTAGATATTTTTCATTCCGTAGATCCATGTTGAGGAGATCCTCGTGGATGTGGAACATGTCAAGAAACAAAATTTACTAGCTGAATAATAGATAATACTAATAATATAAATGCAGATACATACATTATCGTAAGTTTATTTTATTTTATTTTATTTTTTAGCTGATAATATAGTAATACTAATATTATAGGAATACTGATACATGCATCATTTGGTACAATTTAGAAATTCACTAATGGAGTAGAAGGCGTTGGCCACTAGATAGACTTTTAGGTTCCTCTTTAACTGATCTTTATTTGTAGCTAAATTTTTTATACTTGATGGTAAATTATTGAAAATGTGTGTTCCTGAGTAGTGGACCCCTTTTTGAACTAAAGTAAGTGCTTTTAAGTCCTTGTGTAGATCATTTTTATTCCTAGTAAATTCACGGACGTCCTGTAGAAGCCTCTTTAAAGAACTGGGTATATTAACTACTGCCTCTCAGTATATTTATTCCTAAATGAAATTTGTCATAAATAATATGTCCCTTTTCCCAGCAAACAACAGTTTATAACTGAGCTGTTTGTTGGGGATAGGGACATATTATTTATGACAAATTTCATTAAGGAATAAATATACTGAGAGGCAGTAGTTAATATACCCAGTTCTTTAAAGAGGCTTCTACAGGACGTCCGTGAATTTACTCCACAAATAATACGTATTACACGCTTTTGGACTCTGAAGACTTTTGACCGACTTGAAGAGTTACCCCAGAATATTATACCATATACCATAGAGGGTGTTAAAAACGCTGCCCGTTCAGGGGCATGTACCCCTGACTATTAAACGAAGACGCTACGAAGCCTTTCGTAAATGTGTACCGACAGGACGTTAGCCTGTAGCCGTGTGGTAAGCGCGAGAGGCGGCTTGCTGTAAAATCTTGGTTGTACAGCACAAACAACGTTGGCAGTGTTTGCAGCGCTTCCTCGGGATATTGGCGGCCGCCCAGCGCCGCAAGGGCGCATAAACCGCCGGCACAACTGGCGGCGAGGCGCGTAAAAACGCAGCCCTCTCTGCCGGACTCTACCGCCCTATTAGCCACACAGGAACGCTAATACGCCAAACAACTAGCTGCTTCCCTATCTGCATCTACCATACAGGTTACTTTAAAACTACCACATCTTAGAGAAACAACTATCTTCGGAGCGTTAGTGCTGCAAATACAATTAATATCAATAAATATGTCGAAAAAAAGTGACAAATAAATATGTTGTTGTTGTTGTGGTCTTCAGTCCGGAGACTGGTTTGATGCAGCTCTCCACAATACCCTATCCTGAGCAAGCCTCTTCATCTCCACATAAGAACGGCTACCTACATCTGTCTGAATCTGCTTACTGTATCCATCTCTTGGTCTTCCTCTGCGGTTTTTACCCCACAAACTTCCCTCCAACGCTAAATTCGCAATTCTTTGATGTCTAAGAATGTGTCCCACCAATCTATCCCTTCTTTTAGTCAAGGTATGCCACAAATTTCTTTTCTCCCCAATTCTGTTTAGTGCCTCCTCATTAGTTACGCGATCCACCCACCTAATCTTCAGCATTCTTCTGTAGCACCACATTTCAAAAGCCTCTATCCTCTTCCTGTCCGCACTGTTTATCGTCCATGTCTCACTCCCATGCAAGGCGACACTCCATACACATGCCTTCAGAAACGACTTCCTTAGGCTTAAATCAATATTCGATGTTAACAAATTTCTCTTTTTCAAGAACGCTTTTCTACCCATTGCCATTCTGCAGTTTATATCCTCTGTACTGCGACCATCATTTGTTATTTTACTGCCCAAGTAACAAAACTCATCTACCTCCTTTATTGTTTCGTTACCTAATCTGATTCCTTCAACATCACCTGATTTTCTTAGACTGCACTCCATTACCCTAGTTTTGCTCTTGTTAAATAAACATAGAAATAATATTTATTTATCAGTAAGGAGTTGACTCACCATTGGCTTTGGGAACAGCTGCAACTTTTCGAGGAACATATTTTTTGCAAAGGATTCTATAGTTTCCAACAGAATGTTATACGTTTCCCTACCGAAACATCTACATATCACTTCACGGATGTTTGTAAATTTGTTCCTCACTCGTCATAACGTTAAATTTTGCTGTCATGACGATTTCGGTGTCCAGGGAAGACGTATTATACTTTTCGGATACTGTATAATTCACTCCTGAGCAAATTTGGCTCTGTGACTGGTTGCATTATAGTTTGGAAATATAGCATTTTTTTTCAACGATATGCTGCTCATATTAAGCAGTTTATCGAGAATGGTGAGATATTCATTCACAGTAATCCGAGGTTAATGATAGAAACAGATGAGTACCGCGATATAGATGCCCAAAACTTGCCGGAACCTCCCACAAGGCAGGAGGCATGCCGTAGCTAAGCTTCTTTTGGTATGTTCGTTGCATAATCCGGTAAATGAAATTCATTGTACCATACTCCAGACTTCCGTTCGTCAAGTGTCAAGGCCTTATGATCATGGCACCACTCCCTTCACAGCTCTCCCTTATTAAGAGAATAGTTGAAAACTCGGCGTTTATCCTGCCTTGAGTTTGAACTTCTCCTAACCCTTCTGTCTCTGTCCATCTCTTTATTTCTAAAAACATTTTATATTTAACGGAAAATATATACAAAATAAGGCTGTCTTGCGTAATGTATAAAATTATAAATGCAGTATCCAGACAAAGATAGTAATAAAATTACAAATGACATGTAAAATTCGTACGATCTGATATTTATTGAGTTATATGTTGTACAACTGTATAATTTTTCAGGTATATATTCATTTGCATAAGTGCTGTATGTCTGTAAAATATTTTGCAAATGCCAACCGTAGTAAAGAAATAATGGATTAAAACTTGAGGCGTGATGGGGCGGTTTTCCATTAATGTTACTGTTTATGTGTTAAAAAATGTTCAAATGTTTGTAAATCTATCGGACCAAACTGCGTGGTCATCAGTCCGTAGCTTACAAACTACTTAGACTAAGGTAAACTAACCTAAGGACAACACAAACACCCATGCCTAGGGAGGACTCGAACATCCGACGGCGAGCAACCGCGCGCTCCGCAGCGAGGCGCCGTAGACCGCTCGGCTACTCGACCGCTGCATTATGTGTGTTCATATCTCATGAACTGCGTTTGTACTGTGATACAATTTCGATGGTTCATACGACTATATGTGTTTATAATGTCTGTAATATTTCCTGCGGCTTCAATTTGTAGTTTAGAAATTATAAATTGTAACGTCATACCGAATGCCGTAGTTATATTCCATGAACAGCGGAAAAGTAGTAAGCGAGAAACTTTTTACCTTTCATAATTTTGCTTTGGTTGAAAGCAAGAAAAAGATCAATAAAGGTTGAAATTATGTTTAAAGTTTATTGCACGTCGATAAGTAATCTAATTCTCATATACTGTATTCATCAAGTCTCGTCGCTATATGAGACAGTTTCGTGCAACTCCTATTGTTTATGACGTTATATCTCCTGAACTATGTGTCGTATGTGGTTCTTACCATTAAAGAATTGGTACCTCCCGGGAAGGAATGTGTGTACCAAATTTGAATGAAATCGTTCTAGTGGTTTAGGAGGAAATGTGCAACATTTTCGCGTAATGCAGCAGTTTTTCTCGCATCTCGTTGTTTATGACGTCTTATCTCGTGAACAATGTGTTGTACGTGATCCTCACACTTACTGCAACCGTCCTAATGGATTGAAGCTTACGTTCTTCGTTTTTGTGGCCACGATGTCCGTAGTTGTTTTTATAACTATGAAGGGCAGTGTTAGTCCGTCTATGCAACTGGAAATAAAATGCGATCTTCTCACTAGATCCGTTTCGTTTTAATGAAAATAAAACATCTCCAGTGCGCTGTAATAATAGAATTCTACAGTTTGTTTTATTTTTAGATCGAAAAAATTTCGTTAACTAAACATGAAAAGTAGGCCTAATTTTTTGTTACTTACGGAAATTTTTATCTTATTTTTGCCTCACATCATGGAATGCCGGAATTTTTCATGCAGTACCGCCGATTCTTCAGGCTGTATCGTTGTTTTTCCACTAATTTCACTTTCACTTTTGCACTGTCCATAATCGCCGCGGTGGAGTAGCCGAGCGGTTTAAGGCGACTCGCTGCGGAGCGCGCGGTTGGTCACCGTCGGAGTTTCGAGTCCTCCCTGGGGCATTGGTGTGTGTTGTACTTTGGTTAGTTCAAGTAGTTTGTAAGTTTAGGGACTAATAACCAACGCAGTTAAGTCCCATATATTTACAAACATTTGAACATAGTTGTTTTTCACAGATGAGATGTGTTTGTTTTTGTTCAAATGTTCAAATGTGTGTAAAGTCTATGGGACTTAACTACGGGGTCATCAGTCCCTAAACTTACAAACTACTTATGAACGACTTACTAACTAAGACGGCACAAATATCCATGCCCGAGGGGGGATTCGAACCCCCGACCGTAGTGGCCGTGCAGACCGTGACTGAAGCGCCTTAGTCCCCTCGGCCACCGCGGCCGGCTTGTTTTTGTTTGTGACTTAGTCTGCACAGTGTGTTGTTGGAGTGTTTCCAACATCACAATTGTAATTTTTTTGTATATATTATAATAAATTATGTTATAGTATATTTAATTTTGATGTAAGCGGAATGCAATTGTGGCAAAATTATAATTTTATGAAACGGGAATGAGTTATTTTAAATATTGTTATTATTATTATTATTGGGTGGGGGGGGGGCGTGAGCAAGTAAAACGGATAAGATGACTGAATAGTGGTTGAAAGTGGTAAGGTGGGATGTGAAGGGAGATGGAAGATGAGAGTGATGGGCAGGGGGTTGATTGACGGTTGGGAGAGGGGAGAAGATGGCTTTTATTAAGTAATTAAGGTACTGTATATTCATTGTGAAGAACTAACAGTAATATTTAAACTTCTGAGTGGTGGTAATGCAAGTAGTATGTGTGTGTGGTGGTGGTGGTGGCGGGGGGAGGGGATTGGGAATTGTGTTGTTTGTTGAATCTAGTACATGATGTGGAATAACAGAGAGTAGAACGAGGTTGAGTGGTTGTTAGCAGGAAGCGAGCAGGTGTGGCAGTTTTATTTCAATATTAGCTGAAAACCCGGCGTTGCCCGGGTATTTATTTATTTATTCCTACCTTGAGTTAGTACTTCTCCTATCCCTCCTCTCTCAGTCCATCCCTTTTTTTTCTAAAATCATGTTATATTTATCGGAGAATATATGAGAAATATAGGTCTCTTGCATAATGTACAAAATTATAAGTGCAGTATCCAAAAAAAGAGACTGAGCAGCGGGGTCATCAGTCCCTAAACTTACAAACTACTTATGAAGTACCTTATACTAAAGACGAAACAAACATCCATGCCCGAGGGGGGATTCGAACCCCCGACGGGAGCACAGTGCCTCAATGCGCTCGGCCGCTCCGCCGCGGCATTAGTTTATCCTTCCCTCCTGTAGGTGTAGCGTTGCACATTGATGTTACTGAAACGAACACATAGGGTCGATAGTAGTGAAGGCGAATTGTCGATTTTGTTTGATGGGGAGAAATAAGGGAAACTTAGCTCATCTATGAAGACTACATATGGAACGCTAGTGTGACAAATTCTTGAGTACTCTTCGGTAGTATGTGAACCCTGCAAGGTTTGATTAATTAATGACACCAAAACAATTCAGAGTGCGCTGTCAGATTTAATATCGGCGAATTCAAATAGAACCAAAGTCTAAAAAATGTTCAAATGTTTGTATAGTCTATGGGACTTAACTACGGGGTCATCAGTCCCTATACTTACAAACTACTTATGAACTACTTAGGAACTAGTACGGCACAAATTTCCATGCCCGAGGGGGGATTCGAACCCCCGACCGTAGTGGCCGTGCAGACCGTGACTGGAGCGCCTCAGTCCCCTCGGCCACCGCGGCCGGCAGAACCAGAGTCTAACGAGGTATATTTGTCAACGTAAATGGATCTACCTCGGGAATGGGCTACTTTCTTTTTGAGTAATACATTTGAGAAAATGAAGTGTTCAGACATTCGAAACTATATAGATTGGTTCTTATATCCGCAAAGATACATTTTGCGTAAGTACGACGAAGATAAGAAAAAGCAGAGCTAATACGGCGGCGTATAAACAGTCGTTTTCCCTCCCGTCATTTGCGAGCTGAACATCTAAGAAATATTCAAATGTATTTAAACCTGTGAGTCATCGGTCCCTATAGTTACAAACTACTTAAACCAACTTAAACCTATCCTAAGGACCACACAAGCGTCCATATCCGAGGGAAGACTCGAACCTTCGGCGGAAGCGGGCGCGCAGTCTCTCGCATGGCGGCTAGAACCGCACGCAATTCCCGCGTGGCTGCCTACAACTAGTAGGGGCAGAGGTCATGTGCACCATACGGGGGCATGTATGTAGATGGAGGTTCAGGGGTTTGGTCTCCTTCTTTGTTCAGTTTTTTATTTCGTATCTTCATATTTAGCAAGGTCACAGTACAGAATGAAGTTGTTATATCATACGTCAGTTCTTTCAAGTGAAATCTGAAGGGGAGGATCAAGGCTTGAGTGCACTGAGCAGGTTTAATTGTAGGTTGAACAGTTACACAGAGTTGTAGAGGCTTGTATAGGATAGATAACGGTGGATAAGTGCACCAAAATGGTTTTAGTATTGAAAACCATCACCACCACCACCACCACAACAACAACAACAAACCACAAAAGAAAGTATTTTTTTCTCGGACTATTTACTTTAGTTATTCTATCGAAGAACTGATTCATAACTAGGAGAACCAGTATGCAATCAAATTGTGATACATAACGACAGTGTTAAAATATTGTAAATCTAAGGGACGTAACTGTTGCAAATATCAGTTCTTAGGCTTACAAAGTACTTAAACTAACTTAGCCCAACTAATGTTAAGGACAACACTCACACCAGTGCCCGAAGGAGGACTCGAACCTTCTACGGCGAGCAACCACGCGCTACGTAGCAAGGCGCCTTAGAGCGCTCGGCCATCCACAGCGGCTCAATGTTAAAATAAACGATAATATCCATCGTTTAGGTAGTGAAATTTCCTCAAAATTTATTCCCATTGCTCATCATAGCAAGTCAATACATTATAAATATTTATGGTATTCTACTGCTCATGACGTCAAATGTTACGTCCGACATTGCTTGTTGTGTAACAAACCGAATTTGTTTGATATAATCCGGAGTGTGGTAGAGCGATGCGTCGCTGCAGTTCGAACAGTATTGCCTGTTATAGTGGGGCAACTAGGTGGGTGCAAGCAGTAGCTTCGGTCTGCCATTTCTTCCTGCAATCAGCGATTAGAGATCCGCACTACAAATGTTCAGATCTTTGTAAAACTAAGGGACCAAACTGCTAGGGTCACCGCTTCCTTGATTTATAGAATACTTAAAACTAACGGACGGTAAAGACTACACACTCATGTATGCCGAGGGTGGACTCAGACGTCGGGAAGAAGCTGCTGCGCTTTCCATAGCATGGCGCCTTAGAGCACGCGCCTATTCCAGCGTTGCACTGCGTTGCTGATCCTTCGTAATCTCCAACACGATTACTGATTGCTATAAATGATAATACCTTCCTTGGCCGCGGTGCAGTAGCCGAGCGGTGTAAAGCACCTCGCTGCGGAGCGCGCGGTTGCTCGCCGTGGAGGTTCGAGTCCTCCCTGGGGCATGGGTGTGTGTGTTTGTCCGTAGGTTAGTTTACCTAGGTTTAAATAGTTTGTAAGCTACGGACTGATGACCACGCAGTTTGGTCCGATAGAATTACCGACATTTGTACATTTGAATACCTTCCTTGGTAGATATCACAAACATGCTCGGAAATGCTCCCTGAGATCCAAATGTTGTAATGTTTTTACACCTTCTGGAGCAAAGTGCTGTGGTCATCAGTCCCTAGACTCACAAAATGCTTAAACTAAATTACACTAAGGACAACACACACACATGACCGAGAGAGGATTCGAACTTCCGACGGAAAAGGCCGTCTAGTCCGTAGCATGGCCCCTTAGGCTGGTTGCACACACACCGATTTTGGACGTCCGGGTAAATACCGGCTGGTATTTTATCGGTGGAGCGCTGCTTGCACAAACGCCGGAATTTTACCGGTCAAACGAGCAGTCGCTCGGCTGTCGAGGTCGAGTGAAGTTGATTCAAAACAGAAATCAATGAATCTCAAACGATTTTGCACAATATTACATGACTTATATTGCTGACATGTTACAAAGAAATAATAAAGTACTGTATCACACATTACTGTACCATTTAGGAAATTATTTTTTTTGCTTTAGTCTCCATTTCCACAAACATGTTCAGTTACAAAAATGTTCAAATGTTGTATTGCTTATGGGACGGGGTCATCAGTCCCTAAACTTACAAACTACTTATGAACTAGCTAACACTAACGATGGCACAAATATCCATGCCCGAGGGGGGGATCGATCCCCGACCGTAGTGCATGTTCAGTTTGTGAGAAATTTTCTCCTTGTATCTCCTTCTATCTTTAAACGTGTCTGTAAGTTACTCCGAGATGGTTTCAACTCTAAGTTTATTCTACTTCTACTATTTACAATTCTACTATGTCGTATGCAAACTACAGAGTCCGTCTTCAAGGGGCCGTAGGCATGGATCCTCATGGGCGACGTCTTCTGCGGTGATTCTTCTTCTCAGAGATCTTCCATCTTCGGAATTCGGCGTGGCTTGCCGGGGGGCCGCCTGGCTGGACCTTAAATATGCTGGCGGAGTGGTACCGTTCCTCAGTCGACCACGCCGGCAGCCGCAGGAAAAGGTGCCAGATTAATTCGTGAACATTCTAAACACCGGCTGTGGATAGGCTTCGCCGCGGTGGAGTAGCCGAGCGGTCTAAAGCGTCTCGCTGCGGAGCGTGCGGTTGTTCGCCGTGGAGCTTCGAGTCCTCCCTAGGGCATGGGTGTGTGTGTTGTCCTTAGGTTAGTTTACCTAGGTTTAAGTAGTTTGTAAGCTACGGACTGATGACCACGCAGTTTGGTCCGATAGATTTACAAACATTTGAACATTTTGATTTGGAAAGGCTTCCCGACCGACCCATGTGTTGTGCTGTGCTGCTCGCTGCCCAGGCGTTTCCACAGCGAACAGTACAGTGTCCAAAGTTTTGTTCACCAAAGTGGTCGTGCTTATAGTAAAGAAATAAGTGTATCATAATTTAACTCTTAATCTATTGCAAACGTATACTTATATAATTGTATGTATGCTTCAAACAGGCAAATTACCATTTCTGGTCGGATATAGAAATACGTTCGATGCCTTGCGTGAATACAAATGAAGCTGCAAGAATGTCGAATAATGAACGCGCGTAAAACGTGTCTGGATAACCGTTCCCTCAGAGGGATAGCCGCCCTCTATAATAAAATAGAATGAATATCACAAGAACATCGTAGAACAAAGACGCAATCTACCCGAGGAACAAAACAAACAAACAAAATCCCACAAAAAAAAGCGGTTTGGAGTCCCGGTCTGTTCACATTTTTTTACTTTGCCATTGAATTCAATTCAGTGCCCTGAAAAAGAAGAGAAGCCGAAAGATTTATTGTTTATTGTATACAGAACTCAAAGCCGAATCAATATTTTATAATTATATATGCGCCAAGACGCTGTATGGCGAAAAGGCACAGTACGAACTGTGCAGGGAGGACGGCCGTTAAAAATCGGTGCGTGCACAATCTGCCGTTTGCCGACGTGCGCCACTGTATGCCGGTCTGCGGTGACAGTCGCCGGCAGCTGACCGGCTCCTTGCCGGTGCCGGTTCGTGGCCGGCCAGTGTGCAAGTTGCAATGCCTCGCAATGGGCAACTGCTGGAATGTGGACGGCCGATATTTTACCGGCCGTCCAAACTTGGCGTGTGTGCAACCAGCCTTAGACGACGCAACCATTCCGCGCAGTTCGCTGACATCCACAAGGCATGTTCAAGCTGATTACACGTAACAGCTGTACGAATGAACACGCCACTACGTCCACGCGGTTGCCTAATCCCCCGTTACAGCGCTTGCCGGTGGCACTGCTGGTGTCCCAGACGTGCTGCTACACTGAAATGACACTCATGTGCATCTCTCGTCTCCGCAAACGCACCCAAATTCACCAGATGCGGGTTCTTCCTTCAGAGTGTTGCATTTTGGTGTCTAGCAGTGTAGCATCAGAAATTACCATGGTTTTATCTGAAAGACTGAAGGTCATACCGATGTAATAAATGTTGCTATGAAATAATAGAGTAATGAAAAGAGACTATTGGTGGTCTAGTTTGAATTTTCCCTCAGTTCATCACTGTGAAAACACAATTACGATATTTTAAGCGATTCATGAAACATTATAGGCGATAATTGAGTCGGATAGAGTTTTGTAGTTACGGTTTAACAGTGTCAGTAAACCCGCTTAACCCCCTTCATTCCCAGTGTTGTTTCCAGACAACAACGTATTAAAAGCTGATTTATACCGTATTTTGTGTATCAATCCTTAAAGTCGCATTATTGTTGAACAATATGCTTCTAGTACGACATTTTGCCTCTTGGTATGGCGTGTAAACATTTCTGAGGCATTAATCTGTCCGGCTTGGAGGTTCTGCTGCGTTGTCGTCTGTACATGGCTGAGTGTGAGCGTGAATGTGGTTCATGTTATTTTATTTGAGCAGTGAACTGTTTTGTTGCCAGCCGCAGTGGCCGAGCGGTCTGTGGCGCGCCAGTCACAGTCTGTACGGCCGCTACGGTCGGGGGTTCGAATCCCCCCTCGGGCATGGATATCTGTGACGTCTTTAGTATAAGGTACTTCATAACTAGTTTGTAAGTTTAGGGACTGATAACTCAGCAGTTAAGTCCCTTAAGCTTAAACAAACATTTGAGCATTTTCGAACTGTTTTGTCTTTAGTGCTCAAAAATGTTCAAATGTTTGTATAGTCTATGGGACGTAACTACGGGGTCATCAGTCCCTAAACTTAGGAACTACTTATGATCTACTTACGAATTAGGACGGCACAAATAGCCATGCCCGAGGGGGGATTCGAACCCCCGTCCGTAGTGGCCGTGCAGACCGTGACTGAAGCGCCTTAGTCCCCTCGGCCATCGCGGCCGGCTCTATAGTACTGTGGAGAAGATTATGCTAGCATTATTGATCTGCCAGTGTTAACAATCAACAAAATAAATTTCCTAGTAATAAAATGTCTCGATACAAACGTCTGTGTTGGGCATGAAATACATGACATAAAAAACAGTAGTTTGATCAAAAATTTTAAAACATATATTTTACTATAGAATGAAACTTTCACTCTGCAGCGGAGTGGGCGCTGATATGAAACTTCCTGGCAGATTAAAGTTTTGTGCCGAAACCAGTACTCGAACCTGGGATCTTTGCTTTGGCGGGACTATCGCTCTATCACTGAGTTATCCCGACACAACTCACGGTCCGCCCTTACTACTTTACTTCTGCTGGTACCTAGCCTCCTACTTTCTACACTTCACAGAAGTTCTCCTGCGTACCTTGCAAAATTAGAACTCCTGGAAGAAAAGATATGGTGGAAAGTAGGAGGCGAGTTACTGGCAGAAGTAAAGTTGTGAGTACGAACCGTGAGTTATGTCGGGTTACTTCAGTGGCAGAGCGCTTGACTGCGAAGGGCAAACGTCCCAGTTTCGAGTCCCAGTTCTAGGACACAATTTTAATCTGCCAGGAAGTTTGACATATTTTTATGTTTAGTTCACTGTATTTATACAGAAACAACTGAATTTTAATTTTTCCAAAGCTGAATTCATAATGTGGGAATTAAAGGATTAAGAAAAAGAGAGATAAATAGGGCAGAGGTAACTGTTATTCGTCTTTGGAACTAAGTGTCCCCTTGATAAAAAGCAGAAACACTAGGGAGTTATTTGGATCACAACAGTTTTGCTCAGTACAGATTAATTACTAATGCCATAGTGTAAGAACATAATAACTGTAGGAAGTAAAATTTCACGTAAGATGTAAATTTTCCTGAGCATCGACTCACAAATATGTCTCTAGGAACTCGTGGCATTTGAGTCTGTCTTTCCGCAATTTATTGGTGTAGCAGGTGCTTGTTTTTGATAGAACGGTGCAGTTTGGCTATATAGCAGGTGTGCCCTTTGTACGGCTGTGTGCCTTGGTCTGCTGATGACCACGCTGTTTGGTCCGATAGATTTACAGACATTTGAACATTTTTTGCGATTTCCGCGGCCTTTACCGCACTAGCCCACACAAAGCTGCCGTGTGTGGACTCTTTCTGTCACCTGATCTGCAGCTCCCATTGTAGTACTTGTTCTCTCAGGTGTTCAAAAGATATTTTAATTTTGTTGTTGGTGATTTCAGAAATTAAAAATATATGAAATTGCCTGCCGAGGGTGCTGCGTCCATTTGAGTATCTGTACGATGAAAGACGTCGCGAAAAGCAGAAAATATATGTACTGAGTGCATACTTTCCTGCATAAAAAATCGCTTTTTACAGGGAGTTAAGACACTATGGGAATTAAAGGATTAAGAAAAAGAGAGATAAATAGAGCAGAGGTAACTGTTATTCGTCTTTGGAACTAAGTGTCCCCTTGATAAAAAGCAGAAACGCTAGGGAGTTATTTGGATCACAACAGTTTTGCTCAGTGCAGATTAATGACTAATGCCATAGTGTAAGAACATAATAACTGTAGGAAGTAAAATTTCACGTAAGATGTAAATTTTCCTGAGCATCGACTCACAAGTATGTCTCTAGGAACTCGTGGCATTTGAGTCTGTCTTTCCGCAATTTATTGGTGTAGCAGGTGCTTGTTTTTGATAGAACGGTGCAGTTTGGCTCTATAGCAGGTGTGCCCTTTGTACGGCTGTGTGCCTTGGTCTGCGGCGCCCCCGATAATCAGAGGCGTGTGTTAGGTGAGGCACGGCTGGAATGCCCACCTGAGGCCACTCTCCCATTCCCCACCCCCTTCCCTCCTCCAATCAGCCGCTGCACCTGAGTATGGACGTGTCCAGCATCTGTCTTTAGTTTCCACTTAATATTTTCTTTAATAACTACTGAAGCAGTACATGTTTATCTTAATTGAGACATCGATATGCTAAGGGGATAAAGGCAATTTTTTAACTGTTGTGACCACAGGGTATACTCGAGAAACAGACAGGTGCTGGTATCTAGTGACAACAAGCTGAAATATGAAGATTAACAAAGATTCTTTGAAAGCTAATAGGTATACGTGAAGCATTTACCTCCATTGTCCTCTCAGTGCCTCAGTTGCTACTGTGTAAAGTGGGTACTGACGCCACTAAAGTAAAATAGTCGCAACCTTGGATATCGTAACGTTTACGGTTGATTTAGCTGATAAGGGGGACTTCAGCAGCTTAACCAGAGAGAATGTACGTGTAAGAAATCTGAAAATTTTTAAATAAATAAAAAGTAAAGCTTAAAATATCACAAATGTGGCGAAATTTGTGACTGAGGTGTTACTTTGAGACAAGACCGAGCTTCTGTGTTCATACACAAATACTATAACCCGTGTAAACATTCAACAGATAAATGTTTCTTCTTTATTCTATAAGCAATACGTAGTTCCAGTTATATGCTTTGCATAACATAATTAGCCGTCTTTTTCAACTATAAAAATTAGCCTAATTGGGACGAGACACGTTTCGCTGTATTTAAAAGCATCTTCGTTGGTTAAGTTTTTTATGTTGCCCTTTTGATTCGTTTCTGTTGAACTCACACTGAATACGCTTTTAAGTAAATCGAAACGCGTCTGGTCTTAATTAGACTAATTTCCACAGTTACAAAAGGCGGGTAATTATCGTATGCAAACTATTTAACATATACCTCGTAGATTAATCGGAAACTGTCTGTTGCAGTCGGTAACATTAAAGAGTAAACTAATTACATTTAAAATTCTTCATTTGTATGGCCATGATATCCGTAGTTGTTTTTATAATTCTGAATGGTAGTTTTTGCCGCGGCGGATCGGCTGAACGCATTGAGGCGCTATGCTACGATGTGCGAAGCCGTTCCCCGTCGGGGGTTCGAATCCTCCCTCGGGCATGGATGTTTGTACCGTCTTTACTACTTATGAACTAGCTAATACTAAGGACGGCACAAATATCCATGCCCGAGGGGGGTTTCGAACCCCCGACCGTAGTCCCGTGCAGACCGTGACTGGCGCGCCGCAGACTGCTCGGCCACAGCGGCCGGCGCGAACTATTTATGAACTATTTGAGGAAATGCATACTGTAAACCATCAGCTGTTTATTATTTTTCAAACTTCTACCGGTTTCGGGTATAAACCATCTTCACGGAAGAGAACTAGACAGACTGAATAAACAGGTGCATTATATGCCTCCCTATGCATACTGGCATGCATGTCACACAATAAAAATAAATAAGACGTCACTAGGCATCAAGTCTTAATTAAAAACATAAAAGCAATGCCAGGCTGTGTGATGGTGAACCAAGGTCTATTACAAGAGAACCTAACACAACTGTTCAATAGTTTTTAATTAAGATTAGATGCCTAGTGACGTCTTATTTATTTTTATTGTGTGACATGCTTGCCAGTATGCATAAGGAGGCATATAATGCACCTGTTTAATCAGTCTGTCTAGTTCTCTTCCGTGAAGATGGTTTATAACCGAAACCGGTAGAAGTTTGAAAACTAATAAACAGCTGATGGTTTACAGTAGGCCTATGTATTTCCTCAAATATCTTATGGCTGTTGAAGCACATCTCAATAAAAAATTTGAATTTATGAACTACCTTATACTAAAGGCGACAAAAACATCCATGCCCGTGGGGAGATTCGAACCCCCGACGGGGAACGGCCTCGCGAAGCGGAGCATAGCGCCTCAATGCGCTCCGGCGCTCCGCAGTGGCGAAGGATTACTCGAACCTCCGACGTGAAGCAACCGCGCGCTTGGCAGCAAGGTGCCTTAGGGCAACAACGCACTGGGCCGCGGTGCGCGGTCGCCGCCGCTGCTTGCAACGCAGTGGTCCACTAACTGCCCTCAGGTGCGGCCTTTACCGCACTAGCCCACCCAAAGCTGCCGTGTGTGGACTCTTTCTGTCACCTGATCTGCAGCTCCCATTGTAGTACTTGTTCTCTCAGGTGTTCAAAAGCTATTTTAATTTTGTTGTTGGTGTTCTGAGAAATTAAAAATATATGAAATTGCCTGCCGAGGGTGCTGCGTCCATTTGAGTATCTGTACGATGAAAGACTTCGCGAAAAGCAGAAAATATATGTACTGAGTGCATACTTTCCTGCATAAAAAAATCGCTTTTTACAGGGAGTTAAGACACTATGAGAATACATTTTTAACTACAGCAGGATGTCAACTTCTTCCTTCGACGAACTGTTTTCCTAAATCAGACGAATAATAACTGGAGTGACGACAAATTTGCGGTTATTTATAGACCCTGATGGCTGCTAACGATTGGGTGAGAATGTTATTATTCTATTTAAATATTTTAATACCAGTAGGTTTCACAGGATGAAATACACAGCTCAACATAACAAAAAAATTTGTTTGTAACTTAATTCTAATTTTTTACATTATTATGCATGTAATTATAGTCACTTCTTTAAGAATGATCCTATATATCACAACAACTTCCTGCAGATCGTATGTCTGCGTCATTTTCACACATATTTGAGTGGCATCCCTGATTACTTTCACGAAATTAATTTTCGTTATTACCTTGTGTGGTGTCGCACAAGTGTGAAGTGCGCGCCACGTACTTGCGCCGCACGCCGCCATGCACGCACGGCGCGACGTTCTTACGACGTCAGCCACGAGCGCCCTCTGCTGCAACTCCGCTCGTGGCCACCACTGGACTGCATCGTTCACTTGGGACTGAGATAGGAACCAGTTAACACTTCGGAATCAGATAGGCACCAGTTAAGACTTGGCTATCGGATAGGCACTAGGACTCATCAGTAGGCAGGCCTCTCTCTATATAAATTATGTATCAGCATTCTTAAGTCAAGAACTATGTAAAAGTTAAGTATTACCAAAACTCCATGAAATATATATCTCGTTCTAATGTACTCTAGTGTTTCCAGTTTCTGCTGTCCCACTGGCTGGTCACCTCCGTACCTGCACAAGCGTGCATCCTTTATTCCTGTGTCGGTCTCTTTCTACTCGGCCACCGACACCAGGACCACCGGCGGAAAAGAGACACAAAAGTGGCAACGAGGCTGGGACACAATACCTTGAAATGTTCAGATACTCTTTTAAAGTCACTCAATAGTGACAACAAGAAGTGACGCTCAGGGTCATCGTCTTTCCTTGGCAGATTTCATTTCAGTAACCCAAGAAGCTGTACGTCTATGTTAATTTCTGTGTCATTACCCTTATGTTTTTCACTTTTGACGATCTTAGCCCTAAAGTCTCATGTCTTTCATCAGTGAGCTTAACTTCTGTGTCTTGCTGTATTACTTCAGTTAAACTCAAACTGTCATCCGTAATATTTCAAATGTTCAAATGTTTGTAGAGGTTATGGGACTTAACTAAGGGGTAATCAGTCCCTAAACTTACAAACTACTTATGAACTAGCTAATACTAAGGACGGCACAAATATCCATGCCCGAGGGGGGATTCGACCCCCCGACCGTAGTGGCCGTGCAGGACGTCACTGGCGCGCCGCAGACCGCTCGGCCACCGCGGCCGGCCCGTAATATTTCTTCCTATAACATCTGCAAGAAACATGAGCTCTTTGGAGTAGACTCACGTGGATTTCACAATAAATAGCTTTTTCTTTTTCTGTTATGACAACTCGTTTACTACATATATGAGTACTATTGTCTTTCCATATTTTAAACTTTAAAATTCTGTCACCATATTCGTTCGCCCTCATATTCCAGACTGCTGGACCATTTTCCACTTCGAGAAAAGGTTTCTGCGTATCGAAATTCATCACCGCTTTATCGTGGCAGAAGTCACATTTGAAACGAGGCACCGTCTTGTCTCCACTTGCCGGTAACCGGGCCAACTGTCGGCAAACGCGCCACCGCGGCTGTCGAGTTTTTCGCGGCCAACAGAGGCGCCCGATCACCCGCGCGGGGAAGCGGTGATCAGCACGTAAAGCCCAGAGAAACAACAAATCGCGGGCAACAGCTACTTGCGTAGTGAACAGGGCCGGCGCAAGCCCAAGTGCCGCCCCGTGCGAGCTGCTCAATTGCCGCCCCCTCCCCCCCCCCCCGGTTGGTATTTTTTTAATGTTTGTGAAATTTTATTTAAACCAATCTGAAGGAAAAGTCAGCAATCAATCGTAATTTTTGTTTTTACTTTTCAGATATACCTAGGTTTCGGCCACTGAGTGGCCAGTTTCAAAGCTTTTAATGTGTGCTTACATCTAAACCGTCATGTTGCCAGTTACGTACAGCACGACGGTAGAGATGTAAACATAACTCAAAGCATGGAGAATAGCCACTCTGTGCCAGAAATCTATAAAGATCTGGAAAATAAACACAGTTGAAACGGCCAAAGAGTGGGGCGGTAGACAATGGAAAGAGGAAGAATAATAACATAATAATGCAATAAATACATACTCGGGAATCGACGGGTACTGATGCTAGTCGAAATATATTAACTCGCTGCACTGCGATTGTTCATTTTAAAGAACTGACACTCGCCATCTGTCGTAATTTTCATCAGTTGCGTCAGTTCTATCGTGTCTGATTATGGAATAAGATGTAACAAATTAGTATCAAGTCACTTTTCTGCGCTTTATTCTCATTCTAGCTATTGGGGTGTCGCGTGCTTATTTGACGACTTAACAATATTTGAAGTAATACCTCATAAGAAAAATAAATTTTCCTATTCTGCATTCTATAAGGAGAAAAATTCCAACTTACGAGTAACGTGCATTCGCAATACTAATTGTAGGTTATATGAGAAGCACTTACCTATTACATCCCAAGTTTCAAGAAATTAGGACGCACCAATTCTTCTGTTCTTGTGAAACGCAACGAAAGTGCTTCTGACCAATCTTGACTCTCTCGGCCAACTATCGAAACGATTTCTGCAGTTTTCGTTGCAGAGAACGCAACAATACCTATTGCCTGGAAAGGCGAAGTGGTGACGCGGCAGTGCCACCAGGAACTACAGTAGGTCACATGACGAGGTACAGCGAGGCTACGGTTAAACTAGCCCCCAAGAAGATGAAGCAAGAAGCTCACGATAAGTATGTGACCGATGATATGGATAAATGTATTATCAGGCAGTAATTTTATAGCATTACGAACAATAGAAAGAAATACGAACTTTGCGAAAACTGCACAACTTTTGTCAAACAGAAATGAACTTCAAAGCTAGTAAGGAAACCCTTAGAAGCAATGTTCTGTCTATGGATTTTCGTTTTGCAAGGTGTCAAAATTAACTTTTTGTTTCGCTTGGATGAGAAGGCATTGTTGCTAAAAGTCCATTCTTTCTCAGGTTTTCATCAGAATCAAAGCGACCAGTAGTTTACTTAGACGAAATATAGATTCACACGCATTATACAGTAAATAAATGTTGGGAAAGTGATAGTGTGTGAGTAGTATTGTCTCACAAAAGTGCTGGTCAGAGTTTGTGTTCATGCAGGCGGAGACAGATGTTTCAGGGCTCAGAAACCAAAACGTCCGACTATCACTCAGAAACGGTTAGCAAACATTTTCAAAAATACGTCGAAAACTCAACTTATGCTAAGCTTACTATCAGTCTTTATCCCTTGTAATTACTCACAGCGTATTTACCCATTCGGAATACTTCTAGTCATTGTAGGCGTTGAACATGTTTGACTGCAGTAATGTTCAACAATTTTTTTTCCATAGCGCGGGAAGAATAAAACACTTAATTGTCATTGAAGGGCTTAGCAAAATTGCTTGAGGCTTAGCATGTAACCGCAGTATCGAACATTGCATTCGAATTTCCAAATTAGATTTCGTCTCCTGCAAAATTAGGTATGAGTAAACTCACGGCGCGTAACACGCTGGCAACGCTCCACAAATACGAATACTGGCGTGTGCGCCAGACTGCTTCCCTTCCGGCGTAAACACGACGGCGCTGCCACAGTGGCAAGGAAGAAAGAAGCCCTCCTCCCTCCCCTTGTTCAACAGGGGCGGCCGGCATGTAGTCGAGACGCCATGCCACAGTTCCCGAAGCCGCTACCTCCGAGGTTTAGTTCAAATGTTCAAATGTTTGTTAAGCTTATGGGACTTAACTACGGGGTCATCAGTCCCTAAACTTACAAACTACTTATGAACTACTTACGGACTAGGACGGCACAAATATCCATGCCCGAGGGGGGATTCGAACCCCCGACCGTAGTGGCCGTGCTGACCGTGACTGGAGCGCCTCAGTCACCTCGGCCACCGCGGCCGGCCCGAGGTTTGGTTTCTAATCCCCTCTTGGGCATGAATGTTGAATTTGTACAACAGAAAACAAGGGTGGGCGGCAAATTTGCCGCCCCCCGGAAAATGCCGCCCCGTGCGGCCGCACGTTTCGCACGTGCCTTGCGCCGGCCCTGGTAGTGAAGTTGTAGTTCAGTAGCAAGTGTAAACTTCCTGGTTTTAGTAGCGCCACTCAAGAAATTTTCTTTCCAGTAACAGAAAAAACTGATTCTGTAATAAATCTGTGAAGTTCATTAACTCCAAAATGAAGTTATGGAATCAGAAGAAAGATTATTATGGATTACCTGTTTCAGAAAGCAAAGTTCCCATCAGCCGATCCCTTTCTTCTGAATTTAAGAAAAATAGGCCATGGTCTTCACAAATACTGCCCCAGCCCTTTTTTGCTAAATGCGGTAAAGGGATCAGATCATGCCAACTTTGCTTGGCAAAACCGGTAGTTCGGAATAAATGCCTAATACCGCGATCTCTGCTACGAAGTGTGTTCTTTCTTCCAGTAAACTTCGAGATCGCCCCTCAACTAACAGGACGACATTATTAGTTATGAAATAACTGTTTGTTTATGCGTTAGAGGCGATTAGTTTTGCATTCATCTATTTGCCGAAGGTACAAATGCACTCTTCATTATCACCATCCGGAAATTATAGGTATACCAAGCATTCCATTATGACTGACAAGTAGTGATCAGTTTCACAACTTAACATCATCAATTGTATCTGTAGCCAAAAATAACGTAATACATAATTAGCTACTACTCTTACTTATATAAACGACATTTATTTTATCGTTACCGTTTATTTTCAATATATAAAAAATGTTCAAATGTTTGTATAGCTTATGGAACTTAACTACGGGGTCATCAGTCCCTAAACTTACAAACTACTTATGAATTACCTAACGCTAAGGACGGTACAAATATCCATGCCCGAGGGGTGATTCGAACCCCCGACCGTAGTGGCCGTGCAGACCGTGACTGGAGCGCCTCAATCCCCTCGGCCACCGCGGCCGGCTTCAACATATATTGAACTTTGAATATCAATTGAAAAAAGTATTATAAACTTCGAAAATGATATCTCTCACTGTAATTCACACAATATCTGCAGAGGAACTGTACATGATACAGGACATTACAGGTACATTTTGAAATATTCCATGCATCTTATGCATAGAAAAATCATTAGATCGATGAGAAATCACGGTAGTGCTTCACAAACTACATGTATCTATACAATTTGAGGGGACAGATAACCCAACAGTCTAGTCCCCTCTAAACATCCTACAACAACAACAATCTATACAATTTGATTGGAAATGCTGTTGAATATAATGTTGAACAAAGAAGCTCAGTTCCACCATTATCACGTTTTTCTGTACACTGTAGTTGAAAACTCGTCTTAGTATAAATAACTAACGAAATAATGAATGTACAGTTGAAAAAAACTATTCAATATTTCTAACAACATATAAATTAAAATAAGTGATTATGTTGTTCTAAGTACAGCATGACCCGATATACAAAGTGGCAGCTATACTAGAAGAGGATGTTGATAAGTAATGCCTCTGAAGTTTGTAATATTGGTTTAGAGCGCTCCGAAGCGTAGCCTCTCGCCCTACGTGAGCGGTCAGTCGAGAACGCCGCTCGGTGTGGCATTGCGCGAATGGACGAGCGATCCCACGCGATGCCGTTCGATGTGGCTGCTCTGTTTTACGTGCGCAACCAAACCGCACGGAGGCTGATCCAATACATGATAAAAGTGAGCCGCGTGGTTGTGGCCGCGTGATCTAAGGCATCGTGCTACGGACTGGGCGATCGCTCTAGGCGGAGGTTCGAGTCCACGCTGGGGCATGTGTATGTGTGTGTTGTCCTTAGTGTAAGTAGTTTGTAAGTCTAGGATTTATGACCGTAGCAGTTTGAGCCAATAGGCTTACAAACATTCGAACAGAAATGACTCTCGGGTTTCTAGCTGTAAAAAATATTGTATCTGTATAAAACAAAGCTACATCACAACCTCGTGTCAGTTTTTAGGTAAAAATTATCCTTTTCTTTTAAAAAATTGAAAACAGTATCTTCCGGTTTTGTGCGTTTTCTTGTTCTACACTTTTCACATGATTCTGAGGAAGTAATTGTCTTACAACATTGATTTTTGCAAATCTTATAGGCTAACGTAACAGCTTTATGACGAAATATATATATATATATATATATATATATATATATATATATTGTGTTCGCCATAGCTTCGTGCTGCTTAATTTCTAAGTAACCTATCGCATAAAATTCGATGGTCTTAAAGTTAAATTTGTGGTTGCTGGCTACGTTATGTTTGGTTGATTTTAGGTTATACTTTACTGGGTACGAAATGTAGCTAACAGAACTTTGTTCTTCAATATTTACAGTTGTGCATATGTAAGAATGCTCTCTCTAAAATGCGTGTTTGTTCTATTTCGTGAACATGTCGTGAAATACGTAACAACGAATTGAACAATGGTCTTCCGAAGCATATGCACGTAAACTGGGAAATTACTGTAAGAATGAATATTCTGAACAACGTACTGATACTGTTAGTTTCGTATATAAAAGAACTCCTAGATTTCTGTGGAAAGTGTAGTTCCTCAATAAAACGCAAGGGAAGTATACATTGCAACAAATTACCTTGTTTATTTTCTTTTCTAAGCAATTATTCACTATTTTTGGAATATATCGAAAGTCTTTAACTAGAATCATTGCATCTACTAAAATGTTTGTCTTTGCCATGGTTGCTATGGACGCTTTTAACGTAGGGTATTACCTTTCCTGTAGTTCAGATATGGCCTTCTTCATGTTACTTTGTTTTGCGCTAAAATAAAAAGCAAATATTCTACTTCAAATAATGATTATGTTTTCTTTTACAGCTAAAATCACAAACGGAATAAGTGTGGTGATATTGAGTTCCACCTGGTCACCTCTTAGTTTTAAAAAGAGACGGAATAAGATAACTTGTAATATTTCTGGCTTAAAGCCATCATATTAAGATCGGAGTATTGCTTCAGTGCAGCCGGTTAGAACCAGTAGGCGACAGATGGTAAAAGCTGGTGAGAATCACGACAGGTGGTACAATAGGTCGGGTTCTCATGGGAAAGAGCACTGGCAAGTTTCCCCGAATTGTAGGGAAATCCCAGAGCGGCAGACACTGGACGCCGATTGGCTGCAGTACTGGCGCTCACGCGCCAAAACGCGATCATATTTTTATTAATAATTAATAAACTAATTATTTATTACATGCCAAATTCAAGTTAGGAAACCCCTCAAGGCCAAGCTATGCCCTGACTGGGTAAAACATATTAACTATCGCTAAATTCATAAACAGAACCATTAATATAATGGACGATGCACGGCCGCCATGTTTGCGCGTCAAATAGCGGAGCGAAGGCAGCCTTGCATCTAGCCGCCACAGTTCAGTTCAGAACAGGCACTCGGAGGAGTTCACGTCGCATACATAGGCGGTCATAAAAAATTGTTTAATCATCTTAGAAAAAGGCAAAATGACTTTATATTTACTTTCAGTTAAGACAATGCGTGTCAAGAGTAGCTATGTTATTATGCGTTTTGCTGGTTTTCTGCTTTCTTTAAATAAATCAGCTGGCATCCGAAGGACCTCAGTTTTATTCCGTAATTAGATGAGTTCCTGCCAATAGCTTAATAACTTCAACCTCTTCAAGAACTCCGAGCTGGGTGCTATCATCTGCGTGGGGACATCTATAGAAGACGTCAGGTTGGTGAACTTTTAGAGTTTATACTCTTCACACAGTGCAGTGGGGAGTTATTACAACCCTCGCGTACACTGTCATTGCGGTACAAACGCAAATTGTTGTGCGTCATACATGGCAACATGGAGGAGGAAAGAAAATGATATAGGACCGGTTAAACACCACCTCTGTAGTCATTTTCCTGTTGTAAACTCTGCAGTGTTGTGAATAGTTACCCCATTCAGTCCCAATGGGAAAAAGTGGAGGGAGGGGGGAAAGGGTAATGATCATTTTTGAAGCCGCCGTTGTTCCTTAATAATATAAATGACCAGAAGACGCAACCACGCATTATTGTGCCTGCTGTAATAAGTGATAATAATATTATAGTAAACCATCTAATACACTCTTATTAATGTTGACTAATAAAGATAGAAACATTTTAGCCGATGTATAATACTACAGGATTAAGACTGGAACGTTACGTAAAAATTTTGAAGTGAATAATGAAATGTTTCAAGAGTTGAAATTAATCAACACAATTTTTAATTTTACATTTAATTTATTTCACATACGGAATAAATAAGTAATTTACGAGGTCCTTTATTGAACAAATGATACACGTGTAATGCGCGACTGGTTTGCTGTCGCTCTCACTCTCATGCGGCTGTCTGCTGTTTATGCGACGCGCTTGTTCTTTCTGTTCTTTGTCGTAGACATACTTCGCGGTGTTCTAGAGACTCTCTACTTTCTGATTCTTTGAGCTTCGTTCTTACTGTCATTTGATCTACGGATTGACTTCTTTCAACAATTTTGTCTCGTGACTCTTCGCTCCATACGCGTACATTGATGGGGTTAGATATTTCTCACTAAATTTTAGAGAAATAACACAGAGCACAATAAAAGTAACATGAAATAGACGAAAAATACACGTGTAACGTGAAATATTATGAAGTCGTTTGTAGAATGAAACTTTTACTCTGCAGCGGCGTGTGCGATGACGTGAAACTTCCTGGCAGATTAAAACTGTGTGCCGGAACCAGGATTCGTTTGTATTTAACAATATCGGTTTATTCCCAATAGTTAGCAGTTCACATACAGTTCACAGTAGGCAGAAATCCATCCTGAATTTTGAATACAACTTCTTGACTCTTGTGCAAAATCACGTGCAGCATTTTGCTGCATATATTTTCGAGATGTCACAAGAATTCAAAAACTTCATCAATGAACCACGCAGTTTCATGTCTAAGATGAAAAGTTTTCCCATTGCGCACTCTTCCTATTTTGTCTAGGACTTCTTTAAAAATTTTAATCAAGTAAAGTATTCCTGTGTAACGAGGTTAAGTACGTTTACTTAAACATACAGCATCTCTTCATAGGTTCTTAATAATTTTATTTTATCTGTTACCATTCCTCTGTTACAATTTCATGTGCTGACTCGTTCCATGAACCTGAAGACTTGCTTCTCAGTTGGATCCTGCGGAACCTGGTATATATAATTAAAGACGTAACCTCTGACTTAACAATGTAAGAAATAATAATTAGTAATAGAATCAATTAAATACAGTACATTTTCAGTGTTGAGTCAACAGTGAAGTTGTTGGTGCGATGAGCTTACTTGCTACTAAAATTTATACAAAGCCGTCGCGTATCATTAATAAATCAATCCAACTACATAAGAATTACTTTTAGATGTGCATCAAGTAAACCTAAGCAATACTAGAATGTCTTCGAACTTTTATAGATAGAGAAAGTTTCTAGGCATTCATATTCAGTTAAATGAAATTCTTCCATGTATCACTATTGAGCTCCATTTTACTTTCATGAATGTAAGATGGAACGACTTGCAAAGTTTAATTTTACATATTAGGTGGGTATGCTCAAAAGTAAGCAGCCCCATTTTTATATTTCTCTATATATCTGATGTGGTATTACATCTCATGCGTATTAGTCGATCGATTTACACGCTTCGCTGACCATATTTGCAACCCACCGCAGCTACATGACTCCACATTTTAGCGTGTAGCATGGCCTAGCGTAACGTATGAAAATAGGTGTGCGAGAAACAGCATATTGCCATCGATTTTCTACCCGCATAAAGCTTACCTCGAACTGAAATCTAAAGAGAATGCAAGATGTGCACAGTGGTGGTTGTATCGACATCAGTGATGTATGGCGCTGCGCTGTTCGTGCTCGTAATGAAAGAAACGGTGCTAACCGCACATTGCTGCAGAGCTCGGAGGGGACGAATGCGTACTGCAACGACGAGTTTTATCGGAACTGCGTTGATGATCTCACCAAAGCAGGTAGTCGGATGAAACACACTCATCTCACAAGTAAGTATGACATATCACGAAATCATAACAAACCATCATTGAAGAACTGTGATATAAAGAAAAGACTGTATACACGGTGGGTGCCACAAATGCTCACTACTGACTTATACCATAGGAGACTGGACATCCGGGAAACAATGGAGGCGCTGAGTTGCTCAGCCAGCAATGTGCACTATGGTAGTATTTTTTGTAAGTCTACCTTCTTGTTTTGTGTTTGACAATCCACCAACGTAACATTGTTTTATATTTGACTATCCACCACAACAATTTCAAAATAATATGCGGAACGCTTAAATAAGCAGATAAATGACAGCAGAGACCAGAAGATGACATCCTTGTATGTCAAAACCGGTTGCTTTGCATAAAAAAAAGCGAAATGTTTCTTAAGCAGTGTTGTTCACGTGTTGTATCAGATTTTGTTCAAAAATAATTAGTACGGTACTACAAGCACGTCCTTTTTACAAATTTATTAAGCAGAATAATTTACATTATTCACCTGCTCGGTTAGCCGTGTGGTCTAACGCACCGCTTTCCGAGACGGGAAGGCGTACCGGCCCCGGTTCGAATCCGCCCGGCGGATTAACGAAAGGAGTCGGAGTCCGAGTCAGCCTGGATGTGGTTTTTAGGCGGTTTTCCACATCCCCTAGGTGAATACCGGGCTGGTCCCCAAGTCCCGCCTCAGTTACACGGTTCGCAAACATTTCGTAACACTTCACACTTTGGCACACATATAACACTATACGCAGACATTTGGGGTACACGTTTCCTCCTGGGGGACATGGGGTGGTGGCAGGAAGGGCATATTTACAAATATTAACCCATGACAAATCCGCGTTTAACACAGTGCTGACCCTGCATGTGCGGGAAAAGGGCCAAGAGAGATAGATAATAAATAGATAATAATTTACATTATTAGTTTCGGATTTCCATCACTTTTTAAAATAATTAGTACTACAATTAAGAATGTATTAAATATATTAAACAGCAAAGTTTACATTTTTTATAAGATTTAGTTCAAAATACAACTTAAAATTTCCTCTTACTGCCACAGCTTGACGGGAAAGCATTTTATCTCTTTCGAAAATTGCCTTGTTCTGTTTTTGGCATATTTCGGTACACATCCTGGAAAAATGCAGCCTCAGCCTCATTAAATGAATCAATGTCACCGAAATAAAGCGTTAGCTTGCATAATATGTACTGCATTTATTACATTTGTTCCGATAGGGTAATGCAAAATTATAAATTTAGATGTTATCGAACCAAATGACCATCCTTCTAACATTCTTGAACGAGATAACCTATAGTTATAAACATCTTTAGCATCCGTTTCTGTCGTTGATCTTTCTGAAAAATTGCTTCGGAGGAAATGCTGCATCGCCTACGAAAACATATGTACATTTCATATTGGAAACTGGCAAAACATATTTTTCGGGTAATTTTAGTCATTCCATTTCTATTCCATGGCGACCGGAGCATTCCTTAAAAACACTTGTATCGTTCTAGTTTCCGTAGGAAACCTGTAATTTGCGTCAGTGATAGCTGATATTCTAAAGAATAAGAGGGAAATATATATATAAATCTGAATCTATTTGTCTTAAAATACTTACCAGGCAGTTGGGGCACTGCCATCTGTACCAAATTAAATGTGCTATTTATAAAGTCATCTTCTGTTAACATGGACATGTGCTTTACCAACGTTGTCCATAGAGCTACACAAATTTCTACAATGATTGTGGAAAAAGCCTTTTTTGAAATTCTAAAATAAAAAGTAAGTCGGCGGATCTCTGTGCCCCTGTAATGAAGAAGAAGTGTGTCAATTATAACTTTTATTGTCCCTCAAAATACTAGTAGGTTCTAAACTTGCTATCTCTCTTATTAATGCGTACGTAATGCGATGTGTCCAACGTTAACAGTTTACAATATTATAATTCATGTAACCTGTCTCTTTCACAATTGCTGACAACAGAATGCCGCGCTAGTCTTTCTTTACAAATGAACGACTTCGAGACTGTAGTCACAATGGTATTCATTGTGAGATCCAGCCGTAAGAGGTTTTTCATGTATGTTGCAATAGAGCATCAACAAGCATTCGTATGCTTTGTTAGAGAACATTTTGATGAAAAACAATAATAAAGAATTCAGGTAAAATTTGAATGTAGAACACGGATAACCATAGATTAAAGGTGTGCAGTGTGTCATTAGTTATTATATCGTTAAATAACAGCTTCATTTTCTTACACTTCTGTGTCAAGATATGTATCAATAGCACATATAGTTTGAAATTAATTTCATCTCTTCCACGTTCGGTCCTGACAGCTGTTACATTTTCATTGAGCACTAAGTTATTTCTTTCCATTAAATCTAAACAATCAGTCAGTAACTTGCAGAGCTGCCCACTAAATCGGAAATTGTTAAAGAGACAGGTAACAATTTGTGAGTACTGTTACGTTTTGAATTTTCTTTCTTCTCAGTTTGTTAATTTTTACTTCAGGTGAAGTGGCAAAAAATGGAAAATTTAAGGGATACATTCAGGAAAGGAAATCTTAGGATATTTTGAACCGTAAATCTGCTACTCAGTAAGAGGAAATAGATATGAGGGACAAAGAAAATAACTTACAAAGCGATGCTGTGAATCTCATACATAAAATCGGTACTCGTATTGATTTCGGTGATGAGCCTGAAATTATTATTTCTGAAGTTGAACAGTCAGAGCAGGCAGTGTTGCTGATTACCCAAGAAACAAAAAGCATCATAAAGACTTGCATTTCTTCAGGCTGAATAGAATCAACAGTTGCAACGAGATACAAACGTAGACTAAAATGGGCTTTATTAATTTCTCCGATAAGAGAAGGAAAATTTAAATTTTGCAAAAAGAGCAAGAAGAAAATAATGACGAAAACCTCCTTGGCTTCAAATCGGTGTTACCATATATGAAACGGCTACCATCATTAAAGAAATTACATTTTATAACACAGATGCAAAAGTTGTTATTAAAGGAGCTTTCGAAACTAAATACGGAAGTGCCACCATATCATCATTCAGATGTTAGTAAATTTCAAGAAATGTAAAAGGTTAAGCACATATATGGTTATGGGAATAAAGAAATAAAAGAACTGATTTATTAATTTCTTTTTTAATAGGTTTGATAGGATCCATGATCAAATGTCGTAGGTTCTATTCGGGGTTACTGCTTGCAGATGCATAACATTAGTTTCACTCCTATATCGCACAAAATACTTTTTTTTCAGTAATTGATACTGCAAATAAAAGTTTTCCAGGTGTTTTTGCACGGTAATTAATTATTAAATTTAGGAATTTTCAACAAGTGTTTCTTGCTGTTTTTATCGTACAGACAACATACAGACGACGTAAACTCGCAGCCTCGTTACATCGCCAGTATTCCATTACACACTAGTCATTTTCGTCTGGTTTCTGGGATGCTACGAAAATCCATATAGTTTGATATTTTCTTGATGCTCCAGTCAAGTATCCGAAAT
The DNA here is from genome assembly GCA_026315105.1 of Locusta migratoria. Lineage (NCBI taxonomy): Eukaryota > Metazoa > Arthropoda > Insecta > Orthoptera > Acrididae > Locusta > Locusta migratoria. The sequence goes on along the minus strand of CM048755.1, from coordinate 213,085,473 downwards.
GCCACAGGTACACCACTAATACACGACTGGTGACAGTGCTAAGTTAGGAGACTTAAAAGATGAATGACGTACTGATTATCCCTCTGATCAGATTTATGACGTTAAACATTATAACTTAAAACCTTGATGAAATATAGTGAATGTTTGAAAATTCCCTTCAAAAATTTTAATGACTTGTTGAGGGGAATGAGCGTATGATATTTAGATAAGGAACCCAATATGGAAATGTCATCCGGTAATGTTATGAGGAACCCTTTAACTTAGACATTGTGAAACAAATGTCTTCTCCTGGAAGCCCTTTACTCTGTCATATTTTTGGAGGAGGCAGTACAGACGAAGCAGTGGAAAACTCTAGAAAAATAGACGCTAAAATGTATACCTTAAGCGTATAAGCACTTGACCAGTGGAAGAGACATGTCCACAGTATCGAAAATAAAGACGTACTCATTGCTCTTAAGGCATGTGTTTTAGAGTCCAACTTTATTACACACTTTTTCTTGTGTAAGTCTATATTACCTTCTCCTAATTAATTTTAAAGAAGAAGCTAGCTGTAGAAGAGATGTGTTTTACAATATGCAAGATAAAGACGTGCTTATAGTGTCACTGGATGACATTTCCAGACATGGAGTCCTCATCAAAATATTATGTGTTTAGTGTCCTTTACAAAACCTATACGTTTATCCCGGCAATTTTTTAATACCATGTAATTGTCACTGTGAGAGAACAGTAAGCTGATGTTTCATATTTCAGAGCTGTCTGTAGTGATGGGAGAAGTAAAACTGCGGTAAATACATGTACTGTGTATCCATTTATTTCCGAGTTCCATGAAAAGTCAATTCTTTGAGTGGACCTGTGAGACGTTCTGTGATGGCAGATTGATTGTATATTTTCCACGGAAGGCAGGTGTTAGGGTTCAAAAATACTAGTTTGTTATTCAGTTTTAGCTTGACACTAATAATAGTTGTAGTGCATATTTTGTACAGACTATTTACTAGTGGCTGATATCTTTGTTTCCATGAGATGATTGGCCTTTTCGTACTATGCGTGTTCTGTTTCAAGTTTCAAAACCTGTACTAAGCAATGAAAGTTATTACGAAATGGATACCAATTGGAAAGATTGAAAGTCATTTATGAAAGAGTGAGTTACAATTTTGTCGAGAGCAGCTCTCTGACGATGAGAAGAGATGACAGCTATGAAAACGCACGCCCGGCTGCACGAGTGATTTTGTGGATATACATGAAAGCCATCTGCGAGGCCAATTTCTCTCTAGAACGTACCACTGAAACAGAGGAACAATTCAGACGTCCACCGTGACATACGACTTTCATTTTCAAAATTCCACTTCTACTGTAGATGTTTGTAGCATACCTAGACTGATTTATTAGCTCTTACAATAGATAAATGTTTGTAAACCTATGGAACTAAACTACTGTGATCATCGGTCACTAAACTTACAACCTATTTAAACTAATTTAATCCTATCCATGCCGAGCGCATTGAGGCGCTATGCTACGACGAGCGAGGCCGTTCCCCGTCGGGGATTCGAATTCCCTCTCGGGCATGGATGTTTGTCCTGTCTTTAGTATAAGGTAGTTCATAAGTAGTTTGTAAGTTTAGGGACTGATAACTCCGCAGTTAAATCCCATAAGCTTTACAAACATTTGAAAAAAAAAAAGTTAACCTCGACGGTAGCAACCGCGCAGTCCCTGACATTGCGCCTAGAACTGCACGCCCATTCTCGCGCGGCTATTATTTCTTAAAAGATATTAATTGGAATAAATGTGGACTAAGAGTCCGATTCTGTATTCTGAAAATGTTTGTTAAGCTTATGGGACTCAACTGCTGTGTCATCAGTCCCTAAACTTACAAACTACTTATAAACTAACTTATACTAAAGACAACACAAACATCCATGCCCGAGGGAAGATTCGAATCGCCGACGGGGAACGGCGTCGCGTATCTACATCTACATAGATACTCTGCAAATCACATTTAAGTGCCTGGTAGAGGGTTCATTAACCACTTTCATAACCTTTCTCTACCGTTCCATTCTCTAATAGCACGCGGGAAGAAAGAACACCTAAATCGTTCCGTTTTCGATCTGATTTCCTTTATTTTATTGGGATGGTCATATCTCCCTATATGTAGGTGGGTGTTAGCAAAATATTTTCACTTTCAGAAGTAAAAGTCGGTGATAGAAATTCCGCAAGTAGATCTGGCAGCAACGAATAACGTCGTTCTCTTAATGATTTCCACCTCGTATCATGCAAAATTTCCGTGACGCTTTGCCCCCTATAACGTGATAATACAAAACGAGCTGCCTTCTCTGAACCTTCTTAATGTCCTCCGTCAGTGCCACCTGGTGAGGGTCCCACACTGGGCAACAGTACTCCAGGAGAGGACACACAAGTGTGATGTAGGCAGTCTGTTTGGTGGCGCTGTTGCGTAATCGAAGTGTTCTACCAATGAAACGTAACCTTTGGTTCGTCTTCCCCACAATATTTTCTGTGTGTATCCTCCAGTCTAAGGTCTAAGTTGTTCGTAAGTGTAACTCTTCGGTATTTGGTAGAATTTAAGACCTTAAGGTTTGAATGATTTATCGTGTAATTGACGCTCAGCGGATTTCTTTTAGTGGTCATGTGTATTACTTCACACTTTTCATTATTTATTGTTAATTGCCAATTTTCGCACCATGTAGAAATTTTGTCTAAATCTCTTTCCAGCTGCATAGCGCCTCAATGCGCTCGGCCACTCTCGTGTAATTGATGAGTCGAAACGGGGATTATTCGTGTAGAGGATGTTGAGTTTACAGAAATAAAATGGTATCAGGTCATCTATTTGTCACGCAATCCCTGCAATATATATATATATATACATACAATTTGAACTCGTGCAGTAGTTGCTCCACCATTTTCTAGCAATATTTGTTATGGACCTACAGTAACCACAGAACTGTCAGAAACACCTAAATTTAGTGATATAGCAACATTTAGTTCATAATTTGAGTGGATATTTAACCTCAATACAAATAATTACGTTCTACAAACATCTGATATTGTTTCATTAATTTATGTAGAATCGTTAATAAATATTAATATTAATAAATATTTTCGTTGTTTGTCCTGGTAAGATTGGTTATATTAGCTTCATTTTTTATCTTTTGCAACAAATTTCAATTAGAGCATTATAATTTTGAAATCGCATAATTGCTGTAGTGTTATGGTAGCACATACCTTGCTATATCGGCTTCATTATGACATTTCCTAAAAATTGGCACTTTTTTGCCTTGAGATATGTTTATTAGAACATTATATACTAATTTTTTCATGACGTAATGTTCAACCTTATTATGATAAGCCGACTCATATGACGCCGGCAGTGTTGAGAAAATTTGATGGCTCGCTAGCCGTTAAGTTTTCCAGCTGCCTGGATGGGTGGATGCAGGTACTGTCTCCCCGTTGGAAGTGGAAGCATCAACCATAATGGACGAAAGGAAAAAATGAATATCACATATTTTGAGTAAATTAGCTTAGGTAGCCTACAAACACGATACAAAAAACCAAGAACATCAGAACAATCGCGCTGACGAAACGACTTCACTGCAACTTCAACCATGACGCTTGGATAATAACTAAGAATACAGGGTGTTTATAAATGATTATTGGGGTTTTAACGCTTTATAATATTTATTACACTAAACTTACAGCTATAAATGATAAGTCAAATGAAGAGCATCCTAAACAGTTTTATTGCAAATCAGACTTGTAGTCTTGATGGAGATGAGCAGCCATTATAGGAAATATTATAAAAATGCCTTTAAAAAGGCTGTTGGACTACAATAACAACGAAGATCCAGGTGTTGATGGATTCTTTATTTTTCTTACGAGTTTCGTGCGATGCCCATCATCAGAGAGTAAAAAAAAAAAAAAAAAAAAAAAAAAAAGGAAACGAAATATTACGAAGTTGAACAAATTTGTTTAAAATATAAAAGTGAAATAGGGTAAACCAAAATTCGCCATACCTCAGATCACACATAAAGTACAAAAAAGTAGTTATAGCCCATGTGTAACAGGTTTTGACTAATCATGAAACACAACGTGGTGTGTGCAGCTTGACAGACTGTTCACGTATGCAAAAAGTATGTAAGCCGGAAGGCCAGAGTCCAGCTCTAATATGTTCTGGTTATTCATTAGTCCAATGAATCAGATAAACAGAAAGTTAAACAAAATATACGAATTAATAAATCCAACTATTATAATGTCATTAAAAAATTCGAAAAACCATTTACGGCTCCCTGGGAGCTGTTCATTAATTACCAAATCCGGTTCTTTTACAAAATTTACGTAAACTTCAACCATGGCTTATTAAATTAACAGTTCTCTAATTTTCAAATTTTCTCTGCACTTGCTTTCTTTGTAATCGGAATTACTATATTCTTTTTTAAGATGGAGGGTATTTCCCCTGTCTCATTCATCTTACTAACTAGATGGAACAATTTCTTCAAGGGTGGGTCTTTCTAACGATATCAGCTATTCATACGGAATCTCATCTACTCCAGGGTTTTGTTTCGACTCAGATTATTCAGTGCTCTGTCAGATTCTTCTCGCAGTATCGTATCTCCTATGTCATCTTCCTCTTCCATTTGTAGAATATTGGCTTCAAGTTGATTTCCCTTGTGCAGGCCCCCTTTGCTTCTTTGCTTAGTACTGGTTTTCCCGAGTTCTTGATATTCATGCAACTGACTTTCCTGGCGCCAAATGTCTTTTATTTTCCTGTAGGGGGTATCTATCTTTCGCTTAGTTATACATTCTTCTAAGGTCTTGCATTTGTTCTCTAGCCACTCCTGCTTAGCCAGTCTGCACTTCCTGTCAACCTTATTTTTCAGCCGTCTGTACTCCCTTTTGTCTGGTTCACTTGCTGCATTTTTATATCTCCCTCTTTCATCGATTAACTCCTTTGTATATCCAGGTATTTCTATTAGGCCTCGTCCTCCTGCCTATATGATCCTCTGCAGCCTACACTCTCCTATCACTCAGAGCCACCCATTCTTCTTCTGCTGTATTACTTTCCCCCGTTTCAGCGATTCCTTGCCAAATGCTTCCTCTGGCACTGTTAACCACCACTGGTTCCTTTAATTTGTCCAGATTCAATCTCCTAACTTTTCTATCTTTTTCCTGTCTCTTAAGTTTTAATCTACTGTTTATAGACAAGACGTTAGGGTCAGTCGTATATATTTATAATTTTATTTGGAGTTTGATAAAGTTGTAGGAATACATTCAGGCATGCTTTGTGAAGTTATAAATAACTTGTTTCATACTACGTTTATATTGCAAACAGAGGTCTTAAAATGACCACAATATTTTTCATTGTATCATAGTGCATTATCTGCTTGCCAGTAACTTCACCTACCTACACGTGTGCCACATAAATTATTAATTCCCCTTACGGTACTCGTATACAACGAACGGACAACCGTCATGGCATCTTCCTTAAAATCGTGGCGATGTTCAGTGACCTGACGTGGTATGGACTCAACAAGTCCTTGACAAAGTCCCCTACAGATATATTGATCGATGCTGCTTCTGTAGCTGTTCATAATTACGGAGGTGTTGCCAGTGCAGGATTTTGTGCACGAACGGACCTCCAGATTATGTACCATAAATGTTCAGTGGGATTTCTGTCCGTCGGTCTGGATGGCCATATCATTCGCTGAAAACTTCCAGAACGACTGTGACCAACGCAATTACGGAGCTACCATCAGCTTGCACAGTGCCTTCTTAACATCCATGCCTTCGTTGGGTCAGCGGTACTACTCAGCAAGCTACGGTTTTCTAGTCTGTATAGGGTTCAATCGATATGGTAAAGAAATCAGAGGCGCCTCCGGCGATACCGAGATGTTAGGGAAAACGTTTTGAGTCGGTCGTTTGCTGTCCTAGTCCAGTAACACCAACATACGCCGCCCTGACCGAACGGATACGTTCTTCTTATTTTGATTTCTTTCATTATTTCACGCAGTGCTGCTTGTCTGTGACAACCCCACGCAAACGACGCTGCACTTGGCCATTAATTCTTAGCCTTCCGGTAGCTGTGGATGTCGCACTATGTGATTCCCTTGTTGTTGTTATGGTCTTCAGTCCGGAGACTGGTTTGATGCAGCTCTCCACCCTACTCGATCCTGAGCAAGCCTTTTCATCTCCTCATAAGAGCGGCAACCCACATCCACTTGAATCTGCTTACTATACGCGTCTCTTGGTCTCCCTCTGCGATTTTTACCCCACACACTTCCCTCCAATGCTAAATTTACGATTCCCCGATGTCTAAGAATGTGTCCTACCAAGCGATCCCTTCTTTTAGTCAGGGTATGCCAAAAATTCCTTTTCTCACCAATTCCGTTCAGTACCTCTTCATTAGTTATGCGATCTACCCACCTAATCTTCAGCATACTTCTGTTGCACCACATTTCAAAAGCCTCTATTCTCTTCCTGTCCGCACTGCTTATCGTCCATGTTTCACTTCCGTACAAGGCAACACTCCACACAAATGCCTTCAGAAAAGACTTCCTTACCCTTAAATTAATATTCGATGTTAGCAAATTTCTCTTTTTCAAAAATGCTTTTCTTCCCATTGCCATTCTGCATTTTATATCCTCTGTACTGCGACCATCGCACGTTATTTTACTACCCAAGTAACAAAACTCATCTACCACCTTCATTGTTTCGTTACCTAATCTAATTCCTTCAGCATCGCCTGATTTTCTAAGACCGCATTCCATTATTTTTGTTTTGCTCTTGTTAATGTTCATTTTATATGCTCTCTTCAACACGCTGTCCATTCCATTCAACTCCTCTTCCAGGTCCTTTGCTGTCTCTGACAGAATTACAATATCATCAGCAAAACGCAATGCTTTTATTTCTTCCCCCTGAACTTTAATCCCTATTCCAAATTTTTCCTTGCTTTCCTTCACCGCCTGCTCGATGTACAAATTGAATAACATCGGAGAAAAGCTACAACCCTGTCTTACTCCCTTCCCAACTGATGCTTTCCTTTCATGCCCTTCGAGTCTAATAACTGCCGTCTGGCTTTTGTACAAGTTGTAAATAACTCTCCTTTCCCTGTATTTTACCCCTGCTGACTTCAGAATTTGAAAGAGTGTATTCCAGTCAACATTGTCAAATGCTTTCTCCAAATCTACAAAAGCTAAAAATGTAGGTTTACCTTTCCTTAATCTATCTTCTAAGATAAGACGTAAAGTGAGTATTGCCTCCTGGGTTCCTACGTTCCTCCTGAATCCAAACTGATCTTCCCCGAGGTCAGCTTCTACCAGCTTTTCCATTCTCCTGTAGATAATTCGTGTTAAAATTTTGCATCCATGACTTCTCAAACTGATGGTTCTGTAACTTTCACACCTGTCTGCGCCTGATTTCTTTGGAATGGGGATTATTACATTTTTCTTAAAGTCTGAGGGCATTTCGCCTGTCTCATACATCCTACACACTAGTTCAAATAGTCTTGTCATGGCTGGCTCTCCCAGAGACTTTAGTACCTCTGAGGGTATGTCATCTACTCCTGGGGTCTTGTTCCGACCTAGGTCTTTCAGGGCTCTGTCAAATTCATCTCTCAGTATAGTATCTCCTATTTCATCTTGATCTACTTCCTCTTCACTTCCTACAACATCGTCTCTAAGTTCATTTCCTTTGTAGAGCTGCTCTATGTACTCTTTCCACCTTTCAGCTTTCCCTTCTTTGCTGAGAACTGGTTTCCCATCTGAGTTCTTGATATTAGTAGAGTTGCTTTTCTTGTCCCCAAATGTCTCTTTTATTTTCCTGTAGGCGGTATCTACTTTTTCCCCTGCTATTCATTCTTCTACAGACTTGCATTTGGCTTCTAGCCACTCCTGCTTAGCCATTTTGCACTTCCTGTCAATCTCATTTTTTAGTCGTCTGTACTCCATTTCGCCTGTTTCATTTACTGCATTTTTATATTTTCTCCTTTCATCAATTAACTGTAGTATTTCCTGTGATATCCATGGATTTTTTGTAGGTCTTGCCTTTCTACCTATTTTGTCCTCCGCTGCCTTCACTATTTCATCTCTCAATGCTACCCATTCCTCTTCTACTGTTTTATTTCCCCCTGTTTCGGTCAATTGTTGCCTAAATCTCCCTCTGAAATTCTCCAGAACTTCACTTTCCTTCAATTTATCTAAGTCCCATCTCCTTATTTTCCTACCTTTCTGCAGTTTTTTCAGCTTCAGCCTACATTTCATGACTAACAAGTTATGGTCAGAGTCTATATCTGCCCCTGGGTATGTCCTGCAGTTTATAACCTGGTTCCGGTACCTATGTCTTACCATTATAAAATCTATCTGATACCTTCCGGTGTCTCCTGGTCTCTTCCATGTATACAACCTTCTTTTGTGATTCTTAACCTTTAACTAACGTGGTGCGGTCTATCTGACCGCGCGCTTTCATCAACAATTGCGATTTAGCCAGTTCCCTACCCATTATTGCGCCCGTCGGCTCAGTAGCTTCGAGTTTAGTTGTGAGTGGACCGGCAAAGCGTGTGGTGTTGTTCCAGAGCTTCTATAACGTGAGTGACGTCCGTTTGAAAATAGGTCGCGGTCATTTTGACCGCACTACGTTGTTTGTGTAATTTTTTCTGCTGTGACTTTCCTTACATATTCTCGATATCTTCCATTTCACAGCTTTTGAAATATGGAGGAACCAAGTACTTCTACAGGTAAAGGATCTGCTGCAACCAATAGACAGTGTGTGAACACTTTAGACCGTAACTTTGAGGAAACTGTGAGCAGATGGTTGGAAGTCAGATGATAGTGACTGTGACGATAATCCTGAAGAAACTGAACCAATTGTGAGTGATCATGACACATTGTCAGAACAAAGTGCAACAGAAAATTACTCTGACGAAAGTAGTGAAAGTAGTGATCCATCTGACGACCAACGGAGAAGCAATTACGTCTATGGCAAGAATCAATACAAATGGGCCAAAGCTCCGCAAACCCGAGCTGTTAGAACTCCTCGCCATAATATCATCATGAAATTTCCATCCACCACGTTGACTACAGGAGCTCCAAAAGACCCATTTTCATTATGGCATCTCTATTTTGATGACGAAGTTCTCGATCACATCTTACTGTGGACAAATGCTAAAATAGATTGCGTCAGGCAGAAGTACTCTGACAAAAGCAAAGCTGAACTTCAGAACCTGGATTTGGATGAACTTTTGGCGTTTTTAGGACTTCTGATATATTCTTCTGTCTTTAAATCCAATCACGAAAATGTAAATTATATATTTGCAACTGATGGTTCAGGTCGGGAAATTTTCAAATGTGTCATGTCTAGGAACCGTTTCCTAATGTTGTTGAACTGCTTACGGTTTGATGACTTTCGAACCAGAAAAGAGAGGCTCAAAGTTGACAAAATGGCAGCAGCCTCTTTTCTCTTCAGAAAAATTGTGGAAAATTCCCAAAAATATTTCAATTTAGGCACATGTGCTACTGTAGATGAGCAACTAGTTTCCTTCCGTGGTAAATGCTCATTTGTGGTCTACATGCCAAAGAAGCCTGGTAAATACGGTTTAAAAATAATGTACTTGTGTGATGCAAGGACCAGTTACTTCTATAATGGGTATGTGTACACTGGAAAAGGCTCTGATGGTGATACTATGCCGGACAATGATAAGAAAATGATGATACCAACGCAGTCTCTGGTGCGATTGTGTAAACCAATCTATGGCAGTAATCGCAACATTACTGCTGACAATTGGTTCAGTTCAATACAAATTGTAGAAGAGTTAATGAAAAGAGGATTGACTTTTTTTGGAACTCTAAAAAAGAATAAGAGAGAGATTCCGCAAGCCTTCCAACCAAATAAGAATAGGCCAGTTGGTTCGTCTTTATACGGTTTTACGAAGGACACCACTCTGTTGTCGCATGTGCCAAAGACAAACAAAGCGGTTCTTCTTGTCTCTTCCATGCATCATAGCCCTGCTGAGGATTTGACTTCTCAGAAACCAGAAATTATATCATACTACAACGCCACTAAAGGAGGCGTCGATGAACTCGACAAAAAGTGCTCCATATACTCCTGCAGTCGGAGAACTCGACGTTGGCCAATGTGTTTATTCTACCGTTTACTGGACATCAGCACAGTAAATGCATATGTTCTTCAGAAGAGTGGATCAGATGAAGCTCCTGTCGACAGAGGCATCTTCCTGAAAGAGCTGGCCCGTAGTCTTGTGCTGAAACATATGCAAAAGCGAGCTCAGAACCCACGACTTCCGCAGGAGTTACGACTAACGACCCGCCGGATTTTAGGCCCTGATTCTCCAACAGAAGAAGCAGTGGAAGCAGAATTAGGTCCTAAGAACAGGAAAACTTGCAGAATCTGCCCAGCCAGCAAAAAAAGGAAGACTTCCCATGCTTGCTACGTCTGCAAGAGGCCCATATGCATGCAGTGCTGTTCCCAGGTCTGCAAGCACTGTTGTGAGAATTTGTGATTTGAACGTCTCTGATTTTTCATATGGTACTTCTTCAAGTTAAAAACTTAACATTTTTTGTTTCATTAGTTCTTTAAGAAGAAATACAAAATATACCAAAGTATGAATGTCATTATTAGCTAATGGAAAACGTATAAATGTATTAGTGTACAATATGTGCAGTAACCACTTCTGAATGCCTGTTCATCAGTAACTATTTGATGTTAATGTTCTGTTTTTTCATGTTTAATTACTTTGTATTAAAGACTCTTTCATATACAAAACAGAGAATTTCAGAGTTGTTCATATTGTTAACATTATACCCACCTATAAGTAAGGGGGTCAGATTGACCGCACCACGGTGTTAGTGTCCCATTTTTGCCACCACGTTAGTTAAAGGTTAAACCACGTGTTTGTTACGATTAAATCATGTTCCGTGCAAAATTCTACCAGGCGACTTCCTCTTTCATTCCTCCTGCCCAGTCCATATTCACCTATTATTTTTCCTTCTCTTCCTTTTCCTACTACAGAATTCCAGTCTCCCATCACAATTAAGTTTACCTCTCCCTTAACTGTCTGAATAATTTCTTTTAACTCCTCATATATTTCTTCGATCTCCTCATCATCGGCAGTGCTAGTTGGCATATAAACCTGTACTAATGTTGTCGGTGTTGGCTTCGTATCTGTCTTGACAATGATAATGCGATCACTGTGCTGCTCATAGTAGTTTACCCGCATTCCCATTTTCTTATTCATTATCAGTCCTACTCCTGTGATACCCCCAACTGATTTTGTATTTATAATCCTGTACTCACCTGACCAGAAATCGTGTTCATCCTGCCACCGAACTTCACTAATCCCCACTATATCTAACTTCAACCTATCCATTTCCCTTTTTAAATTTTCTAATTTTCCTACACGATTAAGGGATCTAACATTCCACGCTCCGATCCGTAGAAAGCCAGTATTGTCTTTCCTGATGACAACATCCTCGTGAGTAGTCCCCGCCCGGAGATCCGAATGGGGGACTATTTTACCTCCGGAATATTTTACCCGAGAGGATCCCATCATCATATGTTCATACAGTAGAGCTGCATGTCCTCGGGAAAAGTAACGGCTGTAGTTTCCCCTTGCTTTCAGCCGTTCGCAGTAGCTGTGTGGCAAAGCCACATTAGCTGATGTTACAAGGCCAGCTCAGTCAATCATCGAGACTGTTGCCCCTGTAACTACTGAAAAGGCTGCTGCCCCTCTTCAGGAACCACACGTTTGTCTGGCCTCTCCACAGATACCCCTCCGCTGTGGTTGCACCTACGGTACGGCTATCTGCATCGTTGAGGCACGCAAGCCACCCCACCTCGGCAATGTCTGTGGTTCATGGGGGTGGATGTAATTCCCTAACACATATAATACTGTTCTAACTCAGTTTTGACTGAGCAGGTGAATGGCAATTTTCTAGTAACTTAAAAGAATATTAGAAAGTAGACGATTATCTGAGAGTCATCTATCTAGTATCTTTTGAAACTTTTTATTTAATGGGATGGCCGGCCGCGGTGGCCGAGGGGACTGAGGCGCTTCAGTCACGGTCCGCACGGCCACTACGGTCGGGGGTTCGAATCCCCCCTCGGGCATGGATGTTTGTGCCGTCCTAGTTCGTAAGTAGTTCATAAGTAGTTTGTAAGTTTAGGGACTGATGACCCCGTAGTTAAGTCCCATAAGCTTTACAAACATTTGAACATATTTTATTTAATGGGATGTTCAATATGCATGTATATACAATATTCAAGACAATTAGGGGATCAGTTGAGATATCTAGGTTCTGAAGTATTGTCATCGGCAGAATGAACTAAAATGGTTCGACGTCTTTCTGTCGATTCTACGGTGTGGAGACAACATCATTACGCCTATCGAGATGGTGGTAATAACAGAAAGTTGCTGCAGAAGGAGTTGGTGGTGACTTGTGTATACTCTGCCGCGGGCAGTGGTCGAGCGCTCTAAGGTGCTTTGCTGCAAAGCGCGCGGATGCTCGTCGTCGGATGTTCGAGTCCTCATTCGGGCGTGTGTTGACTTAGCATAAGTTATTTTAAGTAGTTTGTAAGCCTAAGCACTGATAACCGCAGCAGTTAAGTGCATTACATTTACAAAACGTTCAAACATTTGAATTTTTGTATATATTCTAGCAAACGAATTACTCAAGTAGTTGGGTTCAGATAGTGTATACAGCAGGTTGTGCAGTGCAACAAAAACGTTACATACCTGAAGCAATGTCATGTAGAGCAATAGCAAGGTTGGAAGTGGGACAGACACAGAGGTAGGTGGCTGCAGCCAACACCACCTAGAGACAAGTGCTTACAACGGGCTGTGCCTACGTCACACTTAGAGGCCGAGGCCACCACCTCACAGGCTGACCGCTGGGGCACGCCCACTGCCGCGCAGCGGCCGGCCAGTCAGATGGCGGCCGCGGCCTCTAAGTGTGACGTAGAGACGGCCTGTTGTGTGGCCTACGAAAAAGACAGGCCCCAGCGCAGTCGTCATGCCACGTAAGCAAGATAGTTCCGAGCCGGCGCGATCGCTATCTCAGTGGCTGCCCGCTATGACGCAGTGGGCCGTGCCCTAGCGGCCGGCCAATCGGATAGCGATCACGTCGGCTCGGAACTACCTTGCTTACCTGGCATGACGTGCGCGCTGAGGCCTGTCTTTCTCGCCGGCCACGGCAACTACCTTGCTTACGTGGCATGGCGAATGCGCTGGGGCCTGTATGTCTCGTAGGCCTCGGGCCTGTTGTAAGGCCTTGTCTTCTAGGTGGTGTCGCTGCAGCTCCTGGAGTGTGCCAGAGTGTAATATCCAGGACATGGACACGATTTCAGACAACAGGAACCGTTAAAGAAGACAAGGCCAAGTTCTTCCACGGGTAACATCAACAAGAGATGGCCGTTAACTCCTGTTAATACTCCGTCGGTACGGGAGGCTGTATGAATGTCAGCTGCAGCCGCCCTCCAGGCAGCAACAGGACGCGCTAGTTCAACACAAACAATCTGAAATCTCGTTCGGGAATGTGCCCGCTGAGAATGTGCCCGCCTACGCACTGAGGCCTATGGCGTGCGTCCCATTAACACCAGGACACCGTTTAACATGCAGGGACTGGTCGGAGGGACACCAGGGTTGGAGTCGTAACGAATGGCGCCGGGTTCTGTTTACAGATGAGTCTAAATCTTGTGTCCATCCTGACAATCCTTGTTCCCTCATCCGTCAGATAACGTGGAACTGGGAGCAAATACTGCTTATCTGCAGGAAACATCACCGTATCATGATGGTGGACGAATGGTGTGTCATGTTTCAGTATTGACGGACAGTGGACCTTTATATCGTTCAAATTGGCACTTTGACTGCTCAGAGATGTAGAGACGCGATCCACTGGCCTTTTGTTGTGCCCAACGCTGGTGCCATAGGAGATGGGTTTCTTCTGGTGGACAGTAACGGTCGTCCCCACAGAGCTGCACTGGTGGACAACGTGCTTGAATCTGATGGAATTGAACGGATAGAGTGGCCTGATTGTTCACCGGATTTAATCCCGATTGAGGAAGTCTGGGATGCACTTGGCCGACGCATTGCAGCCAGACCAGCTCCTCCTACAACGGTTGCCGATCTGGATACTGTACTCGTAGAAGAATGGCCAAATACCCCTCCAGAGCTGATTTATAACCTCATGCTGTCCATGTCAGTGACCGTCCGAGGACATCGAACACCATATTAGAGGTCAACGAGACTGACTTTTTCACTATTGTGGTAGCGCCATCGTTCCTCGCTCTAATTAAACGCCATGTAAACTTCAAGTAAACAGCTGAGACAGTAAAATATCGTACAATGTCACTCACAAATTACAGTTGCAACCAATATCTGAATTAAAAAAGTTACTATATGTGTATTTTGTATGATATCTCACTTGATTCTCTAATTTTTGTGAACAGTGTGTGTGCTTTCGAAATAGTTCTGTTGAATTATCTCTGCCTACAGAAAATATATTTATTCACAAAGATCTCAGTTAGAAATTAGAAAAGGAATAGCCATGGCGGATTAGCCGCGCGTGCTGGTGCGTCGTGTTGCAGTGCGCGTGGCCGTCCGCCGTCAGGGGTTCGAATCCCCCATTGGGCATGGATGCTTGTGCCGTCCTTAGTCTTAGCTAGTTCATAAGTAGTTTGTAAGTTTAGGGACTGGTGACCCCGCAGTTAAGTCCCTTAAGCCTTACAAACATTTGAACATGGTAGAAAAGGAATAGTTTCAGAAACATACTTTTATTTCGTATTTTGTGCATGCGTTCATATTTGTTGGTGCAACATCTCTTCCTCGTTGCACCTTCTTCTCCTAATAGAAAATTAAAACGAATGTTGAACGAAATGGAACGACCATAGAAGATGAATCGTGGGTCAGTTAGACAACAGAATGAGATTCACTGAAAGAATTCTCAGGAAGTGTAGTCCGTCAACAAAGGAAGTAGGTTACAAAACACTTATTCAGCCGACTCCTGAGAAATGGTCATCGGTAGTGCCGAATATAGCGTATAGATTCGAGCGTGGTCGGGATGCGGGGTGCAAGAGTAAAAATAAAAAAAAGTAAAATGATATTTGTTTTTCTTCATTACATTCATTATTTCAGGGGAGGTCTTTAACCCGTCCCTTATATATCGCCCTGGTCATCGGAATTGGATTCGTTCCCACTAGGGTAACTAGAACGTATAGAGATGATCAAACGAAGGGTGCGCACTACGTTAAGGCTCGTTTAGTAAGCGCGAAGGCGTCACGGAGATGATCGGGAAAGTCGAGTGGCATACGCTGCAAGAGAGACGTTGTATATCACGGCATGGGCTTCTGTCAAAGTTCCGAGAGCAGAGGTTTCCCGAGGAATCAACAAATATATTGCTTTATCCCACCTATATCTCGCGAAATGATCACATTGATAAAATTAGAGAAATTAGAGTCCACACGTAGACGTCCAAAAAATCGTTTCTCTCGCGAACAATACGCTACTGCGGGGTGTTCCAGCTTGCGCGGTTGCCAGTGAGCTAGGGAGCGCTTACTTGTTCGTGGGGCACCCATACTAAGCCGTGAGCTGTTGTCGCGTGAGCACACGGATGCGGCGAGCGTATGTGAAAGTGAAGCAGCCGCCTGGGCTGTGACGTCATTAGAAACTGCCAGTTACATTCCTATTCCCGAGAGGGGCACAATTATTTCTGAAATAGCTATGATGGAAACTGCCTTTTCTCTCCATGGAAATACGAGACAGGTGATGCCTCATCAATCCTCAGAGATATTAATATTTTTTGTTATTACAAGTAATGTAAAAGCTCCGCGAACCTGAATAGCAATGACGTGGTTTCATGACTGGAATTTAATAAAGGATGTTCATGGTGGAATTATTGTACATTTATAAATGCCTGTTTCATGGAACCAACATAAGGAGTTTTTCTGATCATTTGTGTAACGAATCTTCCCGTTATTTTTTAATGAAGAAGTCTGATTTTAGAAGTTGTTTCCAGATTATCAATAATCCTAAATATGTCAATACGAATTTTACAGTGCATTTCATAACTAGGACACCGGTTCAAAAATGTTCAAATGTTTGTAGAGCTTATGGGACTTAACTACGGGGTCATTGGTCCCTAAACTTACAAACTACTTATGAACTAGCTAATACTAAAGACGGTAAAAATATCCATGCCCGAGGGGGATTCGGATCCCGGACCGTAGCGGCCGTGCAGAATGTGACTGGCGCGCCGCAGACCGCTCGGCCACTGCAGACGGCTAGGATACCGGTCTTCGAGAAAGATAGGCTATGTCATTTATGTTCAAAGAATAGTACATTTGCGTTTAGGCATAATAGCTTATGTCAGGCAAACGAGTAACACACAACTTAATTGATAATAACTATAGTAACCAAAAGTCATCTGTCTTAAAAGTTTCAGAACGCGCTAAACAGCAGCAAAATTAGTGACATAACTGTCGATCCAGCATTTATTACATGAAATGGCACAAATACAAAGGTTTTCAGTTTAGAAACACAGTGAAAAAAAAATACGGACCCAATTTGCATCCTCATAAAAATTCTAGGGACTTTTTTCTGTAATGACGCTGTAGATCGAATATTTTTATGCAATAAGAGTTGCCATACATTAGACATTATGGGCGTCGGAGTCTGTTATTGAAGACATACAGTTCTTATAAAGACGTAGTCGGCCGCGGTGGCCGAGAAGACTGAGGCGCTTCAGTCACGGTCTGCACGGCCAGTACGGTCGGGGGTTCGAATCCCCCCTCGGGCATGGATATTTGTGCCGTCCTTAGTCTTAGCTAGTTCATAAGTAGTTTGTAAGTTTAGGGACTGATGACCCCGTAGTTAAGTCCCATAGAATTTACAAACATTTGAACATTTTTATAAAGACGTAGGCAAAAGACTTCGGCGGCTACACATTTTTCCTGTTGTCACAACTACCCATTGACGAGAACTCAACTGACTCGTCTGTTTGCTTATGCCCGCCCGAGTACTGGTGTGCGTGACGTCAGCTTGCCCCACCACCGCAGCTCCGAGCTGGGCATGGAGCGCTCGTGTGCGCTTCTGCTCGCGGAGCAGCCTGTTGGAACAACCTGCGCTACCGTAATAGGAATATGATGCGCCAGTGAAACACAAATTATCCCCACCACGCATCTTGAGGTTGCTTACGGAGTATGGATGTAGATCTAGAAATTGAGAATTAAATTGTTACCAGATTCGTCAACAGAACTCGTTTCCGGCTCGTAATTACCGTAGTCATTATTTGTATCGATATCAGAATCATATTGCCGAAATAAGATATACAAAACATCACCTTCCCCAAAACCTTTCTCTTCATTTCTACTGTACAGTCTCTCAAAGAATTACGAAGCTACAGTGCATGACATTTAAACTTTTGGTCAGAGGTTCGTGTGGTGTCGCACAAGTCTGAAGTGCGCGCCACGTACTTTCGCCGCGCGTCGCCTTGCAAGCACGGCGCGGCGTTCTTACGACGTCAGCCACGAGCGCCCTCTGCTGATATCCCGCTCGTGGCCACCACTGAACTGCATCGGCCACTTGGGATTAGGACAGGCACTGAAACGGTCTCTCATCAGTAGGCAGGCTTCTACCTAGTTAAACTATGTATCCGCATTCCACTAGTCGTCAGTTAACAAAGCTAAGTATTGTGATATTTTTTCGAAATATATATCTTGTTCTAATCTAGCTCAGTGTTTCTAGTTTCTGCTATCGCACTGACTGGTCACGTCAGACTCTGCACCTGCATCCTATTTCCTATGTCGGTCTCTCACTACTCGTCCACCGACACCCAAGACAACCGGCGGAAACGAGACAAAAAAGTGGCGACGAGGATGGGATACAAAAGTTCGAATTCTACAACGGCTACCCTACAGCCAGTAGCCGTTTAGTATGCGATAAAACACATTTCACTGAATGGAAGAAACGCGCCCGTACGTGTACTGGCGCCGTCCACGCGGTCGATATACGCGTACCGATATTGCGTACGGGCTTATTGTCGAATTTGCTAACGGTTTCTAAATGGAATGTCCCATGCGTCTAACTCTAACTACCATTGCGCGCCCAAAGTCTGCGGCCATAAACGCGTCGGAAATATTTCACATGAATCATTGGATTAGAAAGGATAGCTCTGATAATGCACAACTCTTTTGTACCTTGTGTACGCGTTATTACCGTCGTCTGTATCTATGCATATCGCCATGACATTTTATACGTGGAATAGCCACTGTTTTACAGCACACTAGAGTGTGGCGTCCTAACATCGAGACAGCGGCAGCTGGCATTACAAAATGTTTCCGTAAGACGCCAACAGTGGCCACTTTGCAACCATCGTGACCTGTAACGCGCAAGCCCCCACAATCGCGTAAGCGACAAAGACCTTGTAAAAATAACTAGACTGCCTGACGGCGCTGCTGTCGCGGGATAATTTGAACCTTCGTCCGGCCGCCATGGTAGTGACAAGCGTCAGATAAATACGAGTGTTATTAGCAGGCAAATCGTGTATTAAATAGCTACTGCGGGATATATACGCAATTGAGAGTCACGTCTGTATTGTTTGACTATCTCAGTGTGCGTGATGCTTCTCAGCATTTAAATACATAAATCAATTTAAAAAAGGAATAAAAAGAACGAATACTGTATTCCCATTTATATTTCTCAGAAATACAAGTAGCCCTATTTCTTGTGTTCAGAGATAGTTACTCTTGCTTAACAGGATGTCAGTGAAAACAATGTAGGATTGAATGAAATAAATAACAGGCTTTTATAATACTGGTAGCTCTTAAAAATGAGCTACTTTAGGCAGTACTGGTGGACACGAAGTTCAAAAAGTTTCATTTTATGATTGTGTAAAATAACTATTGGGGTCGCGAATTTAGTTGCCTCACTGCAGTTCGAATTTTTGTTTATGAAATTAATATTATCAATTTGTAACGCAGAATTTAAAGGTAATCTGCCTACCATATAGGTATAAGAACTGAAAGGGGTTTGCAGATATATGAGCGGCACATAGCCACACTGGATGCACTTTGTGAAGTTCAACCCTGTGACGATAGTTGCTGACTTGTGAGCAGTTCACTCTGCTATAAGGTATTTGGCTTACAGCATTAAAAAAGCTAATTTTCTTCCTAGATAACCTAATGCTAATGTTAGATGCCTTAGTTAGGAAAAAGTTATAGCATACTTCTTGTTCTTAAAAGAATTTGGTAGTGGCTGATTGCTGTATTCACAACCTAAGAAGCTATTTTTCAGTTATGTATCTGACGACATATTTCACTTTCACAATCAATTTTTAACATTAGCTGTTTCAGTCAGCCCTGTTTGATTTTTTGATGCTATGAAATATCTAAATATTGGAGAATACAGCATTAAAGCAAAGACGTAATGCGTGAAACTCTTCCGAAATTTATGTTTGTACAAAAGTATCGTAGAATATACTGAGAAAGTGCCAAAAATCGTGTCGACGATAAATTCCGTTCATATGCTGCACTTTGAACGCAAAAGAACTACATGTTATAGTTCGGATTCGTTAGGAAGAGGAAACGCTGTTGGCCAATTTCTACACCGTATGTGTAATAAATTTGCACACAACCGATAGTTGCTGTATATTCAAGGAGTCTGAAGCTGTTTTGTACTTATGTATTTCAATTAGACATAGTTTTCTAGAATTAACTCAAATGAATACTCTCTCTAATCATAAGAATCTTACGTACATTTATAGTTCGCGCGGAAATTAGCGACTACAATGGCTGCCGAGGCGCTCTCAATTTGTCCGCTGTTCGCAGTCGGCCGCTTACCAAGCCACCACAATCGCGTAAGCGGCCGACTGCGAACAGCGGACAAATTGAGAGCGCCTCGGCGGCCATTGTAGTCGCTAATTTCCGCGCGAACTATAAATGTACGTAAGATTCTTATGATTAGAGAGAGTATTCATTTGAGTTAATTCGAGAAAACTATGTCTAATTGAAATATATAAGTACAAAATAGCTTCAGACTCCTTGAATATACAGCAACTATCGGTTGTGTGCAAATTTATTACACATACGGTGTAGAAATTGGCCAACAGCGTTTCCTCTTCCTAACGAATCCGAACTATAACATGTAGTTCTTTTGCGTTCCAAGTGCAGCATATGAACGGAATTTATCGTCGACACGATTTTTGGCACTTTCTCAGTATATTCTACGATACTTTTGTACAAATATTAATTTCGGAAGAGTTTCACGCATTACGTCTTTGATTTAATGCTGTATTCTCCAATATTTAGATATTTCATAGCATCAAAAAATCAAACAGGGCTGACTGAAACAGCTAATGGTAAAAATTGATTGTGAAAGTGAAATATGTCGTGAGATACATAACTGAAAAATAGCTTCTTAGGTTGTGAATACAACAATCAGCCACTACCAAATTCTTTTAAGAACAAGGAGTATGCTATAACCTTTTCCTAACTAAGGCATCTAACATTAGCATTAGGTTATCTAGGAAGAAAATTAGCTTTTTTAATGCTGTAAGCCAAATACCTTATAGCAGAGTGAACTGCTCACAAGTCAGCAACTATCGTCACAGGGTTGAACTTCACAAAGTGCATCCACTGTGGCTATGTGCCGTTCATATATGGAACTATACACAAGTCTGGAAACCCCTTTCAGTTGTTAAACCTATATGTAAAGCAGATTACCTTCAAATTCTGTGTTACAAGTTGCTAATATTAATTTCATAAACAAAAATTCGAACTGCAGTGAGGCAACTAATTTTGTGACCCCAATAGTTATTTTACACAATCATACAACGAAACATTTTCAACTTCCTATCCACCAGTACTGCCCAAAGTAGCTCCTTTTTAAGAGCTACCAGTATTAAAAAAGCCTGTTCTTTATTTCATTCAATCCTATATTGTCTTGACTAACATTCTGTTAAGCGAGAGTAACTATCTCTGAACACAAGTAGTAGGGCTACTTGTATTCCTGAGAAATATAAATGGGAAGACAGTATTCGATCTTTTTATTCCTTTCTTAAATTGATTTATGTATTTAAATGCTGAGAAGCCCTTCACCACCGTGCTTCACGCACACTGCGATAGTCAAACAATACAGACGTGACTATCAATTGCGTATATATCCCGCAGTAGCTATTTAATACACGATTTGCCTGCTAATAACACTCGTATTTATCTGACGCTTGCCACTACCATGGCGGCCGGACGAAGGTTCAGAGTATCCTGCGACAGCAGCGCCGTCAGGGAGTCTAGTTATTTTTACAAGGTCTTTGGTAACGCGCACCTAAGAAAGACTACCTCCTAAGGCCGACACCTGGAGCGATCTCTGAGGTCTTCCATCGTGCCAGTAAGAGCACACTTCATTTCACGACTTCTGTTACGACTTTGCTCAGGATTCAGCAGCCGAATACTTGTGTATCTGCGTGATAGTACAAACTCTGTTCCTTCAAGGCCAAAAGATTGCATTGTGTGTTAGCGAGGACTTCCAGGAATGTTCTTGATGAAGTTCACGCAAGTTAAGTAAGCTTCAGTTCAATGTTCGTGGTGCTGATTGTTTTATTTGTTCGTTTACATTTCCCTACGGGTACAGTTTTCAACTCCTCGTACAAGGCAACTTGCCGTCATACTTCTTGTCCACAGGAGAACCAAACATGGAGTGCGTTAATTGATATGTGGTATTCAGCTATGTGGCATGAACATTGTTTTCGAAAAACGTTGAGAAAAATATTGAGTCGCTTCAGTGTTCATTCTGTCTCCCTGTAAACTCATTAAAAGTGGAAGTATCAGATGTAGTGCACTTCATATCTCTAAATTAATTCAGAGTGATATAAATACTAGAACGTAATACAGGATATTTTAAAACATTTTTGCGCATTAGTTCCATTCAACCCAACCACGACCCTAGAGGCAGTATGGGGTAAATTACATCTATAATATTTTTGTGGAAAACAAGGCGACAGTTGTACACCACATTTCGTTCATGTTGCTGCATGCATCCGTGATTTAAACCTTTATTTGTCCTTCTCTTCTCCACCTTCACCCACAGTAGTTCCATTGGTGTCTGTCAGAGCAATGTGCTTCCATATTGCAAGTGATACATCTTTAAGTGTGCTGATAGCTGTCATAGCTGTTACAGTGTTGACTGGCATGTCACTGCTTTTTCATCACCTCATCTGCCACCTACGCCGGTTGCGTACGTGATGTGATAGGTGTCAGCCACGGTTTCGCGAAAATAATCAGGAAAAAAGTAATTTCTCCGAAATTAAACTTTCTCCTTCTATTTCTCTCTCTAGTCTTCCACCTATTTGATCACTCCCTATCCCTACTACCTACCTACTCACTTTCCTTCCCTCATGCACTTTCATCCTCACCCCATGTACTCTTTCCATCTGTCTGTCTGCTTACAACTTGTACCTCTTCCACCAACTCAAAAAAATTCAAATGTTTGTAAAGCTTATGGGACTTAACTACGGAGTCACCAGCCCCTAAACTTACAAATTTCTTATGGACTAACTTATGCGAAAGGCAGCACAAACATCCATGCCCGAGGGGTGATTCGAATCCCCAACGGGGAACGGTCTCGCGCATCGTACCATAGCGCTCCAATGCGCTCGGCCGCTCCGCCGCGGCTCCACCTACTCCCTTACACACTCTCTCCCCCCACTCTCCCTTGTTTCACACCTTTTTACCCTACCGTCTGCTACTCCCGTTCTTTTCGTGTTCCTCTTGCCCACTGCCTCGCGCTACTTTCCACTCACCTCCCACAATTCCCTCTCCTCTCTGGTCTCCCTGTTCATTTTTTCAGCATCCCTCACCGTATCAACCTTCCCCAGCCCCCCCCCCCCCGTAACTCTCTATCCTCCAGCTCTTCTTCTTGTCTCTCTGTCCCTTTTTAATCTCCCCATGTCTATCACTTATTCCTCACTCTCCCACTCTTTTTCACACTCCATCCTCTATGATACCATCTCATGCTCTCCCTTACTCTGTCCGTCTCCTACAACCTCACTCTTTCTCTGTCCATCTCGTATGTCACCACATTTTCACCTCCGCCATCACAACAATTGGAGGCAGGTGCTACGTACCCCCAAAGCTCGTTTTCCAGACAGCGCGGGATTAGCTGTGCGGTCTGGAGCGCCCCGTTACGCATCGCGCGGCCTCCCGCGTCGGAGGTTCGAATCCTCCCTCGGGCATAGATGTGTGTGTTGTCCTTAGGTTAGTTTAACTTCTTTTAAGTAGTTTGTAAGACTAAGGAACTGATGACCAACGTAGTTTGGTTCCATTGGATTACAAATATTTGAACATTTTTTGCGTAACCAGAGATCGAACCCGCGACCTTTCGATTCTTAGTCTCACACTTAGACACCGAAACATACCTATAGCTGTACTGAAGAGTATCGCAATCTTTTGGTACAGTTACACGTGAATAAAAGGCACTTAAAAATGTTCCTGTATGGAAACTTTGACAATCTCTTACAGGTGAGTGTTCCTCGAAAGCTGCTCTGTCACCTAAGAGCAGGTAACCTGTTTGAAACTACTTTCACTGCACGCAAACAGCCACTACAGCGACAGTTATACGACGCCCCTTAATATATGTCGATGTGTCTATACAACAATATTGTAGAGCTGAGTACATAGTAGCGGCAAGGCTGTTGCATAACTTGGACGGGGGCGGGTGCCCTCAGTTTATTTGACATTTCCTTCTCAAACTTGTCAATATAGCGCTTCCATGTGATCACATCACAGGAGGACGACAAACGCACTAAGTTCCAAAGAGGACAGATCTCATTCCACGCCCGAAACAAACGCTGAGTCGTACTAAGAGTGTCTGCAGTTTGAAAGATTGGCTAGAAAGCCGTCTTGTTCATAGTATTGTGACCTATTGTTTCCGATCGCGAAATGTGTGGGTATCAACGGCCATTGACGCGACTTACCGCATTGCCTCAGGCCTTATCCAGGCGATTCTGGAAGGTGATGTGTGTCAATTGTATTTGTCCGTCCACCAATAAGAAAGTCCACAATTTCAACGCCAGACATCTTGCTACTCACGCCTAAAGCTGAGACTTTAAAATAAGGCATGAACTAGGATAGGGGGAGGGCTTAATGTGACGGCCTTCTCACTATATGACTTGTCCTCAATGCCTTTGGAGAGAACTACAATGAAATATGGGGCTCAAGTCACTTAATTAATTCACCTTACGTGACGTAAAGGAATTTACGACATATTCAATTAAATCAATGTGGAAAGATGAAAATTTGTACACAACATAGATGCGAATCCTTGGTCCCCCCCCCCCCCTTACTAGGCAGTAGCGCTGCGACTACGCCACTGGGACACAGTGATCACTACAACTTCACAGATTATTATTCTGTCATGTTTCCCTCCATATCCAAATATCCACACATTACTGACGTTGGCCCCTGCCGATTTTTACTCGTTGCTTGCGGCGTTTCGCCAATTCCTGTAAGAGTCCGAAGGTCCGGAATCATCTCTTAAAGTCAAACGCTGTAGCAAACAGCAAAACGAAGTTCCCACGCATGACGAAGAGGAAAAGGCAAAACATACTGGTTATGTCACCAAACTGGTGGCCATCTTGAAAGCTGCCGTCTTCGATTCATCTTCAAAATTTCCGGCCGCGGCGGAGCGGCCGAGCGCATTGAGGCCCTATGCTACGATGCGCGAGGTCATTTCCGTCGGGGGTTCGAATCCCCCCTCGGGCATGGATGTTTCTGCCGTCTTTAGTATAATCTAGTTCATAAGTAGTTTGTAAGTTTAAGGACTGATGAGCCCGCAGTTAAGTCCCATAAGCTTTACAAGCATTTGAACATTTTGTATTTCAAAATTTCCATAGGGAAGGTGGTCAAGTGGCTTAGCTGATAGATACAGAATTTCACGCAGAAATGCAATTGCGTGATATTTTGGAAATGGCTTTATTAATTTTCTAGTTATATGTAATTATGTGTGGCAGCAGTGACACGCTCGGCAGTGTGGGCGTTACTTGCCCAGAAATGGAGTTTTAAATGGTGCTAAGTGCAAATCACATACCTGATATGTTACATGTGTTTCATTCTCGCGTTTGAACCATTGCTTCCTCATTTACGAGTTACGAAAATTTCAATAACATAACAAAAAAAAAAAAAAAAATCGAAATAATTTTATTATCAGGATAACGTAGCTCACGTGTTATTACTGATGATTACCTGGCAAACATGTCCCTTGCAGATAAATCAAAAGCTTGAAGACCAAAGGAACCACAGTGAGAGTTGTGGCGTCATTTAGGAAGAGTTTCGCATTGGAGCATTAGTCACCTGTCGCAAGAATGTGAGGTTAGCCTTACTTCCATACTGCGAATTTTATCGCAGCACAAATGGCACTCGTTCGTAATTCAACTGCTCCAACACCTGAATGAGAATAACCCATTCAGTCGAGTACAATTCACAGAATGTGTGACACAAAAGCTACAGGTAAACATTCGTTTTCCCTGACAGGTACTATCCAGCGATGAAGCTATCGGAGATCGACTTCTGGTGTGTCTAGTAAATTGTCTAGTGCCCGCTTTACCTGTAACTGTTCTGTTGTGTTTGCTTAGTTATCTCGAGTGAAGTTGTAAATTCAAACTGCTTAAAGTTTTCGTGTGTATTACGGATGAAGTAACTAGTTATTCCAATTATAATAATTAAAAAACAAAAATTAGGCGAAGAAGGTGAAAAATGTCTGACTTCACCATTGGAAACCGTTCAAACAGATTCATCATTGCTTGCTTCAATGAGCGTTACTTCATCATTTTCACCGAAGATGATAAACAGTGGCCCAGTGAACAAGATATCGAGTTTTTCAGAAAACGTTTGGCTCATTGTACACACCTAAAAGTATTTACTTTAGTTCAAAAAGGGGTCTACTACTCCGGAATTCACATTTTCAATAATTTGCCACCAACCATGAAACATTTAGCTACAAATAAATATCAGTTTAAGGACCGCATGAAAGACCTACTAGTGGCCAACAACTTCTACGTCACTGACCAATTTTTGAATAGAAGCGAATGATGTATGTATTCATACCATTAGTATAATTACTTCAACTTATGTGTTCCACATTCACTAGGATCTTCTCAGTATGGATATGTGGAAGGAACCACTAATTTAATCTAATCTAACCCAACAACAAACCTGGGTTGTGCGGTTGTAACATTAACGTATATATCCACTATCTTTTTCGAATTATTTAATAGCATTTTTTTCTGTAATCATTTAATCTAATCTAACCCAACAACAAACCTGGGTTGTGCGGTTGTAACATTAACGTATATACCCACTATCTTTTTCGAATTATTTAATAGCATTTTTTTCTATAATCATTATATAAAAACTTCGAGGTATCAATCGTGATTTATTCTCGTGAGATGCGGTGTGTGTGTGTTATTTTGTAACTGAATTGGATTATTTGTTAAGATAAAATGATTTTTGTATATCTTGATTGTACAGTATTGTGATGGTAATGTTTATTGTTATAAATCTAAAAAATGTACTCTGGTCATGTAATAAGATATGTATGACGTAAAACCATTGGTATTTCCCCGTTACTCACGTGGAAGGCGCCAAGATTTGGCGCGTAAGGAAAGAGGCAGCGATACGTACAGTATGTCTTAACGAGATAGTCGAGAGTAAACAGCCAGTGAGTGATCACGTATGTGGCGAGACGTGAGCGAGGCTTGGAATTGTATCAAGAGTTTCCAAAAGTTGGCCTTGGATGCTGGTAGAGTGTATATTCTATCGCGGCATTGAATAATGGGCACAATGTAAATTTATTCATCGCCAAGGAGAGAATACTGTGCCACACAGTAAGAGCCACGATTGACGACTATTCGCCTCTAGTTGTGCAATCATACAACTGCTCGTCCTCAGCACAGAATACTTGATAAAGTTATGTACTTTAAGAATGCAGCGCGAATGGATCAGAAAAAAAAGTTTGTGACTTGTTTCAAAAGTCAGTTAACTAAACTAAAAAATTGTAATAACCCTTATTTATCGTTATCACTTACCTTGGCAGAGTCCTATCCTATTGTGTAAATATCCGGGTATCCTAGACGAGAACAGATGAAAAGTTACAGGATTTTCTTCCTGAGCTAATTAATAATTTGAAGTGCTTACTTTCATTTTTGTTGTAGATGATTGAAAAGTAGTGAGAGAATGTTGCATTTTATTTCCTTACTAGTCAAAGATTGCACCTCATATTTAAATTGAATTTAGTGAGAGAAAATAAACATAAAATAATAGAAATAACAGTAAGTAATTTAAAGTGTCAGTGTTGATGACTTGATAATCATAAACTATGATAGATTGCTTCAGATCAGTATGCTTTCTCTCCAATTTTATAAAAGCCAAATTAATAACGTTAGTATTTATTAAAAATGATGAACATAGCTTATAGTATTTGAAATGTAATTGATGTGTGTCAAAATTAATGGAAACCGTGAAAAAGTGTACTATACCAGTTTCAAGTCTACCACTACATCTTTAGAAAAATCTAACGGTAAAATTTCCGTAAAATTATTTATACAATTCTTAATCAAAAAGTAGTTCAATATGAATTTGTGGTTGGAAATTTTTTGTAGTTTATGTGTGCAATCAAGAACTGACTGAACTAGGGACACCTAAGCCCAAAAACTCTTTGTTGTTAGATAAACTGCCCACACTTCTTTCATATTCTGGGTTGTTTTTAAGTAGTTAACAAGTGATATAGTCAGACTTATCTTCCGTATTGCTTTTCACAGATATCATAGTTTTTTCTATATGACCATGAACTTAACGATTTCTGCTTGTTTGTACCTAGTTGTTTTAAAGTAATATTTACAACACATTTGAATCAGGTTATGAATAATAGTTTGAACATTTTATTGCCTAATCACGCTGGCGACCGTATAAATAATATTCAGTAAAGTCCGATAGATGTCAAGGATATCTTATTCGCAGGTACACACACGGTCAAATTGAAAAATACCACCACGATTGGTAGTTATACCCAGAGGTAAGAGGTTACACGTGGCGACCTGATGACAGGACACAGCCAGGTCACATTTGGATTTGAACGTTGTAAGACCGACTATTTGTAATTTACGGTGACAAAATTAAACTTCAAGAATAGAACACATTTGACTAAACGGTAAATTTAAACTTTCTATGTGGTTTATGTATTACCTTAGAATGACAGAAAGACAGCGAGTAGCAATGGCAGGACAAAATACAGGGTATGAGTTACAGGGGCAGGAATGGAAGACAGTAATAACATACAATCAACATTATATGACCAAAACACTGAAAATGGAGGTGATTCGTTTCAGATGTTGACACTCTCACATATTAAAATGTTCAAATGTTTGTAAATCTATCGGACCAAACTGCATGGTCATCAGTCCGTAGCTTACAAACTACTTAAACCTAGGTAAATTAACCTAAGGACAACACACACACACCCATGCCCCAGGGAGGACTCGAACCTCCACGGCGAGCAACCGCGCGCTCCGCAGCGAGACGCTTTAGACCGCTCGGCTACTCCACTGCAGCTCACATATTAAGAAAGAACAAGTAGAAATTAGTGACAGGGAAAACAGTTGGGGCTGGAGCAGATTCTGAACAAGAGGGCGAATGTACACCTGAACAAACTCCGACACAACAGATTTGATTATCATATTGAAAATGTTATGTAACCAAAATAGTCAAATACGAACAGGGATTGCTCATATGAAAATAGACATGAACACAGAATTTAAACAAATAAAAATAGGACTGAAAAATCATAATAGTAAGATAAAGGAAATTAACGATCAAAATGCTGTGATTAGTTAAAACATAGAGAAAATAAATAGAAGGCTAAGCAAACTGGACACACGAGTAAACTGAGTAGGTAGCGAAGCTGAGGCTTTGCACACAAAATATACTTCGGAGCAAAGCCATTTAGATAACATTACTGAAAGATTCCATTTTGAAACAAATAAAATACAAAAACAAGTGAAACCATATAATTGCGAAAATGAGAAATACCGGGTGATCAAAAAGTCTGTATAAATTTGAAAACTTAATAAATCACGAAATAATGTATATAGAGAGGTAAAAATTGACACGCATGCTTGGAATGACATGGGGCTTTATTAGAAAAAAAAGAAAAAAGTTCAAAAAATTTCCGACAGATGGCGCTAGACAGGAAACGTCAGCGCATGAAAATCGTGTATAAAAGGAGCTGTAATGAGAGAATCAGATACACCAGCAGTCGTAGCATGTTGACGTTACCTAAAAAGGCACTTTTAGTGAAGCTGTATTATCAGAATGGGGAATGAGCTAGTTCAGCGTTACGATCCTATCGCCAAAGGAAGGGGATTCGAACGGGTAAAGGTCCGTTGACAAATGCAGCTGTGGCAAGAATGATTTCGAAGTTCGAAGCCACGGGTTGTTTAAACGATAGACACCGTAGTGGCCGACCGAGCACAAGGCGTAATGTTGCCGAGACAGTTCAGGAAGAAATGGAGACTGTAGCAAAAGTTCAAATGTTTGTATAGCTTATGGGACTTAACTATGGGGTCATCAGTCCGTAAACTTACAAACTACTTATGAACTAGAATGAAACCTTCACTCTGCAGCGGAGTGTGCGCTGATATGAAACTTCCTGGCAGATTAAAATTGTGTGCCAGAACCGGGACTCGAACCTGGGACCTTTGCCTTTCGCGGACAAGCGCACTACCGACTGTGCTATCCCGACACGGCTCACGATGCCGCCTCACAACTTTACTTCCGCCAGTACCTCGCATCCTACTTTCCAAACTTCACAGAAGCTCTCCTGCGAACCATGCAAGACTAGCACTCCCGGAAGAAAGGATATGGTGGAGACATGGCTTAGCCACAGACTAAGGGATATTTCCAGAATGAAACTATCAATCTGCAGCGGAGTGTGCGCTGATATGAAACTTCCTGGCAGATTAAAATTGTGTGCCGGAACCGGGACTCGAACATGGGACCTTTGCCTTTCGTAGGCAAGCGCACTTATGAACTAACTACTACTAAAGACGGCACAAATATCCATGCCCGAGGGGGGATTCGAACCCCCGACCGTAGTGGCCGTGCAGACCGTGACTGGAGCGCCTCAGTCACCTCGGCCACCGCGGCCGGTGGAGACTGTAGCGGGTTCGTCTATGCACGGGGAAGTCAGCGTCCGTGCAGTCGCACGTCCCACCGGCATTCCATACACTACTGTTTGGTTGGCAGTTAGGCCTACCCTCCGATGCTATCCTTACAAAATCTATCGGCATCATGAAGTGTTACCTGGCGATTTAATGAATCTGAGGCATTTGCGGTGTGGGCGTTTCAAAAGATGGCGGAAGATGACGATTGGTTGAGTAAAGTGTGGTGGACCGACGAAGGTCATTTCACGCTCCGAGGGTCTCTCAACGCTCACAACTGCGGAATTTCGGGTATCAAAAATCCTAGAACTGTCGTGGAAACTCCATTGCACGATGAGAAAGTCCCGGTAAGGATTGAATTTACCACATCTACCGTTATCGGGCCTTTTTTCTTCGATGAACTGCGTGATTCTGGTTTTGTAACTGTTACCGTGAGGGGTGTGACGTACGCCGGTATGTTACAGAATCGCTTCATCCCCAATCTGGCTGATAAACACCTGCTGGGACGTACGATTTTTATGCAGGATGGCGCTCCACCCTACATTGTTAGATGCGTAAAAGATCTCTTGCGCGCGTCGTTTGGTGATGATCGTGTGCTCAGCCGCCACTTTCATCATGCTTGGCCTCCCAGGTCCCCAGACCTCAGTCCGTGCAATTATTCACTTTGGGGTTACCTGAAGTCGCAAGTGTATCGTGATCGACCGACATCTCTAGGGATGCTGAAAGACAACATCCGACGCCAATGCCTCACCACAACTCCGGACATGCTTTACAGTGCTGTTCACAACATTATACGTCGACTACAGCTATATTTAAGGAATGGTGGTCAACATATTGTGCATTTCCTGTAAAGAACATCATCTT
Organism: Locusta migratoria; assembly: GCA_026315105.1. Classification (NCBI taxonomy): domain Eukaryota; kingdom Metazoa; phylum Arthropoda; class Insecta; order Orthoptera; family Acrididae; genus Locusta; species Locusta migratoria. The sequence continues at coordinate 213,054,397 of CM048755.1, read as the reverse complement.
TGCTCTGTCTTAATTTGTTATGCTAATTATTGTTTTTCTGATCAGATGAAGTGCCATCTGTTATACATTTTTATTTATTTATTTTCTAATAAAACCACATGTCTTTCCAAGCATGTGTGTCAATTTATACCTCTTTATCTACATTATTCCGTGATTTATTAAGTCTTCAAATTTATACTGTCTTTTTGATCATCCGGTATATGATACAGGAATAAGTTTGCACTCATCATTGACGGGTCAATTACTTTCACCAAGAAATTAGCTCTGCTCTTATACAGTACATTTTGCCTTATAAAACTGGTCATGGAATATCCTGTGAATTTATTTTTGGACATATTTGAACTCGAAAATTTGATGTCTCTTGATATTTTTCATGCTGTGGTTCATTTTCTTGTGTATTACAAATGAGATAAAAAAATTAAAAATGAAGACTAATTTATGTGGCAGTGACAGGCTGTACTGGCCGCGGCGGATTAGCCGTGCGCATTGGGGCGCCATGCTGCGGTGCGCGAGGCCTTTCGCCGTCGGGGGTTCAAGTCCCTCCTCGGGATTGGATGTTTGTGCTGTCTTTAGTATCAGGTAGTTCATATGTAGTTTGTAAGTTTAGGGACTGACGACCTCGCAGTTAAGTCCCATAAGCTTTACATATATTGGACCATTTTTTATTCATTTTTTTTCTTGGAAAACCAAGTATCCCACAAAATTGCTTCCGTTAGCAATTGCCATAAATACAATTACAATGTCATCTTGTGAATGTGTGAGGGTTTTCCAAATTAACCTGATTTTCCCTGACGATAGAGCATCACTGCTAACGAAAACTATATCTTCACTAAAAAAATGTAAGCAATCCATGTCCTCAACCCTTAGCGTAAGGCGTCGCGCGCCACCAATAGCGTAGGTACACAATATGCCATGCGAATCGTCGCTGTAGAGAGTTTGCAGCCCAAATCTGATACTGTTTGAAATAATTATTGTAATATATGTACTTAACATGGCTTCCACATTTCTTATAGGCCTGTATTGAAACAATCGTCTTCTTATGTTATATTCCCTAGGTGGTGGGAAATAATGTTATTGTTCTGCCGTATGTTCTTCAGTCTGTTAGACACCATAAATGGCCAGTGGCTACAAAGTGTGACACTTTATATGTGATGCCAAATGTTTTTATCATATGTTCCTTGCATCTGTTAGACACAAACTCTGCTTTCATGCGAGTTTTATGGCATTAATCGACTTCTTTCCACATTTATATAATCGCATTTAGTCTTCAGCGAAAGGACAGTACAGAGCCACATTCAGAAGTAATCTTGGTCATAGTGAGATGCGAATATGAAACACTGCGTAGGTCAGCTAAGTTAACTTTTTGTTACACTGTTGACAGTTCGACAATGAGAGCTGCATAATAAAGGAAATCAATTTTTTCCTTCAATCTGCCATGCAAATTTTGGCAAGAGGTATGGCTTCAACTTATTCTGCTTAGTAGCTAGAGATGAAATACCGTGACAACAATTATTTATGTATATTTTCTAGTCTATAATAATTACGGTAATACAGCAACAGACATTTCTGCAAATCTTCTACTAATATATAAAGCAGTGTGTCCGTATGTTTGTACGTGTTGCATACAAATCTACAGTTTTGTTCCAATCTTTATCAAATTTTGTACACGTAAGCTTCAATCCATGAGGACGGTGAGCGTAAGTGTAAGAATCACATACGCTATATAGTTCACGAAATATGACGCCATAAACAATGAGATACGCGGAAAACTGCTGCATTTAGCGACAATGCTGCTCATTTTCTCCTAAAACACTGGACAGATTTCAACCAAATTTGGTACACACATTCCTTACCGTGAGGTAACAATTGCTGCATGGTTAAGAATCACATACGGCACATGGTTCAAAAGATATTACGTCATAACCAATAGAAATCGCAAAAAATGCTATATAATGCGGCGAGACTTTACAAATACGCTATATGAGAAGCACAGTACTTAGCGACTTGCAACAAACTTTAAACATAATTTCAAACCTTTAATAAACTTTTTGTCGCTGACAACCATAGGAAAATGATGAAAGGAAAAAAGTTTCTCGCTTACTACCTTTCCGCTGTTTATGGAGTAAAATAACGACATTCGGTATGACGTTATAAGTTATAATTTGTATACTACAAATTGTAGCCGCAGGAAATTTTCCAGACAGTATATACGCATAATGTTGAATGTACCTTTTAAGTTGTATCACAGTACGACACGTAGTTTATGAGATTTGAGCACATAAACAGTAACTTCATGGAAAACCGTCCCATCACGCACTAAGTTTTAATCTATTACTTCTTTACCACTAATTGTATTTCTAAGAGATTTTACAGACTTATAGCCCTCACACAAATGAATATATACCTGAAAAATTGCATGAATAAATAAATAAATACCCCGGCTACGCCGGGTTTTCAGCTAGTCCAATATATGGAAAACATACGAATTTTATGTATGTGGTGCACACGAGTTCAGTATTTCTTTACCATCTTAACTAAAATATTCGTTGATATACATTTAATTATATTTATTTCTTTACGGTTCTCATTATTTGAAACACAAGAATTGTAATCGTTGATGGTTTTGTGATATGTTCTGTTGTATAAGCGTAAAATGGTAAGCATAAATTTTACTTTTATATTAACGTTTCCCAAATGGAAATTGTCAGTAAACTAGTCAATCAATGTAATTTTCTCAATCTCTCCTCATGGATTTTCAACTACATGCTGATATAGCAACTACGACACGGAGAAAAGTTTTTAGTATATATTGTAATTTGTCGAGTGCCGTGTGAACTAATGCAAGTCGAGGAATTAAAGAATTACGTTTATTTTGCATATCTCTCATACAAATTTCTCGATTTGGCGTTTCGCTATTCCGCGGCTTATCTTCCGATCGAAATAGCCGTGCAATCGATTAACAGATGACGTATAAATAGCTCCCGTTATCCCTTTCCCTCCGCCTCACGCATCGGATCTGCTGCTTCAAATTGTGTTTTGTGTAAATGAAGCCAGAGCTAACGAGCCGTAAAACCTAATAACCGTGGCTACACACCCCTTTTAGAGACATTCCCTGCGGGCGAACGAGCTCTGTTGTCACGTACAGTCCGTGCCAGTCAATTTGTAACTGCTGCCTCAGCTGCTGCGATAACTATGTTTTATAGTATTTCCGATTTCTTCTGCTGCATATTACCTGTAAATGATAGTTTAAAGCAGTGTATTAACGACTATCTTTACTGTATATTATGTATACTTTTACTAACGAATCTACTAAGAACTTACTATGAATATTTCCACTGTTGGTGAGAAGCACAGTTTTTTGTTAAATGGTCATATTAGAGTTGTTTAAAATTCCCGTAGCTAATGAAGTGAAGTCCAAGTGTAATAAATGTTTGCCACTCCAATTGTGCTAGCTAATAAATGACAAATGGTGTCACTCAGATTGTAAATACAAATCTGCAGTACGGTATACCGGCATAAATTACAAACACCATCCTAAAAGCTAACGAGGTGAGGTTGTAATATACATTAATTATATTAAGATACTAAGCTCTGATCATCCCGTAATGCTGTTTTGGGATATTAAGCATGGTACTGGCACTGCGTGTCATTTTTCTTTTGATTACTTTTCAACTTCCTAAAATACAAAATATTCCATTATGATCCTTAACAGAGAAACATCAACCCTTGCTTAGTGTGCATTGTCATTACGAACAGATTTTTAAAGAACACTCACTTTAGTAGCGGTATTACTCAATTCTATAAGAGTCCATAACTCAGTGTTTTCATTCATGGTTGTTGGTCCGGCCGCTGCAGAATAGCCGTGCGCTCTAAGGCGCCCAGCTGCGGTGCGCGCGGCCAGTCGCCGTCTGGGGTTCGAGTCCTCCGTCGGCCATGGGTTTTTGTGTTGTTCTTAGAATAAGTTAACTTAAATTAGTGTAAGTAGTTTGTAAGCTTAGGGGCTAATGATCACCGTAGGTAAGTCCCTTTAATTTACAAACATTTTTAAAAAAAAATTTTGTTCCGTTTTCGCCGCGGTGGAGTAGCCGAGCGGTCTAAAGCGTCTCGCTGCGGAGCGCGCTGTTGCTCGCCGTGGAGGTTCGAGTCCGCCCTGGGGCATGGGTGTGTGTGTTTGTCCTTAGGTTAGTTTACTTAGGTTTAAGTAGTTTGTAAGCTACGGACTGATGACCACGCAGTTTGGTCCGATAGATTTACAAACATTTGAACATTTTGCTCCGTTTTCAATGGGTTCGGTGTTGCTGTGGTAATCTTCAGTCCGACGACACAGTGGCCCAAGCTAGTCTTTCATGTGCAAGCCTTCTCTTCGTTGCATGAAAACTGAACCGTACAGCTATCTTAATGTGCTTCTATACTCGAGCCTAGGTCTTTCTATAGCATTTTTACCCACAACACACGTCACTACGTTTCCAGAATTTTTATCTAAAACCAGAAATGATAAGACTAAACCCTCTTCTTGTTGTAATTGGAAATCACTCACAAATCACTTCACTACGCTTCAGACAAATCAGTTCAAAGCAAATTTTATAACTTTACAATTTATAGTCACTATTAAGAAAGTCTCTTTCTCAGAGACGATTTGTCTACTAACACGTACCATATAATTTGATCCAGTGGCCTTATGTTTAGAAAGCTAGGTTTTTAGTGCCGTTCTTCATGAGTTATGTATCCATAAATTTCGAATCCTTGGGGCGACTCAGTATGCTAGCACATTTAATGAGAGGAAGGCGGGAGGAAGAGGAAGGAAGGGAATGGAATGACTTCAACTGCACTAGGGATTTGAAATAATAAGGTGGTGGCAACTGAAAATTTGTCTTGCTCCTGCTTCGGAACAGCTGTCGCCTTAACCTCTTGGCACACCGCTTTTTGCTTCCCATCCGATTTAAATCTCCACAAGTAGTACACTACGGCTGTAGCACCCCCCTCGCCCATGCCCTCATAAGCTCGCCAGTTTGGATTGCCGCTCGAGATCGAACGTTATTATCGCATCTACGATGAAGTATCATACGCCGTCGTCGCGTAGAAATACGAGGGGTAGTCAAATTAAAAGGTACGAAACGTCTCATCAACCAAACCGGTTGAAATTTGAATATGGCACTTTGGGATAGCGTAGTGCGACTTCTAGGGACGCGATGCATGCATCGTCACCTTCCCATAAAAATCAAGGTTGTGCCTTTAACAGTCAAGGTGATGCTTACCGTATTTGTTGACATCCGAGGTCCGATAGTCATCGAGTTCCTCGGACAGGGAAAAACCATGAATGGTGTGCTGTACTGTGAGACATTCCGTAGCCCATGCAAGTCCATCAAGAGCAAACAGCCTGAGCTACTCACGGAGAAAGTGATTCTGCTGAATTATAACGCGCGTCCGTACCTCTTCATGGTCACAAAACGTTTACTGGCAAAGTTCAAGTGGGAACAGCTGGAGCATCAGCCATACAGCCCGGACATGTCGCCCTGTGACTTCCATCTGTTTGTTACGCTAAAACACATCTCAGAGTGAAGCGCTTCAACTCGGACGACGAATTGAATGACGTAGTAGAGGACTGGCTCTTGCAGACCCACAGGAATTCTAGGAACAAGGAATCCTTGGGCTCGTTAAACAGTTGGATAGTTGTGCTCATGCCACAGGTGTTTACTTTTGAATAAGGACTTCAATTATACTGACAGTCTGTTTCGTACCTATTCATTTATACTTTTTCCAGGTTTATAACTAGCTATCATCTCATCAGTTAGAAATGTTGTCGAAGTCATCTTGTATTCTGGTGCAGTCGCTCAACGTCAATACCTTTCCGTAGACGTAAGCATCATTAGCAAAGAGCCGCTGACTGTAACTCATGAGGTCCGTCTGATCACTAATGTGGAAAATAATAGCTGCCTTATCTCATTCCCTGGGGCGCTTCTGTCTATTCCCTTATCTCTGATGAAAACTGTCTGTGGAGGACAACGTACTGGCTTCTGTTTCTTAAGAAGTTTCGAGCCATTCACAAATCTGGAACATAGTCCATATGGTCGTACCTTCGTTGTCTGCACTGTGGCACTGTGTCAAACGCCTTTCGCAAATTGTGGCAAAGGCAATCTGCCCGTGGCCCTTAATTCATTTCTCACAAGATGTCATTTGAAAGAATGGCAAGTTGAGTTTATACGAGGGACTTTTTCTAAACCCGTGTTGATGCTTAGGACAGATGATTTTCCGTCTCTGAGAAATTTAATATACTGGAATTTCATAATTTTTCAGTAATTCTGCGACATACTGATGTTAATTACTTGGGTCTGCAAGTATGCGGTCCGTTCTTTTATTTCCATTATAAACAGTGCGGGCCGTGGGTCTGTTTGTTATGTGCAGCGTTTGTCTATATATAATTTCGTGGCTCTTTCCGTGCGTGATTTGTATCTACCTCTGCCTTATCTAGAGCCTGAAACTGAATGTTTTATGAGCAGCCAGAAAGTGACGGGGAACGCAGTGCTCTTAATTTTCAGTGAGAAAATCCCCACCTTAGCTTGTCGAAACTGAAATAAAAGGTTCCTAATCTTTATGAAATTCAGAGCTAGGGAACATCGTCGAAAATTAATTTCTTCATTTGCAAATAAAATTGTATATTCTTGCATCAAAGTAAACGCACTTTTAAGTAAATTGTTCGTATTTAAAATGCAGACGCAACAGTTCAGGTGCATCTTCCACGCGAACTACCCAATAGTTAGCTTTTCTGTTCCGTTTATGCAGCAACTTAAATCATATTTTCACCACTTTCCAAGCGAAATTTTCAGATGCTTACGGGCGGTAACGCGAAATCAAAAACAGAAGTGGAACACCTAGTTCTCTCGCCCGACGCGAAATATGCGATCTTCGTATGAAGTTCCTACTTTTACAGATGCAACTTCCTGTACTACGAGACCACCCGTTTATTAGGCGCTTCCGATGCTGTAGCAGTCCTCTCTTATGGCACAAACGTTTGTCGCTGTCGTTGAAAACTTAGAGTTCTAGCGCTGAACTGTTCCTATTCTGTCTGTACCTATCGTATTAATTCTATCTTCCTGAATTTGCACAGTTTCATCTTTCTGCTTCGTAACTACAGTACTGTAGCACTAACCCTGTAAATTATGGGAAGAGGCTCTTAATCTACATTGTTTTTATCTTTCCGAAAAAACGAATTTCGTTTCTAGTTCATAATTTCTGAAGTCAGTGAAATGACGTCATGAACACACTTTTATTACCGTATTACATTAATTCATGCATAAATCTTCACTGAAGAGCCAAACAACATTTTATAGACATGCCTATGCAAAGACAGAGATAGATAGAAAGTCAGAGGACGGCACTGCGGTCAGCAACGCCTAAATAAGAATAAAGGAGTCTGGCGCCGCCGTTAGATCTGTTACTGCTGCTACAATGGTAGGTTATCACGATGTGAATTTGAACATGGTGTTACAGGCGGCGCACGAGAGATGGGACACAGCATTTCGGAGGTAGCGATGAGGTGGGGATTTTTCCGTGCCACCATTTCACGGGTGCAACGTGAACACCGTGAATGCGATAAAACATCAAATCTCCGACATCGCTGAGGCCAGAAAAAGATCCTGCAAGAACGGGACCAATAATGAGCGAAGAGAACCATTCAACGTGACAGAAGTGCAACCATTCCGAAGTCTGCTGGGGATTTCAGTGCTGGACAATCAACAAGTGTCAGCGTGCTAACCATTCAACATCATCAGAATGGGCTGTCGGAGCCGAAGACCCACTTATGTACCCTTACTGACTGCACAACACAACGCTTTACGCCTAGCCTGGGCCCCTCAACACCAACATTAGATTGTTGATAACAGAAACGTGTTGCCTGTGCTGACAAGTATCGTTAACAATTTTATCTGTCGAATGGAGATGTAAGTGTATGGTCGCAACCTCATGAATCCATGGACCCTAAATGTCAGCAGTGGACTGATAAAGCTGGAGAAGGCTGTGTAATGGTGTGGAACGTGTGCAGTTTGAGTGATACAGGCTCCCCGACACGTGTAGATACGACTCTTTTTTTTATTTATTTATTTATTTTTTTATTTTTTTTGGGACTTAACTACGGGGTCATCAGTCCCTAAACTTAAAAACTACTTACGAACTACCTTATACTAAGGACAGCACAAATATCCATGCCCGAGGGGGATTCGAACCCCCGACCGTAGTGGCCGTGCAGACCGTTCAAAAATGTTCAAATGTTTGTATAGCTTATGGGGCTTAACTACGGGGTCATCAGTCCCTAAACTTACAAACTACTTATGAATTACTTAAGACTAAGGACGGCACAAATATCCATGCCCGAGGGGGGATCCGAACCACCGACCGTGGTGGCCGTGCAGACCGTGACTGGAGCGCCTCAGTCCCCTCGGCCACCGCGGCCGGCGTGCAGACCGTGATTGGAGCACCTCAGTCCCCTCGGCCACCACGGCCGGCAGATGTCCATTCGTGTACATTGCTCATTCCGACGGACTTGGGCAATTTCGGCAGGACAATGTGACACCCCACAAGTTCAAATCAAATGTATGTAAAACTATGGGACTTAACTACTATGGTTATCAGGCTCTAGGCTCACAAACGTCTTAAACTATCTATCCTAAAGACAACACACATAACCATGCCCATGGAATGACTCAAACCTCCCGACGGGGAGCAACCGCTCACTCCGCAGTAAGGAACTTTAGAGCGCACGGCCATTCCACCGCGGCACCCCGAAAGTCTGGAATTGCTACAGATGGCTCCAGGAACATCCTTCATTCAACTGTCGGTATCCGACTTTTTTTTCCGCTCTGACTGTCTGACATCTGAAGGTTTGGGTGTAAGGCCAGTCGTCACTTTCACACCGAGTAGGCCGCGATAGCGTAACTGGTTGGTCGGGCGCTATGAGGCAGCGGCCGGCCATTCAGCACTCGATCGCAGCCGACTAAGGTGTGACGTGACACGACTCGGCTCAGGCAACATCGTCTAGATATAAGGCCTCACAACAAGTCCGTGTCACGTCACGCCGATAGGCTGCCATCGCTAGCTGAGTGTCTGGCCGCTGGGGCACAACCCACTGCCTTGTAGCGCTATGCAGTGAGCTTGCGTTGGCGACCTATAGGTGTGAAGTGACACGGACGTGTTGTGAGGCCTTGTGTCTAGACAAGGCCTCTCCAACTCAGGTGCTTGGCGAGCACCGTCGGGCACTAGGAAAAGCACCGGTGCTCTGCTGCAGCGCCGATGGAGTGGGGCACGTGAGGCAGGCACAGCGCTGTCACAGCAGTGGAAGGAGAGGAACGTGTTGTCGAAGCGCTTAGCGCGGCGAGAGTCGTGTTGTTTATGAATTAGTGAAACCAATAATAGTAATGCCAAATTTTGTATATAGCCAGAAAGAATAATTTTATTGTGCTTCTTATTTTGCACAAATTTACAGCATTCTTTCTTGATCTGCGGTTTCGCTTTGAAGCCACAAATTTTCTCATATTACGCACAATCGCTTTGGCAGTTGTAATTCGAAATACAGCTTCCAACGATTCATTAAACTTGAGCTTGTTTTTGTTTCGTTAATATTCATAACTGAAAACGTTCACAAATGATCGTTGTTCAGAACATTGCAACGCATTTTATGACAAGGGCATGAATCCTCGCTAATTCTTGTTGATCAACGCCTCTATAAAGAGGAATTGAAATCAATATTGTAATGGTAGTAATGGTCTGTCAAAATTGAATCGTACTGTAGTTTTATCAGTTCAATTTCGAGACATGATGGGACTTCCTCTAGGTGCACCGAAAAAGGCATCATAAAAACCTTTGAGTGAAGGTTTAGTTCTTTTATTTCTTCAAACCTGTCTTCAAACTTTTTATGCAATGAATGTAACGCTTTCGTGTACCCCCTGATGTGGACATAAGTACTTAATTTAAAACATTTTCAGAGCAAACGTTTTCCAAATATCCTTCTTGAAGCTTTTAGAATACAAAGCCTGCAATTTGAAACTTCCAATACGGTCACACATAGTACCGATTAATTTATTTTTACCCTACAACGATTGATTTAAGTCATGTAAATATCCCGTGATGTCTTTCTTGAAAGCGAGGTCAGAAATCGAAATGTTAAAACGTTTGCAATCCTACAGGACAAAACTTGTATCATCATCGGTTCTTAGACTTAGAAGATGAGCTAACTTTACTAAGGACAACACATACACGCATGCCCGATGGGGACTCGAACCTACGACGCGAGGGCCGCACAATCTGTAATAAGTACAATTAAAAAAGTATATTTTTGTTTTTCTTTTAGAATAAACAAGACTTACCTCTTCAGATTGTGGCAATTATGCTTTTAATTCAGTAATCAGTTCCCTTCTGTCTGATCCGACAATCCAAAAAATGTTCAAATGTTTGTAAAATTCCATGGACTTAACTACGGGGTCATCAGTCCCTAAACCTACAAACTACTTATGAACTAGCTAATCCTAAGTACGGCACAAATATCCATGCCCGAGGGGGGATTCGAACCCCCGACCGTAGTGGCCGTGCAGACCGTGACTGGAGCGCCTCATCCCCTCGGCCACCGCGGCCGGTTCCGACAATCCCCTCGTGTGTTACGGAATGTTTATTTTTGTAGTGACGGCGCTTTGTCGCTGCTTTGATATTTACGGTAGAGTAGCGTATTAAGCATTGTGGTTTCCCATAAGGTTTAAAGACTATTCCCATTGAGCAATAAAATGGTACACAAAATTCCGAACCTCTTGTGCTCATGCTAAACGTTCGCAAGCTAGATTAACAGTGTCCTTTTGATGAGATTCAGAACGGATATTCAGCACATCCAAGGAGGCGCGAGAGCGAGCGTTGTCTCTGTGACACACGTGCTGCGACACGGTGAGGCAAGAGTGGTGGGGGGAAAGTACCGGAGCCGCACGGCGCGGCACCGGGGCGCGCAAGCACCCAGTGCTCCAGTTGGAGGGGCCTGATCTAGACGGTGTCGGCTCAGGCCTTTCTGTAGAAGGTGTTGGCTGTTGGCGCTGTGAAGCGACAGCACCACAGTAACACACGTTCGCTCCCTCGTGTAGGTGAATGAGACGTTTAGTATCAGTTTGTGGCACAAATTTTACTTTTATCTCACCCACAATACACAGCATTCTAATTGTATTTTTATCCCGTTATACATTTCTGGGTTTTGAGCTTTAAAAACATGTACATCATTGGGAGTTCAGCTTATCTTTCTGCTGTGTTTTCTATTTGAAAGTAAAAGTTTTGTGAAATAGTGAAAGAAAATTTTTGAACATTGCCATTTTATCAGTTTTGAGGCATAAATTGTTGCCAGTTGAGTATAAAAAGCTGTTGAACTATTTATGTAAATTAAAAGTAAATTTTTTATTTATCAGATGGAATTTTGTAGCAAGTTCTCAGTAAACACCTGTAGACAAGAATGATATTCTATATCGAAATACGACTGTACCAAGCATTATGTTGAAAAACTCTACCCAAATACATAAACAGGTGCAAATCTCACCTGAGATGACCGTATTGTGGAAAGGCAGATTCTCAAATATCTTTTGGACAGAATGGAATTCGGCAAGAGTCTAGTTGCAAGGTTGTGCATTTAATGTCTATAGGCGAAACAGACGCTTCTGTACCAAAAACAAAATTAAATACCGCCTTCGAGGTGAAATTTACCGTTATTTTACAGATAAATGTGCGTATTTAGAATGGATACGTGATTAACATTAGGACATACAACACCAGAGACACTTGTAAGCAATATTGCGGCAAATCTTGTACGTTATCATAAATAAAGGAGCAAGTTAAGTATTCGAACTCAGTAAAATGTCTAAATATCTTAATTAACATGGCAAACGGGTGAATGGTAATATTTTCTTATAAAACTTCAATCAATGTGTTTAGTTAGGATGTCCGTCCCGATTCATTACAAATCATACCCAACAATCCACGTGCCATCTGGTAGCACAAAATGTAAAGCATCTTACCACAAATGTACATCTACAGATATATCCATACTTCATAAATCACCATAGGATTTGAGGCTGAGGGTACTATATGTAAAGTGTCATTTTCTGTTTTCCTATTCCGGGCGCATATGGGAAAAAAGGCTGCAGGTATGCTTCCGCGTGGGTTATAATCTTTCTAATTTTTCCTCGTAGTATCTTTGCATGATATACGCGGAACGATGAAATGTATTGGTTTACTTTTCAAGAAACGTATGCCCTCGGAACTTTGACGGAAGCCAATACCATGATGCAGAACATCTCTCCTGCAGCGCCGGCTACAGAAGTTTGCCGTACGTCACCGTGAGGTTTATGCCGTTAATAGATGTGCCTGAAATGTAACGTGCTGCTCTCCTTATGATCTTCTCTATCTCCTCTAGCAACCCTATCAGGTACAGATACAACCCTAATGAGAAAGATTCAAGTATTGCTCTAACTAGTCTTTTGCCTACTACTTCATTTGTTGGTGGACCACACTTCCTGAGAATTCCTCCAATGAATGTCAGACCGGCATATGCCTGATCTACGAGTAATTTTATGTGATCTTTCTACTTCAGATCACTCATTGAGCCTACTTATGATATTTTCTAGAAGTCACTGCTTTCAGTGATCGTTCTGCGACTCTGTAATCATCTAATAAAGGATCTCTCTTCGTATTCGCAGTATCTACATCTACATCTACATAGATACTCTGCAAATCACATTTAAGTGCCTTCCAGATGGTTCATTAACCACTTTCATAACTTTTCTCTACCGTTCCATTCTCTAATAGCGCGCGGGAAGAAGGAACACCTAAATCGTTCCCTTTTCGATCTGATTTCTCTTGTTTATTGGGATGGTCATGTCTCCCTAAGTAGGTGGGTGCTAGCAAAATATTTCCACATTCATAAGTAAAAGTCGGGGATTGAAACTTCGCAAACAGATCACGCCGCATTGAGTAACGTCTTTCTTTTAATGATTTCCACCCCAATTCGTGCAACATTTCCGTGACGCTTTCCCCCCTGTAACGTGATAAAACAAAACGAGCTGCTCTTCTCTGAACCTTCTCAATGTCTTCCGCCAGTCCCACCTGGTGAGGGTCCCACGATGGGCAACAGTACTCTAGGAGAGGACGCACAAGTGTGATGTAGGCAGTCTCTTTGGTGGAGTTGGTGCATCGTCGAAGTGTTCTGCCTATGAAACGTAACCTTTGGTTCGCCTTCCCCACAATATTTTCTATGTGTTCTCTCCAGTCAAAATTGTTCGTAATTGTAACTCCTAGGTATTTGGTAGAATTTACGACCTTACGGTTTGACTGATTTATCGCGTAATTGAAGTTCAGCGGATTTCTTTTAGTGGTCATGTGTATTACTTCACACTTTTCTTTATTTAGTGTCAAATGCCAATTTTCGCACCATGTACAAATTTTGTCTAAATCGCTTTGCAGTTGCTTTTGATCATCTGTTGACTTCGCTAACCGATAAACGACAGCATCATCTGCGAACAGTCTAAGGGAGCTATTCAGGTTGTCTCCTAAATGTTTATAAACACAAGGAAGAGAGAATGAGACCTATAACGCTTCCCTGTGGAATGCCATATATCACTTCTGTTTTACTCGATGAATTACCGTCAATTACAACGAACTGACTTTCTGATAGGAAATCGTGAATCCAATCGCACAATTGGGAAGATATTCCATAATCACGCAATTTCATTAGAAGCCGCTTGTGGGGTACAGTGTCAAAAGCCTTCTGGAAATCCAAAAATATGGAATAGATTTGAGATCCCTTGTCGATGGCACTTAACACTTCATGTGAATAAAGGGCAAGCTGTGTTTCGCAAGAGCGATACTTTCTGAATCCGTGTTGACTATTGGTTAATAGGTCGTTCTCTTCGAGGTACTTCACGTTAAGAACCAAGGAAACGTGCCCTTTCAAGGGAAGTATCCAGGAATTTGCTTGGAGTGGTTTAGGGTAATCATAAAAAACCTAAATCTTTATGGCTGGAGATGGATTTTTTTTACTTTACGAAAGTAATGTTCGTAGATACGCACAATTAGTATAAGCAACGGTGCTGTTTGCATAGTAAAGGACTAGCAGTGGGCCCCAGCAAGCGGTTGGAGCAGCTGCTACACGGCCAGGTGGTAGCAGGTTAATCCAAGCAGCCTGTCTGGGGTTTGTCCAAATCGGTGGTAATCGGCGGAAATCTGGGATAGGCCCATGATCTGTTCTCAAAACTAATGAGCGCTGTTAGCCGAGCCATTCTTAAGGGTGTATCTGGAGGTTATCTGTGAGTTCCAAACTCCAGTAGTTCAGAATAACATAAAATAATCTATAAAATTATTTACCGTCTACATTTAAGACATAATAACGCACATCCCATGATTCTAAAAACATTTTCAATATCTCAAGAATTTAAAATGTTTATGACTATTATATCAAAATATAGAAAAATCAAAATAATCAACTTTTGAATGCGACATTCAATTTCAAAAATGTAATAGTAATTAATAGTGTTCTGGGGACTGAATATTAATATTTCTTGTATTTCAATAATGTTATGTTTGCAAGGAATGGTTTCAGATGATCAGGTTTTACTTGAAGAAATAAATGAAATGTCCAAATGTTTGTAAAGCTTATGGGACTTAACTGCGGGGTCATTAGTCCCTAAACTTACAAACTACTAATGAATTACCTTATACTAAAGACGGCAAAAAACACCCATGCTCGATGGGGGGTTTCGGACTCCCGACGGGAAACGGCCTCGCGCATCGTAGCTTAGCACATCAATGCGCTCGGCCGCTTCGCCGCGGTTAAAGAAATATCTCACGTTAAGATGTATAAGAGTTTGGAAGGGATGGCGATCGGTGAATGAGGACGTTGCCTAGGAGCAGAACTGGTGGGGAGTCTGTGTTTGAGAGAGAGCGCGGAAAAGTTGACTACATATCTAGCCTTGGCAGAAGTAGGACCCTCCTAAATGATGGGAGTGATTCGATCGGGCAGTGTGTTACGATTTGCGCAGCGAACGGTCGCTTCTCGGGACTCTAAATTTTGCAGGAACAAGTCAACGCCAGTGCAGCTGGTACGTGTTTGTTTCTAGACAAGAATTTACGAGTGTAGGAATCGTGTTCGGGAAACTTAAACTATTTTGAACTGTTGACAATTTCAGGTTGAGTGCTCGCGAAATATACAGTGTTTCTGAATTTCTTAAAGTTATTACTACTTAGTTGGGAAAAAGTGCTACGAATTGCTTATCACTGACAATGCAACTGTTTAACCATTTTATTCAATTTATGATTAATATTTCATCTGATCACTTCCAATAAGGGACCAATTGACGGAATAACTTTCTGACTTCACAGCGAGAGGAAACAATCTGCTGAAAGGCACAAGAGGTTTCCACAAACGCTAGAAGAGAGAATGTATGCTTAGCAATTCCCGCATCGTGTTGCTGTCAGCAGCATGGTCGTTTTCTAGGCCGCAGGCGGTCAATCTGAGGTCACGGGTCGTTGGACTGCTGCTAAACCGGTGCACGCTCATTTGTGGATAGGCTACGACCTCCTCTGTGCATACAGGCCGCTCAAAGTTTGCTGACAGGCGATGCCGCGCTCAGTGAAAAAGGGTCGGAATTCTGCTTGCTGTACATAAACCAGCAGTTCGTACTACTGCACGCTTTCAAGTCATTCCTACCTTAAATCGTATACTGCCCACAGAAGTCGTATTGGAATTTTCACTCAGGTTGAAATCAGTTACCACTCAGAGCTATTTAACGATTCCATAAGCTCTTTTCTCCAGTCTCCTATGCTTCTTGTAATTATTTACCAGATGTTCTAAAAAAAAAGGGGAATACCATTACATGGAAATATATTTTAATTGGAATATTATAATTTTTTATTGAAGTGTAATAGTTAAACTGTGCAAAATTGCGGATGCTAACTCCCCTCAACGTGTAGGGCCTAAATATTTGCCAATTTTGTTATGTTGCGGTCACTCATCAAACAAATATCAGTATCACTAATTCTTTCCAGCTCACCGTGGAGTGTGCACTCTCTCACTAACTAATTAATCAACACAATTTTGGACTGCGTACCTGCTGTCAATGTAATATGTCATACTGCAAACCTTCCTCAGGACGAGGACTCTAACGATATGTAGCCCGCAATGCGTGTTGTTAGAATATGGAACAATGATGAAATAATTCTACCTGCTACGAATAAAAGCAGTGTTTTGATAACACCCTTCTTTATTTTTTTAGCTTGGCAGTTGAATATGAAGCTAGATGCATGTAGAATTCATTTAATCGCGGTATCAAATAATGTCAATTTCTGAGCACCGTTTTGACACATTGTATCAGGTCAAATTATCCGACTCATCTACACTCTCAAATTTATCCAGTCGGTAACTTTCGACAATCACCAATGAACTGTAGATCGCACAATTTACCAAAGTCAGCAGAATATTTCCACATACAAATCATACAATTAACCAGAGCTACCGAGGCTCACTTATTATAATCACAAAGCAATTCTTCCACTTATTATCACTTCATTACACCATTGCGAGCAACATGACCGTGTTATGTTGCACTTTCATAGAGGCCCACCAGCGATTCACACCTAGCTCACTATATAGTTTCGCTGCTTGAATTTAAGAAGCAAGGACGCCACTGGCCGAATCTCAGTGTCCAATAGGAATATATTTTGTATTTATTTACAGTTTTTCAGTTAATATTGATTGATTAATTGATTTTACCAGGGAAGCCAAAACAGTTTTGGTCCAACCCGCCACTGCCCACATCGAAACTGAGTTTATTGTGCGGTATTGCTCCCTGTATAACTATTAAAGCCAACCAATGCCCTTAAACAGTGCTAAGAGTCCCTGTACCAGTTCTTTATTAGACACAATCTCTTCGTGTCTGGTTTTACCGAATGTTACGTACCTCTTGCTCTCCAATACAATCCATTCGACGATTATGTGTGATGCGGTTTCATTGCTGTCATCACAGATCCTACATTTAGGGTCCTTTTCTGTTAATCCCATTGTATGTAGGTGGTTTTTGAAGTTCCCATGCCCTGTCATCAATCCAACTATGACTTTAATCTCTTTCCTATTCACGGCCAGGATTACAAAGCTTCTTTTAAAACATGGCTTAGGCATCATTACCTTACCATAGTTTAGTTTACAGACCTTGGTCCAATATTCTACGTGCTGTCTTCTCAGCCAGTCACGTAGCTCCAGTTTGATTGTTGCCTTAGTGATTGTCAGGACAGATTGCGGTCCAAAAAATGGAGTCTCTGCCCCCATCCTGACTAATCTGTCGGCTTATTCATTGCCATTGATCCCAGAATGGCCAGGGACCCACAGTAGGTTTACCAAATTGTTTTCCCCTAGCTCCACCAGAACCCTGTTACATTCTGAAACAATTTTAGATCTTGTTGCGTGAGCTGCCAGTGATGTCAGGGCTCTCTGGCTGTTTCAATAAATGTTGATGCTACGGTCTTTGTTACACCTACGCAAATTCTCCTCCACACACGCTCTGATGACAGTGATTTCGACCTGGAACACCGAGGCCAGTTTCCCTAGAGAGATGATACCCACCAGTCTTGGCTGCACCCCGTATATCCCGGCCCCAACGTCTTGGTCTGATTTCGACCAGTCAATGAACCAAACAATGTCCCCCACATGGTGTCGGACTGTTTTCTCCCACTGCTCCTTCCTTCCAATTGTTATATTGAAAGGCTTGTTGAAGCAGTATGGGGTTATAATATAGTCAGCCGGCATATCCCCAACCTTTCCTATATTTACTTCACTCACTATTTTGTGTGTGATTCTGGATATCCAAATGACATCCAGTTTATGCCAGATTTGCGCCTATATGCACCAGACACTGCCTCCATCTAAACCCAAAGGTGTAATGGGGCGCCGGCCGCGGTGGCCGCGGAGACTGAGGCGCTTCAGTCACGGTCTGCACGGCCACTACGGTCGGGGGTTCGAATCCCCCCTCGGGCATAGATATTTGTGCCGTCCTAGTTCGTAAGTAGTTCATAAGTAGTTTGTAAGTTTAGGGACTGATGACCCCGTAGTTAAGTCCCATAAGCTTAACAAACATTTGAACATTTTTTTGTAATGGGGTCATATCCAGCATGGTTTCCATCACAGCAGTTGGTATACTACTAATTCCGCCTGTTATGGCAAAGCAAGCTAATCTCTACACCTTATCAAGCTCCTTAACAGCTACCTGCTGTTCTACCTTCTTCCACCACACGACCACCCCATAAGTGATCCTGGGTCTAATCACCGTAGTGTATATCCAGTGTATACCCTTGGGGATCACGCCCCTAGTTTTTGCCACAAGCTCTCCTGGTACTCACCAGAGTACCTTTAGCCTTGGCGTCGCATCTCACTAACAGTTGGTCGCCCTGCCGATTTCAGGCTTCTGTCAGTCTCCGTACAGCCAAAGAAGGAGGAGAACTGTCTTCATAAGCAAGGTATGCAGAGGCAAGAACAATTTCCCTCGTCATACCTTCCTCATGTGGCTGCATCGTGATGGACACCAGGTCTCTGGAACAAAAAAATCTATCATTGGCATGAATGAGATACCATTTCTAACGTAAATGCATTTGCTGGAGTTTCTTAGATTTCTCGTATAAATCAGCTTACCTCCAGTACCACCGAGGCCCGATACACCCCCTTTATATAAATAGGGTTCTTGTATCAGGGTCATGTCCACTTCCTGTATCCCCAGGCGACGGCTTAAGGCAGCGGTGGCCCCTTTACTGTGCTGCAGGTTGATCTGCAACATTTCCAGTCCCCATCTTGCTGCCACTGTTGCCTTTGAGGTCTTTGATCACCCAGACGGCGACATGCGAGAACCCTAAAAACAATTTTAGGCCTTCCTCTCGCATTGACTTCAAGGACTTTTCACCGACCTCCACCACCCGGCTTCGTCCTTCCCGTAAGACTTTTTGTTTGTTAACCTTTCAATCCTCTGTCGAAAGTTTTGGGTTCTGGACCGTTATTTTCTCAAACAGAGTCTTTGGAGGGACCTCCTTAAGGATCTTTTGTACCCATATTGATACTTTTGCAGTTTTTAAGAGCTCGGTTGCTGTCTTGACCATCACCTTTGCGTCCTCCTTTGGGGTTATCATGGGCATCTTGTCCTTGAGCCATTCTGCTCAGTGCTCTCCCTCACAGACAAAAATGATGGCATAGTGATATAGAGAGACCCTCTGGAATCTGGGTCCTGAACCAGCGCCCCCCCCCCAGTCTTTTCAAGGAGGGTCATCTGCACGAGCTCCTCCTGCTGTGAGGTGATACTCACCAGTGGATATCCTTCTTGGACAACAGCCATCCTAAAGACCGAGACTGCAGTACTGTAGGCCTGCTTCCCTACTTCTTGCCTCGGCTTTTTAGGATCACGCTTGTCCAGAGAGGAGGGAGTCTTGGAGTCCTCCCTTTCCCTATTGCCACCTGTCTTTGACATCGAAGGGGTCTGAGTATCCCCTTCGATCTGAGGCAGTATTTTCGTGGGATTCTTGGGCTCAAGCCCCTTTGATTCCCTCCACTTGTGTTTAGGAAGCCACTCTATCCCTCCCTTTTGTTTTTGTTCTTTGAGAAGTTTCCTCCTCCGGGCCCAAGAAAAGGCCTTAAGCTTAATCTGGCCAACTTCTCCGTTACAGTTCCCACTTCTTGCTCAGGTCTAGACGCTGATTGAGAAGTTGGAGTGCCCTCTATCGGTCTTGATCACGATGTTTGGGCATCTGAGGTCTTGATTTTCCCTCCAGTTTCTTTTAAATTTCTTTTACATTGTGTCCATTTCGGTCCCACTAGAATTGGGGATTTACTTGGTTCACACCACAATAGCCACACGCGGCGTAAGGCTACTTATTCAGGAAGGTCGCCCGTTATCCCTGAGGCTCCGTTTGCGACACATCTACCCATGTGACACGCACCCCTCGGCACCGATCGCATCACAACTTGGGTTGGGGAAGGGAATTTGGGAATGGAACTGGGAAAGGATAAGGAGGTCTGAACGCTGTGGGAGACACTTAGTCTGATCCATCGGTTGAGGCCATTCCGGTAGTAGCTTCTCTACCTTAGGCATAGCCCTCGGCTTCCCACGAATGTGCAAGCCTCTTCACCCACACGGACAGTGCTTCGTCAAGGTGGTGTCCCCTGGAGAGACGGTTTTTTAAATATTTATAAAATTGCGTGTGACTTCTACAGCCATGTCTATGATCTACAGTAATGCTGGAGCTCTGAGATAGATTCGTTAATAGTTAAATAGAAAGAAAGTTAAGTCCTGATCTGTGTACGCTGTGTGCAGAGCGGCAGCCTTTTCGCAAGGTGTAGCTGAGCATCTGTCACCAACACAAAGGACCAGCCCGTGCCTGCCTACACCGCTGCCTACCCTATCATACTTTGGGCTGCCAACGAATGGCCATACGAAAAAATCTGTTTAGAAAAACCCATAATAAATGTAATCAAAAATGGGGGGAACGCCACACAGTCAGGTATACTTTGCGGGAGAAACGATTGCATGAAAATTTCTGAGTAGCCTATACTTTTTGTTTCCACAGTCTGATCGCGAAACATAGTAGGAGGAACTAATATATTAGATGCCTCTTCGAGAAACACATACTATCGTCACTTTGACAGAGGTTGTTCGTTACCACCTGTTGAGATTCTTCAATATGATGCAATACTGCTTTGCCACGATGAAATTTTATAACTACTATTTGCTTTGATCAGGAACAATCCATTATTCAATATACTGCGGGCACAACTCTCCAGTAATGAGAATATTAATGCGAAACCATTAATTGTTCTTGGATGGATGGATGGGCTTTGGAGGACTGGGGGACCAAACTGCCAAGGTCATTAGATGAGGAGTCCAAGGAATGAGGCATGGGTCGGGGGGGGGGGGGGGGAGGGAAGGGAAGGAAATGCAGTCCAGGGAGGAAAGAAAAGGGCTAGACTGCATCATCTGGGAGCCCCGTGCTCGCCACGTACGTACTCAACCGTGAGTTAACAATGCTTGTGCAAATGAGAAAACCACCACGCCATCTTTCACCAAACATATTCACCCACTATGATGATGAGGCCCGTACAACGAATTTCTCTTTTCAACTGAAAATTTCATGAAAATTTATATTTTTTATAATTGGAGGCGACATCTAACGAATCTCTATCCTTGTCATTAAATCCCTATAATACGAACATGTAATGAATTAATAGAGAATTCTCATATATCACCGTCGGGGAAACTGTTGTGGATGCGCGGTAATGGCCGTGCGGTCGAAGGGGTTGCTACAGATGGTGCAGTCGCTCCCCGTCGTTGGTTCAAAACCTCCCTCTAGCATGGGTATGTGTGTTGATCTTAGCATAAGTTAGTTTAAGTCGTTTGTAAGTCAAGGGACAAATGACCTCAGCAGTTTGGTCGCTTAGGATTTAAAACGTTTGAACATTTGAAAATGTTGTGACTGAAGCGAAAAGGTACACCGGGATTTAAGAAATTCGCGTTACAAAATTCGAGAACCTGTACAGAGGAGTAAGTATATAATATCATGATAAGGAACTCTTCGGTGGATATTCCATCGAGTGACAAAATTGGTATTTCATCAGCTTTGACACTATGAAACAAATGTTTTCCATTGCAAGCTGTTTGCTTTCCACATGTTCAAAAGAGATAATACAGACTCAAACAAGATATAAATATTTAGTAAACTTGGGCTCTAAAATACGTACCCTACGAGCTATGAGTCCTCATTATCAAAGGTAAAGGAGTGTCCCTGGATGACATTTCCCGACATGGACTCCTCATCAAAATATTATGTACTCACTCCGCTCTACAAGTTCAAATGTTCAAATGTTTGGGACTTAACTATGGGGTCATCAGTCCCTAAACTTACAAACTACTTATGAACTACTTACGAACTAGGACGGCACAAGTATCCATGCCCGAGGGGGGATTCGAACCCCCGACCGTAGTGGACTCTACAAGTCCTCGAAGTTTGTAACAGGAATTATATATCGATGCCAACCAGTTTACATACAAATAAATTATTACCACTTGGTATTATTTTTATTTTCATCATAATCACAATAAATATTCGAATATTTGTAATCTTAAAGGATCAAACTGCTTACGTATTCGGTCCCTAGACTTACAAACTACTTAAACTAAGAAACTTCCTGGCAGATTAAAATTGTGTGCCGGAACCGGGACTCGAACCTGGGACCTTTGCCCATGTCTCCACCATATCCTTTCTTCCAGGAGTGCTTGTCTTGCATGGTTCGCAGGAGAGCTTCTGTGAAGTTTGGAAAGTAGGAGGCGAGGAACTGGCGGAAGTTAAGTTGTGAGGCGGCATCGTGAGTCGTGTCGGGATAGCACAGTCGGTAGTGCGCTTGCCCGCGAAAGGCAAAGGTCCCAGGTTCGAGTCACGGTTCCGGCACACAATTTTAATCTGCCAGGAAGTTTCATATCAGCGCAAACTCCGCTGCAGAGTGAAAGTTTCATTCTGGAAACATCCCTTAGGCTGTGGCTAAGCCATGTCTCCACCATATCCTTTCTTCCAGGAGTGCTGGTCTGGCATGGTTCGCAGGAGAGCTTCTGTGAAGTTTGGAAAGTAGGAGGCGAGGAACTGGCGGAAGTAAAGTTGTGAGGCGGCTTCGTGAGTCGTGTCGGGATAGCACAGTCGGTAGTGCGCTTGCCCGCGAAAGGCAGAGGTTCCAGGTTCGAGTCCCGGTTCCGGCACACAATTTTAATCTGCCAGGAAGTATAATATCAGCGCACACTCCGCTGCAGAGTGAAAGTTTCATTCTGGATACTTAAACTAACTTACAGTATGGGAAAGAAACACACACCTCATAGCCCCATGGATGACTTGAATTTCCGCGGCACTATCCGCGAATTGGCGTCCCGGACAGCGCGTCCACTCCCACATGGTCCATTATTACAACATCTAAACACAGCATCCGTCAAGCATTCATAGTTATGACTGACTTTTGCTTTCTTTTGTGCCTCTCTCATACTTCGTGTCCACACTTCTGTTTTTGAAACCAAATAAGACATTGACGTTTGTCGATTACCTTTTTTTTCCGATGGCAAGCGTATGCATTACAGATTTCTGTCTAAATTTTGATGAGTGATTTGGAAATAACTATCGCATTTTCATAGTTCTAGGTTTAGAAAACAATTTTCTAAAGCCATTTTCACTAAACTAGCTTGCCTCCGTTGATTTTATGTGAGTAAAAAATGTTCCTCAGTTTCTGCTGACAGATTCCGTGATATTTTGTACTTTACTGTAAACTTTTGTATTTATCCGCCGCGATCTTGTCTCTCGTCCCAGCTTTTTCATTAAAAAAAATGCCATTTTCTCGTGGAGGCCTACAACGTATGGACTCCTTCTATTATCCTCGAAGCTACTCGTGGCACGTTACGTCTTATGATCCTGTAATTTCCTGCATACTGTCTACAGTTCTTCAAATAGTTTTGAGATTGGTTTTATTCCTGACAAATAAGCTACGGTGGTAGCGTGATGAAGTAGCTGTAAACAGGACACGTGCAGTACAGTATTCAGTTGCAAGCAGGCAGTTTTAAATAGATGTCATACGGTTGCAGTGTGTTAACTTAATCACAAATCATAACCTCTCTCAAAAAAGAATCTTTTGAAAAAGAGAAAAGTTCTCCTAATGTGTCCTACACACCGCGTCTCCGTAAGAAAAACAATCACTATCTTAAATTATCTCTATTAGCCCAATCTAGAAACATTTTGGGCTGACTTCTTATCATTCGATCCAATTTTAGGCATACTCACTCAACATCACATCAAAAACGTTTAGATTCTTTCCTCTGATGAATTACTGAACACTTTTTCGGTGACTGGATTTATCTCACGAACTAGTTTTATGAAATAATCATTGTTGCCACCAGCGATATCATCGTCAGGAACTCGAACTCTCTAGCTTGTAAGAGGAAAGATGGGTAATGGGGCTTGCTAAATATATAAAGTATTTTTAAAACTTGGGAAAGTGCTCTGCCCCCATTACCTGTCTAGATGAGACCGTCGTCGAAGACCAATCCACCGACAGTAGTACAGCTGACACAACAATTAAGAGCCCGATGGAAAACCTGTAGTATGACCGTTGAAACAAATCTCACGATCGTGTGGAATATCGGTAAACGAGAATTAACTATCCATCCTTCTGAAAGTACACGTTCTCCCGCACCAGTAGTGGAAATGTCAAGGAATTCGTAACGGAGAGTAGGTATAGACAGCGCTCCACTGTACGCCATTATTATTACTTCCAAGTCAGGTAAAGGATATAGAAAGGAAAAGGAAAAGATATCCGACTCATCCTGTCATACTAGTTTTACCTTTCAGCCAACTTGGGGAGAAACAGTAAAAAAAATATCTGAATTACAACCAGTGAGAGCTCTGCCGTTGAAATATATCTGTGTCGAACTAAGGATGTCTTTGCTACGGTTCCGCCACTGACTCTGTCCTACAAATGCTAGACAGATGCCACTACGCGTGGGTGCCTTGCGCCGTAATATCCTAGCTATGGCACACGTCTGGGGCTTATGAGGTCCACTTGCAATGTTCATTCAGAACTTCCTTTCGCTTTGCTCATTTCCGGTTAAGGTCGGTACCTCCCTCAGCTCCCCGTATAGTCAGGAGAACAGTGTCCCAAAGGGCTCTGTGTTTAGTGTTCCCCTCATTCTTGTCGCAACTAACTGTCTTGCTGTGCCTGTGGGGTCACAGGTTTATTCTTCCTTGTATGCCAATGACTTTTGTATGTACTTCAGTTCGACTAACATTTATATTGCTAAACGGCAGCTGTAGAGAGCTATTCAAAAGGCGCTGTCTTCGGCCTTGGCCCATTGTTTCCAATTTTTTGCATGAAAGATCCAGGTTATACACTTTGGTCACCGTTGGGTGGTTCATTTTGGCTGATGAACTCATTTGTGTCCAGGACTCGCAACGCTTCTTAGGAATGCTCTTGAATGTCGTCTGTGTTGGAGTCTGTGTCAGCTGGAACAAAAATAAAGGCGATATCCAAACAGCCTTCGCTGCATCAACCACACCATCTGGGGAGCCGCATGTTCAACTATATTGCAGCTCTGTAAGGTCAACATCCAATCGCGCCTTGATTATGGGAGCCTGTTCAAATGTTTGTAAATCTGTAGAACTTACGTACTGTGGCTATCAGTCCCTAGGCCTACAAAATACTTAAACTAACCTAAGGGCAACACACACAGACACACCTGCCCGATGGAGCACTCGAACTTCCGATGGGGATATGGGAGCTTGGTATTCTTTCCACAGTGGTGCACATTTAGCAGCGGGTGCATTCCGCAGAAGTCCAGTGACAAGCCTCGTTTCTGAAGCTGGGTTCCCTCCCTTGCTTTTTCATCGGCAATAGCTGCTACCTTAGTGTTTTGTCCACGTCCATGCCTCGGCCCACCTGCCTAATCGCAGGCTTCTTTTTCCACGAGCTGCACTCCCCTCCTCTACATGGCGCAAAGGTCGGATCTCCCTCTCCCGGTACCGGTTTGTTCCCTTCTTTCATGGATGGACCCCTTCCCCATCCTTCCCCATTTCACTACTCTTGTTATACACCTTCTTGATCTGTTCCTCGCTTGTGGGTTTTTCTGGATTGGTTCTGCGACTCAAAAGCTTCTCGTTTCACCAACAAGTCTTCGTCGCCAATTTCTGACTCTTCTCGACTCGTTTCGTGCCGCAGAAATCGTGTATACTGACGGTATTTGGTAGATGGTCGCGTTCGATATGGCTATGCCTATGGTGACCATTGCCTCACGGGTGTATTATTTTCATCACTGAGCTGGTTGCTATTTCTTGAGCTCTTACAATTCTTAGATCCTATCTCAGAAGGTCATTTATTATCCTTAGTGACTCCCTGAGTGGTATTCAAACGCCATCGTCCAGTGTTTTCCCCAATATCCTTTGGTGTGGTCTTTTCAAGACTTTTTTTCCGCCCTCGGCAAACCTGGCCATTCTGTGGTCTTCGTTTGACCCCAGGCCATGTTGGCATCCCAGGGTATGAACGTGTCGATTAGCTGCCCAAGCGCGTCACCACTTTACAGGATCTTGATAATCGTCACCAGAAAGGGATTTCCGAATGAAGTTGAACCGCAAGTTCCTTGGGATGTGCAATTCATGATGGTCTGACTCGAACGCGCCAAACAAGCCCCGTATGGTAAAGCTGTCTATGGCTTATTGAGGGCTCCTCTTGGGTTCTAAGTGTTCTCTGACGCCTACGTTTTGGCTATATGTGCTTAAACACGGTCACTTTCAATATGAGGACCCACCCAAGTGTTCGTGTGGCACTCTAGGCACTCTACTGACAGTGGTCGACAATTTGATGGACTGTTCCCTTTTAGCTCCCTTGCGGCAGTCTTTCAACCTACCTGCTGTGCTTCCTTTAATTCTCAGCGATAATGCTTTTGTGACTGACTGTGTTTTATATTTTATCCGAACAGGTGGTTTTTAAAACACTTTAATGGTTGGTTTCTTGGCGTAAGTTCTCATGTTCTCATCCCTCCAGCATTGTAATATGTTCTCTTGGCTGGCTCATACTTTATTATCCGTTTTTTCAGCCAACAACAGTCTTCCGCTTTACTTCAAAAATGTTCAAATGTTTGTAAAGCTTATGGGACTTAACTACTGGTTCATCAGTCCCTAAACTTACAAACTACTTGTGAACTAGCTAATACTAAGGACGGCACAAATATTCATACCCGAGGGGGCATTCGAGCCCCCGACCGTAGCGGCCGTGCAGACCGTGACTGGAACGCCTCAGTCCCCTCGGCCACCGCGGCCGGCCCGCTTTATTTAACCACTTGCTCTACTCCTCCTGTGTTTTTTTTTTCTTCTTGTGCGTTGTCTCTGTCAATAAAGCGTTCACTGAAGTGCTCTACACCTTGTGTTTTTAGTCTCTAGGTGCTAGGCCTGTAACTCAATTTGTGATTTTTTCCAGGTATTTTGTTTTGTTGCTTGCAGCTATCGTACACACTTCACTGTTATGTCATCTGTAGTTCCTCTGTACTATCAGATAAAAGTAGTATAAAGCGTGTAGTTATGAAATGGCTCAGTTTATTTTCTGCATTTTCAGCTGCTATGTCCTTTGGCTCAAGGTCTGTTGACACCATTTCAACAATTGCTGTATATATTTTGGGTGACATACACCGTATTGTTCGGCTCCGTTTCCAAATGCATTGTTATCAAATTCAAGTCCGCTTTTCTGTTTCCATTGACACACTTTATTAGGTTGCTATAGTTGAAATGCATAGGGTAAGGTGGTACAATTTCGATCATTTCGGACAAATGTCATTGTAACTGGAAATATATTGAGAAAATAAATAATTTTAACTATTTCTCTTGTTCCCGGATGTTTAATGAATATATAACACAAACATTAGACAGTTACAATTGTTAATATAAATACTAGAAAAGGTTACAGAATTGAGAAAAATCTATCGAAAATGTACCACACTAGGTACAATTATGATCACTTCCTGCAACTGAAAAGATTGGTGTGTGGTCTCAAGAAATATAGGAAACAAGAGTTGAAAACAAAAAAAATACCTTTAATGCCCTTCAAAGTTACCGCCATTGTCTAAAATGAGATTCCAATGTGCAGCCAGCGATGGCGCTTCTACCTGCTGGCACTGCCCAGGGGTTGGTGGGTTGCGTACATTTGTGTACGTACTGAGACACAGCAGAGGCCTTGGGTCGAGAGCTTGTAAAAATGTCCGCCGAGATTTCCAGATTGTGGCAGGCGGAAGGCGAGTATTGTGTGAACTCTTAAAGAACCGATCTTGCTGATTTTTGAGAAAAGATAGCAACACGTCGGGACGTATCCTCTGCTCTCTCGAGTCCGGTGGACGGTTCCGGAAGACTTAAGGGGAAGGGTAGCCGACTTTGATTGGCTGCTAAGTAGAGTTTCAGATTTTCGAAATTGGCCAGGCGCAAGTGAAATTTCACTGGCCAGTGCTAGGAAGCTTGGATCTGATTGGCTCTCTGGGAAAACGGCGTTTTTCGGGCGGACGTGCACGGCAGATGGTGGTTTTAGAGGACTTCTGGTTGTGCTCTCTTGGAGTGCGGAATGTTTTCGTTTCGTGCTCTCCGTGGGTACGGACGTGGAGATATGCTTGTTTAGCCGATTCTTGGACTTAAGAACTTGTACAAATTTCAGAGTGCGCTCTGAGATTTGAAATGGTACTGATAGATCTTGTTCGGTGAGAGCAAGGTCAGCCAGCCATAGTTAGTTGCACCGAGGCACTAAGTACGACATAGTAAGCTTTATGGAGTCTTTTAGGCCATCAGTACTTGCGCGTACTTCTCTATGCTAACTGAAGTGGCCGAGACTTGGCAGAACTGCTTGAGGTCATAGACAACTACCGAGAACATAATGAGTGATATTAGGCAGTACAGCTTCCGAATATCGGAGCGTGACCTGTAGATTAAAAATTAATAATCTGCAAGAAGATAGAAAAGTAAGTCGATGGAAGATGGATAAATTGAAGGAACACGAGAGAACATTAGCCAACAGTTAAGTAAATCGTAAAGAAATAATACAGTAGATGAAGAATCGATAGCTTTGAGAGATGAAATCGCGAAGACAACACAGGACCAAATAGAAAGACCTGGGGTATTATAAATCCTCGAATATCACAGGAGATGCCGAATTTAATTGTTGAAAGGAGAAAAAAAATTCAGCAAATAAAGCTGGTAAAAGGGAGTACAGATAGATAAAATATTTATTTGGGAGGAAGGGTAAGCCTAATAGCGAGAGTAACTAAAGGGTAAATGAAGCTCACACAGGCCCGTATAACTAGGCGACAGATAGATACAGCCTACAGGTTAATTAATTAGACGTTTGAAGAAAACAAAAGCAAAAGCTCAGATGGAAAACCAGTACTAAGCAAGGAATAGAAATTAGGAAGGAATACACAAAGAATATATAAAAGGTAAATGTATTTATAGGCGGTATTGTAAGAAGAGAAGAAGTAGATGAAGATGAGAAATGAAATATGGTGCTGGGAGGAGAATTTGACAGAACATGAAAATACTTAATATCGAGACAAGACGCCGGGAGTAAACGACATTCCAGCCTAGCTGTTTATATCCTTGGAAGAGACAGCCACAAGAAAAATATTCCACGTGGTGTTTAAGATGAATGTGACAGGTGAAACGCCGAGACAGCAAGAAGAAACTAATAATACCTATTCTAAAGATAGGCGCAGAGAGGTTTGATTTGCTATTGAACTGTTAGTCTAATAACTCATGGCTAGAAAGTACTAACACGTTTTTGCAACTAAATGGAAAAACCGGTGGGAGCTAACTCAGGGATAGGTCAGTTTGGATTTGAGAGAAATCTAGGAACAATCGATGTGTAAATTGCTTTCGAAAATGATAATTTGAATACACTATGAAATTCTCTAGGTATGAGGGGTAAAATATAAGAAACTAAAGTTATATTTAACTTTCTCAAGAACCATCCAGCATTTTTATGAGTGAAGTAAGGCAATGTTGTAGACTCTAATATTATTCTGTCTATACACTGTGAAATATAAAGCTGTGGATGAAGGCAACGAGTTATTTGGAACGGAGTTAAAAAGAATGAGAAAAAATAAAACATTTTATGTTTATTGATGACAGTGTAATTCTGTCGGAGACAGTAGGGGACTTGCAAGAGGAACTAAAGGGAACGACATTGTCTTAAAAGGAAGTTGTAAGGTGAATATTAATAACAGCAAAACAAGAAAAAACAATAACCTTTAATATTAGATAAATTCTTTGGAAGACTTTTCTTAAGGCATTTGTTCGGGATATATCCTTGTATGGAAATAAAACCTGGACGATCGGCAGCTCATAAAAGCAGAGCCTTTGAAATGCTGTGCTACAAGATCCTGCTGAACACTGCATGAGTAGAACGCGTAACTAATGAGATAGTGAACAGAACTGGGGAGAAAAAATTGTGGCACACATTGAATAATAGAACGGATTGATTGGTAATACATATTCTGAGGCAGCTCGAAATACTCGCTTTCATATTAGAGAGAATTGTCGCTGGGCAAATATCACAGATGGAGACCAAGAGATGAATACAGTAAGCAGATCGAAATGCATGTGGAATGCAGTTATTTGCAGATGAAGAAGTTTGCATAGGATATAGTAATGTCGAAGACAGCATCAAACCAGTATTCGATACCACAACAATAACACCGTCAAAAGCGAAATTGAAAAGGATATGTAGTTCGGGGATCCTGGCACTGCAAGCATGAACTGAATTCATAACTCTCCTCGGGGGAAAAAATTAAGAGCTGCGAACGTTTCCTTCTCGTCTCCGTTTTAAGAAGTTGGCCGTCACTGTTTGTACAACCAACGACCTGCTTAAGCATGGGGAAAAATAAGAAGAAAAAACATACGAGAACGTTGCATCTGGAGAGGAATAATACTTTCTGCTCGTTTTTACAAAGCAGACTTCTTTAGTTTTGTCTGGGATAATAAAAAGACTTCAACAAAAGGAGAATATCCTTCCAGCCCTTGCTGCGTATACTTGATGAGTTATGTGCCGGATGAACTCCATTCCGTGTGAAATATATACTGCGCCACCTGTATCTTACCACGAAATGGCGTAGCACACCATAAAACGTTGAAGTTCAGCACGAGACATTCATGGCCACAATTTTTCGAACTGTTTATCTGACAAAATATTATGCAATGAATTTACTGATATTAAAGCCTCTATATTGATAATAGGAACATAAAAGTGGCCAGGGATGTGATGAACATGCTTCAAAACGACAAAATTTGCTTTAGACTTTAGTTAACCACGTGGACTGTGCATTATCATCTGTATTTACAATGATCTATTACGCTAGATTGATGTTTATTTAAAGATATGCTATAGATAAATGAATTCCGTTGCGTTAAACTTAATTACAAATGAGTGACTTGTGTCAGTACGTATGTTGGTCAAAATCGTGGGAAGAAACTTTTATCAGTTTTAAAAAGTTTCTGGAAAACTATTGACCGGGGAAACTATTATAAGGAGCAAGAATATATACAATAGCGTATTTAGGTCATAATTCGTCAAAATGAATATTTTCCATCATAGAGTTTCACCGAAAATCGGACACAATAGAGCGCCTTGTAAACAAAGCATTGTCGCATGGACTAAGGTAAAAATGTAGACGTATTTCTGAAACTGGCCAGACATTCAATGTTATTATGGTTTATTTTATCTATATGATAATTGACTGTCACCTAACGAAACACTGTAGAGGCAGCATTGGTAGGCATGATTTACAAATGAACCTTAAAGTTCTAAACTAGTCACAAGCATAATCAAAGGCAACTGCAACGGAAATCGAATACAGAATTTATGTTATCGAATTTGCAGGTACCATCCTGGCTTCATGTTTATATCTCCATGTGAGTACAGCGACGAATTCATTAGCTTTGTTCTCTAATACAATTTAATTCATACTGGTAATACGATTATGTAAATCCTTCTAAGAACTCAAACAGGATGTGAAATAAAATAATTTTATCAGCGAATTTTGGCGGTAACCATGAAGTCTTTCATCAAATATTTTCCTTTATTACTAGCCGTGTAAGAACATTATTATAATAATAATTTATTACCATTCAAATAACCTTAAATGTCCATTAGTATGTCACATAATTTTCTGTGTCGTGGAATAAGGTTACGTTGATTCAAAGGGTGACTTTGAGGATAACTTCACAATTTACAAAAAGAGGCATTACTTCATTTCTGAATTCAACAATACTTTTTGTCTTTGCTCAAGCGATGCACGTACAAACGGATCTATATCAGAGATTTTTATTTTCAAAAAATGTGAACTCTATCAGAGCCTGGCCATGAAAGGTACCAGATGTAGTTATGTCTTTAATTAGCTTCAGGAAGAAGCCTTTCTTTCCTAAACTCGAAATTACAATTCACTGACTATTGTTTTCTTGGCGGGATGTTAATGATCAGAAATGGCGTTTCCTTCATCATTGTTCCCTCACCATTGGTCAATCCCGCCTGCGAACCTAGGATTTTACTGTTTTTGCATTTTTTACGTGAACTATCAATATATTTCTATTTATGACGGCCCTTTTTAGAAAAATTTATAAAAATACACAACGAAAATGTTCTGAGTGGAAATGTACCAGAAAATCTGGGATATTCACATGTTTGCTACACTTTTTTTACAGAATTCAGAACAGTTTCTAAATTTAATAACAACCCTCCTAGACAAGACTGGGTATATTCACCACTGAAGCGACAGAAAAACGTAAATATTCTAAGAGGTTTGATACTACAATCAGACGTGCTCAAACCACAATATTCCCTGAAAGCATTGAGAAATATTTAATTATTTACAGAGAATATCTCTTAAAGGGGTTATTTTCGTTTTCCGTTAAGAAATTGGGGCTATCAATATAATCCCACTTAGTCTCTGACACTGATCACTCACATTAACAGTTTTCTTCGGCAGATTATTCTTTTAGAAAAGTTCAAATTCATTGTATCTATTGTATAATGGAATCTGATATTCTGATTTATTCGTTTTCAGTAAGTCTGTATTTTGGAAAATACGGATATTTTAATTACGAAATTGAGTAATGTCACCACGATCGACGATACCGACAAAGCGGACCTTGTACCTTCCCCAGGTGTCATTTTTTACGAACCTGACTGAAATTGGTGAAATGCAGTGCTCAGTACAGTGGAGGTTCATAACAAACCCCATTAAGTCTCTTCATACTGGAACTCCTACATGATATATTTACTGCACATGGTAACAGTTCTTCGTTCTTCTGCAATAATTTTCTGAGAAGCTATGGATCTTATCCTGACTTCTATTTGCATAGTCGAAAAACAACATATTTATCGGCGTCCTTGCTTTAAAAAGAATGACTCAGTGTAGTATCTGAAATAATGTTTCGATGTTATCAATTTTATGACTAAGGGATATGAAATTTAAGAAGAAAGTGGATGAATTACTCAGAGTATGTTGAAGCAACGTCTCCTTTTTTTCCTATGTACAAGTTTTCACATTTCCCTAAACTGATTTTGTGTACTGCAGGATATGAGAGAGTATTCTGATGTCTGGCTTTTAAAAAAAAAATTCTTTTCTTTTTTGCTTGAATTATCGAATGTTCTGAAGCCTAATTTTATAGTTTATTTAAGCTTGTCAGTATCTCAAATAAGGTCAATTCCTTGTTTCAATAACTCTATTGCAGTGATACACTTTATTTTGAGGTGATTCATTTGCAGATAAGATCATGCTTCCAATAAGACTACAACATTTTCATCAGAAAAACGAAAGTTATTATTACATTACAACATGCCAGTTTTGTGAAATCGAATAGGTTTACAAATATATTTATACACATGAGAACAGATGTGTGAAAAGCAATTCAGTGAACATATATTCTTTACTCTGTTGAAATGTGGTTCTATTATTTCACACGAGCAGTTACACGTAGCATATTTTGAGGACTGTTGACGGGTAAGAGTTTTACAAATTACGAAGATTCCATTCTGTGATAGCTTTCTCGTATTTATTTTATGTTTTACCTCTTGTTATTGGATTACCGAAGGTACTACTTGAGTGGATTAATTTCAGCCCCCAATCCTCTCGGTTCATTCCCAATAACATCTGGGATTAATTCCCTCATAGATCGGTATTTTTAAATATGTAAATGGTTAAATCATTAATGAATGTATTTAAAGCTGTACTACGATGTGCATTCTACGTCAAACTGCTTGATCTACATTAACTATTGGGACAATGTTTTCCACGGCATTAGGTGCTGAAAGCAACTTTTGGGTTAATTAGACCATTTCACTTTTCACAGCAAATATATGTGACAAAATTATTATCCCTTTCTTTAGTTAACAAAAAACCACAGCATTTCATCTGAAACTGGTTTTCAAAATACTGAAAGTCCAATACGTAGAAAGGTAGTTACAGTTTTACAGTGGATACAAAATATGTATTACAAATTGTTTGTTTGTAGATCTATCGGACTCAACTGCGTGGTTATTAGCCGCAGCTTACAAACTATTTACACTAAGGTAAACTAACCTAAGGACAACACACACACACACACACACACACACACACACATACATGGCTGAGTGGGATTTGAACGGCCGCGCGCAGCGGTGCACGGCGCCTCAGTATGCACGACTAATCCGCCGCGGCGTATGACAACTTGATTTGCAAACACTTGTCTGATCAGACATATGTTGTATTACGTTCTAATACAGTAATTATATAATTTGAAGATGTATTGTTACGAACTACAGGCATCCTACAGTGGAGAAGAATTCGATGAAAGTCGTCAGACACAACGTATGACACGAAACAGGTGTGCTGTAGGCACGCTGATGGACTTGAGCTCCCCGGAGGCCTGGACGGATTGCGGCACAGATAAAATCTGGAGCACGCTGCCTTGGCGGGGTGTGTGATCCTTTTAAGCCAATGAAATGTATGGCGCGGCTCGGAACGGGGATACGCATCGATTCGGTGGTTCCGCTCACCGCCTTCAGACCGCGGCTCGGCTGCCCCTTTGGCAACCTCTCCCGCGCTGCCACCCAGTTTGTCAACAGCTTCTCTGTTTGCATTATTTATCTAGCATTTCGCCCAGCAAATCCTACCTACAAAATATGTTACAGCTCACCCATTTCTGCCGTATATTTTAGAGTAAGCAGTAACGCTTCACTGTCAGTCATTTCATTACTCACATGGAAGAATGTATAATTTACATAGAGAGGTTACTGAAGGCCTTCTTTAGTTAACTACAATATTTCATCGTCGTCAACGTAATGACCCCCCTTTGTTCAATAAGAACAATAGGACTCAAAAATTTTCTTTCGCAAGACCTATAAGTATCCCTTCCCCTTCTTTCTTCGAACGAAGTTCTGACATCTATCTTCGGTGAACTATTCGACATACCTATCGGCATGAGTGGAATGTTATAAAAATATTCACCCAAAAAAAAAAAAATATATATATATATACCGAGAGAGGTGTCGCAGTGGTAACGCACTGGACTCAGCTGCCTCTGGTCTACATCTACATCTACTCCACAGCTACATAGATACTCTGCAAATCACATTTAAGTGCCCGGCAGAGGGTTCATTAACCACTTTCATAACTTTTCTCTACCGTTCCATTCTCTAATAGCGTGCGGGAAGAAGGAACACCTAAATCGTTCCGTTTTCGATCTGATTTCTCTTATTTTATTGAGATGGTCATTTCTCCCTAAGTAGGTGGGTGCTAGCAAAATATTTTCACATTCAGAAGTAAAAATCGGTGATTGAAACTTCGCAAACAGATCACGCCTCAATGAATAACGTCTTTCTTTTAATGATTTCCACCCCAATTCGTGCAACATTTCCGTGACGCTTTCCTGCTCCCCCCCCCCCCCCCGTAACGTGATAAAACAAAACGAGCTGCCCTTCTCTAAACCTTCTCAATGTCTTCCGTCGGTCCCACCTGGTGAGGGTCCCACAAGAGGCAACAGTACTCCAGGAGAGGACGCACAAGTGTGATGCAGGCAGTCTCTTTGGTGGAGCTGGTGCATCTTTCAAGCGTTCTGCCAATGAAATGTAACATTTGGTTCGCCTTCCCCACAATATTTTCTATGTGTTCTCTCCAGTCTAAGTTGTTCGTAATTGTAGCTCCTAGGTTTTTGGTAGAATTTACGAGCTTAAGGTTTGACTGATTTATCGCGTAATTGAAGTTCAGCGGATTTCATTTAGTGGTCATGTATATTACTTCACACTTTTCAGTATTTAGTGTTTATTGCCAATTTTCGCAACATGTAGAAATTTTGTCTAAATCTCTTTCCAGCTGCATAGCGCCTCAATGCGCTCCGCCACTCCGCCGCGGGGCTATATTATGAAGCAAATTTCAAAAATAAATACTGCAAATAGCTTATGGATTGTAGAAAAATCGGTTTCTCGAGTAATTGCGGAGTCGAAACAGGGATTATTCGTGTAGGAGGATGTTGAGTTTACAGAAATAAAATGGTATCAGGTCATCTGTTTGTCACACAATCACTGCAATATGAACTCCTGGAAAATGAAAAAGAACACCATGAATTCGTCGCCCCAGCAGAGGGAAATTTTATTCACACATTCTTAAGGTTGTCTACAACACACGATCACACAGGCAGAGCCGTACGCACGTGAGTACAGTCACCAGAGCGTCCGCATTGTTGGCGCTAGTACCGTGTATACCTTCCTTTTGCAACAATGCAAAATTTATGTTTTTTAATTTCCCTCAGTTTCCAGATAAATGCCGGGATGGTCCCTTTCAAAGAGCACGGCAATTTCCTTCCCAAGCCCTGACAAAAATATCCGAACTTGTCCTCTGCCTCTAATGAACACGATGTGAATTGGACGTTAAACTCTAATCTTCCGTTTCAATTCCAAAGAGATTTATCTGGCTCTTATGTTATAAATTTAAAAACTTAAGTTCCATTTTCTGATGTTTCAGCCTACGAAAGAATTATCATAATTATAAGTTATTATGCAGCGTTTGGAGTGACGGTGTAACAACAATCATACTTCTGTAAGTGAAATAGCCTCTTCTCATAATTAAGTTCGGTTCTGAGAATTGTTTTACACATAGCAGGGACCATATTTATGGTCGTCATTTGTCCAAAAAATGTTCAAATGTTTGTATAGCTTATGGGACTTAACTACGGGGTCATCAGTCCCTAAACTTACAAACTACTTATGAACTAGCTATTACTAAGGACGGCACAAATATCAATGCCCGAGGGGGGATTCGAACCCCCGACCGTAGTGGCCGTGCAGACCGTGATTGACACGCCTCAGTCCCCTCGGCCACCGCGGCCGGCGGTCGTCATTTGTGACCACTGCTCAGTCCACATCTACTGATAGTCAAGCCTGGGTTTCAATAAATGTTACAGTCTAACTAAACTCTTCTCTCAATAATGTAATATTGCAAAACGATTGAAATTAGTCGACTTTTCCGTTGTTACTGTACAGAACAATGCAGAAATATTAAAAAAGGAAAACAGAGGTGCACTGCAAATATTATTTATTTATT
Source organism: Locusta migratoria (assembly GCA_026315105.1). NCBI lineage: Eukaryota > Metazoa > Arthropoda > Insecta > Orthoptera > Acrididae > Locusta > Locusta migratoria. Next base: position 213,017,237 of record CM048755.1, on the reverse strand, counting down.
GGGTCAGTAACCGGTTTTTGGCTTCAAAGGCATAGCTGTTGACACAGATAAAATATTATGTGACTTAAAATGATATTATGAGACAGACGATACAATAGCTTACCAATAGAAAGTATAAAATTAAAAGCGTACCGGAATAACTATACTAACTACAAATGGAAACTGTATAGTTTACCTTGATGTGCATTTAAAAACTAGATTAAATTGCATTAAAGTAGATTAATACCTGTTCCATAGATCATGAATACCACATTTTGTAATGAAGTAGATTGCGTCAGTTTATTGAGAGGTTTATTTGTATAACTTCGCATGACTTCCTATTTCTCAAAAATTTTCATTTCATCTTTGTAAAAATTACGTATTTATATCTAAAAGTCATCGAGAGATTATATGGAGTTATCATTCGGAAATACTTTTAATTTCTTTTTAAATGTTGTTTGACTGGCTGTGAGACTTTTAATGGTATCCGATAAGTGACCAAAGACTTGTGACAACATAATTCATCCATTTCTGTATCAAAGTTAGATTTTAGGTTGAACAGTGAAGATCATCTTCTCCAAGTGTTGTAGCTATGCACATAACTATTACTTTTGAACTGATCTGAGTTATTAATAAAAAATTTCATAAGTAACTATATTCATATGCAGTCATTTACCTAAATCCTTAAAGAATCCTCAAGGTTCTTTCGTGAGTACGTGCGTGGCGAGCACGGGACCCCGAGCTAATGCAGTCTTCCTTCCTTCTTTACTTCCCAAAATGCATTTCCTTTCCCCACCCTTTTTTTTCTATCCTCACTCCTTCCCCTCCTCACCAGGGGACTGATAACTTTAATTGTTTAGTCCCCCTACCCAACCAAACAATCCAGCCCTTAAAGAAATGTCTGCAGGATGATCTTGAGTGGGCCCCAGTTATTAATCTGATGACACACTTTTGAACAATAAATACGTTTTTCCTCAGTGATGAATTAACACAAAATATGTCATACGAAAGCAGTGAATGAAAATAAGCCTAGTAAGCTAATTTAGTGAGATATTAATTGCCATAATTTGCAGTAATAGCATAAGCATGGCAGAGTTAGTAGCTCAACCCAAAGTTTTCAGTAGATCATGAATGTGTTTCCTCTAATTCTCTCTCTGATCAATGCACAGACCTAAAAATTTCAAATATTCTACTTCATATACCGAATTCAGTTCCAAGTCTATATTTATTAATGCTGTAATGGCATTTACTGTACAGTATTGTAATACTTGTGTTTTATCAAAATTCAATGAGAGTCCGTTTGCAAAGAATCGCTTAGTAATTTTCTGAAAGACGGTATTTACTATTACTCAGTGAGCTGTCGTTTGTCTGGTGTGACGGCTCTGCTTGTAACGTCAGCAAAAAGAACTCTCTCTACATTTTTATAAATTCTTTATAAACTGATCAATAGATGTTGCTGTATGTGACATAATAATATAAATAAAAACACCTGTAATGCGCACCGCCCATTGCATTTGGTATAAAAACGCCGGCTACAAGACTTTTCCTTTGCGTCTGAGACATTCGCCATGACTGTCTCAGTGAAGGACCGTGCTTTGGTTGTAAAGCTTTTTTACAAGATTGATGACTGTACACACGTCACTCTATATAATTTCGAGACACTGAATGGTTTGCAAAAACGCATTGGTTCGATGGCCACCGTGGGTCTGGAGAAAATGATTCGAAAAGACGACATGATCCGACATCATTTGAAGAAGTGTTCACACCAATGTAAGAAGAGTCGTTTTTGGGTGTCAAACGTGAAGTTCATGGACAATTACTCGAACACTGACAAACCTGTGAGCACGGTGCGTATAATCCTACGAAACTTCCTTCCTTGCTTTCCATTCAGAATTAACCATGTGCACCAGTTGCTTCGAGTTGACCTGCCAGCAACACAGAATTTTCCTTTACAATTTGTTGTCGCATGGAAGTGGATGATGAATGGCCGTGTAAGATTTTGTGGGCAGACAATGCCCACTTCCATCTGACACGATATGTCAATACACAGAATTGTTGAATATGGGCAAAAGAAAATCCATACGCCAATCAACCAGTCCGCTTCATCACAGGTCACTGTGTGGTGCGGGTTTACAGCATCATTTATCATACGGTGATATTATTTCGAAGAGACAGGTTCTTCCGGATCTATTACCAGTACCGTGTCTGGTAACTGCTGTGAGTGTTTTTGGTGCACCACGAATGTTCAGTGTTTGTAAATATATCGGACCAAACTACGTGGTCATCAGTCCGTAGCTTACAAACTACTTATACTAAGGTAAACTAACCTAAGGACAACACACACGCCCAAGCCCCAGGGAGGACTCGAACCTCCGGCGGCGAGCAACATCGCGCTCCGCAGCGAGGCGCCTTAGACCGCTCGGCTACTTCACCGCGGCTTGGTGCACCACGTCATTCTAGCTCTCGAACAGTGTAGATGTATGGATGGGGTCATTTTTATGCACACATTTCGTGATTGCTAGGATTATCAGCCTATAGCCTGGCCGTCCCGATCACCTGAGCTTAATCAGTGCGACTTCTGGCTGTGTTGCTATCTGAAAGATGTTGTGTCCAGTATTCCGATTGTGAACTTAGCTGCATTGAAGGCATGCAGTGCGCAACACATTCCGTACGAGACCTCGCAAACACTTCGATCAGTTGTGAAATATGTTGTTTCTCTGTTTCAGTTTGTTGCAGAAACCGGTGGCCAGCATACTGAACATGTTTTGCGCCACTTGCACAAAAATTAAGAATCCGATTTCATTTTGAATGATGCTTTCCGTGTGGTTTTTGTCCTCAGGACAATGAAAAACAAACGTGTTTGGTGCTTTTTATGCGGTTTTGGCCTGAGGACAATTAACCTGTAATTGGTATTACTATAAATTGTAACGCGTATATTACATCTGGGTCCACAGGACTTACATTAAGTTTGTTTTGGTTAATACAGGTGAAAGTTAAATTTTACTACTATATTTGTCTTTTATGGTCTTATCTTAAAGACGTTACAGAAAAAGGCAGCGAAGTGCATGTAATATGAAATGTGAGGCACATACCTTCCCATTGTTATACACATCTGTTACAAACTGTAAGCTACACAATTCAAACATCACATAAAAATAAAAGATAGACTGTTTTTGACAACTGTAAAGAAGTAGAGAAGTTCAAAAGCAATATAAACATTTCTGGAGGTACAACGTTTAGACAAAAAAAATTTATAGGACTTTTTTAGGTGAATGACTACGTGATTTATGAAAATAGTTCACAATAACAGAACTTACGACAAAATTTTAGTTTTCAATTATACAGCGTCTTTAGCGGTCCATTTCAGTTATTTTTTTCATCCAAACTACAAAATAAGTTTGGACATAAAACAGTGGAATTTTCCAAACACCTTCACTGGGAGCTTGGGTTGTTCCTCATGCCTGAGGGAGTTATGCCTAGAATATTACAAATAGAACTACTAGTATCTTTTCTAAAAAATAAATAAATAAAAATAAATCAATCAATCAAAAATATAAAAAAATGAATCTAATCATTTCCTTCAATTACTTACGAGTTTGGTCCCCAGTTCAATGAAGAATTCTGCTCACGTGACACCATCAGTATGTCCTTTCCCATGGTACAAAAAAAAAAAAAAAAAAAAAAAAAAAAAAAATTCACCGGCTATATCTAGCCTTGTTTAGATGACTGTGAAAGTAGCCTGTGATTAAAACTAGCAAGACCTCGGGCAGTTGAGATCTGCAAATATAAGTTAAAACGCTCAATGCCACAGTACATGCGAAAGGGAAATTTATCTAACTGCTCACTCCTTAAGGGAGCAGCCAACGTTTTAACCCTCGAGCGGCAGCGCTGGTGCAAATATGCTACCACTTTTCTTTAAATGCTCACTGTTGTCGCAATAATGAAGATGCCGTATTTATGCTTGAGCTATTCCTCAATTAAGCCTTAACAATGATGTCAGTGAAGGTTCTGAGTTTGTAGTCACGGCTGTGTCCACCCAAAAATAGTTTTGTTAGGGAGTGCATCACCGGTAGCAGGTTTGCACCGCTCTGCCTGTCATGTAAGTAGATGTGAATTGTTTTGTGTTACGTCTAGTTTTCCTTGCTAATGGATTTGTGGCAGTTTCTAGTAAGTATTTATTGTATAAATTTCACCCTACACATTAGAATGCTCAAAAATTTAAATGAATTCGTAAACAGAAGTTTAATTCTCGATAAATTGTCCTCTAGTTTCTCCTGATTATCGATACTGCAGTTTCCGTCAATCTCATTTTTAAAACCTTACAAAATGCGAAAATGAGTGTTAGTCTTCTACATAATCTAATCTTCAGGTGTCGTAGACGTGGTATGGGTCTCACAGATGAGGAAATAGACTTCTTTCGACAGGCAATGAAGATTTTAGATATGTTTGTCTAGATTTCTCATCAGATCATGAACAGGATACTATTATTCAAATGTAAATCCTAGTTCCGATCCTGAACAAGATTTCAGACACAATGAATCTGAAATTGAAGACGTTACCACTCTATGGAGTTAACGCCATACAAGCAGCACTCAAAAACATTGAAAAAAATCATACAAATTTTCCCTGGGTCAAAAGGGAACTCATGGGGCGTGAGGTCAGAGACGCAAGCTCTCTCATTCATGATAGACAATAATATGATTGATGAGGCAATTATGTGTTTCAAGGTCCACATAACACTAACACTAATTACTCAAGAGACATGAACTACAGGGAAGTAACGAAAGAGGAAATGATAGTACTGTATATGATTATTGTCCACTTTTGGAATAATGTTGCAGTTTTTATATTAATACACCGAAGGTAATTGATATTCTAATTCAGATATTAACAAATATCTGTACATTAAGCTATCTTTGTCATTCAGAACATTTAGTAGCTGTATACTAGGTTTGTGACTCAGAATAAACAGTGGTAGCAAATCTGCACTACACTGCTACTGGAGTTATAATAATTGCCGCTGCCGCCTGAGGGTTAACAAACGCGAAATGAATGTTAAAAAATAAATGAATACAGAATTAAACATGGGACGGGAGCATGAAATCATAAAGCAGAGGTTTGATACTTTAAAATCATAATCTATTCAGTAAAATAAACAAGTAAATAAATGTTGGGAGACCAAATTAAACAAACACCTTGTACAAAAGTGAATTAAATCATAAAATTACTGCCCACAATAAAATTGTTTCTTTCCTTTATGAATATGGAGGTAATGTGGGAGGAAATTTGCAAACACACAATGGGTAACTGAAAGAACATTCATTCATTAACAGACACATTCATAATGCTTAGCGATACATCACTTTCTGGGAGCAGTTGAAAGCAGCGGGGAAACGAAGCGTCGGCGGTATCTTGACGAGATGGCAGGTGTCTTGATCACAAATTTTTAGATATACTGTGCACTAACCTAACTCATGTGAGGAGGCAACTCACTATTCTTAAGTACCATGTAGTGTTCAACCACGCCAAATTTCGTAGCAATTACAACCAGAAATTGATTTAGAATAAGCAAGTAAACCACATGCAAGAATTCGTGTAGAAGAAAGGTAGTATTAACCTAAGCATGTCTGAAAGCTGAAGTAATGACCATTACAAAAGCACGTGGTCCAATCAGTCATACAAAACAGGAAAGATAGAATAAAATCAGAAAATCTGCGAACTATTTAGCATAATCTCGGATACAGAAACAGAAACAACGTGAAAACACACGTTAAAAACACAAAGGAAATTAAAACATACTTTACACAAAGACTGAAGGCCACACACGTGTATTCTAACTTAAGCAAAACCGGACACACAATCATCACTGGAATGAAAATGCAAATAATAAATTTACACTGACTCTACTCGAGTTCTGTAAATTAAGAAACACTTCGCCTCTCATAGCGAAAGAATTACCAATAAGAACTACCTCTGAAAAAACAAGACTGTCTGATCACAAATAAATCAAAGTCCTGACAGCATGCCTTCCCCTCAGTATGATTCGGCGGAGTATTTACTTCCACAGTCGTCGGAGCCAGAATGAAGAGTCAAGACTGGAGCTCTAAGGCCTCAGAAAAACCTCCCCCCCCCCCCCCGCCATACACCGGACGCAGAGTGCGTTCAGAAAGTAGTGTTTACCAACCCTTGTTACCTGGCCAAGACAATTCCCTCTACAACCGCTCCCGCATCTCTTTCGTCCAAGATTAGCAAGATTAGGTTGGTGCGACACTAAGAACACGCCCACCTCGCTATCTTGTCAAGTAAGCTTGTCTCTGGCCACCCAGCAGCAGACGCTAGCGCAGACGACAAACGAAGCCATACGTTCTTAACTACAGAAAAACGAGGCCTAGAGCGGGAGGCGGCGACTGTAAGCCATTGCGCGGCAGTCAGTCAATATTAAGAGCACACATTCACATTCACATGAACACACAAGTTCAATCACACGAATGGAAATATATATAAATGTGGGGCAAACATATACAAACATGGGCCACTGATCATTAATAAAAAGAATAAAATAATGAACACCCAAATAGATATCATTAATGTTGCAGAAACACTTTAGGTTAATAAATCAATCGAAATAGAACACGACCACACATTCAGTGGACGTGTTTCAACTGCCATAGGCCACTGGTTCGTTCATAGTATGTGCAATAATTTCCTCGTTCACTACGCTGAAGAATTGTACCGCAAATCGAAGATACTGATAACGATCTTACGATAACACTTTCAGTAAAGGTAGACCAGGGTCCTCGGGACCTCATCACCTATATAAAAACAAAACTAATAAAGACACACCTGCTACAATATTGCGCTGAAAAGCGAAATTCTGTTCGCGTCGGTTGACCCAGGTGTAGCAGTTACGGGTTAAAAACCAGTTTTTCCCATATGATGTGATAAAAACTTGCCATGGTGGATGGAGTTACGCAACTATCAGTATCAAACTTATACGCTCATGCAGACTGGGTGGTACAGTTTGTTTAACGTCTCACTTAGACGTTAGACATTGTTGCATCATTCATTTGTCATTTGCAGTTGACCACTATTAAATTATGATGATTATAGTGCCATCTACTGTTCAGTTTTCACACTATTTAATTTTTCTTCTGCACTATATTTTCGCCATTCTCCGATAGTATTCCGTGGTAATTTGACTCATTCTGACCAGTGATGTTTTTGTATATCACAACGATAAACTAAAAGAAAAAAAAATTGGTAATGAAACATTCCAGCCGGCCGCATTGGCCGAGCCGTCTGCGACGCGCCAGTCACAGTCTGCACGGCCGCTACGGTCGAGGGTTAGAATCCCCTCTCGGGCATGGATGTTTGTGTCGTCTTTAGTATAAGGTAGTTCATATGTAGTTTGTAAGTTTAGGGACTGATGTCCCCGCAGTTAAGTCCCTTAAGCTTAATAAACATTTGAACATTTTTTTGATAAAGTATAATTAGGAAAGAGAAATGTAGACTGCGTTTAGGTTAATTCTGAAATTTACAGATTGCTAAAATATGCTTCGTTAACTCGATCGCCGCGGGAAAAATTTCGAGTCTCATTTAAGATAAATTTGTTTGTGTTTTACTCCTAGGGAGACATAATACTCTGATTTATTATCATCGTTACACCTATTACCTTTGTTAAAGTACCTTCACAAAGATAAAAATTCCCATAATACACAGGCGGTACATAACTAAATATAAGAACATGTGTTATAATTATAACCATTATTATTGTTATTATTGTGGATTATAAAATACAGGTTGATTTTGAAATCAGAATGAAAATTTACTGTCGAAAATTGCAGAAACGCAGAGGTTCGAGTCCGCCCTCGGGCATGGGTGTGTGTGTTGTTCTAAGGATAAGTTAGTTTAAGTAGTTTGTAAGTTTAGGTACCAATGACCACTGCAGTTAGGTCGCGTAATTATACAAACATTTGAATTGGAGAAACTGTGGCCTATGGGAAATGTTCAACTCTACACAAACTCTCCTTTTTAATTCGTTTAGTCTTTGAATAAATACCTGCAGCGCCACCATTTCAATTTTGTATGCTGTAACACTCATTGATCGGCCATACTTCGGCCATTACAGATATATCCAGTTTGATAAAATCTCCAATCTACCAAACATTTTTGACGAAACCTTTAAAATGAAAATATTTTCCGTGCAAGTGTACTTAATATTTCTGTTAATTGCTATTAAAGTTTGAGAATTCCCTACCCTCTACTGTTATTTATTTATCTACGTACTTCTGTCTTTGCGAAAATTGTTAATCATGTTTATTGGAAATCAGAAAAAAATATAGTAAACTCACAGTACCCCTACTTATGAACTCCTCTGTACAATTCCTAAACGTCCTAAATACAACTCAGAGTGCTGAAACAGCACTCTAATATAAAAATACTGTCTTGTGGTTTCCGTTGCTGAGGTAATATTTCAGCGTATCGTCATTGAGTCGCTCTCCCATTGCATTTAGTGAAATGGCAGGGAAATGAAGTAGAAAAATTCGAACATAATGGCAAAGAGCTGAATGCGATTTTGAGGCAGAAGAATATAGTGAGCTGTACTACTCTTTTCCTCACGTATCATCACTGAATGAAACAAGTCTATATTCAAGCCACAAACAGAAAATATACCATAGGTATTTGCACTGTCACGCAGATATTTTACAATGTAATACAGATGCAGGGACAAACAGGGCTAAGACGTGAGTCGAAATGCAATGACTCAGTAACTATCAAAGGAATATCGTCAGACAGTACTTTGAACAGCCGCCGAAACTTTGTCGGTGTAGTTCGCGCTCATACTATATACGCATGATGCGAGCCTGAAATGAGGAAGAACACAATGCACAAAAGACTAGGCTCAGAGTTAGAATTCAATTGCAGCACACAGCCATTGTTCATCAATATTTCATCTTAACGAAGACTCTATTTTTCGCTGTGACACTTGTGACAGTATATGCTACAAGGAACGCTGGGGCGATTGTGATATTTTCTTGACGGGCCCTTTACACAGGCTTCATTTTCTTTTCTCATCCCTCACCTATCAGTGGTGCGAAGAGTGAAAATTGATTCTGTGCGGAAGGAAGGGTGGCGTGTCAGTCCTGAAGTACAAACCTGCCTCTCGTATCAGACAGATCGACCTCTCACAGCCTAGTATGGGTTTCCCAAATTATCAACGCGGTGCCTTTTGTCCACTCGAGTGACTGTTCGAAATAATATTGTAAAGGTGACGAAGATCTTATAACTGCAGAATATCAATAAATGATCTTGTTCGATTTGCCACTGCAGGTTATCTAGATTTCGGATAAAAGGTGGATGCTAACCGCGAATATCAGGATTTCAGCAGAACGAAAAATATGTTTTGAGAGCAATTTGTAAGAAACCGAATCATTCACTGGTTAATAATACCGTGTAGAACGTTAAAACTTTGTATTTCATGAAAATAACTCAAATATCCTAATTTTACATAAATTCAGTAAACCATTACATACACCATACACCATAACTGATTAAAATATTTGTAAATAAAAGAAAATTCCCTGTGACCAGGTTTTGGAGTAAATTTCAAAGTTTTCGTGATGTCAAAATAAATAGGGACAGATTATTAGCAAGCTGGACTGGGGCAAATACACTTTCAATTTTGAATGAAAACGATAGTATTGCATGAATTGTTTCGGAAATCCCAAATAAGGCACTCTGAATGAATGTTTTAATCTGTTTCCTCTGTGTACTTCAACATCACTAATGAATACCGGGTGGTGAGTGATATAGACAATTTTGTGACTGATGGAGTTTTACTAGTTAGCAAGTACTTTGACTAAACGAAAACTGCGCTTGGTGCAGAAATCTGCCTTATGCAAGACATAAGGGAAACTTTACTGTAGTTATTCTACATTAAATAAAATTACACAAAAACAATTTTAATTTGTTTCACTTTAGCAAGAAAGGGCCTTAATGTCGTCTCATACATCCACCAAGAATCCTTAGAAGTAGTTGCCACCACCCGGCACAGAAGAATGACGCCTTGAAAACAGTAGTTCACAGGGCTCTGGGTCTGTCAGATCTGGAAAGTCTGCCTACAGAGATAGAACATCTACAGCTGGTGTTGAGCACAAGTGGATACTCCTCAACAGACATCCAAAGGGCGCTTCGTTTGATCAGCCAACCACAAGGTAGGAGCCAGAGGAGGCGAAGAAGGTGGCATATCTGCCATATGGTGGACCTATTTCTGCAAAGATCAGCAAAAATCTTTCAAAGTATGATATAAGGAGTATATTCTGCCCACCGACATAGTAATTCTGTCATATACAGCAAAGGACCTGGAAGAGCAATTGAACGGAATGGACAGTGTGCTGAAAGGTGCATATAAGATGAACATTAACAAGAGCAAAACTAGGGTAATGGAGTGCAGTCTAACAAAATCAGGAGATGCTGAAGGAATTACATTAGGTAACGAAATAATAAAGGGGGTAGATGAGTTTTGTTACTTGAGCAGTAAAATAACAAATGATGGTCGCAGTACAGAAGATATAAAATGCAGAATGGCAATGGGTAGAAAAGCGTTCTTGAAAAAGAGATGAGCTGGGTGGATCGCGTAACTAATGAGGAGGTACTTAACAGAATTGGGGAGAAAAGAAATTTCTGGCATACCTTGACTAAAAGAATGGATAGATTTATAGGACACATTCTTAGACATCAAGGAATTGTGAATTTAGCGTTGGAGGGAAGTGTGTGGGGTAAAAACCGCAGAGGAAGACCAAGAGATAGCTACAGTAAGTAGATTCAGACAGATGTAGGTTGCTGTTCTTATGTGGAGATGAAGAGGCTTGCTCAGGATAGGGTATTGTGGAGAGCTGCATCAAATCAGTCTCCGGACTGAAGACCACAACAACAACAACAACATTCTGCCCACCCTCCAAAATTTCGACAATACTGTGGAGTGTGAAGGATGACCTCTGACTATGTAAACGAGGCACTTACAACATCCCGTGCCAGTGTGGGATGTCATACATCGGCCAGACAACCAGGATGGTGGCCGTAAGGTGCAAAGAACTCCTGAGGCACACCAGACTCGGACAGGCAACTAAATCAGCCATAGAAGAGCACTGTCTGTAGCTCGATCACTCAATAGACTACAACAAAACCAAAATTGTGTCATACACGCTAAGATTTTGGGACAGTGTCATAAAGGAGGCCGTCGAGATCAAGGTCACATCAATCCAATAATCCGAGACAGCGGTTACTAGCTCAGCTCGGTGTGGAGTCGGGCTCTGGAGATTATAAGGACCCAAAGAAAGGAACCAAGAAACACCTCAAGAAGTAGAGACACCTGAGGAGCAGCGCCAGGCGGGTGCGGACAGCGAACGGTGCGCCCGACGCGGGATGGGCCTCAGATATCTGCCACGTCCCAGATGATCAACGAGCCAAGCGCGGACGTCTGTCGGGGCACCGGAGAAGTATTCAACACCTCAGGAGCAGCGCCAAGGGGGTGCGGACCGCGGATGGAGCAACTGACGATGGTCGGGCCTTAGACAGCTGCAGATGGTGAACGAGCCGGCCACAGACCTCCGTCGGAGCATCAGGGAAGTGCCAACACGCCAGGAGCAGTGGCAGATGGGCGCGGACCGCGAACCGGACGATGCAGGACGGACCTTGGAGAACTGCCGCGACCACAGATGACGGCCGAGCCGGGCTAGGACGTTTGACAGAACACCAGGGAAGAGGCAACACCCTACAAGCAGCGCCAGGTTGGCGCGGGAGGCAAACAAAGCTCCCAGCGCCCTCTGAGCATAAATACTGGACAAGGACCGATAAAACAGCAGTCTCATGGAGCACCTGATGACGGCAGCGAGTTACTTGACTGAAATATTGCGCCAGAGCGACACAAACATCCGGAAATAGATCAATTTACTCTACATCTCAAGATTTCGCTGGGAAAACATGAAGATTTTAATGTTGTTTGGGCAACAGGCCACTTTCCCGATACGTGGAGAGTGGATATTTTAATACCCTTCTTAAAACCCGGGAAAGATACCACATGCCCAAGCAGTTATCACAGGTTTGTCCTCTCTAGTTGCGTAGAAAACACCAGAGAGTGGATGGTCAACAGCCGCCTTGTCGGGCTGTTAAAATCCTGGCAGCTCCTTGGTTGGTTTCAGTGTGGTTTGCACGAGATATCGTTCCACTTTAGATAACCTGGCCTTCCTGGAGGCGACTATACAACAGGATTTCCTGTGCTGTCTTCAGCCTCTGAGATTATTTCTTGATATCGAGAAGACCTACAATACTACTTGTATGCCTCTTATTCTCAGGCAGCTCCACGAAGGGGTATTTCGTGATTCTCTTCCCACTTTTATTCGGTTGTTACTTACTCCATGTTACTTTACGTATCTTGTCGATGACATGCTCTCTGACTGCTTTGAGCACGAAAACGTTGCCTCTCAAGGGAGTGTCTTAAGTGCCACTCTCTTCGTCATATCTATTAGCAATATTTCATCCATTGTTAAATGTTCTGTCCAGTGTTCTCTATTTGTGAATGATTTCTCTGTTTTTGTTCTTCTTCCAGCCTTGCAACATCTCGTCAGTTACTACTAACTCGCAGACGTTTAAAAGGACGGGAAGAGTAGACTGGTTTAATGTTTTCAAGCGAGATGTCTGTATTTGTTCTTTTAACCATTCCTGTTCTGTTTTTAATTTAACTGAGCTGCGTATGAGAGATTCTGTTCTGAATTTTAAAGACACTGTACGTTTTCCGGGTTACACATCTAAATGTGAACTAACATGGCCACCGCACCTTAAAGACTTGAAAAGTCTGTACCTCAAAGCACTATGTATTTTAAAGTGTCTTAGTCACACTTCGTAAATGGCTGACAGGACTCGTCTTCTTCAACTTTATAGAGCTTTTAGCGAACTTGACTTGATTATGGATGCACGGTCTATGAGTCTGCAAGACCTTATTTAAAAATGTCGAACGTGGTGCACCATGAAAGGGTTTGGTTGGCCACTGGGGAATTTGGACCAACCCCATACCAAGTCTGTTGCGCTGAGGCTGCTCATGTACAACAGCACCTAATGGGACATTGGGCGTATATCACACTAACCAAGCCGTATACACCTGCATACCACACCGTTGCTCGGTCTCCTATAGAAACCTTTCTCATAATCAGCTACAAGCAATGAATCCTTTTGGGGTTGTTTTTTAGGTGTGAACGTGGCAGGTTTTAATGTTTTACTTCGAGGTTAGAGAGATTTTCACCTTGACTACTACAAAGCAGCATGCTCCTTTTAAATTTGACGAATTAAAAAAAAAAGGATTGCACCCCTTATTTTACGTTTCAGTCCGATTTTTTTCTTTACATTTTAGAGAGGCATCACGATTTTACAGTGGTGTGCACTGAAGGATGCAAACAAGGGGAATCCGTCGGGTGTTCCGCAGTGTTTCCCGATCGTGTCCAGAGGATGCGCCTGCTCATTGCCTACTCTGTTTTGTCAGCAGAGCTGCATGTGATCCTCAAGGCACTAGAACAAATTTAGAGTATTCAGGATAAACGATTTATACCCTTTACCGATTCCCTTACTGCCCTACAGTCAGTGCAGAACATTTATCCATATGACACTATAACCCAGTTGATAAATGAGCAACAGTACTACCTCTAACGGTTCCTGGAAATGTGGGGATTCGGGGTAATGAAGCTGTTGATGGGACTCACAAGGCGGCTTGCAGTGATCAGAATGTCACAGAATGTGCTATTCCCCTGCGGGATGTCTTCTCTGTGTTTCGTCGGAAGTCCCTTCAGTTGTGGGAGGAGACGTGGCTGGACGTAACAGGTAATAACTGAAGCTGGTTAAACCAACTGTCCCACCATGGCGAACCTCCTGCCAGTCATTCCGGCTGTTTGAAGTGACGCTGACACGCATCCACGTCGGGCGCTGCTCTTTGACAAAGCATTTTACACCGTCGACAGCTTCCTCTATATTTAATGACACATTTTAATTGGGTGTATTATATATCGTTCTGATAGGGCAGTGGCGAATCTTGTTGGTGCTCTGTCCTCGGTTTAGCCGATAACGAGGCGAGCGTTACAAAAGTTCTTAAGTTTTGTGAATCTTATGGTCTCTGGCCTAAACTTTTAGGCTGGAAGTTTTAGAGTGTGGGAGAATGACTGGCTCTCCCTTTTGTTCGAGTTATCAGCTAACCACGATACTCTGGTATTGTGTTTTAAGTACTTCTACAAATGTCTGTTTCAGTACGCAAACTTACATTGTTGATATGCAGTGATGTGTTCGTGTGTTTGTTTAGCTGATCAGACACCTTGACTAGTTTGGCTACTTTTCTTTCTGTTGCCTATTTTTATTCATTTCCTGTTTACTCTGTTCACACTCGTCGCCTGTTGTGTTTATAAGGACGCTAAAGACCTAGTTGTAGTGCCCCCAGAGCATCCTATACATCCATCCTCCAGCTCTTTGAGGGTGAATGGATTGGACAGGCTAAATGCTTTTTGTTTTATATTTCTTTGAAGCTTAAGTGGAGTTTTCGTTTATTTTATTTTATTCCATTTCTTAAGAGCTAATGAGCAATATGTTTCGATGTGATGTTGCAATGCAGGGGACCTTTCATTCGACCGTTGTTCTGAGCCTTATTAGCTCCAGACCTATCTACTGCTTTTGGCATGTCCATTTCTTCCATCAGCTTAACCCAGCGTTCGCTCTTTATTTTGTCAATGAACTGTATAAGTAGTTGGCCCATCTTAATTGTTCTCGCCGGAAGGGTTGTCTTGGTAGAGGGATGTATATTCTTTTAACGTACCTCTGTAGAGGGGTCTAAAGCCTGTATATATTAAGACCTACAGCCTCTTGGGATTGACTTACGAGAGAATTGTTGCACAGCAACAGTAAAGAAGTTATATTTCTCTGGAAGAGGTAGGACGTCTGCTACCATTTCATCTCAGCAGTTAGTGAATTTCATTTAATCAGCTTTGTTGAAGTTATATCGTCTCCTCAATGAGACAGATTGTAGGCGTACTGCTGAGACAACTTGGCACATTATCGATCTGTGTTGAGTATTGGGCAGAGGTCGCAGACATACTTAACACTGCTAAGATAAGCTGCACTGACAAAGATTAAGTCCGAATTGTATCCGCTTCTCAACCGACCACTGATGAAAGAAGCAGGGAGCTTGCTATCATGTATTAAGGCCAGTTCGTAGGACTCTGCCCACTCATCACAACTTCATCATATTAGTTGTCTTCATTATATCCCCATTGGAAGCTATGGGCCGGCCGCGATGGCCGAGCGGTCTGCGGCGCGCCAGTCACGTTCTGTACGGCCACTATGGTTTGGGGTTTGAATCCCCCCTGGGGCATGGGTATTTGTGCCGTCCTTAGTATTAGCTAGTTCATAAGTAGTTTGTAAGTTTAGAGAATGATGACCCTGTAGTTAAGCCCCATAAGCTCTACAAACATTTGAACAGTTTGGAAACTATGGCTGCAGAAATAGCCCATAGTGACACGAATCTTCTCCTCTCGCCCTACAGCTGTTTCAAGAAAGTGAAAGGGGACACTCGATTGTTTATAGACAGAGGTTATTATGCATTTATATGCTTTAATCGATATTATTTCGATGTCGTTGTTGTCTATTTTAGTGGGAGATATTATCTGTATTTCTGGTATTATGAATATGGTGCTGACATATCTATCAAGGGGTCTCTTAGCTGCTATATGCATGCCTGGTACTCCTGTTCGTCTTTAGTTACCATCTCTGTAACTCTCATGGACTTCTGTGTTTTATACACTTTTTGTAGTAGGGTTTACTTACTAGATGTTATGCCTTCTGTGTTATATTTGAACTGTTACACCTGTCAGCTTTGGCTCCGTGAGCTACTCTCAACCACTGAGATTAGCTTTGGTACTTCTGGATTAGAAAGATCTGCCGGTGTGCTACAGTTACCTGCCCTAGTGTAGATTATGCACTACTGTGGGAGGCTTTTTTCGTGTCCTCCAACTAGCTACTATTACATTTTCATCCATTTCTGAAGTATACTGAAAGTTTCAAGTATCTAGCTCGGGAGGAAGTGATTTGTAATAAAATGCAAAACTTGTACTGCGGGAAAACAAAGTACCCTTTGCCACACACCACATGCAGAAGTGAGCTACTACTATACTGTCATCCCAATCTGAGCTGAACTGATAGTTTTAAGTCTCTAACTTATCAAAATGTTGTTTAAAATCAGTTGCATAATTGTTTCTGAACAGAGAGAACTAGTACAAGCGTTTTAGAAATTATTGTTCATTAAAAAAATGCAGTGCAGCACTAAGTGTTAAAGTTTTAAAGCCAACCAAAAAGTGATAATTACTGTCATAAGTAAGAAACTTCGTATGAAATAATACATACTGAAAATACTTTCTATTTTATAATAAAATTTTAAATTTAATATTGTTTAAGTATAAATTTTATTTTTCGATAGAAATGTTTTCAAGGATAATCATGGATCATGTGTAACATAAAAGGCTGAAAAGTGTGTCAATAGAATCAAAAACTTGGTGAGCGAATGAATTCATTCAAATAACGGCTGCATCCGACAGACTTGTATTATTCGGTTGCCCCATATGAGTGAAATCACTCAAATCCGGCGAGTGAATTAAACTGCCGCAACTGAGAGAGACTTGTTTCATTCCGTTGTCCTGCATTGATTGAATCCACCCAAAACAGGCGAGTGGGTGACAACATTTATATGGCCACAGGAAATTTCCAACATAATTACTCAATACGTCTATAAGGTACTAGAACACTCTTTAAAAATTAAAATTAAGAAAAACATGATAGGTCTCAAAGACAAGGCCTTTCGCTTCAACGTCCAACACTTCAGTCACTATACCACACTGGCGAATCTCTTGTCACATTGTTCCCTCCTCACGAGAACAAAGCCTCGGTGTTGACGTGTTCTTGCTACAGGAGCGAGACGTCAATCTGGTACACTGCAGCTTCCGATAGCTGGTGTCTCGAATTGGCGGTGGACGTCGTGGAACGTATGTCAAAATTAAGACTTTATTGACTTTTACCTTGTTGAGTCTTGCTGGATCTTCGAATTTATCTTGAACTGTGACATCTCTGTAGGACTTCATTCGCAGTACATGGACTGTGTCATTAACCTCCGTCGTTTCGTCTCATTAAACTTTCCTTGAAATAAAGTCAGACAACTGTCTGGTGGCCTTATGTGGCTCAAAGTAACGTCAGAGCAGCTTCTCAGGCAGCCCAGTCTTCCGAACAGAAGTGAAGACTCAGATGAGGTCAGATGCTGGAATGAAACAGGTTGCTGGCTTGTGGCATAGCGTTGACATTCCTTACATTGAGACTGTAACGTACGGAGTCGAGTCAGATTACAAAATAGTGCAATCGTCGTCCACGTCGTCAGCCTTAACTGGAAACACAGTGTTAATTGTTGTTGCTTCACGACCATTTAGAAAGAAGAAGGGCGTAAATCCGGTTGTCTATATTTTGTCGTTGGTGTAGGTGAAGCTGAGGAAAGGCAGCCCTTCATCCCAGTTGCCCAGCTCGACGATGACATACATGAACAGCATGTCAGCCAAGGTGCGAGGTTATTTATTGAGGGCTGTCTGTAGGGAATCTTATATTAATTAACACTAACAAAGTCACTGCACTAAGTTCTGCTCTGACTATGGGATGATAAAAATTCGTCCCCACCTGCATATGATTAATTAAAACACAACGAAAATTGAGAAGAAGGTTGCATTACATACAAATAACTGTCACAACACTTTGTTTAAAAATTACTATTTAGTCTGTTTATTTATGGGATCAAAACACCGTCACCGGTGAAAGCACTGTACGTTGGCGTATGTAATATAGCTCTTGAGCCCCCAGACAAAATTTACTTTGCGGAAAATATTTTGAATTAGCCAACCAGGCTACTGTTCATTGCATAAAAATGTTACATTAATGTGTGCCTAACCGCGAATACTTTGTCTTTATGTTCACAATTTATTTGACAAAAACAATGTTCAACAACAGATATTGAATAAATTAATGTTTATGAGAACTCAGTTAACACTTCCTGATATGATGCACTTTTACAATCAGTTTACAACGGAAATGTATTGAAGTCACAGTGCCTAAACGTCACAACGCTGCAATCTTCAAATTTTACGTGGCACTCGGTAACTCAAGAGAAATCTTGCAAGTTTAACAGTAACTCGCCACACTCGATAAATCTTTCTAAGTTCGATCGACTTTTACACTCTGAAAACTTTGAAGGTCTCATTCGCAGTCGCGATGCTAGCCAAACACAGACTGCCTTACGTGGGCCTACCGCCCAGCCTTTATACCTGTACACCGGAGAAACCCATACGTCACGAACTTTCCAATTGCCGCCCCTCGCCAACGTATAACGCTTTGCCAAATATAACGTACATTTCATACAAATACATCTTTAAACACTTACACTAAACACAAATAAACATGAAATTGATCATCGTAATTGACATGTCATCTCACTACATTTCATTTCTCCTATGCAGCAATGAATTACAATTAATTATCTAAAGAAATAAAACATGCGTAAGTAAATTAGAACAATGTGATTTTATGGTACAATCATTTTCTGTCTTATACTTTATGTTATTAGCAAATTAATAAAATCGCTTTAGTGAATTAGGTTTGATGTGATCAATATTACTTTACGTCGACTGTAAGCATATCAGGTGATGCACCTTGTTGAGACCTTTTATGTGAGCCCTCGCTCACCTCTGTATCTTAAATGGTTTAAAAGTTATGAATTTTTAACTAAACACTAAACTGCCGTATTTTTATTCTATTAAAACTTTTTATATGAACTTCATAGAAGGGATGTCTGTGTGTTACTAGATGTGTCATATGAAACCCATGCAGAAACTGTGTCGCACTTCTCTCTGTCTTAAATGAGTTTTATTTTTAAATTTAACTTTCTCGCATACAATACACTGTCGACTTGCTAGCTGCGCGGTGGATTCCCTCTGACGTCACGGCCTTTCCAAGCAAGCGCTAAGCTCACCCCCCGGCTGGTCGTTTCCGCCTTACATACACACCAGCTCTCCGCTGGCTAGCCCACTATAAACTCTAGCTTCACGGCTGTTTAAAATGAGTTTCAAATTTACAGATTTATACAGATAATGCATTCCCACAATTCACACAATACACCACCTGTATACATAGATGTAATGCTACCAAAATTAATAAAAGAAAAGAGTGCAACAATTTTGTGCATTGGCAAGGTCATTGTTTGCGGTGCATTTAATCTATCTTCATAAATTTCTCCAAACATAATGGCCGAGTGCTGCTCGTTGGGCGGTACTGTCACAAAGGTATTATTAAGAATTTCACTGAGCCCAATATTTTAAGTATGGGGGGCAACCGTCAAACGATGTGTAATGTTGCACTGACTGTTTATCTCTGCCACATGTCTTGGCTGAAAACTTTTTCTGTAACTTTAATTATAGATCTTGGCCTCCATGTTTCAATAGAAAGCCGGCCGCGGTGGCCGAGGGGACTGAGGCGCTCCAGTCACGGTCTGACGGCCACTACGGTCGGGGGTTCGAATCCCCCCTCGGGCATGGATATTTGTGCCGCCCTTAGTATTAGCTAGTTTGTAAGTTTAGGGACTGATGACCCCGTAGTTAAGTTCCATAAGCTATACAATCATATGAAACATTTTGATTTCAATAGAAAGCATTCCGCGATGAATTTGTGTACTTCAGATGAATCAGCTGTCCTAGTGGCTTTTGTAATGGCATCTCCGATTAAATACTCAGTACAAACAATAACCTACTTATGGCCGCTAGTAGAACGTGGAAATCGTACAAATAAGTTAGTCCCAACACACTGGAAACGCGTCACTATTTGCGGAATTCGTATGAGTCATCTTGATGGTTTATGTGTACCCGCCTACCTCCTCTGACATTCCCGACAGTGCGAAACATAGTGACGAACATTTATAAATGATCCTGTCGAGAAAAACCTAATGTGGATTCTGTCATAAATTTTTATAAGTCTTAGATGACTAACTTCAGATGCGCCATGGAATTTAAGTGTATATGTTTACGAATCACTGGTAGTCACCTCTATCCAAAGGGGTCGAAATTTTTCTTACAAAGTGCTCTGATCGATACGGTGCACACATAATTTCTGATAGCTTGGCCTTTTTCTACTCATCAGAAAGATCATGGAGTACAGCACAACAATCACTATCTTCTTCATTCTCTTTCTGGTGTTCCACTGGATTTCTTGAGAGGCAGTAGGTATCTTAGTGGTTCCTTCCACTCTTGTACACTTTAGTAATGTCATATTTTTTACGACGATGTGCCCATGTGGAGAGTCGTCCTCATGGTTTCCTAAGACCTGTCTACCAATAATGCGAATGACGTTCTGTAATGAGAGTGAACAGCCTAACACAGAAATACTGTCGAAATTTGCAGTTGCCCCAAACAAGTGCAAGATACTCTTGTTCTGTAGTTGAGTAGTTTCTTTCAGTTTTCGTATGTGTCCTAGAAGCATATGTTATTATTACCTTCTCTATTCCGTCCAAGATCAG
This sequence comes from Locusta migratoria, assembly GCA_026315105.1. Taxonomy (NCBI): domain Eukaryota; kingdom Metazoa; phylum Arthropoda; class Insecta; order Orthoptera; family Acrididae; genus Locusta; species Locusta migratoria. Next base: position 212,996,635 of record CM048755.1, on the reverse strand, counting down.
CACCAAAATAGCAGCATATCCATATTGCGAGAGGTCGTACTGATCGTTCGTCGATAACGATGGTTATTATTCTGGAAGTGATTGACGGCAGAGGATTTTGTTCTTCGCTAGGCTCACCTCCAATGAATTTCGCGCCCTTTAGTCTTTTCAGGTTGTGTCGGCACGTGATCGTCTGGAGCTCTTAAAAGGTGATAGGGACCATGATCGTTGCGAAGCATCCTCTCCAGCGGATAACTTGCGGCGATAGTGTTCTACGTCGGCTAGAAACAAAACCTCCTTCGTCGTCCAGGGATTGGCGTCGACTTAGGTCTGATTACAGCCTGCTATCACGGGCATCAGCAAATATAGTGCACCATATGATTTGGTCGTCCAAAGTAGAGACATACTGGCTAGTTGTGCTCCAAATGTCAGTCTTCCTTGAACTCGCCGGATCTACCGTTTTTGATGGAGCTGGACGCCGAGCGATGGCCACGGGGAAATGGCCGTGCGTTCAAAGGTGCTTTGCTGCGGAGTGCGTAGCTGATCCCGGTCGGAGGTTCGAGTCCTCCCTCGAGAACGGGTGTGTGTGTGTGTGTGTGTGTTGTCCTTAGCGTAAGTTAGTTTAATTATTTTCTAACAGTAGAGACTGATGACCACTGCAGTTTGTTCCCATAGCTTTACAAACATTTAAATATTTGAACATTTTTGCGACCAATGGGAGGCAGCGTTAGTTCCACTTCCTCCGTTATTATGTCTTGAAAACACTCTCATGTACGTTTGGCTCGCACTCCCAGCGCCTCTTGAACTTCTCTGAGTATTTGACGAATGATGTATACAAGATCGGTTTCTTCATCCATGGCACCCATGGATACGACGTATTGAAGGCGACTAACCTTGTTACGTCCATTTCGTTTTTGATGCATCGTCTCAATCAAATCAAAAATCAAATGTTTGTTAAGCTTACCTACAAACTACTTATGAACTACTTACGAACTAGGACGGCACAAATATCCATGCCCGAGGGGGGATTCGAACCCCCGACCGTAGTGGCCGTGCTGGCCGTGACTGGAGCGCCTCAGTGACCTCGGCTACCGCGGCCGGCTCGTCTCAATCAATTAGCACCATTTTATGAAGTCGTTTGCTTTCGACATCACCTTCGTGAGTAGTGCCTGGTACATGTCCTCAGCAACACCTTCCATAAGATGCGCAACCATCTCTTCTCCCTTCACCTTTCGGTCAACTATTTTATAGAATCTTATAGAGTCCCAAGACGTCTCCGTCGTATGAATTTGTAGTCTCACCTTGACCCTGTGCTCCGATTTTCAGTTGTTCTTCAGCTTCAGATTTCTGTCGCTATACGTTTCCAAAGAATTACTTCCATTCCGTCTGGGATACTGCCCAGCTTATCAGTTTGTCGTCGTTTTCGTACCGTTCCTTGGCGGTCTCCTTCAAACAGGAATAGACGTATGCTAAGCGCACTGCCTCATCCCAATTGGCGAATTCTGACATGCATTCGTTTGCCTTCAACAACTTCTTTGAGTCATGATCTTTCTTGCCAGAGAACGCAGAAGGCTGTTTCACGTATTTCCAAACCTTTGGCATCATGTTAGTCATTTGCACTTCAGTCTCCAATCTCTTTCTACTCAGTACAATATGATTCGAAGTCTGGCTTCTCGTTACGTAAACGACGGCTCTGTCGTGACCTAATAGGAGCCTCTTCGTTGACGAAGGTCCGTACAATCCAACGTTTCCAGTGAGTGGCGTCTACATGAAAATAATGCCATTCAGCATTGTCGTAAAACGTAGTTAATTTATTGAAGGCCATTGGTTTGAACTCAGCGATAATCCATTTAGCACCTGACACACACGCACAGGAGCGTAGAATGAACTAAAAGATGTTCAAACGTTTGTAAACCTGTGGGAGCAAACTGCTGAGGTCATCGGTCCATAGACGTACAAACTCCTTAAGCCATTTCTACACGGGAAGTGAGAGCTTACGAGATTACCCATGATGCACCGGCCACGCCGTCCCCGTACAGTGTAGACGTGTCCACTTGCACAAGATGCAAGCATACGATCGCTAGTAGACGGAATCGGATGGATCCTATTCTCACGCGTATGGAAGTGCTTCGCGCATGCGCAGACGACCGAATGGGGAACGCAGCTGACAAACGAAGCCAAGTCGGGAATTGATTTGAGAAAGTGTACTTGGCTCCTGCTCAGAGGAACGTAGTTTTTCGACTCAGGGGGTGATACTATAGAGGAATTTCATTAAAAATTTAATATAACATGTTTACAAACTTTATTGAATACAGAGATATAGCTGTTAATATGAAATCCAAACAAACGTAGAACAAATGTAAATCAAGAAATTTTCACTGATTTATCCGTCGGTTGTTGGTAGTACAGCATCACACTTACTTAAAAGTAGAATTTTGTGTATGTTCTACTCGTTCATTTCCACTTAGTTACCCTGTTTTCAGCTTACTAGGACATATTCAGAATTTAAACTACGTCGAAAACCGGTTATTTAAATAAAAGTCAATATGGTGATCAACCAAGAACCGACGAAAGAATCAGTCTAAATATCCAAATCAGTTTGTTGTACATACCAAGAGCTGTATTTCTGTACCCAATAAAAATTGGACACACGTTATATGAAGTTTTAACTGCAAATCGTCCATTACCATCTTCTAAAATATTTGCTATTTTTCCTGAAACATGCTGTATTTAACAGATGAAATATTTGTTTTTGGTGAGCATTATTTGAAGCTTTATCAAAGTAAAAGGTCTATGTATAGACACCTGAGCTTGTTCATCATATACATAGGCGCCTCAAACTGCAGGGCCTGGAAGTATGTAATTGCATTTTATAATGAGGACGTTAACACATGTGAGCGACGTAGTTACGCATGAACTGCACGACAAGAATGAAATACAGTTTCACAGTGGCAGTCTAAAACACAAATAAATGTTTCAATCATCACAATATACCTTACACTTTGGAAAAGTTATGTTAACGTGGCCATTCATTTGCTGTAACGAAGTAGATGCGTGAAGCAGACGACTCAACAAATGCCTACTGTTTGAACGCTTTCTTGTAGTTCGACGGTCTATCGCAAGGGGCGCTGCAGCTGACAACGACTTCGTTGTGCGTGTTGCACGTCTAGTATAGAAAGGGCTTTAAACTAAGCACAACACACACACACTAGCCCGAGGGAAGACTCGACCCTCCGACGCGAGCGGCCCGTAATTTGGCCCTCCAAAGCTCACGACTATAATCAACTCACTCCTCCCGGAGGTTTACAGACTACCTTTACACTAACGTAAATTTATGGAACATTATTACCCGACAATTCTAGAAGAGGCTGAAACATTATTTTCAAAATAAAATGAAAAAGTGTGTGGAGGATCTCGAACCCACCACCCTTCGCTTCTGTGTCCAACACCTTAGTCACTATACCACACAGTCCCTTTATTCAAGGAACTCTTTTGCGACAATATTTTCACGTTGAAAACTGCAGATGGTCCGGAATTCAAATGCTGGTCTTTAAAAGAGCACAAAACTGTACACTTAAAACACGTTTATTGCTAACACAAGGGTACACTCAGTACAGACTGCCTCCTACTTAGAGTGCTACACTATTTATACATAGAAAGAATTTTCTGGAATTTACAAGTAAATCAAACATTAGGAACATGTAGAACATTTTAGAAATAGTAAATACGAAGAAATAAATTTTTTCTTCCCGTGGCGGGATTTGAACTAGGGACAGCAAGCACAACGATCTGCGATACTCACTACTGCACCACGCGGTCCGTCGGAAGACGCGCCGCAATGTTTTGACGAGTGAAGTAGCATAAAATTGCAAAATATTTTGCACATTATGCAATACATTCAGATAAGCCAGTTGTGCCGGCCGCGGTGGCCGAGGTGACTGAGGCGCTCCAGTCACGGTCAGCACGGCCACTACGGTCGGGGGTTCGAATCCCCCCTCGGGCATGGATATTTGTGCCGTCCTAATTCGTAAGTAGTTCATAAGTAGTTTGTAAGTTTAGGGACTGATGACCCCGTAGTTAAGTCCCATAAGCTTAACAAACATTTGAACATTTTTGAAGCCAGTTGTTGTAAAATTAAAGTCTAAGACCCAAGGAAAAAGTAATCACAATTTAATCAGTTATACTGCATTACGATTGATAAAACTTCATCATAATATACAATCACTCTTTCTGTGCTAATGTATTTCTGTCACAAGAAAAAATCACAACAGTCGTTAGTAGCATAAAAACAACTCTGTCTCTGAAGAAGATAAATTTCTTTCTTCGTGCATTTAGTACGCATTAAAGTGATTTGGCTGCATTGCCACTCATAAAACTTAAGTCCCACTTCATTCTTCCGCGACTGGCGATCAGAGACACCTTATTCCCAACCACCGGAAAGATCTACCTGCTACAGATGATGAGGCGCACGAGCTCTGCTTATTTAAAACCTAGGAATCTAGACATATGTGTCAAAGACATCACATGTTTCAGATTTTTTGTTATGCTGCAGTCGTCAATAAAGAAACAAATTGCAATACCGTACAAAATATCTGAATAAGACTCCTTTCACGCCATTTACTATCCAGGCTTCCAAATCAGATTAACAATGATATTACTGCAGTTATCAACAAAAACAGTAATTAGAGTCGTCATGCACCACATTGAGATGAATTTTAGAAAATCTTTAGCTCTTCGTTGTGATACACTTAATTAATGGTTGACACACCGAAGATTTACATTGTGGCTGATTTACATTTTGACCTGGATTAAAATATCAAAATAATAATTTAGAATGTCAACATATGGAACTATTACAAAAAATTTGAAAACATGCTTAAATATACGTAGGAACACTTGTTTATATCATGATCAGTTCCTGCTGATTTCATTGTGTTTTGGTACATTAAATGTTACTTAAAATCGTCGCATCGAATGAATTTTAGCTAAACTAAGTTATTATATGTGTGTTTGTGTGGCGTACTTTCAGCTGTGGTTGATCTCGATGGGCATATTAAATAAAACTGTTGTAACGGTGTTACCACAAGAATTTCACGTAAACGAAATTATTTGTTTACTCTATACATCAGCCTTAGTTTCTGTACTTGTTTGCAACTAGTTTAATAGTAAAGGTTTGCTCAGTATAGTTTATAAAGAGGTGCATTACCTGTGATCTAGAGATCATACAAAAACTATGTTATTATGAACTCGTAACATCAGGCCGCACAATTCGATATTCTCACAATTTATAAGACTCATTTACATTCAGTTTAAAAAAATTTCAAGTATTTCTATTTATATTCAGTGGGTGCAAGTGCCACTTGCGTACGTGACCGCCCCTTCCCCTCGCCACACAGTTCTGCCGTTTTATGTCACCAAATCCCTTGTACACGGCGTTCCACAGCAGGAGCTGTCCTACCTTAACTTGGTTCAGCCACATTCAAGACAAGTTTAAACCTAGCCTGTAAACTCACACGCCATCAATTTGCATTTCGTTTACCCTTAAGTGAAATGCAAATTACCACCAACTTCTGCTCCTGTAGACTGCGTATTCCACATTACTCCCTCTACCATAGATTTTTGTGTATAATGTTTGTGGCGACACGTATCATCATGTGGACTACGTTAGTACTTCGCAGTTTAAGCTCCTATATTCAACACTGCTTACAAACGGGCTACATTCTGACATACAAGGAATTCGACAATACTCCCTTTTCTTTGGGTAACAGACATTCTCTTGATTATTTGAAAGAAAACGAATTGCACACTCCTTACATAAAACACTTTACGTAATATCACATTCAGGTGACTGCACCCGCATCTTACTGCAAACGCAACGAAACAAAACTAGTTGATTTTGTGTTGGACATTTGATCTGCGGGCCTGTGCAGATCCTGAATAACGTGATGTCATCACTGCTATTCATGCAGTCTGTTCTCATTATTTATCAGTCGGTGGATCGTGGATTTGTTGCCAAAATGAGCCAAACTTGCAATGTAACGATTTTAATTCGATATCTTCCGGGTTTCACAGTCATGCAATGGATGCCGTCCCACGGGATTCAAATAAACATAATGTAGTGCGCACAAAATAACAAAGACTTGCTTTACATCTCATTCGTCTACTACTTTGACAAATAAATCGCACTGTTTGCTTTTCTCCATGTAGTTTGCCCCCGCCCCCACCCCCTCCCAGGAACAAACATACAAAATGATTCAGCTGTTCCAAGCTATTTCCTTTTATGCAACCATACTATGCGTCACGCTAAGCTGCTGCGAACACTTGTCTGTTACGATAGAGTTCATGCACTGTCAGTTCGTCGTTTATTGCATCATTTACTTCACTGTTACCTCGTTTTAAGCATTAATTTAGCCGTTTGTTACAACCGCTCACTAGTGTCTTAAGACCGCAGACTGGTTTGATGCAGCTCTCCACGCTACCCTGTCCATTGCAAGCCTCTTCATCTGAGAATAGGTACGGCAACCTACATCCTTTTGAATATGCTTACTGTATTCATCCCTCGGTCTCCGTCTACGATTTTTACCCCACACACTTCCTTCTAATGCTAAGATGACGATTCCTGGAAGTCTCAAAATTGGTCCCACCAACCTTTCCCTGCTCTTAGTCAGGATATGCCAGAAACTCCTTTACTTCCCAATTCTGTTGAACATCTCATCGTTACGTACGTGATATACCCATATAATCTTCATCATTCGTCTGTAGCACCACATTTCGAAAGCTTCTGTCATATTTTTGTCTGAACTATTATTGTTCACATTTCACTCCCATACAATACTACACTCCAGACAAATGCTTTCAGAAAGGACTTCCTAAAATTTAAAGTAATATTGGATGTCAACAAATTTCGCTTATTCAGAATCGCTTTTCTTCCCATAGCCATTCTGAATTTTATATCTTCTTTACTTCGGCCATCAGAAGTTATTTTGGTACCCAAATAACAAAACTTATCTACTACGTTTATCATCTCATTACCTAATCTAATTATTGCTTCAGCACCACCTGATTTTCTGACACTACATTCCATTACCTTTGTTTTACTCTTATTAATGTTCATCTTATGCCTTCCTTTCATGACACTGTCCATTTCGTTTAATTGCTTTTCCAGGTCTTTTGCTGTCTCTGACAGAATTACTATGTCGCCATCAAACCACAAAGTTTTTATTCCCTCTCCCTGGACTTTAAATTCCTCTCCAAATATCTCCTTGCATTCCTTCACAGCTTGCTGTATAGATTGAACAATATTGGGGAAAAACTACAACCCTATCTTACTTCTTTCCCAACGACTGCGACCCTTTCGTGAACTTCGACTCTAAAAATTGCTGTCTGGTTTTTGTACAAGTTGAATATAACTCTTTGCTCTCTATATTTTACACCTGCTATTTTCAGAATCCGAAAAAGTGTTCAACATTGTCATTCTAGTCAGCATTGTCAAAACGTAGTTTTCCCTTTCCTTAATCTATCTTCTATGATAAGTCGTAAGGTGAGTATTGCCTCGCATGTTCCTACATTTCTCGTAAATCCAAATTGATTTTCTCCATCGTCGGATTGATCCAATTTTTCCATTCATCTGTAAGTAATTCGTGTTAGTATTTTGCAACCATGACTTATTAAACTGATAGTTCTGTAATTTTCACATCTGTCTGCACTTACATTCTTAGTAATTGGAATCACTATATTCTTCTTGAAGTCTGAGGCTGTTTCCCCTGTTTTATACAGCTTGCAAACCAGGTGGAACAATTTGTTTATGTCTGGCTGTCCTAACGATAATAGCAGTTCAGACGGAACATCATCCACTCCAGCGGCCTTGTTCCTACTCAAATCTTTTATTGCTCTGTCAAATTTTTCTTGCAGTATAGTATCTCCTATCTCATCTTCTTCTACATTGTCTTCTGCTTCTAGAAGACTGCCTTCAAGTTTATTTCTTTTGTACAGGCCTTCTACATATTCCTTCCATCTTTCAGTTTTCCCTTCTTTGCTTAGTACCGGTATTCCAACTGAGTTCTTGATATTCATACCGCTTCTATCCCTGTCTCCAAATGTCTCTTTTATTTTCCAGTAGGCGGTATCTGTCTTTCCCCTAGTTATACATTTTTCTACATTCTTGCATTTCTCCTCAAGCCACTCCTGCTTAGCCAGTCTGCAGTTCCTGTCAACCTCATTTTTCAGACGTCTGTACTCCCTTTTGCCTGCTTCACTTGATGTATTTTTATATTTTCTCCTTTCATCAATTAAGTTTAGTATCTCCTGTGTTATACAAGGATTTGTACCAGCCTTGTCTTTCTGCCTGTATGACCCTCTGCGGCCTTCACTACTCTATCTCTCAGAGCTACCCATTCTTCTTGTGCTGTATTACGTTCACCCATTTCAGTCAATACTTGCCCAATGCCCCATCTAAAACTCACAACCACCTCCGGTTCCTTCAATTTGTCCAGGTTCCGTCTTCTTAATTTGCTACCCTTTTGCACTCTCTTAAGCTTTAATCTACCGTTCAATAACAAATAAGGTATGGTCAGATTCTATATCTGCCCCTGGATATGTCTTACAGTTTAAAACCGAGTTTCTAAACCTTTGCCTCACCATTATAAAATCAATCTGGTACCTCCGAGTGTCTCCTGGTCTCTTCCACGTATATAATCTTCTTTCATGATGATTAAACCAAGGGCTAAATTGTGTTCTGCACAAAATTCTACCAGGCGATTTCCTCTTTCATTCATTTTCCCCAATCCATACTCACGTACTACATTTCCTTCTCTTCCCTTTCTTACTACCTAGTTCCAGCCACCCATCACATTTCAGTTTTCTTCTCCTTTAATCGTCTGAATAATTTCTTTTACCTCCTCATATATTTTTTGATCTCATCATCATCGGCAGAGCTAGTTGGCATATAAACTTGTACTTCTGTGGTCGGCGTTGGCTTCGTGTCTATCTTTGCTACAACAATGCGTTCACTAAGCTGTTCACAGTTACTTATCCGCATTCCTATTTTCTTATTCATTATCAGACCTACTCGTGCCTTACCACCAATTTACTTTGTATTTATACGACGTAGTAAGTTATTTATATAATACACTGACGTAGATAAATTAATTACAAGACTCATGTACTCAGAATCGTATAAAAGATGAAGTTACCTTACACTGTCAGTGCAGTTTCCTTCTCCATATTTCTGTTACATTTTTATCGCGAATTCTAACAAATCGGATATTCTTAAGGCCAATAACACTTTCATTCATACACATTTGTCATAATACGACGATATGAGACATAAATTACGCGCGTGGAAAACTAAAAAAAAGGCTTAAAATAAATGAGATTTTTTTCCGTGATACAATGTCACGGACTCTCCGCAAGACTCAGTCTGCCATTATCAAACCAAAGATCACTGCAACAAATTTTGTACGGATTACATTGAAATAAATAAATTACTACAATGTTCAAAATATTTGTAGACCTAAGGGAACAAATGACTCAGGTTATCGGCCCCCTAGACTTCCAAACTACTTTAACTTATCATAAGGACGAGACACACACGAATGTCTGATGAACGACTCGAACCCGGCGGGAGCGACCGCGTGCACTGGAACACGATGCTCCAGTACGCACGGCGACTCCCGAGCGGCTGCTACTAGTGTGAACGACGCAGTATTTACTATAATCTGTTATTAATACGAACATATTCCCAGCAGTGTTGCAGCAGCTACATAACTCTGTGCATCAGAGAGCTAAGCACCCCACGCAAAATCGCATTTAATTTATTGGATTAGAACTGTAGGTTCAAACTTTTGCTGTCACAGCAGTATATCACAACACAGACGCAGATCTGACACATACATAACCAGACATCTCGATTACGTCATATCAGTTATCGAAAGGACAGCCCACATACCTGCTAATTAATGCATACTGTCATAACGTCTTTGTATCGATAACTCGTGGGGGCCACGAGCGGGGTTATCCATCTCGTAGCCGACGCCGTAAGAACGCCGCGCCGTGCTTGCATGGCGACGCGCGGCGAAAGTACGTGGCGCGCACTTCAGACTTGTGCGACAACACAATTGATCTTTGTTTGCGGGCGTAAAGAGTTATATGATGGTGATAATACTGTATATAGTTTAGATTGGGGTTTCCGCCATATCAGTAACGTCACGGGTCAAAGAAGACGTTAGTATAGCATTCTTCAGTAATCCCCAAATATGCCATTCGGCCCACACTGCGATTTGGAACTTGAAATGTGGCCCTCGTGGCCTATTAAATTGGAGACCCCTGATCTAGGAGATATGACGCCATGAACAATAAGTCCCAAAAAACTACCCCATCATGCGACGTAAATTTATTGATCCCATATCTTAATATATATAAAAATTGAGGTGTTTTTGCCTGTATTTCACTCTGCAGCCAAAACTACACTTCGCAAACGAATAGTGTTTGTATGTGGTAGTAGGTATCAGACTCCCATTGTGCACTATGGTGGTAGAAAGGTTGTTGTGTACATAGGACTACTTAAAGTTTTTGTATTACCATTCTTATGTTAAACTTCATTTATTGACTTGTTCCTGACTACGGAGTCTTACTCTTCAATTAGGTCCTGCGGAATAGAAAATATTATTATTAATATTATAAGGGGTGGAAGATATGGGAGTTGAAAGTTATCGACTTATATAAAATTCTACGTATGGGTGTCAATATTTGGCTCTTCAGCAAAAACTACACAACAGAGACGAACGATCTCTCTGTGTTGTTGTAGTACAAAGTCTCCCGTTGTACACCAGAGCAGTTTCATGTCGATAGCTATAAGAGGGTGGATGGTGTAATGATTGAAAGTCTTCAGCTTATGTAAAATTCGTACTGAAGACTAGCGATGACTTTTAACACGATAATAACAAAGAAGTTATATACAGCGAAACGTGATGCACTGTCTTCAGTTGTTTTTCTGTAACAAGCGTACAAATAAAGAAAACTAAGTGCATATGGAAGTTTCAAAAGTAAAACTACCAGGAAAGATTCCAAAGCGTAAGAAAGAAATTCCGCGTTCTTAATCCATTTCCAAAAGGCAGAAAACAGCGATAAAAAATGAATCTTCAGACGATAGCAACTGGAAATTTGTAGACGTTCTGTACCTTACACTGTAGGCATCAGCGATTTTTCGATATTCCAATCCCTAAGAGGGTGAAATAGGGGAGCCGCGGTGGAGTAGCCGAGCGGTCTAAAGCAACTCGCTGCGGAGCGCGCGGTTGCTCGCCGTGGAGGTTCGTGTCCTCCCTGAGGCATGGGTGTGTGTGTTTGTCCTTAGGTTAGTTTACCTAGGTTTAAGTAGTTTGTAAGCTACGGACTGATGACCACGCAGTTTGGTCCGATAGATTTACAAACATTTGATTTTTTGAAATAGGGGATGAACGCTTTTTTGAAAATACGTTGCTATTCAGGCAATTCTGAAGCAAGAAATACAAAACTTCCGATTTAGTTTTTTGATTGGAATTTTAAAAACTCGTGTTTCGATATTTTTGGAAATTCAACCATTAAGCTGGTGAAATAAGGGAAAATCTTTCAAGGGTGTTACAAAGACTATTTTGATGCTAGAAATGCGAAAATTTGGATTTGGAACTATGGTTAGTATTTGAAAAAATATGTTTCAGCATGTTTTGAATTCTGCCATCAATGGTGCAATAGGGGATGGTAAGCTGTATCAAAATACGTGGTTAGGAAAGCATTTTTTAAAGATAAATGTATGAAAATTTATACTTAGAACTAGAAACAAACAATGCAGACCATTCAGTCTACGCATGCGAAGCAGCGGGTATTACGCTAGTTTGAGAATAAGAGCATTTAGCGAATTTCAACAAACTTTACACATAATGTCAAATAATTGACGTTTTCTCTCTGAAAACACAGAAGAAAGGACGAAAAGATATAAGTTCATTACTTACTACTTTGCCGTAGTTCAAGCAGTAAAACTACGAGATTCGGCATGACGTTACAATTTCTTACTGCTACATTGCTAACTTTGTTTTTCAAACAGCATACGCACACACTACTGAATGTACATTCGGAAATACACCATAGTACGACATATGGTTCATCAGACATGCAGTATGTTTAGCTTTGTTACTTCTTTACTACTAACTATATTCGTGGCATATTTTGTAGAAAGTATGCACATATACCTCTGATTGTACCTTCGAAATTATACTATGACGCATATTTCAGTAAATAAGAAATAAAAAACAACGAAATGCATGAAAATCTGTACCATCACGCATGAAGTTGTTGTATATTACTTCTTTACTACCAATTCCATTCGCAATGCATTTCGCAGACGGTTGCCTAATATTACGCTCTACGAAAGTGTAAGATTATATTATTGTATGACACATAGTTCAGGAGATATGACCTAATAAGGATTGAATAGCTTGCAAACGAAACTGAAATGGATAGAGAGTAGAGTAAAAGGCGATGGACGTATAATGAAAAAGATGGGCTAATATAAGAAATGAATAAATACACACCTGGGCAAAGCCGGAAAGTAACGCATGTTTTTAAAAAAAATATTCTATTTGGCAGTACAGAAAAAAAAAATTATCATGCACTTCTCATTGTATCATTAGTATCCATTACATAACCGAGATAATACGCAAGTAGAAATAGAATAAACGTAGCAGGGAGAGTTAAAATACCTATTTTTGAACGGGATTGCTCTCTTGCTCTTGTGAAAATGTCCAATACGAGTAAGTTTTAACTTTTTCGCAAATGCTGCAGTAGCAAAAAAGCAGCCAAAAACTCTAATAGATCAGGAATTTATATAACGACACAACACAATAGAGAATCCTACAACTGACAGTTATCAAATATGAAGAGAATTATGTGTTCTTTTAATTATTGTAGCTAGTAAATAATAGATAATATATTATATGATTTCACAGTACGTTTAGAGAGAGAAAGATTTTGCGAGAACAACAGTAAACACTCTCATGGAGCGAGGTGATTCATGCCCACGCCATAATGTAGTGTCTGACACAGGGAGAGTTATTTGAGAGCGGTATCCGCGGTGGACAGCGAAAGCAGCCACGCCGGTGATTTACGTGTTCCTGAACGCCGCGGGCAGACCACCTCGCCGAGAGAGCCGAAGTTGCAGGCTCCGCTGCCATCGTTTAACCAGACCGGACTTTCATTGCATTACGCTTCGAGATAACTAAATCTTCAAAGACCACAGGATTACGGAACTGCATCTGTAATGCTGTTTTCTAACTTTGCAATTCACACAAGCTATAATGCCTACATAGCTCCTCAGAGAACGCACCTACAAATTGTGTTACAGCAAACCCTACTTTTGCTTACGTCCTGATCTTTCTAACCTTATAATAAGACATGCAGAATTAGTACGTGCATGGAGCGAACATACCATACAAGTTTTGTAGACAAATCGTAGCTTTTGTTGGCATATATCTGGTCTTTAGAATTTTATTACCAGACATGAAAAACGAGTACCCGAATGGAGCGAATATACCACATCACTCTCTCGTAGCTAACTGTAGCTTTGGCATGAATTTGAGTAAGTGAAGAAATTTAAACAAATCAAACAAACATAGTTTAGCATTATGCATAACGGGCATTCTCAGGTAAAGCCCTATTCATTTTGTTACTGAATTAGGACCTAATGTTGCATTTCAGATGGTATCCTAGGTAGAGGCGAAAGAAAAGACAGAAGAATGCACGCCATTGTGCTCAGAATGACTCGTGAAGAGCCAATGTTCCATTAACGCTAGCAAAAGAAGTGTATATCAGTAATTAGCGATTGATACCGTACTAAGGAAGAATTCACAGTGTGAATTTTTAGTGATTCTAGAACTGAATTAATTTCGTCCCTAACAGAATCAATTTTCTCCGTTAATAAGATAATATGTCCTCTTTCTTCAGTGACTTTCGTGAGGACACAGCTCCACCCAAGAGATATTGCAGAGACCTCACCTACAACCAATTAGATATCATACCGTGTCTCTCACATTTTTAGGTTATAGGTACCTTGTGTGGCTAAGATGTTACACACATTCGTATCGGTCTGTTGTTCGGAATGCCTCGTCCAGCCAATGTAAGTATTTCTACTGCAACACATCATATAGTGTAATTTACGCAGACCTTCAGCAGAGTTGAGAAGGATTCAGTTTCAGTTTCTTCCTATAGCCATAACTATCCCCATGAGTCATCTCACTCATGGATTTACTGTTTGAGAGGAATTAATTGCTTTAATTTGTCGTTGAGAACAAAATGTATGGTGTTGACTGAAGATGGCTACCGTCTGCCCGATGCTATTTATGTGAACTAAGGAGCCCCGCTAAAGTTTGCAACAGTTTCCTGCATCATTATCGGAGAGTGTCAAAATTCACTATGAAGGGATATTGGCACGCAGTTGTACTGTTAGCCCACAAATCACGCACATGCACGAATGACTTCCCCTGTAGTAACAATTCCTTCTTGACAAGTCCAGTACGAGGGAATGCACTTTTATTAATAGAAAATGACAAAGTGAACACAATTATCTTCGTTGAAGTATCTAAAAGTTCATCATTTGTCGTTTTGAAATCTGTAGTATCCTAACATATGCGGCTAATGCACAGACATACAACCCGTTCAGGTAATGGAAACCTTGCTGCCGTTTTTTTTTTTTTTTTTATTTTTTATTTTTTTTTAATTACAAAATAGGGATGAATTCCGTGACGACAAGGTCACGCTATAGATATTACTTTATGATAAAATGTATTGGCTAGGAACCCCATTGCCTTGTTTTCATATATCTTAACGTAGCGGCTTAGTCACCAATTAATTTCCAGGATTCTGAAGGACTTAAGGCAAAAGTAGAGGCAAAATTACACAGTGTGTATTTGTAAGTGTATCTCAATAATAATGGTTCTACATTTTTAAAACATATATTCACCATATATCACTGTTTTCGCTTCGCCATGAGTGCTGCAGTACAAAGATTTAGCTGTCTCTTCACTCGCCGTCTGGTTCAGAATGCTAAAACATGTTCGCTCACGGCGACAGCTGACCCCAGGCTGTTACTGTATGAACGCTTTGGCTGACTTGAATCGTATTTTCACGCTCATTGAGGTTTCTACCAATGATTTCTGAATACTTTTACCACCAGAGACTCCCTCACAGGGATGTGGGAAAACACCAACAGACTTATGTACCAAATCAAATTTGCTGAGGATCATCCTCCTCCTTTGTCAGCTATTTTTCTCTTGAGACGGTCCTCTCTTTCAGTAAGTTGCAGCAGTTGAAAAGTGCGTGGTCAATAGCTTGGACATCTCTGTTACATGTGCACGTTTCGTCTTCAATTACTCTGAACCGCTAATAATAGACTTTCAGTTTCCCATGACCTGGTAACATTGGTGTAAAATTCGGAGCTACATTGTATATGAAGGAAATTTGAATAACTTCGATCTTCAGTGGAGCCGAAAACGGAACAAATTGAATATATCAGCAGTCTGATACATGTATGAAATGAAAAACTGTGATGAAGTCAACGGAAGTAAATTACTTTAAATGATATCAGTGTAAAATGTTTAGATATGCACGACCTTCAGTGTAATAAACTGCAAATTAAAATGTGAAACTTGAGTGAGCCCGTGGCGTGAACACGAATATGCATTCATAAATGTACGGTATTGCAATCATAAATTTACAAGAATTCATAAATGGTAAAACTGTCATAAAAACACAAAGAGAGAATTTTTATGCTGTACATTACTTGTGATGAAACAATTAGATCATTTTCATGAGGTGATGTAAAATTCAAAACTTATTAGAATTTACATCATGTGTATGACATTTCTCCTTTTCCATTTATCATGATGTGCTCAAATTAATAAATGATACGAAATTTAAATCTTTCGCATGAATACTGTAGTAACCCAGCCTTAAAAATATTTCATATAAAGTTAAAGAAAAACACATAGGAAATCGACTTGGAAAGTTCTTTCCTTTTGTGTAGGTTATTATCTTTGGTTATTGTTGTAGTGCATCCACTCTAATATTACAAGTGGATGCATTCCGGGATTTCACTTTAGGTGACGTAATTCCTTGTCAAGGACGTCTACTTTTCATATAGGAAGTTACATATCGATTGTAGAGGAATATCTTTCGATTTTTTTGTCCGCGTATTGTTATTAGGAAAATAAGGAAAATTAGAACCTCAATAGGATATTAATAAAGTCCTTCCTCAGACACACAGTCGTAGACCGTCCTAGAAAATGGTGTCGTGGGTAATGACACCTATATTATAGGGTGAATAAAGTAGGATAATAGGGTAGGGGGTAGGTGCGGGAAGGGCGGGAAAAGCGGATAGGAATTGCAATCATAAATCTACAAGCATTCATAATGGTAAAACAGCAATAAAAACACAAAGAGAGAATTTTTATGCTGTACATTACTTGTGACGAAACAATTAGATTATTTTCATAAGGTGATGTAAAATTCAAAACTTAGAATTTACATCACGTGTATGACATTTCTCCTTTTCCACTTATCAACATGTGTTCAAATTAATAAATGTTACGAAATTTAAATCTTTCGGATGAATACTGCAGTAACCCAGCCTTAAAAATATTTCATATAGAGTTAAAGAAAAACACATAGGAAATCGACTTGGAAAGTGGACTTGGTTCAGTGAGTTGCTTCATTCCAAACGAGCGCTTTTATCATATTAAGGACTATAGATAACTCTGAATCTAATAAAAAAGTGGATCAGTTTTGACATCTGATAAATAGTTTGAGGCTTCCAGTAGTGACCTATTACGCACACCGTGAGATCTCTCAAATTCGAATGTTCAAATGTTTGTTAAGCTTATGGGACTTAATTGCGCAGTCATCAGTCCCTAAACTTAAAAACTACTTATGAACTAACTTATACTAAAGACAGCACAAATATCCATGCCCGAGGGGGAATTCGAACCCCCGACGGGGAACGGCCTCGCGCATCGTAGCATAGCGCCTCAATGCTCTCGGCCGCTCCGCCGCTGCCAGAATCGTCCTATAGTGATTTAGAGAAATTACGGAAAATTTAGAGCAGGATCGCCGGAGGTACGTTAGAAGCCGTCCTCCCGAATGCGAGTCTAGTTTGTTTCCACTTCGCCACGTCATTCAGTGTATGAAATTAGCGGCGAATGCTTTTTTTCTAGTTAGACTTTTACAATTTCTGTAATTCAATAAGATTTCCTGGTGTATAAAATCGTTTGGTTTCTTTATGTAAAGCGAGAAATTATGTGTAGCCAAAACGCTTTCTTTTGTAAATCCTTTCAACTTATGTACTATATTTGTGTTTGTTAAAATACCTGTGTAACCGCCAGAATTTAACCATCAAACATGTAATATTACTACGTAATGGAGCATGTCAAATAATAAATAAATAAATAATGCAGCTTTGGTAAGCCTTTCCTCTAACATACACCGTCAAGTATTTGTACAACTTTCCACATCAAAGTGATATGTATACAGTCCACGACGTTAAATTAAGTTTCGGAATCTATGTAGCTAACGTAAGTACCATAATCTTACGGTGACAGTGTTACGCAAACTTTTGGAAAATGTTGGCTAAGCGCTGAATAAAAATGAAAGCACATTAGCTTGATCCTCTACCGCATCCACCTTTAATTTGAAGCGTCAACAGGCGTGGCTAAATGAAGCCTTTTGGCGGTGCAGAGGAGTTGATTACATGGCGCGTTGAGCGCCACTCGTGCTGAGTGACTGCTGCATTAGCCGCCCTCTGTGTATCTCTCTGGGCTTTAGCGCCACCGGCAAAAAACGAATACACTGCCTCCACAGGATTCTCGTGTACTGGCGGTATCATACTCGCTACGTGAATTACTCAGGCGACAGGTATTACACAGAAATATTAAAACGACCTTTACATTTTAGAATTATACGTTTCCTACAGTGCCACAGCGATTATAGTAGTTGTTTAATCATATGAAACACAGTTTAAAACTATTGTCTAACATGCCGACCAGTTTTATAACTGTATCATCCTATATTTGCAGTGCCACTCCAGAACAGAAATAGGCAAAAACTAACTGAAAATTATTTAGCAATATCTGGCTTTTGCTACCTAACAATGAAAGACTAAATAGCAATAACGCACCTACAATGTAACATCTTCACACTTTCACAAATCAAATATTAAAATATGAGACTGAAATTAGTAACTTTCATGTATAAAAATTGTTCCAGTTCGCGAAAGAGAAACGTAGTAAAGAATTATGTCAATTCAGTGATTCACTAAACGAAGTAGTGTCGTGAATCCTACTCATCAGACTTAAATGACTCTAAGGAGATCATTAAATTATACTGGTAGACGAAGATGCTGCTGGGTTAATAAATAATTTTCAATTTTCGGACTAATAACAACCAACCAGTTGCACATTTCTTAAATCAAAATCCTTCACCAGGCTGCGGTAGAATTAATTTTGTCATTTGCAGCCGCGCGGGAGTGGCCGTGAGCGCTAAGGCGTATTTCGGTATGCGTGGCCGTTCCCCGATGGAGGTTCGAGTTCTCGCTCGGGCGTGTGTACGCGTGCGCGGTTCTAATTTTTTTTTTTTTTTTTTTTTTTTTTTTTTTTTTTTTTTTTTTTATCTTAGCATATGTTATTCTTTAAGTCTAGGGACCGATGACCGCAGCAGTGAGGTCCTAGCTTTTCTAACATTTGAATATTTGCCTTCTGCAGAAGATGTCTTCCCTAGCCGAGAGGGAGTGGCCATGCGCTCTAAGGCGCCGTGCTGCGGAGTGCACGTCTGCTCCCCGTCGGAGTTTCGAGTCCTCCATCGGGCATGGGTGTCTGTGTGTGTGTGTGTGTGTGTGTGTGTGTGTGTGTGTGTGTGTGTGTGTGTGTTAACAATAGGCAAGCCACCGACAATACAAAACAAAGACACACAGAATGAGTAAAATAAAGTCACGAATAAAACCGGATAGCAGAGTACCTTGGCTGGCTGATCACAAAGAAAAAACAGGATGAGCCAGTCACACTGCACACACTAAAAACCCCTAAGGGCGCGAAAATATAAAAATCTGGGTTGGTGGTGGCCTAAGATATCAGGCCACAGCACCCACGGTTAGATAGAATCATAAAAACCGGCAGCGCGGATAAAACTTAAAACTGTGTTAGCCATAGAGGCGTCGTCACCTAAAACTAAGGGTAGTGCGTCTGGAAGATTAAAAGAGTGCCGCAGATTGGCTAAAATCGGACAGTCCATCAAAAGATGGGCCACTGTCATTACGACACCACATCGACACATGGGTGGGGACTCACGGCGAAGGAGATACCCGTGGGTCAACCACGTGTGCCCAATACGGAGACGGCAGAGGACAACCGCCTCTCGGCGGATCTGCCGCAGTGAAGACTTCCACAGGGCTGTGGACGTCTTCACTGCCCGAAGATTGTTTGGCACATTCGCCATAGCCCACTCGGCGCTCCAAGCCTCGCGCACCTTCCGGTGCAACACCGATTTTAGATCAGGCTCCATGACGCCAATATTTAGGGGTGGTTCCATAGTGGCCTGCTTGGCTAAGCGATCTACTTGTTCATTCCATGGGATGCCGACGTGGCCCGGGGTCCACACAAAGACCACAGAACGGCCTGATTGGCCCAGGGAGTGAACAGTGTCCTGGATCGACCGCACTATTGGGTGCCGAGAGAAACACTGGTCGATCGCTTGTAAGCCACTCAGGGAGTCAGAACAGATGACAAATGACCCCCTGGGGCACGCTTTTAGGTGTTTCAGAGCCCTTAGAATGGCGACCAGTTCGGCAGAAAAAATGGAACTCTCACCTGGCAGAGAATGCTGTTCCACATGGTGGTCATGACGAAACGCATACCCAGCATGGCCATCTACTACAGAACCATCTGTGTAGACGGGTTTTGCGGCATGGAACGAGTCTAGGAGTTGCAGAAACTCGTGGCGGAGATGTCTAGTGGAGACCGAGTCCTTTGACGTACAGGATAGATCCAGACGGAGCTGCAAACGAGGAATGGACCAAGGAGGAGTGTGAGAGGAATAGTGGAAAGTGGTAGGAAGTGGGTGGGATGTGAGAGACGAAAGAAGGATACGAACACGGACCGAGATCGGGTATCCCGACCTTGGCCGACGTGGAGGGATAGGTAATGCAGCGTCTGGAAATAGGAGCCGGCGGTTCGGATGGAAGGACGAGGCCTGAACACGAGCAACATAAGACGTTAACAGGTGTTGCCTACGGAACCGCAGCGGGAGGACTCCAGCTTCGACAAGGAGGCTTGTCACAGGGCTTGTGCGAAAAGCCCCCGTCGCCAAACGGACACCACAGTGCAAAATTGGGTCCAACGCCTGCAGTGCTGATGGCGCAGCCGAGTCGTAGACTATGCAGCCATAGTCTAGACGCGACTGAATGAGGGCCTTGTAAAGTTGTAACAAAGTTGGGCGTGAGGCTCCCCAAACCGTGTGGCTAAGACAGCGCAGGATGTTGAGGTGGCGCCAGCACTTTTGTTTTAACTGGCGTAGGTGCGGCACCCAGGTTAGACGGTCATCAAACACCATTCCTAAGAATCTGTGTGTCTCTACGACTTGTAGCAGATCGCCAGCTAAGTAAAGTTCGGGTTCCGGGTGTACTGCCCGACGTCGACAGAAATGCATCACGCGGGTTTTGGATGCCGAAAATTGAAAACCGTGGGCAAACGCCCACGACTGTGCCTTCCGAATTGCGATCTGCAACCGCCGTTCAGCTACGCCGATGCTGGAGGAGCTGTAATACATGCAGAAGTCATCGGCATACAAGGAAGTAGAAACCGATGACCCCGCAGCCGCAGCAAGGCCGTTTATGGCGATTAAGAATAAAGGAACACTAAGAACGGAACCTTGTGGGACTCCGTTCTCTTGACAATGAGGTGAGCTGAAACAAGAACCAACACGAACACGAAAAGAACGCAACGCCAGGAAGTTCTTAATGAATGTAGGAAGTGGACCCCGTAAGCCCCAATCGTACAGCGTAGACAGAATATGATAGCGCCACGTGGTGTCGTATGCTTTCCGTAGGTCAAAGAAGACGGCAATCAGGTGTTCACGGCGAGAAAATGCTGTACGAATGGCCGACTCTAGTGACACGAGATTATCGATAGTGGAGCGGCCTTGACGGAACCCACCCTGTTGAGGCGCCAAGAGTCCTCGGTCCTCGAGGATCCACATGAGCCTCCGACTCACCAACCGTTCGAGAAGCTTGCATGGAACGTTGGTGAGGCTGATCGGGCGGTAACTATCAGCCACCTGCGGATCTGCCCCAGGCTTAACCACCGGAATGATAATGCTTTCCCGCCACGAGGACGGAAAAACACCCTCAATCCATATGCGATTAAACAGGGCGAGAAGTTGGCGTTTGGCATCCGCTGATAGGTGTCGGAGGAACTGGCTGTGAATGCGATCGGGTCCAGGGCAGGTATCCGGGCATGCAGCAAGGGCACTTTCCAACTCCCACTCAGTAAATGGGACGTTATACGGTTCCCGACGTCGCGTTCGAAATGAGATCAGATGGCTTTCTGCTTGCCCTTTAAGTGCGCGAAAGTCTGCACCATAAGTAGCAGTCTCTGAGGTGCGTGCAAAATGGTCTGCCAGGTGCTCAGCGACGGCGACAGGGTCAGTACAGAACGTACCATGTACGCTGAGACACGGAATTCCCGCCGGTGGGCGGTGCCCAAAGAGGCGTCGAACCTGCGACCACACCTTTGAAGGAGAAGCGCGGGAACCAATGGAGGCGACGTACTTCTCCCAGGAAGCCCTCTTACTGTCTTGTATCAGTCGCCGTGCCCGTGCCCGGAGACGCTTGAAGGCTACAAGATGTTCAACAGACGGGTGGCGTCGGTGGCGCTGTAGTGCTCGCCGACGTTCCCGGATGGCCTCAGCAATCTCCGGTGTCCACCAGGGCACCGATGGACGATGGAGCGAACCGGATGTGGTGGGAACAGAGTTTTCGGCTGCAGAAACGATGGCCTCTGTGAACTGCTGAACGGCGGCATCAACATCTGCTGGAAGCGGAGAGGAAATCACAGCAGCTGAAGAATAAGCTGGCCATTCAGCCCTACGGAGGGACCAGTGAGGCGGATGGTCGGCAGGCGAACACTGTGGGAGCGACAGGAAGACCGGAAAATGGTCGCTGCCACACAGATCGTCATGGACCCTCCAGGTGAGATGTGGAAGGAGACTAGGGCTGCAGACGGACAGGTCTATGGCAGAATACGTGCCATGTGCTGTGCTAAAGTGGGTAGGAGCACCGGTGTTAAGAAGACAGAGATTCTGCTCTGACAGGAGAGACTCTACATCCCTACCCCGGGCCGAGGTCTGCGTGCCACCCCACAGAGGGTGGTGGGCGTTGAAGTCCCCCAAAAGAAGAAAGGGTGGGGGAAGTTGGGCGACCAAGGCTGCGAGGTCTGTGGGAGAAATGGCCTCATCAGGTGGAAGGTAGACAGAGCAGATGGTAAAATCTTGCACTACCCGTAGTCTAACAGCGACTGCCTCTAGAGACGTTTGAACAGGCACAGCAGCACTGGGAACAGAGGCGTGGACATAAATACAGACGCCGCCAGAAACCCTGTCGTAGATGGTTCGGTTTTTAAAATAGCCCCGATAGCCTCGGAGGGCTGGGGTCCTGTCGACAGGGAACCTTGTTTCCTGCATGGCTAGACAGATCGCAGGGAAGCGGCAGAGTAATTGCCGCAGTTCAGGCAGGTGGCGGAAAAAACCGCCGCAATTCCACTGCAAGATTTCTTTTGCTGTCTGCTGAATAGCCATAATGGAAGAGATGAAATGGTTATTCAGCAGGGGCACCTGCTGCCAATTCCACAGAATTCTCAGGATCGAGAACCATGGGTTCTGGCGATCCTAGGAAGGCGAGATCCTCAGGGGACGCAAGGATCTCCACCTCGTCTTCAGTGGCCGAAGACGTGAGCGAGCGCTCCTTTCGAGCCACTGAAGGGTCCTTAGTCTTGTCTTTCTTCTTTTTTGTTTTCTTACTTCTCTCCCGCTGGCCCTTTGCTGGTAAGGGCTGGGAGGACTTCCCAGAAGCGACATCAGGGACAGTCGAAGAGCTGGAAGCCCTTTGGTCTTCGGTTGGTTGATCCTTCAGCCATTGGCTAGGATCCCCTGGCGCACTCTGAGAATCCTCGGAAGGGAGTGTCCCGAGGGACCCCTTCCGAGCAAGAGGGGCCGGGGAAGACTGTTTCTTCTCCGGCTGGGGAGTGGGGACAGATGTCCCCGATGGTGGGGGGGAAGTTGCTCCCACAGGTGTCAAGGGAGCGAGAGATGGAGACGGGCCCCCACCCGTCACGGAAGATTGACGGCCCTTAGGACCCACAGGAGGAGACAACACCGGTGGTTTCACTGGTCTCAAGGAAGCTGCTGTAACTGTGGCAAAAGACGTTTCCATACGGACAGGGTGTAGCCGCTCGTATTTTTTACGTGCCTCATAGAAGGTCAGCCGGTCCAAGGTCTTGATTTCCATAATTTTCCGTTCCCGATGTAAAACTGAGCAGTTCGGCGAGCATGGTGGGTGATGTTGCCCACAGTTCACACATAGCGGAGGCGGGGTGCATGGGGCGTCCGGGTGAGGTGGCCGCCCACATTCCCTGCATGTTGGGCTGGAAGTACATCGGGACGACATGTGCCCGAACTTCCAGCACCGGAAACACCGCATAGGAGGGGGGACATAGGGCTTGACTTCACACCGGTAGACCATTACCTTAACCTTCTCAGGCAGTGTATCGCCTTCGAAGGCCAAGATAAAAGCACCGGTGGCAACCCTACTTTCTTTAGGACCCCTGTACACCCGCCGGACGAAGTGGCCACCTCGTCGCTGCAGGTATGCTCGCAGCTCGTCATCGGTCTGAGACAAAAGATCGCGATGATAGATAAGACCTTGGACCATATTTAAGGACTTGTGGGGCGTGACACGCACCGGGATATCACCCAGCCTGTCGCAGGAAAGTAGTGCCCGCGACTGGGCCGAGGACGCCGCCTGTAACAGAACGGACCCACTCCTCATCTTCGAAAATGATGCCACTTCACCAAACTTGTCTTCGATTGTGTCGACAAAAAACTGAGGCTTAGTAGAAGTGAAAGATTCGCCATCAGTACGCTCACAGACCAGATATTGAGGTGAGTATGGCTCAGATCTATTAAGTGCCCTTCTTTCCTCCCATGGTGTGGCAAGGGACGGAAACGTCTTTGGATCATAAGTAGAGGCGTTAAACTCTGTCTTCCCACGCTTAGAGACGCCGTTTTCGCGACCGGCCACGCTTTTACTTGCTCGTTTCATGTTCGTCCCACGAGCAGCTAGGGATCTAAAGGTCCACCCAGGCAGAGCCCCGCTTGCCTGGGTAAGCCTTGTACAACTGAGGTGCGGCAGGTTCCTCAGAGGTTGCTCGCTAGCGGCTGTTCAACCTCAACAGCCATGCATCTCCTCGGCACGTAGCACACCTTGAGATTGAGGGTTTTTTTATAGAGGTTTGTACCGTCCTCGCGACCCGGGCGATTAAGCCAAGATCCCCGGGCTCTGAAACGTACAACGTTCCACCGTCGCGCCGAACGATGGTCGTTGAGGCACGCACAGAGCTT
Source organism: Locusta migratoria (assembly GCA_026315105.1). NCBI lineage: Eukaryota > Metazoa > Arthropoda > Insecta > Orthoptera > Acrididae > Locusta > Locusta migratoria. The sequence goes on along the minus strand of CM048755.1, from coordinate 212,971,975 downwards.
ACGGTGTAGCGGACTGTTGGCGCGACACAGCCCACAGCTCAGGACCCCGGGTTCGCCAAGCCCGTACTCAGCAAATTAATGCTGAGCCCCTGAGGGGAGTATCAGTTTTAGTTTCAGTAGTTTATAAGTCTAGGGACTGATGGCCACTGCTGCAGTTTGGTCCCATAGCTTTACATACATTTAAACATTTTTTTATCTTACCTATGATCAGTAATTTGTAAAATAGCAAAGTACACAATGGTAGGTACAGTAAATATAAAATTAGTTATACAGCGTTTGATGAGATATACTCACACGTAAAACAGTAATTACATTATTACTGTGATCTTCAGTCCGGAGACTGGTTTGATGCAGCTCTCCAACCTACTCATCCTGAGCAAGACACATCATCTCCTCATAAGAAAAAATAAAAGAATAGAGCCAAATGCTGTAGGCAACCGCTGCTATTTACCCCATGTCAACAAGTTAAAACATAAAATGTGTAAAGTGACACGTCAACATTTAAAAACTGTGGAGTAATGGCACATATAAAGCGAGTGGGTGTAGGAACACTAGTAACGGTAACCGCGTTAAGTGGCGCCAGGTCAGTAAACGACTGTGCTCATAGTCACGTAAATAAAATGTGCAGGATCAGATAAAGGAAAGCAAAAAAGGTAAAAATATTGACGAAGAAGACTGGGGAAACAAAGATGAGAAAGCTGATAACAAAAATGTTCAAATGTTTGTAAATCTATCGGACCAAACTGCGTGGTCATCAGTCCGTAGCTTACAAACTACTTAAACTAAGCTAAACTAACCTACGGACACACCCATGCCCCAGGGAGGACTCGAACCGCCGACGGCGAGTAACCGCGCGCTCCGGCAGAAAATCTTCTTTTTTGTCTTTGCCTTAAGTGGCGCCAACATTGATGAGCTTCTGCGAATATTTCTTGAAGCCAGTCTTACTACAAGTATTTAACGGTAGCAAATCTATTCCACTCATATCGACCAACCTATCAAAAACAAATTTCTTTATGCTACTTGGTGCTGCAAGCGGTCGGTGGAATTGTGCTCCGCATTTACTTTTGCAGTGCCGAATCATATATGTTGTGATTGACTGGTACGAGAGTATAGTATCACATGTGGTACATTGCACAAAACCAGCAGAAGCCTGCGAGACAGGATTCACTAAAAGTGGAAACTATTTCCAAGCTTCACTTTTCGCCTCCTGTTCCGACACGTCTTTCTTCTTCAGGACTAACGAGCCGCTCCTAATTTTCTGCATAATACTTGTTTTCATGACTTGAGCGTTTACGACCTATACTTCTTTGATCCATAACGCTATCTGCGTTGCTCATGGCCAGGTCGGTTTCTAATGCGATTCCGCACTGTTGAGAGCGCGTCTGTTGTATTGCCACCGGCCGAGACTATGAGTGCGCTCGAGCGCCCGGCAGTACTCGACGGTTCCGCCGATAACCGAGAGGCGGAGGGGACCAGCCACGTGCTGCATTAGACGGCCACAGCCGTGTCGCGTTTAGCAAAATGTTCAAATGTTTGTTAAGCTTATGGGACTTAACTACGGGGTCATCAGTCCCTAAACTTACAAACTACTTATGAACTACTTACAAATATCCATGCCCGAGGGGGGATTCGAACCCCCGACCGTAGTGGCCGTGCTGACCGTGACTGGAGCGCCTCAGTCACCTCGGCCCCGCGGCCGGCCCGCGTTTAGCCCCCTGATCGGGCGCGCTGAGCCACGGCGCCCGGCACCGCTCGTCTACTCCACCGCAGCAGCTGATAAGTGTTGAAACATGGTATCTAGATGGCAGCTATGTGCGTAGCGCGCTGTAAACGCATGTACGTGTGAAAAATAGAATTAAAGGGTGCTTGTTTAAAATACATAAGCCTCGCGAAGGTCAGTCCATGGTGCGTAACGTCAAAATTGACGAACAAGGCCCCAATAAACAGCACACGAAACGGGGGTGGGGGTAGGGGGAGCGGAGAAGAAAAGCAACATAAAGTATCAGAGACTAGATATAATTCAAATATATAGTTAGGATTCTGAGGACAATAGACATTGTGCAGGAACCATTACTGATTAGGAAATAGTCTACACAAATAATGTAGTCCTAGAGCCTTCTACGTAAGCCCTATTTGCGAGTTGGAATTCGTCATTAAGAATAGAAAGTTGGTCAAACATTGGAAGTGACAGGTTTCGACGTCTTACTTTTAGTTTTCACCTGTTGAGACTTTCAGTTCCTTTCTTGATCTTATTTTACATGGTAGAGGAGGCAGTAGAAGTGGTAATGGCGATGGTGGAATTTTAGCCAGCCTTTGCTGTTGGAGACGTCAAGGTTTCAACAACAGTGGTAACTGTAGCTTTGTCCGATGTTAATGTGGTAGAAAATGTTCAAATGTTTGTATAGCTTATGGGACTTAACTACGGGGTCATCAGTCCCTAAACTTACAAACAACTTATGAACTAGCTAATCCTAAGGACGGCACAAATATCCATGCCCAAGGGGGGATTCGAACCCCCGACCGCAGTGGTCGTGCAGACCGTGACTGGAGCGCCTCAGTCCCCTCGGCCACCGCGGCCGGCGTTAATGTGGTAGCTAGGGGGCTTGAAGCTACTGCTGCCTTGCACGTACTGGGAAGTACAACTGTTTATTCTGACAATAACATCCTCTTTTAAAAGAACTAAAGTGAAAGTGGCTACAAATACTAGTGTTTGCGCAAATGTTTAACTCGTTCCAAGTCTCATATTATTCCCTCTAATCGGTTTTGTATATAGAGAGGTGATACTTTTTCAAATGCACCTTCTGTTCTCTTGGTTATAAATAATACATTCCGATTAATAGTATATGCTCTGTTACTGTAAAACTATGTCCTGATCTGGAGACTGGATAAATGAGCTCTTCTTCTTTCATTGGGTACTGATGCCATCCAGTGCCACAGCCAAACAACTGGGAGGTGAAAAGCAGCAAGTCGAATGATACATCTTGGTTCCGCGAGCGTCTAAGGAATCAAATGTCCACCCAAACTGAGCCCGGCAAGCCTGGGTAAGCCTTATACAACTGAGATGCGGCAGAATCCCTAGAGGTTGTCCACTAGCGACTGTCCCACCTCAACAGTCATGCATACCCACCGGCGCGCAGAATATCTTGGAACAGAGTTTTTTTCTTTATTAAGGTTAATACCCTCCATGCGATCCGGACGGTCATAATTCCCTGAGGCTCACTTCGTTCTACGGCAGCACCACACGATGGTCACTTAAGCATGCCCAAAAATTATAATGATAGAGAACGTCTGGCGCTTACCATTCCCAGTTTCAACGACCCCGAGTTTGCCAAGCTCGTACCCAGGAACTGAATGCCAAGCCCAGGGGAAAAACGCCTCTGAGTGTTTTGCATAAGTTAGTGAGTCTTCGACAGTTGTAATGGTTACAAGTATGTACGTTTCCGAAACGAATGTCACAGGCTGTCAGACTGATGTCTCTTTTCTTCTTTAGTTACTGGTGGTCATTGTATTAGATGTTAAAAAAATTCAAATCACCATCTATGGTGCTGAATAAATTCTTGTTTGTTTTACAGGTCAGTTCGGGTACAACGGAGGGTTTTCACCTTAGTGTAGATATTCTTCGCTCTGCTTTATGTTATACTCAAGAAGTCTTCTAGTAAATTAAAGAACAGGAAAATAGACGTTCCTAAGACTGATCAAGAATTATTTGTTAGTACCCAGCCAGGATCACATATTGAAATTTCTAGTTTCGACGAATCTTGGCGCCATCATCAGAGCTAAAATTCAGAGGACAATAGCAGTAAATGCACCTTCATCGCTAATGACCACTAACACCAAAAATCAGTCTACAAACAGAGTCTGTTGCTACGTTTACATAACAGTGGAAATTCTGCATAATAGTCATTATTGTCCAACTACCGTGAAAATACATCATTTGTATCTGTTGGCTGATGAGTTTGTCAAATATGTCAAATATGCAAAATCTCATAATTACTCGATAAAAACTGTATTGCATCGCCCCCACAACGCACACCGCTATTGACAAAGTCATCCTACTGGCCTGCTACAGATAGACCGTATCAAATACTAGTGCTCTCTGTTACATCGGATTCGTGGGATGGCAGGTACCAACGGAGTGCTAGGTGGCTTACAAGGGCCATGCCATCTAGAGAGCCTATATGGGGAGAAAGTGAGCCGGCCGCGGTGGCCAAGGGGACTGAGACGCTTCAGTCACGGTCTGCACGGCCACTACGGTCGGGGGTTCGAATCCCCCCTCGCGCATGGATATTTGTGTCATCCTAGTTCGTAAGTAGTTCATCAGTAGTTTGTAAGTTTAGGGACTGATGACCCCGTAGTTAAGTCCCATAAGCTTTACAAACATTTGAACATTTTTTTGAGAAAGTGACCATACGGCCGCTGTGCGAAAATGGCCATGCGCTCTAAGACGGCTGCGGATTGCGTGGCTACTCCTTGTCGGAGGTTCAAATCCTACCGCGGACATGGGTGAGTATGTTGTCCTTAGCTTAAATACGTTTAGGTCGTTTCCGAGACTAGGGGCTGATGACCACTATAGTTTAGTCCCATAGCTTAACAAACATTGAAATTGAGCAAATCGACCGGTGCCCGCCTTTTTTTTTACCAGATTGCGCAAGGCACGTTCATTTAAATAGCAACCTATGCAGATATGTGGCCACTTAACAATTAAAATATTGCATCAATTCGAGGTATAAGGCCAAAGTAAATCTTATAGCTTTATACTTGGTGCGTAGTAGTTAACACATATGTCATTGTCTGTGTTTGTATAGTTCAAAAGTTGTGAGCAAATTGACAAGATATTAATCAGTGTCTGTCTGCCGATTGTTAATAGCCATGTTTTTCGATGTTCTGGCAACATGATTAATAAGAAAAAGAGATGTTTCATGTGATGTACTTCAAAGAAAATGTTGCTAGTTTATACGTTTTTGCATGCGTATCCATCGCAAATGTTAGTAAACTCTTCAGCCTTACCGACCCCATACAATGCATTTGAAGTGTGTTCCTGTCGATCTTATAACGTTTTCCTACACTAGTAAGTGGCAACTTCATTCTGTACAAACTTTCAGGAACACTGAGGGCCGTAGTCAGCATCTATTTTGAGGGGGCAGGGGGAAATCAGACAACAAAACAAAAATAAATTGTGACATATATTCTAACTTGTAAAGCATTACAACGGAATTTCCGAGGAGGCGGGCTGTTCGGATTGATCCTGGTATGGTTGCCACAGCGACCTCTGCAAGAAATGGTGCCTATTAAGATCGAGAACATTCTGTTAATTTACCTGCAATGTAATTGTGGGCATTGGATCGCCTAAAGACGAGAGCGTATGTAGACCCGCCGAGGCATCGTGTCAGCGGTGCTGCCAGCTTCCCATGGCTGGCAGTACATAATGCACATTACTAGTTACACTCAGTAAATCAATTCAAATCAACATTTAATTTTAAAAATTGCCGCGAATTTCTACCATAATCGTCACAGACTGACCAACAGCATGTTTATTGATGTAAGCTAATTTGCGTAAATAGACCCGACAGAAGACGTGCAAAAATGCAGCAGTACCTACCGCATTACAACCTGTAATTTACATTGAAATCGATGTCAGATGCATTTAAGATACTCTACATTTCAGAAATGCACGCAGCTGCTATTCACAAATACGCAAAGACCGCCAAGTTTAGTAAAACAGTACGTCCTGTGCTCTCGACCAATCAACAATGACATCACTCCCTATACGTTGCTAGCAGTTACAAGTTATAATACAGTTACAGTGCCTAATGCTACTTAAGGGCAACTATTCATCTTACGACACATCATACAAAACGTTAAAGAAATCATATATGCCACCTCCAGCTGAACGTCGAGCACATTTTGCTTATGGCGTTTTAAATGTTTATAGATCTGTCCACTTTCTATGATGTTTATTTTCATTACAAGCTTTACGCAAAATCTTCATGATTAACGTATGCCTTGAATTTTACGCTTGCTCATCCCTAGTTCTCCCAAAGTAAGTTTACTGTGGGTGCCAGTGTGCTCGCGGGACCTAGTAAAAACGGCCTACCAACCTAACCGTATGTCAAAATAAAAGCCCTCACTATCGCCGCAGTGTAATATGTATATCCCAGATTTCATAAATTTATCCTCGCACGTCCGAACTTTGTGGCGCAGTTTTGTTTGCATTGTTTCAGTTGTACTAATGGCCAACTTAAAATTAGTTTTTAGGCAGGTCCTCTCAATCCTATTAGAGATGGGGTCGTTATATCATTGCGATAAATGTTGAAATGTTTGTAAATCAATAGGACCAAACTATTGCGGTCATCAGTCACTGGGCTTGGAAACTACTGTAACTTATACATCACGCCCCCCTCCCCCGCCCACAGACACACACACACACACACACACACACACACACACACAACACAACACACACACACACACACAAGCAAACACACGTCAGTGGGAGGACTCTAAACTCTGACGAGAGCAGCCTCGTAGTCCTGACAAGGTACCTGGAATCGATAGGCTATTCGCGCGCGGCTATTAGGACGTATTTCACGCTAGTATGGGGTTCCTCTTTACCACTGTTCTTAATACAACTCTTTACATTGCTATTTAATTGAAGAATGTATTTATTATTTTAATGTTTTCTTTTGTTTGTCTTTCATAGTAGTGATCAAATATGAGACAAGTGGACATCTTAACAATTCAACCAAAAATTATTTCACATATTAAATTAATTCTTCACTGTTAATGACTAAACGGTACGTAGTGTCATCCTATGGATCTTTGAAGTTCACTGTTAGAGTAGAGATGCGAAATGCGTAAAGCGTTCATTATAACCAGTGCCTCAAGACCAGCAAAATCCAAAGAGAAGAATGATCTCTTTTAAATTTCATTCTGTAATGTACTATGGAACAACATTCTGGAGTAATTTATTTTTAAGTGAGGCCAACTATCAGTTAAACAAATATTCGTTGCTCAACCACATTTATTGTGTACACTATTGCTGAAGAAGGTAGGTTATTTATCTATACAACCAGACCACATATGTTCTAACATTAATCTTTTTGTAGATACACTATTGCAGCTACTAAATTGTAAATATGTTCATAATACAAATTGCAGAATGAGGAATAATCTCAGTTACTCTTGATTAAAAATTCCTTAAGCTGCGCCGTATTTTTTGATAAATCACATGAAAATATGCTTTGGTGAGGCGAGTGTCAACAGCCGTAATATATTTCATAAAATGCATTTTTAAAACCATCGGCTGTTTATTAAAAATCTTATATATCAATCAGTTTCGGTCAATAGACCATCTTCTTTGCTGTTCTTACCTTTTATGTTGTGCTGACTGATAGGTTTTATCTAAGATGACCACTGTATTTTTAATACTTTTACTTACACTGACTCCTGTTTGTTTCAACTAGATGTATTTTATTTGATGCATTTTACCATTCAGTTTTAACACCTTTTTATCCATGAAGATAGTCTATTGACCGAAACTGGTTGATATATAAGGTTTTTAATAAACAGCCGATTGTTTTAAAAATGCATTTTATGAGACACATGAAAATAGTCCATAAAATTTTAGTCGCGCAACCGAACTACTATAGAAGTGATTTATGAAAATCTCTCATTTCTTATCAAATGAGATATCTAATAGATACATACCATAGCTAAATATGAAAGAAAACTGAAATACTTTCTTACAGATAATTACTTCATTAGTTTGGCCGATTGTTTATAGAAACTATTGCTCAAATTTAGCTATTGGTATTTATTTCTTAACTGTTGTGCAATTTCGTCTGTAAGTAAGGAATTCAAAATACTCAAACATTTTGACAGTTTCGGGGCGTTGAAATAAATTCATCAGCGAAGTTGAAAATTTGTGCTGGATTGGGATTCGAACCCTGATTTCCCGCTTCGGGCAAGCGGACGCATTAACCAGTTACGCTATCCAAGCACGCTTCCCCTCCAACCCAAATTCTCAACTTATAGCTCGCTACGATGATAGAGCCCCTTGCCTATTACTTCCTCTTGTTCGCATCCTATACTGTTGAAATTGTCATTTGCCTTTTGGGGGCATATATACAATTATCGATACGGTCTGTGTTATTTTCAGACTTGTCCGAAAAGAACAAAACAGATGTGTCCGAATAGAACAGATACCATATTAATAATTGTGTATATTACCCCTACAGCAATTGTCAGTTCCAGTGCGGATACAATATTACGCTCGGTCTCTTGCGGGAATCCAGTATAGGCTGCGAGCAAGAGGAACTTATAGGCAGGGGGCACTACCATCGTAGTGTGCTAAGTTAAGAATTCGTGTAGGAAGGGAAGCATGGCTGGATAGCCTATTTGGTTAAGAGACCGCTTGTCCGAAGCGGGGAATCGGGGTTCGGATCCCGCTCTAGCACATATTTTCAACTTCGCCGTTGAAATTATTTCAACGCCCCGAAACGGTCGAAATGTTTCAGAGTTTCCAATTCGTAAAATTACGGCCGTTACTGCCGACCAATATGGTGTGTGTTCCTTCGCACATCTACGAAAACAACAGGTACTAAAAAAATAATTGGAAATAAGGAACCAGAAACTGTATTAATATGCGAGCTATATAAATAGTACGTAAAATGACTCCTTCCAAATCAGCAAAACGTAACAAACTAAATCCCAATTTCAATAAAATCACGTGTCGTACGTCTTGTCTCTTTAAAATACTATTCCTCGTTCTACCCTCCAATACGATACCTTTCCAGGTTCATGCCCTTACCTTACCGTCTCTGTCTCCTCTCTCCCTTCCTGTATTACCGTCACCTCCACTCCGTCCCTCTCCCTCTCTCTCTCTCTCTCTCTCTCTCTCTCTCTCTCTCTTTCACCTCTCCCAACGGCAAACAGCCCCGTCGCACGGTTCAGCTCGTGATTTCGCAGAAGTTCCTTCAGATTTCCAGTGCTAGGTTCTCCTAAGGGAGAAGATACGAGGAGGAACTTCGGCTCCGGTACGCCAGGCATCCATTTCCTCTTAACGTAACTCTCGGTTAGTACCCCTGTACCCAAGACCCAGCTGTGCTAACACTTGTTATAACGCTTTAGAGAGGCACAGAATCTTCGAACGGGGACTACTACGGATTATCAGTGACATCGACGACGACGGCGATGGTGATGACATACTATTAAATACTACTTTTCAAAAAGTATTGCATAAAAGTAACTTGTTCAATAATAGTGGTGTTTCTAAACAATTAGTTGCCGTTGATACTATTTCATACCATAAGTTATTCACTTTGGGCCACACTATCTCACATTCATAGTCGCACTAACAAACATGTAGTGGTAATATCGAGAGAAAATTCATGGATTTCCTTATCATCAAAGAAGAAAAATTACACTAATCCTCTTTCGTCGTTCTGGTTATTACTTTAATTTTATCAGCAGTACATTTTTGTGTTTCACTTTCGTCTGTATCGTACAATTCATAACATTTGATGATATTTTACACACCACTGTAATAATATGTGTGTAGTACAGTCTTCTTTGCCTCTTCTCTCCTTAGTTCCTAAGAGAATTGTATCTGAAATTTTGAAAGAGGCAAAGCAGTTTGTATTCCCTTATTAAGTCTAGAAAAGTGTCACACCCATGTGAAAATTGCCAGTTTACGTAACGAAGTTTTATCTACACTGAAATTTGGCTATTTGATTGGCGCCTACCACTGTGACACTTTTTAGACATTCAACCGACTACTCGCTCTTTGGTACGGCAACAAGAAATCCGTTGAACTACACGTTCCCATTTTACAGACATCGGGGATGACTTTGTAGTCTAAAACAGTACAAAACCGTCTCCACATTATGCTTTTGGGATCAAGGCGTCCATTATGAACAACATTTGAACACCATTGTGAATAGCAAAATGATATTCAATAATTAGATTAGAAAAGACATACTATTCGTTCCAATTGAACTATTGTGAGGAATTCCCTCTGGATATATAACATGTCAGGAACGAAATAGACAATAAATACTTCCACAGGAAGAGGACAGTGAAGAATTCTTCTTTTAATTTACTATCTTACCAGCACATATCTGTTTCTGTGCTACATTATTGCCTAAAAAATTAAGAGGCTAATGCTTAACTGGAGGTTCACAGACACAGAAGAGGAGACTAATCCATTAGGAACTGATTCAGTGCTTAATCGTGTTACTGTTCGAGCTAGGAATGTTGAAAAGGAAGCGAGACGCGGCTCAATGCAAGTATTTTTTTTTTTTTTTATTTTTTTTTTTTTTTATTTTTTTTTTTTTTTTTTTGACCAAAGAAAGTTAAAATTGCTATGAAGGATTCACAGCAAGATGAAAGGGCTTTATGAACCAAATACGTTCTTTTGAGGCTTGCAAAAAGTATATGTCATGAGAAAGAATTGTTTTGATTACAGATCTTTAAGCTTAGACAGAGATTACATTTTAAAGCAGAGAAATGAATAGAGGTGTCGCACTGGTTGGTCCCGTATTCTGAAGTGCAAGATTCAATTCTTCACCCTGCCCATATAACATTTCTACACCATTGCTCAATACTTCATGCAAATGCTAGTGTAGTTCGTTGCACAAGAATAATGAAAATTTAATTCATTATGCTCTAGCCAGTAACATCAAGTAACGGGATTTCTAGAGGCTCATATGTCACCACCCGTCAAACACTGCGTCTGTTCTATTGATAAACTCTTGCAAAGACTTGAAGCAAAATGGATTCTTTCACCTTGATCTATAATCTATGATAAATTTTTAATGATACGTAGTCGTAACGAGGACGTTATTACAGCGGAAGGTAACACACTGTGGCTGCCCTCCTGCTCAACTTCTGCACCTCCCTCCCAAAATACCAAGAAACTGAATCACGTGTTCTTCCTACTTCCTACCGTGTAATTGAAATGGCAATCATTGTAAATAATAATACGAAGAATTCATATCTATAAAAAATGTTTGTAATGGTCCAACGTATAGTGTAGCACAATTTCACAAACCGAAGTAATAAGAAACCTTAATCATATATTTAAAGCTTCTGGTGTTTTTGTAAGTTGTTGCTTCGCTTATTACCTTAATTAACTGAAAGTAAGTTATAAAGTACTCTACACAGGTGGAGCTATAATGGAAATGAATGAACTTTAGTTTTGTGTCTTTTTAAATTGTTGAAAGGAATCATTTATTGCTTCGAAAGTTTCTTGGTGAATTACTTTTACCATGCATTGTTTACCCATAACATCCATTCCGTTTAATGAAAGTGATTTTCATAGCCTGTTTCTCTTTACTGTGTAGTCTTATTTTCCTTTCTTCTAATTAATCACTGACGCAGAAACGACCCCTCTTTCCGGTTGAAGGACCTATCGATTTCAATTACAGCCCCAGGTGTATGACAGCTGCGCCCCTTAGATTACAAGTTGATGTCTCCACCCTACCTAACTACTGATTGATTGCTGGGATATTAATCGTCCTCGCCTCTTCCCTTATCATCGGAGTAGGTGAAATACCTTTACTGAACTTTGGTAATCGATTTCCTTATTACTGGCTAATAACTATCATAGTAGGATTTTAAAATGTCCAGTTTTCTACGTTTCTCTCGACATAACAGTTTACCGATGGATAAAAAAGAGTCGCGGTGGAGTGACCGAGTGGTCTAAGGCACCTTGCTGCGGAGCGCACGGTTGCTCGCCGTCAGAGGTTCGAGTCTTCCCTGGGGCATGGATGTCTGTGTGTTGTCCTTGGGTTATATATATGCGACTTCACTTCTTATATATATATATATATATTTAATAGAGCGTTCAGACAAACAACAACTGCTGACTGAGGACATGGAACAACTACACTACTGGCCGTCCAGAATACAAAATAAAAGAGGACCTCAGATATAACAGTAAATAACAAGTTGAACAAACGTCATATGATTGGAAATACATCCAAGCGCAAAGTGAGGGAGGTGAAGAAATCGGAATGGAGTGTTGCTGCCTACGCATTGAATCAAATATGCTGTGGATGTGTTGTAGTATAGGAGTCCATGCTACTTACACGTATCAACAAAGTTGTTCAGGCGTTGCAGCAGGTGGCCGTTCCGCAATCATCGACCAGATAATTTTAGTAAGTGAGAGATGGTTAGAACGGGGAGACCAAGGCAGCACAGGAACTCGATGAGTGACGAAAAACTCTTGGACATGGCATGTCACGTGTGTTCGCGCATTATCCAGAGGAAATGTGACCGCCGGAAAGCTGCAAAGTCATCAGGATGTGGGAGGAGAATAGGCTGCAAAATGACAGAAATGTAACATTAGCTGGTTGGTGCTTACTAGGAGGGTGTTGCAGTAGAATCCATTACCATTCCAATCCGTAATATCAGTGCAGGAGCTGTAGGGTTATGCCTAAGGTAACAGTTCAACAGTCTCTCAGCATTGTGTTTCCAGATTTATCCGACCATTGTAGTGGTTAATATAAAATCCATTTGAAACAACATTGTTTTTAATGACGAATTTTTAGTAATATTTTAATGCTTATTTCTTCCGCCAATAATTATATTCTATTTCAATTTGTGACATACTTCTGTGCCAACAAAAGAAAGAGAAAAAAGATTCCACTGGATTTGAACATGGAGTGCAAAATTCGACAACCGATGTTACAACCATTGCACCATTATGAAGATGTCCGTATTGCTACAGAGCGGTTTCAGTAACACCCTTCTGAGTTTAAACACTTCCACTGGCCACCAGACACACCAGACATGAACATCACTGATCATATCTGAAATGCCTTGCTACGTGCTGTTTAGAAGAGACCTCCAACCTCTCGTACTTTGCAGGATGCATGGTGTCAGTTTCCACCAGTACTTCTTCAGACATTTGTCGATTCTATTGCACCTCGTTTTGTGGTACTTCCGTGTCCTCTCGGGTGCCCTACATGGTGTTAGGCCGGTGTATCGGTTTCTTTGGTTTTTCAGTGCACGTGAGGAGTAGTTATTGCGTCGTTTGAAAGCTAAATCATACACTGTACAATTATTTTCTCTCTTTGCAGCATTTTGCTTAAATGACTACATCATAAATGTTTCCTATTTGTGTGACGAATCAATGCCATCTAATTTATTGATAGTTGAAACCAGAGTGTCGGATTGAGAGAAGAAAACAATGACTACTGGCAGTCATTCTTATACTCAATGACAAAGAATATTTTTTCTGTGTCACTGTGAGATAGCCATGTCCGTCTCCATAGCTGAATGATTATCACGTGAATAATTAACGCATCCTTAAGACCCAGTGGCTGGAGGAGTCACGGCAGCAGGTCACCACGGAATATTCCTTCACTGCCGAAATAGGTATGTCACTTCTTCAAAACAAAGAGACTCTACGCTACCTAATAATTGGGCAGAATGACATTCTACATTTACATCTACATGGAATTACTCTGCAAATCACATTTACGTGCCTGGCAAAGGGTTTATCGAACCACCTTTATACTGTTTTATCTCCCATACCTTTCTCGAATAGCGCGCGGGAAGATAGAAGACCCGAATCTATCCGGTCGAGCTCTGATTTCTCGTATTTTATTCTGATGATCATTTCTACCTATGTAAGTGGGAGTAAAAAATATATTTTCGCATTCGGAGGAGAGTGTTGGCGACTGGAGTTTCGTAACTAGCCCACGCCGCAGCGATAAGCGCCGTTGTTGTAATGATTCCCATCCCAGATCCTGTATCATTTCCGTAACGCTTTCTGCCCTGTGTAGTGACAACACGAAACGAGCTGCCCTTCTTTGGCCTCTTTCGATGTCCTCCGTCAAACCCACCTGATAATGATCCCACACTGGGCAGCAATACTCCAAAAAAGGACGGACAAGCGTAGTGAATGCAGTTCTTTAGTAGTTCTGTTGCATCTTTTAAGGGTTCTGCCAATAAAACGCAGTCTCTGGTTCGCCTTTCCCACGACATTATCTAGCTGTTCTTTCCAAATTAAATCTGAAGTAATAGTAATCCTAGGTATTTTGTGGAGTTTACGGCCTTCGCAATCGATTGATTTATCTTGTAGACAATGTTTAACAGATTTCTTTTCGTACTCATGTGGACAACTTCAAACTTCTCGTTATTTAGAGTCAATTGCCAATTATTACACCATAGTGATATCTTATCCAGATCGTTCTGCAGTTGGTTTTGATATTCAGATGATTTTACTAGACGGTAAGTGACGGCGTCATCTGCAAACAACTTAAGAGAGCTACTTAGATTTTCCCCTAAATCGTTTATGTAAATAAGGAACAGCAGACCACCAATAACACTACCCTGCGGAACGCCCGATATCACCTCTGTTTTAGTTGATGCCTTACCATCGATTACTACGAACTGTGTCCTCTCTGAAAGGAAATCCCCTATCCAATCTCAAATTTGTGGCGATATACTATAACCACGCAATTTGATGAAAAGCCGTTTGTGAGGTACGGTGTCAAAACCCTTCTGGAAATCAAGAAATACGGAATCAATTTGGGAACCCTTGTCGATAGCACCCATCACTTCGAAACCCTGCTACAAATTGACGTCAATGAAATAAGCCTGTAGTTTAATGGATTACTCCTACTACCTTTCTTGAATATCGGTGTGACATGTGCAACTTTGCAATCTTTTGGTACAGATCCTTCTTTGAGAGTGCGGTTGTATATGGCCGCTAAGTAAGGAGCTATTGCTTAAGCATAATCAGAAAAAAATCTAATGGGTATACAGTCCGGACCAGAAGACTTTTTCTTGTTAAGTGATTTTAGTTGCATTCAGTTAATAAACTTGTCTAATAGCACAGAAATACATAAATGTAATGGATATGTGCAAACATACAAGTTCGAAGTTTAATTAACTTACTCCACTTTGGTATTATAGCGTTCACCGTAAGGGCACTGGAGCTCTGAAATCGCAGAAATGTCTTTGCAAAGGTCAAATGTGAAAAATTGTTCCAAGATAGAAAATACTCATGTATCTACTGTTATCGATGGTTGTTATTATTGTCTTTATTTCCACCTCATATATGTGTCAGAAATGGTTAGCGGAAACTTGGAGCTATGTTGACATCTGGGCCAGCACTTGGCGCGGCAGTACGAGGACGTATCGCTACGCGATCTACTGTGGCGGCTAGCGTGTGTTGGGCGACCTTTCGGTATGCCTTACACTTGCAGTGCGGCTACTGCTGATTCGGCTGTGGCGCAGCTGCTCTCCGAAGACTGACACCAGCTGCTTGGGTTGCCCGGCTCTCTCTCGCAGCGGTGACTGTGCGGACTATTTATGAGTTGTGGACCCGCGCACTCCGGCAGCTGCGTCCTTCTGCTGTAGTGCAGACATTCGGTATACTGGAGGGGGACGTACAGACACGTGACGATGCTGCAGCTGACTCGTGACGTCATGCTCAGATCCGCCGAGCCAACACCGTCCAGATACAAGGCCACACAAGTCCGTGTCACGTCACACTGATAGGCTGCCATCGATAGCTGAGTGGCTGACCGCTGGGGCACAGCCCACTGCCTCGTAGCGCCATCCAGTGAGCTTTCGATGGCTGCCCATCGGTGTGACGTGACACGGACGTGTTGTGAGGCCTTGTGTCTAGACGGTGTTGGCCGAGGCCAACGAGAAAGACAGGCCGTGTCGCGTGCGTCACGACGCGTCATCGGAGAAGGCTTGAGACGACGCGACCGCCAGCTTAATGGCCGAGCGCAATGAGACAGTGGACTGTACGCCACCGGCTAGCCAGTCAGCTAGCGATCGCGTTGTCTCAAGCCCTCTCTGATGACGAGTCGTGACGTGCTGGTCACGGCCTGTGTTTCTCGTTGGCCTCGGGGCCTGCGACATCGGCTCCATCGTCTGACGACTCGGAGATGCCTCCAGCAGAATAGTCGGCTATCTGACTCCTCAGCTCGCCAACTGTACAATTTCTACTGCGACCGCGACAGAGAAAATGAACCATTTTTTCTGTTCTTTGCGCCACTGTTGTCCAAAAAGAAGGGCTTCAAGTGACACGCTAGGTTAACAGCTTCGTAACACGTCCAAGGTAGTGACTTTTGCAGGTGGTGTACTACCGCAGTCGTTGCGTTAGCAGAACTTCGAGTTTATACTGTGGTTTTCACGCACTCGGTACACACATCTATTGTAATTGGAACGTCTCTCTTGCAGCAACTGCTGTCGCCAACTGTGTACCTCATTTGGCTGCCCCAAAACTTTCTGTGACTATTCAGTTTAGTTATCTACTTTTCATACAGAATAATTAAGCGGCGCTACACTTGGAATTAATAACCCATTTAAATTTAATAAAAGTTCTACAGCCAAGAACTCTTGTTAGTGCTGTATTATTAGTTAGTGTGTACACTATTCCAAGACTACACACAAACAATTACTGAGTGAAATCAAAGTAAGAAGACATATTTTCAAAGCCAGTTACATGTCAAAAACATTTTAATTTATAATATGTTAGCAGCTAGCACATAGTTCCGCCGGCCGCAGTGGCCGAACGGTGTGCAGCGCGCCAGTCACAGTCTGCACGGCTGCTACGGTCGGGGGTTCGAATCCCCCCTCGGGCATGGATGTTTGTGTCGTCTTCAGTATCAGGTAGTTCATAAGTAGTTTGTAAGTTTAGGGACTGATAACCCCGCAGTTAAGTCCCTTAAGCTTAACAAACATTTGTACACATAGTTCCATTTACAAGACATTAAATATTATGAATACTTTGGAGAAACTCAGTGCATTTCAGAATATATCATGTGTGTCATGGTAAAAGATCCTCCGTTTAAAGGTACAAGTTGGTGTCGGAACAAGTGTGGCTTAATCGTCCTCACGCTATGTAACTAAGTTTTCTTTAATAAACAAAATTTTATGTGCTATAAAATTCTGTAACTAAAGAATTAACAATGTCAATAATACATCTTTAATGTATCATGTATCACTTACAAAAATAAAAGTTTATTGTTTATAAACACTGTTCTAAACGAATGTCAAATCTCGCAACAACAAAGGCAGTAAACAATTCCCAGAAATTTCTTATGGCGTTCTCTTGTGCGCGTTCTAATAATGTTACAATGTTTGTAGAGCTTAAGGGACTTAACTGCGGGGTCATGAGTCCCTAAACTAACAAACTACTTATGAAATACCTTATACTAAAGACGGCAAAAAAACATCCATGCTTGAGAGGGGGATTCGAACCCCCGACGGAGAACGGCCTCGCGCATCGCAGCATAGCGCCTCAATGTGCTCGGCTGTTCCACAGCGGCTGTGACGCCGACATCGGTAACTAGATTGAAACTCCGAGGAGGAATATTCTTCGGGCTCAGTGCTCTCCCAAATGTTCACATATTTCTTGAACTGAGGAACCAAAAGGCTGCCGTCATCGGTGCCTAGACTTAAAAATTACTTAAACTAACTTACACCAAGGACAACACACATACAACCATGAACGATCGAGGACTCGATCCTCCGGTGGGAGCGACCACGGAGTCTCTTACATCCCGCTTAGAACCGCAGAGCTATCCCCGCGCGGCAGGGCTCTCCCTTACACATATGTAGTATGATTTTGAACTAGTAATTTCTGTGCTAACGTGCAGTGTATGTTAGAAACCCTCAGGTACAGCCGATATTTCAAGATAAACTCATTTATATTCAAAATAATTTTCAATAACTATGAAATTAGAAAGAACACTAGGAAATACTCAAGGAGGAATTTCCAGGAGAAAATTCCCATTGTGCTCATTCACTGTCCATTCGCGTTCGAAGCACTGAGAGACGACGGCACGTAACAGCTCGTACGTGGAGTGAGCAGTGGGGATAATTTGATAGCTCGAGTTACGTGACGTAAATCCTGGCCAAGCTGTAACGATTAGCAGTAATCGATGATTATTATTAGCCTATTCCGTATTCAAAGGCTGACGAATTAATCTGACGAGCAATTACACATAGCACACCGCTTTTCCTGTCAACAAAATAACAGGAAGGAAAATACAGAATGTGTGGCACTGAAACGTCGGGGTTACGGTTAATGAATTTGCCGTAGACAGCGTTGGGCGAAAGTTTGTATTGGCGCTGTATCATAACGGAAATATGCTTAAAGGGCGGCCTAGTCGGCGCTTCCATTTCAAGTGACATCCTCTTATCAAGAGGAGCTCTGCTCTCGTTACTGAACTTTTATGCGATGGTCTCCAGTAGTGAATAATATTTGTAACGGAAGGCTTTACAACATACAATTTAAAATTTAGATTTCAACGAACTTTTTCCCATACGTCCTTTACCAGATGCCACCGCGCAAAAAACGATTAACGGTCTCACAAAGTACGGAAATCA
Organism: Locusta migratoria; assembly: GCA_026315105.1. NCBI lineage: Eukaryota > Metazoa > Arthropoda > Insecta > Orthoptera > Acrididae > Locusta > Locusta migratoria. The sequence continues at coordinate 212,953,615 of CM048755.1, read as the reverse complement.
TTGTGTCTATACCAAATAATTTACACTTCCACTCATTTTGCGTCATTAAACTTAAAAACTGTCATATAACTCCCTGTAGGTACCGAACGATGATTACTGATGGTTAAGTAAAGGAATAATAATACGTTACAAAGTTTGTCAAGTTTTGAATATTCGATTTAGGCCAAATGCATATTATCCAGGCGAGTATTGTGCATACACAAAGTAGTTACCTGGAACGGTATACTTAATCATATGTGTGACGAATTGCTGCCCATTTCACGCTGCCCTATTGCTGCCTATAGTGTACGGATGTCCGCAATGCATGCTCGAAGAATCGAGATACCCTTAAGCCGTCGTTACACGGACCATGCATCTGAATGTGAATTTTCAATGTGGCTAGTCCACTGTGCTGATGAACGCTAAGAAATGGTGCGTATTGTGCATACGAGACGAGTAAATTGACGTGCAACAGGCGAACGTAGCGCGCTCCATCTGCAGTTGTGACAGCTCGTGAATTGGCGTGTGCTCTAAGGCGCCATTTTCTGCATCTACATAAATACTATGCAACTCATATTAAAGTGCATGGCAGGGGTCCATCGAACCACTTCCATTCTCTAACACCGCACGGGAAAAAGGAACACTTAATCTTTCCGTTTTCGATCTGATTTCTCTTATTTTATTGCGATGATCATGTCTTCCTATGTAGGTTGATGCTAAAAAAATATATTTGCATTCGGAAGAGAAAGTTGGTGAAATAAATTTCTCCTTACTTGTTACTCTCTCCGTGGCGGAGATAGCAACTGCTACATCCATACCGCACTTTCCCTCTGCTCAGGAAACGAGGAAAAGCGAACAGATTCTAATTCTATACTGCATGTGAGAAATAATGTTACAGTTATTACTCGAAATTTATTACACTATAAAGGGGTAACCCCCATTTTACTGACTTAGGACCGATACCTGGGTACTCTCTTACCCATCCGAATATGCGGATTAAGAGGTTTGTTTATCTCGTACTGTAATATCTAACGATAGCTGACATAAAAAGCTGGAGATGCAAAGTAGAACACCCACAAGCATCCAGATTAGTCTAAATTGGTGACGATAAATGTACATGGTTAGCATTTCACAGGTAGACGCACAACACGAGCGCTATTTACAACATTTTCAAGAGCTGTATAGAGGACGTACAGACGGCCGTGTGCAGGTACTGGAATTGCACTTTATTGCTCGTAGAAGACAGCAAGGGTGTTTCGAAAAGGTTTCAGAGTTCGGCAGAGGAAAAACAGTTGCTTATATGGATTGCGGATTATTCTTCAGAGAGATCGTTGATCGTGTCGGACGTGACCAAGAAACCGAGATACGGACTTAATCACTGGATGCAGGTGGAAACGGCGGACCGACTGGACTGATACAAGTAAAAACAGTCAGCTCCGACCTACAGGCGTCAGAAAGCACAACTGACAGCATGCGGCTGCCGTGTCATCTTTCTCCCGAAAGCATCAACGGATGGAAGGGAACATGGACAGCGCCCGCACTTCCTACTGTTGTGTCGGTTTTCTCGAACAAAGCCGCTACTACTCTCTCAATTAGCTCACTGGGCCTCACAAGGTTTAAGTGCACCACACTTGTCAACATATCTCGGCAGATCCGAAAGGTAACCCATCCAAATGTTAGACAGACCCGACAGTCCTCAACTTCGGTTTCATAACGGATACCTGTGCCTCCAGTCCAGCACGGCCGTTAGCAACAAGTACACCTGATAACGGGCGTATTGTGCGAATGGCAGTCATGGATCACTCTGCCGCATCCTGAACCATATCGCAACACTTTCTGTCCGTTGCTCAAGAAGCAGTCTCACTGTGTTCCATTCGACGCCGTTTGCAGTAGAGTGGACTATCCACATGCCGGCCACTGCTGTGTTAAACAACATTGGCGTTTGCGCCGGCAATGATATAATAAACGACGGACATTGACAACCGAATAGAACCACACTGTTTCTACTACGAATCCCGAATCTACCTGCACTACAAAGAAGGTCTGATTAGAATTTGGACACACCACGGTGAACGACTGTTGATTTTAAA